>CM032121.1:22661729-24116729 GCA_018894105.1 Jacaranda mimosifolia
ATATACTAATATTGATTTTAATTTTATAATTATTTTATATATTTATTTTATTTTTTGATTTTTTTTCTTTACTATCATAGTTTTGTCTTGGCTTAATTGATCTTTATTCAAAAATTGAAATTAAATAAGAAATTTTTTGAATTCTTGGCAACGAATATATTATCTAATTGTTTATATTTTAAGTTTTAACTTAATATATACTCATTGTCTTTTAAGTCTAACGTAATTTTGTGATCTTATAATTTTAATTTTTTTCAACAACTTTTAAGCCAGCAATCTTGTGTTTTATATCATTCTCATATACTTTTATTTTTTAATGCAACTATCTATTAGTTTTTGGTTGCATATTATTATTTTTCTTTTTAACAAAATATGTAATCATATTCATAGACTTTTATTTTTTGAAAGTTTAGAATATTTTTTTAACTTCTCACTGATTAATCTCAAATTTACTTTTTACTAATTATTTGACCATTTTTTGCGATAATTTTATTTTTATATTGTTATTTTTAATTATATTCATAATTTTACATTAATATATAATAATTTTAAAGAATCCGTGCATAACACGGGAATAATGCTAGTTGTTATATATAGCACAACGGTGTGGGACTCACAATTATGCAATTTTGGCCAAGTGACAAATTTTTAGAATTTTGAGTATTTTAATTCAATTAAAAAAATTTCATTAGTTGTTGATTATTATCTCTAACCGATATGATTGTATCTTATATCTAATTTTCTTTCATTCAAAATTCAAAATATATTTAATAATATTTCATAATCTTTATTAAAGAGCTAGAAGTTTGAAAAATCAATAATTATAATTTAATTGATATGTAAGAGCTCAATTTATCAAAATCTTTAAAATTTAATTATTTTTTATAATAATATTTTTTAGATATGTAAATATTTTTTAGATAAAACAATATATATAAAATATAACAAATAATTTAATTTGAAGAATATTTCAAATATAAAAAATTACTTCCTGCAACAACTATAAATTAAAATCTGAACTTTATTTTTATATTATTAATTTAAATTATTTTAGCTTTTTAGCAATGTAATAGAGAACCCATTTTCAATTATTTGAAATAAGTTCTTTTAGATGGGATATATATATATATATAGTTGATATATTGAAAATTTTCAAAAACTTGATAAATGACTACTTAAATAGCAAATAATATCAATTTTTATATTTTTCAATATATTTAGTTAAAGAATTTTATAATTATATTGCCTACTTTATTTTAATATTTTTTCTTACAGTAATTCATAAAAAATATTTTTACATGGATTAATAATGTCAGATCAAAAAAGTTTGACTGAAGATAAATATTCATTTAATTATCTATATATATTTATATATGAATAAAAGAAACTTGTATATGAGACGGTGGTATTTTATCTTGAATTGATTATTAAAAATTTACTTATTATTTTATTCATATACATAATGTATGTTATTTGATAATTTTAAAAATAATAAAATAACTACATAAATAAATAAATATAAATAAATTTTACTTATCAGAGTTGTATAGAATATTAAGAGATATTTTAGTTTATAAAATATGCATGTTACAAGTTACGTACGGAATTAGTTATCAAATAATAACTTGATGTAAATTATTTTCATAGATAAAGTATAAAGATGTTTACATACTTATTATAACAAAAAACATGTAACATTTAAAATTCTCAAATGTCATAAAAATTGTAACTATAACTTCCACATCATTAAGAATTCATATAATTTTTTTTTTCTTACTTATCATATCAAAATATATGTATAAATATATATATATCTAATTTAAAAAGCTTATTTAGTTTAACATTTTGCTCTACTTTTATTTTCTTAATTCTTTCATTTATTTTTTAAAATTTTATCATTTAAATTTTTTTGTATAATTTTTAAACTTAGAGTTAACAATTTTTCATATTCCACAACTTATTTAAGTACAAATTATTTTCAAACACAATGTCTTTAAATTAAAATATTCATATTATGTTATTTAATTAGTAATACATTTTGTTTCTTTAAATACTAAAAATAATTATGATTCATTTTTAATCACATGAAGTAAATAAATATTATTATAAAATCAATTATTTCTGTATTAAATTTGTTTTGGATGCATCGCACTAGGTACATACTAATTCAATTATATAGGCTAAAATCGTAAGATACAACTGCTCATGTATCGAACTCTTATTATTTCTCCAACAACTACCAATATAATAAAAAACTCTTATAGAGTGTTTGGTTATATTTTGGGAGAAAAAAATCCTTTCCCCAAAATATTCTCAAATATCTATTAAACTTTTTTTCCCAAAATATTTATAATATTTTTAATTATTTTATCGAAAAATCCTCAATCCTCATCTCCAACATCATTATTTAACCAATCATTATAACAATATTTTATAATTATATCCAAACATCATATTTATATATATATATACATTTTAAATTATTATATATACATTATTAAATTTTAATATTTAATTCTAATTTCTCTCCATTAACCAGACAAAAATGCAATCAATTTGACATCAACAGTAAAAAATATCACCTCTTAAAAAATAAACAAATATACAAAAGCTCTCTAAAATATTTTCTAATCATTTCCCCAAATATAAACAAAAATCCATCACATTCCTAACCTCACCCCCTTAATTTAATTCCCCAAAACATATAATAAAAGCACCTATAAAATATAACCAAACATTCCCTTAAAATTTCTCATGTAATCACTTCTGTACTAAAAAACATCCATTATTTCTTCGACAACCACTATGTATTCAAAAACTTCCATTATTTTTATAATGTATTCGATTTTCATTAATCTCTTAAAACAAATTAATTTCGGAGGTGCATAGTAATGAATTTTCATATTATCGTACCTATTATTGATATCTATTATTTTTTTTATTAAATTGAAATACATACATAAGATAAACATATGACACATTCAATAATAATGATATTCAATTTATATAAAAAATAAAAAAAATGTGATGCTTCTTTTAGCATAAATAATATATCATTCAAAGCATGTTTTACACGTGTGAAAACCACGTGCGATTGACTCCTATTAGTACATCTAATCAGCGTGGCATGACACTAGAACGACCACTTTACTACCTAATCTAAAAATAAAAAATAAAAAATAAATAAAAATGATTCCAAATAATAGAATGATGCATATCCCATGTAAAACTATATTTTTGAATTTATGGTGTATGAATACGAATACGGGATTGATGGGCTTATTCAAAAAATATTTAAAATATCTTTACTAAATAGAGGACCTACATATTTTTAAAATGGGTTATCTATCTCTCCCAACACGAAGGAAGCACTCAAAATTTGCCACATCATCCATCCCTCTTTGGTAATTGATGTAAATATAAATACTCATTAACATCATTTGAAAGGTATGCCATCATTCGCTCACTAAATAACATTTATGAAATCTTTTATTCTCCATGTACTAGTTGAGCGTCGGAGGATTTTCGCAGGAATCCTCCCAGTGATCCAACAACCTTTTGTGGTTTTCACTCTAAGATCTCAAGATATTTGGAAAACTTGTGATCTGGATGGTCCTCGAGCCAAGATCAATCCCAACTCCATATCAGACAATGATATTAAACAGCATAAACATGACGACACACTAAATTTTAAATTTTAAGACATGAGACGGTAACGATACAATTATCATTATATATAATTATTCATTAATTATATTAGAGTGTATGATAGAAAATATATATATCAAGTGTTCAACACCATAAGCTATATACATCATTTAACAAAATAAGATTTTTTATTACTTAATATATATATATATATATATATAATTATTGTCAACTTTCAAATTGTCACTACAGTCTTTATTGAATTTTCTTTTTCTTGTATTACACATAATTTGTTGGAATTTTTTATTTATTGTTGAACTTCTATTAATTGAGTTTTCTAATTTTATTAAAATGGACTAAATTAATATGATATATGAGATACAATTCATAGGAGCCTACTTTGTTATTAATGACCCACTATTGCTAAGGCTCTTTTGGATAGACTTGGTTTTGATAGCTGGTGTATGTCTAATTCTAAAAAGTCTATAATGAGAGGGTTCTAGGGTTTCGTTATATATTAACTAGGTCCCATCTCCACTCCATATGCTGATAATTTTGCTTGCCCATTGAAAGCTGTCAATGTTGATGGAGTATGGAGAGGAAGATCTAGCTAGGGATGCTCATGCAACTGTCCAGATAATTATGTTGATAATCAATTTATGGTGTAAGGTACGAAAAACTAAATTAATAAGGTCTTTTAAATTTATAGTAAAGATCCTGTGAATAGAGATTTTTACTTACAGTTCGTATCGGAGCAGGACACTTATAAATCTAGAATCCTAATATCTCCTATTAAAGTCTCGTTCAATAATTTTAGATCCTCATAAGCAATGATTTCCTACGAACAAGATTGAGTTAAATTATTTCGATAGGGATTTAACATTTGTATATATATTATATATATTTATTAAAATTAATTATGAATTTGAAATTAGATTGACAAGTTGAATATTTTACTTATTAGTATTTAATGCAACAGAGTCGAAATTCTAGATCTATACGTTGAAATTTGACTATTAATTTATGATTTGTGAAAAATCTAATCGAGGTCTCTAGAAAAATCAAATTTGCCGCATCTGATAATCAAAGAATTAGTGAAATTTGGGTCAGGTGGAGAAGATGATCCATTACATCCGAATGTTGAGATATCACGCTCAATTATTATTATTATTATTATTATTATTATTATTATTATTAAATGGAGGTTAAGGAAGAAGAGGCTAAGTTTGTTTTTGCCTCCAAAAGATAAGGTTCAAGTGGCAAAATTCATCTTGAATTCTTCTACTAAGAACCAAAGTTCAATTTTACTTCTTCTACCAAGAGAAGCATATGAAATTGTGTAAAAATTATGATGTCTATATATATGTGTGTAGCATGTATTTGTAAGAACAATTGTAGAGAGAGATAGAATGAGAGAATATAGCATAAGAGAGCCACAATTTTGTTACAAATTTTTTGAAGAGTTAGCCACAATTAATTTTAAATTGTGAGAAGTGATAGCCACAAAATTGTGTGTAATTTTGTGAGGAAGGTGCCAAGAAATATATTTCTTGAAGTGAGGAATTTTGTATTTGCCTCTAATTCAGCTAGAGAAAAATATTTGTACTACCTATTATTTTTATAATCGAAGTCCATTTTATTCGAATCTATATTTCTATTCCTACAAAATTTTGAGTTATTTTCTTTTGTTATTTTTCTTCTTGTTACGTTTGCACAAAGAGGGAGATTTAATCCTACTACTCTGCTGCGATATTTTTTATCGTATTTATCTCCCAACAAAGAGTCCACAAGTTTGTTTGAGCAAACATCTCATGCTTTATTAAGGAAGGAGCTAGCAAAAGATATCAATTAATATATATTATTTATATATTTTCTCGTTGGCTGGAAATTAATAGGTGGAATGGCTATGTTTGTTCTTTTAATTATGCGAGGTCCCCTTCTGATTATTAGTTCTCTTTTGAATTTTGATGAGACAAAGTTCAGACCGAAATGGAACTTCACTCATTATTTGCTGGATTCAGATGAATTATGCTTAATTAGTTTAGAATGTGAAACACTATTTTTAGACCTTTTAGAAGAGGAAAATAAGAAGAACAAACTTAGGATAACTGGTTTGGTGAATTCCCCGGGCCATTTTGGTGTAATTGGGGCCTCAATTCTGTTTTCCTTTTCAATGAAACTCTGTTTACTTATTTTTATGTTCCAACATGCTTAACTATTATTTCATATTATGGTTGTTAAGACCAATTAATCGTGCAGAGAATTCTCAACTAATTAGATGCTTAATTAGTTCAAATAGTCGTAAGAAATCTCGTATGGTGCACTCATTTTAGGAAAACATTGCAACTTTAGTCCCTTAACTATTGCCTCTTTCGATTTTAGTACATTGTGTTTGGAGTTAGCAAGTTTGATCCATTTTCTCTTAATTTCTAGCATATTTAATACATTTTTTGTTGTTGTTGTAATTTTAGTTCTTTCGGACTGAAAAATTTGAAATCAAATCCACAATTATCCTAATCAGCATCAATTGAGCTTAAATTTTGGACATTTTGCACCATTTGTCAAGCTCATGCCACGCCAGCTCCATTTTTGCTGCCACATCAATTAAAAAATAAGCTTAAAAAATTCTACACTTAAAATTAATGAAATTGCTACAAAAGTTAGAAAACGCTTAAAGAAACTCAAAAAATCTGGGAGATTAAAAAACAAAATAATAGATAAACAAAATCCACCCATAGCCCTAAATCTAATCTGCAGTTCAAAAATCTCTTTCAAGATCACACACAGTGAATTCAAATCTCATATACGAAACCTATCTGAGTTAGAAATCCAAAAATCTCCAGAGTAATTGCAATTTTTTTTGAGGATTTGGGGAAGAGCATTTACCGGCAAAATAATTATTGAAGATAATGGAGGAGGCACCGGCAGGCGGTGGGCATCCTGCCGCCTTCTTTTGAGGTGGTGCTACCAGACTATAAAGGAGGAGATGGTGGTTACTTGTGGACACTAACATTCCGGTTGTTGGCAGCGGTGGGCAGCTTTCGAAGAATTCTTGCGGTAGCGAGGAGATGGAGGGCAGCTTTCTGAGAATGCTTGCGATGGCAAAGGAGATGGTGGGCAATGTATTTTTGGGCTGGCATGGGAAAACTTTGGAGATGGTGGACAACATAACATATTTCTGAGAATCCTTGTGGTGGCTGCTGACGAGGGGCAACAAACTTCTGTACATTCTTGGATTTATTTTGCTAGGAAACTAAATAAGTAATTAAGAAGAAAAATCAATCATTATTTATTTATTACTGTGAAAATAAACCTAAATCAGTATTATTGATTTTTTTCTACTATGTTTCTAATTATTTGAAATAATTTATAATTTTTTACAATTTTTTTTAAACTTTTTTTCATTTGACATAATTATTTGAAATATCTTAAATATTTTGTATTTTTTCACATACCATTATATTTTAAATTTTCTTCAACTTGTTTTCAATTACCACAATTATTTAGAGTTATCTTAAACATTTCGTAATTTTCACATGTTACTATTTTATTTTTTTAAGCTTTTTTTCAATTATCACAATTATTTAGAATTATCTTAAATGTTTCATAGTTTTTCACATGAAATTATTTTAAAAAAAATTTCAGCATTTTTTTTTCAATTTTTACATTTTTAGAATTATCTTAAATAATTCATGATTTTTCACATGCCATTATTTAAATTTTTTTTAGCTTTTTATTTTTTTTTTCAATTGCCACAATTATTTAGAATATCTTATACATTTCGTATTTTTTTACTTGCCATTATATTTAAATTTTCTTCTACTTATTTTCAATTGCCAAAATCATTTGAAATTATCTCAAACATTTAGTAATTTTCACATATTATTATTTTAATCTTTTTTTAGCTTATTTTCAATTGCCACAATTATTTAGAATTATCTTAAATGTTTCGTAATTTCTCACATGAAATTATTTAAAAAAAAATTTCAGTTTTTTTTTCAATTTTCACATTTTTAGAATTATATTAAATATTTCATGATTTTTCACATGCAATTATTTTATAATTTTTTTTCAGATTTTTTCTTTCAATTGCCACAATAATTTAGAATTATTTTAAATATTTTATAATTTTTCACATGCCATTATTTTTAAAAAAATTCAGCCTTTTTTCAATTGATGTGGTAGCAAAAATGGAGCTGACGTGGCATGAACTTGACCAATGGCGCAAAATACCCAAAATTTAAGCCCAACTAGTGCTTACAGTATTATAATTGTGGGCTTGATTTCAAATTTTTTAGCCCGAAGGAATAAAATTGCGAAAAATTGTACTAGATGCGCTAAAAATTAAGAGAGAATGAATCAAATGTGCTGACCCCAAGTACAATGTACCAAAATCAAAAGAGGCAATAGTTGATGGACTAAAATTGCAAATTTCCCCTCATTTTAAATGCTTATGAGTTGTATGTATATAATCAGTCCTCAATGTATAAGCAATTGTATAATTTAGTTTTGTTTCCTTTATTTTGACATATTAATTCTAATTGAACTGGAATGTGTTGTGTATTTTTGGACATCTTAATTATGAATTATTTTAAACAGAATGCATTGTGTTTATAACTCTGAAAAGTATATGTTGCTTCTATACTTAATTTATGAGAGTAACTGCATAATGTGGTGTTGTATGCAATTTGGTTCCTCTCAAAAGTACACGTCGTTTCCTATTTAATTTTATGGGAGTTTTATAAACATGTTTTAATGTATACAAATTGTGCTAGTATTTTTGAACTTGGTTATTTGTGTATTTTATGAGTTGAAATGATAGATACACCAAAATGTTGTATTTATTGAGTCTTGTATTATATGCATATACATATTGATGAGTTGTTATAAATTATTGCATATTCTTTCCAGTCCAAAGGGAGTTTGTTATATGCAGTAATTTGGTGTTATCAATGCAGAACATATTGATGGGAATGCACTGGTTTAGAGGGTTTGTTCTCTCAAAGGAGTCAACTTTTCGAAAATTAAATCGTTCTTGCATATGGAATGTAGAGTGTGTGATATACTCTGCCCAAAGGGGAGTCTATCATGATATGTCTTCATTCTTTGTTAAATAAGCTATATTGTTCCGAACTTGTTCTTATTATTTGCCCAAGTAGAACATAAGTATATGGCACATATGCACTCTTGATCTAATAAGCTAATATTTTATCTTGAGCTTATTCTATTCATTACCTCATATTTTGATGTAATTATTCACCATCAAGTATGGGGTCCTTTATTGATTACTTAAATGATACAAATAAATTTTTATTTTGGACTTTAAAATGATAGATGATAGATACCATATATCATTTATTGTGAGAATTACTGACTAAACGTAGCCTTGCATTTCAATAAATCCCTAAACATATTTCTATCATTTAGTGGATAGTTGGGGAATTGTTTTTGAACGGTAAGATTCAATTACTCAAGTCATCCGATTAGTAAGAAATCCTTCTTATGTGTTCCCAGCTATTGTTCTCACTGTTTTGGGAGTTGGACTATGGTAAATTCATTTTACTGTAAACCTAAAATTAAGGTTGTATGACAAAGAAATTTGGTCATAATATATATTGTATGAATTAATTTTCATTTGTGCTGGAGGATCAATGAAGATATTTTAGAAAGTATTAAGCTTAGATTATAAGGATCCATCCATTTCTTTTAAATGTTTGTCTTGGATATATTTGATTTGTTTGGCAATAGTGTCTATTTTGAGAATTTCACTCCCATATCCAATAAAAATCCTAGAGTATATAGGGCATGTAAATTGATTAGATTATTTACATCCATTTATGAATTGTAAAAGGAGAAACATTATAGGGGCTTATACATTACGGAAGACCTAATCTATTTTAAAGGTTAATAAGATGCATATATTGTCCAAATTTAATCAGAACTGTTTTTTGAGAAAATATTGCATGTTTTTTCTGAGGTATTGCAAAATTGTCTGCAGTTATTGTTTGCTAAATAGAATTCAATTTTACTTAAAGTTTAAACAAAATTCAATTTTGTTTGAATTTGGACAAATGCAATTTATTTTTTATAATGATTGTTCTTAACTTGTCTTAATTTGGGCTATAAAGTCATTACTCATTGTTTTGGTCTAGTGTGTTACATTAAAAATCTTAGACTTTCCTTGATAAATATTTTATATGACAAAAGATTTTATTAAAGAATATGCTTCCCTATAATATCATAATGTTCAAGTTACATTATTGGAAAGAAAGAGTAGCATTTTCTCTTATCTTGTATTTGAGCATGGAAGATTTTATTAAACTTATCATGCTAATTGGCTAAACTGTTACAAGTGATGCTTATGATTTAATCTTCTTGAGGATTATGGTGCATGATGACTTTTGTTGACTTTTCTCAATGATAAGGAAATTTCTTGAAAGCTTTAACCCCCCCCCCCCCCCCCCCCCCCAAATGAGATAGAAAGTAATTGAGAAAAATCATCTTAAAAATGGGGATCAAGCATAGTCACTGTGGTGAGTTCTATGATGAACATCTTAAGATTTTGCATTTTTTTCTATTTGTTTGCTAATAACACAAATGAAGAATTATTACCCTATGTGTCACACTTGTGGTTTTGAATAAATTGGTATAGATAGTAATTGACAACATAATGTATAGGCACTTCTCTAAAAATATCATGTTGACTATTTCTCTTTCATGGTGAAGAAAATAGAAGCTTGTGTTTGACATTTAAGAGAAGACTGTTGAAATTTTCTATTAGAAGATGTAGATTTCGTGCTAGTATATAGCTTTTGATCCTATATTACCAGTTATTACTTCATTAATAAGCAATCTAAATTTCTTAAGAAATTCAAATTCTTTTGTCATACATGAATTTTTTAAAAGGCTTGAGTGTCAATTGGCGAATTTCTTTGGACATAGTGTGACAAAATTGGATGCTCCCGTGTCATTATTGATCTTATTGACATTTTTATTTTTTTTTATTTATAAGGACATTTTGAAGAAGTAGATAAACCTAAATACAATTATAGTCATGGTTCTAGTGAAACGTTCCACTTCAAGATGATGCTTTGTAGATATCTTTTCATTTATTTTACATAAGGATACTTTGCACTTGTAATTGTTCAGAAAGGTGACTATTATTCTTTGATTAATCATACTAGTCTTCAGTTAGATATTGACGTTGAAGGCACATGAATCATAGTTCGATTAATGATTTATAGTGATGTGTGGGAGTTTATTGATATAATCACGATTATAATTTGTGAGTTATAGAAGTTTATTTTTAATATCAATAAAAGTTCCTACAAATATCTTGACTAAAATCTACTTGTGAAAATTCATCTGCAATGGTTGAATGTTGGTTTGTGAATTTGAGAACCAAATCATTTTATTTAGACGTGCATTTTGTGAAAGATAGTATATCTATCATTGAACATCTTGATTCCACTTGAGAAAATGAATAGGATTTCATGTTTAGCATATAAACAGGAGACTTGTATTGGGTGATTGATTCTTATATTGTAAATTGATTGTTTTGAATTGTTTAAATATTTAGTTTAATTACATCCAGTAGTTGTTTGAGATAATTATTGCGAAAATGTTGAATCACAATAATTTCCTATTTATCAAGCGGGCTAATATTTGTATGGGGCTAATACACTATTTGTGTAATACTTGATGTCGATAAATATATCTCATGATTTATTAGTGTTGATTCCATCTATTATTGATGAGGATTTATCATTAATGAGCATATAGTTATTTATCATTAACAATAAATTCTACATTATATGAAACATATGAAATTAATGTATCCTATATAGGCTTAATAGGAATAGTGATATTGAAATAGAACAATTGATTTTAGCTCTAGCTCCCTGATCATTGATAGAAGGTTGTAGCCTATTGATTTGGAATGGTTTCAACATATGTATTATTATATTTGGAATCGCTGAAATAGTGTGAGTTATTTATTTATATATATATATTTATTTCATATGTTGTTATTGATTAACCCATCTTTTTATAGGGTTACGTTGGTTGATGCATATCTCTATAAGTTTGGATTAACCAGTTTTGTGTGCACACAATTTTGGATATCTTAAGACTAGGTGTTGGCCTTAAGAGATGGGTATATCTCATAAATAACACCATATTGTATTTCAAGCATTGATTGAGACGTACATGGCTTTATGTGAAGTCATTAGACTTTCCTGGGGTTTCCTATTGTTTTAGAGACCCATATCTCGCAAGAAAATAATAGTAATTTTCTTGAGGTTTCATATTGTATTTGGAAACTCATATCTGACAAGAAAATAAGATTTTCTTGGGATTTCATATTGGTATAGAAATCTATATCTTATAAGAAAATGGAAGGACCAAAAATGGAATGGCATATGTTTTGGGTCATATTGTGATGATATTTCTTGCTACACCACAATGTCTAGATCCATGTCTATGGAACTGTTGATATTTGTGACTACGGAAGGTTTTGTGTCAATAAGGGGCATAATAACCACTACGATCTGGAATTATTAGTTTATTGGATTGAATCGTGTTAGAGCTATATCTCATTACTGTATTTACTTTTAACAAGGGGCATAATTATTGCTATGATCTGGTATTAATAGTTTTATTGGATTGAATCGTGTTTGAGCTATATCTCGTTAACGTATTTACTTTTAAAATGTGGCCATAATTGAGATTTTATGATTTAGCCCGATTGCTCTTCAAATAATTTTTTTATTAAAAAAAATCTAAAATAATAATTAATATTTGTCCAAATAGGAAAATGATGGAATTTTTAATTCCGTGTTGGACTTCTATTAATTGAGTTTCCTAATTTTATTAAAATGGGCTAAATTAATATGGTATATGTGATACAACTCATAGAAGCCTACTTATTGTTAAGGCTCTTTTGGATAGACTTGGTCTTAACAGCTAGTGCAGGCTCAATTCTAGAAAGCCCATAATGGGAGGGTCTTAGGGTTTCATTATTTATTGACTAGGTGCCCTCTCTATTCCACATTCTGATAATTTCGCTTGCCCCATTGAAAGCTGTCAATGTTGATGGAGTATGGAGAGGAAGATCTAGCTAGGGATGTTCATGCAACTATCCAAAGAATTGTGTTGATAATCAATTTATGGTGTAAGGTACACAAAACTAAATTAATGTGGTGTTGTAAATTTATATTGTAAAGATCCTGTGAAGAGAGATTTTTACTTACATAATAATCCAAATTTGATAAAATATTATGATCCTTGTAAGATTTTTTATCAACTTAATTTATTCTTTATTCTTTATTAACCCCTTAAATTTTACAAAACTAAAAAGAAAAAGCCCATCATATCTTGGCTCTGTCGGACAAACCTGTTTGTTATGTTTATTTTTATCTTTTTTCCCCCTCTTTTTGAAAGAAAAACTTCAGAATTGTTATTCCATGTCAGTCATGTGTTGATTTGTTATTCTATGTCAGTCATATGTTGGCTTAATTATAGTGCTTGACAAGGCCTAGGAGATAGAATGGTAATATATTTGATGTGATTAAAATTAGATTAAGGGCATTTTGGTAATTTGAAAAAAAAATAATGAATTAACCCAAAAGTTTATTAATTAAATAAATGGGCCCAGAAGCCCAAATGACAACCCAAGCCCATAAAGAGTGCAGAAAAAACATTAGCCTAAGCCTATCAAAACTAAAACCTATAATTACTAAATGCCGGAGATAAATGAGACACAAAAAACATTCATAAACTTTTTCAGTGTAGAAGAAACTCTCGAGAATAGCAGGATTCTCGAGAAGAGTAGATCTCTCTATGTGCATTCTTGAGAAGATAACCGACACTGTGCTGTTTCTCCAAAGAGATCTTGCGCCATTTTTTAGCAGCATCATTTGGTACTAGCAGTGGGATACTAAAAAAAAAGAAGGAATGTTGAGGATGCAGATGAGATCAAGAGCTTGTGGACAAAGCAATCAAGTGAACCTACAAGAAGTACCACATGGTCCAATGCCAAATCTTACTCTTAATGCACGATCGATACTTGAGGACGCACATGTGCAGTGGGCTTCTTATCTGTGAGAATCATTCTTGCCTATCATGTGGGAAGCATGGAGAGATTTATTGGAGAGCATCACCACCCAAGCTGCAGTGAAAGCAGTTGCCCAATATGCTCTGGAGCATCATCCTCAAGAGCTTCAACAATCATGTGCTTTATCCTCCCTAGAAAGAACTGAGAGAAGTGAAGTAAGGAGTAGCCAAGGATCTAATTATAAAACCACTAAGAGGCTAAATAAAACTTGTCTACTCCTCATCTAAGGATTTGATCATGTATTTAATGAGGATTTAATGGTAGAAACTTACCTTGAACGCTTAATCTAAAGGTAGATCAAAGATGACACCAATGAACACTTCAAAGTGCCAATCAACCAAATCAACTCCAAATTGGTTGAAAATTTGAAAAGATCTCCTCAACATACTTGAGAACTTTTAGTAAAAATTTCAGCCAAATCCAAGCACGGTAAGGCCTCCAAATCTGTCTCCAAAGATGCTGGACTGTAATGGATCTTCAAAAGCAAAAGCTCCCAAAATGTGAAGCCTCTAATGTTATGATCCACACACCCAAGGAGAGTTCAAATCTACCTCTAATAAGCTAGAGAACCAAAGGGAGAAGCAGAGGGAGGGCCAAAATATGGAGAGAATATGGTGAGGAAGGTATTAAACTTTAACACATTAGTGAATCACATTTTTTGGAGGGAAAAATGGAATCTAGCATCACATGCTTGCAATGGCCGGCCACCTATCTCTATTTATAGAGTGGATGGTGTGATGTAAGTTGGCATCACACCCTCCATGAGGTGGTTTGCCAACTTGGCAATCCACTTACATGTGAAATGTGAATTTTACTTGCATTTGAAGTTAATTTGAATCTACATTTCATCTCATGATATGTCTTTCAAATTAATTTCAAATAAATCCTCAAATGAATTCCTTCATTTGTATTTTACTCTAAAATTAATTGCTCATATTAATTAAATTAACTCTTTAATTTAATTAATTGGTTTGACTTAAACCCTTAAGTCAACTAGCTTAACTCTTTAAGTTAAAATGTGTCAACTTAACTCTTTAAGTTAACTTGACTAATTAATAGTCATATGGCACCAATTAAATTAACTCCTTAATTTAATTGATCCAATTTAACTTCTTAAATTACTATGATTAATTTAACAATGAAATTAATCAAGCCAAAATGACCAAAAACTTAGTCAACCGATTTCTTCATAAAACTGCCAAGGATGAACTTTCTAGCTCTTAGAAAATTCCTCCCACAAAAAACTTCCTTTAGCTTTTGTGTTGACCCATTAGGTTCTCCCATTAATTGGACATGAGCTCATAACTTTTATGATACATTGAATATTAAAATATTCACGTTAGTTTAAACTCGTTTAAACTAATAACTCAATTCAATTAATTTCTATTAATTGAAGAGTACCCAATCTTCAGGGTCAATGTCTATCCTCGAGCCCATAGAGCCCAACTAATTGGTTGAAATGAATATGCTCTTGGTGAATCATGCTGGCTCTACGCTTACCATGCAAATATAGTCATTCTATCTCTTATCTCCCAAAAGAGGCCTAGGGCACGATATTTTCCAGCTCCCCAATAGCCTGAATAACTATATTTATATTCCTAATGTTCGATTCGCCTTTATGACCTCATCTTTGGAATTTTTTTTCCAAATTGTCATACTACCTTGCGCAAGGATTTCTTAGAATTGATCATTATAAAATATATAGGACATGCACTTGTCCTCCATAATGACGAAGAGATGGATCCCATCTTGGATCTCACAAACCTCAATGTCTAAGTAGCTTATACCCAGTCTCAAACAGGATGACCCGCTATGTGGTCAAGGAAGAGTCAAAGCATGAGGACCTAAACACAAGTCTACCATGGATCCTCAGGTCAAAGGACTAATTATATGCACTAGCACAAGTAGGAGAACTTGTTACTACCAACTTCCCACTTTGGCTATCTAGTGGATTCTCCATGCGGGTCTTTAGTGAACTTGTTCTCTAACAAGCACCTATTAACATGCACCCGTGTCTAACACGGATTGCTCATCAAATGGAGCAATGTCCAATTCTTTAGATTTATGCATCGTTAGTGCAAGTTTATTCGAATCTTAGATGCCCTGTCTTATAAGATTCTATGAATTGGAATTTTTTAAGATCTCGACCATGAAAGACTTGTTTCATGATCACTACCTAGTGCGTGACCAAGTCTCCTAGTCTTTTGTGATCTAAGGGCTTCAACCAAATGCCGGTGAAGAGAAATAAGCATAAGATGAAGATGACCATTTACATTGAACATTATTCAATCAAGATTGTATCACAAGTGAAATTGTTTACATGCCAATCTAATTAGCTGCGGATACTATTCCAACAATCTCCTATTTTCCTTAAAGCCAATTCCCCATAGTTTTAAGACCTATTTTCTTAAGATGTCCTTCAAAGACCTTTTGCATTAGGGGTTTTGTTAGTGGATCTGCTATATTATCTTTGGAGGCTACTCTCTCCACTCAGATGTTGCCTTTATCAATAATCTCTCAGATAAAATGATATTGCCTTAAAATGTGCTTGGATTGTTGATGAGATCTTGGCTCTTTGGCTTGCGCCACTGCCCCATTGTTGTCACAGAAGATAACTACATGCTCAACAATGCTAGGCACTACATCCAACTCTTGGATGAAAATTTTCATCCAAACACCTTCCTTTGTAGCTTTTGAAGCCGTAATATATTCTGCCATTATGGTAGAATCGACTGTGGTGTCTTGTTTGGAACTCTTCCAACTCACTATGCCGCCATTGAAGCAAAATAGAAATCCAAAAATGGATTTTAGGTCATCTACATCGGATTGGAAACTAGAATCCGAAAACCCCTTGAGTTTCAATTCTCCATTGCCATACACCATAAACAAATCCTTAGTTCCTAATACGAAGGATGCTTCTCCCAAATCCTTCATGGAGAATTGCTTAGATAACCATGCTTTAGTATACTTTAACATTTCTCTCTTATTCCCAATGAGAAGAATGTCATCGACATAAAGCATAATAAACTGTATGCTACTCCCACTAGCCTTCTGATACACATAAGGTCTATACACATTTTTGATAAAGCCAAATGATTTGACTATTTTATCGAAATGTATGTTCCAACTTCAGGACGTCTGTTTAAGTCCATAAATGGACCTTTCAAGTTTGCAAACTTTTTGCTCTCTCCTTTTAGATGTAAAACTTTGTGGTTGCTCCATATAAATTTCTTCTTCAATGTTTCCATCGAGGGAAGTAGTTTTTACATTCATTTTCCATATCTCATAGTCATAATATACAGCTATGTCTAGTAAAATCCTAATGAACTTAGGCATAGCAACCGGGAAAAAGGTTTCCTCGAAATCAATACCAGGTTTTTGAATGTAACCTTTTGCCCCTAGTCACGCCTTAAAGGTCATAACCACTCTATTGACTCCTAGCTTTCGCTTATAAATCCACTTGCAACCAACGAGTACTATATCCTTTGGTAGATCTACCAAAGTCTATACTTTGTTGGAGTACATGGAGTCCATTTTGAATTTCACGGCGTCTTGCCAATGTCCCAAATCTATGTCCAACATAGCTTTCTTGTAGATCTTTGGATCATTATTAAATTTCTCATAAAGGAATCGAAACCTTTTGGGTTGCTACTTGATTTGGTCCGACCTTCTCAGAGGTTGTGTACAAGGCTCTTGATGATGTTCACTTGTTTCTACTGCTAGTGGGATTTCATGATCACCTTGAACTTCATCAAGTTCAACAATAATTCCATTTCTATTTAATAGAAATTCATTTTCCAAAAACTTGGCGTTTCTTGAAACAAATACCTTTTGTTTTGGGGGATTATAGTAATAATAACCCAAAGACACTCTTAGGTATCCCACAAACTTGCACAAAAGATGGATCTAGCATCCAATTTATCTCCCACTAATCGCTTGATGTATACGAGAGACCCCCAAACTTTTAGATAAAAATAAGAAGGTGCTTTGTCATACCATATCTCATATGGTGTTTTTGCACTGACTTTGAGGGTACTACATTTAGTAGCCTCACCGCTGTTGTTATGGCGAAGCCCCAAAAGGATATAAGCACATCAGTAAAGCTCATCATGGAACGTACCATATTTAATAAGGTACGATTTCTCTTTTCGACTACTCTATTATGTTAGGGTGTGTTGGGTGGAGTCTATTGAGAGAGAATCCTATTATCTTTTAGATAATTCAATAATTTAGTACTTAAGTATTCTCTCTTGATCCAATTGAAGAGCTTTAGTACTCAATCCAATTGCTTTTCTACTTCATACTTATACTCATTGTAAAGTCAAGCATAGCACAAAGATCTAATAAATAAAGCAAAAAATAGATAAATTAACTTGGATACACTCAAAACCAAGGATCTAATCATGCGTTTGATTCAAACTTGGATGAAGGATTATCTTGATTGCTCAAAAAATCTAAGGTAGAATGGAGAATAGCTTGAACACTTCAAAACTATCTCCAGTTGGTGTAGCAGCAACTCGACAATAATTGCCCAATCAAAATCACTCCCAAATTTGTTGAAATTTGGACACAACCTCCTCAACACCTTGGGGAATCTTTGGTAAATTTTTTTAGCAAAATTGAGATAAGCAAGGTCTGGAAAAAATGCTCCAAACTTTCTGCCCTTGCAGTAGATCTCCAAAAGCCAAGCTATCCAATTGTCTAACCTCTAATGTGATAATCCACACACTAGTGGCAAATCCAAATTACTTCTTAGTTAGGTGGAAAACCAAAGAGAGAAAAAGGAAATGAAGGCCGATTTTAGGAGGTAGGGTGAAGAAGAAGTGTGAGACTTCAACACATGAGTGAATCACACATAATTGGAGGGAAAAATGGAATATAATAATTATATTGTAAGCATGCTTTGGTCGTCCACCTTTCTCCTATCTATAGTGAAGGGAGGTGTGATGCAAGTTGGCATCACACTGGCCATGTTGGAATAGTGCCCCGTAAGCTAATTAGATTAACCTTGTAAACTATTTCCTTGTAAGTCAATCTTGATTGAATGATATTCATTATATGGCCATCTTCATCTCATGCTCATTATTTACTTCACTTGCATTTGGATAAAGACCTTAGATCATACAAGACTACAGAACTTGATACGCATTGGATGGTGATCATAGAATAAGTCTTATCAGTTGTGATCTTAAATCTTCCAAGTTATCAGATCTTACGAGGTAGGGCATCTAAGATCCATATAGACTTGCACTAACGATGCATAAATCCAAGGGTTGGATGTTGCTTCGTTCCATGAACAATCCTATATGAGATATGGATGCATGTTATTGGGTGCTTGTTAGAGAATAAGGCACTGATGTCCTGCTCTGAGAATCCACTAAATAGCCGAAGTGGCAAGTCAGTAGTGGCAAGTTCTCTAGCTTATGCTAGTGTATATTATTAGTCCTTTAACTTGAGGATTCATGGTAACCTTGTGTTTGGTCCGTATGCTTTGACTCTTCCTTGGTCACTTAGTGGACCACTTGGGTTGAGATTGGGCATGAGCTACTAGACATGGAGGTTTGTGAGATATAAGATGGAATTCGACTCATTGCTTTTGAGAAAGATGAGTGTATCTCCTTAAGGTGTTGAGAGAGTGCTGTAAAATTTTTAGCTCAAAAGGAAGTGTTTAACTAAGGGAAAAACGGTTGAAGAGAATTTTCAGCTCAAAAGCAGCTTCTCACCATCTAGTGAGAAGCTTCTTCAACGGTTGAAGAGAATTTTTCTTGTTTATTGAATTTTCTGTTATCGCCAAGGTATTTCCCTTCTCTAAATCTGATTCTAATGCATGTCTTGATCCTTGGGGATGTGTGTGGTCTAGTTACATTCAGTTTTTTTTGAAAATATTTGGATCCTAGTGCCACACACACCTACAAGTGGTATCAGAGCCATTTTTATGCATAGATTTGGATTTTGCTTGGCTTGGATGATTGGTTCTTGTGAAGAATTGATCAACACCATAATGTGCTCAATCTATATGATGGGTTAGAGTGTATGGATGATCTTGCTTGTGGCTCCTTGATTAATGGATTAAATCATGCTATTATGTTCTTTAAATGTTAAATCATGTGATAAGTATGTTTTAATTCATTTTGTCTGATGTTGAATTTTGATTTGGCATTGGTGGGTGTTATATGTTGATATAGCATGTTGTGAATAGCCTTTAGCAGTTTTGGTCATTTTTGGGTCCAACGAGATTGGATATATTTGGAGATTTTTGAAGAATATGATTCTTGATTAAACTTATTTTTCAAGCATCTTAGGGCACTTGATATTTCAGTTTTAAAAGGTGTTTTAATTTGAAAATTTCACCTATGTTATGTGTTTTGATGTTTAGAAGTTGCTCTAAAATTCTTAGTGCACAAAAGTTGAGCCAAAAATGGCTTGACTCGATCGTGACCCCAAAATAGGGGAGCTGCCGGCACTTGGCAGCCCATAGCAGGGTAGCGGCAGAGAGCTACAGCCCAGTAGTGTGCAAGCCTCGGCCAGTAGCCTCTAGTTGGGTTTGGGATGGGTTTTGAGATTTTTCTTTGGTTATTGTGACCAAACTTGTTTTGAAACACACACATTAGTTGCACAAATGCTGTGCAAACTCCCAAAATTGTGTTGGACACTTTTGGTTTCTTTTAAAACTTGTTAAAGTTAATTTCCAATTGTGGCAAAAATATGATGCATAAGTTTTGTGCTTGTTTTTGCTTGACCAATTATTTGTTAATTTGATTAGCTTTTAATTGATGGACTTGGATGTCAATTCTTGATTTATTGTTGTTCATTTAAGTGTTGAATGGATGATGAATGAATGGGGATGATCATAAGCCTTTAATATTGATTTTATTTGTTTCAAGTTGTTGAATAGGGTTGTATTAAATTGGGGCTTGCATGCCTCTTAATTTCTATATTGTAAATGTTATAAGAGTAGAACCACTAGGAGTAGGGTTTTCATTTTCATGTACATGTTACAAGGAGCAAAGAAGACCACTGGAGGCAGGAAGACCCATGAATGTATGGGATGCACTCATGTAATAGCTATATTTAATCAACTTATTCAAAATCAACTAAGAGTTGCACCTATGGATCTAATTGCACCACTTGGTTAGACTCATGGTTATCCCACCCTAGGAGCATGCTAGGCGCATTTATTTATTTATGTTTTCCATATCCTATTGATGTA
Source organism: Jacaranda mimosifolia (assembly GCA_018894105.1). NCBI lineage: Eukaryota > Viridiplantae > Streptophyta > Magnoliopsida > Lamiales > Bignoniaceae > Jacaranda > Jacaranda mimosifolia. Next base: position 22,682,702 of record CM032121.1, read on the forward strand.
TGAGATGCATGATTTGGATATAGAGAACCTAAATAAGAAGATAAAATGATGAGATCTTTGCAAGCAAAAACCCTATACTTAGAATGTCTAAGTGCTTTCAAATATCAAGTCAAAATGGTTACAAGTTAAAAGAGTTTTAATTAATCCATACCTTCTACCTATAGTATATGGCATGACGATGCTACTATTATTTGTGTGATATCTCACGAGTCATGGGTCACACTTATAGTGGAAAGCTGTGACCATAATACTTAGCATGAGATGCACTTTGATTTGAGAATGCCCATGCATTAGCACACGAGTCGTGGGATGTCGTGGGCCCATCTCCAATTGAAGATTGATTGGTAGGTATGACTTGATACTTAGTAATGTAGATATCTCACAAGTTGTGGGTCTACATAAAAAGTGAGGCAAAATACATAAGAGTTGTATGAGATACAGTTAATAAAAGTTGCTTACCTTTGGATTGTTTGTGAATGTATCATGGGTTGTGGGTTCACTTGCAAGTCCTTAGGATTTTGATTCTCACTAGGAAATGAGATATCCCAAATTCTTCTAGGGGGTGAAGGATTTGATAAAATGGTGGGAGAAAAATATGCTTGAAAGACCATGAACATGTTTTCAATATCAAATTTCAATCACATGCTTATATTCTCTTTTTTGCATTTGAGGATTTGGGAAATCTCAAAAATAGCTGATAAACCACTCAATGTTATTTTGGAAACCAATAAACCAATCGGGCCTGACTTCTGCGATTGACTTAACCTCAAAAATCATTCTAGATTCCTAGAAGTGGATAAATGTCCTACATTAAGGTGTTCCTAATCCCATGGGGATTATTGTAGATCAAGAGACATATGAAAAGTTCACGAATTGAGTTTAGGATCGTCCTATCCCTTAGTCTCATTATGGCATCTACAAAACTTTAAAAAGTCTCAAAGATACATAAACAGTACCTTGGTTAAAGTTTGCAAGAGTTGTAAAGCAAATGAGGTAGATAAGTTCATATGGATGTTTGTGGCTCACTAAGAGTTAGTGCGAGAGGAGGCTATTCCTATTTCATTACCTTCATCGATGATTATAGTCAAATCAGACATAATTATCTTATGAAGTGCAAGTCCAAAAGCTTTGAAAAGTTCAAAGAGTATAGGAATGAAGTGGAAAAGCAATTTGCACTTAGTATTAAAGCTCTTCGATCAAATCGAAGAGAAGAATACTTGAATATTGAATTCTTGGATTATCTAAAGGAGAATATGATTCTTTCTTAATAGACTCCACCTGGCACACCTCAACACAATGGAGTAACCGAGAGGAGAAATCGTACCTTGTAGGACATGGTACGTTCCATGATGAGCTTTTCCAATGTACCCATATCCTTTTGGAGATACGCCTCAGAAGCGGTGGCGAAGTTACTAAATGTAGTACCTTCAACGTCGGTGCCAAAAATACCGCATGAGATGTGGTATGGCAAAGCACCCTCTTACCACTACCTTAGGGTCAGAGGGTCTTCTACTTATGTGAAATGAACAGTGGGAGACAGGTTGGATAGTAGATCCACCTTGTGCAATTTTGTGGGATACCCAAGACAGTCTATGAGTTATTACTTCGATGGTCCTTCGAAACAAAAAGTGTTTTGTTTCAAGGAACAATATCTTTTTGGAAAATAATTTTCTATTGGATAGAAATGACGCTGTAGTTGAACTTGATGTAGTTCAAGTTGATCATCAAATCCCACAAATGGTAGAAATAAATAAATATCAAAGAGCTTTACACATAACCTCTGAGAAGGTCGGACTGGATTAAGAAGCAACACAAAACGTTCGGATTCCTTTATGAGACGGGCTAATTAGATAGTAATCCGAGGACCTATGAGGAAGCTATGTTGGACATAGACTCGAGAGATCGGCTTAACTCCATGAGATTTAAAATGGACTCCATGTACTATAACAAAGTATAGACTTTAATAGATCTACTGAAGTGAATAGTTCCCGTTGGTTGCAAGTGGATCTATAAGCGAAAGCTAGGAGTTAATGGCGAGGTAGTGACCTTAAGGCGCGACTAGCGGCAAAGGGTTACACTCAAAGACTTGGTATCAATTTTGAGAAAACCTTTTCACTGGTCACTATGCCTAAGTCCATTCGGATTCTACTTGCTATAGCTGTATATTATGACTATGAGATATGGCAAATGGATGTGAAAATTGCTTTCCTCAATGGAGGTACTGAAGAAAGAAAACTATATGGTGCAACTACAAGGTTTTACATTGGAGAGGAGTGAGCAAAAGGTTTGCAAACTCCATAGGTCTATTTATGAACTCAAACAGACATCCCAAAATTAGAACATATATTTTGATTAAAAAGTCAAATTGTTTGGCTTTTTTGAAAAGGTGTATGAACCATGTGTGTATATGAAGGCTAGTGAGAGTAGTGTACATTTTATTATACTTTATGTCGATGACATCCTTCTCATTAGGGAATGAGATAGGAATGTTAGAGTTTACTAAAGTGTAGTACAATAAAGGATATGGGAGAAGCATCCTATATATTAGGAATACATATCTATAGAGATAGATCAAGGAAGATGCTAAGGCTTTCCCAAATCCCATATACTGATAAAATACTAAAGAGGTTTAGTTTGGAATAATCCATTTGAGGGTTCCTTCCCATGGGACATGGCATTCGTCTCTCCAAGTCTATAGCCCCCAAAACTAAAGATGAGAGACAGATGGTGTCCCATATGCCTTATGCATCTGCCATAGTGAGCATAATATATGCAGTTCAATGCACAAGATCGGATGTGGTACACTCGCTAAATGTTATGAGTAGGTTCCAATCTAATCTCGGTGAGAGTCATTAGATAGCCATAAAAGCAATCTTTAAGTACTTGAGAAGGACTAAAGACATGCTTTTGGTATACGGCGATAGAGAATTGAAATTCGAGGGGGTTTTTGAATTCTAGTTTCTAATCCGATGTATATGACCTAAAATCCACTTCTGGATCTATATTTTGCCTCAATGGCGATGCGGTGAGTTGGAAGAGTTTTAAATAAGACACAACGGCCGAATCTACCACTAAGGTGAAATAATTTGTGGTTTTGAAAATCGCAAAGGAAGGTGTTTAGATGAAAAACTTTATCCAACAGTTGGATGTAGTGCCTAGTATGCATGCGCTCATGATTGTCTTCGAAAGAAAACTTAAGACTTAAGCCAAGATCTCATTAGTGATCTGAACACAATAAATGAGTTATCATTTGATATAGGATATCAATTAATAGAGGCGACAACTGAGTGGATAAACTTGCCTCAGAAGAGAATATAATAGAACTACTGTTGAACCCCTATATGCAAATGGTCTTTGAAGGACATCTTGAGAAGATGAGCCTTAAGGCTATGTGGAATTGGCTTTAGGGCAAGTGGGAGATTGTTGGAATAGTACCCCACAAGCCAATTAGATTGGCTTTGTAAACTATTTCCTTGTAAGTCAGTCTTGATTGAATGATATTCATTATATGACCATCTCTATCTCATGCTCATTATTTACTTCAATTGTATTTGGATGAAGCCTTTAGGTCACACAAGACTACAGGACTTGATTACGCATTGGATGGTGATCATGAAATAAGTTTTACACGATCATGATCTTAAATCTTCCAAGTCATCGGATCTTACAAGATAGGGCATCTAAGATCCGAATAGATTTGTACTAATAATGCATAAATCCAAGGGTTGGATGTTGCTCCATTCTATGAACAATCCCATATGCGATATGGATGCATGTTAGTGGGTGCTTGTTAGAGAACAAGGCACTGAAGGCCCAACCGAAGAATCTACTAGATAGTTGAAGTGGCAAGTCAGTAGTGGCAAGTTCTCCAGCTTACGCTAGTGCATATTATTAGTCATTTGACTTGAGGATCCATGGTAACCTTGTGTTTGGTCCTTATGCTTTGACTCTTCCTTGGTCGCTTAGTGGACCACTCGAGTTGAGAATGGGCATGAGCTCTAGACATAGAGGTTTGTGAGATCCAAGATGGAATCCGACTCCTCGCTTTTGTAAAGGGTGAGTGCATGTCCTACGTGTTCAATAACGATCTATTCCAAGAATCCTTGCGCAAGTTGATGTGATAATTTGGAAAGGTGTTTCCAAATATGAGGTCACTAAGAGAATCGAACATTGAGAATATAAGCATAGTATTGAGGTTATTAGGGAGCCGACTAATATCTTACCCCAGGCCTCTTTCATGAAGATAGGAGACAGAAGGACCGTATTTGCATGGTACGCGTAATGGTAGAATGGTTTTTCAAGAGCATTCATTTCGGCTAATTAGTTGGGCTCATGAACTTGAGGTTGGACATCGACCATGGAGATTATTGGGTACTCTTCAATTAATGAGATTAATTGAATTGAGTCACTTAGTTTAAAGGAGTTTAGACTAATGTGAATATTTGATATTCCACAAGTCAGAAGGAGTTGTAAGCCCATGTCCAATGAATGGTAGAACCTAATTGGTCACACAGAAAATCCAATTGGATGATCTCTTGAAGGAATGAGAATTTAAGTATTAGAAAATTCATCTTGGCCGATTTTGAAAGTGGTCAAAATTGGAGTCATTTTTGGTTTGATCAATTTAAGAGTTAAATCGGTCAATTTAATTTAAGAGTTAATTTAAGATCAATTAATTAAGAATTAATTAATTTATTCCACATAACCATCAATTGGTCAAATTAATTTAAGGGTTAAATTAATTTTGACTAGCTTAAAGAGTTAAGCACTTTGACTTAAGAGTTAAGTCAAAGAATTATTAATTAAATTAAAGTTTTAATTTAATTAAATTGGAGAGTTTATTTTGGAGAATATTATTAAATCAAGGGTTCATTTAATATGGAATTAGAATTCATTTGGAAGACATTTCATTAGATGAAATGCAAATTCCAAATGATATTCAAATTCACATTAACATTAATTATTAGTGGCCACCTTGGAATGGACACATGGCACCCTCTTCTTGAGGATTGTGTGTGACCACACACCATCCCACTCCTATATATAGATATAGGATGAGAGGGGGCTGCTAGATAGTGAAGAAATGCAAGGTGTGCATTATTCTCCCAACAACTTGGTAGTAGACATCTAATAGTTAGAATCTCCATATATCTCTCCAACCTCTTCATCCTCACAATCCATACTTGGTCATCTTTCCTTCATTTCTCTGCAACTATCTTCAACCATTTTTGTAGAGAAAAGGTCCATCCATTAGGTGTGTGGACTATATCATTGGAGGCAACACATTTGGGTTGCTATTTGCTCTTGTTGAAGTAGTTTTTGGCATCCATTTGTATTGAGTTCTGGGATGACTTATTTTGTTCTAATTGAGCCCACATTTCGACTATAGCATCGTCAAGGTGTTGAGAGAGTGCAATAAAATTTCAGCTCAAAAGGAGGTGTTTAACTAAGGGAAAAATGGTGGTAATTCTGCTGCACCAGTGAGAAGATTCTTCAACAGTAGAACAGAGTTTTTCTTGTTCCTTGAATTTTCTGTTATCACTAAGGTATTTCCCTTCTCTAAATCTGATTCCAATGCATGTCTTGATCCTTGGGGATGTGTGTGGGCTGGTTACATTCAGTTTTTTTTAAAAATATTTGGATCCTAGTGCCTCACACACCTATAGATGAAGAAGAAGTGTGAGACTTCAACACATGAATGAATCACACAAATTGGAGGGAAAAATGGAATATGAAAATTAGATTGTAAGCATGCTTTGGTCGGCCACCTCTCTCCTATTTATAAGAAGGGAGGTGTGATGCAAGTTGGCATCACACCTCCCATGAGGTTGGCGCCAACTTGTAAGGCAATTTGCATGTGAAATTTTAATTTCACTTGATTTGAATTTCATTTGGAATCTTCATTTCATCTCATGAAATTTCATCTAAATAAATTCTAAATGCACTCTAAATGAACTCTTTCATTTGGATTTTTCCTCCAAAATTAATTTTTCATTTTAATTAAATTAACTCCTTTAAGTTAACTTGACTAATTGATAGTCATATGGCAACAATTAAATTAACTCCTTAAATATTAAATTCATCAAGCCAAAATGACTAAAAATTAGCCAACCGTTTTACCTCTATAAAATCGATCAAGTGGAATTTTCTAACTCTTGGAAAATTCCCTTCATTACATAGGAGTTCCTATTGGCTTTTGTGTGTGACCCATTAGGTTCTACTATTTATTGGACGTGGGCTCACAACTCTTGTGATATTTTGAATATCAAAATATTCACATTAGTTTAAACTCTTTTAAACTAATAACTCAATTCAATTAATCTCTATTAATTGAAGAGTATCCAATCTCCATAGTCGATGTCCAATCTCAAGCTCATGGAGCCTAACTATTTGGCCGAAATAAATATGCTTTTGGAGAACCATTCTAGCTCCACGCTTACTATGCAAATACGGTCCTTCCGTCTCCTATCTCTAAAAGAGGCTTAGGGCAAGATATTTGCCGATTCCCTAATAACTTCGATAACTATGTTTCTATTTCCAACGTTTGATTCCCCATTGTGATCTCATCTTTGGAAAACTCCTTCTTCAAATTGTCATACTACATTGCGCAAGAATTTCATGAATCGATCATTTTAGAATACATAAGAGATGCACTCGCCATTCACAATGACAAGGAGATGAATCCCATTTTAGATCTCACAAACCTCTATGTTTAAGTAGCTCATACCCAAGCTTAATTTGAATGACTCACAAAGTGGTCAAGGAAGAGTCAAAGTATGAGGATCTAAACATAAGGTTACCATAGATCCTCAGGTCAAAGGACTAATTATATGCACTAGCGTAATATGGAGAACTTGTCACTATCGACTTACTACTACAACTGTTTAGTGGATTCTCTAGGCAGGCCTTTAGTGAACTTGTTCTCTAACAGGCACCACTAACAGGCACTCATGTCTAACATGGATTGCTCACGAAATGGAGTAATATCCAATCCATTATATTTATGTATCATTAATGCAAGTCTATCCAAATCTTAGATATCCTATCTTATAAGATTCTACAACTTGAATTTTTTTAAAATCACGATTGTGTAAGACTTATTTTATGATCACCACATGTGCGTGATAAAGTCTGTAGTCTTTTGTGATCTAAGGGCTTCAACCAAATGCTAGTGAAGAGAAATAAGCATAAGATGAAGATGACCATTTATAATGAATATCATTCAATCAAGATTGTATCACAAGTGAATAGTTTACATGCCAATCTAATTGGTTGCAGGGCACTATTCCAACAATCTCCCACTTGCCCTAAAGCCAATTTTCCATTATCTTAAGACCCATTTTCTTAAGATGTCCTTCAAAAACCTTTTGCATTAGGAGTTTTGTTAGTGGATCTGCTATATTCTCTTATGAGGCTACCCTCTTCACTTAGATGTCGTCTCTATTAATGATCTCCTGGATCAAATGATATCACTTTAAAATGTGTTTGGATCGCTGATGAGATCTTCGCTCTGTGGCTTGCACCATCACCCTATTGTTGTCACACAAGATAACTATAGGCTTAGCAATACTAAGCACTACATCCAACTCTTAGATGAAGTTTTTCATCCAAACACCTTTCTTTGCAGCTTTCGAAGCCGCAACAGATTCTGCCTCTGTGGTTGAATTGGCCATGGTGAGTTCGAAACTATAATTCAGAAGTAGATTTTAGGTCATCTACATCGGATTGAAAACTAGAATTCGAAAATCCCTGACTCTTTATTTGGATTAAGGAAGAGAATACTTAAGTACCAAATTCTTGGATTATCTAAAAGAGAATAGGATTCTCTCTCATTGGACTCCACTCGGCACACTGCAACTCAATGGAGTAGCCGAAAGGAGAAACTATACCTTATTGGACATGATGCGTTCCATGATGAGCTTATCTGATGTGCCTATATCCTTTTGGGGATACGCTTTGCTAATGGCAGCGAGGCTACTAAATGTAGTACCCTCAAAGACCGTGCCAAAAATGCCACATGAGATGTGGTATGGCAAATCACCCTCTTACCAATATCTAAAGGTTTGGGGGTCTCCTATCTATGTAAAGAGGTTAGTGGGAGACAAGTTGGATAGTCGATCCTCCTTATGCAAGTTTGTGGGATACCTTAGAAAGTTTAGGGGTTATTACTTTTATGATCCCTTGAAGCAAAAAGTGTTTGTCTTGAGAGACGCCACCTTTTTGGAAAAAGGAGTTTCTATTAGATAGAAAAGGAGTTGTTGTTGAACTTGATGAAGTCCAAGATGATCAAATAACATAAGCGGTGGAAACAAGTAGTGAGCCTTACACACATTTTCTACGTAGGTCGGACTGAACTAAGAAGCAACCCAAAAGTTTGGATTTCTTCATGAGACGGGCCAATCGAATATAGATTTGAAGACCTACGAGAAATCTATGTTGGACATAGATTCGGGACATTAGCTTGATGCTATGAGATCTGAAATGAACTAAATGTATTCCAATAAAGTATAGACTTTGGTAGATCCACCAAAAGGGAATCATTCCCGTTGGTTGCAAGTGGATCTATAAGTGAAAGCTAGGAGTCGATAGAGAGGTAGTAACCTTTAAGGTGCGGTAGTGGAAAAAGGTTATACTGAAAGACCCGGTATTGATTTTGAGGAAACCTTTTCACCAATTGCAATGCCTAAGTCCATACGGATCCTGCTTGCCATAACCGTATATTATTACTATAAAATATGGCAAATGGATGTAAAAACCGCTTTCCTCAATGGCAACATTGAAGAAAAAAATTATATGGAGCAACCACAAGGGTTTACATCCAAGAGAAGTGAGCAAAAGGTTTGCAAACTCCAAAGGTCCATTTATGGACTCAGGCAAGCGCCCTGATCTTGGAACATACGTTTTGATAGTATAGTTAAATCGTTTGACTTTATCAAAAATGTGTATGAATCATGTGTATACAAGAAGGCGAGTGGAAATTGTGTACAGTTTATTGTGCTTTATGTCGATGACATCCTTCTCATTGGGAATGAGGTAGGAATGTTAGAGCAAACTAAAGCGTGGTTATCTACCCAATTCTTCGTGAAAGATTTGGGAGAAACATCTTATGTATTGGGAATACGTATCTATAGACATAGATCAAAGAGGATGCTGGGGCTATCCCAATCACAGTACATTAATAAAATACTAAAGCGATTTAGTATGAAAAAATCTAAAGAGGGATTCCTTCCCATGGGACATGGTATTTGTCTATCTAAGTCTATGGCCCCCTAGACTGAGGTAGAAAGACCAAAGATGTACCAGATGCCTTATGCGTCCGCTATATGGAGCATAATGTAGCAATTTAATGTACAAGACCAGATGTAGCGCAAGCTCCGAGTGTTACGAGCTGCTTTCAATCCAACCCTAGTGAATGTCACTGGATGGTTATTAAGACCATCCTTAAGTACTTGAGAAGAACTAAGGAGTTATTTTTAGTATACGACAATGGAGAATTGAAACTTGAGGGGTTTTCGGATTCAAGTTTCCAATCCAATGTAAACGACCTAAAATCCACCTCTGGATTCATGTTTTACCTTAATGGCAGCACGGTGAGTTGGAAGAGTTTTAAATAAGACACCACGGCCGATTTAACCACTGAGGCAAAATATATTGCGGCTTTGGAAGCTGCAAAGGAATGTGTTTGGATCAAAAGCTTTATCCAAGAGTTAGATGTTGTGCCTGGCATGTTTGAGCCTGTGGTTGTCTTTTGTGACAACTACAGTGCGGTTGCACAAAATAAGGAGCCAAGACCTTATCAATGATCTAAGCACATTTTGAGGCATTATAATTTGATATATGATATCATTTGATAAGAGGCAACATCCGAGTTGAATGGATTGCCTTTAGAGATAATATAGCAGATCCACTGACTAACTCCCTAAATGACATCTTATGAAGATGGGTCTTAAGACTCTAAGTCATTGGCTTTAGGAAAAGTGAGAGATTGTTGGAATAATGCCCAACAAGCCAATTAGATTGGCATGTAAACTATTTCATTTGTGATAAATCTTGATGAAATGATATTATTCTTATATGGCCATCTGCATCTTATGCTCGTATTACTTCACTGGCATATGATTGAAGCCCTTAGATCACCTAAGACTATGAGACTTGGTCAGTTCACTCGATGGTGATCATGGAATAAGTCTTACACGGTTGTGATCTTAAGCATCCCAAGTCATAGAATCTTAAGAGACTGGGAAACTAAGATTTGGATAGACTTGTACTAACGATGCACAAATCCAAGGGTTGGATGTTGCTCCATTCCATGAGCAAACCATATGTGATATGGATGCATGTTAGTGGGTGCTTGTTAGAGAACAAAGCACTGGAGACCTGCCAGGAGATCTCACTAGATAGTCATAGTGGCAAGTCAGTAGTAGCTAGTTTTCTAGCTTACACTAGTGCATATAATTAGTCCTTTGACTTGAGGATCCATTGTAACCTTGTGTTTAGATCCTCATGCTTGGACTCTTCCCTCGCCACTTAGCGGGAATTTTGATGGTGATTGGGCATGAGCTACTTAGACATGGAGGTTTATGAGATCCAAGACAAGATCCGACTCCTCATCTTTGTGAAGGACGAGTACATCTCCTATGTGTTCTATGATGATTGATTCTAAGGAGTCCTTGGCCAAGGTAGTGTGACAATTTGGAAAAAGGAGTTTTCGAAAGATGAGGTCACAAAATGAATTGAACATTAAGAATAGATGCATAGCATTGAGGCTATTAGAGACTCGACAAATATCTTGTCCTAGGCCTCTTTTATGGAGATAGGAGACGGAATGACCGTATTTGCATGGTACGAGTAAAGCTACAATGGTTCACCATAGGTACTCAATTGGCCAATTGTTGGGCTCCATGGGCTTGATGTTGGACATTGACCATGGAGATTGGGTGCTCTTCAATTAATAGAGATTAATTAATATGAGTCGGTTAGTTTAAAACGAGTTTTAAACTAACGTGAATATATGATATTCTAAAGTCACAATTGTTGTGAGCCCATGTCCAATGAGCAGTAGAACCGAATGGGTCACACACAAAAGTTTATTGGAAATCCTAAATAATGGGGAGAAATTTTCTAAGCGTTAGAAAATTTCCAAGAGGACCAAAAATGTGAGGAAGAAATCTTGATGCAATTTTTAGTCATTCGGTTTCGTCAATTTAATTCTTAAATTGATCCAATTAAATTAATTATTAATTTAATTTGGTACCACATGATTATCAATTGATCAAGTCAAACTTAAAGAGTTAAGTTTGGTGACTTAAATGTTAAGTCAATAGTTAATTAAATTAAAGTGTTTAATTTAATTAAATGAAGAATGAGTTTTGGAGGGAAATTTAAAATTAAGCTTGCAAGTTAGCATGCTTAGTTGACAACCCCCCCTTGAGTCATCCTCCTTCTATATATAAATATAGAGGGGGCAGCCAACAATTAGAATTAGTCACACTTTTTGCATCTAATTGTTAGATAAAAAATTCCTTCCAAAAGTGTTTCTCTCATAAGTTGAGATTTCACTCTTTTTTTCCTCCCCTCCATTTTTGGCCTTCAACGTTTCTCTCTTCCTTCTTGATTTTTCTAGCTAAATTTAGAAGACAAGGATAGTCCAAAGGTGTGTGGACTTTGACATTAGAGGCAAGACGTATTGCGGATTGCTTGCTTTGGTGATCCTCTATTCTAGTAGAAAATTTGAGGTCTCTATTTGAGGTCTTTCTGAAGAAGTCTGGTGGTGAATTTTATGTTTGGAAGCTCATCTTTGAGTCAGCATTCATTTGGTCCAAATTTGGTTGAATTTCGAGGTGATTTGCTAGACCAAACATTGATCACGCCTAAGTTCACCAGTAGTAGTTTCCTCTCGGGAAAGGAAGCTCTTCTTCTACTTTTGTTGGATTTTGCTCAAGACGTAAAAATCTAACCTTAATCCACTAATATGTATGATTTAGATCCTTGTGGTGGTGTAAGATAAGTTAGATTTTAGTTTTTAAATATTTTAAATTGGATCCTTAGCCTTACACCTCTTTCATGTATTCCAACAAAGTATGAACTTTGGTAGATCCATCAAAGAGAATAGTTTCCATTGGTTGCAAGTGGATCTATAAGCAAAAGCTTGGAGTATATGGAGAAGTGGTGACTTTTAAGGCATGACTAGTGGAAAAGGGTTACACTCAAAGACCCGGTATCATTTTTGAGGAAATCTTTTCACTAATTACAATGCCTAAGTCCATTCGGATTCTACTTGCCATAGTCGCATATTATGATTATGAGATATGACAAATAGATGTGAAAACTGCTTTTCTCAGTGGAGATATTGAAGAAGAAATCTATATGGAGCAACCACAAGGTACAAACATCCTAAAGTTAGAATATACGTTTGGATAATACGGTCAAATTGTTTGGCTTTGTCAAAAATGTGTATGAACTATATGTGTATAAGAAGCCTAGTGGGAGTTTAATACAGTTTATTGTGCTTTATATCGATGACATCCTTCTCACTGGGAATAAGGTAGGAATGTTAGAGTGTACTAAAGCGTGGTTATCTACACATTTCTCCATGAAGGATTTGGGAGAAGCATCTTATGTATTAGGAATACATATCTATAGAGATAGATCTAAGAGGATGCTGGGGCTATCTTAAATCCCGTACATTGACAAGATACTAAAAAAAATTAGTATGGAAGAATCCAAGAAAGGATTCATTCCCATGGGACATGGCATTCATCTTTCCAAGTCTAGGCCCCTAAGACTGAAAATGAGAGACAGAGAATGTCCTACATACCTTATGCCTCTGCTATCGGTAGCATAATGTATGTAGTTCAATGTACAAGATCGGATATGGCACACTCGTCAAGTGCTATAAGTAGGTTCCAATCCAATCCTGGTGAGAGTCACTAGATAGCCATTAAAGCAATCCTTAAGTACTTGAGAAGGGCTAAGGACTTGTTTTTAGTATACGACAATTGAGAATTGAAACTAGTGAGGTTTTCGAATTCAAATTTCTAATCCGATATAGATGACATAAAATCTACTTTTGGATTCATATTTTGCCTCAATGGCAGTGCGGTGAGTTGGAAATATTCCAAACACGACATCATGGTCGATTCTACCATGGAGGCAAAATATATTACGGCTTCGAAAGCTGTAAAGTTAGGTATTTGGATGAAAATTTTTATTCAAGAGTTGAATGTAGTGCCTAGCATTGCTGAGCTACTAGTTGTCTATTGTGATAACAATAGGGCAGTAGTACAAGCCAAAGAGCCAAGATCTCATCAGAAATCGAAGCATATTTTGAGGCGATATCATTTGATTCGAGAGATCATTGATAGAGATGACATCCGAGTAGAGAGAGTTGCCTCAAAAGAGAATATAGCAAATCCACTATCTAAACCTTTAACGCAAAAGGTCTTTGAAAGATATCTTGAAAGGATAGGTATCAAGGCCATGGGGCATTGGCTTTAGGTCAAGTGGGAGATTTTCGGAATAGTGCTCGACAAGCTAATAGGATTGGCCTTGTAAAAACTATTTCCTTGTAAACAATATTGATTGAATGATATTCTTAATGTGGCCATCTCCATCTTATGCTCTTTATTACTTCACTCACATTTAGATGAAGCCTTTAGATCACTTATGACTATGAGACTTAGTTCGGTGATGATGGAATAAGCCTTGTAGGTCGTGATCTTAAATCTTCCAAGTGATAGGATCTTATGATACAGGGCATCTAAGATTTAGATAAACATGCACCAGCAATGCATAAATCAAAGAGTTGGATATTGCTTTATTCCATGAGCAACCATATGAGATATGGGTGCATGTTAGTGGGTGCTTATTAGAGAATAAGGGACTGAAGACATATCGAAGAATCCACTAGATTGCTGGGGTGGCAAGTCAGTAGTGGCAAGTTCTCCAGCTTGCGCTAGTGTATATTATTAGTCCTCTAACCTGAGGATCCATGGTAAACTTGTGTCTGGTCCTCATGTTTTGACTTTTCCTTGACCATTTAGCGGGTCTATCGGGTAGAGATTGGGTATGAGCTACTTTACATGGAGGTTTGTGAGATCTAAGATGGAATTCGACTCTTCGCTTTTGTGAAGGATGAATATATTTCCTATATTTTCTATAATAATCGATTTTGAGAAATCTTTGCCCAGGGTGGTATGAAAATTTGGAAAAGGAGTTTTTCAAAGGTAAGGTCATATAAAGGAATTGAACATGGAGAATAGAGACATAGTACCGAGGCTATTAGGGAGCTGACAAATATCTTGCCTTAAGCTTCTTTCGAGAGATAGGACACGAAAGGACTGCACATGACAAGCATATAGCTATGATGGTTCTCCAAAAGCATTCATTTCGGCCAATTAGTTGGGCTTCGTGGGCTTGAGGTTGGACATCGACTATGGAGATTGGGTACTCTTCAGTTAATGAGATTAATTGAATTGAGTCGATTAGTTTAAAAGGTGTTTTAAACTAAAATGAAGATACGATATTCAAAAGTCACAAAGAGTTGTGAGCCTATGTCCAATGAATGATAGAACTTATTGGGTTACACACAAAATCCAATGAACCTCCTAGTTAATGGAAATATTTTCTAAGAGCTAGAAAATCATTCCTTGGTGACTGATTTTGAGGTGCCAAATTAAAAGTCAATTTTTGGCTTGATTAATTTAAGTTTTAAATTAATCAACTAATTTAAGGAGTTGAATTAGATTAATAATTAAGGAGTTAATTATTAGGTTCCAAGTGACCATCAATTGGTCAAGTTAACTTAAAGAGTTAAGTTAACAAAATTGAGCTTAAGAGCTAAACTTGTTTGACTTAAGAGTTAAGTCAAAGGGAATTAATTAAATTAAAGTGTTTAGTTTAATTAAAGAGAAAAACATATTTTGGAGGGAAAATTCAGAATAAAGATTCATTTGAATTAGCATCTTAATTAATTTAAATTAGATTTCAAATGTAATTAAAATACACATGAAATTCAAATGAGATTTGAATTCGAATTTACCACCTTGACACCGCACTAACCCCCCCTCAAGGAAGGTGTGATGCCACCTTGGCATCACACCAACCAACATCTATATATAGATGTAGAGAGAGAGGATCGGCCACATTGAAGAAAAGTGAGAAGAATTAGATTCTTCTACAATTCCCTCTAAAACTCCTTTTCTGAACATTGCTTCATGTGTTGAGGCTTTGCTCTATGTTGTTTTGCTACCTCAAAAATCGGCCTTCACCATTGAAATTCTGCTCATTTTCTGCAACTAAAAGTGAGTGAAATTTGGCGGATCAATTGGTGTGTGGATCATATCAATAGAGGCAAAGTATTTGATTTGCTAGCTTTGGAGATCCACTGGAGCAAAGCAGTCAGTTTCTGAATTTTTTCCAAGCGATCCGGGTCAATTTTTGCTTTGAATTTTTTATAGCTATTTCCTTAAGAAGTTGAGCAGTTCCAATTTTTTTTTTGTGATTTTTGGAGCACTTTAATCGAGGCAAAAGTTGCTATTTCTCTACTGTGCCAGAGTCTGCCTGTCTGGATTGGTGAATTTTCACCCTTGAGACCTTGGAAATTTGTTTTTTGAGGTAACACTCCAACTAAATCTGAATTCTTAGCATGATTAGATCCTTGGTAGGCTGTAAGCACTAGTTATTTTGAGCTTTTGAAGTTTGATAAGTGGATCCTAGTGGCTTACTAACCTTCGTGCACAATCCTT
Source organism: Jacaranda mimosifolia (assembly GCA_018894105.1). Classification (NCBI taxonomy): domain Eukaryota; kingdom Viridiplantae; phylum Streptophyta; class Magnoliopsida; order Lamiales; family Bignoniaceae; genus Jacaranda; species Jacaranda mimosifolia. Next base: position 22,698,448 of record CM032121.1, read on the forward strand.
TTCCTCCCAATATTAGTTGGAGAATAGTGAGAATAAGAACTTGGATGAAGGCTTGATTTGGAGGTAGGAGAAGAAGAGAAGTGAAACATAAGGGGCAACACTTGAGAATTTGGAGGGAAGTTGAGAGAATCTAATTCTTACTCGCAATTCATATGTGATTGCCCCCTTCAGTCTATATATCTATATATAGAAGGATGATGGTGTGATGCCAAGTTGGCATCACACCTTCCTCAAGGTGGCCACCTACTTGCCCTTGTAAGTTGGCTTGTGAATTTTGAATTTTATGTGAATTTGAATTTTATTTGAAATCTTTATTTCAAATCATGAAATGTGATCCAAATAAATTTTAATTCACACCACATGAATATTTTGTTTGAATTTTTCATCCAAAATTAATACTCCATTTTAATTAAATTAAACTCTTAAATTTAATTAATTAACTTTGACTTAAGTCTTTAAGTTAATTTGCTTAACTCCTTAAGCAAGACATTGTTAACTTAACTCCTTAAGTTAACTTGACCAATTGATAGTCATGTGGCACCAAATAATTAACTCCTTAATTAATTGATCTTAATTTAAATCCTTAAATTAATTAGATCAATTTAACAATTAAATTGATCAAGCCAAAAATGACTACGAGTTGTGTCAATCAGTCGACCTTCGAATCGGTCATGTAGGAGTTTTCTAACTCTTAGAAAATTCTCCTTCATCAATTAGGATTTGCTACTTGCTTTTGTATGTGACCTATTAGGTTCTACCATTCATTGGATATGGACTCACAACTTTTTGTGACTTTAGAATATCAAATATTCATATTAGTTTAAACTCCTTTAAACTAGTCAACTCAATTAAACTAATTTCCATTAGTTAAAGAGTACTCAATCTCCATGGTCAATGTCCGATCTCAAGCCCATAGAGCCCAACTAATTGGCCGAAATGAATTCTTTTGGAGTACCATTATATCTCTAAGCATACCATGCAAATACGATCTTGCTGTCTCCTATCTCCCAAAAGAAGCCTAGGGCAAGATATTTGTCAGCTCTCTAATGGCCTCGATTCGATGTTTCTATTCCTAATGTTTGATTCCCCTTTATGATCTCATCTTTGGAAAACTTCTTTTTCTAAATTATCATACTATCTTGGGCAAATATTTCTTGGAATTGATCATTATAGAATATATAGAAGATGTATTCACCCTTCACAACAATAAGGAGTTGGATCCTATCTTGGATCTCACAAACCTCCATGTCTAAGTAGCTCATGCCTAATCACCACCCAAACGACCCGCTACATGGCTAAGGAGGAGTCAAAGCATGAGGACCTATACACAAGATTACCATGAATTCTCAGGTCAAAGGACTAATTATATACATTAGCGTAAGCTGAAGAACTTTCCACTACCGACTTTCCTCTTCGGCTATCTAGTTGATTCTCTAGACGGGCCTTTAGTGCATTCTCTAACAAGCACCCATATCTCATATGGAATTGCTCTAGAAATGGAGCAACATTCAATCCTTGGATTTATGCATCATCAATGCAAGTCTATCTGGATCTTAGATACCCAGTCTCATAAGATTCTATGACTTGAAAGATTTAAGATTACAACTATATAAGATTTATTTAATGATCACCACCCAGTGCGTAACCAAGTCCCGTAGTCTTGTGTGATTTAAGGGCTTCAACCAAATGCTAATGAAGAAAATATAAGCCTAAGATGAAGATGGCCATTTAGTGAATATCATTCAATCAAGATTGTATCACAAGTGAAATAGTTTACATGCCAATCTAATTGGCTTGCGCGGCACTATTCCAACCATCTCATAAGTAATTAATTGGTCAAGCAAAAATAAGTATAGCATTTATGCATCTTATTTTTGCAACAATTGGGGATCAACTTTAATAAGATTTTAAAAGCAATAAAAAATGTCAAATATAATTTTGAGAACTTGCACAACACTTGTGCATCTATTGTGTGTGAAATAAAACATTTTTGGTCACTTAAGGAGCCAAAACAACAAGCAAAACTCACCAACAACCAAACCAGTCGTTGCTTGATAGTGGCTGGCAGTAGCCCTATTTTGGAGTTTTGGCCGAGTTAACTCATTTTAGTCTCTATTTTTTTGCACCAAAAATTTCAGGAAACCTCCTAAACTTTAAATCACACATTATAGATGAAATTTCACATCTAAAACACCTTTTAAAAATGAAATTTCAAGTGCTAAAATGTGTTTCAAAAATAAGTTTAAATGAAAATCACATTTTTCCAAAAGTCTCCAATTAAATCCAATCCAATTGTATCTAAAATTGACCAAAAAAACTTAAGCCAAAATTTAACATGCTATATCAATATATAACATCATCCAATGCAAAATCAAAATTAACATTAGGTAAACATGAATCAAAATATACTAACATATGAATTAATATTTAAAACACATATTAGCATAATTTCAATTCATTAGCAAAGGAGCCACAAGAATCATCATTCAAACACTCCAATCCATAAATTGGATCAAGTATTTTGAGATCTAGATTAATTCATCATATGAATCAATCAAACAAAATCCAAATTAAAGCATGAATTTAGACTCCAATACCACTTGAAAGATGGTGTAAGCCAAGGATCCAATTAAAAAGAATTAAAAACTGAAATAAAACTTGATTTACACCTCCAAAAGGATCAAATTCATGCTCTAACATCGATTAAGGTTAGAATATTACCTCAAAATCAAATTCCAGCCGAAATGATGAAGACTTGCTTGAACTCTTCAAAGTAGTCTCCTCCTGGCGCAGCAGAGTGTGAGTAAGATTTTCCCAACCAAATCACATCAGAATTAAGTGAAATTTGGGCCAAAATATCATCAACACCTTTATGATTTCCCAGTAAAAATTTCAGCTCAAAAGTTTTTTGGAAAGACCTCCAATCGATGCTCCAAAGTTATTGCCCAAACAGAGGATCTCCAAAAGCTTAGCGATCCAAGTGTATTGCCTCCAATGTCAAGATTCACACACCAATGGACATTCAAATATCCTCTAGATTAGATAAAAAATCAAAGGAGAAATGAGGATGATGAAGGCCAAAATTTAGAGAGGGAAGATGTGAAGAAAATGTGAAGCTTCAACACATGAGAGAGCACACAAATTTGAAGGGAAGAGAAGAATCTAACAATTAGATGCAAAATGCTTGCATTCACATCACGATGGCCGCCCATATCTATATCAATATATAGATGGTGGGAAGTTGTGATGCTTATGTGGCATCACACTTCCCATGAGGGTGTTGGAATATGTCGGCAAGCCAATTAGATTGGTCTTGTAAAATAATCTTGATTGAATGATATTCATTATATGGCCATCTTCATCTTATGCTCCTTATTACTTCACTTGCATTTGGATGAAACCCCTAGGTCACTTATGATGACGGGACTTGGTTTGGTGACCATGGAGTAAGTCTCACGCGATCGTGATCTTAAATCTTTCAAGTCGTAGGATCTTATGAGACAGGGCATCTACGATCCGGATAGACTTACACCGACGATGCATAAATCCAAGAGTTGGATATTGCTCCGTTCCATGAGCAACCATATGAGATATGGGTGCATGTTAGTGGATACTTGTTAGAGAACAAGGTACTGAAAGCCCACCGGAGAATCCACTAGATAGCTGCAGTGGCAAGTTCTCCAGCTTACACTAGTGCATATTATTAGTCCTCTGACTAAGGATCAATGGTAAACTTTTGTCTGATCCTCATGCTTTGACTCTTCCTTGATCACTTAGCAGGTCTTTCGGGTTGAGGTTGGGTATGAGCTACTTGGCATAGAGGTTTGTGAGATCCAAGATAGAATCCGACTTCTCGTTTTTGTGAAGAGTGAGTGCATCTCCTATATATTCTATAATGAACGATTCCAAGAAATCCTTGCACAATGTGATGTGATAATTTAGAAAAGGAGTTTTCCAAAGATGAGATTACATAAGGGAATCGAACGTTGAGAATAGAAACATAGTATCGAGGGTATTAGAGAGCCGACAAATATCTTGCCCTAGGCATTTTTCGGGAGATAGAAGACGGAAGGACTATATTTGCATGGTAAGCATAGAGCTATAATGGTTCTCCAAAACATTCATTTTGACTAATTAGTTGGGCTCCATGGGCTTGAGGTTAGACATCGACCATGGAGATTGGATACTTTTCAATTAATGAGATGAATTGAATTGAGTCGATTAGTTTAAAAGTGTTTTAAATTAAATTGAATATTTGTTTTTCAAAAGTCACAAGGAGTTGTGAGCCTATGTCTAATGAATGGTAGAACTTATCGGGTCACAGACAAAAGCTAAGTAGCTTCCTATTTGATGGAGAAAAATATTTTCTAAGTGTTAGAAAATTATCTCTTAGTGGACTGATTTTAAGGTATCAATTTTGAAGGTCAGTTTTGGCTTGATTAATTTAAGTGTTAAATTAATCAATTAATTTAAGGAGTTAAATTAGATCAATAATTAAGGAGTTAATTATTTGGTGTCAATATGACCATCAATTGATTAAGTTAACTTAAAGAGTTAAGTTAACAAAATTCAAGCTTAAGAGTTCAGCCTGTTTGACTTAAGAGTTAAGTCAAAGGTTAATTACTTAAATTAAATTGTTTAATTAGATTTGAATTAGCATTTTCATTAACTTGAAATTAGATTTTAGATGTAATTAAAATGCAAGTGAAATTCAAATTAGATTTGAATTTGTATTTGGCACCTTGGTAAATGCAAATTGGCCTCCCCTTCTCCTCATGAGAGGCGTGATACCACCTTGGCATCACACTTTCCAGCCTTTATATATATATATATAGAGAGAGAGAGGGCTGGTCATTATGTCAAAAGGTGTGAAGAATTAGATTCTCCACCATTTCCTCCAAAATCCTTGCAAGCATTGCATTCAAATGTTGAAAGCTTTACTTTTTCTTCTTCTTCTTCTTCCTCCCTACCTAAAATTGGCCTCCTCCATAGCATATCTCTGGGCTTATTCTATCTTATAGGATAGATACTTTGTAAGATGTATTTGGTGTGTGGATCATATCAATAGAGGCAAACTACTTTGTTTGCTATGGTTTTGGAGATCCATTGCACAAAGTCCGATTTGATGATTTTATCCAGGGAGATCTAGAAAGATTTTTGATCTAAATTTTTAACTGAGAGTTTACCAAGGTGTTTAGCATCTCCAATAAGTTTTTCATGATTTTTGGAGGTGATTTGATAGAGGCAAAAATCTCTTGTCTCTTGCTGCGCATTTTCTAGCAGTTTCTGGAAAGGTGAAGAGTTTACCTAATTCTCCTTGGATTTTTCAATTTCAAGGTAAAACTCTATCCTAATATAAATCTCAAGCATGATTTGATCCTAGTTATCATGTAAGCAATAGTTTATTAAGCTTTTGTAGTTTTTATAATTGGATCCTAGTACCTTACTTGCTTTCAAGTGGTATCAGAGCCTAAATCATGCTTAGATTTGGATTTTTTTTTTATGATTGATTAATGTGATGGATTGATCTAAATCACCAAATTCGCAATTCGTATGATGGATTGAAGTGTTTTGTTGATGTTGTGTGTGGCTCCTTGATTGATGAATTGGCAGCATGTTAATATGTGTTTTAAGTGTTGATTCATATGATTTTTATGTTTTAATTCATGCAGATTTGGCATTTATTGATGTTGTATGTTGACATAGCATGTTAAATCTGACCTTAATGTGTTTTGGTCATTTTTGGATCCAATGTGATTGGAGTGTTGTTGGAGATTTTTGAAGAATGCGATTCTTACTTAAACTTGATTTTTGAAGCTTGATTGAGCTCTTAAATTTTCAGTTTTAAAATGTGTTTTAGATCTGGAAATTGGTCCATAATGTGTGATTTAATGTTTAGAAAGAGTTCTAGAATTTTTGGTGCACAAAAGTTGAGCTAAAAATTGGCTTGACTAGCTTTTACCCTAAAGCAAGGGCTGCCAGCCAGCCATGGTGTAAGCTGGCAGAGCCACTGCCCAGCCATGTGCCTGGCACGGCCAGTAGCACCAGAATATAGGTTGGGCAGATTTTGAGCTTGATTTTTGGCTCCTTTAGTGGCTAGAAATGATGTTAAATCATGTGTTATGGGTGCATAAGTGTTGTGCAAGTTCTCAATTTTATGTTTGACATTTTTCAACCTCCTTAAATCTTGTTAAAGTTTATCTCCATATGTTGCATAAGTGTTATGCATGACCTATTATTTGTTAATTTGATTAGCATTTAATTAATGAAATTAATTGTTAATTCTAGATTTGTTTATTGTTCATTTAATTGTTGAATGGATGATGAATGAATGAGGATGATCATGAGCCTTTAATATAGATTTTATTTGTTTCAAGTTGTTGAAATGAGTTGTATTAAATTGAGACTTGCATGCCTCTTTATTTCTACCTTGTAAATGTTATGAGAGTAGAATCACTAGGAGTGAGGTTTTCCTATTCATGTAATTGTTGCATGGTGCAAAGGAGGCCTTGGAGGCATGGAGACTTTTGAAGACCCATGAATGTATGGGATACTCTCATGTAATAGCTAGATTTAATCAACCCTCTTAAAATGAACTAGGTGGTGCATCTATGGCTCTAAGTGCACCACTTGGTTAGGCTCATGGTCATCCCACCCTAGGAGCATGCTAGGTGCATTACTTATTTATGCTTTCCATATCCTATTGATGTATAAAATGCATGTTTAGGATATAGAAAACCTAAATAAGAAGATAAAATGATGAGATCTTGCAAGCAAAAACCCTTCACTCAGAATGTTAATTTGGAAATGGATACAAATTAAAAGAGTTTTAATTAATCCAAGCTTCTACCAATAGTATACGCCATGACAACGCTACCAAATTTGTGTGATGGCACTCGAAGCGGGGGTCACACTTAGGAGGAAAGCTATGAACATATACTTAGCATATGATGCACCTTTGATTTGAGAACCTCTATGCATTGGCACTCGAAGTGAGGGATGACATGGAGCCGTTTCCAATCAAAGTTTGATTGGTAGATACGACTTAACACTTAGTAATGTAGATGCACTCAAAGCGGGGTGTCTACATGAAAAGTGAGGTAAAATATATCAAGAGTTGCATGAGATGCAATTGGCAAGTATTACTTACCTTTCGATTGTTTGTGTATGGCACTCGAAGCGAGGGTCCACTTACATGTCCTTAGGATCTTGATTCTCACTAGGAAATATGATTTCCCTAATTCTTCTTCGCAGTAAGGAATTTGATAAAATAGTGGGAGGAAAATATGCTTGAAAGACCATGAACATGTTTTTAATATCGAATTCAATCACATGCTTATTCTCTTTTTCGCCATTGAGGACTTGTGAAATCTCAAGAATGATTTAATGTTCCACTTAATGTTATTTTGGAAACCAATAAACCAACTGGGCAAACTTCCACAATTGACTTAACCTCAAAAATTGCTCGAGATTCCTAGAAGCGGATATATGTCCTATATTAAAGTGCTCCTAATCCTATGGGGATTAAAGTAGATCAAAGGACACGTGAAAAGTGCATGAATTGGGTTTAGGATCGTCCTATTCTATAGTCTCATGATGGCATCTACAAACTTTAAAACTCTCAAAGATATATGAATAACACCTTGGTTAAAACTTACAAGAGTTGTAAAGCAAATAAGGTATGAGAAGTTCATGTTATCAAAAGAGATTGTTCAATCTAGGACGGATGTGAAGTCATATGTCATTGACTACGGTCTAAAGATGATTAAGCTTGGACATGGTACGTTCCATGTTGAGCTTCTTTGATGTGCCTATATCCTTTTGGGGATACGGCTTAGACATGGCGGCGAAGCCACTAAATATAGTACCGTCAAAGTCAGTGCCCAAAATACCATATGAGATATGGTGTGGCAAAGCACCCTCTTACCAATACCTTAAGGTTTGGGGATCTCCCGCCTACATGAGATGGACAGTAGGAGATAAGTTGGATAGAAGATCTACCTTGTGCAAGTTTGTGGGATACCATAGAGAGTCTATGGGTTACTATAGCTATGATCACTCGAAGCAAAAGGTGTTCGTTTCGAGGAATGATACCTTTTTAGAAAAGGAATTTCTATAAGATAGAAAAAGGCGTTGTTGTTGAACTTGGTGAAGTTCAAGATAATCATCAAATCTCACAAGTGGTACAAATAAATATATAGCAAAGAGCCTTGCACACGACCTCTGAAAAGGTCAGACCAAATCAAGAAGCAACCTGAAGGTTTGGATTTCTTCATGAGATGGACCAATCGGATAGTGATCTGAAGATCTATGAGGAAACTATATTAGACATAAATTCAGGATATTGGCTTGAAGCCATGAGATCCGAAATGGAATCCATGTATTCAAATAAAGTATGGACTTTGTTAGATCCACCAAAGGGCATAGTTCCCATAGGTTGCAAGTGGTTCTATAAGTGAAAGCTTAGAGTAGATGGAGAAGTGGTGACTTTTAAGGCGCGACTAGTGGCAAAAGGTTACACTAAAAGACCTAGTATCGATGTGAAAATCGTTTTCCTCAATGGAGACATTGAAGAAGAAATCTATTTGAGATATGGTAAATGGATGTGAAAACCACTTTCCTCAATAGAAACATTGAAGTAGAAATCTATATGTAGCAACCACAAGGTTTTACATCCAAGGGGAGTGAGCAAAAGGTTTGCAAACTCCAGAGATCCATTTATGGACTCAAACAAGCGTCTCAAAGTTGTAACATACGTTTTGACAGAACAATCAAATTGTTTGGCTTTGTCAAAAATGTGTATGGACCATGTGTGTATAAGAAGGCTAGTGGGAGTTGTGTACAATTTATTATGCTTTATGTCAATGACATTCTTCTCATTGGGAATGAGGCATGAATGTTAGAGTACTAAAGTATGGTTATCTACACAATTCTCCATGAAGATTTGGGAGAAAGCATCCTACGTATTTGGAATACATATCTATAGAGATAGATCTGGGAGGATGTTAGAGCTATCCCAAATCCCTTACATTGACAAGATACTAAAGAGGTTTAGTATGGAAGAATCCAAGAAGGGATTCCTTCCCATGGGACATAGCATTCGACTCTCCAAGTCTATGGCCCTTAAGAGTGAAAATGAGAGACAAAGGATGTCCCACATTCCTTATGCCTTCGTTATCAATAGCATAATATGTGTAGTTCAATGTACAAAACTAGATGTGGCACACTTGCTAAGTGTTACTAGTAGGTTCCAATCTAATCCCAGTGAGAGTCATTGGATAGCCATTAAAGCAATCATTGAGTATTTGAGAAGGACTAAGGATTTATTTTCGGTATATGGCAATGGAGAATCAAAATTTGAAGAGTTTTTAGATTCAAGTTTACAATCCGATGTAGATGACATGAAATCCACTTTTAGATTTATATTTTGCCGTAATGGCGGTATAGTAAAGTAGGAAGAGTTCCAACAAGATACCACGGCCGAGACAATCACTGGGGTGAAATAATTTGTGGTCTTAGAAGCTGCAAAAGAAGGTGTTTGGATAAAAACTTCATCCAAGAGTTGGATGTAGTATTTAGTATTCATGAGCCCATGGTTGTCTTTAGAAGATAATTTTGGATTTGATATCAGAAATCTAAACATAGCAAATTCGCTATCATTTGATATATGATATCAAATTGATAGAGGCGACAACTGAGTGGATAGAGTTGCCTTAGAAGAGAATTTAGCAGAACCACTGTCTAAATCCCTAAAACCGAAAGGCCTTTGAAGAACATTTTGAAAAGATGGGTTTCAAGTCCATGGGCATTGGCTTTAGGGTAAGTGGAAGAGTGTTGGAATAGTGTCCAACAAGCCAATTAGGTTGGCCTTGTAAAAGCTATTTCCTTGTAAAACAATTTTAATTGAATGATATTCTTTATATGGTCATCTTCATCTTTTGCTCCTTATTACTTCACTTGCATTTAGATGAAGCCCCTAGATCACTTATGACTACGGGACTTGGCTTGGTGACCATGGAATAAGTCTCACGTGGTTGTGATCTTAAAATTTCCAAGTCGTAGGATCTTATGAGACAGGGCATCTAAGATCTGGATAGACTTGCACTGATGATGCGTAAATCCAAGAGTTGGATATTGCTCTGTTCCATGAGCAACCATATGAGATATGGGTGCATGTTAGTGGGTGCTTATTAAAGAACAAGGCACTGAAGGTCCACTAGAGAATCCACTAGATAGACGTAGTGGCAAGTTCTCCAGCTTATGCAAGTGCATATTATTAGTCCTATGACCTGAGGATCCATGGTAACCTTGTGTCTGGTCGTCATGCTTTGACTCTTCCTTGACTACTTAGCGTGAAGGACGAGTGCATCTCCTATGTATGCTATAATGATCAATTCCAAGAAATCCTTGCGCAAAGTGGTGTGATAATTTTGTAAAGGAGTTTTCCAAAGATAAGGTCACACAAGGGAATTGAACATTGAGAATAGAAACATAGTATCAAGGCTATTAGGGAGCTGACAAATATCTTGCCCTAAGCCTCTTTTGCGAGATAGGAGATGAAAGGACTGTATTTGCATGGTAAGCATAGAGTTATAATGGTTTTCCAAAATATTCATTTCGGCCAATTAGTTGGGCTCTATGTGCTTGAGGTTGGACATTGACCATGGGGATTGGGTATTCTTTGATTAATGAGATTAATTGAATTGAGTCGATTAGTTTAAAAGTGTTTCAAACTAAAATGAATATTTGATATTCAAAAGTCACAAGGAGTTGTGAGCCTATGTCCAATAAATGGTAGAACCTATTGGGTCACACACAGAAGCCAAGTAGCTTCCTATTTGATGGAGAAAAAGATTTTCTAAGTGTTAGAAAATTATCTCTTAGTGGACCAATTTTAAGGTATGAATTTTGAAGGTCAATTTTGGCTTGATAAATTTAATTGTTAAATTAATCAATTAATTTAAGGAGTTAAATTAGACCAATAATTAAGAAGTTAATTATTTGGTGCCAATATGACAAAATTCAAGCTTAAGAGTTGAGCTTGTTTGACTTAAAAGTTAAGTCAAATGTTAATTAATTAAATTAAAGGATTTAATTTAATTAATGGAAAGAACACATTTTGGAGGGAAAAATCAAATGAAATGTTCATTTGAATTAGCATTTTAATTAACTTGAAATTAGATTTCAAATGTAATTAAAATGCAAGTGAAATTCAAATTAGATTTGAATTTGCATTTGCCACCTTGGCAAATGCAAGTTGGCTGCCCTTCTCCTCATGGGAGGTGTGATGCCACCTTGGCATCACACTTTCTAGCCTCTATATATAGATATAGAAAGAGAGGGCTGGTCATTATGTCAAACGGTGCAAAGTAGATTCTCCATTCCAAAATCCTTGCAAGCATTGCATTTATATATTGAAAGCTTTGCCTTTTCTTCTTCTTCCCTACGTAAAATTGGCCTCCTCCATAGCATATCTCTGGCCTTATTCTATCTTATTGGCTAGAGATTTTGGAAGATCTATTTAGTGTGTGGATCATATCAATAGAGGCAAACTACTTTGTTTGCTACGATTTTGGAGATGCATTATACAGAGTCCAATTTGGCAATTTTCTCTAGGAAGATCCAAAAGAATTTTTGGCTTGAATTTTGTATTGAGAGTTCCTCAAGGGGTTGATCATCTTTAGTAATTTTTTCGTGATTTTTGGGGGTGATTTGATGGGGGATAAAATCGCTCATCTCCTACTACACATTTTCTGGCAGTTTCTAGAAAGGTGAAGAGTTCACCTAATTCTCCTTGGATTTTGCAATTTCGAGGTAATACTCTATCTAAATCTGAATCTTAGGCATGATTTGATCCTAGTTAGCACGTAAACACTAGTTTATTTAGCTTTTGAAGTTTTTATAATTGTATCCTAGTGCTTTACTTGCTTTAAGAGTGGGAGGACTTACTTGCCAACTTGTAAGCAAGTTGCATGTGAATTTAATGTGTATTTGAATTCTTCATTTTATCTCATGAAATGTCATCCAAATAAATTATAGTGCCATACCAAATGAACTCTTCATTTGAATTTTCCCTCTAAAATTAATTCTTCACTTTAATTAAATTGAACATTTTAATTTAATTAAAATTTTACTTAACTTTTAAGTCAATTGACTTAACTTTCAGGTCAACTAACTTAACTCTTTAAGCTAGTGATTGTTAACTTAACTCTTTAAGTTAACTTGACCAATTGATAGTCATGTGGTACCAATCAAATTAACCTTTATTTTAATTAGTCTAGTTTAACTCCTTAAATTATTTAGAACATTTTAATAATTAAATTGATCAAGCCGGAATGACTAAAAATTGAATCAACTGATTCCCTCTCAATTTTGGTCAAGGTGTAATATTTTCAACACCTAGAAAATTCCCTTAATCAAGTCAAATTTCCAATTGGCATTTGTGTGTGACCCATTAGGTTCTACCGTTTATTGGACATGGCCTCACAACTCTTGTGACTTTATAATATTAAATATTATCATTAGTTTAAACTTCTTTAAACTAATCGTCTCAATTCAATTAATTTCAATTAATTGGAGAGTACCCAATCTCCGTGGTCGATGTTCAACCTTAAGCACATTGGAGCCCAATAATTGGCCGAATAAATGCTTTTGGTGAACCATTCTATCTCTACACGTACCATGAAAATACAGTCTTTCCATCTCCTATCTCCACGAAAGAGGCCTGGGGCAAGATAATTGTCGACTCTCCAATAGCCTCGATACTATGTTTCTATTCTCAATATTCAATTCCAATTTATGACCTCATCTTTAAAAAACTCTTTTTCTAAATTGTCGTACTGCTTTGTGTAAGGACTCCTTAGAATCGATCATTGTAGAACACATGGGAGATGTACTCACCCTTCACAACGACAAGGAGTCAGATCCTTCTTAGATCTCATAAACCTCCATATCTAAGTAGCTTTTACCCAACCTCAACCCAAACAACCCGTTAGGTGGCCAAGAAAGAGCCAAAGCATGAGGACCTAAACAAAAAGTTATAATAGATCCTCAGGTCAAAGGACTAATTATATGCACTAGTGTAAGCTGGAGAACTTGCTACTACTGACTTGTCACTAAGGCCATCTAGTGGATTCTCCAGAAGGGCCTCCAGTGCCTTGTTTTCTAACAAGCACCCATTAACATGCATCCATGTCAGACATGGTTTGCTCATGCAACAAAGCAACATCCAACCCTTAGATTATGCATCGTCAATGCAAGTCTATCGGAACCTTAAATGCCTCGTCTCATAATATTCTATGACTTGGGATATTTAAGATCACGACCGTGTAAAACTTATTCCATGATCATCACCAAGTGTACTGACCAAGTCCTATAGTCTTGTGTGATCTAAGTGCTTCAACCAAATGCTAGTGAAGAATTATAAGTATAAGATGAAGATGGCGATTTATAATGAATATCATTCAATCAAGATTGTATTACAAGTGAAATAGTTTACATGCCAATCTCATTGGTTGCGGGGCAATATTCAAATAGATGGCGGTCGGTCAGGGGGGTCCACTTACAAGTCCTTAGGGTTTTGATTCTCACTAGGAAATATTATTTCCAAAATTCTTCTAGGGGGTGAAGAATTTGATAAAATAGTGGGATAAAAATATGCTTGAAAGACCATAAACAGGTTTTCAAATATCAATATTCTATCACATGCTCACATTCTCTTTTATTACCTTTTTGTAGATTTTTGAAATCTTCAAACTCAAAATGGCTAAGAATCCACTCAACACTATTTTGGAAACTAATAAGCTAACTGGCCAAACTTTCATGATTGGTTGAAATACCTCAAGATTATTCTAGATTTCGAAAAGAGGACTTATGTACTTGATCAAAGTCCATCGGACACCACTACAATGATGCTACCGATAAGGCCCATGAATTTTTCATGAAGTTTGTGGATGATGATCTGCAAACAAGGTGTCTCATGATAGCTTCTATGACTAATGAGCTACAAAAGACTCACGAGCACATGAAACATGCTCACAAGATCCGGCTACACCTACAAGAGTTGTATGGTGTTCAAACTAGATATGAAAGGTTTGCTTTGTCTAGAGAGCTCTTTAGGTCAAGGATGGTTGATGGCTCAATTGTCCACGATCACGGTCTTAAGATGATTGGACCCATGGAGAAACTTGGACAATTAGATGTGATCTTGCACAATGAGCTCTATGTGGATTTGATACTCTAATCATTGCCAAACTCATTCGAACAATTTGTTATGAACTTTAATATGTCCAAGCTACAAGTGATGATCAACAAATTGGTGAATATGTTGGCAACTGCCAAGGCAACTATGAAAAATGATAAACCTCTTATCCTTGTATCCTTCGCCAAGTCTAAAGGCCCTAGGGGTCCTATAAAGAGAGGTAAAGGAAGAAGTTTCATTCTCTAAAGAGAAGCAACCTTTAAAGAGTTTGGGGGGAATTAAGAAAGAGAAAGAGGTTAAAATTGATGCTAGTTTTTTCCATCATGGTGAAAAATGATATTGAAAAAGGAATTGTAAAGCTTACCTTTCAAATCTTGAGAAGGGTATGAACTTTATTAAAGTGCACTTGAAGATAAATTTTTCCTCATAGGTATTTGATACCGCATTGTTGGAATAATGCCCGCAAGCCAATTTGATTGACATGTAAACTATTTCACTTGTAATACAGTCTTGATTGAATGATATTCATTAATTGGCTATTTTCATCTTATGCTTATATTTACTTCACTAGCATATGGTTGAAGCCCCTAGACCACAAAGACTATGGGACTTAGTCAAACACTAGGTGGTGATCATGAAACAAATCTTACATAATCGTGATCTTAAATCTTCCAAGTTGTCGGATCTTATCAGACAGGGCATCTAAGATTCGGATAGACTTATACTAATGATAAATAAATCCAAGATTTGGATATTGCTCCGTTTCACGAACAAGGCCATATGAGATATGCGTGCATGTTAGTGGGTGTTTGTTAGGGAACAAGTTCAGTGAAGGCCTACCCAGAGAATCCACTAGATAGCCGAAGAGGCAAGTTGGTAATGGCAAGTTCTTTAGCTTACTTTAATGTATATAATTACTCCTTTGACTTGAGGATCCATGATAACCTTGTGTTTAGGTCCTAATGCTTTAACTCTTCCTTGACTACTTAGCGGGTCGTTCAGGTGGAGATTGGGTATGAGCTACTTAGACATGGAGGTTTGTGAGATCCAAGATGGGATCCAACTCTTCGTCGTTGTGAAGTGCGGGTACATCTCCTATGTATTCTATAATGATCGATTTTGAGAAATTCTTGCGCAAGATAGTATGAAAAGATAAGGCTATAAAGAGGAATCGAACATTGGGAATAGAAACATAGAGTCGAGGCTATTAAGGAGTTGACAAATATTGTGCCCAAGGCCTCTTTCAGGAGATTGGAGACAGAAGGATCGTATTTGCATAGTACGCGTAGAGCCAGAATGGTTCTCCAAAAGCATTAATTTTGGCCAATTGGTTAGGCTCCATGGGATTGAGGTTGGACATCGACCATGGAGATTGGACACTCTTCAATTAATGGAGATTAATTAAATTGAGTCATTAGTTTAAAGGATTTTAAACTAATGTGAATATTTGATATTCTATTAGTCATAAAGAGTTTTGAACTCATGTCCAATGAAGGGTAGAACCACACACAAAAGTCAATTGCAAATCCTACTTGATGAAGGGGAATTTTCTAAGAGTTAGAAAAATTCCTTGATAGCAGATTTTGGAGGTAGACGATTGATGCAATTTGTAGTCATTTTGGCTTGATCATTTTAAATTTTAAATTGATCTTACTAATTTAAGGATTTAAATTAAGGCCAATTAATTAAGATTTTAATTATTTGGTGCCACATGACTAATCAATTGGTCAAGTTAACTTAACGAGTTAAGTTAACAATTACTAGCTTAAATAGTTAAGCTAATTGACTTAAGTGTTAAGTCAAAGGATAATTAATTAAATCAAAGTTTTAATTCAATTAAAATGAAGAATTAATTTTGGAGGAAAAATTCAAATGAAATGTTCATTTGGTGTGGCATTAGAATTTATTTGGTTGACATTTCATTAGATGAAATAAAGATTCCAAATGAAATTCAAATGCGCACAAAATTCACATGCCACTTGCTTGCCAACTTGATGAAGGTGTGACATCACACCATCCTCCCTCTATATATAGATATAGAGTGTGAGAGTAGGAGGCCACTTGGTGTGAATTGGAAGCAACTAGATCTAAGATTAGATTCTCTCATTTTCCCTCCAATTTCCCATGTATTGAAGCTTAACTTTTCTTCATCTCCTACCTCCAAATCAAGCCTTCGTCCTTGCATTTATTATCTTTGTTCTCCAACTAACATTAAGAATAATTGGATTATGCATTGGTGTGTGGATCGTATCATTAGAGGCAAGACAATTGGATTGCTAGCCTTTTGGTGATCCTCTGTTTAGGCAGTATCTTTGGAGCATCCATTGGAGACCTTTCTGGAAATTTTTTGAGGTGAAAGTTTTAATGGAGAATCATCAAGATGTTAGTGATCGTTTGTTCTAAGTTTGACTCAATTTCGAGTTCATTTGGTTGGGAAAAAGTTGCTAGGAAACTACTGTGCCGCTGCGAGGCAGATTCAAGGAGTTGAAGTCTTACTTCTAGTTTCCTTTGATTTTTTGAAAATCAACGTAATCCTCACACAAAATTTGAGTCTATGGCATGTTTATATCCTTGGCTTCATATGTAGCCTAGTTATTTTAGCATTTTTATGCTTTGATAATTGGATCCTAGTGGTACATACGACTTTAAGTGGTATCGGAGCCTAATTCATACTATGATTTGGATTTTTGATTGATTGATTCATGTGATGAATTGGTCATAATCACCAAATACTTGATCCAACCTATGGATTGGAGTGTTTGGATGATTTTTTTATGTGGTTCCTTTTCTTGATGAATTGAGAGCATGCTAATATGTGTTTTAAGTGTTCATTCATATGGTTAATATGTTTTAATTCATAGTTGCTAATGTTCAATTTTGATTTGGTATTAGTTGATGTTATATGTTGATATAGCATGTTAAATTTGACCTTAACATGTTTTGGTCATTTTTCGATCTATTGGAGATTTTTGAAGAATTTGATTCTAACTTAAACTTATTTTTGGCAGCATGATTGAGAACTTGAAATTTTATTTTTAAAAGGTGTTTTAGATCTGAAATTTCATCTATATTGTGTGATTTAATGTTTAGGAGGTGTGCCAAATTTTTTGTGTACAAAAGTTGAACAAAAAATGACTTGACTCACTCAAAACCTCAAAATAGGGCTGTTGCTAGCGCTAGCCAGTGGTGCGCCTGCCATGCGGCTGTTCGCCCAGGCTGGGTTGGTAGTGGGCAGTTTCAATCTAGGGGAGTTTTGAGTGTTGTTTTTGGTTCCTTTAGTGACCAAAAGCATTTTGTTTCACACACAAATAGATGCACAAGTGTTGTGTAAGTTCTCAAAATTATGTTTGACATTTTTGATTACTTTTAAAAACTTGTTAAACTTAATCTTCAATAATGGTGCATAATTGTTATGCATGCTCTTGCTTGGCCAATAATTGTTTATGAGATAAGCATTTAATTGTTGAAATTGAATGTTTATTCTAGATTTATTTATTGTTCATTTAATTGTTGAATTGATAATGAATGAATAGGGATGATCATGAGCATTTAATATTGATTTATTTGTTTCAAGTTGTTGAAAAGGGTTGTATTAAATTGGGCTTGCATGCCTCTTAATTTTTATCTTGTAAATGTTATGAGAGTAGATCACTAAGAATGAGGATTTCTTTCTCATGTAATTGTTACAAGGAGCAAAGAAGACCATTAGAGGCATGAAGACCCATGAATGTATGTGGATACACTTATGTAATAGCTAGATTTAATCAACCTACTTAAAATCAACTAAGTGATGCACCTGTGGCTCTAAGTACATCACTTGGTTAAGGCTCATGGTCATTCCACCCTAGGAGCATGCTAGGCGCATTTACTTATTTATGCTTTCCATATCTTATTGATGTATGAGATACATGGTTAGGACATAGAAAACCTAAATAAGAAGATAAAATGATGAGATTTTTGCAAGCAAAAAAAACCCTCCACTTAGAATGTCTAAGTTCTTCCAATTATTAAGTCAAAAATGGATACAAATTAGAAGGAGTTTTAATTAATCCTTGCCTTCTATCAATAGTACATGGCTTGACGACGCTACTATCTTTACGTGATAACATTCAAACACAAGGGTCACATTTAGATGGAAAGCTATGACCATATACTTAGCATATGATGCACTTTTAATTTGAGGCTTCCCGCACATTATACACTCGGATATGGGGAATGTTGTGGAGCGGTCTCAAATTAAAGTTTGATTGGTAGGTTCAACTTAACACTGAGTAATGTAGAGGTTGTTCAATTAGGGGATCTACATGACAAATGAGGCAAAATATATCAAGAGTTGCATAGAAGTGCAATTAGCAAAAGTTGCTTACCCTTGGATTGTTTGAGGATACACATCTAGAAATGGGGGTCCATTTACAAGTCTTTAGGGTCTTGATTCTCACTAGGAAATAAGATTTCCTTAATTCATCTTGGCGGTGAAGGATTTGACAAAATAGTGGGAGAAGAACATGCTTGAAAGACCATGAACATTTTTTCAATATCAATATTCAATCATATGCTTATACTCTTCTTTTTTGCCTCTTGTAGATTTTCAAAATCTTCAAAAATAAAATGACTAAGAACTCGCTCCATACTATTTTGGAAATTGATAAGCTCACTGGGCCTAACTTCCGCAATGGGTTTAGAAACCTCAAGATATTTCTAGACTACTAAAAGAGGACCTATGTCCTTGATCAATGTTTGCCAGATACCTTGGGTGATGACACCACCAATGAGGCTCGTGAATTGTTCACTAAGTTTGTAGATGATGATCTACAAGCGAGATGCCTCTTGATGGCTTCCATGACCAATGAGCTCCAAAAGACTCATGAGCATATGAAACATGCAAGAGTTGTATGGTGTTCAAACAAGACATGAAAGGTTAGCTTTGTCAGGAGAGCTCTTTAAGTTAAGGATGGTTGAGGGTTCATGATCATAGACTTAAGATGATTGGACTCATCGAGAAGCTTGGACGACTTGATGTGATCATGGACAATGACCTCTACATAGATTTGATCATACAATCATTACCCTCTTTGTTTGACCAATTTGTTATGAACTTTAATATGTCCAAGCAAGAAGTGATGATCAATGAATTGGTGAACATGTTGGTGACTGCGAGGTGATGATGAAAAAGAAAAAGCCTTTTATGCTTGCTTTCTCCTCTAAGTCTAGGGGGCCTAGGGGTCCTAGAAAGGGAGGTAAAAGGAAGAAGAGTTCTTCCCCCAAAGGGAAGCAACCTTTGAAGAGTCCGGGGGGAATCAAGAAGAAGAAAGATGCTAAGACTAATACTAGTTGTTTCCATTATGGCGAAAAGGGGCATTGGAAAAGAAATTGCAAAGCTTACCTTGCAACCCTTGAGAAGGGTATGTATTTGATTGTCATACACTTAACAACTAATTCTTCCTCATGGGTATTTGATACCACGTGTGGTTCTCACATTTGTAATTCGTTACAGGGAACAAAAAGAAGAAAAAGTCTTAATGAAAGGGATATGATCTTCCACCTAGGAAATAGAACAAGAGTTGTCACCATGGTCCAAGACATTGTCAAGTTAGACTTGGGAAATGCTTTCATTGTATTAAATCCTTGTTATTATGTACCCAACCTTGTTAAGAACATTATTTCTATTCCCGTTCTTGATAATGAAGGATATGATTTTTCTATATCGAATGGGATGTCGAAAGCATTAAAGAATGGTTCTTTAATTGCAGAAGGTACATCGAATAACAAATTATACATATTTGATTCTCAACCTTCATTAATGCTTATTCAACCAAGTAAGAGAAAATTAGATAACCAAGAAGATATCATCCTATGACATGCAAGACTTGAACATATTTCTAAAAATAGGATGAATGAGTTAGAAGCTCTCAAAACACTAAATACTAGTGGCATTTAGGACTTTTCTACTGGTGAATCTTATTTGAAGAGAAAAATGACCAAGGTTCCTTTTATGGGACAAATGGAGTGAACCACATGTCCTTTGGATTTGATCTATACGAATGTTTGTGGCCCACTGAGAGTTAGTGCAAGAGGAGGCTATTCTTACTTCATCACCTTCATCGATGATTATAGTCAGTTTAGACATGTGTATCTTATGAAGTACAAGTCCGAAGCCTTTGAAAAGTTCAAAGAGTATAGGTATTAAATTGAAAACCAAAAGGGACTTAGTATTAAAACTCTTCGATTGGATTGAGGGGACGAATACTTAAGTACCGAATTCTTGGGTTATCTAAGAAGAATGTAATTCTCTCTCAATGGACTCCACCCGGTATACCCCAACACAATGGAGTAGCCAAGAGGAGAAATCATACCTTATTGGATATGGTACGTTCTACGATAAGCTTTTTTGATGTGCCTATATTCTTTTATTGATACGACTTAGAAATGGCAATGAAGTTACTAAATGTAGTACCTTCAAAGTCAGTGCCAAAAATGCCGCATGAGATGTGGTATGGCGAAGCACTATCTTACCATTATTTTTAGGTTTGGGGGTCTCCCATTTACGTCAAGTGGTTAGTGGGAGATAAGTTAGATAGTAGATCTATCTTGTGTAAGTTTGTGGGATACCCAAGAGAGTCTTTGGGTTATTACTCTTATGATCCCTTAGAACAAAAGTTGTTTGTTTCCAGGAATGCCTAGTTTTGGGAAAAGCTATTTCTATTAAATAGAACTGACATTATTGTTGAACTTGATGAAGTTCAAGATGAACATCAAATCTCACATGCAGTGGAAACAAATGAGCAACAAGAGCCTTACACACAACCTCTTAGAAGGTCGGATTGAATCAAGAAGCAACTTAAAGGTTCAGATTCCTTATGAGATGGGCCAATCGGACAGTGATCTGAAGACCTATGAAGAAGCTATGTTAGACATAAACTCGGGACATTTGCTTGAAGCCATGAAATCTAAAATGGACTCCATGTACTCCAATTAAGTCTGGACTTTGGTAGATCCACCGGAGGGAATAGTTCCCATTGGTTGCAAGTGGATCCATAAATGAAAGCTAGGAGTGGATGGAGAGGTAATGACCTTTAAGGCGCGACTAGTGGCAAAAGGTTACACTTAAAGACCCGGTATCGATTTTGAGGATCTTTTCACCGATTGTAGTACCTAAGTTTATTAGGATTTTACTTGCCATAGCTATATATTATGACTATGAGATATGACAAATAGATATGAAATTCACTTTCCACAATGGAAACATTGAACAAGAAATTTGTATGAAGCAACCATAGGGTTTTACATCTAAAGAGAGTGAGAAAAAGTTTTGCAAACTCTGGAGATCCATTTATCGACTCAAACAGACATCCCGAAGTTGGAACATATATTTTGATAAAATAGTCAAATCATTTGGCTTTGTCAAAAATATGTATGAACCTTGTGTGTATAAGAAGGCTAGTGGGAGTAGTATGCAGCTTATTGTGCTTTATATCAATGACATTCTTCTCATTAGGAGTGAGAGAGAAATGTTAGAGTGTACTAAAGCATGGTTATCTACTCAATTCTCCATGAAGGATTTGGGAGAAGCGTCCTACGTATTAAGAATACGTATCTATTGAGATAGATTGAGGAGGATGACTTTCCAAAACCCCGTCTATTAAAAACATACTAAATAGGTTTATTATGGAAGAATCCAAGAGGGGGTTCCTCTTTATGGGACAAGGCATTCTTCTCTCCAAATCAATAGCCCCTCAGACTATCGACGAGAGACAAAGAATGTCCCACATACCTTATGCATCCGCCGTAAAGAGAATAATGTATGTTGTTCAATGTACAAGAACAAATGAGGCACATGATCTAAGTGTTATGAGCCGTTTCCAACCCTACCCCGGTGAATTTCACTGGATGGCCGGTAAAACAATCCTTATGTACTTAAGAAAGACTTGAAGTCACATGTAAGAGTAGAATCCAATTATCAAAGCATAAAAAAGCTAAAATAACTAGGCTACACATAAAGCCAAGGATCTAAACATGCCATAGATTTAGATTTGGTATGAGGATTACCTTGATTTTCACAAAATCAAAGAAACTTGGAAGAAGATCTCAACTCCTTAAAAACTGTCTCCCAGCGGCACAACAGAATCCGAGTAACTTTTGCCCAACCAAATGAAATCAAAATTGAGTGGAACTTATACCAATAGATCACTAACATCTTGATGATGCTCCAGTAAAAGTTTTACCTCAAAATAATTTCTGCAAGGTCGCCAATGGATGCTCTAAATACACTACTTGAACAGAGGATCTCTTAAAAGGCTAGCAATCAAATTGTCTTGCCTCTAATGATAAGATCCACACACCAATGCGCAATCCTATTCTTCTCAATGCTAATTGGAGAACAAAGAGAAGAAATACAAGGATGAAGGTTTGATTTGGAAGTAGGAGATGCAGAAAAGTGAAGCTTCAACACATAAGGCAACACCTGGGAAATTGGAGGGAAAATGAGAGAATCTAAAATTAGATCTAGATTGCTTGCTTTCACATCAAGTGGCCGTCCCCATCACACTCTATATCTATATATAGAGGGAGGATGGTGTGATGCCACCTTCATCAAGTTGGCGCCAACTTGCTTGCAAGTTGGCAAGCAAGTGGCATATGACTTTTGTGTGCATTTGAGTTTCATGTGGAATCTTCAGTTCATCTCTTGAAATATCATCCAAATAAACCCTAATGCCACACCAAATTAACATTTCATTTGAATTTTTTCTCCAAAATTAATTCTTTATTTTAATTAAATTAAACACTTTTAATTTAATTAATTAACCTTTGACTTAACTCTTAAGTCAATTTGCTTTTCTCTTTAAGCAAGTCATTGTTAACTTAACTCCTTAAGTTAACTTGACTTATTGATAGTCATATGGAACCAAATAACTAACTCCTTAATTAACTAGTCTTAATTTAACTCCTTAAATTAGTTAGATCAATTTAACAATTAAATTGATAAAGCTAAAATGACTATAGCCATCTACCTCCAAAATCAGTCATGAAGAAATTTTTCTAACTCTTAGAAAATTCCCCTTCATCAAGTAGGATTTTCTATTGGCTTTTCTGTGTGAACCATTAGGTTCTACCATTCATTGTACATGAGCTCACAACTCTTTGTGACTTATAGAATATCATATATTCACATTAGTTTAAACTCCTTTAAACTAATGACTCAATTCAATTAATCTCCATTAATTGAAGAATACCCAATCTCCAGGGTTGATATCCAACCTCAAGCCCAACAAATTGGCCGAAATGAATAATTTTGGAGAACTATTCTAGCTCTCTGCGTACCATGAAAATACGGTTTTTCTATCTCATATCTCTCGAAAGAGGCTTAGGGCAAGATATTTGTTGGTTCTCTAATAACCTCGATTCTATTTTTTTATTCCCAATGTTTGATTTCCCTTTATGACCTCATCTTTAGAAAACTCATTTTCTAAATTGTCATACTACCTTGTGCAAGAATTTTTTGGAATCGATCATTATAGAATACATAGTAGATGTACCCGCCCTTCACAACAACGAGGAGTCGGATCCCATTTTAGATCTCATAAATCTCCATGTCTAAGTAGCTCATACCCAATCTCTACCTGAACGACCAGCTAAGTGGTGAAGAAAGAGTCAAAGCATGAGGATCTAAACACAATATTACCATGGATCCTCAAGTCAAAGGACTAATTATATGCACTAGCGTAAGTTGGAGAACTTGCTACTATCGACTTGCCTCTTTGGCTATCTAGTAGATTCTCTGGGCAGGCCTTCAGTGAACTTGTTCCCTAACAAGCACCTACTAATGTGTACCTATATCTCCTATGGCCTTGCTCATGAAACGGAGCAATATCCAACCCTTGGATTTATGCAGCATTTGTGAAAGTCTATCCGGATCTTAGATGCCCTATCTCATAAGATCTTATGACTTGGAAGATTTAAGTTCACGATCGTGCAAGACTTGTTTCATGATCACTACCCGGTGCGTGAACAAGTCTCGTAGTCTTGTGTGATCTAAGGGCATCAACTAAATGCCAGTGAAGTAAATATAAGCATAAGATGAAGATGACCATTTAATGAATATCATTTAATCAAGATTGTATCACAAGTGAAGTAGTTTACATACCAATCTAATTGGCTTGCGAGGCACTATTCTAACAATCTCCCATTTTCCATAAAGCCAATTCCCTATAGTCCTAAGACCTATCTTCTCAAGATGCTCTTTGAAGACCTTTTGCATTTAGAGGTTAAGACAATGGTTTTTTTATATTCTCTTCTAAGGCAACCATTTCCACCCAAATGTTGCCTCTATGAAGTGATATCATATATCAAGTGATAACGCATTTATGTGTGTTTGGATCATTAGTGAGATCTTGGTTCAAGTACAAAGTTATCTTCAAAAGATAACCATATGCTCATGCACACTGGGCACTGTATCCGACTATTGGATGAAGTTTCTATCCAAACACTTTCTTTTGCAGTTTCCAAAATTGCAAGGTATTCTGCTTCTATGGTTGAATTAGCTGTAATGTCTAGTTTGGAACTCTTCCAACTCACCACACTACCGTTGAGGCAAAATATGAATCTAGAAGTGGATTTTAGGTTATCTGCATCGGATTGGAAACTAGGATTCAAAAATAGCTCAGGTTTCAATCCTTCATTGTCGTATACCTAAAAATAAGTCCTTGGTCCTTCTCAAGTACTTAAGGATTGTTTTAATAGCCATTCAGTGAAATTCACCAGGGTTGGATTGGACACGACTCATAACACTTAGAGCATGTGCTATATCTGATCTTGTACATTGAACGGCATGCTGAATGCTCCTTATTATGAATGAATAAGGTATGTGGGACATTCTTTGCCTTTTGTCGTCAGTCTAAGGGGCCATGGACTTCGTGAGATGAAGGCCATGTCCCAATGGGATAAATCCCCTATTGAATTCTTCCATACTAAACTTCTTTAGTATCTTGTCAATGCAAGGTGTTTAGGAAAGCCCTAGCATCCTTCCTGTTCTATCTCTATAGATATGTATTCCCAATACGTAGGATGCTATTCCTAAATCCTTCATGAAGAATTGTGTAGATAACTATGCTTTAGTACACTCTACAATTTCTCTCTCATTCCCAATGAGAAGAATGCCATGGACATAAAGCACGATAAATTGTATACTACTCCCACTAGCCTTCTTGTACACACAAAGTTCAAACACATTTTTCACAAAGTTAAACGATTTGACTATCTTATTGAAACATATGTTCCAACTTCGGGACGCTTGTTTGAGTCTATAAATGAATCTCTCAAGTTTGCAAACCTTTTGCTCACTCCCTTTGAATGTAAAATCTTGTGGTTGTTCCATATAGATTTCTTCTTCAATATTTCCATTGAGGAAAGCAATTTTCATATCCATTTGGCATATCTCATAGTTGTAATATGTGGCTATGGCAAGTAAAATCCTAATAGACTTAGGCATTGTGACCGGTGAAAAGGTTTTCGCAAAAATGATACCAAGTATTTGAGTATAACCTTTTGCCACTAGTTGCACGTTAAAGATCATTATCTTTCCATAAACTCCTACCTTTTGCTTATCGATCCACTTGCAACTAATGGGTACTATACCCTTCTGTGGATCTATCAAAGTCCATACTTTGTTGGAGTACATGGAATCCATTTCGAATTTCATGGCATTAAGCCAATGTACTGAGTCTATGTCCAATATAGCTTTCTTATAGGTCTTCGAGTCGCTATCTGATTGGCTTATCTCATGAAGGAATCCGAACCATTCTGGTTACTTCTTGATTCGATCCAACCTTCTTAGAGGTTGTGTGTAAGACTCTCTTGGATATCCCATAAACTTGCACAAGGTGGATCTACTACCCAACGTGTCTCCCACTAATTGCTTGACGTAAGTAGGAGACCCCCAAACCTTTAGATAATGGTAAAAGGGTGCTTTTCCATACCACATCTCATGCGGAGTCTATGGTACTGACTTTCAAGGTACTACATTTAGTAACTTCACCGCCATTTCCAAAATATTTCCCTAAAAGGATATAGACACATCGAAAAAGCTCATCGTGCAGTATACTATATCCAACAAGGTATGATTTCTCCTATTGGCTACTCCATTATTTTGGGATGTTCCGGATGGAGTCTATTGAGAGAGAATCCTATTCTCTTTTAGGTAACCTAAGAATTCAGTACTTAAGTGTTTTCCCATTTGATTCAATCGAAGAGCTTTAATACTAAGTCCCTTTTGCTTTTCTACTTCATTCTTATATTCTTTGAGTTATTCCAAGGCTTCAGACTTGTACTTCATAAGATACACATGTCCGAATCAACTATAATCATCGGTGAATGTGATTAAGTAAGAATAACCTCTTATCGTACTAACTCTTCGTGGGCCACAAACATCCATATAGATCAAATCCAAAGAACTTGTGGTTCACTCCGTTTGTCCCAAAAAAGGAGCATTGTTTTTTTTTTTTCCTTCAAACAAGATACACAAGTTGGAAGATCCTCGATACCTCTAACATTTAGAATTTTAAGTGCTTCTAACTTGTTCATCCTATTTTTAGAGATATGTCTAAAGGTATGTGTGGCGCTAGGATCTATTAAAATTCAAAAAAACTGAACAAAACTAGCCCACACACATCCACAAGGATCTAGACATGCAAGGATTCAGATTTAGAAAGGAAAATACCTTGATGAAATAAAAAACCAAGGAACATTTCCCTTCAACTCTTGAATTTGTCCTATTACTGGCGTAGCTGAAACACAACCAGATATCCCTAAGCTAAGCTCCTCGTTTTGAGCCAAACATTTTACTATATTCCCTCCACACTTTAAAGATCATATATCCAAAATTTTAGCCCAATAAAAAAAAAATAAAGCTCCCAAGAACTCATTGCAAGCGGATGCCAAAATCTGCTTTTCCAAGAGCAATAGCAACCCAGACGTTTTGCCTGTAACGAGATAGTCCACACACCAAATGGAAAGATCCTTTCTCTAAAAAATTAGTTGGAGATAATTGTAGCAAAATGGAGGAAAGGAGGCCTAGTATGGAAGGGGAGGATGAGGAAGGTTGGAGAGATTTGTGGAGAATCTAACTTTTAGATGTATCCACTAACAATTTATCGGGTGAAAATATTCCACACCTCACTAATAATGTTAGTGGTGGCCAGCCCCTTCTATATCCATATCTAGAAGGAGGATAGTGTGTGGTCACACACCAAACCTCACACGATCCTCAATGAGAGGCTGCCACCTAGCCATGCCAAATAGCATGTGATCCATAGTGGTGTGTGAATTTGAATGTTATTTGGAATTTACATTTTATCTTATGAATTGTCATCTCAATGCATTCTAATTCTATACTAAATTAACTCTTCATTTAACAGTTCATTCCAAAATTAACTCTCCAATTTAATTAAATTATTTAATTAAATTATACACTTTAATTTAATTAATAATCCTTTGATTTAACTCTTAAGTCAAAGTGCATAACTCTCTAAGCTAGCCAAAATTAATTCAACCTTTAAATTAATTTGACGAATTGATAGTCATGTGGTATCAATTAATTGATCTTAGTTTAACTCTTAAATTAACTTGATCAATTTAAAAGTTAAATTGATCAAGCCAAAAATGACTTCAATTTTCTTTCCCTTCAATTTGATCATGAATTTTCTAACTCTTAGAGAATTCTCCTCTATTCAATAGGTCATGCATTTGGATTTTGTGCGTGACCTACTAGGTTCTACCATTTATTGGACATGGGCTCACAACTATTTGTGACTTATTGGAATATCAAATATTCACATTAGTTTAAACTCCTTTAAACTAAGCGATTCAATTCAATTAATCTCATTAATTGAAGAGTACCTAATCTCCGTGGTCGATGTTCAACCTCAAGCCCATGGAGCCCAACTAATTCGCCGAAATGAATGCTCTTGGAGAACCATTCTAGCATTACGTGTACCATGTAAATACGGTCCTTCCATCTCCTATCTCTATGAAAGAGGCTTAGGGCAAGATATTAGTTGGCTCCCCAATAGCCTCGATGCTATGTTTCTATTCTTAGTGTTCAATTCCCTTTGTGACCTCATCTTTGGGAAAACCTTTCTAAATTGTCACATCCTCTTGTGCAAGGATTTCTTGGAATCGATTATTATAGAATACAGAGGAGATGCACTCGTCCTTCACAAAAGCAAGGAGTTGGATTCTATCTTGGATCTCACAAATCTCCATGTCTAGTAGCTCATGCCCAATCACCACCTGAAGGGCCTGTGAAGTGACCAAGGATGAGTCAAAACATGAGGACCAAACATAAGGTTACCATGGATCCTCATGTCAAAGGACTAATTATATGCATTGGCGTAAGCTGGAGAACTTGCCACTACTGACTTGCCACTCCAGCTATCTAGTAGATTCTCTAGTGGGTCTTTAGTGCCTTGTTCTCTAATAAGCACCCACTAATATGCATCCATATCTCATATATGATTGCTAATGAAATGGAGCAACATCAAACTCTTGGATTTATTCATCGTTAGTACAAGTCTATCTGGATCTTAGATGCCCTGAGATTCTATGACTTGAAAGATTTAAGATCACGACCGTGTAAGATTTATTCCATGATCGCTATCCAATGTGTAATCAAGTCCCTTAGTCTTATGTGAACTAAGGGCTTCATCCAAATGTCAGTGACGTAAATAAATAGCATAAGTGAAGATGGCTATATAATGAATATCATTCAATCAAGATTATCTTACAAAGAAATAGTTTACAAGACCAATCTAATTAGATTGCAGGGTACTATTCCAACAATGCCCTAGTCTTGCATGCCATAGGATGACATCTTATTGGTTATCTAATTTTCTTTTACTTGATTATATGAGCATTAGTAATGGTTAAGAGTCCAAAAATGTACAATCCTGTGTTAAGTTTACCATAAGAAACTGAACAACCCATTCTTTAATGCCTTCAGTCTCCCATTTGATATAGAAGGATCAACTGCTTCGCTATCCAAAATGGGAATTGAAATAATGTTCTCAATAATATATGGTACAAAATAACAAGGGTTCATTACAAGTATGGAGTTCCCTAAGTCTAATATATTATATGCCTTAGGCTCTGGTTGCAACTCTTGCTCCTTTACCAAAGCGATGGATCATAGCCCCATAACTTAATTTTATTCTTCTTTCTATTCTTTGTAACAACTTACGAAGATAAGAACCTTATGTGATATCATATATTCATGAGGAAGAATTTATCCTTATATGCACTTTAATAAAGTACATACCCTTCTCAAGGGTAGCAAGGTATTCCTTGCAATACCGTTTCCAATGGCCTATCTCGCCAAAGCAGAAGCAAGTAATATCGATTATAACCTCTATAATCTTCTTAACTCTACCGAATGCCTGTAATGGTTGCTTTCCCTTGGAGAAAGAATTTTTCTTCCTCTTACCTCCATCTCTAGAACCCCTAGTGCACTTAAACTTGGAGGAGAAAGCAAGCATTAATGGTATGCCCTTGTCATGATAGTCTCCGTCTAGATCAACACTTTGATTAATAAAACTCGACGAGGATATGAGGATCAAATCCTCATAGAGATCATTGTCCATCACTAAGTCCAAGTTGAAAAGCTTTTCCAAGCCTAATCTTCTTTAGACTGTAGTCGATGATACATAACTTTACATCTATCCTAGCTTGAAAAATCTCCTTTGACAACATGAACGTTTCATACCATGTTTGCTTTACAACTCTTGTAGACTTTAACCAAGGTACTATTCATGTGTCCTTGAGACTCTTGAAGTTCGTAGATGCCATCATGAGATTATGGGATAGGACGATCCTAACCCAATCCATGAATTTTTCATGTGTCTCTTGATCTACATTAATCCCCATGGGATTAGGAGCACCATGATAAAGGACATTTATTCGTTTCTTAGAGTCTAGAATAATTTTTGATGTTAAGTCAATCGTGGAAATTTGGCTCGATTGGTTTATTAGTTTTTAAAATAATGTTGAGTGGATTTTATGCCATTCTTGATATTTGACAAATCATCAAAGGCGAAAAGAGAATATAAGCATGTGATTGAATATTGATATTGAAAACATGTTCATGGTTTTTCAAGCATGTTTTTCTCCCACTATTGTTTCAAATTCTTCACCCCCAATAAGAATTTGGGAAATCTCATTTCCTAGTGAGAATTAAGACCCTAAAGATTTGCAAGTAGACCCCTGTATCTGGATGTATGTCCACCAACAATCCGAAGGTAAGCAACTTTTACTAATTGCATAATTGCATCTTTATGCAACTTTTGATATATTTTACCTCACTTTTTGTGTAGATCCCCTAATTAGACGACCTCTACATTACTAGGTGTTAAGTCAAATCTACCAATCAAACTTTGACTTGAGACTGCTCCACAAAATCCCCCGTATTCGAGTGTATAATGCATGGGAATCCTCAAATAAATGGTACATCATATGCTAAGTATATGATCACAACTTTCTATCTAAGCATGACCTCCAGTTAGAGTGTATACCACACAAAGATAGTACTGCTGGAATAGTGCCCCGTAGGCTAATTAGATTGGCATTGTAAACTATTTCGATTGTGATACAATTTGATTGAATGATATTCTTTATATGTCCATCTTTATTTTATGCTCATTATCACTTTATTGGCATTTGGTTGAAGTCCTTAGATCAACTAGTCTACAGGACTTGGTCGCGTATTGGGTGACGATTGTGGAATAAGTCTTACATATCTGTGATCTTAAAATCTTCCAATTCATAGGATCTTATGAGATATGGCATCTAAGATCCGGATAGACTTGGACGCATGATGCATAAATCCAAGGGTTGGATATTACTCCGTTCCATGAGCAATCTCATATGAGATACGGATTCATGTTAGTGGGTGCTTGTTAGAGAACAAGGCACTGAAGGCCCGTTCGGAGAATCCACTAGATACCCGAAGTGGCAAATCGATAGTGACAAGTTTTCTTACTTACGTTAGTGCATAAACTTGTGTTTAGGTCCTCATGCTTTGACTCTTCCTTGGTCACCTAGAGGGCCGTTCGGGTGGTGATTGGGCTTGAGCTACTTAGACATACAGGTTTGTGAGATTCAAGATAGAATCCGACTCCTCGTCTTTATGAAGGGTGAGTGCATCTCCGATGTACTCTATAATGATCGATTTCAAGAAATCCTTGCGCATGGTAGCATGACAATTGGAAAAGGAGTTTTCCAAATTGGCCAATTAGTTGGGCTCCATAGGCTTGAGGTTAGATATCGACCATGGAGATTGGGTATTCTTCAATTAATGGAGATTAATTGAATTAAGTTGATTAGTTTAAAGGAATTTAAACTAAAGTGAATATTTGATATTCAAAAGTCACAAAGAGTTTTGAGCGCATGTCTAATGAATGGTAGAAGCTAATGAGTCCTATATAAAAGCTAATTACATTTTCTACTTGATGAAGGAATTTTTTTAAGTGTTAGAAAAATGCTTCTTGTGGACCGATTTGAGGTTGGTGAAAAATGGAGGTCATTTTTGGTATGATCAATTTAATTGTTAAATTGATTAACTAATTTAAGGAGTTAAATTAGATCAATAATTAAGGAGTTAATTATTTGGTGTAATATGACCATCAATTAGTCAAGTTAGCTTAAAAAGTTAAGTTAACTATGACTAGCTTAAAGAGCTAACAATTTTTAGCTTAAAGAGTTAAGCTAATTGACTTAAGAGTTAAGTCAAACGTTAATTAATTAACTTAAAGTTTTTAGTTTAATTAAGGAGAGGAATCTATTTTGGATGAAAAATTCAAATGGAAGGTTCATTTGGTGTGGCATTTTAATTAATTTAAAATTATATTCCAAATGAAATTGAAATGCACACAAAATTCGAATTCACATTTGAATTGCAACTTGCCAACTTGCAAGGCAAGTTGGCGGTTCCCCTTTAGGGTGGTGTGATTCCAACTTGGCATCACACCATCTCCACTCTATATATAGATATAGAGGGAGAGAGGGGCGGAAAAACATGTTCCATGTGAAAAATTAGATTTTTCACATTTTCCCTCCATATCTTAAGTGTTGCCTCATTTGTTGAAGCTACACTTCCTCTCTTCTTGCCTAACCTCAAATCAAGACTCCATCTCTACAAATCTCCTTTGTGTTTTCCAGCTAACACCTAGGAGATTAGGATCTAACATTGGTGTATATTATTAGAAGCAAGACATTTGGATTGCTTACTTTTGGAAGATCCACTATCAGGGCAGTTCGCTTGGTGAATTTTTTCTGGCACTTCCCTGGAGATTTTTGAGCTAAATTTATTACAGTAGCTTCATCAAGGATTTTAGAAGGTGGTGTGATTTTTTTGGAATTTTTGGAGAAGTTTGGATCGTCAAAAGTTGGATCTAATCTGCTGTGCTGCTGTGTGACAGTTTCTGGATTGAAGAAGTGTTCTTCATCATTCCTTTGGACTTTTGCTCAATCAAGGTAATTCTCCATCCAAATCTGAATCATAAGCATGTTTAGATCCTTGTTTGTACATGTGGCTTAGTTTATTTTAAGTTTTATTATTGGATCCTAGTGCTACGTGTGCCTTCAAGTGGTATTAGAGCCTAATTCACGCTTTGAGATGGATTTTTGAATGATTGATTCATGTGATGGACTGATCAAAATCACCAAATTCTTGATCCATATGATGTATTGGAGTGTTTGGATGATGGTGTGTGTGTGACTCCTTGATTGATGAATTGAAATTAAGCTAATATGTGTTTTAAGGTGTTAATTCATATGTTGAGCATGTTTTAAATCAAAGTTGCTAATGTTAAATGTTGATTTGGCATTAGTTGATGTTATATGTTGACATAGCATGTTGTTGATGCCTAAAAGAGTTTTGGTCAGTTTTTGATCTAATTTGATTGGAGTTTATTGGAGATTTTTTAAGAATGTGATTTTTACTTGAACTTGAAGTTTGAAACATGTTTGAGCACTTGAATTTCCATTTTTAAAAGGTGTTTTGGATTTGGAAATTCATCTATAATGTGTGATTTAATGTTTAGGAGGTGTCCTAAATTTTTTGATGCACTGAAATTAAGCCAAAATGATCTTGAATCGGTGCTAACCTTGGAACAGAGAGCTGCCGCACGGTTATGAATAGTATCTGAGCAGTAGTACCCAATTTTGGTTTTGCATGAGTCATGGTGTGCTTTTGTGATCAAAAGTGAACTAAATCATGCTAGATAGGTGCACAAGTGTTGTGCAAGTTTTCAGAGTTATGTTTGACATTTTTGATTTCTTTTAGAAACTTGTTCAAGTTAATCTCCGATTTTGTGCAAAAATGAGATGCATAAATGTTATGCTTATTTTTGCTTGACCAATTATTTATTTATGAGATAAGCATTTAATTGTTGCAATTGAATGTTAATTCTAGATTTATTTATTGTTCATTTAATTGTTGAATGGATGATAAATTAATAGAGATGATCATGAGCCTTTAATATTGATTTTATTTGTTTCAAGTTGTTGAAATGAGTTGTATTAAATTGGGGCTTCCATGCCTCTTAATTTCTACCTTGTAAATGTTATTAGAGTAAAATCACTAGAAGTGAGGATTTCTTTCTCATGTAATTGTTACAAGGAGTGAAAAAGACCATTGGAGGCATGAAGACTTTTGAAGACCCATTAATGTATAGGGTACACTCTTGTAATAGCTAGATTTAATCAACATACTTAAAATCAATTAGGAGGTGCACCTATGGCTCTAAGTGCACCTATGGCTCTAAGTGCACCACTTGGTTAGGCTCATGGTCATCCCACCCTAGGAGTATGTTAGGCGCATTTACTTAATTACGCTTTCCATATCCTATTGATGTATGAGATGTATGGTTAGAATATAGAAAATCTACATAAGAAGATAAAATGATGAGATCTTTGCCAGCAAAAACTCTCCACTTAGAATGTTTAAGTGTTTTTCAATATTAAGTCAAAATGGATACAAACTAAAAGGAGTTTTAGTTAATGTAGCCTTCTACCAATTGCATATGCCATGATGACGCTACCGAATTTATGTGATGTCACTTGAAGTGGGGATCTACTTACAAGTCCATTGGATCTTAATTTTCACTAGGAAATGAGATTTCTCGAATTCTTCTAGGGGTGAAGGATTTGATACAATATGGGAGAAAAATATGTCTGAAAGACCATGAACATGTTTTCAATATCAATATTCAATCACATGCTTATATTCTCTTTTTTCGCCTTTAAGGATTTGTGAAATCTCAAGAATGGCTAAAAATCTACTCAACGTTATTTCTTGGAAAACAATAAACTAACTAGGCCAAACTTGCACGATTGACTTAACCTCAAAAATCATTCTAGATTCTTTGAAGCAGATACATGTCCTATATTAAGGTACTCCTAATCCCATGGGGATTAAAGTAGATCAGGAGACACGTGAAATATTCACGAGTTGGGTTGAGGATCATCCTATCCCATAGTCTCATTTTTAGCATCTACATACTTCAAAAATCTCAAGGACACATGAATAGTACCTTAGTTCAAGTCTACAAGAATTGTAAAGCAAACAAGGCATGAGAAAATCATGTTGTCAAAGGAGATTTTTCAAGCTAGGATGGATAAAAAGTCATGTGGCATCAACTATAGTCTAAAGATGATTAGGCTTGGAGAAGCTTTTTCAACTTGGACGTAGTGATGGACAATGATCTCCATGAGGATTTGATCCCCACATCCTTGCCGAGTTTTATTGATCAAAGTGTTAATCTAGATGGAGATTACCATGACAAGGGCATACCATTAATGCTTGTTTCTTCCTCCAAGTCTATGGGCCCTATAGGTGCTAGAAAGAGAGGTAAAAGGAAGAAAAGTTGTTCCTCCAAGGGAAGACAACCATTAAAGCAATCAGTGGAGTCAAGAAGATTATAGAAGATCTAGTTGATATTACTTGTTTCTACTTTAGCAAGATAGGCCATTGGAAGCTGTATTGCAAGGGATGCCATGCAACCCTTGAGAAGGGTATGTACTTTATTGAAGTGCATTTAAGGATAAATTCTTCCTCATGGATATATGATGTTGCATGTGGTTCTTTTTCTTTGTAAGTTGTTACAAAGAATAGAAAGAAGAATAAAACTAAGTGATGGGGATATGAGCTACTGCCTTGGCTAAGGAGTAAGAATTGTAGCTAATGACGAAGGCGTATAATAAGTTAGACTTAGGGAACTCCATACTTGTATTGAACCCTTGTTATTATGTACCATATATTGTTAAAAATAATATTTCAATTCCCATTTTGGATAGTGAAGGATTTGATCATTCTAAATCAAATGGGAGATTGAATGCATTAAATAGTGAGTTTTTTAGTTGCTCATGGTACACTTAACAAAGGATTATACACTTTTAGGATTCCCAACCATCACCAATGTATGTTCAATCAAGTGAAAGAAAATTAGATAACTAAGAAGATGTCATTCTTTGGCATGCAAGATTTGGACATATTTCTAAAAAATATGCAAGAAACATGTTAGAAGCTCTCAAAGTACTAAATGTTAATGGCATTAAGGACTTTCCTTCCTGAGAATCTTATTTGGAGGAAAAAATGACCAAGGCTCCTTTTGTAGGAAAAATGGAGCGCATCACACGTCATTTGGATTTGATCGATAAGAATGTTCGTGGCTTACTAAGAGTTAGTGCAAGAGAGGCTATTCCTACTTCATACCTATATCGATAATTATAGATGGTTCGGCCATGTGTGTCTTATAAAGTACAAGTCCGAAGCCTTTGAAAAGTTCACAGAGTATAGGAGCGAAGTGGAAAAGCTAAAGGAACTAAATATTAAAGCTCTTCGATCGGATCGAGGAAAAGAATACTCAAGTATTGAATTCTTCAGTTATCTAAAAGAGAATGGGATGCGCTCTCAATGAACTCCACTCGGCATAACCCAACATAATGGAGTAGCCAAGAGGAGAAATCGTACATTGATGGATATTGTATGTTTCATGATGAGCTTATCCAATGTGCCTATATCATTTGGGGATATGCCTTAAAGACAATGGTGAAGTTACTAAGTGTAGGACCTTCAGAGTCAGTGCCCAAGATACCGCATGAGATGTGTTATGGTAAAGCACCCTCTTACCATTATCTGAAAGGTTTAGGGATCTCCCGCCTACGTGAGACAGACAGTGGCATACAAGTTGGATAACAAATCCACCTTGTGCAAGTTTATGGGATACCCAAAAGAGTTTATGGGTTAATTACTTATATGATCTCTTGGAACAAAAGATGTTTGTTTCGAGGAGTGCCACCTTTTCGGAAAAAGATTTTCTATTGGATAGAAATTGTGTTGTTGTTGAACTTGATGAGGTTCAAAATGATCATTAAATTCCCCAAACGATAGAAATAAATGACCAGCAAGAGCCTTACACACAACCTCTAAGAAGGTCAGACCGAATCAAGAAGCAACCAAAAGGTTTGAATTCCTTCATAAGATGGGCTAATCGGAGAGGGATCCAAAGACCTATGAGGATGCTATGTTGGATGTAGACTCGGGAGATCCAAAATGGACTTCGTGTACTTTAACAAAGTAAGGACTTTGGTAGATCCACCGAAGGGAATAGGTCCTATTGGTTTCAAATGGATCTACATGCAAAAGCTAGGAGCCGAAGGAGAGGTAATGACCTTTAAGGCACGACTAGTGGCAAAAGATTACACTCAAAGACTTGATTTTGATTTGAGGAAACCTTTTCACTGGTTGCAATACCTAAGTCCATTTGGATTTTACTTGCCATAGCCGCATATTATGACTATGAGATATGGCAATTGGATGTGAAAACCACTTTCCTCAATGGAGATATTAAAGAAGAAATTTATATGGTGCAACCGCAAAGTTTCACATCCAAGGGGAGTGAGCAAAATGTTTGAAAAACTCCAGAGATCCATTTATAGACTCAAATAGGCATCTCAAACTTGAAGCATACATTTTGATTAGAAAGTAAAATTGTTTGGCTTTGTCAAAAATGTGCATGAAACCCTGCGTGTATAAGAAGGCTAGTGAGAGTAGTATAAAATTTTTGTGCTTTATATCGATGACATTCTTCTCATTGAGAATGAGAGAGAAATGTTAGAGTGTACTAAAGCATAGTTATGTACACAATTCTCCATGAAGCATTTAGGAAAAACATCCTATGTATTGGGAATACGTATCTATAAAGATAGATCGAGGAGGATGCTAGGGCTTTCTCAAACACTATACATTGATAGAATACTAAAGAGTTTTAGTATGGAAGAATCCAAGAAGGGGTTCCTTCCCATGGGATATGGTCTTCATCTCTCCAAGTCTATGACCCCTTAGACTGACAACAAGAGACAAAGAATAACCCACA
Source organism: Jacaranda mimosifolia (assembly GCA_018894105.1). Lineage (NCBI taxonomy): Eukaryota > Viridiplantae > Streptophyta > Magnoliopsida > Lamiales > Bignoniaceae > Jacaranda > Jacaranda mimosifolia. Next base: position 22,736,068 of record CM032121.1, read on the forward strand.
TACCTTATGTGGAGCATATTGTATGCATTTCAATGTACAAGATTGGGTTTGGCACACGCTTTAAGTATTATGAGTCATTTCCAATCTAACCCCAGTGAATGTCACTGGATGGTCGTTAAAACAATCCTTAAGTACTTGAGAAGGGCTAAGGACTTATTTTTGGTATACGGCAAGGGAGAATTGAAACTCGTGGGGTTTTCGGATTCTAGTTTCCAATTTGATGTAGATGGCCTAAAATCCATTTCTAGATTCATATTTTGCCTCAATGGCAGCGTGGTAAGTTGGAAAGAGTTCCAACAAGACACCACTACAGAGGTGAAATAATTTATCGTTTTGAAAACCGCAAAGGAATGTGTTTGGATAGAAACTTCATCCAAGAGTTAGATGTAGTGCCTAGCATGCATGAGCTTATGGTTATCTTTGGAAGATAATTTAGGACTTCAGCCAAGATCTCACCAGTGATTTAAGCACAGTAAAAATATAATCAATTGATATATGATATCAATTGATAGAGGCAACATCTGAGTGGAAACAACAACCTCAGAAGAGAATATAGCAGAACCACTGTCTAAACCCCAATGCAAAAGATCTTTGAAGAACAACTTGAGGAGATGGGTCTTAAGACTATAGGATTAGCTTTACGGCATGTGAGAGATTATTGGAATAGTACCCCACAATCCAATTCGATTGTCATTGTAAACCATTTCACTTGTGATATATTCTTGATTGAATGATATTCATTATATGACCATCTTCATCTTATACTCATTATCGCTTCACTGGCATTTGGTTGAAGCCCTTAGATCATACTAGACTACGAGACTTGGTTACCTACTGGGTGGTGATCATGGAATAAGTCTTAAAGAGCCGTGATCTTAAAATCTTCCAAGTCATAAGATCTTATGATACATGGCATCTAAGATCCGCATAGACTTGCACTAACAATGCATAAAACCAAGGGATAGATGTTGCTCCATTCCATGAGCAATCCTATATGAGATATGGATGCATGTCGGTGGATGCTTGTCAGAGAGCAAGGCTTACCCGGAGAATGCTAGAATAGTGCCTAGCAAGCTAATTAGATTGGCCTTGTAAAAGCTATTTCCTTGTAAAACAATCTTGATTGAGTGATATTCTTTTTATGGCCATGTTCGTCTTATAGTTCTTATTACTTCACTGGTATTTGTATGAAGCCCTTAGATCGCACAAGACTATGGGACTTGATTAGTTCACTAGGTGGTGATCATGGAATAAGTCTTATACAGTCGTGATCTTAAACCTTCCAAGTCATAGGTTCTTATGAGACATGGCATCTAAGATCTAGATAGACTTGCACTAACGATGCATAAATCCAAGAGTTGGATATTGCTCAATTCTATGAGCAACTGTAAAAAATATGGGTGCATATTAGAGAAGAAGGCACTAAGGACCCACCAGAGAATCTACTAAATAGTCGTAGTGGCAAACCGGTGTGACAAGTTCGCTAACTTACAGTAGTGCATATTATTAGTCCTCCGACCTAAGGATTCATGGTAACCTTGTGTCTGGTCCTCATGTTTTAACTCTTCCTTGACCACTTAGCGGGGCTTTTAGGTTGAGGTTGGGTATGAGCTACTTGGAATGGAAGTTTGTGAGATTCAAGATGGAATCCGACTCTTCGCGTAAGATGGTGTAACAATTTGGAAAAGGAGTTTTCCAAAGATGAGGTCACACAAGGGAATCAAACATTGAGAATAGAAGCATAGCATCGAGATTATTAGGGAGCCGACAAATATCTTGCCCTAAGCCTCTTTGGGGAGATAGAAGACGAAATGACCGTATTTGCATAGTATGCGTAGAGCTATGATGGTTCTCCAAAATATTCATTTCGGCCAATTAGTTGGGCTCCATGGGCTTGTGGCTGGACATCGGCTATGGAGATTGGGTACTGTTCTATTAATGAGATTAATTAAATTAAGTCGATTAGTTTAAAATGAATTTTAAACAATAAATATAAGATATTCAAAAGTCACTTTGTGAGCCCATGTCCAATGAATAGTAGAACCCATTAGGTCACACACAAAAACCAATTAGCTTCCAAAATTGGTAGAACAATTTTCTAAATGTTAGAAAAACTCACCCTTTAGTGGCTGATTTTCAAGGATACAATTAAATGGTCAATTTTGGTTTGATTAATTTAAGTCTTAAATTAATCAACTAATTTAAAGAGTTAAATTAGACTAATAATTAATGAGTTAATTATTGGGTACTATGTTGACCATTAATTGGTCAAGTTGACTTAAAGAGTTAAGTAGACTAGTTTAAGCTTAAGAGTTAAGCTTGTTTTATTTTAAGTTAAATCAAAGGCTAATTAATTAAATTAAAGTGTTTAATTTAATTAATGGGAAGAATATTTTTTGGAGGAAAAATTTAAATGAAGTGTTCATTTAAATTAGCATCTTAATTAATTTGGAATTACATTCCAATTATAATTGAAATGCACACGAAATTCAAGTGAGACTTGCATTTGAAGTTGCTAACTTGGCATTCCACATGGGCGATCACCTTGGCATCACACCTTCCACCCTCTGTATATAGATATAGAGGGTAAGAAAATTCAATCATCACATTGCTGAAAGTATGAAGATTAGATTCCTTGCATGCCCTCCAAAACTCTCTCTTTCCATGAATTGCATCATGTATTGAGATTTGCATTCCTTCTTCTTCCCAACTTAAAAATTGGTCTCCTCTACCTCATCTTCTCATCTTTGACTCCAACTTCTAGTGAGGAGAAATTAGATGATTGATTGGGGTGTGGATCATATCAATAGAGGCAAGGTATTTGACTTGCTAAATTTTAGAGATCCAACTGCAGTAGCTCCAGATTGGCGAATTTTTCTAGAGCGATCCAGAAGGCTTTTTGCTCTGATTTTTTCAAGCTTCCTTAATGTATGGAGGTATTAAAGATTTAATTTCATGATTTTTGGAGCAGTATGACCGAGTTAAAGGTTGCTGCCTTTCCATTATGCCGATTCCAGATGATTTCTAGATCCGAGAGAGATACTTGATTTTCTCCTTTTTTTAAGCTACAAGAGGTAATTATTCTACCTAATCCAGATCTATAGCATGTCTAGATCCCTAGTTTCTTGAGTAGCGTAGTCATTTTCAAGCTTTTGAAGTTTTGATTTATGGATCCTAATGCTACTCTTGCTTTCAAGTAGTATCGAAGCCTTTTGCATGCTATGTTTTGGATTATTATTTGGTTGATTCATGTGATGAATTGATCAATATAACCAAACACTTGATTCGAGTAATAGACTGGAGTGTTTGGTTGATGATGCTTGTGGTTCTGTCACTTGATGAAATGAAAGCATGCTTTTATGTGATTTAATTGTTGATTCATGTTTTAGTTTGTTTCAATTCAAAGTTATTAATGTTGAATATTGATTTGCATTAATCAATGTTATATAATGATATAACACGTTGATATTTGATCAAAAGTGTTTTGGCCATTTTTTGATCCAATGATATTGGAGTTTGATTGGAGGTTTTTGGAGAATTTGATTCTCACTTAAATTTGAATTTTTGAGGCATGATTGAGCACTTTAATTTTTAGTTTTAAAAGGAGTTTCAGATCTGGAAATTGGTCCATAATGTGTGATTTAATGTCTAGAAAGTGTTCTATAATTTTTGGTGCACAAATGTTGAGCTAAAAATAGGCTTGACTAGCCTTTGACCGCAAAATAGGGGCTGCCGGCAGCAATGGTGCAAGTTGGCCGGGCAGTGACCAAGAGCTATTGCCCTCCCATACGCCAAGCTCAGCCAGTAGTGCCCAGTTTGGGATTGGGCAGGTTTTGAGCTTCTTTTTGGTTCCTTGAGTGGCTAGAAATGGCATTAAATCATGTGTTATGGATGCACAAGTGTTGTGCAAGTTCTCAAAATTATGTTTGACATTTTTGATTGCTATTAAAATCTAGTTAAAGTTAATTTCCAATTTATGGCATAAATGTTACGTTGTTCAATTATTTATTTATAAGATAAGCATTTAATTGTAAGAATTAATTGTTAATTCTAGATTTATCTATTGTTCATTTAATTGTTGAATGGATGATGAATGAATGGGGATGATCATGAGCCTTTAATATTGATTTTATTTATTTGAAGTTGTAGAAATAGGTTGTATTAAATTGGGGCTTGCAGGCCTCTTTGTTTCTACTTTGTAAATGTTATGAAAGTAGAATCACATGGAGTGAGGATTTCTTTCTCTTGTAAAAGTTACATGAAGCAAAGGATGCACTCATGTAATAGCTAGATTTAATCAGCCCACCTAAAATCAACAAGATGGTGCACTTATGGCTCTAAGTGCACCACTTGGTTAAGCTCATGGTCATCCCACCCTAGGAGCATACTGGGCGCATTTACTTATTTATGCTTTCCATTTCCTATTGATGCATGAGATGCATATTTAGGATATAGAAAACCTTAATAACAAGATAAAAATGATGAGATCTTTGCAAGTAAGAAAAATCCTCCACTTAGAATGTCTAAGTTCTTTCAAATATTAAGTCAAAATGGAGACAAATTAAAAGAGTTTTAATTAATCCATGCCTTCTACAAATAGTACATGCCATGACGATGCTAACATTATTTGTGTGATGTCTCACGAGTCGTGGGTCAGACTTATGATGGAAAGGTGTGAGCATACACTTAGCATAAGATGCACCTTTGATTTGAGAACTTCTATGCATTGGCACACGAGTTGTGCGATGACGTGGAGCCGTCTTGAATTAAAGTTTGATTGGTAGGTCCGACTTAACACCTAGTGGTGTGGATATCTCATGAGTCATGGGTCCACATGAAAAGTGAGGCAAAATATATCAAGACTTGCATGAGATGCAGTTAGCAAAAGTGCTTACCTTTGGATTGTTTGTGGATGTCTTTGAAAGCAAGAGTAGCATTAGGATCCATAAATCAAAACTCCAAAAGTTTGAAAATAACTAAGCTACTCAAGCAACCAGGGATCTAGTCATGCTATAGATCTAGATTAGGAAGAAGAATTGTATCTTGTAGCTCAGAACAAGGAGAAAATCAAGTATCTCTCTCGGATCCAGAAACTGTTTGGTATCAGCACAGCGGAAAGGTGACAACCTTTGCCCCTATTATACTGGTCCAAAACTCACCAAATTAAATTTGGAACACTTCCGCACACTTAGGAAGCTACTGTGAAAAAATTGGAGCAAAAAGCGTTTTAGATCATGCCAGAAATATTCGCCAATCTGGAGCTACTGCAGGTGGATCTCCAAAATTTAGCAAGTCAAGTGCCTTGCCTCTATTGATGTGATCCACACTCCAATCAATCTTTCAATTTTCCTGCACTAGAAGCTAGAGTTATAGAGGAGAAAATGAGGTAGAGGAGGCCAATTTTCATGTTGCGAAGAAAAAGGAATGCAAAGCTCAACATATGATGCAATGCATGGAGAGAGAGAGTTTTGGGGGGAATGCAAAGAATCTATTCTTCACACTTTCAGCATTGTGTATTTCGAATTTACCCACCCTATATATCTATATATAGAGGGTGGAAGGTGTGATGCCAGTTGGCATCACACCTTCCTCAAGGTGACTACCATGTGGCATGCCAAGTTGTCAAATTCAAATTCAAGTCTTACTTGAATTTCATGTGCATTTCAATTACATTTGGAATCTAATTCCAAATTAATTAAGATGTTAATTTAAATGAACACTTCATTTAAATTTTTCCTCCAAAAAGTATTCTTCCCATTAATTAAATTAAACACATTAATTTAATTAATTAAACTTTGATTTAACTCTTAAATCAAACAAGCTTAACTTTTAAGCTTAAACTAGTCAACTTAACTCTTTAAGTCAACTTGGCCTTATAATTGATAGTCAATATGGCCCTAAATACTTAACTCCTTAATTAATGGTCTAATTTAACTCTTTAAATTAGTTGATTAATTTAAGACTTAAATTAATCAAACCAAAATTGGCCGTTAAATTGGATCCTTGAAAATTGGTCACCAAAGGGTGAGTTTTTCTAACATTTAGAAAATTGCTCTACCAATTTTGGAAGCTAATTGGTTTTGTGTGTGACCTAATAGGTTCCACCATTCATTGGAAATGGGCTCACAACTCTTTGTGACTTTTGAATATCTTATATTCATTTTAGTTTAAAACTCCTTTTAAACTAATCGACTCAATTCAATTAAAACTCCTTGTAAACTAATCGACTCAATTCAATTAATCTCATTAATCAAAGAGTACCCAATCTCCATGATCGATCTCCAACCTCAAGCCCATGGAGCTCAACTAATTGCCCAAAATGAATATGTTGGAGAACCGTCATAGCTCTATGCGTACCATGCAAATACGGTCCTTCCGTCTCTATTTCCCAAAAGAGGTCTAGGGCAAGATATTTGCCAGCTCCTTAATAGCCTCAATACTATGTCTCTACTCTTAATGTTCGATACCATTGTTTGACCCCGCATTTAGAAAACTCCTTTTCCAAATTGTCACACCACCTCGTGTGCAACTTGGAATCGGTCATTATAGAACACATAGGAGATGTACACGCTCTTCACAAAAGTGAGGAGTCAAATTCCATCTTGGATCTCACAAACATCCATGCTAAGTAGCTCATACCCAACCTTAACCCGAAATACCCGCTAAGTCGTCAAGGAAAAGTCAAAGCATGAGAACTAGACACAAGGTTACCATGGATCCCCAGGTCAGAGGACTAATAATATGTAGTAGCGTAAGCTAGAGAATTAATCACTACCAACTTGCCACTACAGCTATCTAGTGGATTCTCTGGAGGGTCTTCAGTGCCTTGTTCTCTAACAATCACCATTAACATGTGCCCATATCTCATACAACTGCTCATGGAACGGAGTCCAACTCTTAGATTATGCATCGTTAGTGCAAGTCTAACTGAATCTTAGATGCCTAATCTTAAAAGATCCTATGACTTGGAAGATCTAAGATCATGACTGTGTGAGACTTATTCTATGGTCATCGAAGCAGGTCCCGTACTCATAAGTGATCTAGGGTCTTCATTCAAATGCAAGTGAAGTAATAAAGAGCATAAGATGAAGATGGCCATATAAAGAATAGCATTCAATCCAGATTGTTTTATAGGGAAATAGGTTTTACAAAACTGATCTAATTGGCTTGCTAGGCATGATTCTAATAATCTTCCACTTGCCGTAAAGACATTTTTCGATCGCCTTGAGACCCATATTCTCAAGATGTTCTTCAAAGACCTTTTGTTAGTGGATCTACTATATTCTTTTCCAAGGCAACTCTCCCTGCTCAAATGTTGCCTCTATTAATGATCTCCTAGATCAAATGATATCATTTCAATATGTGCTTGTATTTTTGATGAGATCTTGGCTCTTTGGCTTGTGCCACTACCCCGGTGTTGTCATAATAGACAACCATTTGCTCAGTAATGCTAAGCACTTCTCTTGAATGTAGTTTTTCATCTAAACTCCTTCCTTTGCAGCTTCCAAAGCTACAATGTATTCTGTTTCAGGGTGGAATCAGTTGTGGTGTCTTATTTGGAACTCTTCCAACCTACGGCACCGCCATTAAGGCAAAATATAAATCCAGATCTACATCAGATTGGAAATTTGAATCCGAAAACCCCTCTAGTTTCAATTCTCTATTGCAGTATACCAAAAATAAGTCCTTAGTCCTTTTCAAGTACTTAAAGATTGCTTTTATGGCTATCCAGTGACTCTCACCTTAATTGGATTAGAACCTACTTGTAACACTTAATGCGTGTGCCACATTCGGTCTCGTACATTGAACTACATATATTATGCTACCAATTGCGGAGGCATAAGGTATGTGAGACATCCTTCGTTCCTCTTCCTCTGTCTTGGGGAACATAGACTTCGAGAGACGAATGCCATGTGCCATGGGAAGAAATCCCTTCATGGATTTTTTCATACTAAACCTCTTTAGTATCTTGTCATTTTACGGGGTTTGGGAAAGCCCAAGCATCCTCTTAGATCATCCCTATAGATACGTATTCCCAATATGTAGGATGCATCTCCTAAATCCTTCATGGAGAATTGTGTAGATAACCATGCTTTAGTACACTCTAACATTCTTACTTTATTCCCAATGAGAAGGATGTCATCGACATAAAGCACAATAAACTGTACACTACTCCCACTAGCTTTCTTATACACACATGGTTCATACACATTTTTAACAAAGCCAAATGATTTGATTGTTTTGTCAAAATGTATGTTCCAACTTTGAGATGCTTATTTGAGTCCATAAATGGATCTCTAGAGTTTGAAAACCTTTTGCTCACTCACCTTAAATGTAAAACCTTATGGTTGCTCCATATATATTTCTTCTTCAATGTCTTCGTTGAGGAAAACGGTTTTCATATCCATTTTCCATATCTCATAGTCATAATATGCGGTTGTGGCAAGTAGAATCCAAATAGACTTAGGCATTGTGACTGGTGAAAAGGTTTTCTCGAAATCGATATCGGGTCTTTGAGTGTAACCCTTTGCCAGTAGTCGTGCCTTAAAAGTCATCACTTCTCCATTTAATCCAAGCTTTCGCTTATAGATCTACTTGCAACTGATGGGAACTATTCCCTTTAGTAGATCTACCAAAGTCCATACTTTGTTTGAGTACATGGAGTCTATTTCAGACCTCATAGCTTTTAGCCAACATCTCGAATCTATGTCCGACATAGCTTTCTTGTAGGTTTTCGGATCATCATCCGTTTGGCCCATCACATGAAGGAATCCGAACCTTTCGAGTTGCTTTTTGATTCGATCTGACCTACTTAGTGGTTATGTGTGAGGCTCTTGTTGCTCATTTATTTCCATCACTTATGGGATTTGTCGATTATCTTGAACTTCATCAAGTTCAATGACAATGCCATTTCTATCTAATAGAAATTTCTTTTTCAAAAAGTAGGCATTCCATGAAACAAACACCTTTTGTTCCGAAGGATCATAGAAATAGCAACCCAAAGACTCTCTTGGATATCCATAAACTTGCACAAGGTGGATCTACTATCCAGCTTATCTCTTACTATCCGTCTTATGTAGGTGGGAGATCCCCAAACTTTAAGATAATTGTAAGAGGGTGCTTTGCCATGCCATATCTCATATGATGTTGTTGGCATTGACTTAGATAGATGATACTATATTTAGTAGCATCGCATTCGTGTTTAAGTTGTATCCCCAAAAAGATATGAGCACATCGAAAATGCTCATCATGGAACGTACTATGTCCAATAAGGTACAGTTTCTCCTTTTAGCTACTCCATTGTGTTAAGGTGTACTGGGTGGAGTCCATTGAGAGAGAATCCCATTCTCCTTTAGATAATCCAAGAATGTTTTGCTTAAGTATTCTCTCCCTCGATCCAATCTAAGAGCTTTAATACTTAGCCCCAATTGCTTTTCCATTTCACTCTTACAGTCTTTGAATTTTTCAAAGGCTTTGGACTTGTTCATCATAAGAAACACGTGTCGGAACTGACTATAGTCATCTGTGAAGGTGATGAAGTAGGAATAGCCTCATCTCCCACTAACTCTTAGTGGTCACAAACGTCCGTATGGATCAAATCCAAGAGACCTATGGAGCACCCCATTTGTCGTACAAAAGGAGCCTTGGTCATTTTTATTTTTAAACAAGATTCACAAGTTGGAAGATCCTCAATGCCACTAACATTTAGTGCTTTGAGAGCTTCTAACTTGTTTATCCTATTTTTAGAAATATGTCCAAGTCTAGCATGCCATAGAGTGGCATCTTCTTAGTTATCTAACTTTTTTTTTTGCTTGATTAAATGTGCATTAGTGAAGTTTGAGAATCAAGTATGTACAATCCATTCATTAATGTACCTTGATCAATCAAAGAACCATTGTTTAATGCCTTTAGCTTCCCATTCGATATAGAAAAATCAAATTCTTCATTATCAAGAACGAGAATTGAAATAATATTTTTTATAAGATGGGGTACATAATAAATTGGATCAAGTATAATGCAAGAATTCCCCAAGTCTAACTTGATTATGCCTTGGAAGGTGGCCACAACTCTTGTTCCATTTCCTAGGTGGAGGATCATATCCCCTTCGGGCAGAATCTTTCTTCTTTCTGTCCTTTGTAGAGAGTTACAAAGGTGAGAACCCATGCGGTATCAAATACCTATAAGGAAGAATTAGTCATCATGTGCACTTCGATAAAGTACATACTCTTTTCAAAGGTTGCAAGGTAACCTTAGCAATTTCTTTTCAAATACCTTTTTGGCACAGTGGAAACAACTAACTTCGATTTTAACCTTCTTCTTAACCCTCTCGGAACTCTTCTCGGGTCGCTTCCCTTTCGAGGAAGAACTTGTCCTCTTCTTACCTCTCTTTCTAGGACCCTTATGGCCTTTCAACTTAGAGAAGGATGCAAGCATAAGAGGCTTCTCCTTTCTCATAGTTGCCTCCGCAGTCACAAGCATATTGATCAATTTGTTAATTATAACATCTTGCTTGGACATATTGAAGTTCATAACGAATTAATCATATGATGGTGGCAATGACAGTAGGATCAAATACACATAAAGGTCATTATCCATGACCACATCGAACTGTCCAAACTTCTCAATGAGTCCAATCATCTTGAGGCCATGATCATGGACATTGGACCCTTCACTCATCCTAGCCCTAAAGAGCTCCTTAGACAAAGCAAAACTTTCGTGTCTACTTTGTACACCATACAACTCCTGCAAGTGTACGTAGATCTCTCAAGCATGTTTCGTGTGCTCATGAGTCTTATGGAGCTCGTTGGACATGGCCATCATGACACACCTCACTTGTAGATCATCATCTACAAATTTTGTGAACATTTCACATTGTGCATCGGTGGCATCATCACCAAGTATGTCCACAGGACTTTGATCAAGGATGTAAGTCCGCTTTTTAGACTTAAGAATGATTTTAAGGTTACTTAACCAATCTTGAAAGTTTGGCCCGATGAGTTTATTGGTTTCCAAAATTGATGCGAGTGGATTCTTGGCCATTTTGATTGAAAATTTTGAAAATTTACAGGAGGCAAAAAAAGAGTATAAGCATGTAATTGAGTTTGATATTAAAAACATGTTTTGTGGTCTTTCAAACATGTTTTTCTCCCACTATTTTATCAACTTCTTCATCCCTAGAAGAATTCAGGAAATCATATTTCTAGTGAGGATCAAGATCCCAAGGACTTGCAACTGGACCTCGTAACCGAGTGCCATCCACAATCAATTGAAGGGGAAGCAACTTTTACTAATTGCTTCTTATACAACTCGTGATATATTTTGCCTCACTTTTCACATAGACCTATGTAACCATGCGCCATCTATTATACTAAGTGTTAAGTCGAACCTACCAATCAATCTTTAACTCAAGATGGGCACCACATCATTCCCCATAACTGAGTGCCAAAGTGTGGGCGTTCCCAAGTTAAAGTCCGTCTAATGCTAAGTGTATGCTCATAGCTTTCCTCTTAAGTGTGATCCCCATATCCGAGTGCCATCACACAAAATTGATAGCATCGACATGGCATATACTACTGGTAGAAGGCTTGGATTAATTAAAACTTTTTTAATTTATATTCATTTGGACTTAATATTCAAAAAGCGCTTAGTCATTTTAAATGGAGGATTTTTACTTGCAAAGATCTCATCATTTTGTCTTCTTATTTAGGTTTTCTATATCCTAAACATACATCTCATACATCAATAGGATATGGAAAGTGTAAATAAGTAAATGCGCCTAGTATGCTCCTAGGGGGGGATGACCATGAGTCTAACCAAGTGGTGCACTTAGAGCCATAGGTGCTTCACCAAGTTGATTTTAGGTGGGTTGATTAAATCTAGCTATTCAATGAGTGTATCGCATACATTCATGGGTCTTCAAAAGTCTCCATGCCTCCAAAGGTCTCCATTGCTCCATGCAACACTTACATGAATAGGAAATCCTCACTCCTAGTGATTCTACTCTCATAACATTTACAAGGTAGAAATAAAGAGGCATGCAAGCCTCAATTTAATACAACTCATTTCAACAACTTGAAACAAATAAAATCAATATTAAAGGCTCATGATCATCCCCATTCATTCATCATCTATTCAATAATTAAATGAACAAAAATAAATTTAGAATTGACTATTAATTCTTACAATTAAATGCTTATCTCATAAACAAATAAATGAAGAAGCATAACATTTATGCCATAAGTTAGAGATTAACTTTAACTAGATGTTAAAAGCAATAAAAAATATCAAACACAATTTTGAGGACCCGCACAATACTTGTGCACCAATAACACGTGATTTAATGCCATTTCTAGCCACTCAAGGAACCAAAAAGAAGCTTAAAACTTGCCTAATCCCAAACTGGGTACTTTCCGTCAAGCTTGGCGTGCGGCTGGGCAGTAGCTCTTGGCCACTACCCGGCCAGCTTGCACCATTACTGCCGGCAGCCGATTTTGGGGTCAAAGGCTAGTGAAGCCTATTTTTAGCTCAACTTTTGTTCACAAAAAATTGTAGAAAACTTTCTAGACATTAAATCACACATTATGGACCAATTTCCAGATCTAAAACTCCTTTTAAAACTGAAAATTAAAGTGCTCAATCATACTTCAAAAATTCAAGTTTAAGTGAGAATCAAATTCCCCAAAAATCTCCAATCAAACTCTAATCTCATTGGATCAGAAAATGACCAAAACACTTTTGATCAAAGAACAACATGCTATATCATCATATAACATCAATTAATGCTAAATCAACATTCAACATTAATAATTATGAATTGAAACATACTAAAACATGAATCAATACTTAAATCACATAAAAGCATGCTTTTAATTCATCAAGCAATAGAGCCACAAGCATCATCAACCAAATACTCCAATCTATTACTCGGATCAAGTATTTGGTGATATTGATCAATTGATCATATGAATAAATCAACAATAATCCAAAACATAGCATGAAAAAGGCTTTGATACCACTTGAAAGCAAGAGTAGCATTAGGATCCACAAATCAAAGCTTGAAAATAACTATGCTACTCAAGCAACTAGGGATCTAGTCATGCTACAGATTTGGATTAGGAAGAAGAATTACCTCTTGTAGCTCAAAATAAGGAGAAAATCAAGTATCTCTCTGGGATCCAGAAACTGTCTGGAATCAGCACAGTGGAAGGGCAACAACTTTTACCCCAGTTATACTGCTCCAAAAATACCAAACTAAATCTTGAACACCTCCACATAATGAGGAAGCTACTATGGAAAAATTGAAGCAAAAAGCCTTATGGATCGCTCCAGAAAAATTCGTCAATCTAGAGCTACTGTAGGTAGATCTCCAAAATTTAGCAAGTCAAGTGCCATGCCTCTATTGATGTGATCCACACTCCAATCAATCTTCCAATTTCCACTCACTAGAAGCTAGAGTCAGAGAGGAGAAAATGAGGTAGAGGAGGCCAAATTTCATGTTGGGAAGAAAAAGGAATGCAAAGCTCAATATATGATACAATGTATGGAGAAATAGAGTTTTGGAGGGAATGTAAAGAATCCAATCTTCACACTTTCAACAATGTGTATTTCAAATTTGCTCACCCTATATATCTATATATAGAGGGTGGAAGGTGTGATGCTAGTTGGCATCACACCTTCCTCAAGGTGACCGCCATGTGGCATGTCAAGTTGGCCAATTCAAATTCAAGTCTTACTTGAATTTCATGTGCATTTCCATTACATTTGGAATCTAATTCCAAATTAATTAAGATGCTAATTTAAATGAACACTTCATTTAAATTTTCCCTCCAAAAAGTGTTTTTTCCATTAATTAAATTAAACACTTTAGTTTAATTTATTAACTTTTGATTTAACTCTTAAATCAAACAAGCTTAACTCTTAAGCTTAAACTAGCCAACTTAACTCTTTAAGTCAACTTGACCAATTGATGGTCAATATGGCCCCAAATAATTAACTCCTTAATTAGCTGTCTAATTTAACTTCTTAAATTAGTTGATTAATAATTAATCAAACCAAAATTGGCCATTAAATTGGATCCTTGAAAATCTATCACCCAAGGGTGAGTTTTTCTAACATTTAGAAAATTGCTCTATTAATTTTGGAAGCTAATTAGTCTTGTGTGTGACCTAATAGGTTCTACCATCATTGGATATGTGCTCACAACTCTTTGTGACTTTTGAATATCTTATATTCATTTTAGTTTAAAACTTCTTTTAAACTAATCGACTCAATTCAATTAATCTCATTAATCAAAGAGTACCTAATCTCCATGGTAGATATCCAACCTGAAGCCCATGAAGTCCAACTAATTGGCCAAAATGAATATTTTGGAGAACCATCATAGCTCTCACGTACCATGCAAATATGGTCCTGCTGTCTCTTATATCCCAAAGAGGCCTAGGGCGAGATATTTGCCGACTCCCTAATAGCCTCGATACTGTGTCTTTATTCTTAATGTTCAATTCCCTTGTGTGACCTCATCTTTAAAAAACTCTTTTCCCAAATTATCACACCACATTGTGTAAGGATTTCTTAGAATTGATCATTATAGAACACATAGGAATTGCACTCACCCTTCACAAAAATGAGGAGTCGGATTCAATCTTGGATCTCACAAACCTCTATGCTAAGTTGCTCATACCCAAACTCAACCCAAAAGACCCGCTAAGTGGTCAAGGAAGAATCGAAGCATAAGGACCGGACATAAGGTTACCATGGATCCTCAAGTTAGAGAACTAATAATATGCACTAGCGTAAGCTGGAGAATTAACCACTATAGACTTGCCACTATAGCTATCTAGTGGATTCTCTGGAGGGTCTCCACTGCCTTGTTCTCTAACAAGCACCAACTAACGTGCACTTATATCTTATACAGTTGCTCATGGAATGGAGTGATATCCAACTCTTGGATTTATGCATCATTAGTGCAAGTTTATTCAGATCTTAGATGCCCTATTTCATAAGATCCTACAACTTGAAAGATATAAGATCATGACCGTGTGAGACTTATTCCATGGTCATCGAACCAGGTCCTGTAGTCATAAGTGATCTAGGGGCTTCATTCAAATGCAAGTGAAGTAATAAAGAGCATAAGATGAAGATGGTCATATAAAGAATATCATTCAATCAAGATTGTTTTACAAGGAAATAATTTTTACAAGGCTAATCTAATTGGCTTGTTGGGTACTATTCCAATAGTCTCATGAGTCTTAGGTCTATTTGCAAGTTCTTAGGATCTTGGTTTTCACTAGGAAATAGGATTTTTTGAATTTTTTTGGGGGCGAAGAATTTGATAAAATAGTGGGAGGAAAACATGCTTGAAAGACCATAAACATGTTTTAAAATCAAATTCGATCGCATACTTATTCTCTTTTTTGCCTTTGAGTATTTGTGAAATCTCAAGAATGATTTAATGTTCCACTCAACGTTATTTTGGAAACCAATTAACCAATCGGGCCAATCTTCCATGATTGACTTAACCTCAAAAGATCATTCTAGATTCCTAGAAGCGAGTACATTTCCTACATTATGGTGCTCCTAATCCCATGTGAATTAATGTAGATCAAAAGACACATGAAAAGTTCACAAAATGGGTTTAGGATCGTCCTATCCCATAAACTTATAGTAGCATCTACAAACTTTAACAGTCTGAATGATACATGAATAGTACCTTGGTTAAAGTTTATAAGAGTTGTAAAACAAACAAGGTATTAGAAGTTCATGTTGTCAGAGGAGATTTTTCAAGCTAGGATAGATGTGAAGTCATGTGTCATCAACTACAATCATCTGTATGAGGATTTGATCCTCACATCCTCCCCGAATTTTATTGATCAATGTGTTGATTTAGAAGGAGACTAACATGACAAGGGCAAACCTTTGACACTTGTTTCCTCCTGCAAGTCTATGGGCCCTAGGGGTGCCAGAAGGGGAGGCAAAAGGAAGAAAAGTTCTTCCTCCAAGGATAAACAACTATTAAAGGTGTTCGGAGAAGTTAAAAAGATTATAAAGAAAATAGTCGATATTATTTGTTTCTACTTTAGCTAGATAGGCGATTGGAAGCCTTTATGCAAGGAATACCTTGCACTCATTTGGAAGGGTATGTACTTTATTGAAGTGCATTTAAGGATAAATTCTTTCTCATGGATATGTGATATTGCATGTGGTTCTTATCATTATAAGTTGTTACAAAGAATAAGAATGAACAATAAAACTAAGTGATGTGGATATGATCCACCGCCTTGGCTAAGGAGTAAGAGTTGTGACCAAAGCCGAAGGCGTATAATAAGTTGGACTTAGGACACTCCATAATTGTATTGAAACTTTGCTATTATGTGTCATATATTGTTCAGAACATTATTTCAAATTCCTTTTTTAGATACTGAAGGATTTGATAATTCTATGTCAAATGGGAGATTGAAGGTATTAAAGAGTGGATTCTTTAATTGGTTATGGTACACTTAACAAAAGATTATACATATTAGATTCTCAACCATCACTAATATAGTTTCAAAAAAGTAAGAAAAAGTTAGATATTCAAGAAGATGCCATGTTGTTGCATGCAAGACTTGGACAAATTTCTAAAAATAGGATAAAGAAGTTAGAAGCTCTCGAAACACTAAATGTTAGTGGCATTGAGGATCTTTCTACTTGTGACTCTTGTTTAAAGGGAAAAATGACCAAGGCTCATTTTGTATGACAAATGGAGCACTCTACAAGTCTTCTGGATTTGATCCATATGGATGTTTGTGCACCACTAAGAGTTAGTGGGAAATGAGGCTATTTCTACTTTATCATCTTCACCAATGACTATAGTCGGTTCAGACATGTGTTTTTATGAAGAACAAGTTCGAAGGCTTTGAAACGTTTAAAGAGTATAGGAGTGTAGTAGAAAAGTAAATAGGGCTAGGCATTAAAGCTCTTGAATCGGATCGAGGAGGAGAATACTTGAGCATCGAATTCTTGGATTACCTAAGGGAGAATGAGATTCTCTTACAATGGATTCCAACCAGTACACCCCAATATAATGGAGTAGCCGATAGGAGAAACTGTACCTTGTTAGACGTGGTACGTTCCATGATGAGCTTCTTCGATGTGCAATATCCTTTAGGGGATACGTGTTAAAGATGATGACAAAGTTACTAAGTGTAGTACCTTCAAAGTCGGTACCTAAAACGCCATATGAGATATAGCATGGCAAAGCACCCTTTTACTAATATATCTTGGTTTAGGAATCTCCCGCCTACGTGAGACGGGTAGTGGGAGATAAGTTAGATAGTAGATCCACTTTGTGCAAGTTTGTGGGATACTTAAGAGAGTTTATGGGTTATTACTTCTATGATCCCTTGGAACAAAAGGTGTTTGTTTTGAGGAACGCTACCTTTTTAGAAAATGAACTTCTATAAGATAGAAAAAGCGGTGTTGTTGAACTTGGTGAAGTTCAAGATGATTATCAAATCTCACAAGCGGTAGAAACATATATATAATATATTGAAGAGCCTTACACATATCCTCTGAGAAGGTCGGACCGAATCAAGAAGCAACTTGAAAAGTTCGTATTCCTTCATGAAACGGGCCAATAAGATAGTAATCTAAAAACCTATAAGAAAGCTATGTTGGACATAGACTCAGGATGTTAGCTTGAAGCCATGAGATCCGAAATGGACTCTATGTACTCAAACGAATTATGGACTTTAGTAGATCCTCCAAAGGGAATAGTTCCCGTTGGTTGCAAATAGATCTATAACCGAAAGCTTGGAATAGATGGAGCAGCAGTGACTTTTAAGGTGCGACTAGTGGCAAAAGGTTAACCTCAAAACCCTATATCATTTCGAGGAAACCTTTTCATCGGTCAAAATGCTTAAGTCGATTCGAATTCTATTTGCCATAGTCATATATTATGACTATGAGATATAGCAAATGGATGTGAAAACGGCTTTCCTCAGTGGAGACATTGAAGAAGAAATCTATATGGAGCAACCACAAGGTTTTACATCCAAGAGGAGTGAGCAAAAGGTTTGCAAACTCTAGAGATCTATTTATGGACTCTAACAAGCGTCCTGAAGATGGAACATATGTTTTGACAAAATGGTCAAATCATTTGGCTTTGTCAAAAATATATATGAACTATATGTGTATAAAAAGGCCAGTGGGAGTAGTGTACAGTTTATTATGCTTTATGTCAATGACATCCTTCTCATTGGGAATGAGGTGGGAATGTTAAAGTGTACTAAAGCATGGTTATCTACACAATTCTCCATGAAGGATTTGGGAGAAATCATCCTACGTATTAAGAATACGTATCTATAGAGATAGATCGAGGAGTTTTAAACTAAAATGAATATAAGATATTGAAAAGTCACAAAGAGTTGCGAGCCCATGTCCAATGAATGGTATAACCTATTAGGTCACACATAAAAATCAATTAGCTTCCAAAATTGGTAGAGCAATTTTCTAAATGTTAGAAAAACTCACCCTTTAGTGACTGGTTTTCAAGGATCGAATTTGATGCTCAATTTGGTTTGATTAATTTAAGTGTTAAATTAATCAACTAATTTAAAGAGTTAAATTAGACCAATAATTAAGAAGTTAATTATTTGGTCCCATGTTGACCATTAATTGGTCAATTTGACTTAAAAAGTTGAGTTGACTGGTTTAAGATTAAGAGTTAAGCTTGTTTAATTTAAGAGTTAAATCAAAGGTTAATTAATTAAATTAAAGTGTTTACTTTAATTAATGGGAATAATACTTTTTGGAGGGAAATTTTTAATGAAGTGTTCATTTAACTTAGCATCTTAATTAATTTGGAATTAGATTCCAAATGTAATTGAAATACACATGAAATTCAAGTAAAACTTGAATTTGAATTTGCCAACTTGGCCAAACTTCCACTATTGAATTATCCTCGAAAATCATTCTAGATTCCTTAAAGCGGATATATGTCAAGGTGCTCCTAATCCTATGGGGATTAAAGTGGATCAAGAGATACGTGAAATGCTCACGAATTGGGTTGAGGATCGCCATATCCCATAGTCTCATTTGTAGCATCTGTATACTTCAAAAATCTCAATGACATAAATAGTACCTTGGTTCAAGTTTACAAGAGTTGTAAAGCAAACAAGGTATGAGAAATTCATGTTGTCAAAGGAGATATTTCAACTTAGGATGGATGAGAAGTCATGTGTCATCGACTAAAGTCTAAAGATGATTAGGCTTGGCGAAGCTTTTTCAACTTGGACGTAGTAATGGACAATGATCTCCATGAGGATTTGATCTTCACATCTTTACCGAGTTTTATTGATCAAAGTGTTGATCTAGATGGAGATTACCATGACAAGGGCATACCATTAATGCTTACTTCCTCCTCCAAGTCTATGGGCCCTAGGAGTGCTAGAAAGGGAGGTAAAAGGAAAAAAAGTTCTTCCCCAAGTGAAGGCAACCATTTAAGGCATCCGGAGGAATCAAGTAGATTATAGAGGATATAGATGATATTACTTGTTTCTACTTTGGCGAGATAGGCCATTGGAAGTGGTATTGCAAGGGATACCTTGCAACCTTTGAGAAGGGTATGTACTTTATTGAAGTGCATTTAAGGATAAATTCTTCCTCATGGATATATGATATCACATGTGGTTCTTTTTCTTTGTAAGTTGGTACAATGAATAGAAAGAAGAATAAAACTAAGTGATGGAGATATGATCCACCGCCTTAACTAAGGAGCAAGAATTGCAGCCAAAGTTGAAAGCATATAATAAGTTAGAATTAGGTAATTCCATACTTGTATTGAACCCTTGTTATTATGTACTATATATTGTTAACAACAATATTTCAATTCCTATTTTGGATAGCAAAGGATTTGATCCTTCTAAATCAAATGGGAGATTGAAAGCATTAAAAAATGGGTTCTTTAGTTGCTCATGATACACTTAACGAAGGATTATACACTTTTAGGATTACCAACCATCACCAATGCACGTTCAATCAAGTAAAAGAAAATTGGATAACAAGGAAGATGCCATTCTTTAGCGTGCAAAACTTGGGCATATTTCTAAAAACAACAAGATGAACAAGTTAGTAGCTCTCAAAGTACTAAATGTTAGTGGCGTTAAGGACCTTCCTACTTGTGAATCTTGTTTGAAGATAAAAATTAGCAAGGGTCATTTTTTAGGATAAACGAAGAACACCACAAGTTCTTTGGATTTGATCCAGACAGATGTTTGTGGCCCAGTAAGAGTTGGTACAAGAAGAGGCTATTCCTACTTCATCACTTTTACCAATTATAATAGTCGATTTGGACATGTGTATCTTATGAAGTATAAGTCCAAAGCCTTTGAAAAGTTCAAAGAGTATAGGAGTGAAGTGGAAAAGCAAAAGGAACTTAGTATTAAAGCTCTTTGATAGGATTGAGGGAGAGAGTACTTAAGTACCAAATTCTTAGGTTATCTGAAAGAGAACGGGATTCTCTCTCAATGGACTTTGCCCGGCACAACCCAACACAATGGAGTAGCTGAGAGGAGAAACTGTACCTTGTTGAACATGTTACGTTTCATGATGAGCTTCTTCGATGTGACTATATCCTTTTGGGGATACGCCTTAAAAACGACGATGAAGTTACTAAGTGTAGTATCTTCAAAGTCGGTGCCCAAGATGCTGCATGCGATGTGGTATGGCAAAGCACCCTCTTACTATTATCTAAAAGGTTTGGGGGTCTCCTACCTACGTGAGACGGACAGTGGGAGACAAGTTGGATAGTAGTCCATCTTGTGCAAGTTTGTAGGATACCCAAGAGAGTCTATAGATTAATTACGTTTATGATCTATCGGAACAAAAGATGTTTGTTTCAAGAAATTCCACCCTTTTGGAAAAGGATTTTCTATTGGATAGAAGTGGCATTGTTGTTGAATTTGATGAAGTTCAAAATGATCATCAGATTTTAAGTGCTCAAATATGCTTCAACATTGGCAATAATTAATTAAAATGTATTAATCATATGAATTGACACTTTAAACACATACTAGCATGCTTTCAATTCATTGAGCAAGGGAGCCATATACAACATCCTCTAAACACTCCAATCGTAAGTTGGATCAAGTATTTAGAGATTTTGATTAATTCATCACATGAATCAATTAATCAAAATATCAAATTATAGCATGAATTAGGCTCCGATACCACTTGAAGTCACATGTAGCACTAGGATCCAATTATCGAAGCATAAAAAT
Source organism: Jacaranda mimosifolia (assembly GCA_018894105.1). Lineage (NCBI taxonomy): Eukaryota > Viridiplantae > Streptophyta > Magnoliopsida > Lamiales > Bignoniaceae > Jacaranda > Jacaranda mimosifolia. The sequence goes on from CM032121.1 coordinate 22,757,325, forward strand.
GCTAAAATAACTAGGCTACATATGAAGCCAAGGATCTAAACATGCCATATATTTAGACTTGGTATGAGGATTACCTTGATTTTCACAAAATCAAAGAAACTTGGAAGAAGATCTTAACTCCTAGTGGCATAGTGGAATTCGAGAAATCTTTGCCCAACCAAATGAACTTCAAATTAAGTGAAATGATCTAGTAAAAATTGCACATCAAAAGGATTTGGGCAAGGTCTCCAATAGATGCTCCAAAAATACTGCCTAAATAGAGGATCTTCAAAAGGCTAGCAATCCAATTATCTTGCGTCTAATGATAGAACACATAGGAGATGCACTCACCCTTCACAAAAGCGAAGAGTTGGATTCCATCTTGGATCTCACAAACCTCCATACCAAGTAGCTCATACCCAATCTCAACCCAAAAGACCCGCTAAGTGGTCAAGGAAGAGTCAAAGCATAAGGGCCAAACATAAGGTTACCATGGATCCTCAGGTTAAAGAACTAATAATATGCACTAACGTAAGTAGGAGAATTGACCAATACCGATTTGCCACTATGGCTATCTAGTGGATTCTCCGGAAGTTCTAACTTGCTCATCCTATTCTTAGAGATATGACCAGGTTTTGCATGCTAGAGAAGGCATCTTATTGGATATCTAATTTTCTTTTACTTGATTGAGTGTGCATTAGTGAATGTTGAGAATCAAGTATGTACATTGCATTTATTAATGTACCTTGAGCAGTCAAAGAACTATTCTTTAATGCCATCAATTTCGAGACTTCGACACATGAGTGAATCACACAATTTTGAGGGAAAAATAGAATCTATCATGTCTTACATACTTTGGCCGCCCACACCTCTTATTTATAGAGGTGGAGGTGTGATGCAAGTTGGTATCAAACCTCCTATGTGGTTGGCGCCAACTTGGCATAGCAAGTTGCATGTGAAATGTGAATTTCACTTGTATGTGAATTTCATTTAAAATCTTCATTTCATTTCCTGAAATGTCATCCAAATAAATTCAAATGCATTCCAAATGAACTTTTTAATTTTCAATTTTCCTCCAAAATTAATTGTTCACTTTAGTTAAATTAACCTTAATTTAACTCTTTAAGTCAATTAACTTAAATCTTTAAGCTAGAAGATTTCAACTTAACTCTTTAAGTTAACTTGACCAGTTGACAGTCATATAGCACCAATTAAATTAACTCCTTAATTTAATTGGTCTAATTTAATTCCTTAAATTATTTAGATCGATTTAACAATTAAATTGATCAAGCCAAAATGACCAGAAAAAATAGCCAACCATTTTACCTCCATAAAATCAGTCAATTGGAATTATTCTAACTCTTAGAAAATTTCCTTCATCGAATTAGATTTCCTATTGACTTTTGTGTGTGACCCATTAGGTTCTACCATTCACTAGACATGGGCTAACAACTCTTTTGATATTTAGAATATCAAAATATTTACATTAGTTTAAACTCTTTTAAACTAATAACTCAATTCAATTAATCTCTATTAATTGAAGAGTACACAATCTCTATGGTTGATGTCCAACCTCAAGCCTTAGAGCCTAACTAATTAGTTGAAATGATTATGCTTTTGGGGAACCATTCTAGCTCTATGCTTACCATACAAATACGATCCTTCCATCTCCTATCTCTCGAAAGAGGTTTAGGGAAAGATATTTGCCGGATCCCTAGTAGCCTCAATAACTACATTTCTATTCCTAATGTTCGATTTTCCTTTATGACCTCATCTTTGGAAAACTCTTTTTCTAAACTGTCGTACTACCTAGGGCAAGGATTTTGTGGAATCGATCGTTATAGAATACATAAGAGATGCATTTGCCCTTCACAATGATGAGGAGATGGATCCCATCTTAGAGCACATAACCCTCAATGTCTAAGTAGCTCATACCCAAGCTCAACCCGAATGACCTGTAAAGTGGTCAAGGAAGAGTCAAAGCATAGACCTAAACACAAAGTTATCATGGATCCTCAAGTCAAAGGACTAATTATATGGCATAAGTTGGAGAACTTGCCACTACCGACTTACCACTACTGCTATCTAGTGGATTCTCCAGGTAGGCCTTCGGTGAATTTTTTCTTTGACAAAGCACCTACTAATATGGAACTATGTCTAACATGGATTGCTCATGAAATAGAGCAATATCCGACCCCTTGGATTTACGCATCATTAGTGCAAGTCTATCTGAATCTCAAATGCGTTGTCTCATAAGATTCTACGACTTGAAATATTTTAAGATCACAACCATGGAAGACTTATTTCATGATCACCACCTAGTGTGTGACCAAGTCCCATAGTCTTGTGGGATCTAAGGGTTTCAACCAAATGCTACTGAAGTAAAATAAGCATAAGATGAAGATGATTATTTATAATGAATATCATTAAATCAAGATTGTATCACAAATGAAATAGTTTACATGGCAATCTAATTGGTTGTGGGGCGATATTCCAATAATCTCCAACTTACCCTAAAGCCAATTCCCTATAGCCTTAAGGTCCATGTTTTCAAGATATCCTTCAAGGACCTTCTGCATTTAGGGTTTTAGATAGTGGTTCTGTTATTTTCTCTTCTGAGGCAATCATTTCCACTCAAATGTTGCGTATATAAATTGATATCATATATCAAATGATAACACACTTATCTATGTTTGGATTGTTGATGAGATCTTGGCTTTCTGGCTTGTGCTACTGCTCCATTGTTGTCACAGAGGACAACTACATGCTCAGCAATGCTAAGCACTATATCCAACTTTTGGATGAAGTTTTCCATCTAAACACCTTCCTTTGCAGTTTTTGAAGCTACAATATATTTCGCCTCTATAGTGGAATCGGCTATAGTATCTTGTTTGGAACTCTTCCAACTCACTGCACTGTCATTGAGGCAAAATATAAATTCAGAAGTAGATTTTAGGTTATCTACATTGATTGAAAACTAGAATCCAAAAACCCCTCAAGTTTCAATTCTCCATTACCGTATACCAAAAATAAATCCTTAGTCTTTTTCAAGTACTAAAGAGTTGCTTTAATAGCCATCCAGTGACATTCACCGGGGTCAGATTGAAAACACCTCGTAACACTTAGAGCGTGTGCTACATCCAGCCTTGTACATTGAATGGCGTACATTATGCTCCTAGTGGCGCATGCATAAGGTATGTAGGATGTCTTATGTCTCTAGTCGTTAGTCTTAAGGGCTATAGACTTGGAGTGACGAAGACCATGTCCCACTGGGATGAATTCCTTCTTGGATTCTTCCATACTAAACCTCTTTAGTAACTTGTCAATGTACAGTGTCTGGGAAGGCTGGCCCCAAATCCTCTTGATCTATTTTTATAGATATGTAATCCTAATACATATGATGTTTCTCCCAAATCTTTCATGGAGAATTAAGTAGATAACCATGCTTTAGGACACTCTAACATTGCCCTCTCATTCCCAATGAGAATAATGTTATCGACATAAAGTATAATAAATTGTACACTACTCCCAATAGCCTTGTTGTACACATAAGATTCATACATATTTTTGACAAAGCCAAACGATTTGACTGTCTTGTCAAAATATATGTTCCAATTTTAGAATGCCTGTTTGAGTCCATAAATGGATCTCTCGAGTTTCCAAACCTTTTGCTCACTCCATTTCTACGTAAATCTTTGTGGTTGCTCCATATACATTTCTACTTCAATGTTTCTATTGAGGAAAGCAATTTTCACATTCATTTGCCATATCTCATAGTCATAATATGCGGCTATGACAAGTAAAAATCCTAATGGATTTAGGCATCATAACTGGTGAAAAGGTCTCCTCAAAATCATTACTGGGTCTTTGAGTGTAACCCTTTACCACTAATCACACCTTAAAGATCATAACCTCTCTACCGAATCCTAGCTTTTGCTTATAGATCCACTTGCAACCAATGGGTACTATACCCTTCAGTGGATCTACCAAAGTCCATACTTTGTTAAAGTACATAGAGCCCATTTTAGATTTCATGGCGTCAAGCCAATGTCCCCAATCTATGTCCAACATAGCTTCCTCATAGGTCTTCGGATCACTATCCGATTAACCCATCTCATGAAGGAATTCAAACCTTTCGGGTTGCTTCTTGATTCGGTCCAATCATCTTAGAGGTTGTGTAAGGCTCTTGATATTCACGTATCTCTACCACTTGTAAGATTTTTTGATAATTTTTAACTTCATCAAATGCAATAACAATGACATTTCTATCTAATAGAAATTCGTTTTCCAAAAAGTAGACATTCCTCAAAATAAACACCTTTTGTTCCGAGGGATCATAAAAGTAATAACCCAAAGGCTCTCTTAGGTATGCCACAAACTTGCACAAGATGGATCTACTATCCAACTTGTCTCCCACTAGCCACTTCACATAAGTGGAAGACCCCTAAACTCTTAGGAAAGAGTAAGAAAATGCTTTGCCCAACCACATCCCATGCACTATCTTTGGTACAAACTCTGAAGGTACTATATTTAGTAACTTTGCCACGTCTTTAAGGTATATCCCCAAAATGATATAGGCACATCAGAAAAGCTCATCATGGAATGTACCATGTCTAATAAGGTACGGTTTATCCTCTCGCTACTCCATTATGTTAGGGTGTGTCGGTTGGAGTCCATTGAGAGAGAATCCTATTCTCTTTTGGATAATCTAAGAATTCGGTACTTAAGTATTCTCTCCCTCGATCTGATCGAAGAGCTTTAATACTTAGTCCCTTTTGCTTTTCTACTTCATTCCTATACTCTTTGAACTTTTCAAAGGCTTAGGACTTGTACTTTATTAGATACACATGTCCGAACCGAGTATGATCATCGGTGAAGGTGATGAAGTAAGAATAGCCTCATCTCGCACTAGCTCATAGTAAGCCACAAACATCCGTATGGATCAAATCCAAAGGACTTTTGGTTCATTCCGATTATCCCATGAAATGAGCCTTGGTTATTTTTCCCTTTAAACAAGATTCACAAGTAGGAAGATTCTCAATGCCACTAACATTTAGTGCTTTGAGAGTTTCTAACTTGTTCATCCTATTTTTAGAGATATGTCCAAGTCTTGCATGCCACAAGATGGCAACTTCTTGGTTATCTAATTTTCTTTTACTTGATCAAAAGTACATTAGTGATGTTTGAGAATCCAAAAAAGTGTATAATCCTTTATTAAGTGTACCATGAGCAACTAAAGAACCTATTCTTTAATGCCTTCAATTTCTTATTTGATATAGAAGGATCAAATCCTTCACAATCCAAAATGGGAATTGCAATAATGTTCTCAACAAGATACGGTACATTATAACAAGGGCTCAATACAAGTATGAAGTTCCCTAAGTCTAACTTATTATATGCCTTCAGCTTTGGCTGCAACTCTTTCTCCTTTGCCAAGGCAGTGGATCATATCTCCATCACTTAATTTTAATCTTCTTTTTAATCTTTGTAACAAATTACAAAGATAAAAACCACATGCGATATCTCATATCCATGAGGAAGAATTTATCCTTAAATGCACTTCAATAAAGTGTGTACCCTTCTCAGGGGTTGCAAGGTATTCCTTGCAATACCATTTCCAATGGTCTTTCTCGCCAAAGTAGAAACAAGTAATACCGACTACATCCTCTATAATATTTTTAACTCCTCTGAATTTCTATAATGGTTGCTTTCCCTTAGATGAAGAGATTTTCTTCCTTTTACCTCCCTTTCTAGCACCCCTAGGACCCTTGACTTGGAGGAGGAAACAAGCATCAAAGGTTTGTCCTTATCATGGTAGTCTCCATCTAAACCAACACTTTGATCAATAAAACTCGACGGACATGTGAGGATCAAATCCTCATGGAGATCATTGCCCATTACTACATCTAAGTTGAAGAGCTTCTCAACAAGCCTAATCATCTTTAGAACGTAGTCGATGGTATATGACTTTCTGTCAATCCTAACTTGAAAAGTCTCTTTTGGCAACATGAACCTCTCATACGTGTTTGTTTTACAACTTTTGTAAGCTTTAACTAAGATATTGTTCATGTGTCCTTGAGACATTTGAAATTTGTGGATGCCAACATGAGACTATGGGATAGGGCAATCCTTAACCTAATTCATGAACATTTGATGTATTTCTTGATCTACATTGACTCCCATGGAATTAGGAGTACCATGATATAGGACATTTATCCGTTTCTTGGAATCTAGAATGATTTAAAGTTAAGTTAATCGTGGAAGTTAGGCTCGTTCGGTTTATTGGTTTTCAAAATAACGTTGAGTGATTTCTCAGCCATTCTTGAGATTTCGCAAATCATCAACAGCGAAAAAAAGAGTATAAGCATGTTATTGAATATAGATATCGGAAACATGTTCATGGACTTTCAAGCATGTTTTTCTCCCATTATTTTATCAAATTCCTCACTTGCAAAAGAATTCTGAAAATCTAATTTTTCTAGTGAGAATTAGGGCCGAAAAGGATTTGTAGTAGATCCACAACTCGTGAGACATCCACAAAAAATCCTAAGGTAAGCAACTTTTGCTAAATATATCACTATGCAACCTTTGATATTTTTGCATCACTTTTCATATAGACCCACGACTCATGCGACATCTATACTACTAGATGTTAAGTTAGATCTACCAATCAAACTTTAATTTGAGACCGCTCCATGTCATCCCACACCTCATGGCCAATGTATGAAAAACATCAAATTGAAGGTTCATAAGTATGTGATCATAGCTTCCTACTATAAGTGTGACCCAAGACTCATGAGACATCACACAAATGTGGTAGAGTCGTCATGCTACATACTATTGGTAAACGACATGGATTAATTAAAACTCCTTTTAATTTATATCCATTTTATCTTAATATTTGAAAACATTTAGACTCTTCTAAATGGAGGATTTTTCTTGCTCGCAAAGATCTCATTAATTTTATCTTTTTATTTAGGTTTTGCACATCCTAACTATGAATCTCATACATCAATAGGATATGAAAAGCATAAATAAGTAAATGTTCCTAGCATGCTCCTTGGGTGGCATGACCATGAGCCTTAACCAAGTAGTGCACTTAGAGCCATAGGTGAACTACGTAGTTGATTTTGGAAGGGTTGATTAAATCTAACTTTACATAAAATGTATCCCATACATTCATAGGTCTTCATGCCTCCAATGGTCTTCTTTGCTCCTTGCAACATTTACACGAGAAAGAAATCCTCACTCCTAGTAATTCTACTTTCATAACATTTACAAGATAGAAATGAAGAGGTATGCAAGCCCTAATTTAATACAACCCTTTTCAACAACTTGAAACACATAAAATCAATATTAAAGGCTCATGATCATCCTCATTCATTCATCATCCATTCAACAATTAAATGAACAATAAATCAACAATTGACATTGAATTCCATCAATTGAGTACTTGTCTCATAAACAACTAACTAAGTGGCAAAAAAAAGCATAATATTTATACATCTCATTTTTGCACCAATATTAAAGATTAACTTTAACAAAATTTTAAAAGCATTAAAAACTTTCCAACATTGCTTTGAACACTTTCGCAACATTAGTGTATCAAAATAAGGATGAAATAATCAAGTTTGATAGGCCAAAAACACCAAAATAGCACAAAAATGGGTTCTATAGTGACCTTGGACAAACTGCTACCCAACTAGCCGACCGGGCATGCAACAGGCATGCCCATGGCCATGCCTAGCTGCTGCTAGGGAAGGTGGCAGCCTTGCCACAACTCACACCGATCAACCGTTTAAGCACCATTTGTGTTTTTGCCACTCCAAACCATATGGACACCTCCACAACATCATTTCATACAAATTTTGACAAATTTCCATATTATAAACACCTTTAAAAACTAAAAATTAAGGTGCTCAAACATGCTTCAAAAATCAAGTTCAAGTGAGAATCACCATTCTCCACAAATCTCCAATAATCTCCAATCCAATTGGATTCAAAAATGGCCAAAAGACCTTAAGGCCAAATTTAACATGTTATATCAACATATAACATCATCTGATGCTAAATCAACATTTAACATTAGCAACTATGAATCAAAACAAACTAACACATGAATTAACTCTTAAAAAACATATTAGCATAATTTCAATTCATCAACAAAGGAGCCACAAGCATCATCATCCAAACACTCCAATCCATAAATTGGATCAAGTATTTAGAGATAAAGATCAATCCATCACATGAATGAATCAATCAAAAATCCAAATTAAAGCATGAAATAGGCTCTGATACCACTTGAAGTCGAGTGCAACAAAAGGATCCAATAAATAAAGCACAAAATTCATAAATTAACTTGGATACACTCAAAACCCATGATCTAATCATGCTTCTAATTCAGATTTGGATGAAGGATTACCTTGATTGCTCAAAAATCCAAGGTAGGAAGGAAGACTAGTATAAACTCTTCAAGCTGTCTCTTCTTGGCACGGCGGCAAAGTGGCAACGTTTGCCCTATCAAATCACCTCAAAATTTACTGAAATTTAGACACAACCTCCTCAACACATGTGGAAGATCTAGTAAAAAATTCAGTAGAAAATGGGATCGGAAAGGTCTAGAAAAACCGCTCCAAACTTTCTGCCCTTGCAGTGAATCTCCGAAAGCGAAGCTATCCAATTGTCTAGCCTCTAATGTGATTATCCACACACCAATGGAAAATCCAAATCACTCCTTAGTTAGCTAGAAAATCCAAGAGAGAATAAGGAGATGAAGGCTGTTTTTAGGTGGTAGGATGAAGAAGAAAATTGTGAGACTTCGATACATGAGTGAATCACACAAATTAGAGGAAAAAGTGGAATCTTGCATGTCTTACATGATGTGGCCTCCCACACCTCTTATTTATAGAGGTGGAGGAGTGATGCAAGTTGGAATCACACCTCTCATTTGGTTGGCGCCAACTTGGCATGGCAAGTTGCATGTGAAATGTAAATTTCACTTGCATTTGAATTTCATTTGGAATCTTCATTTCATCTCATGAAATGTCAGCCAAATAAATTCAAATTCATTCCAAATGAACTTTTTAATTTTGAATTTCCCTCCAAAATTAATTCTTCACTTTAATTAAATTAACTCCTTAATTTAATTAATTGACTTTAACTCAATTAGCTTAAATCTTTAAGCTAGAAAGTGTCAACTTAACTCTTTAAGTTAACTTGACTAATTGATAGACACATGGCACCAATTAAATTAACTCCTTAATTTAATTAGTCTAATTTAACTCTTTAAATTATTTAAATCAGTTTAACAATTAAATTGATCAAGCTAAAATGACCAAAAAATAGTCAACCGTTTTACCTCTATAAAATCGGTAAAGTGGAATTATTCTAACTCTTATACAATTCCCTTAATCAGATAGAATTTCCTATTAACTTTTATGTTTGGCCCATCAGGTTCTACGATTCATTGGACATGGGTTCATAACTCTTGTGATATTTAGAATATCGAAATATTTACATTAGTTTAAACTCCTTTAAACTAATAACTCAATTCAATTAATCTTTATTAATTGAAGAGTACCCAATCTACATGGTCTATGTCCAACCTCAAGCCCATAGAGCACAACTAATTGGCCGAAATGAATATGCTTTTGGAAAACCATTCTAGCTCTATGCTTATTATGCAAATACAACCCTTCCATCTCATATCTCTCGAAATAGGCCTAGGGAAAGATATTTGCTGGTTCCTTAATAGCCTCTATAATTATGCTTTTATTTTTAATGTTCGATTCCCCTTTATGACCTCATCTTTAGAAAACTCCTTTTCCAAATTGTCATACTACCTTACCTAAGGATTCATGGAATTGATCATTATGAAATACATAAGAGATGCACTGGCCGTTCACAACGACAAAGAGATGGATCCTATCTTGGATCTCACAAAACTCCATTTCTAAGTAGCTCATACCCAAGCTCAACCCGAATGAACAAAGTGGTCAAGGAAGAGTCAAAGCGTGAGGGCCTAAAAACAAGGTTACCATGGATCCTAAAGTCAAAGGACTAATTATATACATTAGCATAAGTTGGAGAACTTGCCACTATGGCTATCTAGTGGATTCTCCGGGCAGACCTTTAGTGAACTTGTTCTCTAACAAACACCCATTAACATGCACCCATGTCTAACATGGATTGCTCATGAAACGGAGCAATATCCAACCCCTTGGATTTATGCATTGTTAGTGCAAGTCTATCCAAATCTTAGATGTCCTGTCTCATAAGATTCTACGACTTTAAATATTTTAAGATCACAACCATGTAAGACTTATTTCTTGATCACCACCTAGTGTGTGATCAAGTCTTATAGTCTTGTGTGATCCAAGGGCTTCAACCAAATGCTAGTGAAGTAAAATAAGCATAAGACGAAGATGGCCATTTATAATGAATATTATTAAATTAAGATTGTATTACAAGTGAATAGTTTACATGCTAATCTAACTGGCTACAGGGCACTATTCCAACATTTGAAGCAAATACCTTGCATTCTAAGGGATCATAGAAGTAATAATTCAAAGGCTCTTTTGGGTGTCCTAGAAACTTGCACAAGGTAGATCAAGCATCCAAATTGTCTCCCAGTAACCGCTTGATGTATGCAAGAAACCCCCAAACTCTTAGAAAGGAGTAAGAAGGTGCTTTGCCAGATCACATCTCATGTGATGTCTTTGGCATAGACTTTGAAGGTACTATATTTAGTATCCTCGCCGCCATAGTTAAGGCAAATTCCCAAAAGGATATAGCCACACCAGTGAAGCTCATCATGGAACATACCATGTCCAACAAGGTATGATTTTTTCCTTTTGGCTACTCCATTATGTTGGAGCATGCCGGGTGGAGTCCATTAAGAGAGAATTCTATTATCTTTTAGATAATATAAGAAGTCGGTACTTAAGTATTCCTCTCCTCGATCCGATTGAAGAATTTTAATACTTAGTCCTTGTTGCTTATCTACTTCATTTCTATACTCTTTGAACTTTTCAAAAGCTTCAAACTTGTATTTCATAAGATACATATGTTCGAATCGAGTATGATCATCGGTGAAGGTAATGAAGTATGAATAGCCACATCTCGCACTAACTTTTGGTGGTCCACAAACATCTATATGGATCAAATCTAAAGGACTTCTAGTTTGCTCCAATTGTCCTACAAAAGGAGCCTTGGTCATTTTTTGTTTTAAACAAGATTCACAAGTAGGAAGATCCTCTATGCCATTAACGTTTAGTGCTTTGAGGGCTTGTTCATCCTATTTTTGAAAATATGCCCAAGTCTAGCATGCCACAACATGGCATCTTCTTGGTTATCTAAATTTCTCTTACTTTGTTGAATATGCATTAATGATGGTTGAGAATCCAAAATGTATAATCTATTGTTTAATCTACCTTGAGCAACTAAAGAACCATTCTTTATTGCCTTCAAATTCCCATTTGACATAGAAAAATTAAATCCTTCGCTATCTAAAATAGAAAGTGAAATGATGTTCTTAACAAGATTTGGTACAAAATAATATGGATCGAGTATAGGAAAGGAGTTTCCCAAGTCTAATTTCATAACGCCTTTGACTTTGGCCACAACTTTTGCTCCATTGCCTAGGTGTAGGATTGTATCCCCATCATTTAGACTCATTTATCTTTCCATCCTCTATAATGAATTACAAAGGTAAGAACCATACGCAGTATAAAATATGTATGAGGAAGAATTTATTGTTAATGCACTTAAATGAAGTACATAACCTTCCCAATGATTGCAAGGCATTCCTTGTAATTTCTCATCCAATGGCCTTTCTAGCCATAATAGAAACAAGTTGCATCTGTTTTTTCCTCTTTCTTTTTCTTAACTCCGCCGAAGGGTTTTAATAGTTGATATCCCTTCGAGGAAGAACTCTTCTTCCTTTTACCTACCTTTCGAGCACCCCTAGGGCCCTTAGACTTAGAGAAGGAAGCAAGCATTAAAGGTTTATCTTTCTTCATAGTCACCTCAACGGTCACCAACATGTTAACCAACTCAGTAATCGTGACCTCTTGCTTTGAAATGTTGAAGTTCATAACAATTTGGTCAAAAATGCTCGGCAATGATTGTAGGAGCAAATCCATATAAAACTCGTTGTCCACTATCATGTCTAATTGAGCTTGTTTCTTAATGAAATCGATCATCTTAAGGCCATGATCATGGATACTTGAGCCTTCAACTATTCTAGTCCGAAAAAGTTCCTTAGACAATGAAAAGCACTCATGTCTTGTTTGTACGCCGTATAACTCTTGTAGGTGTATATGTATCTCATGAGTGATTTTCATGTGTTCGTGAGATTTTCAGAGCTCATTGGACATAGAAGCCATCATAAGGCATCATGTTTGTAGATCATCATCTACCCACTTCGTGAACATTTTCATGTGCCTTATCAGTGGCATCTCACCTATGGTGTTCGATGGACTTTGAGCAAGCACATAGGTCCACTTTTCAGAATCAAGAATTATCCTAAGGTTTCTAAGCCAGTTGTAGAAGTTTAGCTTGATTAGCTGGTTAGTTTCCAAAATCATATTGAGTAGATTCTTAGCCATTTATTTTGAGATTTCAAAAATCTACAAAGGTGAAAAAGAGAATATAAGCATGTGATTGAATATTGATATAGGAAAGATGTTCACGAACTTTCAAGTATGCTTTTTCTCCCACTAATTTATCAAATTCCTCACCTCCATAAGGAATTCGGGAAATCTCTTTTCCTAGTGAGAATCAACGCCTAAAGGACTTGTAGCGGACTCACGGATTGTGAGATATTCACAAACAATCATAAGATAAGTAACTTTTGCTAATTGCATCTTTATGCAACCCTCGTGAGACATCCACAAACAATCGCAAGATAAGCAACTTTATGCAACCCTTGATATGTTTTACCTCACTCTTTATGTAAACCAATAACTCGTGTGACATCTACACTACTAGGTGTTTAAGTCGGACCTACCAATCAATATTTGATTTGAAACCACACTATGTCATTTTACGACTCGTGTGATAATGCATAGGAAGCATCAAATCAAATTTGCATCGTATGCTAAGTAAGTGAGCATAGCTTTCTTCCATAAAATGTGACCCACAACGCGTGAGACTAATGGCAAGTAAGGAACTAGGATCTAATTACAAAACTTCATAAGCTAATAAACTAGTGTTTACAAGCTAGCAAGGATCAAATCAAGCCTATAATCTAGATTTAGATAGAGTGATACCTTGAATTGCTAATTTCCAAGGAGAATGTGGTGAATGTTTCACTAATCCAGAATCTACCAGAAACTAGTGCAGTAAGAATAGTGTGATTTTTGCCTCATCTAATCTCCTCCAAAAATCACCAAAAAATTACTACAACCTATAAACACTTTGTAGGAAACACAGTAAAAAATTAGAATAAAAAACCTTTCTAGATCTCCTTGAAAAAATTCGCCAAATCAGTGCTCTACTCAAGTAGATCTCCAAAACTTAGCAAACTAACTTGTTTACCTCTATTGATATGATCCACACTCCAATTGAAACTTCCAAACTCTCCTCACTATAAGCTAGAATAAGAGAGGAGAATGATAATAGTGGAGGCTAATTTGAGGGAGGGAAGAACAAGAAGAGAGCAAAGCTTTCAACACATGAATGCAATGCTTGCAAGGAGTTTTGGAGGGAATTGTGGAAGGAATTTATTTCTGTCACACTTCCAACAGTGACCTATCCTCACACCCTCTTTATCTATATATAGGTTGAGGTTGGTGTGATGCCAAGTTGGCATCACACCTTCCTCAAGGTGGGCAGCCAACTTGCATTGCTAAGGTGGCAAATGCAAATTCAAATCTACTTTAAATTTCATATGCATCTTGATTACATTTGATATCTAATTTCAAGCTGATTACGATGCTAATTCAAATGAACATCTCATTTGAATTTTCTCACTAAAATGTATTCTTTCCATTAATTAAATTAAATAATTTAATTTGATTAATTAATTTTTGACTTAACTCTTAAGCTTAATTTTGTTAACTTCACTCTTTAAGTTAACTTGACCAATTGATGGTCACATTTGCACCAAATAATTAACTCCTTCATTATTGGTATAATTTAACCTTTTTAAATTAATTGATTAATTTAACACTTAAATTAATCAAGCCAAAATTGACCTTTAAATTGGACACCTCAAAAATTAGTCCACTAGGAGAAATTCTCTAGCTCTTAGAAAATTGCTCCATTAACTAGGAAGCTAATTGGCTTTTGTGTGTGACCCAATATGTTCTACCATTCAGTATACATGGGCTTACAACTTCTTGTGACTTTTGGATATCATATATTCATTTTAGTTTAAAACACTTTTAAATTAGTCGACTCAATTCAATTAATCTCATTAATTAAAGAGTACGCAATCTCCCTAGTCAATGTCCAACCTCAAGCCCATGGAGCCCAACTAATTGGCCTAAACGAATATTTTGGAGAACCATTATAGCTCTACGTTTACCATGCAAATATAGTCCTTCCGTCTTCTATCTCTTGAAAGAGGTCTAGGGCAAGATATTTGCCGGCTCCCAATAGCCTGGATACTATGTCTCTATTCCCAATGTTCGATTCCCTTGTGCGACCTCATCTTTCAAAAACTACTTTTTTGAATTGTCACACCACCTTGCGCAAGGATATCTTGGAATCGACCATTATAGAATACATAGGAGATGTACTCAAGCAAAGAGTAGGATTCCATCTCGGATCTCATAAACTTATATGCCAAATAGCTGATACCCAACCTCAACCCGAAAGACCTGCTAAGTATTCAAGGAAGAGTCAAGGAATAAGGACCAGATATAAGGTTACCAAGGATCCTCAGGTCAGATGACTAATAATATGCACTGGCGCAAGCTGGAGAACTTGTTACTGCCGACTTGCCACTAAGACTATCTGGTGGATTCTCTAGTAGGTTTTTAGTGCCTTGTTCTCTAACAAGCACCCACTAACATGTACCCATATCTCATACGGTAGCTCATCAAACGAAGCAATATCCAACTATTGAATTTATGCATCGTTAGTGCATATCTGTTCGAATCTTAGATGCCCCATCTCATAAGATCCTATGACTTAGAAGATTTAAGATTATGCCTGTATGAAACTTATTCCATGGTCATCAAACCAAGTCCTGTAGTCATGAGTGATCTAAGGGCTTCATCCAAATACATGTGAAGTAATAAAGAACATAATATAAAGAATATCAATCAATCTAGATTATTTTTTCAAGGAAATAGCTTTTACAAGGACAATCTAATTAGCTTGCCAAGCACTATTACAAAAATCCCCTACTTGCCCTAAAGCTATTACCCCATGGGCTTGTGATCTATCTTCTCAACATGTTCTTCAAAGACCTTTTACGTTAGGGGTTTTATTAGTGGATCTTCTATATTCTCTTATGAGGTAACTCTTTCCACTCGAATGTTGCCTCTATCAATGATTTCCTGGATCAAATGATATCACCTTAAAATGTGATTGGATTTCTAATGAGATCTTAGCTCTTTGGCTTGTGCTACTAGTCATTGTTGTCACAATAAACAAATACCGGCTCAGCAATACTAGGCACTAAATTCAACTCTTGAATGAAAATTTTTGTCCAAATACTTTTCTTTGCAACTTTCGATGCCGCAATATATTTTGCTTCAGTGGAAGAATCGGTTGTGGTGTCTTGTTTGGAACTATTCCAACTCACTGTGTCATGATTGAGGCAAAATATAAATCTAAATATGGGTTTTAGGTAATCTACATCGGATTGAAATTTGAATCCAAAAACCCTCTAGTTTCAATTCTCCATTGCCGTATACCAAAAATATGTCCTTAGTCCTTCTCAAGTACTTAAGGATTGCTTTTACGGCCATCCAGTGACTTTCATCGGGATTGGATTGTAACCTACTCATAACACTTAGCGAGTGTGCCTCATCCGATCTTTTACATTGAACTGCATACATTATGCTACCAATAGCAGAGACATAAGGTATGTGGGACATCCTTCATTTCTCTTCCATTGTCTTGGAGGGCATAGGCTTGGAGAGACAAGTGCCATGTCCTATAGAAAGTAATCCTTTTCTGGATTCTTCCATACTAAACCTCTTTAGTATTTTGTCAATGTACGAGGTTTGGGATAGACCCAGCATGTACAATTCTCCATGATGGATTTAGGATAAGCATCCTACGTATTAGGAATATGTATCTATAGAGATAGATCTAAGAGTATGCTGAGGCTATCCCAAACCCTGTACATTGATAAGATACTAAAGAGGTTTAGTATGGAATGATCCAGGTAGGGATTTCTTCCCATGGGACATGGCATTCGTCTCCCCAAGTCTATGGCCCCCAAGAAAGAGAAGAGAAACGAAGGATGTCCCACATACCTTATGCCGCTGATATTGGTAGCATAATGAATGCAATTTAATGTATAAGATCGGATGTGGCACACTCGCTAAGTGTTACAAGTAGGTTCCATCCAATCCCGATAAGAGTCATCGGATGGCCGTAAAAGCAATCCTTAAGTACTTGAAAAGGACTAAGAACTTATTTTTGGTATACGGCAATGGAGAATTGAAACTAGAGGGGTTTTTTGGATTCAAGTTTCCAATCCAATGTAGATAACCTAAAATCCACCTCTCTCTGGATTTATATTTTGCCTCAATGGTGGCCGGTGAGTTGGAAGAGTTCCAAACAAGACACCATAGCCGATTCTACTACTGAAGCAGAATATATTATGGCTTTGAAAATTGCAAAGAAAGGTATTTAGATGAAAACTTTCTTTCAAGAGTTGAATGTAGTGCCTTGTATTGATGAGCTAGTGGTTGTCTATTGTGTCAACAACGGGCAATGGCACAAGCCAAAGAGCCAAGATCTTATTAGAAATGCAAGCACATTTTGAGATGATATTATTTGATTCGAGAGATCATTGATAGAGGCGATAGTCAAGTGAAGAGAGTTTCCTCGAAAGAGAATACAGCAGATCTACTTGAGAAAATGGGTCTCAAGTACATAGGGCATTGGCATTAGGGCAAGTGAGAGATTGTTGGAATAGTTCTTGGCAAGCTAATTGGATTAGCTTTGTAAATGCTATTTCCTTGAAAAAATAATCTTGACCGATTGATATTCTTTATATGGCCATCTTCATCTTATGCTCTTTATTACTTCACATGCATTTGGATGAAGTCCTTAGATCACTCATGACTATGGGACTTGGTTTGATGACCATAGAATAAGTCTCATATGGTCATGATCTTAAATTTTCCAAGTCATAGGATCTTACGAAACAAGGCATCTAAGATCTTAATAGACTTGCACTAATGATGCATAAATCCAAGAGCTCGATATTGCTTCGTTCCATGAGCAACCATATGAGATGTGGGTGCTTGTTAGAGAATAGGGCACTGAAGGCCCACTGGATAATCCACTAGATAACCGTAGTGGCAAGTTCTCTAGCTTACACTAGTGTATATTATTAGTCATCTGATCGAATGATCTATGGTAATCTTGTGTCTGGTCCTCATGCTTTAACTCTTCCTTGAACACTTAGTGGGTCTTTCGGGTTGAGGTTGGGTGTGAACTACTTGCCATGGAGATTTGTGAGATCCAAGATGGAATCCAACTCCTCGCTTTTTGTGAAGGGCAAGGCATCTCCTATGTATTCTACAATGATTGATTCCAACAAATCCTTGCGCAAGGTACTGTAACAATTTGGAAATGGAGTTTTTGAAAGATGAGGTCACATAAAGGAATCAAATATTGAGAATAGAAACATAATATTGAGGCTTTTAGAGAGCTGACAAATATCTTGCCCTATGCCTCTTTAGGGAAATAGGAGACAGAAGGACCGTATTTGCATGGTAAGCATATAACTATGATGGTTCTCCAAAATATTCATTTCGGCCAATTAGTTGGGCTCCGTGGGCTTGAGGTTGGACGTCGACCATGGAGATTAGGTACTCTTCAATTAATGAGATTAATTGAATCGAGTCAATTAGTTTAAAAGTATTTTAAACTAAAATGAATATATGATATTCAAAAGTTATAAGGAGTTGTGAGCCCATGTCCAATGAATGGTAAAACCTATTGGGTCACACACAAAAGCTAAATAGCTTCCTAATTAATGGAGGAAATTTTCTAAGTGTTAGAAAATATCTCCTAGTGGACCAATTTTGAAAGTAAATTTTGGCTCGATTAATTTAAATGTTAAATTAATCAATTAATTTAAGGAGTTAAATTAGACCAATAATTAAGGAGTTAATTATTTGGTTCCAATATGACTATCAATTGGTCAAGTTAACTTAAAGAGTTAAGTTAACAAAAATCAAGCTTGAGAGTTGAGCTTGTGTTTGACTTGAGAGTTGAGCTTGTTTGACTTAAGAGTTAAGTCAAAGGTTAATTAATTAAGTTAAAGTGTTTAATTTAATTAATGGGAAGAAAACATTTTGGAGGGAAAATTCAAAATGAAATGTTCATTTGATTAGCATTTTAATTAGCTTGAAATTAGATTTCAAATGTAATTAAGATGCACATGAAATTCAAATTGGATTTGAATTTCCATTTGCCATCTTCGCAATGCAAATTGCGCCCCCCCCCCCCCCATGGAAGGGGTGATGCCCCCTTGGCATCACACCTTTTAGCATCTATATGCAGATATAGAGAGAGAGGATCATCCATTATTTCAAAAGGGGTGAAGAATTGGATTCTTTGCAATTCCCTCCAAAAGCTTCTTGCAAGCATTACATTCATGTGTTGAAAACTTTGCTCTATTCTTCTTCTTCTTCCCTAACTAAAATCGGTCTCCACCGTAGCCTATCTCTGGTCTTATTGTAGCTTATAGACTAGAGATTTTTTAAGATCTAATTGGTGTGTGGATCATATCGATAGAGGCAAATAAGTTAGTTTGCTACGGTTTGGAAATCTACCTTCACAGAGAAAGCTTTTTGATTTGAATTTTTTATTGTGTTTCCTCCAAGGTGTTAAGAGGTCTCAGTATTTTTTTTGTGAATTTTTGAGGAGTTTTAATGAGCTTAAAAATCACTCCATTCCTGCTGCGCGGTTTCTAGCAGATTCTGGATTGGTGAAAGGTTCACCACTTTCTCCTTAGATTTTAGCATTTCAAGGCAATACTCTATCTAAATCTGGATTTTAGGCATGATTTGATCCTAGTTAGCATGTAAGCACTAGTTTGTTTAGCTTTTGAAATTTTTATAATTGGATTCTAGTGCCTTACTTGATTTCAATTTTTCCCTTTAAACAAGATTCACAAGTAGGAAGATTCTCAATGCCACTAATATTTAGTGATTTGAGATTTTCCAACTTGTTCATCCTATTTTTCAAAATATATCCAAGTCTTGCATGCCATGAAATGGCATCTTCTTGGTTATCTAACTTTTTTTTACTTGATTGAATGTATATTAGTGAAGGTTGAGAATCAAGTATGTACAATCCGTTCATCAATGGACCTTGTGCAATTAAAGAACCATTCTTTAATGCTTTCAACTTCCCATTTGATATAGAAAAATTAAATCCTTCATTATCAAGAACATGAATTGAAATAATATTCTTAACAAGATGGGGTACATAATAAACTGGATCAAGTACAATGCAAACATTCCCTAAGTCCGACTTGATAACGCCTTGGAAAATGGCTGCAATTTTTGCTCCATTTCTTAAGAGAATGATCATATCCCCTTTATGAAGACTCTTTCTTTCCATCCTTTGAAACGAATTACAAATGTGAGAACCACATGCAGTATCAAATACTCATGTGGAAGAATTAGTCATCATGTGCACTTCAATAAAGTACATACCCTTCTCAAGGGTTGCAAGGTAAGCTTTGCAATTTTTATTCCAACCCCTTCTAAACACAATGGAAACAATTAGTTTCGATTTTAGCTTCTTCTTAACCCTCCCGAAACTTTTCTCAAGTTGTTTCCCTTTCAAGGAAGAACTTTTCTTCCTCTTACCTCCCTTTCTAGGACACCTAGGGCCCTTCACTTGGAAGAGGATGCAAGCATAAGGGGCTTCTCCTTTCTCAGAGTCTCCTCCACGGTCACAAGCATATTGACCAACTCGTTAATCATTACTTCTTGCTTGGATACATTGAAGTTCATAACAAATTGGTCATGTGATGGGGTCAATGACTGTAGGATCAAATCCACGTAAAGGTCATTGGCAATGGTCATCTTGAGACCTTTACTCATTCTTATCCTAAAGAGCTCTTTAGACAAAACGAACCTTTCTTGTCTGTTTTGTACACCATACAACTCTTGCAAGTGTACATAAATCTCTCGAGCATGTTTCATGTGCTCATGAGTTTTTTGGCGCTCGTTGGACATGGAGATCATCATGACATATCTAACTTGTAGATCATGATCTACAAATTTCGTGAACATTTCACGTTGTTAGTCAGTGGCGTCATCACCAAGTGTGTCCATGGGACTATGATCAAGGACGTAAGTCTGCTTTTCAGAGTCAAGAATTATTTTAAGGTTTCTCAACCAATCTTAGAAGTTAGGCCCGTTGAGTTTATTGGTTTCCAAAATTGATGTGAGTGGATTTTTAGCCATTTTGATTGAAGATTCCAAAAATCTACAAGAGGCGAAAAGAGTATAAGCATGTGATTGAATTTGATATTAAAAAACATGTTTAAGGTCTTTGAAGCATGTTTTCCTCCTACTATTTTATCAAATTCTTCACCCCCTAGAAGAATTCGAGAAATCATATTTCCTAGTGAGAATCACGATCCTAAGGATTGCAAGTAGACCCCCATACATGAGTGCCATCCATAAGAAATCGAAGGGTAAGCAACTTTTGCTAATTGCATCTTATGCAACTCTTGATATGTTTTGCTTCACTTTTCACATAAACCTATGTTCACGTGTGCCATCTATGGTACTAAGTGTTAAGTCGTACCTACCAATCAATCTTTAACTCAAGAAGGGCACCACATCATCCCCCGTACACGAGTGCTAATGTGTGGGCGTTCCTAAGTTAAAGTAAATCTCATGCTAAGCGTATGCTCACAGCTTTCCTCCTAAGTGTGACCCCCGTACTCGAGTGCCATCACACAAAATCGGTAGCATCATCATGGCATACACTATTGGTAGAAGGCTTGAATTAATTAAAACTCTTTTAATTTTAATCCATTTTAACTTAATATAAATAAAAAAAGCAGTTAGACATTCTAAATATAGGGTTTTTGCTTGCAAAGATCTCATCATTTTTTTTATCTTCTTATTTAGGTTTTCTATATCCTAAACATGCATCTCATACATCAATAGGATATGTAAAGCATAAATAAGTAAATGAGCCTAGCATGCTCCTAGGGTGGGATGCCATGAGCCTAACCAAGTGGTACACTTAGAGCCATAAGTGCATCACTTAGTTGATTTTAGGTGGGTTGATTAAATCTAGTTAATACATGAGTGTATCCCATACATTCATCGGTCTTCAAAAGTCTCCATGCTTCCATGGCCTTCTTGGTTCCTTGAAACTTTTACATAAGAAGAAAATCCTCACTCGTATTGATTCTACTCTCATAACATTTATAAGGTAGAAATAAAGAAGCATGCAAGCCCCATTTCAACAACTTGAAATAAATAAAATTAATATTAAAGGCTTATGATCATCCTCATTCATTCATCACTCATTCAACAACTAAATTAATAATAAACAAATCTAGAATTAACAATTAATTCCAAAAATTAAATGCTAATCAAATTAACAAATAATTGATCATGCATAACACTTATGCAACATATGGAGATTAACTTTAACAAGATTTAAGGAGCTTGAAAAATATCATACATAATATTGAGAACTTGCACAACACTTGTGCATCCATAACACATGATTTAACATCATTTATAGCCACTAAAGGAACCAAAAATAAGCTCAAAACCTGCCCAACCCATGACCGGGTGCTGCTGGCCGCGCCAGGTGCATGGCCACTGCCCTGCCAGCTTGCACCAAGGTCGGCCGGCAGCCCTTATTTTGGGGTAAAAGCTAGTCATGTCGATATTTAGCTCAACTTTGGTACACCAAAAATTCTAGAACTCGTTCTAAATATCAAATCACACATTATGGACCAATTTTCAGATCTAAAACACATTTTAAAATTGAAAATTTAAGTGCTCAATCAAACTTCAAAAATCAAGTTTAAGTGAGAATCGCATTCTTCAAAAGTCTCCAACAAAACATCAATCATATTGGATCCAAAAAATGACCAAAACTATTTTAGCCAATCATCAACATAATATATCAACACATAACATCAATTAATGCTAAATCAACATTCAACATTAATAGCTATGAATTAAAACATACTAATCATATAAATCAACACTTAAAACACATATTAGCATGCTTTCAATTCATCAATCAAGGAGCCACACACCACATCAACCAAACACTCCAATCCATCATATGAATCAAGAATTTGGTGATTATGATCAATCCATCACATGAATCAATCATCAAAAAAAAAAATATCCAAATCCAAGCATGATTTAGGCTCTGATACCACTTGATGGCAAGTAAAGCACTAGGATCCAATTATAAAACTTCATAAGCTAAATAAACTAGTGCTTACAAGCTAAAAAGGATCAAATCATGCCCACAATCTAGATTTAGATAGAGTGATAACTTGAATTGCTAATTTCCAAAGAGAAAGTGGTGAACCCTTCACCAATCCAAAATCTGCCAGAAACCGGCGCAGGAAGAATAGAGCGATTTTTGCCTCTTCTAATCTCCTCCAAAAAACACCAAAAAATTACTAAAACCTCTCAAAACCTTATAGGAAACACTTTAAAAAGTTTGGATCAAAAATATTTCTGGATTTTCCTGGAAAAATTCACTAAATCGGTGCTCTACGCAAGTGGATCTCCAAAACTTAGCAAACTAACTTGTTCGCCTCTATTGATATGATCCACACACCAATTGAAACTTCCAAACTCTCCAAACTATAAGATGGAATAAGAGAGGAGAATGATAATGGTGGAGGCTGATTTGAGATAGGAAAGAAAAAGAAGAAAGCAAAGCTTTCAACACATGAATACAATTCTTCAAGGAGTTTTGGAGGGAACTGTGGAAGGAATTTAATTCTTTCATACTTTCAGCAATGACATATTCTCAAACCCTCTATATCTATATATAGGGTGAGGTTGGCGTGATGGCAGCCAACTTGCATTGCCAAGGTAGCAAATGTAAATTCAAATCCAATTTGAATTTCATATGCATCTTGATTACATTTGAAATCTAATTTCAAGCTAATTAAGATGCTAATTCAAATGAACATTTCATTTAAATTTTCCCTCCAAAATGTATTCTTCCCATTAATTAAATTAAATACTTTAATTTAATTAATTAACCTTTAACTTAACTCTTAAGTCAAACAAGCTTAACTCTTACGCTTGATTTTGTTAACGTAACTCTTTAGTTAACTTGACCAATTGATGGTTACTTTGGCACCCAATAATTAAATTCTTAATTATTAGTCTAATTTAACCTTTTTAAATTAATTGATTAATTTAACACTTAAATTAATTAAGCCGAAATTGAAATTCAAATTGGACACCTCAAAAATTGGCTCACTAAGAGAGATTCTCTAACTCTTAGAAAACTGCTCCATTAAGTAGGAAGCTAATTAGATTTTGTGTGTGACCCAATAGGTTCTACCAGTCATTGGACATGGGCTCACAATTCCTTGTGACTTTTGAATATCATATATTCATTTTAGTTTAAAACACTTTTAAACTAATTGACTCAATTCAATTAATCACATTAATTGAAGAGTACACAATTTCCATGGTCGATGTCCAACCTCAAGCCCATGGAGCCCAACTAATTAGCCTAAATGAATGTTTTGGAGAACTATTATAGCTCTACGTTTACCATGCAAATACGGTCCTTCCATCTCCTATCTCTCGAAAGAGGCCTAGGGCAAGATATTTGCAGGCTCCCTAATAGCCTTGATACTATGTCTCTATTCCCAATATTTGATTCCCTTATGTGACCTTATATTTGAAAAACTCATTTTCCAAATTGTCACACCACCTTGCACAATGATTTTTTAGAATCGATCATTATAGAATACATAGGAAATGCACTCGGCCTTCACAAAAGCAAGAAGTTGAACTCCATCTCGGATCTTACAAACCTCCATGCCAAATAGCTCATATCCAACCTCAACCCGAAAGACCCGCAAAGTGGTCAAGGATGATTTAAAGCATATGGACCAGACATAAGGTTATCATGGATCCTCAGGTCAGAGGACGAATAATATGCACTGGCGTAAGCTGGAGAACTTACCACTACCGACTTGCCACTATGGCTATCTAGTGGATTCTTTGGTGGGTTTTCAGTGCCTCGTTCTCTAACAAGCACCTACTAATATGCGCCCATATCTCATACTATTGCTCATGAAATGGAGCAATATCCAACTCTTAGATTTACGCATCGATAGTGCAAGTCTATTCAGATCTTAGATGCTCCATCTCATAAGATCCTATGACTTGAAAAATTTAAGATCATGACCATGTAAGACTTATTCCATGGTCATCAAACCAAGTCCCGTAGTCATGAGTGATCTAAGGGCTTCATCCAAATGCATGTGGAGTAATAAAGGGCACAAAATGAAGATGGCCATATAAAGAATATCAATCAATGAAGATTATTTTTTCAAGGAAATAACGTTTAGAAGGCAAATCGAATTGGCTTGCCAGGCACAATTCCAACAGAGACATCATGCAAATGTGGCAGCATCTCATGTCACATACTATGGTAGAAAACATGGATTAATTAAAACTCCATTTAATTTATATCTATTTTGACTTAATATTTTGAAAGCACTTAGACTCTTCTAAGTGGAGGGGTCTTCTTGCTTGGAAAGATCTCATCAATTTTATTTTATCTTATTTAGGTTTTCTATGTCCTAATCATGCATCTCATACATCAACAGGATAAAAAAAGCATAAATAAGTAAATCTGCCTAGCACGCTCCTGTTGGAAATATTGCTTGGCAAGCCAATAGATTTGGCCTTATAAAGCTATTTTCTTGTAAAAACAATTTCGATTGAATGATATCTTGTACATGGCCACATTCATCT
Source organism: Jacaranda mimosifolia (assembly GCA_018894105.1). Taxonomy (NCBI): domain Eukaryota; kingdom Viridiplantae; phylum Streptophyta; class Magnoliopsida; order Lamiales; family Bignoniaceae; genus Jacaranda; species Jacaranda mimosifolia. Next base: position 22,782,464 of record CM032121.1, read on the forward strand.
CATGCACCACATTACTTCACTGGTATTTGGATGAAGTCCTTAGATCACTTAAGACTACGGGACTTGGTCACGCACTAGGTGGTGATCATTGAATAAGTCTTACACGGTCGTGATCTTAAAACATTCCAAGTCATAGGATCTTCAGAGACAGGACATCTAAGATCTGGATAGACTTGCACTAACGATGCATAAATCCGAAGGGTGGATATTGCTCCGTTCCATGAGCAATCTTACGTGATACGGGTGCGTGTTAGTGGGTGCTTGTTAGAGAACAAGGCACTGAACACCCACCGGAGACTCCACTAGGTAGCCGTAGTGGCAAGTCGGTAGTGGTTAGTTCTCTTGCTTGCGCTAGTGCATATTATTAGTCCTTTGACCTAAGGATCCATGTTAACTTTGTGTCCGGTCCTCATGCTTTGACTCATCTTTGGTCACTTAGCAAGCCATTCGAGTTGAGATTGGGTATGAGCTACTTGGCATGGAGGTTTGTGAGATCCAAGAAGGAATCCGACTCCTCGCTTTTGTGAAAGACGAGTACATCTCCTATGCATTCTATAATGATCGATTTCAAGAAATCCTTGCGCAAGGTGGTATGACAATTTGGGAAAGGAGTTTTCCAAAGTTGAAGTCATACAAAGGAATCAGACATTTAAAATAGAAGCATAGAATTGAGGCTATTATGGAGCCAAAAAATATATTGCCCCAAGCCTCTTTCAGGAGATAGGAGACGGAAGGACCATATTTGCATGGAACGCGTAGAGCTTTAAATGATTCTCATATAGACATTCATTTCGACCAATTAATTGGGCTCCATGGGCTTGAGGTTGCACATCGACCATGGAGATTAGGTACTCTTCAATTGATGAGATCAATTGAATCGAGTCGACTAGTTTAAAAGGAGTTTTAAACTAGAATGAATATTAAATATTCAAAAGTCACAATGGGTTGTGAGCCTATGTCCAATGAATGGTAGAACCCAATGGGTCACATACAAAATCCAAAAGACCTTCCAAATTGATGGAGAAATTTTTCTAAGTGTTAGAAATATAACCTTTTTCCATGGCCGATTTTTGGGAGACTTTTGAAGATCAATTTTGGCTTGATTAATTTAAGTGTTAAATTAATCAATTAATTTAAGGAGTTAAATTAGGCAAATAATTAAAGAGTTAATTATTTGGTGCCACATTGATCATCAATTGATCAAAGTTAACTTAAGGGGTTAAGTTGACTAAAGTAAACTTAAAGAGTTAAGTTTACTTGACTTAATTGTTAAGTCTAGGTTAATTAATTAAATTAATTAGATTAATTTAATTAATGGAAGAACAAGGATTTTAAAAGGGAAAATTCAAATTGGATTTGAATTAATTTGGAATAAGATTCCAAGTTGGCAAGATGAAATTCAAATTCAATTGAAATTCAAATTGCCAACTTGCACACAACTAATTTTCGGTCCCCAAATCCTCATGGGAGGTGTGATGCCACCTTGGAATGACACCTCACACACTACATATATAGATATAGAGCTGGACGAATTTTAGTGTAATTTTCAGCATTAGAAAATCAAATTCTAAATGCTTTCCCTCCAAAAAACCTTTCTAGGCAAGATATTCATGTGTTGAATTCTTCCTTTTATTCCCTACCAAAACTCTACAAAATCTGATCATACTCCATATCCATCTTCAGATATAATCCAACTTAGGATCTGGAGATTTAGGATCTCATCTTTGGTGTGTGGATCAATGTTGGAGGCGATTTCGCGTGAGATCGCTATTTCACAGTTTCCTGCAGATCGTCTGACTTTGCGAATTTTTTCTGGATGCTGTGATGCTATTTTTAATCCAAATTTTCTAATAAATATATCATAAGGTGTTAGGTATCTCCCAGAGTTTTTTTTAGAATTTATTGAGAGTTTTGGTTGTTCAAATTCGGATCTGAATCCGCTGCGCCAGATCCAGTCGTGAATCTGCCAACACTTGGAGATTTGGTTTTCTTCCTTGGATCTTGCTTCTAAAGGTAAGTATATTCTTATAATTCTGAATATACTGCATGTTATGACCCTGTGATGACCGATTGGCATTGGATTTGGTGTTTTAAATTGAATTATTGTGCATCCTAATGCCAATTGTTCCTTCAAGTGGTATCGGAGCCAATATCATGCACTTATTTGGATTTTTTGGGGACAATTGGATCATGTGATAATCTGATTGAATTCACCACATACTTGATTCATTGATGAATTCGAGTGTGTGGATTGAAGATGCTCGTGGTTCTTATCCTTGATGAGTTGAAAGCATGTTATTATGTGATTTAATTGTTGATTCGTATAACTAGCATGTTTTAATTCATACTTGTTAATGTTGAATTTTGATTTGGCATTAATTGATGTTATATGTTGATATAGCATGTTTAGGAATGACTGAAAGTGTTTTGGTCATTTTTGGATCCAATTGGATTGGAGCTTGTTTGGAGTTTTTTGAAGAATATGATTCTTACTTGGACTAGTTTTTTTTGAAGCATGATTGAGCACCTTATTTTTCAGTTTTAGAAGCAGTTTTGAATCTGAAAAATGGACAGAAATGTGTGTTAATATGTTAGGAACATATGCTAGATTTATTGGTGCATAAAAGTTCAACTTTTGGGGCTTGAATTGCCCCCTAGAGGCGAACGGCAAGCAGCGGCCAGCCGTGGCTGGGCGCTACCTAGCCAGCGTGTGCACAAGGTGCGCGCACACTGCCCGGGTGTGCGCCCAGCATGGCCGGCAGCTCCATGGTGTTGCCTTGGGGGCGATTTTTGAGCTCACAAAATGTTCCTTTGTTGCTCAAAAGTCTTTTGCATCACACATGACTCATGTACAAGTGTTGTGCAAGGTCTCTAGTTTATGTTTGACATTTTTAAGTGCTTCTTAAAGTTAGTTAAAGTTAACCTCCAAATTAGTTGCATTATTGTTATGCATAACCAATTATTTGTTTATGGGATGAGCATTTAATTGATAGAATTAATTGTTAATTCTAGTTTATTTATTGCTCATTTAATTGTTGAATGGATGATGAATGAATGGGGATGATCATGAGCCTTTAATATTGATTTTATTTATTTTCAAGTTGTTGAAAAACGGTTGTATTAAAGTGTGGCTTGCATGCCTCTTAAATTCATCTTGGAATTGTTATGAGAGTAGAATCACTAGGAGTGAGGATTTCTTTCTCATGTAAATGTTACAAGGAGCAAAGGAGTCTGTTGGAGGCATGAAGACTTTTTGAAGGCCCATGAATGTATGGGATACAATCATGTAATAGCTAGATTTAATCAACGCATTTAAAATCAACTAAGTGATGCACTTATGGCTCTAACTGCATCACTTGGTTAAGGCTCATGGTCATCCCACCCTAGATGTATGCTAGGTGCATTTACTTATTTATGCTTTCCATATCCTATTATTGTATGCGATGCAAGACTGGGACATAGAGAACCTAAATAAGAAGATAAAATAATGAGATCTTTACGAGCTAGAATCCCCCCACTTGGAAAGTCTAAGTTTTCAAATATTAAGTCAAAATGGATTTCAAATTAAAATGAGTTTCAATTAATCCAAACATTCTACCAATAGTATATGCCATGATGACACTACCATTTTTGTGTGATATACATCCGGTCACGGGGGTCACACGTAAGTGGAAAGCTGTGACCCTATATTGAGCATACGATGCATCTTTGAATTAAGAATGCCCACACATTATACACTCGGTCATGGGGGATGATTTGGTACCCGTCTTGAATCAAAGAATGATTGGTAGGTTTGACTTAACGCCAAGTAATGTAGAGGTCGTCCTATTATGGGGATCTACTTGAAATGGTGAGGCAAAATATATCAAGAATTGTATAAGATGCAATTAGCAAATGTTGCTTACCTTTGGATTGCTAGTAGATATACATCCGGTCACGGGGGTCTATTTTCAAGTCCTTGGGATCTTGATTCTCACTAGGAAATATGATTTCCCGAATGCCTTTTGGGGGTAAAGTATTTGATAAAATAGTGGGAGAAAAACATGCTTGAAACATGTTTTCTGTATCAAATTCAATCACATGTTTATACTTTTTTTTTTTTCACCTCTCGTAGATTTTTGAAATCTTCAACTCAAATGGCAAAAAATCTACTCTCAAGCATTTTGGAAACCAATAAACTAACCGGGCTTAACTTCCAAGACTGGCTTAGGAACCTTAAAATAATTCTTGACTCTGATAAGAGGACTTATGTCCTAGATCAATGTCCCGTGGACACATTGGGCGATGACGTATCTAATGAGGACCGCGAACGGTTCGTGCGTTTTGTAGATGATGATCTACAAGTTCGATGCCTCATGATGGCATCCATGACTAATGAGCTCCAAAAGACTTATGAGCATATGAAGCATGCTTGTGAAATCTATAAGCACCTGCAAGAGTTGTATGGTGTGCAAACAAGGCACGAAAGGTTCGCGCTCTCTAAGGAACTCTTTAGATCACGGATGAGTGAAGGCTCCAATGTCCATGATCACAGTCTCAAAATGATAAGTCTTATTGAGAAGCTTGGAAGACTCCATGTCATCATGGACAATGACCTTTACATAGATTTGATCTTACAGTCATCGCCGCCATTGTTCGACCAGTTTGTTATGAACTTCAACATTTCCAAGCAAGAAGTTACGATTAACGAACTGGTGAACATGCTTCTGATCACAAAGGCCACATTGCAAAAGGAGAAACCTCTTATGCTTGCTTCCACCTCTAGGTCGAAGGGGCCTAAAGGCCCCAAGAAGGGAGGAAAAATGAAGAAAAGTTCTTCCTCTAAAGGGAAGCAACCCGAGAAGGGTTCTGGGAGAGCCAAGGAAAGGGCTAAGACTGATTCAAATTGTTTCCACTGTGGTGAGAAGGGTCATTGGAGGAGAAATTGTAAAGCTTACCCTGCTACTCTTGAGAAGGGTATGTTTTTCATTGAAGTGCATTTAACGACAAATTCTTCCACATGGGTATTCGATATTGCATGCAATTGTCACCTCTGTAACTTATTTCAGGGGATGGAAAGAAGAAGGAGTCTGTGTGAAGGGGATATGATCTTCTGCCTAGGAAATGGAGCAACTGTTACTGCCACATTCCAAGGAATAATCAACATAGATTTAGGGAATAAAAGCATTGTACTTGATCCTGTTTTCTATGTACCGAATCTTGTCAAAAATATTATTTCAATTCCCGTTCTAGTTAATGAAGGATTTGATTTTTCAATATCGAATAGGAAATTGTTGGCATCAAAGAATGGTTCTTTTGTTGCACAGGGTATATTAACTAATAGATTGTACATACTTGATTCCCAACCTTCACTAATGCACATTCAAACAAACAAAAGGAAGCAAGATATCTAAGAAAATGCCATGCTTTGGCATGCAAGACTTGGCCATATATCCAAAAATAGGATGAGCAAGTTAGAAGCTCTCAAAACACTAAATGTTAGTGGCATTGAGGAACTTCCAACTTGTGAATCTTGTTTAAAAGGAAAAATGACCAAAGCTCCATTTATAGGACAATTGAAGCGCTCCACAAATCTTTTGGATTTGATCTATATAGATGTTTGTGTACCGCTAAGAGTTAGTGGAAGAGGAGGTTGTTCTTACTGCATCACCTTTACAGACGATCATAGTCGATTCGAACACTTGTATCTTATGAAGTATAAATCCGAAGCCTTTGAAAAGTTCAAAGAGTATAGGAATGAAGTAGAGAAGCAATTAGGGCTAAGTATTATAACTGTACGATTGGATCGAGGAGGAGAATACTTAAGCAGCGAATTCTTGGATTATCTAAAGGAGAATGGGATTATCTCACAATGGACTCCACCCGGCACACCCCAACTCAATGGAGTAGCCGAGAGGAGAAACCGCACATTGTTAGACATAGTGCGTTCCATGATGAGCTTCTCCGATGTACCAATATCTTTTTGGGGATACGCCTTAGAAACGGCAGCGAAGTTACTAAACCTAGTACCTTCAAAGTCGGTGCCAAAAACACCATATGAGATATGGCATGGCAAAGCACCATCTTACCATTATTTAAAGGTTTTGGGATCTCCCGCCTACGTAAGACAGACAGTGGGAGATAAGTGGGATAATAGATCCATCTTGTGCAAGTTTGTGGGATACCCGAGATAGTCTATGGGTTATTACTTTTATGATCCCTCAGAACAAAAGGTGTTTGTCTCGAGGAACGCCTACTTTCTAGAAAAGCAATTTCTACTGGATAGAAATGGCGTTGTTATAGAACTTGATGAAGTTCAAAACGATCAACAAATCCCACAGGCAGTGGAAACAATTGAATCACAAAAGCCTGATGCACAAACTCTGAGAAGGTTAGACCGGGTCAAGAAGCAACCCAAAAAAATTGGATTTCTTCATGAAACGGGACAGTCGGATAGTGATCCGAGGACCTATGAGGAAACTATGTTGGACATAGATTCGGGACACTGGCTTGGAGCCATGAGATCCAAATTGGACTCCATGTACTCAAACAAAGTATGGACTTTGGTAGATCCACTAAAGGGAATGGTTCCCGTTGGTTGCAAGTGGATCTATAAGCGAAAGCTTGGAGTAGATAGAGAAGTAACAACTTTTAAGGCGCGACTAGTGGCCAAAGGTTATACTCAGAGACCCGGTATTGACTTCGAGGAAACCTTTTCACCAGTCGCAATGCCTAAGTCCATTCAGATTCTACTTGCCATAGCCGCATATTACGACTATGAGATATAGCAAATGGATGTGAAAAGTGCATTTCTCAATGGCAACATTGAAGAGGAAATTTACATGGAGCAACCGCAAGGTTTCACACCCAAAGGGAGTGAGCAAATGGTTTGCAAACTCTAAAGGTCCATCTATGGGCTTAAACAAGCGTCTCGAAGTTGGAATTTGTGTTTTGGCAAAACAATCAAATTGTTTGGCTTTGTCAAAAATGTATATGAACCCTGTGTATATCAAAAGGCCAGTGGGAGTTCTGTACAGCTTATTGTGCTTTATGTCGATGACATCCTTCTCATTGGGAATGAGATTGGAATGTTAGAGTACACTAAAGATGGTTATCTACACAATTCTCTATGAAGGATTTGGGAGAAACGTCCTACGTATTGGGAATACGTATCTATAGAGATAGATCAAAAAGGATACTAGGGCTATCCCAAACCTAATACATTGACAAAAATACTAAAAGGGTTTAGTATGGAATAATCCAAGAAAGGATTCCTTCCTATGGGGCATGGCATTCGTCTCTCAAAGTCTATGGCCCCTAAGACTGAGCAAGAGAAATGAAAGATGTCCCAAACACCCTATGCCTCTGCCATAGGGAGCATAATGCATACAGTTCAATGTACAAAATCGGATGTGGCACACTCGCTAAGTATTACAAATATGTTCCAATCCAATCCCTGTGAAAGTCACTGGTTGGCCGTAAAGACAATCCTCAAGTACTTGAGAAGAACAAAGGATTTGTTTTTAGTATACGGCAATGGAGAATTGAAACTCGAAGGGTTTTCGGATTCAAGTTTCCAATCCGATGTAGATGACCTTAAATCCACTTCTGGATTCATATTTTGCCTCAATGGCGGCGCGGTAAGTTGGAAAAGTTCCAAACAAGACACCACGGCCAACTCGACCATAGAGGCAGAATATATTGCAGCTTCTGAAGCTGCAAAGAAAGGTGTTTGGATGAAAAACTTCATTCAAGAGTTGAATGTAGTGCCTAGCATAGCTAAGCCAGTTACTGTCATTTATAACAACACTGGGGCGGTAGCACAAGCTAAGGAGCCTAGATCTCATCAGCGATCCAAGAACATATTAAGGTGATATCATTTGATCTGAGAGATCATTGATAGAGGTGACATCCGAGTGGAGAGAGTTGCCTGAGAAGAGAATATAGCAAATCCACTGACGAAGCCCCTAGGATAAAAGGTCTTTGAAGGACATCTTGAGAAGATAGGTCTCAAGGCCATAGCGCATTGGCTTTACAGCAAGTGGGAGATTGTTGGAAATAGTGCCCAGCAAGCCAATAGATTTGGCCTTGTAAAGCTATTTTCTTGTAAAAACAATCTTGATTGAATGATATCTTGTATGTGGCCACATTCATCTCATGCACCATATTACTTCACTAGCATTTGGATAAAGCCCTTAGATCACTTAAGACTACGGGACTTGGTCACACACTAGGTGGTGATCATGGAATAAGTCTTACACGGTCGTGATCTTAAAACATTCTAAGTCATAGGATCTTCAGAGACAGGACATCTAAGATCCGGATAGACTTGCACTAATGATGCATAAATCCAAGGAGTTGGATATTGCTCCATTCCATGAGCAACCGTATGTGATACGAGTGCGTGTTAGTGGATGCTTGTTAGAGAACAAAGCACTGAAGACCCACCGGAGACTCCACTAGGTAGCTATAGTGGCAAGTCAGTAGTGGTTAGTTCTCCTGCTTACGCTAGTGCATATTATTAGTCCTCTGACCTGAGGATCCACGGTGACCTTGTGTCCGGTCCTCATACTTTAACTTATCCTTGGTCACTTAGCGGGCCGTTCGAGGTGAGATTGGTTATTAGCTACTTGGCATGGAGATTTGTGAGATCCAAGAAGGAATCCTCGCTTGTGTGAAGGGCGAGTACATCTCCTATGCATTCTATAATGATCAATTTCAAGAAATCCTTGCGCAAGGTGGTATGACAATTTGGAAAAGGAGTTTTCTAAAGTTGAGGTCATACAAAGGAATCGGAAATTTAAAATAGAAGCATAGAATCGAGGCTATTATGGAGCCGACAAATATCTTTCCCCAGGCCTCTTTCGGGAGATAGGAGATGGAAGGACCATATTTTCATGGAACGCGTAGAGCTTTAGACGGTTCTCATATAGACATTCATTTTGACCAATTAATTGGGCTCCATGGGCTTGAGGTTGCACATCGACCATGGAGATTAGATACTCTTCAATTGATGAGAACGATTGAATCGAGTCAACTAGTTTAAAAGGAGTTTTAAACTAGAATGAATATTAAATATTCAAAAGCCACAACGGGTTGTGAGCCTATGTCCAATGAATGGTAGAACCCAATGGGTCACACACAAAAGCCAAAAGACCTTCCTAATTGATGAAGAAATTTTTCTAAGTGTTAGAAAGATAACCTTTTTCCATGGCCGATTTTTGGGAGACTTTTGAAGATCAATTTTGGCTTGATTAATTTAAGTGTTAAATTAATCAATTAATTTAAGGAGTTAAATTAGGCAAATAATTAAAGAGTTAATTATTTGGTGTCACATTGATCATCAATTGATCAAAGTTAACTTAAGGGGTTAAGTTGACTAAAGTAAACTTAAAGAGTTAAGTTTACTTGACTTAATTGTTAAGTCAAGGTTAATTAATTAAATTAATTAGATTAATTTAATTAATGGAAGAACAAGGATTTTAAAAGGGAAAATTCAAATTGGATTTGAATTAATTTGGAATAAGATTCCAAGTTGGCAAGTTGGCAAGATGAAATTCAAATTCAATGGAAATTCAAATTGCCAACTTGCACACAACTAATTTTCGGTCCCCACATCCTCATGGGAGGTGTGATGCCACCTTGGCATGACACCTCACACCCTATATATATAGATATAGAGCTGGACGAATTTTAGTGTAATTTTCAGCATTAGAAAATCAAATTCTAAATGCTTTCCCTCCAAAAAACCTTTCTGGGCAAGATATTCATGTGTTGAATTCTTCATTTTCGTCCCTACCAAAACTCTACAAAATCTGATCATACTCCATATCCATATTCAGATCTAATCCAACTTAGGATCTGGAGATTTAGGATCTCATCTTTGGTGTGTGGATCAATGTTGGAGGTGATTTTGCATGAGATCGCTATTTCATAGTTTCCTGCAGATTGTCTGACTTTACGAATTTTTTCTGGAAGCTGTGATGCTATTTTTAATCCAAATTTTCTAGTGAATATATCAGAAGGTGTTAGGTATCTCCCAGAGTTTTTTTTCTAATTTATTGAGAGTTTTGGTTGGTCAAATTTGGATCTGAATCCGCTGCGCCAGATCCAGTTGCGAATCTGCCAATACTTGGAGATTTGGTTTTCTTCCTTGGATCTTGCTTCTAAAGGTAAGTATCTTCTTCTAATTCTGAATATACTGCATGGTATGACCCTGGGATGACCGATTGGCATTGGATTTGGTGTTTTAATTTTGAATTATTGTGCATCCTAATGCCGATTGTTCCATCTGCTCCTAGGGTGGGATGACGATGAGCCTTAACCAAGTAGTTCACTTAGAACTATAGGTGCACTGCTTAGTTGATTTTAAATAGGTTGATTAAATCTAGCTACTACATAAATGTATCCCGTACATTCATGGGTCTTCATGCCTCCTTGGTTCCCTTGGCCTTCTTTGTCCCCTTGCAACAATTACAAGAGAAAAGAAATACTCACTCATAGTAATTTTACTCTCATAACATTTACAAGATAGAATATTAAGAAGCTTGCAAGCCCCGATTTAATACAACCCTTTTCAACAACTTGAAACAAATAAAACCTTATTAAAGGCTCATAATCATCCCTATACATTCATCATCTATTCAACAATTAAATGAACAATAAATAAGAACTGACATTCAATTCAACAAATTAAATGTTTATCTCATAAACAATCAATTAACTAACAAAAATAAGCATAACTTCTTATGCATCTCATTTTTGGACTTAATTGAAGATAAACTTGAACCAGACTTTAAAAGCATGCAAAAAAGTCAAAAATAATTTTGAGACAGTTGCATAACTTTTGTGCATCCAAAAATGTGTGAAAAATAAGTTAGAGACACAAAATAACACAAAACGACACCAAGAACAACCATAAGGCAGTTTGATTGGGTTGCTGCTCGCTGCTGCTCAACTTGGCGCGCCCGCTATCTGTTGGCTGGGCAGCCCGGTTGCAGCCGTGCCTAGCCATATAGTGGTCAAGTTTTTGGCCCCCTATTCATGTTTTTTGTACTCCAAATCCATATGGACACTTCCATAACTCATTTTTACACAGTTTAGGTGTGCTTTCAAATTTAAAATACCTTTCAAAAATGGAAATTCAAGTGCTCAAACATGCTTCAAAATTCAAGTGCAAGTAAGAATCAACATTCTTCAAAATATCCAATTAACTCCAATCAAATTGGATCCAAATAATGACCAAAACACCTTAAGGCCAAATTAATCACGCTATATCAACATATAACATAATCCAATGCTAAATCAGCATTTAACATAATCATCTATGGATCAAAATCATGTCAACACATGAATCAACACTCAAATCACATACTAGCATATCCCAATTCATCAACAAAGAAGCCACATACAAAATCAACCAAAAACTAAAATCCATCTACTGAATCAAGTATTTGGTGATTAGGATCAATTCATCACATAAATCAATCCACTAAAATCCAAATTAAAGAACGAATTAGACTCCAATACCACTTAAAAGTAGAAGTAGGCAAATGATCCAAAATATAAAACCATGAAAGGCTAAAAATAACTTATCTACATAAAAAGGCTAAATATAACTTACCTACTCCACTCCAAGGATCTAATCATGCATTTAGTAAGTATTTATATCCAATAAATTTACCTTGAATGCTAAATCCAAAGGTAGGAGGAGAAAGACTCCAACGAACTCTTCAAAGGAGCAACGCTCACAGCAGAAAGTCACCAATGGTTGGCCACCTTCCGTAGCTCCAATATTGCTCAAACTTTACAGAGAGAAACTCAACACACTAAGAAAGATTCTATAAAAAAATTGTGCCAATCAGAACTTCCGAAGTCCTTCAAATCTACCACGAAAATTACTAGATAGAAATGGTTCACCAAGGAGCACCAAGTCCCCCAAGTGTTGGACCTCCAATGTAATAATCCACAAACCCAGGGAGAGCTCTAATCAGCCTCAAATCTATTGTATAATGAGAGGATGAAGGTAAGGGAATGGAAATTATGAGAGAATTGGAGAGGGAGAGAGTTTGGAGAGTGTGAAACTTCAGCACATGAAAATCACACCTTTTGAAGGCAAAATGGGAATCTTAGTGGAATAGCCATCTAATGGCTGGCCATCTGCTATTTATAGAGAGGATGGTGTGGTTCTAGTTGGCATCAAACCATGGCCAACTTGTAAACCAACATTGCATATAAGTTTCATATGCATTTGCATTTAATTTGCATTTCCATTTCATCTTATGAAATGTAATGCAAATTAACTGTAATTAAATTCAAATGAACTATTTCATTTGAAATTCCCTCCAAATTCTAAATTTTCATGTTAATTAAATTAACTCTTTAATTTAATTAATTGAATTGACTTAACTCCTTAATCAACTAACTTAACTCTTTAAGTTAACTTGACTAATTAATTGTCACATGACACCAATTAAAATAACTCCTTAAGTTAGTTGGTCTAGTTTAACTCCTTAAATTATTTTGATTAACTTAACAATTAAATTAATCAAGCCAAGATGACCAAAGAATTAGTCAACCAGATTATTCTCCAAAACTGCTTAGGTGAATTTTCTAACTCCTTAGAAAATTCCTCACATCAAGTAGAACTTCCTTTAGGCATTTGTATATGACCAATTAGGTTCATCCATTCATTGGACATAAGCTCACAATTCATTGTAATATTTTGAATATTAAAACATTCATATTAGTTTAAACTCCTTTAAAATAATAACTTTTTCAATTAATCTCTATTAATCAAAGAGTACCCAATCTCCATAGTTGATGTCTAGCCACAAGCCTATGAAGCCCAACTAATTAGATGAAATGAATATGTCATGATGAATCATCCTAGCTCTATGCTTACCATGTAAATATGGTCTTTCCATCTCCTATTTCCCAAAAGAGGCCTAGAGCAAGATATTTGTCGGTTCCCCAATAGCCTCGACAACTATGTTTCTAATCCTAATGTTCGATTTTCCTTCATGACCTCATCTTCGAAAAACTCCTCTTCCAAATTGTCATACTACATTGCCCAACGATTTCTTGGAAGTGATCATTAGAGAATTTATTGGAGATGCACTCGCCCTTCATAACAACAAGGAGACGAATCCCATCTTGGATCTCACAAACCTCAATTTATAAGTAGCTCATACCCAATCTCAATCTGGATAATCCACTACGTGGTTGGTGAAGAGTCAAAGTATGAGAACCTAAACACAAGGTTACCATGGATCCTCAGGTCAAAGGACTAATTATATGCACTATTGCAAGCTAGAGAATTTATCACTACCGACTTGACACTCCAACTGTCTGGTGGATTCTCTATGTAGGTCTTTAGTGAACTTGTTCTCTAACAAGTACCTACTAACATGCACCTATGTTTAACATAGATTGCTTATGAAATGGAGCAATATCCAACTTCTTGGATTTATGCATCGTTAGTGAAAGTCTATCCGAAAATCTTAAATATCCCGTCTCTTAAGATTCTGTAACTTAGAATATTTAAAATGACAACAATGTAAGGCTTATTTCATGATCACCACCCAGTGTGCAACCAAGTTCCATAGTCATATGTGATTTAGGGGCTTCAACCAAATGCCAGTGAAGAAAAATAAGCATAAGATGAAGATGACCATTTTTATTTGAATATCATCAATCAAGATTGTAACATAAATGAAATAGTCTATATTCCAATCTATTTGGCTATGGGGCACTATGACAACATATTTTTCTCAATTCTTTTATCGTCGATGGTGGAATTGGAAATTGAGACCACCATCTTTACCCTTATCTAAACACATCAAAACCTAATGCTCAAACCTAAGCTTTCACTACCAGAACTGCCACGCTTGCCACCTTCACTATTGCTCTGCTTTGGCCTTTAGTTTCCAATCACCTCATCGGTCAATTTGGGATAATATAAGTATGGTTGTATTCACGGCAACGAGAGGGTACTAATGGTTGGGTTAGTTTCAAGTTTTTTCCGTCATCAGAAGGAGTTCATTGGTGGAAGAAAAGTGGGGTTGCATATAAGAATTTGAGAAAAATGAGGGTTGTTTCTGTTATTTATAGTGTAGTTTTCAGAAATTACGATTGGACCCCAGAAGTTTCCCCCAACTCTTAATTGAACCCCTGGACTAATGAGTACATGATATTGACCCCTTTGACCTATTTTTATTATAAATTGGCCCCACGAGATTTTTTAACTTTTACAATTACACCTCATTTAATTTAATTTTTAGTCCCTCAAACTTTAAATATTAAACAGAAACCCCTAATTTTTCCTAGAATGTCACATTTTAATCCTTTTTTCAAAATTTTACTATTTAATTTTCTTGGCAAATTAAAATTTGATTTTAAAACCTAATATCCCTATTGAGAAATTTTAGGGGTGTTACAGCACCCTACTATTAAAATTGATTTTACTTTTCAAGCCATTGTGGAGGTAATATTATTAAATATGTAACTTACAATTGTTAAAACTATATAGTCTAAAGTGATAAACTAGATTTTTGAAATTTCAAGTTTTAAATTTGTATCAAATAAAACTTTGAAAATTCGAAAGGTATTTGATATTTCGAATTTTAATCTATAATTTTAAATCTTTTAGCACCCAAATGCATTTGATTTGATGATTTGACAAGTGGGATATATGTATATGTGTGTATGTGTATGTACATATATAAATATACAAATATTTTTAAGAATTATGCTCTTTTTTTATATTTTTTCTTTGAAGTGATGAGTTGAGTCACCATGTAATCATCCGCATAACTATTGGGATAATGCTTGGCAAGCCAATAGGATTGGCCTTGTAAAGTTATTTCTTTGTAAAATAATCTTGATTGAATGATATTATTTATATGGCCATCTTCATCTTATGCTCTCTGTTTCTTCACTTGCATTTGGATGAAGCCCTTAGATCGCTCATGATTATGGGACTTGGCTTGATGACCATGGAATAAGTTTTGCACAGTCATGATCTTAAATCTTCCAAGTCATAGGAACTTATGAGATATGGCATCTAAGATCCGAATAGACTGGCACTAACGATGCATAAACCCAAGAGTTAGATATTGCTCCATTCCATGAGCGATCATATAAGATATGGGTACTTGTTAGAGAACAAGGTACTGAGGGCCCACCAGAGAATCCACTTGATAGCCGTATTGACAAGTTCTCTAGCTTGCGCTAGTGCATATTATTAGTCCTCTAACCTTAAGGATCTATGGTAACCTTATGTCCAGTCCTCATACTTTGACTTTTCCTTGACCACTTAGCAGGTCTTTCTGGTTGAGGTTGGGTATGAGCTACTTGGCATGGAGGTTTGTGAGATCCAAGATGGAATCCAACTCCTTGCTTTTGTGAAGAGTGAGTGCATCTCCTATGTATTCTATAATGATCGATTCTAAGAAATTCTTGCGCAAGGTGGTGTGACAATTTGGAAAATGAGTTTTCCACCTTTGCAAAGATGAGGTCACACATGAGAATTGAACATTGGGAATAGAGACATAGTATTGAGGCTATTAGGGAGCCAACAACTATCTTACCTGATGCCTCTTTCAGGAGATAGGAGACAGAAGGACCGTATTTGCATGGTACGCGTAGAGCTATAATGGTTCTCCAAAAGCATTCATTTCGGCCAATTAGTTGGACTCCATGGGCTTGAGGTTGGACATAAACCATGGATATTGGCTACTCTTCAATTAATGAGATTAATTGAATTGAGTCGATTGGTTTAAAATTTATTTTAAACTAAAATGAATATATGAGATTCAAAAGTCACAAGGAGTTGTGAGCCCATGTCCAATGAATGGTAGAACCTATTAGGTCACACACAAAAGCCAATTAGCCTCCTAGTTGTCGGAGTAATTTTCTAAGAGTTAACAATCACTCCCAAGTGACCGATTTGAGGTGCTAATTTTGAAGGTCAAGTTTTGACTTGATTAATTTAACTGTTAAATTAATCAACTAATTTGAGGAGTTAAATTAGACCAATAATTAAGGAGTTAATTATTTGGTGTCAAGTGACCATCAATTGGTCAAGTTAATTTAAGGAGTTAAATTAACAAGAATAAGCTTAAGAGTTAAGCTTAATTGACTTGAGTGTTAAGTCATAGGTTAAATAATTAAATTAAAATATTTAATTTAATTAATGAGAAGAATACATTTTGGAGGAAAAATTCAAATGAAATGTTCATTTGAATTAGCATCTTAATTAGCTTGAAATTAGATTTCAAATGTAATTAAAATGCACATAAAATTCAAATGAGATTTGAATTCAAATTTGCCACCTTGGCAACCCCACTTGGCCGCTCCCCTCATGGAAGGTATGATGACACCTTGGCATCACACCAACCAACATCTATATATAGATATATATGAGAGAGGAATCAGCTATATCACAATTGGTGTGAAGAATTAGATTCTTTGCATTTCCCTCTAAAACCTCATTTGCAGCATTGCATCATGTGTTGAAGTTTTGCTTAATTTTTCTTCTCCTACCTCTAAATTGGACCTCACCACTGTAATTCTACTTTCTTTCTCTACCTAAAAATGAGTGGAATTAGGAGGATTGATTGGTGTGTGGATCATATCAACAGAAGCAAAGCATTTGATTTGCTAAGCTTCGGAGATCCACTGGAACAGTGCAGTCACTTGACAATTTTTTTCCAAGTGATCCAGAAGGTATTTTGCTCTGAATTCTTGAGAACACCTTCTTGAAAAAGTTGAAAGACTTTAGAAAATTTTTCTTCATTTTTGGAGCATTTTAACCAAGGTGAAAGTTGTTGTGCCAGAAGCTGCCGAATTCTGAATTGGTGAAGTGTTCACCATCACAACCTTGGAAATTTTCTTTTTGAGGTAATTCTCCAACTAAATATAAATTCCTAGGATGATTAGATCCTTGATAGGCTGTAAGCACTAGTTATTTTGAGTGTTTAAAGTTTGATAATTTGATCCTAGTGGCTTACTTACCTTCAAGTAGTATCCAAGCCAAAATCATGCTTATATTTTGATTTTTTGTTAATGATTGGTTCATGTGATGGATTGATCATAATCACCAACTTCTTGATTCATATGATGAATTGGAGTGTTTGGATGATGTTGTGTGTGGCTCCTTGATTGATGAATTGAAAGCATGCTAATATGTGTTTTAAGTGTTGATTCATATGAATAGTATGTTTTAATTCATAGCTATTAATTTTGAATGTTGATTTAGCATTAATTGATGTTATATGTTGGCATAGCATGTTGTTGTTTGGAAAAAATAGTTTTGGTCATTTTTAGATCCAATGTGATTGAAGTTTTGTTGGAGATTTTTGAAGAATTCGATTTTAACTTAAGCTTGATTTTTGAAGCTTGATTAAGCACTTAAATTTCCAGCTTTAAAATGCATTTCAGATTTGGAAATTGGTCCATAATGTTTGATTTGATGTTTAGAAAGAGTTCTAGAATTTTTAGTGCACAAAAGTTGAGTTAAAAATTGGCTTGACTAGCTTTTAACCCAAAAAAGGGGTTGCCGGGCTAGCCTTGGTGCACACTAGTAGGGCAATGGCCGAGAGCCATTGCCCAACCATGCACTTGGCTCAGCCAGCAATGCCCGATCATGGGTTAGGTAGGTTTTAAGCTGTTTTTTGGCTCATTCAGTGGTTAGAAATGATGTTAAATCATGTGTTATAGATGCACAAGTGTTATACAAGTTCTCAATTTTATGTTTAACATTTTTTTTCAAGCTCCTTAAATCTTGTTAAAGTTAATCTCCATATGTTGCATAAGTGTTATACATGACCAATTATTTGTTAATTTGATTAGCATTTAATTGATGGAATTAATTGTTAATTTTAGATTTGTTTATTGTTCATTTAATTGTTGAATGGATGATGAATGAATGGGGATGATCATGAGCCTTTAATATTGATTTTATTTGTTTCAAGTTGTTGAAATGGGTTGTATTAAATTGGGGTTGCATACCTTTTTGTTTCTACCTTGTAAATGTTATGAGAGTAGAATAACTAGAACTGAGAATTTCCTTCTCATGTAAAAGTTACATGGAGCAAATGAGGTTATAGAGGAATGGAGGCTTTTGAAGGCCAATGAATATATGGGGTACACTCATGTAATAGGTAGATTTAATCAACCCACCTAAAATCAAATAGGTGGTGCACCTATGGCTCTAAGTGTACCACTTGGTTAGGCTCATGGTCATCCCACCCTAGGAGCATGCTATGCGCATTTACTTATTTATGCTTTCCATATCCTATTGACGTATGAGATGTATGTTTAGGATATAGAAAACCTAAATAAGAAGATAAAATGATGAGAACTTTGTAAGCAAAAAAACCCTCCATATAGAATGTCTAAGTGCTTTCAAAATATAATAAGTCAAAATGGATATAAATTAAACGGAGTTTTAATTAATCCATGTCTTCTACCAATAGTATATGCCATGACGATGCTACAGAATTTATGTGATGGCACTCAAAGCGGGGATCACACTTAGGATGAAAGTTGTGAGCATGTACTTGGCATATGATGCACTTTTGATTTGAGAACCTCCATGCATTGGCACTTGAAGCGGGTGACGACATGGAGCCATCTTGAATCAAAGTTTGATTGGTAGGTTCGACATAACACTTAGTAATGTAGATGCACTTGAAGCGGGGTGTCTATATGAAAAGTGAGGCAAATTGTATCAAGAATTGCATGAGATGCAATTAGTAAGTGTTGCTTACCTTTCAATTGTTTGTGGATGGCACTCGAAGTGGGGGTCCACTTACAAGTCCTTAGGATCTTGATTCTCACTGGGAAATACGATTTTTCAAATTCTTCTTGGGGGTGAAGAATTTGGTAAAATAGTGGGAGAAAAACATGTTTGAAAGACCATGAACATGTTTTTAAATATAAGCTCTACATTGATAATTATCGTCCTTTTTTCAAGGCAAGTTATCCTTCGACTAGACATCTTTTGAGCAACGCACTTTTTAAAGCATCATCTTTAGATCAACTTCTCAATTTCATCCCTCAGATGTTAGCACTCTTTCATGGTAGGTATGTCTGCAAATAGAAAAGAAACTATTTCTTAATGCATATGAAAAGTTCACTAGCATGGCAGGTAGCTTTCCAATAATTGACTCCCGGAACTTGAGATGTTCCATATTTGGCTAAATGATGCTAGGAAGAAGCTCCTGGTTGAAATGTGAGATCTCATGGATAGCTTGTACAAAGCGGTTAAGGTAAACCCTCAAAGATCTCTACCTTACTACTTGATGGTGAATAGATAGGTTGTTGTCTTGTGGTACTTGCAATTAATAGAAAAAGTTTGAAGGAAGAGCTACCAGTACTTCCCATCCAGTAATGGAGCTTGCTGCATCTGGTTGAACCACGTCAAGGCTCGCTTAGTGATGGTGGTATGGAAGAGCTTGCAGCATGCTGCCTCACTCAGGTCTTACAATTCCATCCTCGCTAAGAAGTTATCCAAGTGTTCTTGAAGGTTCATAGTACCATCAAGCTTTGGTCAACGACAATCTTTGTCCCATGGAAGAGTGGCTCTACTAGGATTGCTAGAGAGAAAAAACTACGCCTTGGAAGAGCAACAACTAATGGGTGGTACTGGCTCCCTATCCCTCTGGATTATTTCAACGTAAAAAATGCACCTGCAGTCCTATACATTATGGTACATACCAAGTGGGATCCATTTGGAGTGAAGAGTGAGTGTCTCCTTAATGAGATAAGGAAGGGGGGGAAACACCACATCCTGAGCTAGCTCTTCATGTTGGAATAATGCCCCTCAACCAATTAGATTGGCATGTAAACTATTTCACTTGTGATATAATCTTGATTGAATGATATTCAAATATAATGGCCATCTTCATCTTATGCTTGTTTTACTTCACTAGCATTTGGTTGAAGCCCCTAAATCACACATGACTACGGGACTTGGTTTCACACTAGGTGGTGATCATAAAATAAGTCTTACATGGTCGTGATTTAAATATTCCAAGCCATCTTATGAGACGAGGCATCTAAGATTTAGATAGACTTGCACTAATAATGCATAAAGCCAAGGAGTTGGATATTGCTCCATTTCATGAGAAATTCATGTTAGATATGGGTGCATATTAGTGGGTGCTTGTTAGAGAACAAGTTCACTGAAGACCTACCTGGAGAATCCACTAGATAACCAAAGTGGAAAGTTCTCGTTACGCCAGTGCATATAATTAGTCATTTGACCTAAGGATCCATGGAAGCCTTGTGTTAGGTCATCATGCTTTGACTCTTCCTTGACCACGTAGCGGATCATCTGGTTTGAGATTAGGCATCAGCCACTTAAACCTGGAGGTTTGTGAGATCCAAAATGGGATTCATCTCCTCATCTGAAAGAAGGTGTAAGCCAAGGATCCAATTAAAAATTGAAATCAAACTTGATTACACCTATCCAAGGATCTAATTTATGATACTAAAGTAGATTTAGGTTAGAAAATCACCTAGATAGTAAAATCCAACCAAAGAGATGAACACTTGCTTGAACTCTTCAATGCAATCTCCTCCTGGCACAACAGCTTGTAGGAAACTTTTGCCCAACCAAATCACATCAAAATTGGGTGATATTTGGACACAATATCACCAACACGTTTACAAAGGACCAGTAAAAAATTAAGCCAAAGATCAATCCAGAAAGGTCTTCAAAAAACGCTCCAAAGCTTCTGCCCAAATAGATGATTTCCAAAAGGCAAGCAATCCAAGTGTTTTTATCTCTAATGACAAGATCCACACACTAATGGACAATCCAAATCTCTCCTATGTTAGCTGAAAAACAAAGGAAAGATGAAGGTATGAAGAGGCCAATTTTGGAGGTAGGAGATGAAGAAAAATGTGAAGCTTCAACACATGAGGCAACACACAAAAATTGGAGGGAAAAAGAGAATCTGACAATTAGATCGAAATGCTTGTGTATTCACATGACTTGGCCACCCACCCTCTATATCTATATATAGATAGAGGGAAGGTGTAATACTTAGGTGGCATCACACCGTCCTTGTGGTTGGTGCCAACTTGTTTGCCAACTTGCAAGCAAGTTGCATATGAATTTATGATGCATTTGAATTTTATCTCATGAAAAGTCATCCAAATAAATTCTAATGCACTCCAAATGAGCTCTTCATTTGAATTTTTTTCTCCAAAATTAATTCTTCATTTTAATTAAATTAACTACTTTAATTTAATTAATTAACATTTGACTTAACTCTTAAGTTAACAAACCTAGCTCTTTAAGTTAGCTATTGTTAACTTAACTCCTTAAGTTAACATGACTAATTAATTGTCATATGGCACCAGTTAAATTAAATTCTTAATTTAATTGGTCTATTTTAACTCCTTAAATTATTTAGATCAATTTAACAATGAAATTGATTAAGCCAAAATGAACAAAAACTAGTCAATTGAATGCCTCCTCAAAATCGATCATTATGGAATCTCTAACTCTTAGAAAATTTATTTCATTAAGTAGGATTCCCAATTGGCTTTTTTGTGTGACCCATTAGATTCTACCATTCATTGGACATGGGCTCACAACTCTTGTGATTTATAGAATATCAAAGTATTGACATTAATCTAAACTCCTTTAAAACTAATGACTCAATTCAATTAATCTCATCAATTGAAAAGTACCCAATCTCCATACTCGAAGTCCAACCTCAAGCTTATGGAGCCCAACTAATTGACCGAAATGAATGCTCTGGAGAACCATTCTAGCTCTATACTTACCATGCAAATTAAAGTCACATGTAGCCATAGGAACCAATAATCAAAGCATTAAAAACTTAAATTAACTAGGCTACATATGATAACAATGATATGAACATGCCATTGATTCAGATTTGATATGAGGATTACCTTATTTTTCTCATAAAACAAGGAAGCTAGAAGAAAGCTTTTGACTATTCAAAATTGCCTTCCAACAGTGTAGCAGAGTAGCAACCAGATTTCCACAACCAAATGAATATTTTTTTAGCTGAAAATTTTACTGCAACTCGAAAACACCTTGCTGGATCTACAGTCTAAAATTCAGCTTAATCAGAACTCAAAAAGGTCACAAGAACCGCCTCCAAGTCGCTGCCAAAAACTGGATCTCCAAAGGCGAGCAATCCAATTATCTTGCCTCTAACGTTAACATGCACACACCAATGCAATAACTTATTCTCCTCAATATTAGCTAAAGAATATAGAGAAGATACAAAATGATGAAGGCTTGATCTGGAGGTAGGAGAAGAAAAGAAAGTAAAGCTTCAACACATGAGGCAACACTTGAAGATTGGAGGGAAAAATGGAGAGAATTTAATTCTTCACACTAGGCGCCCCTCTCTCCCTCTATATCTATATATAGAGTGAGGTTGGTGTGATACCAAGGTGGCATCATACCTTCATCAAGGGGTGATCCCCAACTTGCCATTGCAAGTTGGCATTCAATTTGAATTTGAATTTTATGTTGAAATCTCCATTTTATCTTATGAAATGTCATCCAAATAAATTCTAATTCACACCAAATGAACATTTCATTTGAAATTTCCCTTAAAAATTAATTCTCTATTTTAATTAAATTAAACTTCTTCAATTTAAGTAATTACATTGACTTAACTCTTTAACTCAATTAGCTTAACACTTTAAGTTAGCAATTGTTAACTTAGCCCCTTATGTTAAATTGATCAATTGATAGTCATGTAGAACCAAATAATTAACTCTTAATAATTAGTCTTAACTTAATGCCTTAAATTAATTAGATCAATTTAACAATTAAATTGATCAAGCCAAAATTGAACACAACATTTGTGTCAATTGGTCAACCTCCAAATCAGTAATGTAGGAACTTTTGTAGCTCTTAGAAAATTCTCCTTCATCACCTAGGATATGCAATTGGCTTTTGAACGTGACCTATTAGGTTCTACCATTCATTAGACATGGGCTCACAACTCTTTGAGACTTTAGAATATCAAATATTCACTTTAGTTTAAACTGCTTTAAAGTAATCGACTCAATTCAATTAATCTCCATTAATTGAAGAGTATCCAATCTCCATAGTCGATGTCCAATCTCAAGCCTATGGAGCCCAACTAGTTGGGAAAAATGAAACCATTTTAGCTCTAAGCGTGCCATGCAAATATGGTCCTTCCATCTCCTATCTCCCAAAAGAGGCCTAGAGCAAGATATTTGTCGGCTCCCTAATAGCATCGATTCTATGTTTCTATTCAGAATGTTTGATTCCCTTTATGACCTCATCTTTGGAAAACTCCTTTTTCCAAATTGCCATAATACCTTGTGCAAGGATTTCATGGAATCGATCATTATAGAATACATAGGAGATGTATGCGCCCTCACAATAACGAGGAGTCGGATCTCAACTTAGATCTCATAAACTTCCATATCTAAGTAGCTCATACCCAATCTCCACCCGAACGACCCGCTACGTGGCCAGGGAAGAGTCAAAATATAAGGACCTAAACATAAGGTTACAATGGATCCTCAAGTCAAAGGACAAATTACATGCACTAGCGTAAGTTGAAGAACTTGCTACTATCGACTCACCACTCTGGCAATCTAGTAGATTCTCTGGACGGGTCTTCAAAGTCTTATTCTCTAACAACTACTCACTAACATGCACCCATATCTCATGTGGCATTGCCCATCAAATAAAGAAATATCTAACTCATTGGATTAATGCATCGTTAGTGGGATCTCCAAAACCTAGCAAGTCTAGTGCCTTACTTCTATTAAAACGATCCACACACACCAAACAATCTTCTAATTTCCCCTCACTAGAAGCTGGAGTTAGGGAGGAGAAAATAAGGTAGAAGAGGCCGATTTTAGGTTGGGAGGAAGAAGAAATGCAAAGCTTCAACTCATGATGTAATGCATGGAGAGAGAGAGAGAGAGAGAGAGAGAGATTTTTAGAGGGAATACAAAAATCTAATTCTCACACTTTTCAGATGCTTAATCCGAATTTTGCACACCGTCTGAATAGAGGGTGGAAGGTGTGATGCTAGTTGGCATCACACCTTCCTCAAGGTGACCGCCCAAGAGGCATGCGAAGTTGGCAAAATTCAAGTTCAAGTTTTACTTGAATTTCAAGTGCATTTCAATTTCATTTGGAATCTAATTCTAAATTAATTAAGATGATGATTTATATGAACACTTCATTTAAATTTTCCCTCCAAAAAGTATTATTCCCATTAATTAAATTAAACACTTTAATTTAATTAATTAACCTTTGATTCAACTCTTAAATCAAACAAGCTTAACTCTTAAGCTTAAACTAGTCAACTAAACTCTTTAAATCAACTTGTCCAATTGATGGTCAACATGGTACCAAATAATTAACTTCTTAATTATTGGTCTAATTTAACTCTTAAGTTGATTAATTTAACACTTAAATTAATCAAACCAAAATTGACTGTAAAATTGGAACCCTGAAAACCAATCACCAAAGGGTGAATTTTCTAACACTTAGAAAATTGCTCAACTAATTTTTGAAGCCATTTGGCTTTTGTGTGTGACCCAATAGGTTCTAGCATTCATTGGACATGGGCTCACAACTCTTTGTGACTTTTGAATATCTTATATTCATTTTAGTTTAAAACTTTTTTTAAACTAATCGACTCAATTCAATTAATCTCATTAATTGAAGAATAGTCAATCTCCATGGTCGATGTCCAACCTCAAGCCCATAGAGCCCAACTAATTGGCCGAAATGAATGTTCTAGAGAACCATCACAACTCTACGCATACCAGGCAAATATAGCCCTTCTTTTGTCTCCTATCTCCCGAAAGAAGCGTAGGGCAAGACATTTGTCAGCTCCCTAGTAGCCTCAATGGAATGTACCCTTCAACAAGGTATGGTTCCTCCTTTCGGCTACTCCATTATGTTAGGGTGTGTTAGGTGGAGTCTATTGAGAGAGAATTTCATTCTCCTTAAGCTATTCCAAGAATTCAGTGCTCAAGTATTCTCCCCATCAATTTGATTGAAGAGCTTTAATACTTAGGCCCAATTGCTTTTCTAGTTTATTCCTATACTCTTTGAACTTTTCAAAAGCTTCGGACTTGTTCTTCATAAGAAACACATGTCCAAACCGACTATAGTCACGGTGAAGGTGATAAAGTAGGAATAGCTTTCTCTCCAACTAACTCTTAGTGGTCCACAAACGTCCGTATGGATCAAATCCAAGAGACTTGTGGAGCACTCCGTTTGTCCTACAAAAGGAGTTTTGGTCATTTTTCCCTTTAAACAAGACTTACAAGTAGGAAGGTCGTCAATGCCACTAACATTTAGTGCTTTGAGAGCTTCTAACTTGCTCATCCTATTCTTAGAGATATGTCCAAGTCTTGCTTGCCAAAGACTGGTATCTTATTGGATATCTAATTTTCTTTTACTTGATTGAATGTGCATTAGTGAAGGCTGAGAATCAAGTATGTACAATCCATTTATTAATATACCTTAAGCAATCAAAGAACCATTCTTTAATGCCATCAATTTCCCATTCGATATTGAAAAATCAAATCATTCATTATCAAGAACAGAAATTGAAACAATGTTCTTAACAAGGTGGGGTACATAATAAACCAGATCAAGTACAATGCAAGCATTATCCCAGTCTAACTTGATGACGCCTTGGAAAGTGGCTGCAACTCTTGCTCCATTTCCTAAGCGGAGGATCATCTCCCCTTTATGAAGATTCTTTCTTCTTTCCATCCCCTACAACAAATTACAAAGGTGAGAACTGCTGCGGTATCAAATACCTATGTGGAAGAATTAGTCGTCATGTGCACTTCAATAAAGTATATACCATTTTCAAGGGTTGCTAGGTAAGCTTTGCAATTTCTTTTCCAATGCTTCTTTTCACCACAGTAGAAATAACTAGCTTTGGCTTTACCCTTCTTCTTAACTCTCCCAGAACTTTTCTCGGGTTGCTTACCTTTGAGGATGAACTCTTCTTCCTCTTATCTCCCTTTCTAGGACCCTTAGGGCCCTTCAACTTGGAGGAGGATGCAAGCATAAGGGGCTTTTCCTTTCTCATAGTTGCCTCTGCAGTCACTAGTATTTGATCAATTCATTAATTGTAACCTCTTGCATGGACATATTGAAGTTCATAACAAATTGATCATATGACGATGGTAATGACTGTAGGATCAAATTAACGTAAAGGTCATTATCCATGACCATATCTAACTGTCCAAGCTTGTCGATGAGTCCTATCATCTTAAGCCGTGTCATGGATATTGGACCCTTCACTTATCCTTTCCCTGAAGAGCTCTTTGGACAAAGCGAACCTTTTCTGCCTACTTTATACATCATACAACTCTTGCAAGTGCACAAAGATCTCCGGTGCATGCTTCATGTGCTCATGAGTCTTTTGGAGCTCATTGGACATGGATGCCATCACGACACACCTCACTCGTAGATCATCATCTACAAATTTTGTGAACATTTCACGTTGTGCGTCGGTGGCGTAATCTACAAGTGTGTCCACAAAACTTTGATCAAAGATGTAAGTCCACTTTTCAGAGTCAATAATGATTTTAAGGTTCCTTAATCAATCTTGGAAGTTCGGCTAGGTTAGTTTATTGGTTTCCAAATGCTTGTGAGTGAATTTTTAGCCATTTTTTCTAAAGATTTTGAAATTCCACAAGAGGTAAAAAATAGTATAAGCATGTGATTGAATTTGATATTAAAAACATGTTTATGGTCTTTCAAGCATGTTTTTCGCCCACTATTTTATCTAATTCTTCACCCCTTAGAAGAATTCGGGAAATCATATTTCCTAGTGAGAATTAAGATCCTAACGACTTGTAAGTGGATCCCCGCTTTGAGTGCCATCCACAAAAAATCGAAAGGTAAGCAACACTTGCTAATTGCATCTCATGCAATTCTTGATATATTTTGCCTCACATTTCATATAGACGCCTCACTTCGAGTGCATCTACATTACTAAGTGTTAAGTCATACCTACCAATCAAACTTTGATTCGAGACGGCTCCATGTCATTCCCCGCTACGAGTGCCAATGCATGGAGGTTCTCAAATCAAAGGTGCATCATATGCTAAGTATATGCTCACAACTTTCCTCCTAAGTGTGACCCCCGCTTCGAGTGCCATCACACAAATTCGGTAACATCATCATGGCATATACTATTGGTAGAAGGCTTGGATTAATTAAAACTCTTTTAATTTGTATCCATTTTGGCTTAATATTGAAAAGCACTTAGACATTCTAAGTGGAGGGTTTTTGCAAAGATCTCATCATTTTATCTTCTTATTTAGGTTTTCTATATCCTAAACATGCATCATATACATCAATAGGATATGGAAAGCATAAATAAGTAAATTCTCCTAGACGCTCCTAAGGTAGGATGACCATGAGCCTAACCAAGTGGTGCACTTAGAGCTATAGGTGCACCACCTAATTGATTTTAGATGGGTTGATTAAATCTAGCTATTACATGATTGTATCTCATACATTCATGGGCCTTCAAAAGTCTCCATGCCTACATTGGCCTCCATTGCTCCATGTAACATTTACATGCATAGAAAATGCTCACTCTTAGTGATTCTACTCTCATAATATTTACAAGGTAGAAATTAAGAGGCATGTAAGCCTCAATTTAATACAACCCATTTCAATAACTCGAAACAATTAAAATCAATGTTAAAGGCTCATGATCATCCTCATTCATTCATCATCCGTTCAATAATTAAATGAATAATAAATAAATCTAGAATTAACAATTAATTCCATCAATTAAATGCTTATCTCATTAACAAATAGTTGAACAAGCATAACATTTATGCCATCATTGGAAGATTAACTTTAACCAATTTTCAAAGGCATTCAAAAATGTCAAACATAATTTTGAGAACTTGCACAATGTTTGTGCATCTACTATGTGTGGTTCAAAAACATTTCAAGCATGAAAAGGGTTGGAAAAAACACTCAAAACTCACCAAAACCACAAAACAGGGACTGCCGCCTAGCCTGGGCGCACGGCTGAGTAGGCCATGCACACAACACCCAACCGGCGCTCGGCTGCTGCTCGGCAGCCCCTATTTTAGGGCTTTAAAGTGAATCAAGTTATTTTGCACTCAACTTTCATGCAACAATAGTTTTAGCACATGTTCTCAACACTAAAACACACATTATAGATGAATTTCTAGATTTAAAACCTCTATTAAAAAAGGAAATTCAAGTGCTCGATCATGCCTTCAAAAATTTAGAAAAAGCTAGAATCATATTCTTTAAAATCTCCAATACAACTCCACTCAAATTGGATCTAAAAAGGACAAAAACTCTTTTGATCAAATATCAACATGCTATATCACCATATAACATCAATAAATGCTAAATCAACATTCAACATTTATCACTATGAATTGAAACATACTAAAACATGAATCAACACTTGAATCACATAATAGCATGCTTTCAATTCATCAAGCAATAGAGCCACAAGCATCATCAACCAAACACTCCAATCTATCACTTGGATTAAGTATTTGCTGATATTGATCAATCCATCTCACGAATCAATGAAACAATAATCCAAAACATAGCATGAAAATGGCTCTAATACCAGTTGAAGGCAAGAGTAGTGTTAGGATCCATAAATCAAAACTTGTAAGCTTGAAATTAACTAAGCTACTCAAGCTCCCAAAGATCTAGTCATGCTATAGATCTGGATTAGGATGAAGAATTACCTTTTGTAGCTCAAAAACAAACTAATTGGCCGAAATGAATATTCTGGAGAACCATCACAACTCTATACATACCATACAAACACGGTCCTTCCGTCTCTATCTCCCAAAAGAAGCCTAGGGCAAGATATTTTTCGGCTCCCTAATAGCCTCAATACTATGTTTCACTAGCATAAGCAAGAAAATTGACTACTATCGACTTGCCACTACAGCTATCTAGTGGATTCTCCGGAGGGTCTTCAGTAGCTTGTTCTCTAACAAGCACCCACTAATGTTCGTCTGCATCTCATATAGATTGCTCATGGAAAGGAGCAATATCCAACTCTTAGATTTATGCATCATTAGTGCAAGTCTATCCGGATCTTAGATGCCTCGTCTCATAAGATCCTATGACTTGGAAGATTTAAGATCACAACCGTGTAAGACTTTTTCCATGATCACCACCCAATAAACTGACCAAGTCCCATAGTCATGTGTGATCTGGGGGCTTCATCCAAATGCAAGTGAAGTAATATAATGCATAAGATGAAGGTGGCCATATAAAGAATCTTATTCAATTAAGATTGTTTTACAAGGAAATAGCTTTTATAAGGCCAATTTAATTGGCTTGACAGGCATTGTTCCAACACTCTTATCTCCCAAAAGAGGCCTAGGGAAAAAAAATTTATCTCTCTAATAGCCTTGATACTATGTTTCTATTCCTAATGTTCGATTCTCTTTTATAACCTCATCTTTAGAAAT
The DNA here is from genome assembly GCA_018894105.1 of Jacaranda mimosifolia. Lineage (NCBI taxonomy): Eukaryota > Viridiplantae > Streptophyta > Magnoliopsida > Lamiales > Bignoniaceae > Jacaranda > Jacaranda mimosifolia. Next base: position 22,811,960 of record CM032121.1, read on the forward strand.
CTCATTTTCCAAATTATCATACTACCTTGTGCAAGAATTTCTTAGAATCGATCATTATATTATACATAGGAGATGCACTCGCCCTTCACAACGACGAGGAGTGAGATCCTATCTTGGATCTCACAAACCTCCACATCTAAGTAGTTCATACCCAACCTCAACCCGAAAGACACGCTGAGTGCTCAAGGAAGAGTTAAAGCATAAGGACCCAAATACAAGGTTACCATGGATCTTCATGTGAAAGGACTAATAATATGCAGTAGCGTATTGTGGAGAACTTGCCACTACCGACTTGCCACTACAGCTATCTAGTGGATTCTTTGGGTGGGCCTTCAGTGAACTTGTTCTCTAACAAACACCCACTAACATGTACCAATATCTCACATGGATTGTTCATGAAATGGAGCAATATCCAACCTTTGGATTTATGCATCTTAGTACAAGTCTATCCGGATCTTAGATGCCCTGTCTCATAAGATCCTACAACTTGGAAGATTTAAGATTATGACGGTGTAAGACTTCAAAGATTTAAGATTACAATCTTGTAAGACTTATTTCATGATCACCACCTAATGTATGACCAAGTCCTATAGTCTTGTGTGATCTAAGGGCTTCAACCAAATGCTAGTGAAGTAATATGCATAAGATAGAGATGACCATGTGTAATGAATCATTCAATTAAGATTGTATCACAAGTGAAATAGTTTACACGCCAATCTAATTAGCTTGCAGGGCACTATTCCAACAATCTCCCACTTTTCCTAAAGTCAATTCCCCATAGTCTTAAGACCTATCTTCTTAAGATGTCCTTCAAAGACCTTTTACGATAAGGGTTTCATCAATAAATCTGTTATATTCTCTTTTAAGTCGACTCTTTCCACTCAAATGTTGCATCTATTAATGATCCCCAAATCAAATGATGTCGTCGCAAAATATGCTTGGATAGCTAATAAGATCTTGGCTCCCTAGCTCATGCAACCGCACCGTTATTGTCACATAAGATAACTACAGGCTCAGTAATGCTAGGCACTACATCCAACTTTTGGATGAAGTTTTTGATCCAAACTCCTTCCTTTGCAGCTTCTGAAGCCAAAATATATTCTACCTTTATGGTAGAATTGACCGTAGTGTCTTGTTTGGAACTCTTCCAACTCACTGCGCCACCATTGAGGTAAAATATGAATCCAGATGTGGATTTTAGGTCATTTGTATTAGATTGGAAACTAGAACCCGAAATCCCCTTGGGTTTCAATTCTATATTATTGTATACCAAAAGTAAATCCTTAGTCATTCTCAAGTACTTAAGGATTGCTTTAACAACCATCCAGTGACTCACCTGGCTAGATTGAAAGCGGCGTAATACTTAGATCGTACGGTACATTCGATCTTATATATTGAACAACATATATTATGCTCTTAATAGCAGATGCATAAGGTATGTGGACATCTTATGTCTCTTTTTCTCTATCGTAGGGGCCATAGGCTGGGAAAGATGAAGACCGTGTCCCATAGGGAGAAATCTCTTCTTGAATTCTTCCACACTAAACCTCTTTAGTATCTTGTCAATGTACGGTGTTTGGGAAAGCTCCAGTGTCCTTCTCGATCTATCTCTATAGATACATATTCCTAATACATAGGATGCTTCTCCTAAATTCTTCATAGAGAATTGTGTAGATAACCATTCTTTAGTACACTTAACTATTGCTTTCTTATTCTCAATTAGAAGAATGTCATCGACATAAAGCAAAATAAAATGTATGATACTCCCACTAGCCTTCTTATACACACATAGCTTATACATATTTTTGACAAAACCAAACAATTTGACTATCTTGTCAAAACATATGTTCCAACTTCGAGATGCTTGTTTGAGCCTATAAATGGATCTCTCGAGTTTGCAAACTTTTTGCTCACTCACTTTAGATGTAAAACCTTGTGGTTGCTCTATATAGGTTTCTTCTTCAATGTTTCTATTAAGGAAAGTAATTTTCACATCTATTTACCATATCTCATAGTCATAATATGCAGCTATGGCAAGTAAAATTCGAATAGACTTAGGCATTGTGACTAGTGCAAAGATTTCCTTGAATTAATACCGGATCTTTGAGTATAACCTTTTGCCACTAAACATGCCTTAAAGGTCATTACCTCTCCATTGACTCCTAGCTTTTGCTTATAAATCCACTTGCAACCAATAGGTACTATACCCTCTAGTGGATCTACAAAAGTCCATACTTTATTGGAATACATGGAGTCCATTTTGGATTTCATGGCATCAGCCAATGTCCAGAGTCTATATCCAACATAGCTTCTTCATAGGTCTTTAGATCATTATCTAATTGGCCCCGTCTTATGAAAGAATCCAAATATTTTGAGTTGCTTTTTGATTCGGTCCGACCTTCTCAAAGGTTGTGTGTAAGGCTTTTGACGCTCACTTGTTTCCACTACTTATGGGATTTGATGATTATCTTGAACTTTATCAAGTTTAACTACAATGCAATTTCGATCCAATAAAAATTCCTTTTCCAAAAAATAGGCATTCCTCGAAGCAAACACCTTGTGTTCTAAGGGATCATAAAAGTAACAACCCAAAGACTCTTGTAGGTATCCCACAAACTTGCACAAATGGATTTACTATCCAAATTTTCTCCTACTAGCTACTTGATGTAAGTAGGAGGCTCCCTAGACTTTTAGATAAGAATAAAAGGGTGTTTTGCCATACCATATCTTATACGGTGTTTTTGGCACTAACTTTGAGGGTATTACATTTAGTAGCCTCACCGTTGCTTTTAAGGCATATCCCCAAAAGGATATAAGCACATCGAAAAAGCTCATCATAGAACATACCATGTCCAATAAGGTACGAATTTTCCTCTCGGCTACTCATTATGTTGGGGTGTGATGGGTAGAGTCCATTGAGAGATAATCCTATTCTCCTTTAGATAATTCAAGAATTTGATACTTAAGTATTCTCCCAATCGATCTGATCGAAGAGCTTAATACTTTGTCCCTTTTGCTTTTTTACTTCATTCCTATACTCTTTGAACTTTTCAAAGGTTTCAGACTTGTACTTCATAAGATACATATATCCGAATGAGTATGATCATCGATGAAGGTGATGAAGTAAGGATAGCCTCCTTTCGCACTAACTCTTAGTGCTCCATAAACATTCGTATGGTTCAAATCCAAAAGACTTGTAGCTCACTCCGTTTGTCTTGCGAAAGGAGTTTCGGTCATTTTTCCTTTTAAACAATACTCGCAAGTAGAAAGGTCCTCAATGCCACTAACATTTAGTGCTTTGAGAGCTTATAACTTGTTTATCCTATTTTTAGAAATATGTCCAAATATAGCATGCCACAAGATGGCATCTTCTTTATTATCCAATTTTCTTGTATTTGATTGAATGTGCTTCAATGAAGGTTGAGAATCAAGTATATACAATCTATTGTTTAATGTACCTTGTGCAATTAGAGAACTATTCTTTAATGCTTTCATCATCCCATTAGATATAGAAAAATCATATCCTTCATTATCCAAAATTGGAATAGAAATAATGTTCTTAACAGGGGAGGATACATAATGACAAGGTTTAAGTACAATGCAAGCATTCTCCAAGTCTAAATTGACTATGCCTTCGACCATGGCTGCAACCTTTGCTCCATTTCCAAGGTAGAGGATTATATCCCCTTCATTTAGATTCCTCCTTCTTTCCATCCCCTATAATGAATTACAAAGGTTAGAACCACATGCATGAAGACACATGTAGCACTAGGATCCAATTATCAAAGCATAAAAATGCTAAAATAACTAGGCTACATATCAAATCATGGATCTAAACATGCCATAGATTTAGATTTGGTATAAGGATTACCTTGATTTTTAGAAAATCAAACTAGAAGGAAGACTTCAACTCCTTGAATCTGTCTCCCAGCGGCACAATAGTTTCCAAGCAACTTTTACTCAACCAAATGAACTTGGAATTAAGTGAAACTTTGACCAAAAGATCACCAACATCTTGATGATTCTCCAGTAAAAATTTCACCTCAAAATAGCTCCAGCAAGGTCTTCAATGGATGCTCCAAAAATACTTCATGAACAGAGAATCTCCAAAAGGCTAGCAATCCAATTGTCTTGTCTCTAATGAAAAGATCCACACACCAATGCATAATCCAATTCTTCTAAATATTAGTTGGAGAACAAAGAGAAGAAATGAAAGGATGAAAGCTTGATTTGGAGGTAGGATATGAAGAAAAGTGAAGCTTCAATAGGTGAGGCAACACTTGGGAAATTGGAGGGAAAATGACATAATCTAATCTTAGATCTAGATTGCTTGGAATTCACACCAAGTGGCTGCCCACTCTCACACTCTATATCTACATCCTCAAGTTGGTGCCAACTTCCTTGCAAGTTGGCAAGCAAGTGGTATGTGAATTTTGTGTGCATTTGAATGTCATTTGGAATCTTCATTTCATCACATGAAATGTCAACCAAATAAATTCTAATGCCACACCAAATGAACATTTCATTTGAATTTTTCCTCCAAAATTAATTCTTCTTTTTAATTAAATTAAACACTTTAATTTAATTAATTATCATTTGACTTAACTCTTAAATCAATTAGCTTAACTCTTTAAGCTAGTAATTGTTAACTTAACTCCTTAAGTTAACTTGACAAATTGTCATGTGGCACAAAATGTTAGCGTCTTAATTAATTGGTCTTAATTTAACTCCTTAAATTAATTAGATTAATTTAACAACTAAACTGATCAAGCGAAAATGACTTCAAATTGCATCAACCATCTACCACCAAAATCGGTCATCAAGGAATTTTTCTAACTCTTAAAAAATTCCCATTCATCAAGTGGGATTTGCAATTGGCTTTTGTGTGTGACCCATTATATTCTACCATTCATTGGGCATGGACTCACAACTCTTTGTGACTTATAGAATATCAAATATTCACATTAATTTAAACTCTTTTAAACTCTAATGCCAACATTAAATTAATCTCCAATAATTGAAGAGTACCCAATCTCCATGGTTGATATCCAACCTCAAGCCATGGAGCCCAACTAATTAGCTAAAATGATTGCTTTTGTAGAATCATTCTAGCTCTACGAGTACCATGCCAATATGGTCATTTTGTCTCCTTTCTTCTAAAAGAGTCCTAGGCCAACATATTTGTCAGCTCTCTAATAGTCTCGATTCTATGCTTCTATTGGCAATGTTCGATATTCCTTTGTGACCTCATCTTTGAAAAACTCATTTTCCAAATTGTCATACAACACTACAAGAAAAAATGGTTTTAGTGACCAAATTCTTAGTGACCATGATAAAATGGTTGCTAAATATATAATTTTAGTAGCCAAAAGTAATCTGGTTGCTAAAGTTAAGTTATATGAATATTTTTGCGACCAACCAACATTTTGTAGCTGTAAATGATCGCTATAATTTGACTGACCTTAACCAATGGTATAGCAACCAAAATTGTGATTTTTAGCGAGATTTTTTGTGGTTGCTGAACATTAACATTAATTGCGACCAATTTAACAATAAAATATTGAATGATTACTATAAGTCTTTTAATCTAATGATTAACAACCAGCTATTTTGGCTACTAAAGTTAAACTTATAGCAACAAATATTTTATGGTCACTAAGAAAAATATTGCAACAAGCAATTTTATATAATAGCTAAAAAGGTATCCATATCAATTCAATAGGCTTTATTTCTAATTAGTTCTTGAAAAATATCACCCAAAAAAAAACCTTTAAATTGAGATTAAATAGCAAACTATTTTTGAGGTAAATTCTACTTAAAAAATTAATTTAAGTATACAAAAATTGATTTATTGAATGATTAAATAATACTTTACTTCAAATTGTGTGTTAAAGTACAACTCCTAAATGAAAATCTCAAGAAATTGAAACAAAAAGTATACATGTTCAGAAAATAAATTTTTATAAAAATGACAAATTAGAAGTCGAAATTGAGTAAAATTAAAATGAAGGTGCTAACATTCCTTATAATATTTCCATAGTTTAGCAAAATTAAAATGAAATAAATACAAGTGAGCAAAGTCAATGTGGGAAGACCAAAGTCGATGCTACCAACATAAAATTGAAGAGCACTACCTAGTCCAAGAAAGGGCAAATTTCGATTCCTAAATCCAGCAAGAATTTCGGCCCAACATGCCCAGGTTCGACTTCTCAAAGTTGCAAAATTTTGCAAATTGAGAGGCCTCTACGTTCAAGTTCTCGTTTCAGTGCAAAAGAAGAGGTCAGCCTTTCAGACGACACAAGATCGAATGACCATTCCAGTAGATTGTGTAATAAGAAGGTAAGAAGCACTCTCCCAAGTGCCTAGGTTCAATTCACCATCACAGCAAATTATTATCAAGTTGGATGTGAATCTAAGTTTTAAACTTAATTTGAAAATCCAAAGTAATGTAAGTCGCAAGCTTATCTAAAAGAAGTCAATCTATATTTGCTTATTTTTAGACGTTGAAAGCTATTCTATTAATGTTTAATTCATTTAATTTTGATAACATTACAAATGAAATATATTAACTTATCCCATCTAAAATTCAATAGACAAGTAGCATTTGAATAGCGAGTTTGGTAAAATAAAAGTAGCATTGTCCATGGTTGAAAAACCAATTGAACTATCTTAAGTAAAAGCAGTAATTCTTAAATCAATTTTATTGAATGGACACTCCTAACTAGAATAATAACAAAATATTGACGCATTATAAATACTAATTTATACGAAACACTAAAAAGTTAGTGTTACTTTTTATTGAAGGCATTAAGAAAAAAATGAAATATCTAAAGTTTCCTCTCTAAATTTAGTTCAATTAAGAAGAAGGACACGATAGCTCCCCTAACTAATTCACCACATGTCTTTTATCTAAGAAAATGATCTTAAATCAAAATTTTGTTATTGAATTTATTCAAAAATTAAACTTATCTTTATATAATCAAATTTTAAATTTTAGAAAGTTTCGGGAGCAGAGCATACACATTTTAGTTTGTATATACTCAGAGACAATTTGCATAACAATTTGCATAAAAATTCACGAATTTTCTATTAGATACATTAATTCAACATCAAATTTTATTATTAGAATTTAATATATACTAAAAATGTCTACATAAAAAAAATATTTTAAAAACATGAAATTTTGAGCATGAAAAACTTAATATAATTTTTCTCTTTTTAATAAAAAAATTAACAAATATTTTTTCAAGCCTAAAATATTAAATTTCAAATTATAATAGCCACCTTCCTCTTTAGATTGTAATATTTTTTTCTCATTTATATGTTTAATAATTGTTGGATCAAGAAAAAAAAAAAGAAAAATACATGTCTAGCAAATGAACAAGGTGAATCAGCATTGAGATAGAAGGCTAGGATGCAAGACACCATATATTGAATAGCTCATTCATCCTTGTTCGATTCCTCATCCCTAATTTCTCTTGTCTGACTCCAATAGGGAAAAAAAGAAAAAAAAAATTCTCTCATCTGATTTCTATCTTCTCTCCTCACACAATGAAATACTTTTTGCTGATTTCTCTCTTCTCCACATGCACTACACTCCAAATCGTTCGAAGAAATCCATCTGGTCACGATTAAAAATCCAAGTACTTGCGTCAGAGTATTGTGTGGGAATTGTTGTCGCTCCGTTCAATCTCAAGTCGAGGAAAAATGCTTCCTCCGAAGAAACTATTAATTTTGAATTTTCAATTCGTCATTTTATTTATTTATTTTTTCATTGTGAATTTTGTAGTTTTTAATTCCTAATTTTTCATTGATGTGGATATGCTTATTAATTGATATTTCTGTTACGTCAGAGCTTATTTTCGGTGGTTGTATCACCACTTGTAGCACAAAATTGGAGAGTGAAATTTTTTGATTCTATGTTGCGGGTTGTATACAGGGTGAATTTACAGCTAAGATAATTTGTTTGCCCACGGATTTTATGCCTCAAGACATATGCTAATTTTTAGTTTCATCTTTCTCATTTGTTAATTTAAACTTGGAGAGGAAGTAAACAAGTGGTTTTCTAGCCTATCCTAGTTGGACTTGGTAAAACAATTGGGCAATACAACGTGAAATTCTTTGGATTCAAATCAACGCCTGTTAATTATTTTGCAAGATGAATAAGTTGCTACCATGCATTTGTCATCCAATCTCTAGAGACACCTGGACTTGCAAGAATATGTTGCTTTTTTTAGTTTTTTATTTTTTATGTTTAACTCAATTGTCTTTTTTCTTCTATTTACAAGTGATCTTTAAAGTGCTGTAGTTGATATGCTAATGTTTATTTCATGTTGTTTTCTGCATTATTTAGTACATGCATATTAATTAATCACTAAAATGAGTGAGCATGTCAATTAGTTACTAAGAGTATTGGAATAAACATGTGGAAATGAAGATTCAACAAAAAATTTCCCTAAGAAAAACACCCAAAAAAATTGTCAATTAAGGTGATTTGCTTAATCTAATTAGTTGTCTTGGTGGACAAGAATTAGTGATTGAAAACCTTAATTTTTGCCCACAATTTCAAGAATTCTAATAATATGGCCTGGCTAGCTAGGACCATTTTGGCTCACAAAAAATATATTATCTCTTTAATTTCAAGGAAAACAAATGTGACCCCCCTACCTAGTAGGTGATAGAATTTAATAACTATTTAATTCCTTTGTTTGTGTGTATGGAATATTTTTTGTGGATATTTGCATTTGTTAACTTTTCAAGCTTTGCTCTATGTGGGGACTTACTTGGTCTCTCTGCATTTTGGCATCACACATTTGACTAAATGATTGTGTGGTTGATGATGATGGTGATATGGTTCTATTTTAAAGGGAAATGCTATGATATTTTCCAAATTTTTAAAACCTAAATGTGGCTATGTGTTTTGTGAGGCAATATCAAAACCTCTCAATGTTTATGTCATTTGATTTTTTTTCTCTTGAGGAAGATCTTCTTGCTTCAAATGTAGCTTTCAATATGATTGGCAAATAGATGGATCTTAAATATGTTATCCCTTTTTCCATTTATTTCTTAATAGTCCTATTCCTTACATAAGTATTTTTATTCACTTATATTGTACAGAAGTTAAAAATATCTTAGAATATAACTTGGTATCATCCATGTGCTAGTTGGCATTTTGAGACATCCTTAAATTGTGTCATATCAATGTGCTTACTACTTAGACAATTAGTAAATTGTTTAGTTCTTAAATCATTTGTTAGGCCAAATGTTTGGAGAACTCGGAGTCTTATTAACTGTCAGAAACCTTCGCCATCTATTCTTGGCAGTAGGAAATAAATAATGGGGCTAGATTGTCCCTGATAAACAAACTAAAAGCAGTTTCTTAAAACATTTTATATGCAAGATTGTTCTTTCCCTGTTATGTATGTAATAATGTGTTTAAAAATTTACTGTAGTAATTTAGAGGTTTGTTTATGCATGCTATCAAAATTGTGTTTTACAGTTTGTCAAATCATTTGCGAAGATCAATAAAGATGTAAGAACATTTTATGTCGTACTCATCTTGATGAAGTTAAAAGGTCTTACTCTCAATCTTGAATTTCTTGATGTTCAAAATTGTCAGTTACATATAGTGTTTATACGTTGATTTACTTATTAGTTGTCTGGTACAAGTGGTCAAGCCTTAAAAAGACAAATTAAAACATCTGAAGCCAAGGTAAACTATTCAAACCCATAGCTCTTTTGCTTACCTAACAATGATTTTCTCTAATCAATTTGCTAGAACTTTATCCTCTTCTTTTTTTGTTTGATATGGTTTTTGAGTTTGAAGTGTGTCATTGTCATTAGTGGCAGCTGTTTCTATATATATTTAGTGGACTGACGTACAACTTCCAAGAAACTTGCTTGCTAAATAATGCTATAAATATTAGTTTAGGTCGCCTCAGTATATGCATCCCATCAAAGTTAGCTACTAGAAAAGAATACTATTAGTGATTGAACTTCTGCATTGCTTCCCAAAATTTGGCAATTAGCAAAGAAATAGAGTTGAAGGTAAGCTTCAATATTTTGCTTTCTTACATATCTATTTGTTAGATGTACAAAGATTCTTAAGCCGAATGCATAGTTATAAATTATTTTAGTTTAACAAGAATAATGCACATAGTTAACTATATCCTAAATACGGATGGCTTTAAATCATTTTCTTAAAATTGTTGTAGTTTCATCTTTGTTATGATCTAATTTAATCAAATATTTTGAGATTTATATCTGATAGACTGTCGACAAAACATTATAGGTGCTACTAATTTGTGATGGAGAATAGAAAATAGAATTATTTGGGAAAAGAAGCTTCTAACGAAGTGCTCCCATCGTTGATCAAAACTATTACTGCAAATGAGGTGGCTAGTTTCTAGAAACAGGAAAAAATGACCAGGGTAGTAATTGAGCTATGAAAATAACCTGAACCAATTTTTGGCAATGCGAAAACCCCTTAAGTTTCAATTCTCTATTGACGTATACCAAAAACAAGTCATTAGTCCTACTAGAATAGTGCCTCGCAAGTGAATTAGATAGACATGTAAACTATTTCACTTGTGATACAATCTTGATTGAATGATGTTCATTAAATGACCATCTTCATCTTATGTTTATATTTACTTCACTGGCATTTACTTGAACCTCTTAGATCACACAAGATTACAGGACTTGGTCATGCATAGGGTGGTGATCATGAAACAAGTCTTACATGGTCATGATCTTAAATCTTCCAAGTTATAGGATCTTATGAGACAGGGTATCTAAGATACGGATAGACTTGCACAAACGATGCATAAATCTAAGGGTTTAATATTTCTCCATTTCATGAGCAAGGTTATATGAGATATGGGTGCATGTTAGTGGGTTCCTGTTAAGGAACAAGTTCACTGAAGGCCCACCCGGAGAACCTACTAGATAGCCGAAGAGGCAAGTCGATAGTGGCAAGTTCTCTAGCTTATGCTAGTGCATATAATTAGTCATTTGACCTAAGGATCCATGGTAAACTTATGTTTAGGTCCTCATGCTTTGACTCATCACTGACCACTTAGCGGGTTCATTCGGGGAAAGATTGGATATGAGCTACTTAGCTATGGAGGTTTATGAGATCCAAGATAGGATTTGACTCCTTATCGTTGTGAAGGGCAAGTACATTTCCTATATATATTCTATAATGATCGATTTCAAGAAATCATTGCGCAATGTATTATGACAATTTGGAATAAGAGTTTTTCAATGATGAGGTCATAAAGGGGAATCAAACATTAGGAATAGGAACATAGAATCGAGGCTATTAAGGAGCCGACAAATATCTTGTCCTAGGCCTCTTTCGGGAGATAGGAGACAAAATGATCTTGTTTGCATGGTACGCGTAGAGCTAGAATAGTTCTCCAAAAGCATTCATTTCAGCTACTTAGTTGGACTCTGTGGGCTAGAGGTTGGACATCGACCATGGAGATTGGGTACTTTTCAATTAATGGAGATTAATTAAATTGAGTTATTAGTTTAAAGGAGTTTAAACTAATGTGAATATATGATATTCTGTAAATCACAAAGAGTTGTAAGCCTATATCCAATGAATGGTAGAATCTAATAGGTCACATACAAAAGCCAATTGCAAATCCTACTTGATCAAGGGGAATTTTGTAAGAGTTAGAAAAATTACTTCATGACCGATTTTGGAGGTAGACGGTTATAGTCATTTTGGATTGATTAATTTAATTGTTAAATTGATCTAATTAATTTAAGGAGTTAAATTAAGACCAATTAATTAAGGAGTTAATTATTTAGTGCCACATGACTATCAATTGGTCAAGTTAACTTAACGAGTTAAGTTAATAATGACTTGCTTAAAAAGTTAAGCAAATTGACTTAAGAGTTATGTCAAAGGTTAATTGATTAAATTAAAGTGTTTAATTTAATTAAAATAAAGAATTAGTTTTGGAGGAAAAATTCAAATGAAATATTCATTTGGTGTTTCATTAGAATTTATTTGGATGACATTTCATGTGATGAAATGAAGATTTCAAATGAAATTCAAATGCACACAAAATTCACATGCCATTTGCTTACAAGTTGGCACCAACTTGAGGAAGGTGTAATGCCACCTTGGCATCACACCATCCCCCCTCTATATATAGATATAGAGTGTAAAGGGGGCAGCTACTTGATGTGAAAGCAAGCAATCTAGATATAATTTTAGATTCTCTTATTCTTCCTCCAATTTCCCAAGTGTTACCTCATGTGTTGAAGCTTCACTTTTTTTCATCTCCTACCTCCAAATCAAGCATTCATCCTTGCATTTCTTCTCTTTGTTTTCCAACTAACAATGAGAAAAATAGGATTGTGCATAATGATCGATTTTAAGAAATCCTTGCGCAAGTTGGTGTGGCAATTTGGAAAATGAGTTTTCCAAAGGTAAGGTCACACAAAGGAATCAAACATTGAGAATAGAAACATAGTATTGAGGCTATTAGGAAGTCAGCAAATATCTTACCCTAGGCCTCTTTCAGGAGATAGGAGACGGAAGGACCGTAATAACATGATACGCGTAAAGTTGTGATGGTTCTCCAGAATATTCATTTTGGAAAATTATCTGGGCTTAATGGGCTTGAGGTTGGACATCGACCATGGAGATTGGGTACTCTTCAATTAATGAGATCAATTGAATTGAGTGGATTAGTTTAAAAGGAGTTTTAAACAAAAATGAATATAAGGTATTCAAAAGTCACAAAGAGTTGTGAGCCCATGTCCAATGAATGGTAGAACCTATTGGGTTACACAAATAAGCCAAATAGCTTCCAAAATTGGTAGAGCAATTTTCTAAGTGTTACAAAATCACCCATTTGGTGACCGATTTTCAAGGATACAATTTGACGGTCAATTTTGGTTTGATTAATTTAAGTGTTAAATTAGTCAAATAATTTAAGAGTTAAATTAGACCAATAATTAAGGAGTTAATTATTTGGTACCATGTTTACCATCAATTGGACAAGTTGACTTAAAGAGTTAAGTTGACTAATTTAAGCTTAAGAATTAAGCTTGTTGATTTAATAGTTAAATAAAATGTTAATTAATTAAATCAAAGTGTTTAATTTAATGCATGGGAAGAATAATTTTTGGAGGAAAAATTTAAATGAAGTGTTCATTTAAATTAACATCTTAATTAATTTGGAATTAGATTTCAAATGAAATTGAAATCCACTTGAAATTCAAGTAAGACTTGAATTTGAATTTTGCCAACTTGGCATGCCATTTGGGCAGTCACCTTCCACCCTCAATATATAGATATAGAGTGCTTGCAAAATTCAGAAAAAAAAAAAATATATTGCTGAAAAGTGTGAGAATTAGAGTCTTGCATTCCCTCCGAAATCTCTCTCTCTCTCTCTCTCTCTCTCTCCATGCATTGCATCATAAGTTGAAGCTTTGCATTTCTTCTTCCTCCCATCCTGAAAATTGGCCTCCTCTACCTCATTTTCTCCTCTTTAACTCCAACTGCTAGTGATGGGAAATTGGAAGATTGTTTGGTGTGTGGATCGTTTCAATAGAAGCAAGGCACTTGACTTGCTCGGTTTTGGAGATCCACCTGTAGCAGCTTCTGGTTGGTGATTTTTTATGGAGCGATCCAGAAGGATTTTTGCATCTAATTTTTTGAAATAGCTTTTCCTGTGTGTGGAGGTGTTCCAAATTTAATTTTGTGAATTTTGTAGCAGTATAGCCAGGGCAAACGTTGCCATCTTTCTGTTGTGCCAGTTCCAGTTAGTTTCTGGATTTGTGAGAGATAGTTGATCTTCTCCTCATTTTGAACTACAAGAGGTAATTCTTTATTCTAATCCAAATATATAGCATGGCTAGATCCTTGGTAGCTCAAGTAGCTTAGTTGTTTTCAAGCTTATGAAGTTTTGATTTATGGATCCTAATGCTACTTCTTGCCTTCACTTCCTTCCTACCTTGGATTTTTGAGCAATGAAGGTAATCCTCATCCAAATATGAATCAGAAGCATGACTAGATCCTTAGTTTTGAGTGCAGGCAAGTTAATTTAGCAATTTTGTGCTTTATTTATCGGATCCTTGTGCTACATTTGACTTCATCAAGGAACGCCATCTTTTTGGGGAAAAAAATTCTATTAGATAGAGAAGGCATTGTTGTTGAACTTGATGCAGTTAAAGATGATCATAGCATCCCACATGTGGTGGAAATAAATGAACGTCAAGAGCCTAGCACACTACCAAATCAAAAAGCAACTCGAAAGGTTCGGATTCCTTCATTAGACGTGCCAAGCGAATAGTGATCGGAAGACCTATGAGGAAGTTATGTTGGACATAGATTCGGGACATTGGTTAAAAGCATGAAATTCAAAATGAACTCCATTTACTCCAACAAAGTATGGACTTTGGTAGATCCACCGAAGGGTATAGCATCCGTTGGTTGCAAATGGATCTATAAGCGAAAGCTTAGAGTTTATGGAGAGTTAACAACTTTTAAAGCAAGTCTAGTTGCAAAAGGTTACACTCAAAGATCCGGTATTGATTTCAAGGAAACCTTTTCACCGATCGCTATGCCTAAGTCCATTCAGATTTTTCTTGCTATAGCCATATATTGTGACTATGAGATATGACGAATGGATGTGAAAACTGCCTTCCTTAATGGAAATATTGAAGAAAAAATCTATATGAAACAACCACAAGGTTTTACATCCAAAAAGTTAGCAAGCTCGCAAAAAGTTAGCAAGCTCAAAAGCTCCATTTATGGACTTAAACAAGCATCCTGAAGTTGGAACATACATTTTGATAAGACAGTCAAATCATTTGGCTCTATAGAAAATGTGTATGAACCTTCTGTGTACGAAAAGGCTAGTAGGAGTAGTATATTGTTTATTGTACTATATGTTAATGACATTCTTCTCATTGGGCATGAGAGAGAAATGTTTGAGTGTACTAAAGCATGATTATCTTCACAATTCTCCATGAAGGATTTAGGAAAAGCATCATTCGTATAAGAAATATAGATCTATAGAGATAGATCAAAAAGGATGTTGGTGAAAGCTAGTAAGGCACTAGGATCCAATTATAAAAGCTTCAAAAGCTTAATGAACTATAGTGCTAACATGATAACTAGGATCAAATCATGCTTGAGATTCAGATTAGGATAGAGTGTTAACTTGAAATTGTAAAATCCAAGGAGAATGAGCTGAACTCTTCACCTTTCTAGAAACTGCTAGAAAATATGCAGCAAGAGATGAGCAATTTTTACCTCCGTCAAATCACCTCCAAAAATCACCAAAAAATTATTGGAGATTCTCAACACCTTTAGGAACTCTTAGTAAAAAATCAAACCAAAAATCCTTCTAGATCTCCCTAGAAAAAATCACCAAATCGGACTTTGTGCAGTGGGTCTCCAAAACCATAGCAAGCAAAGTAATTTGCCTCTATTGATATGATCCACACATCAAATAGATCTTCCAAAATCTCTAGCCTATAAGCTGGAATAAGGCCAGAGATATGCTATGGAGGAGGCCAATTTTTGGTAGGGAAGAAGAAGAAATAGCAAAGCTTTCAACACATGAATGCAATGCTTGCAAGGATTTTGGAGGGAATGGTGGCAAATCTAATTCTTCACACCTTTTGACTTAACGACCAGCCTTCTCTCTTGTATCTATATATAGTGGCTAGAAATTGTGATGCCAAGGTGTCATCACACCTACCGTGAAGAGAAGGAGCGGCCAACTTGCATTTTCCAAGGTGCCATGCAAAATCAAATCTAATTTGAATTTCACTTGCATTTTAATTACATTTGAAATCTAATTTCAAGTTAATTAAAATGCTAATTTAAATAAATATTTCATTTGAATTTTCCCTCCAAAATGTGTTCTTCCCATTAATTTAATTAAATACTTTAATTTAATTAATTAACCTTTGATTTAACTCTTAAGTCAAATAAGCTCAACTCGTAAGCTTGAATTTTGTTAACTTAACTCTTTAAGTTAACTTGACCAATTGATGGTCATATTGGCACCAAATAATTAACTCCTTAATTATTGGTGTAATTTAACTTTTTAAATTAATTGATTAATTTAACACTTAAATTAATCAGACCAAAATTGACCTTGAAAATTGGCACCTCAAAATCGATCCACTAGGAGACATTTTCTAACACTTAGAAAATATTTTTTCCATTAATTAGGAAGCTAATTGGCTTTTGTGTGTGAGTCAATAGGTTCTACCATTTATTGGACATGGGCTCATAACTCCTTGTGACTTTTGAATATCAAATATTCATTTTAGTTTAAAATACTTTTAAACTAATCGACTTAATTCAATTAATCTCATTAATTGAAGAACACCCAATCTCCATGGTCGATGTCCAACCTCAAGCCCATGGAACCCAACTAATTGGCCGAAATGAATATTCTAGAAAACTATTATAGCTCTACGCTTACGATGTAAATACGGTCATTCCATCTTCTATCTCCCAAAAGAGGCCTAGGGCAAGATATTTGTTGGCTCCCTAATAACCTCGATACTATGGTTCTATTCTCAATTTTTGACTCCCTTATGTGAGCTCATCTTTGAAAAACTCCTTTTCCAAATTGTCACACCACATTGCGCAAGGATTTCTTGGAATTTATCATTATAGATCAAGTATGTACAATCCATTCATTAATATACCTTGAGCAATCAAAGAACCATTCTTTAATGCTTTCAACTTCCCATTTGATATAGAGAAATCAAATCCTTCATTATCTAGAATGAGAATTGAAATAATGTTCTTAACAAGATGGGGTACATAATAAACCGAATCAAGTAAAATGCAAGCATTCCTCAAGTCCAACTTGAAAACGCCTTGGAAAGTGGCTGCAACTCTTGCTCCGTTTCCTAAGTGGAGGATCATATCCCCATCATGAAGAGTCCTTCTTCTTTCCATCCCTTGTAATGAATTACAAACGTGAGAACCGCATGTGGTATCAAATACCCATGTGGAAAAAATAGTCATTATGTGCACTTCAATAAAGTACATACCCTTCTCAAGAGTTGCAAGGTAAGCTTTGCAATTTCTTTTCCAATGCACCTTTTCGCCATAGTGGAAACAACTAGCTTCAGTTTTAACCTTCTTCTTAACCCTCTTGGAACTCTTCTCGGGTTGCTTCGCTTTTGAGGAAGAACTTTTCTTCCTCTTACCTTCCTTTTTAGGAACCCTAGGGCCCTTCGACTTAGAGGAGGATACAAACATAAGGGGCTTCTCCTTTCTCATAGTCGCCTCCACGGTCACAAGCATATTGATCAATTTGTTAATCGTAACAGCTTGCTTAGACATATTGAAGTTCATAATGAATTGATCATATAATGGCAACAATAACTGTAGGATCAAATCCACATAAAGGTCATTGTCCGTGACTACATCTAACTATCCAAGCTTCTCGATGAGTCCTATTAGCTTAAGGCCATGATCATGGACATTGGACCCTCAACTCATCGTTGTCCTAAATAGCTCCTTGGACAATGCGAACCTTTTGTGTCTACTCTGTATACCATACAACTCTTTCAAGTGTACAGAGATCTCTTGAGCATGTTCCATGTTCTCATGGGTCTTTTGGAGCTCATTGGACATGGATGCCAACACGACACACCTCACTTGTAGATCATCATCTACAAATTTTGTGAATATTTCACATTATGCATTGATGGCATCATCACCAAGTGTGTCCATGAGACTTTGATCAAGGATGTAAGTCTATTTTTTAGAGTCAAGAATGATTTTAAGGTTTCTTAACCAATCTTGGAAGTTTGGCCTAGTGAGTTTATTGGTTTCCGAAATTGATGAAAGTGGATTCTTAGCCATTTTGTTTGAAGATTTTGAAAACCTACAAGAGGCGAAAAAATAGTATAAGCATGTGATTGAGTTTGATATTAAAAACATGTTTATAGCCTTTCAAACATATTTTTCTACCACTAATTTATCAAATTCTTCACCCCCAAGAAAAATTCGGGAAATCATATTTTCTAGTGAGAATCAGGATCCTATGGACTTGTAAGTGGACCCCCGCTTTGGATGCCATCCACAAATAATTGAAAGGTAAGCAACACTTGCTAATTGCATCATACGCAACTTTTGATATATTTTGTCTCACTTTTCATGTAGACACCCCGCTTCGAGTGCATCTACATTACTAAGTGTTAAGTCATACCTACCAATGAATCTTTGATTCGAGACAGCTCCATGTCATCCCCCGCTTCGAGTGCTAATGCATGGAGGTTCTCAAATCAAAGGTGCATCATATGCTAAGTATATGCTCACAACTTTCCTTCTATGTGTGACCCCCGCTTCGAGTGCCATCACGAAAATTTGGTAGCATCATCATGGCGTATACTATTGGTAGAAGGCTTGGATTAATTAAAACTCTTTTAATTTGTATCATTTCGACTTAGTATTCAAAAAAATACTTAGAGATTCTAAGCGGAGGGTTTTTGCTTGCAAAGATCTCATCATTTTATCTTCTTATTTAGGTTTTCTATATCCTAAACATACATCTCATACATCAAAAGGATATGGAAAGCATAAAAAGTAAATGCGCCTAGCATGCTCCCAGAGTGGGATGACCATGAGCCTAACCAAGTGGTGCACTTAGAGCCATAGGTGCACCACCTAGTTGATTTTAGGTAGGTTGATTAAATGTAGTTATTACATGAGTATATCTCATACATTCATAGGTCTTCAAAAGTCTCCATGCCTCCAAAGTTCTCCATTGATCCACGCAACAATTACATGAATAGGAAATCCTCACTCCTAGTGATTCTAGTCTCATAATATTTACAAGGTAAAAATAAAGAGGCATGCAAGCCTCAATTTAATACAACCCATTTCAACAATTTGAAACAAATAAAATCAATATTAAAGGCCCATGATCACCCCTATTCATTCATCATCTATTCAACAATTAAATGAACAATAAATAAATCTAGAATTAACAATTATTTCTAACAATTAAATGCTTATCTCATAAATAAATAATTGAACAAGCATAACACTTATGCAACTTTTGAAGATAAACTTTAACAAGATTTAAGGAGCTTGGAAAATGTCAAACATGATATTGAGAACTTGCACAACATTTGTGCATCCATAACACAAAACATCATTTCTAGCCACTAAAGGAGCCAAAAAAATGGCTCAAAACTTGCCTAAGCCAATACCGGCTGCTGCTAGCCAAGCAAGGCACACGGTTGGGCAGTAGCTCACGGCTACTACCCCGCCAGCTTGTGCCAAGGCTGGTAGCCCCTATTTTGGGCTCAAAGGCAAGTCAAGCTAATTTTTAAGTCAACTTTTGTGCACCAAAAATTCTAGAACTCTTTCTAAACATTAAATCACACATTATGGACCAATTTCTAGATCATAAACACATTTAAAAATTGGAAATTTAAGTGCTCAGTCAAGCTTAAAAAATAAAGTTCAAATAAGAATCGTATTCTTTAGAAATCTCCAACAAAACTCCAATCACATTGGATTCAAAAATGATCAAAACTATTTTGATCAAACAACAACATGCTATATCACCATATAAAATCAATAAATACTAAATCAACATTTAACATTTATCATTATGAATTGAAACATACTAAAACATAAATCAACAATTAAAACATATAATAACATGCTTTCAACTCATCAATCAAGGAGCCACACACAACATCAACCAAACACTCCAATCCATCATATGAATCGAGAATTTGGTGATCTAGATTAATCCATCACATGAATCAATCATCCAAAGAAAATCTAAATCTAAGCATGATCTAGGCTCTGATACCACTTGAAAGCTAGTAAGGCACTAGGATCCAATTATAAAAACTTCAAAAGCTTAATGAATTAGTGCTTACATGCTAACTAGGATCAAATTATTCTTGAGATAGTTTAGGATAGAGCGTTACCTTGAAATTCTAAAATCCAAGGAGAATGAGGAGAACTCTTCACCTTTCCAGAAACTGCCAGAAAATGCGCAGCAGGAGAGGAGAAATTTTTACCTCAGTCAAATCACCTCCAAAAATCACAAAAACATTAATGGAGATTCTCAACACCTTTATGAACTCTTAGTAAAAAATTCAAACCAAAAATCCTTCTGGATCTCCCTGGACAAAATCGGTAAATCGGGCTTTGTGCAGTGGATCTCCAAAATCGTAGCAAACAAAGTAGTTTGCCTCTATTGATATGATGCACACACCAAATATATCTTCCAAAATATGTAGCCTATAAGATGGAATAAGGCCAGAGTATGCTATGGATCAGGCCAATTTTAGGTAGGGAAGAAGAAGAAAAAGCAAAGCTTTCAACACATGAATGCAATGCTTGCAAGGATTTTGGAGGGAATGGTGGAGAATCTAATTCTTCACACCTTTTGACATAATGAACAGCCCTATCTCTCTATATCTATATATAGAGGCTGGAAAATGTGATGCCAAGGTGGTATCACACCTCCCGTGAGGTCAAGGGGCGGCCAACTTGCATTTGCCACCTTGGCAAATGCAAATTCAAATCTAATTTGAATTTCACTTGCATTTTAATTACATTTGAAATCTAATTTCAAGTTAATTAAAATGCTAATTTAAATAAACATTTCATTTGAATTTTCCCTCCAAAATGTGTTCTTCCCATTAATGAAAGTAAACACTTTAATTTAATTAATTAACCTTTGACTTAACTCTTAAGTTAAATAAGCTTAACTCTTAAGCTTGAATTTTGTTAACTTTAATATTTAAGCTAACTTGACCAATTGATGGTCATATTGGAACAAAATAATTAACTCCTTAATTATTGGTCTAATTTAACTCCTTAAATTAATTGATTAATTTAACACTTAAATTAATCAAGCCAAAATTGACCTTCAAAATTAGCACCTCAAAATCGATCCACTAGGAGACATTTTCTAATACTTAGAAAATCTTTTCTCTATTAATTATGAAGCTAATTGGCTTTTGTGTGTGAGCCAATAGGTTTTACCTTTTATTGGAAATGGGCTCACAACTCCTTGTGACTTTTGAATATCAAATATTTATTTTAGTTTAAAACATTTTTACACTAATTGACTCAATTCAATTAATCTCATTAATTGAAGAGTACTCAAGCTCCATGGTCGATATCCAACCTCAATCCCATGGAGTCCAACTAATTGGCCGAAATAAACGTTCTGGAAAACTATTATTACTCTATGTTTACCATGCAAATATGGTCCTTCCATCTCCTGTCTCCTAAAAGAGGCCTAGAGTAAGATATTTGTTGGCTCCCTAATAGCCCTGATACTATGCTTCTATTCTCAATTTTCGACTCCCTACCTCATCTTTGGAAAACTCTTTTTCCAAATTATCACACTACCTTGTGCAAGGATTTCTTGGAATCAATCATTATAGAATACATAGGAGATGTACTTGCCCTTTACAAAAGCGAAGAGTCAGATTACATCTTGGATCTCACAAACCTCCAGACCAAGTAGCTCATACCTAACCTCAACCTGAAAGACCAGCTAAATGGTTAAGGAATAGTCAAAGTATGAAGACCAAACACAAGATTACCATGAATCCTTAGGTCAGAGGACTAATAATATTGCACTAGTGTAAACTGTAGAACTTACCACTACCGACTTGCCACTTCGGCTATCTAGTGGATTCTCCGATGGGTCTTCAGTGCCATGTTCTCTAACAAGCACCCGCTAATATACACCCATATTTCATATGGTTGCTCATGAAATAGAGCAATATCCAACTCTTAGATTTATGCATCGTCAGTGCAAGTCTATCTAGATAGCTGATGTCCTGTCTCATAAGATCCTACGACTTGGAAGATTTAAGATCACGACTATGCGAGACTTATTCCATGGTCACCGAACCAAGTCCCATAGTCATAAGTGGTCTAGAGGCTTCATCTAAATGCAAGTGGAGTAATAAGGAGCATAAGATGAAGATGGCCATATAAAGAATATCATTCAATCTAGATTATTTTACAAGGAAATAGTTTATACATGGCTAATCTAATTGGCTTGCTTGGCACTATTCCGACAATTGGGGCTTTCAAAAACACCATACATTGACAAGCTACTAAAGAGGTTTAGTGTGGAAGAATCCAAGAAGGGATTCTTTCCCATGGGACATGGTCTTCGTCTCTCAAAGTCTATGGCGCCTAAAACTAACAAAGAAAGAGAAAGAATATCTCACATACCTTATGCGTCCGCTATTGGAAGCATAATGTATACCGTTCAATGTACAAGGCTGGATGTAACACATGTTCTAAGTATTACGAGCTGCTTTCAATATGACCCCGTTAAACATCACTGAATAGCTGTAAAAGTAATCTTAAAGTACTTGAGAAGAACTAAGAATTTATTTTTAGTGTATGGTAATGGAGAATTGAAACTCGAGGGGTTTTCAAATTCTAGTTTTCAATCTAATGAAGATGACCTCAAATCCACCTTAGGATTTATTTTTCATCTGTATGGCAATGCAGTGAGTTGGAAGAGTTCCAAACAAGACACCACAGTCGATTCTACCATCGAGGCAAAATATATTGCAGCTTCAAAAATCGCAAAGGAGGGTGTTTGGATGGAAAACTTCATCTAAGAGTTGGATATAGTGCCTAGCATTGCTAAGCTGGTTGTTGTCTTTTGTGATAATAACAGAGCGATTGCACAAGCAAAGAAGCTAAGATCTCATCAATGATTCAAGCACATTTTGAGATATTATTATTTGATCATGAAGAACATTGATAGAGGACACATCCGAGTAGGGAAGGTAGTCTCAAAAGAGAATATAGTAGATCCACTAACAAAATCCCTAACACAAAATGTCTTTGAATGACATCTTGAGAAGATGGGCTTTAAGGCTATGGGGAATTGACTTTAGGTCTAGTGGAGATTATTGAAATAGTGTCCCACAACCAATTAGATTGGCATGTAAACTATTTCACTTGTGATACAGTCTTGATTAAATGATACTAAAATAAAAATAGCCATCTCCATCTTATGCTTATTTTACTTCACTGGCATTTAGTTGAAGTCCCTAAATCACATATGACTATGGAACTTGGTTACATACATGGTGGTGATCATGAAATAAGTCTTACACGATCTTGATTTTAAATATTTCAAGTCATAGAATCTTAAGAGACGGGATATCTAAGATTCAGATAGACTTACACTAACGATGCATAAATCCAAGAAGTTGGATATTGCTCCATTTCATGAGCAATCCATGTTAGACATAGGTGCATGTTAGTAGGTGTTTGGTAGAAAACAAGTTCACTGAAGACCTACCCAGAGAATCTACTAGTTAGCCGGAGAGACAAGTCGGTAGTAGCAAGTTCTCTAGGTTACGCTAGTACATATAATAAGTCCTTTAACATAAGGATCCATGGTAACCTTGCATTTAGGACCTCATACCTTGACTCATCTTTAACCACTTTGTTGGTCATTTGGGTTGAGATCTCACACTTAGACATGGGGGTTTGTGAGATCTAAGATAGGATCCATCTCCTTGTCGTTGTGAAGGACGAATGCATCTCCTATGTATTCTAGAATGATCGATTCCAAGGAGTCCTTAAGCAAGGCAGTATGCCAATTTGGAAAAGGAGTTTTCCAAAGATGAGGTCATAAATCCAATTCGAATATTAGCATTAGAAACATAGTATCAGGCTATTAGGAAACCAACAAATATCTTGCCCTAGACATCTTTCGGGAGATAGAAAAGGGAAAGACCATATTTGCATGGTAAACGTAGAGCTAGAATGGTTCACCAAGAGCATATTCATTTTGACCAATTAGTTGGGCTCCATGGGCTTGAGGCTAGACATCGACCATGGAGATTGGGTACTCTTCAATTAGTAGAGAATAATTGAATGAGTTATTCATTTAAATAAGTTTAAACTAATGTGAATATTTCAATATTCAAAATGTTACAATTTTTGTGAGCCTATGTCTAATTAATGGGAGAACATAATGGGTCACACACAAAAGCCTAAAGGAAATTCTATTTGATAGAAAGGATTTTCTAAGAGTTAGAAAATTCAATGTGACCCTTTTTGTGGAGAAAATCGGTTGGCTAATTTTTAGTCATTTTTCCTTGATTGATTTAATTGTTAAATTGATCAAAATAAATTAAGTAACCTTCTAGCTTAAAGAGTTAAGTTAGATGACTTGAAGGAGTTAAGTCAAGACCAATAAATTAAACTAAAGAGTTAATTTAATTAATTTGAGGAATATTATTTGGAGGGAAATCCAAATGAACTCATTTGAGGTGCATTTAGAATTAATTTGGATGGCATTTCATGAGATAAAATAAAGATTCCAAATTAAATTAAAATGCAAGTGAAATTCACATTTCACATGCACGTGAGTTGCCTAGTTAGCAACACACCTCATAGAGGGTGTGATGCCAACTGGCATCATGCCTTCAACTCTATAAATAGAGGATGTGGTTGGCTAGTTGAAGAATTCATTCTAAGATTCCATTTTTCCATCCAAAGGTATGATCCACTCATGGGTTAAAGTTTCACACATTCCTCACCTTCCCCTCCACAATTTTGGCCTTCTCTCTTCTTATTCCTCTAATGATCTGGTTGATTAGTGAAAGATTGGAGCTTGCTTTCGGTGTGTGGATCATAACATTAGAGGCTTCACGATTGAGGAGCTTTGGTCTTGAAGATCTACTGCAGTGCAGAAAGTTTGGAGGCTATTTTGGAGGCCTTGCCGATTTTTGTGTTTGCTAAAATTTTTACTGAAAACCTCAAAGGTATTGAGGTGTTGCTATCCAAATTTCAGTTCAATCAGAGGTGACTTGCTTGGGCAATTGCTGCTAGCTCTCTGCTGCGCTAGGATTGGCATATTTCAAGTGTTCACTCTTCTCATCTATTTCTACCTTAGATTTAAGTGATCAAGGTATTTTTTGCAGCCAAATCCACCTTAATAGCATGATTAGATCCTCGGATGAAGTGTAGTCAAGTTTTTATTTAGTTATTTTTTCTTTATAACTTGGATCCATGTTTAACTTCAATTATTACATGTTTTGCTTGTTTGAGTTTCTGTTCTATCAATAGATTGCTTATTACTTTCCAATATCTTAGCTTTCTTATATTATTTTGCCTTATTGTATTCTGAATTGGCTAGTTCATTTCCATTAGTCCCCTTTGTCTCCAAAGTGGTACCTCCCTCACTAAGTCCTTGGGACTTACCTCTCCGGTTGTTCTCAATCCTTTCCTTGAAAAGATCTGATGAAGGACAGAGGGCCTGATGCTTGCCAAAGTGCTGGTGTATATATTTTTTGATAAGCTAAGTGTTGATATACCTATGGACTTCATATGGCTACTCTCGACTCTTAGTTACCTAGACCTTTGGGGATGTTATGTAAAACTAATTATGTAAGCTTCACGTTACCTCTTTGTATGTAATTATTTGTATACTTTTGGGCCTTGTAGTTTTTGTTTATTTTGATTGTTATTTCCTTTAGTACTATGCATTAAGTTTGAATGAGTAGTATCTTAGGTCAGGTCCTCTTTCCTAGTTGGGGTGCTACAGAGCTGGTATTAGAGCCAAGGTTTAGCAATGACCTTGGCATGTAGATTTGTGAGTGTTATTCTTATGTGGATATCAATGGGATTAGTTCTGAGTTGGCGGGATTTAGGGTTAGTTAGGGTATGAACTCTTGGAAAAGGTGTTCGATACTAGGAGGTAGGAGATTATACCTGGGACGGCCGACCAGTCTATAATCTTAACTTTTGAAGGTTGAGCAAAGGACTTTAAAGTGAGAATAAAGCCCTTGGTTATCATGTATGTTAGTTGAAAGGCCTTAATATGATTTAAAAGTTTTAGGAAGAGATTATCTAGCATGATGTTAACAAGAAAAAATTATATGTTATAGGATTATGGGTGAGCATAGGGAAGGAAAAGAACCCATAAGGGTTGAGACTAGAGAGCCTATGGAGGAGAATGATAGGGACATAGAGAAGGAGCGGGTAATATTGTTGGAGCGGTGCTAGAACAATGAGAAACAACTTTATTGCTTGGGCAGGGAATTGGAGATAAAGCAAGCAGAAAGTTATCACTTGGAAAGATTGGTTCATTGCCAGAACGATACTATAGATAGGCTCATAGAGGAGGTAGAGCAAGAGAATGAGAAAGTTAGGATGGCGAGAAGTCAGATTGAGAGGCTTTATACAATATGAGCCCAAATGGAGGATACCTTTAGGATTTTTAAGTTTGGTGATCTCTATGACATATATCATTATGGATGACGTTAGGAAGATGCTAGCACATTATGGAAGCATTATGGATTAGATTACTAGTGGTAGGATTATACCAGAGGCAAAACCCTTTAGACTATGTCCCTGTCCAGAGCTAGGAGTGAGAGGAGGCATTCACATCAATGAGGTACAAGGGGGAACCCTGAGGAGACTTCAGAGAAGGATCATTAGGAAAATGAGCTCCAGCTGAGGAACCGCCGAGGGAGGCCATGGAGTTTGAGGAAGAGGGCGAGGAGATGCATATGGAAATTGTCTAGAAGGAGTCTGTGGATGAGGATGAGGATGGGGATGAGGACGCGTAGTCTGTCATCACTAACATAGAGGATTGTGGCAAGGAGGCTTGGCATGTTGCCCTACCTAAGCCCAAAGAAGTATTCCCATACCTATACCTATAGTTATTGAAGATAATGTGATGGGTTTGGATAAGGTCTATACCCATAAATTACCCATGTACTCATACCAAAAAATTGCCCATTACTATGTACTCAAATTTATTCAACTAATTTAAAACTTATCTATACCAAAATTAAATGTACTAATGATAAATTATTAATATATAAAAATAAACAATATTTATTAGTACTATTAATAGTATATTATTTTAACTACTTACATATATGTGCTTGAATATTGTTTATGAAATAACACTATGTGGAATTAAAATTGAAAGAACAAAACTAAAGAGAGAAAAGAAGTGATATACTTACAGAAAATAATGCAAAGGAAAAATATAATACGGATGAGAGGAGAGAGGAAAAAATATTAAATTTTTTACTTTTAGTATTTTAGTATATCCAAAATTAATGGTAAGGATTAAATAAAATAAATTTAATAAGTAAATTAATTGTATGCATTAAATTAAATTTACGAAATCAAACTAAATTAAACCTTTTTTAGCAAATTTTTGAACAAATGGAATATGCAATAACTTTGTTGGGGAGTATGAACACTGGAAAATTTTGCTTTATGGTGAAACTTAAGCCAAAATTTTAATATAAAAAAATTAAAAAAGGGAAAGAAAAATATGTTGTTGTGTTTATCGGTAGCAAAATATGACAAGTATTATGCAATTTGAAATTGAGAATTTGGTAATTCATGTTGGTTATGTTTTGATTATTTTTAGACGAAATGGTCAAAATTTTATTTAACTAAATTTATTTTAAAAGAATTATAAAATTATATATTTTATAAAATATTTTTTCAAATATATTAGAGTTAGATCTTATTTTAAAAATAAACTTTGAAAATACGTTAACAAAATTAAATCTTAAAGTTTGTTAAGTTGTAACACACCAACTTTTAGAACTCTTAGATTGAATTAATACTTAGTGAGATAAGCAATCTGACAAAATAAATTATAAAGTAAGGGAATTGGGTCCGGATTAAATCTTAATTAAATTTTAGAGACCAAACATAAATATCAAGGTCGAGGCATTGGAAGGTAATTAAATTAAGGATGTAATTGCTTAGCATTACAAATTTTTGCGGTTAAAGTTTAAATTAACACTTTTGGAGGGCTCAATTGAAGGAGAAGAGGGCTAAATTATAAATATAATAAGGATCGATTTGATTGAAATCTTTAATGCTAGGGGATAAATAAGCAAAAAGCAAAACTTTAGGGTCAAAATTAAAATCTGGGGCCATAGTGTGAGGTAGTTAAAAGCTGGCGATCCATTTCGAAAGCGGTAGAAAACTCTAGGGGGTCAATTTGTAATTAGAAAAAAAAGAGGAATTTTATAACAGAAAAGGCCCTCAATTTTGTCTAATTTTCACTGGAAGGACCAAATACCTCCTAAGCGGCGAAATCTTAAAATCTTAATGCAAAACTTTAAATTAAACCGATAGATAGACTCCTCTCTTCATTGTGATCAATACCATACTAAGAACACCCAAAACCACCAAACAAATCATTGAATATTGAGGGCGATGGTGAGCGCGCAATGGTAGTAGCGGTTCTACCACTTTCGGTGGCAAAAACTAAATAGGCTTGGAAGGGTTTTGGTTTGAGTTGAATGGGTAAGCAAAGTGATTTGAGCAACGGTAGTAGGGGAATTAAAGTGGTGGCATGATGGTGGTGCGATGTAGGGTTTCATAATAGTTTATCTCAATTCGCCAGTGAGGAGGCGGCAGAAAGGGAAATTGATTTAGGGGTTTTGCTTGTGTTGACGAGGCACACCTAGTAGTAGTGGCAGCCTTTACCTCCGACGGCAGCACGTGTGGTGATTTTTAGATAGTTTACACATAATTAAATTTTGAACTCGTATGGAATATTTTCGACTTGAGATTGGATCTCGATTCTATCTAATTTGGGTAAATTTCATAATTGAATTTCTATTCGATTAATTTACCAAATGTAATTGAAATTTTGGATCAAAGTGTAATCATAATATGAACTAAGATTGTTAAACTATGGTTTAACCTAGGTTATGGATTAATTTCAAAACTATTATATTGTTGAGCCCAATCGTCTCAAAGGGATGCCGTTAGGACCTTAAGTAAAATTTTGACAACTTGCTTACCGATTGGTTAAGCTAAGAACAATGATATATTATTATCTTAAACATTTGAGTATAACATCAAAATTGAGAAAATTATGACTAAACAAATAAATTAATGGAGGAATTTTAGAAAGACATATAAGTGTATTAAGAGTTTTGATTTAGAAATCAACACAATGTTGGTTTAGCTTATCTTATTCCGAACTTCAAATTGATTAGGAAACAAGGACATGACTCTCTAAGCAACCAAGGATTGCTACATTTAATTGTCTTACGTATTTATGTTTAAAGCAGGGATTAAATGAATATGCCATAATAGAATAAATTAGGCCTTGCAGTTCAATAAGAAAGCTAATTGTATTCATATACACGAGTTAGAGAGAGTTTATATGATCATAGCTTAGATTATCTTATATAAGTCCTTGGATTGACCAGGAAATAAGGTTGTTAGCAGTCCAAACAACTAAGGAACTCCTACCGCGGTTACCAAGTGAGTTTATATTAGTTTTCTTTACTGGGCAAAGAACATATATAACTATATTATGCCCTTACCGCTTGATTCTATTTGTATTGAGATTCAGTAGTTGATGTTTATCTATTCTATGCTACTCTTTGGCTCGTATGTTAGATCTGACAGTCTGCCTGAACTATTCTTCTTGCTTGACATTCTTGAGCTATTATTATCCAAATTGATGTGATTTCTTCCCTTGTGTATATATATTAGTAAATCTGTCACTTCTGCTTGCTCACTTCTCTATTGAAAACTATTGTTAACTTATGCCATATTGACCTTCGATCCTTGTATTGCACATGACAGTCTATTTAGACTTTTCTTTTTCTTTATTTGTGGTTCTTAAGCTATTCTTATTTGAATTCCTTACCTATTTTTAGTTGTTGCATCTATGAACCGAATATCATGTTTACACAATTTTTGATAAAATAAACTGTTTGTGAAATTTCACCACATATTGCCCTTTATGCTAGTTATGGCTCCTGATTGATTATGATTTATGTTATCTTACTTGAAAATGGCGATTGTGCATGAAAATTGAAAAAAAAATGAATTTCAAAATATATTTTTCCATCATCGCCATGGCTATCTTAGAATGAACCTGATGTTGCTTTACTGATTACTTATTTGTCATGGAGAATACACGTGTTAATTGAAATGTTGTTGGACGTTTTAGACTACTTAATACTTGATACCCTTGGCGGTGGGCCTTGGGATTGGTTTTGAAAGATGACCGAGTGGAATAAACCCATGGTGGCTGGTCTTGTGGCTGATACCCTACAAGTTGTATATGAGTGTGATCGGCATGCAGCTAGCTATGCTTCATGTATGTTGTTCAAGCCAATAATTCAAAATTTGGAGGGATAAGATTTTTTATGTTTTTGAAAGTGGAGTGACAAAGTAGGAGAACCGCCAATAATAAGATTGTATGAGTAATTGATATGCTCGATACTTGTGCTTTAAAGCACGAATGTTAGACTAAAATCAAGTGATTGTTCAATGGTCATGTCAATCTCCATGGTCATATTTGAGATTTAAATCTCTGTAAAAAGGCAATGAATTTTGTGAAGTCTCATCACTGGTATGGGACGGTGGTGAGATGGGTCACTTAGAATTTTAATTGAGACGTCATTTCACAATTTTTGGAAATTATAATACTTCTACCTAATTCCTGTATACCATGTATGAATAGTTGACATTCTGTTGTTATTGCTGGAATAACTCACTGAGTTATTTGAACTTATAGTTCTTGTATTGTTTTTTTTCCATTCTTTATCCCAAATAAGAACAAGTGACGAAGGTAAACTAAACTATGCGGTATATAATTTAATGAAACTAATGGATGCATAGAGATAATGGTTGCATTTGTTGAACTACTGACATAAATGCGATGAATGGATTGGAAGTGCTAAGTATGATCTGCGACATTCTTATTATAAGTGCATCTGCTGATGACGATCACTTGTGGAAATTAAAAGTTTTGGGTTTGGAATCTTGTTATGTTTTATCTAGAAAACTTGTGGTGTAAACTGAGTAGCACCTTGATAGGAGCAGGCACCTTCCAATCGAGGCACTATAGAGGTGGTATCAGAGCTTGGGTTTGAAAAACTAAGCTACGCTAGGATATGATTCTCAGAATGTACAAGTTTGGTTAGTAGTGATTAAGTGTGACTTTAAAATTTGATTAGGAAATGAATTTTTGGGACAATGCTCGATCTGAATGATGTCAAGGATTATGATTGGGCTGCTGACCAATGTATAATCCATAGATGCTAAAGTTATCGAGCATATGACTTCTTATACTTGGGAGGAATAATTTCCTTGGGGACTTACATTGTATATGAGCTTGTTTAAGAGCACTTTAAACGTCGCATAAGATGATTGTTCTAGATTGAGTAGGATTTGATAAGTAAAAGACCTTTCTATATGAATACTTTAGACATAAGAGTGTATTGTGACTTAAATGATATGGCTACTTGGGGAAAGTGGTATCTTGATAACTTGAATCTCCCTGGGATATAGAATATTAGGATTAATGGAGGCTAAATTTGACATGAAAATCTAGCTACGATGTGAGCTTCTAAGGCATTGCTTGATATCAGAAGAGGAAAGGATCGATATTGGAGATGCCAACCAGTATCTAGGCCACTACTCTTGAGATATCAAGTATATGACTTCATTAGTATTTAACGGAACAATACATTCAGTATCACATTTGCAGTGTGAGTATATTTGTATAATAGAACTTGAGAAGCAAAGGATCATTTTGGGATAATTAGTATTTTAGGTTACACATATGGTTGAGATCCATACAATATTGTTATCTCAAAAGAATCAATATTCCAACAATAGGATTGATCATTGTAACTACATTGTGATACTTGAAACCCGTAAGGAAATCTTTTAAGATAAAGATAACTGATATGTATATATAGGTATGATTTGAATGCCTGGGAAAATTAGTTCATTAATACTAGGAGAGCTTATTGATATGATTACAAGATGACAGTAAATAAAGCAAGGTAAAGGTTGTATATAAGAATGAAGTTATTAAAGAATGCAAAAGGCATCTATAGTTAGTGCTGGAAACTTAAAGGAAAATATTAAGTTGGGGTATAGAAGTCCATGAGAAAGGATTTGGAGGAATTGAATGGAAACGATGGGATAAAAAGAGTTATCAATAGAATCTTAATCTAGAAGGATTTGATGAAGGATGGGGGTTATTATTCTATTGAGACCCAATCGATTATTGAAATCTAAAGATATAAGACATGCAAATAAAAGATAAAGATCCATATCTAGAAATGCGATCCATTTATACATACATCAATAAAACTATGGATAAGGCTCATGTATCAAAGAAATTGATGTATCAAATGAACTCCACAAAGTTTTCCACCACATTCTGATATCCCATACCTTCAAGAACGAAATAGTGATTCTAACACTAATTTGACAATTAATAAGTTAAAATGAAAATTCAAGTATTCTTAAGAACTAGATAAACACACATATATATATATAGAAGCTGCATACAAATGTAATTGTGTGGACCAACTTGAATTTTAGAAAATTTTTATCTTATATTCAAGTATTCTACGTTCTACATTAATATGTCAACCTCGACCTTATTTGGAGATGTTTTAGGTTTAATGTCGTAGGCAAACTTGATCTAAGCCTATTTTCTCAAGCCAAAATTTTAACACACTGGCAACCACCCATGTTAACTAAAGTTACCAGTCGAATGCGTAATCATAGGCCAACTACACCATAGCCAACAATCACCTATTAACTAAACTAACAGATTTTAACCCTATGTAGAGAATACTCTAGCTAGAAATCTGTAAGAGAAGATAGACAATAGCGCCAACTTGATATGCCGATCTCATGAATAGATTTTGAAGCAAGGAAGTAGAGCATATAATCTAATTATGGTGACATAATGCTCTTATGGTTTATTGATAAAAGCAACTAAAATAGTAATTCTAAAGGTACCACAAGAGACCTCATGGAAAGCACTTTGGGTAATTTTTAGGACTTCATTCACAAAAGTTCATGAAAAGATTAGCAACCAAAATGTAAGGACATTGATTGAAAATACGAAAAAGTCTTTAGAACATCGAGAAATAACCATGTATAACTGATAAGGACTTGCGGGACAAGGATAGGAACTAAACAAGTCTCATTGATTATGGAATCATAATACTTTGCCCACGCACATTACTTGGCTCAGTGCAAGGGCGTATAGTTTATTTAAGATTGAATTAAATTGAAAATGCTCTTAGTTAGAAGGTGGAAAAGGTATACTGGGAATTACCTCTTATTCATAATATAGGTGCTATGGACTTGTTATTTGGGTGATCAGGCTCGTACAACTTTTGCAGATATGATATATAGGATGTTCTGATTTATTAGATTAGTTTCTAAAGATTCTATTTAGGACATTTGCTGAAGTTGAAATTGAGGGAAGAGTCATACTACATTTACACTTGGCGTTATAAATACCTACAGGAATACCAATTATGTGTTAAGTTAATAATTTGAGTATCGATTGGAAAAAAGGTATATTTAAAGGTATATAACCTCATGAGAAATAGCAAAGTGACCCTGCTAAAACTAAGATTTTTAGATGATTGAAAATGGATAGAAGATATGTTAGAAATACAAAGTCCTTTAGGTTCAGCTTATTAACATCACAAGTGTATCCAAGATTTTTGTTAGGTGGTGGATATGTTGATTCACTTAAGTAAGAAGAATTGGCAATCTTAATACATGGGGAAAGGTATGAAGAGATCCTATGCAATAAAGAAGAAGATTAGCTTGTGCTAGTTATTATTCCTCTTATAGAATGTATAGAATTGTTCTATACGGCTATGCTCTCACCAAAGATTAGATTACAGAAAATGGATTATAGATACCCTAGGAAAACTTAAATCCTGAGAGTAGAATTATCCCATTAAGGTATATGACTTGTCGCTTTGGGTTGCCTCACTAAAAATAAAATCACTCCAGTGGACTAATAGAATTTCCTGGAAAAATATTGATTATATTATGTTATCTAAGTATAAACATCCAAATCAAAAGAACGAGAGGTATAAAATTCTACATCCAAATTGCAAATGTGGAGTTCTATTAGGAATTGAGATATTACGACGCATATGATTTCTTGAGAGAAAATAGAATTTTATCAGACCAAAGTCGGGGCCACAGTAAGCTGAAGAAGATTGAAAAATATGTCAAGAATAAAAATCTCTTAGTTTATGACAAATCATGTCAAATATGATTTTCCTAAATTCATAGATCCATTAATTGAAATAATTGAAAAGGGGCTAATCTTTGAATGAATGAAGATGTGCAGAAATTTTTGAGAATTAAAGAGATGGATTAATCTTGCTACTACTTTTACCCTTCTTTAGGAAACTTAAGAAAATATCAAATATGTCTATGCCCAGAAATAAATATGGGGTCGCGAATGAATGATCTCACATATATTGGAAGGACTCGAGACATAGGAACATATGAGTTTGCCGACATGAGATATGGAAGGCAACATGATGAATTATGAAATGCTCAAGTAAGTGTGAGTAGATGAAGAAACTCACCAATAGTGATTTCTAATAAGAAGGATTTCACTTTTCTACAACAAGTAAGAGTCACTCGAGATTGGAAAAAAGAATATATGGAACCAATTAGCTCAAAAGAGATATGAATCCCTAACAAAATTATCCTTGAGAATAGTAAGATGGTAAGTGATGATACTACAAGATCTTTCATATTTCAGATGAGAATCTTAGGACCAGATTCTCTTAAGGGGTGAGAGTTGTAATACCCTAACTCTTAAATTGAATTAATAATTAGTGTCGAGATCAGTAATCCGACAAAATAAATTATAAAGTAAGGGAATTAGGTTATGATTAAATGTTAATTAAATTTTAGAGACCAAACATAAATATTAAAGGTTGAGGCATTGGAAGGTAATTAAATTGAGGATGTAATTGCTTAGCATTACAAATTTTTGGGGTTAAGGTTTAAATTAAAAATTTTGGAGGACTTAATTGAAGAAGAAGATGACTGAATTGTAAATAGAATAAGGATTGGATTGATTGAAATCTTAAATGCTAGGGGATAAATAACCAAAAACCAAAACTTTAGGGTCAAAATGAAAATCTAGAGCCATAGTGTGAGGTAGTTAAAAGCTGGCGGGCTACTTTGAAAGTGGTCAAAAACTCTAAGGGGTCAATATGTAATTAGAAAAGAGAGGAATTATATAATAGAAAAGGCCCTCAATTATGTCTAATTTTCACCCAAAGGACTAAACACTTTTTAAGCTGCAAAATCTTGAAATCATAACACAAAACTTGAAATTAAACTAGTAGACAGACTCATCTCAGCATCCTCATCAATCCTATAATAAGAACACCCAAAACTACTAAACAAATCTTAAAAAATTGAGGGCAATAGCGAGCGTATGGCAGCAGTGGTAGTTATGCTACTTCTGAAGGCAAAAACTGGATGGGCTTAGAAGGGTTTTGGTTGGCGTTGAATGGGTCAGTGATTTATGGCTTCAATTTGGTGATTTGATTATGGTAGTAGGGGAATTGAAGTAGTGGCGCGACGGTGGTGCTAGTTAAGGTTTTGCAGTGGTTTTAGCTCAATTCACTGGTGAGGAGATGGAAAAAAGGGAAATTGGTTGAGGGATTTTGCTCACCTCAATGAGGCGCACTAGTTTTGGTGGCATCCACCTCGGGTGGCGGCGCATGGCGGTCTGTAGTTTTGGGACAGTCTGAAAGTAAGAGTAGGCTAAAGATCTATAATATAAACCATAAAAGGATAAATATAACTTACCTACTCCACTACAAGGATCTAATCATACATTTAATAAGGATTTAGATCCAGCAAATTTACCTTGAATGCTAAATCCAAAGGTAGAAGGAGAAAGACTCCAATGAACTCTTCAAATTAGTAATCCGCGCATAGTAGAAGCAATTAACGTTTAGATGCCTTCCATAACTTAAAAGATGCTCAAATTTTGTAGAGAGCACCTCAACACACCAAGGAAGATACAACAAATTTTTTTTGCAAATAAAACTTCCTAAGTCCACCAAATCTGCCACAAAAGTTACTAGACAACAACGGTTCACCAAGGAGCACTAAGTCTCCCAAGTGTTGGACTTCTAATGTAATAATCTACACACCCAAGGATAGCTCTAATCAGCCTCAAATCTGCTAGATAATTAGAGGATGAAGGTAAAGGAGTGGCGGTTTTGAGAGAAACTGGGAAGGAGAGAGTTTGGAGAGTGTAAAGTTTCAACATATGAAAAATCACACTTTTGAAGGGAAAAATAGGAAGCTAGAGTGAATAGCCATGACATGGCCGGCCACCTAGTATTTATAGAGATGATGGTGTGATGCAGGTTGACATCACACCTCCCATGTTTGTTGGCAACTTGCCAACATGCATGTGAATTTGAATTTCACATGCATTTACATTTAATTAACACATATATTTCATCTAATGAAATGTAATCCAAATTAACTCTAAATTAATTTCAAGCGAACTCCTTCATTTGAATTTCCCTCCAAAATTGAAATACTCATTTTAATTAAATTAACTCTTTTATTTAATTAAATGGTTTGACTTAACTCCTTCAGTCAATTAACTTAACTCTTTAAATTAACTCCTTAATTTAATTGGTCTAATCTATCTCCCTAAATTATTTTGATTAATTTAATGATTAAATTAATCAAGCTAAGATGACCAAAAAATTAGTCATTCAAAATTTTCTCCAAAATTGCCTAGGAGAATTTTCTAACTCCTTAGAAAATTCCTCTCATCAAGTAGAACTTCCTTTAGAATTTTATGTGTGACCTATTAGGTTCATCCATTCATTGGACATGGGCTCACACCTCATTGTGATATTTTGAATATTGAAATATTTATATTAGTTTAAAACTCTTTAAATTAATAACTCTTTCAATTAAACTCCATTAATCGAAGAGTACCAAATCTCCATAGTTGAGGTCTAGGAACAAGCCCATGGGACCCAACTAACTGGATGAAATGAAAATGTCCTGATGAACTCTTTTAGCTCTATGCTTACCATGCAAATACGGTCCTTCCATCTCCTATATCCCAAAAGAGGCCTAGGGAAAGATATTTATTGGCTTTCCAGTAGCCTCGATAACTATGTTTCTAATTCCAATGTTCGATTCTCCTTTATGACCTCATCTTTGGAAAACTCCTTTTTCAAATG
Organism: Jacaranda mimosifolia; assembly: GCA_018894105.1. Taxonomy (NCBI): domain Eukaryota; kingdom Viridiplantae; phylum Streptophyta; class Magnoliopsida; order Lamiales; family Bignoniaceae; genus Jacaranda; species Jacaranda mimosifolia. The sequence continues at coordinate 22,849,028 of CM032121.1, forward strand.
TCATACTACGTTGCGTAAGGATTTCTTGGAATCGATCATTATAGAATACATAGGGGATGCACTCGTCTTTCACAATGACAAGGAGATGGATCCTATCTTAGATCTTACGAACGTCCATGTCCAAGTAGCTAAAACCCAATCTCAACCCAGATGACCCGCTACATGGTCAGTGAAGAGTCAAAGTATGAGGAGCTAAACACAAGATTACCATGGATCCTCAAGTCAAAGGGCTAATTATATGCACTAGCGTAAGCTGGAGAACTTGCCACTCTGGCTGTCTAGTAGATTATCTGAGTGGGTTTGTTGGAATAGTACTCTACAAGCTAATTAGGTTGGCCTTGTAAACTATTTCCTTGTAAGACAATTTTGATTGAATGATATTCTTTATATGGCCATCTTTATCTTATGCTCATTATTACTTCATTAGCATTTGGTTGAAGCCCTTAGATCACACAAGACTATGGGACTTAGTCGCACTAGGTGGTGATCATGGAATAAGTCTTACACGATCGTGATCTTAAATCTTCCAAGTCATGGGATCTTATGAGATTGGGCATCTAAGATACGAATAGACGTACACTAACGATGTATAAATCCAATGGTTGGATGTTGCTTTGTTCCATGAGCAATCCCATTGAGATATGGATGCATATTAGTGGGTACTTGTTAGAGAACAAGACACTGAAGGCCTACCTAGAGAATCCACTAGATAGTTGAAGCAATATCCAATCGCTTGGATTTGTTAATTATTAGTGCAAGTCTATCTGAATCTTAGATGCCCTACTTCATAAGATTCTACCACTTGGAATATTTTAAGATCATGACCATGTAAGACTTATTTCATGATCACCATCTAGTGCGTGACCAAATCCTATAATCTTGTGTGATCTAAGGTCTTCAACCAAATGCTAGTGAAGTAAAATAAGCATAAGATGAAGATGACCATTTCTAATGAATATCATTTAATCATGATTGTATCACAAGTGAAATAGTTTACATGCCAATCTAATTAGCTGTGGGGCATTATTCCAACAATCTCCCACTTGCCCTAAAACTAATTCCCCATAGTCTTCAGACCCATCTTCTCAAGGTATCCTTCAAAGACCTTTTGCGTTAGGGGTTTCGTCAGTGATGTTGGAATCGTGCTCCGCAAGCCAATAAGATTGGCATGTAAACTATTTCACTTGTGATACTATCTTGATTGAATGATATTCTTTAAAAATGGCCATCTTCTTCTTATGCTTATATTACTTCACTGGAATTTGGTTGAAGCCCTTAGATCACACTAGCTAAGGGGCTTAGTTAGTACACTCTTGGTGATGATCATGTAATAAGTCTTACACGGTCATGATCTTAAATATCCCAAGTCATAGAATCCTTAGAGACAGGGCATCTAAGATTTCGATAGACTTGCACTGATGATCATAATCTAGCGGTTGTATGTTGCTCCGTTCCATGGGCAAACTATATGAGATATGAATGCATGTTAGTGGGTGCTTGTTAGAGAACAAGGCACTGGAGACCCGCCTGGAAAATCCACTAGGTAGTTGTAGTGGCATATCGGTGGTGACTAGTTCTCCAGCTTATTCTAGTGTATACAGTTAGTCCTTTGACCTGAGGATCCATTGTAACCTTGTGTTTAGGTCCTCATGCTTTGACTCCTCCTTGGCCACTTAGCGGGCGTTCTGGTGGTGATTTGGCATGAGCTACTTAGACATTGAGGTTTATGAGACCCAAGATGGAATCTGACTCCTTGTCTTTATGAAGGCCGAATTCATCTCCTATGCGTTCTATAATGATCGAGTCCAAAGAGTTATTGGCCAAGGCAGTGTGACAATTTGGAAATGGGTTTCCAAAGATAAAGTTACAAATAGGAATCGAACATTGAGAATAGATGGATAGTGTCGAGGTTATTAGGGAGCCGACAAATATCTTACCCTGGGCCTATTTTGTAAAGATATGCGATGAAATGACCGTATTTACATAGTACACGTAGAGCTAGAATAGTTCACCATAAGCATTCATTCGGCTAATTGTTGGGCTCCATGGGCTTCAAGTTGGACATCAACCATGGAGATTAGGTACTATTTAATTAATATGGATTAATTGAATTAAGTCGGTTAGTTTAAAAGGAGTTTTAAACTAACACTACAAGAAAAAATGGTTTTAGCAATAATTGTTCCTAGTTGCTAAAAGTAAAAAAAAAATGGCTGTTAAAACTTATAGTGACCAAAATAACGATGGTCGCAGGTGGTCACAACAAAGTAGCTACTAAAAGTGCTCAGTGACAAGTTATTAACTTGGATGCTAAAAATACATGTTTAGTGACCATTCAGTAATGGTTAGTAAAGATGGAAAAATTAGCAACATATTTTTTACTTGCTAATGTAAAAGTTCATGGTCACTATAACATTGAAATGGTTGTTGTAGGTACGCATACATTGACCACATCTTTTGGTTGGTAAAAATTGATTCTTTAGCAACCAAATCATTGGTTGCAATGACTTTTGGATCATTGCAATAGTTGTGTTATTTAATATAATTTAGCAACCACATTGCGACGATAAAATATAATTACTAAAGAGTATGTTATAGTGACAAAATAATTGGTTGCAATAATTTTAATATTGTTGCAAGACTTATTGCATTTTTTATGATTTAGTGACCAAAAGTGTAGCTATCCATCGCCAATATATTACTTATTAGAAACCAAATACTGATTGGAGAAATATTTTCAATTGGTTGTTAATGTGTATATTTTAGCAACCAAATAGTTGCTGTAAAAGTAGCTTTAAATGATTGCTAATATATACTTTTAAGCCAATAAAAGATTGCCAAATATTTTTTTTATTTTTTATTTTTTTTAGATTGCCGAATAGTTTGAGTTGGAATAGGTTTAGAATATATTATAAATCAAAATGGGATTACAAGTGAAGAGTAATTGTGCCAAATAAAAATAAGGATGTACTTACTTCCCTTACAATATTTTCAGAATAAGGAAAAATTACTAACTAATCTCCCCTAGAGGAAAATAAGAAGAAAGATAAAAAATGAAAAGAGATTAAATTACATCATATTGCAACCCTCCTCAAGAGACGCTTCCAGAGATCAAGAAAAAATCTCCGTTCTTGCAAAAAAGAAATTTTCAACTGAAGCCTTTGATCCTTCAAATAGATTGTGGACCATATCCCCTTTGTAGAAAATGTGCGTCCAATTTTCCACCCCTCATTCGATGTTGGTTCAAGTCCCCAAGCAGCAAAAAATGAGACAATTTTGTAACACCACAAAACAAAACTTCTAGATCGAGGATCGACTCTTGAATCCAACAAAATTTCAACAAAAAACTTGGGCACCCAAAACCGAGTTCCATTTCCCACAATTTCTAGCAAAGAACTGAAAGTGCTATGGCCGAGATAAGCCGAACGAATTCAAAAGTAAATAGCAATTCTCGATCTAAAGCAACATCCCCAGGCATATATCATACAACATAAATGGATTAATCAGAGGATACCAACCTGAATCGCTCAAAATCCAAGGAGATGATGGATGATTCTTCCTATCATAGGTTTCCGGTAGTTTTTGGCACAGCGGAGAAAAAAAGGAGAATATCTTCCAATTCAGACCTCCAAATGAAATGAGAAAAAATTATCCAGAAAGCTACTCAAATGCCGATCTTCTGTCAAAAAATTGGCTCAAATCTCCATCGGATCGCTCCAGGAGAAAAATGTGAAGCAGACTATTCTGCAGAAACCTTTTCTGGAATTGAGTGGCCTCACTTGTAGTCACCTCCAATGCAAGTCCACACACCTTAAAGTAATCCTAGAACGTCCAGATATTTAGTTGGAGCAGATCTGGAGTTGTTTGGTGAAGAAAGAGGTTTTTGAGTGAGAGAGAGAATGGATGGAAGTTAGATCTCTACTAACTTTGGAGAGAATTTTGGAGGAAGAATTTAGCTTGCAAAATTCAGAATTTTGGCTAATGAATCTGGATTGATTTTTGGCCAATCTACCTCCCCTTATATAGAGGTGTGAGAGGTGTGATGCCAAGGTGGCATCACACCTCTCATGCTAAGGGGGGGATCGAAAATTCCAAGGGCATAATTGTAAATTGGTAATTCTACTATCATGTGGTCTTGCCAACTTGCTTAATTGGAATCCAATTCAAATTAATTCAAATCATATTTGAATTCTTTCCTCCAATAATATATTCTCCTATTAATTAAATTAATCCAATTAATTTAATTAATTCAACTTGATTTAACAATTAAATCAAGCAAACTTAATTCTTTAAGTTTTCTTTAGTTAACTTAACTCTTTAAGTCAACTTCAATTATTCAACTATCAATGTGGCTCAAATAATCAACTCCTTAATTATTTGCCTAATTTAACTCCTTAAATTAGTTGATCAATTTAACACTTAAATCAATCAAGCCATAATTGATCTTGAAATCTCTCTCTCAAAATCGGTCCCTTAAGAGGGACGTATTTTCTAACACTTAGAAATTCTACTTTCACTACTTAGAAAGGTTCAAGGCTTTTATGTGTGACCCATTGGGTTCAACCATTCATCGGACATAGGCTCACAACTCCTTGTGACTTTTGAATATCAAATATTCATTCTAGTTTAAAACTCCTTTTAAACGAGTCGACTCGATTCAATCGATCTCTATCAATTGAAGAGTACCTAATCTCCATGGTCGATGTCCAACCTCAAGCCCATGGAGCCCAACTAATTGGTCGAAATGAATGTCTCTATATGAACCTTTTAAAGCTCTACGCGTTCCATGCAAATACAGTCCTTCCGTTTCCTATCTCCTTGAAAGAGGCCTAGGGCAAGATATTTGTCGGCTCCCTAATAACCTCGATTCTATGTTTCTATTCTAAATGTTCAATTCCGATGTATGACCTTATCTTTTGGAAAACTCTTTTCCCAAACTGTCATACCACATTGCACAAGGATTTCTGGAATATGATCATTATAGAATGCATAGGAGATGTACTCGCCCTTCACAAAAGCGAGGAGTCGGATTCCATCTTAGATCTTATAAACCTCCATGCCAAGTAGCTCATACCCAATCATACCCCGAATGGCCCGCTGGGTGACCAGGGATAAGTCAAAGCATGAGGACTGGACACAAGGTTACAATGGATCCTCAGGTCAAAGGACTAATTTATATGCACTAGCGTAAGCAAGAGAGCTTGCCACTACCGATTTGCCACTACGGCTACCTAGTAGAGTCTCCGGTGGGTCTCCAGTGCCTTGTTCTCTAACAAGCACCCACTAACATGCACCCGTATCATATATAGTTGCTCATGGAACAGAGTAATATCCAACTCTTTGGATTTATGCATCGTTAGTGCAAGTCTGTCCGGATCTTAGATGTCCCATCTCGTAAGATCCTATGACTTGGAATATTTAAGATCACGACCGTGTAAGACTTATTCCATGATCACCACCCAGTGAACTGAGCAAGTCCCGTAGTCATGTGTGATCTAAGGACTTTATCCAAATGCCAGTGAAGTTATATAATGCATAAGATGATTGTGGCCATATGTAAGATATCATTCAATCAAGATTGTCTCTTTAGAAAATAATTTTACAAAGCCAAAATCATTGGCTTGCCGGGCAATATTTCTAGCAATCTCCCACTTGCCCTAAAGCCAATGCCCTACAGTCTTAAAACCCATCTTCTCAAGATGTCCTTCAAAGGCCTTTTGTCCTATGGGCTTAGTTAGTGGATCTGCTATATTCTCTTCCGAGACAACTCTCTCCACTCGAATGTCGCCTCTCTCAATTATTTCTCTGATCAAATGATATCGCCTCAAAATGTGCTTGGATCGTTGATGAGATCTGGGCTCCTTAGCTTGTGCTACCGCCCCGGTGTTGACACAGAAGACAACAACTGGCTCAGCTATGCTAGGCACTACATTCAACTCTTGAATGAAGTTTTTCATCCAAACACCTTCCTTTGTGGCTTCAGAAGCCGCAATATATTCTGCCTCTGTGGTTAAGTCATCCGTGGTGTCTTGTTTGGAACTTTTCCAACTCACCGTGTCGCCATTGAGGCAAAATATAAATCCAGAAGTGGATTTGAGGTCATCGACATCGGATTGGAAACTTGAATCCGAAAACCCTTCTAGTTTCAATTCTCCATTACCGTATACTAAGAACAGATCCTTAGTTCTTCTCAAGTACTTAAGGATTGTCTTTACGGCCATCCAGTGACTTTCACTGGGATTGGATTGGAACCTACTCGTAATACTTAGTGAGTGTGCCACATTCGGTCTTGTACATTGAACAGCATACATTATGCTCCCTATGGCAGAGGCATAGGGTATTTGGGACATCTTTCATTTCTCTTGCTCAGTTTTAGGGGCCACAGACTTCGAGAGACGAATGCCATGTCCCATAGGAAGAAATCCTTTCTTGGATTCCTCCATACTAAACCTTTTTAGTATTTTATCAATGTACATGGTTTGGGATAGCCCCAACATCCTCTTCGATCTATCTCTATAGATACGTATTCCTAATATGTAGGATGCCTCTCCCAAATCCTTCATGGAGAATTGTGTAGATAACCATACTTCAGTACACTCTAACATTCCAACCTCATTCCCAATGAGAAGGATGTCATCGACATAAAGCACAATAAACTGTACAGAACTCCCACTGGCCTTTTGATACACACAGGGTTCATATACGTTCTTGACAAAGCCAAACGATTTGACTGTCTTATCAAAACGTATATTCCAACTTCGAGACGCTTGTTTAAGTCTATAAATGGACCTTTGGAGTTTGCAAACCATTTGCTCGCTCCCTTTGGGTGTGAAACCTTGTGGTTGCTCCATGTATATTTCCTTTTCAATGTTTCCATTGAGAAAGACGGTTTTCACATCCATTTGCCATATCTCATAGTCATAATATGCAGCTATGGCAAGTAGGATCCGAATGGACTTAGGCATTACGACTTTGAGTATAACCTCTAGCCACTAGTCGTGCCTTAAAAGTTGTCACTTCTCCATCTACTCCAAGCTTTCGCTTATAGATCCACTTGCAACCTACATGAACTATTCCCTTCAGTGGATCTACCAAAGTCCATACTTTGTTTGAGTACATGGAGTCCATTTCGGATCTCATGGCTTCTTGCCAGTGTCTTGAGTCTATATCCAACATAGCTTCCTCATAGGTCTTCGGATCACTATCCGACTGACCCGTCTCATGAAGAAATCCGAACCTTTCAGGTTGCTTCTTGACGCGGTCAGACCTTCTTAGAGGATGTGTATCGGGATTTTGTGATTCAATTGTTTCCACCGCCTGTGGGATTTGTTGATTGTTTTGAACTTCATCAAGTTCAACAACAACGCCATTTCTATCCAATAGAAATTCCTTTTCCAAAAAGATGGCGTTCCTCGAGACAAACACCTTTTGTTCCGAGGGATCATAAAAATAATAACCCATAGACTCTCTTGGGTATCCCACAAACTTGCACAAGATGGATCTACTATCCAACTTATCTCCCACTGTCCGTCTTACGTAGGCAGGAGATTCTCAAATCTTCAAATATTGATAAGAAGGTGCTTTGCCATGCCATATCTCATATGGTGTCTTTGGCACCGACTTTGAAGGTACTATATTTAGTAACTTCGCTACCGTAGTCAAGGCATATCCCCAAAAGGATATCGGTACATCGGAGAAGCTCATCATGGAATGCATCATGTCCAACAGTGTGTGGTTTCTCCTCTCGACTACTCCATTGAGCTGGGGTGTGTCGGGGGGAGTCTATTGTGAGAGAATCCCATTCTCCTTTAGATAATCCAAGAATTCAGTGCTCAAGTATTCTCCTCCTCGATCCGACTGAAGAGTTTTAATACTTAGCCCTAGTTGCTTTTCTACTTTATTTCTATACTCTTTGAACTTTTCAAAGGCTTCAGATTTGTTCTTCATAAGATACAAGTGTCCGAAACGACTGTGATCGTCGGTAAAGGTGATGAAGTAGGAATAGCCACCTCTCCCACTAACTCTTAGTGGTCCACAAACATCTGTGTGGATCAAATCCAAAAGATTTGTGGAGCACTCCGATTGTCCTACAAAAGGAGCTTTGGTCATTTTTCCTTTTAAACATGACTCACAAGTTGGAAGTTCTTCAATGCCACTAACGTTTAGTGTTTTGAGAGCCTCTAACTTGTTCATCCTATTTTTGGATATATGGCCAAGTCTTGCATGCCATAGCATGGCATCCTCTTGGATATCTTGCTTCCTTTTATTTGATTGAATGTGCATTAGTGAAGTTTGGAAATTAAGTATGTACAATCCATTAGACAATGTACCTTTAGCAACTAAAGAACCATTCTTTGATGCCAATAGATTCCCATTCGATATTGAAAAATCATATGCTTCATTATCTAGAACGGGAATAGAAATAATGTTTTTGACAAGATTGGGTACATAGTAAACTGGATCAAGTACAATACTTTTATTCCCTAAATCTAGCTTGATTATTCCTTGGAATGTGGCAGCAATAGTTGCTCCATTTCCTAGGCGGAGGATCATATCCCCTTTACGTAGACTCCTTCTTTCCATCCTCTGCAACGAATTACAGAGGTGAGAACCGCATGCGGTATCGAATACCCATGTGGAAGAATTCATCGTTAAATGCACTTCAATGAAAAACATACCCTTCGTAAGAGTAGCAAGGTAAGCTTTACAATTTCTTCTCTAATGACCCTTTTCGCCACAGTGGAAATAATTTGCATCTACTTTAGCCTTTTTCTTGTCTCTCCCGGAACCTTTCTCGAGTTGCTTCCCTTTTGAAGAAGAACTTTTCTTCCTCTTTCCTCCTTTCCTAGGGCCTTTGGGACCTTTGGACTTAGAGGTGGATGCAAGCATAAGAGGTTTGTCCCTTTTCAATGTGGCCTCAGCGGTCACAAGCATGTTCACCAGTTCGTTAATCGTGACTTCTTGCTTGGACATGTTGAAGTTCATAACAAACTGGTCGAATGATGGCGGCAATGACTGTAAGATCAAATCTATGTAAAGGTCATTGTCCATGATCACATCAAGTTGTCCAAGCTTCTCAATAAGACCAATCATTTTGAGACTGTGATCATGGACGTTTGAACCTTTACCCATCCGTGATCTAAAGAGTTCCTTGGAAAATGCGAACCTTTCGTGCCTCGTTTGTACACCATACAACTCTTGTAGGTGTGAATGAATTTCATAAGCATGTTTCATATGCTCATGAGATTTTTGGAGCTCATTAGACATAGATGCCATCATGATGTATCGTACTTGTAGATCATCATCTACAAAACACGCGAACCGTTCGCGATCTTTATTAGATGCGTCATCGCCCAATGTATCCACTAGATACTTGTCTAGGACATAGGTCCTCTTATCAGAGTCAAGAATGATTTTGAGATTTCTTAGCCAGTCTTGGAAGTTTGGCCCAGTTAGCTTATTGGTTTCCAAAATAGTTGAGAGTGGATTCTTAGCCATTTTGATTTTGAAGATTTCGCAAATCTACAAAGAGGCGAAAAAGAAAAGAATAAGCATGTGATTGATTTGATATTGAAAACATGTTTATGATCTTTCAAGCATGTTTTTCTCCCACTATTTTATCAAATCCTTTACCCCCGAAAAGAATTCGGGAAATCATATTTCCTAGTGAGAATCAAGATCCCGAGAACTTGTAAATGGACCCACGACTCATGAGACATCCACAAACAATCGAAGGGTAACCAACATTTGCTAATTGCATCTTATGCAATTCTTGATATATTTTGCCTCACTTTTCATGTAGACCCACGACTCGTGCGACATCTACATTACTAAGTGTTAAGTCAAACCTACCAATCATGCTTTGGTTCGAGACGGGCCACACGTCATCCCACGACTCGTGTGCCAACGTGTGGGCGTTCCCCAACCAAAGTGCATCTTATGCTAAGTATGTGGACACAGCTTTTCTACCATAAGTGTGACCCACGACTCGTGAGACATCACACAAATGATGCTAGCATCATTATGCCACATACTATTGGTAAAAGGCTTGGATTAATTAAAACACCTTTTAATATGAAATCCATTTTGACTTAATATTTGAAAAATACTTAGACTTTCTAAGTGGAGGATTTTTTTTGCTTGCAAAGATCTCATCATTATTTTATCTTCTTATTTAAGTTCTCTATATCCTAGTCTTGCATCGCATACAAAATAGGATATGGAAAGCATAAATAAGTAAATGCGCCTAGCATACATCTAGGGTGGGATGACCATGAGCCTTAACCAAGTGATGCACTTAGAACCATAGGTGTATCACTTAGTTGATTTTAAGTGGGTTAATTAAATCTAGCTATCACATGATAGTATCCCATACATTTATGGGCCTTCATAAGGTCTTCATGCCTCCAATGGTCTTCTTTGCTCCTTATAACAATTACATGAGTAGGAAATCCTTACTCCTAAAGATTCTACTCTCATAACTTTTACAAGATGAATCAAGAGGCATGCAAGCCTCAATTTAATACAACCAACTTTTCAACAACTTGAAAATAAATAAAAGCATATTAAAGGCTCATGATCATCCCCATTCATTCATTATCCATTCAACAATTAAATGAACAATAAATAAACAAGAATTAACAATTAATTCTACCAATTAAATGCTCATCATATAAACAAGAAATTGGTCATGCATAACAATTATGCAACTATCTTGGAGATCAACTTTAACCAATTTTAAGGAGCACTCAAAAATGTCAAACATAATTTTGAGACCTTGCACAACACTTGTGCATGTGTTGTGTGCAATGCAAAACAATTAGGAGCCTAAAAGGATGGACTTGGGGGCTCAAAAATTGCCCCCCAAACCAGGTGCTGCTGCTGCCGGACATGGCCAGGTGCTGCCCGGGCAGCGTGTGCGCACGCTGGCTAGGCACGCCCGGTAGTGTCCGGCCGCTACTGCCACTTGGTTTTGGGGGGGGGGGCAATTCAAGCCCCATTCCTTCAACTTTCATGCACTTATCTTTCTACCATGTGTGACCAACACATTGATACACATTTCTGCCAAAATTTCAGATTCAAAACAGTTTCAAAAACTGAAAATTAAAGTGCACAAACTTGCTCCAAAAAACTAGTCAAGGTGAGAATCATATTCTTCAAACAATCTCCAAATAAACTCCAATCCAATTGGATCCAAAAATGACCAGAACACTTTCAGCCACTCAAAAACATGCTATATCAACATATAACATCAATTAATGTCAAATCAAAATTCAACATTAACTTCTATGAATTAAAACATGCTAACTACACGAATTAACAATTAAATCACATAATAACAGGCTTTCAATTCATCAAACATATAATCCACATGCATCTCCAATCCACACACTCCAATTCATCAATGAATCAAGTATGTGGATGATTCAATTAGATCATCACATGATCCAATTGTGCAATAAAAATCCAAATAAGTGCATGATATTGGTTCCGATACCACATGAAAGTGCCATGGCCAAGATAAGCCAAATGAATTCAAAATTAAATAGCAAATCTTGATTCAAACCAACATCCCCAGGCATATATCATACAACATAAATGGATTAATCAGAGGATACCAATCTGAATCGCTCAAAATCCAAGGAGATGATGGATGATTCTTCCTATCACAGATTTCCGGCAGTTTCTGGCATAGCGGAGAAAAAAATGAGAATATCTTCCAATTCCGATCTCCAAATGAAATGAGGAAAAATTCTCCAGAAATCTAACTCAAATGCCGATCTTCTATGAAAAAAAATTGGCTCAAATCTCCATCGGATCGCTCCAAGAGAAAAACGTGAAGTGGACTGTTCTGCAGAAACCTTTTCTGGAATTGAGTGGCCTCACTTGTGGTCACCTCCAATGCAAGTCCACACACCTTAAAGCAATCTTAGAACGTCCAGATCTTTAGCTAGAGCAGATTTGGAGTTGTTTGGTGAAGAAAGAGGTTTTTGAGTGAGAGAGAGAATGGATGGAAGTTAGATCTCTACTAACTTTGGAGAGAATTTTGGAGGAAGAATTTAGCTTGCAAAATTCAGAATTTTGGCTAATGAATCTGGACTGATTTTCAGCCACTCCACCTCCCCTTATATAGAGGTGTGAGAGGTGTGATGCCAAGGTGGCATCACACCTCCCATGCTAAGGGGGGGACCGAAAATTCCAAGCGCATAATTGTAAGTTGGTAATTCCACTATCATGTGGTCTTACCAACTTGCTTAATTGGAATCCAATTCCAATTAATTCAAATCATATTTGAATTCTTCCCTCCAATAATATATTCTCCTATTAATTAAATTAATCCAATTAATTTAATTAATTCAACTTGATTTAACAATTAAATCAAGCAAACTTAACTCTTTAAGTTTTCTTTAGTTAACTTAACTCTTTAAGTCAACTTCAATTATTCAACTATCAATGTGGCTCAAATAATCAACTCCTTAATTATTTGCCTAATTTAACTCCTTAAATTAGTTGATCAATTTAACACTTAAATCAATCAAGCCATAATTGATCTTGAAATCTCTCTCTCAAAATCGGTCCCTTAAGAGGGACGTATTTTCTAACACTTAGAAATCCTTCTTTCACCACTTAGAAAAGTTCAAGGCTTTTGTGTGTGACCCATTGGGCTCAACCATTCATCGAACATAGGCTCACAACTCCTTGTGACTTTTGAATATCAAATATTCATTCTAGTTTAAAACTCCTTTTAAACTAGTCAACTCGATTCAATCGATCTCTATCAATTGAAGAGTACCTAATCTCCATGGTCGATGTCCAACCTCAAGCCCATGGAGCCTAACTAATTGGTCGAAATGAATGTCTCTGTATGAACCTTTTAAAGCTCTACGCGTTCCATGCAAATACGGTCCTTCCGTCTCCTATCTCCTTGAAAGAGGCCTAGGGCAAGATATTTGTCGGCTCCCTAATAGCCTCGATTCTATGCTTCTATTCTAAATGTTCAATTCCGATGTATGACCTTATCTTTTAGAAAACTCTTTTCCCAAACTGTCATACCACCTTGCGCAAGGATTTCTGAAATATGATCATTATAGAATGCATAGGAGATGTACTCGCCCTTCACAAAAAGCGAGGAGTCGGATTCCATCTTGGATCTTATAAACCTTCATGCCAAGTAGCTCATACCCAATCATACCCCGAATGGCCCGCTGGGTGACCAGGGATAAGTCAAAGCATGAGGACCGGACACAAGGTTACAATGGATCCTCAGGTCAAAGGACTAATTTATATGCACTAGCGTAAGCAGGAGAGCTTGCCACTACCGACTTGCCACTACGGCTACCTAGTGGAGTCTCTGGTGGGTCTTCAGTGCCTTGTTCTCTAACAAGCACCCGTATCATATACAGTTGCTCATGGAACGGAGCAATATCCAACTCTTTGGATTTATGCATCGTTAGTGCAAGTCTGTCCAGATCTTAGATGTCCCGTCTCGTAAGATCCTATGACTTGGAATATTTAAGATCACGACCGTGTAAGACTTATTCTATGATCACCACCCAGTGAACTGACCAAGTCCCGTAGTCATGTGTGATCTAAGGACTTCATCCAAATGCCAGTGAAGTAATATAATGCATAAGATGAATGTGGCCATATGTCAGATATCATTCAATCAAGATTGTCTCTTTAGAAAATAGTTTTACAAAGCCAAAATCATTGGCTTGCCGGGCACTATTTCTAACAAGAACCTTTAGCCAGCTCAATAGAACTATGAGAGAAAAATGCACAACTTCCAAACCAAAATAGTTGATTCATGGAATCCAAATCAAAGTGCAAAGCCACAAAATAAGCAAACCAAGCACTATGGAGAAACAAGTGTCCCTAAATAGGTCTTTCAAGGCACAAAAAAATGTCTCAAAAAATATTGCTTGCTTGTATAGTGTAGCTCGTACATATTATATTTCTCTATATACGTTTGTTCTTTTCAGAGCTAAACCATTTAAGAAATATATATTCGTTAAAAGAATGTATTCAAAAAAACATGGTACTATTCATTCATAGCTACAACCTTTCACTTTTCAACCATAATAGATTGAACAGCAAACTAATGCACAAAAAATACAACTCTGTACTTACCAAGCACCAAACTAAAAAATACCAAAGAATATTTTCAAAAACATTCCTATATTGAAAGTTTCCAAAGTATATATCAATGCATTTTCAAGTAATCCACATCTTTCAAAACAAAAGAAACTACAAATAAGTTGATTTATAAACCAAATTCCCTTGTCCAAATACATCTAATAAAGCTCTAATAATATAAAATTCTCTTTGGTACAACCACATCAATTCTGTATAACAGTTTCAAAAGTAAACTTATCTTCAAAATAATAGAGTTTCATCATTATTTATCCATTTCAACCTATCAAACCAAGCAAATATGAATTAGATTCAAATAAAAATAACAAAACTGAATTCTAAATATAAGTAAAAGAAGCTTATCAAAGTATCACATAAGATATAAACTTAAAATTAATCACAATAAGAACTACATATTAATTAATCAAAGTGTTAAATAAAATATGGAATTAAAAGCTAATCATGATAATAACTTATTTTTGAAGTTGACAAGCAAATTATAGTTTGAAGTGTTATTAAAATATGGACTTAAAAGTTGATCTTGGTGAGAAGTTACTTTTCCAAAAGTCAAAAAGCAGGGTACAATTCATGCAATATTTTCACAGTTTTTGAGAAATGCGCAAATCTCTCTACCAAACAATATCTGCCATTGGTCGAAGGATTCTCAATTGCCAAAATGTGTCCATATGCAACATCTTTGACATCTACCCATCCAAGCGATACTTCACATTTAAGTACATTTCTGCACCTGCATATTCCACGATGGAATAGAGATATCAATGTAAAGTTTTTAATATCACATTTTAAAAAATAAAAAATATGTAACAAGGCCTTAACCTATAACTACTTTACGCATATTATTTTGCTACTAAGAAAATATGAAGTGGAAATTCTTAATTCAATCTGCATATCACCATTAATTCGCTGATCTGTATATTATAAGCAATTTGACTAACTACAACCTATAAACATAGCTCCTTCAGAAACTTGAAAGATACGTAAACAGAACAAACAAAGATCTAGAGAAAGGAACCAGTTATAAGAAATAGATATAAAACTCCAAAAGTGATACAAAAGCAAAGAAACACATAGTCGGAAGAATTTTAGGAAGCAAATCAACTATAGAAACAGTGCCTGTCCAAAAAATAGGGAACTAAAATATAAGTACTTACTATAAAGAACTTACACTTTATCAAGTTCAAAATTATAAGGGAACTTCTGGGAATGCCGGTTGCAAGGATGCACTCACCGTTGTTGGGATTACAGCAATGATGTTAATACTTTTCTCTTTCACAACTTTCTCTTTCACAAACTTCCAAGCAGCATTCTTAGTATATATCATGTTTATTACTGGGCTTATTTGATCCTTATTCTGAAAATTAAATGATGAATCAAATATATATTTTTTCCCAGAGAGATTTTATGGCAAAGCAAGGAGTCTGCTATATAATCACATTTAAAGCCATAAACTTCATAAATAAAGATAGGAAATTAATAAAATAACCTTCTGAAAGTATATTAAACAATTCCAAAATAAGCTGGAAGCATTTTTAAAATCTTGCACCAAGTATAACTCAAGTCATATATATATATATATATATATTTTCATTTGGACATACTAATTATTCTTGCATGCTCCAAAAATTAATGTTTAGATACATTCTAAGCAGCATCACTACTATATATGATCATAAATTTCCATAAAGAAACTATAGATGTAATTTTATTTTAACTTGATCAGCTAAAAGTAGTCCCTAAATGCAATTTAATATCTATATAAAAACTATAACACCCCTTAGTATATCTTTGGCATTTGGATTTCAATGTAGAAAATAATAGGAAAATATTTTTCTACTCCTAGTACAATGTGCTTCATTAATCTTGATTCCAAGCATAGTATTGATTTTGCATGAATCAAGAAGTTTGGGGACAATAACTAAAGTTGAACATGAGGAATGAAATCTCATTTTGGTGTAAGTGTAAATAAACCAAACTAAGAGAGCTTAAAATATTAACAAGGTAAAGAATTCTTTCGAAAAGAATTGCATCCCTTCTCTGGAATACCATATCCACCCTCAACCTCAATCCTCAACAGTATTGGGATTTGGGCCCCTCTCTTTTTTACCAGGGTAGCATCATCATTTGAACTTTGCAGTATATACATATATATATAATGGGCCTCTCTTTAAGTTTTACTTCTAAAGAATATCCATAACAATCGAGCAAACAATATAGAGAAGAAGGTTCAAGAAAAAAACAATAGATATCTTAAAAGTTAAATCAATAATTTGCACTTGGAGACTATCATCGGTGACAGTTACAAAGTTAGAGAATATGACAAATGCCTCACTGTTAATTAGTACCTCACCTAATGCAATGAGTCTTCTCCCTCGTCTCTAGACTTAAATTATAAAATTCATATAGGATTGCATTTGTACATGCTATTGAATATAAGAGAAACTTAGCCAATTTATCAAGACTTGCTAGAATTTATGTAATGCCTAGTTTACCTAAACAGAACTACATCCTTAAACACATGAGATGTAGAATGATATGATGCAATAAAAGATAAAGTTAAGTTAGGATTATTTTATGTTTATTATATTATATTAATTATGTAGGATGATATGAAGGATAAAACTGAATATCTTTATGTGGATTGAAATTATTGGGATGATCTATGAAATTTCTAAAATATTCTTCATAAGAAAAAATTTTAAAAGAAAAAGAAAAAGAAAAAGAAAAAGAAATAGAGATCTCAAATATATCAATTACTGTGTGGATGAGCAAACAAATTCAGGTGGGTAAAATTTATTTCAAAATTCACACGCTCATTTACATGTATAACTCTGCGCACCCCCAACCAAAATCCAAAACCTTTCTTAACTTCCATTCATCAACAAAGAATCCTGCTTAAGACCATTATCTCCTACCAGAGCACTATATTCAACACAGAACTAGTGTTTACTGTGACTAATTTGGGGTGTTTTGTTTTGGTGGGAGGTGAAATGAGGAAGAAAAATATCTATTCAAACTCCACATGGCATTCATAGATTTTAGGAACAAACAAGTAATTGACCATTTGGGTAATGAAGACAAATTTTGATCACTTTATTCTCATCCTTGCAAGCTAAAATCAAGGGATATTTACAATTTGAACTATTGAATTCTTTCCTTATTCTTCTTTCAAAAAAATAATCTGAAGATCGAAAAATGTGGGAACAATCGAAGAACTTGGGAAAACGGTGATCAAAATGTTACCGCAAGATCTAGCGTTCACTCTGTTTCAGCCTTTGGATGAAGTGTTTTGCCGTGACTTGAGATTGAATGGAGCGGCAGCAATTCCCACACAATACTGACGCAAGTACTTGGATTTTCAGTCATGCCTAGATGGATTTCTTCGGCGAATTTGGAGTACAACGGTTGTGGAGAAGAGAGAAATTAGAGGAAATCAGAGGAAAATATCTTAAGAGAGGAATCAGACGAAAGAAATTAGGGATTAAGGATTAGGGATGAGGAACAGAGATGAAGGAGCTATTCAACATGTGGTTCTTTACAATTAAAAACCCAAACTTCTCTAGGGATGTTCGCGATTCGGTTTGGATCAATTTTAGGACAAAACGTTAATCGATCTAAACTATATAATGTATATTGATTCGGTTAGATTTTTATTGTAAATTCGATTCAATCCAATCCACTTTAAATTGATTTGGATTGGATTGGTTAATTCAATTTTTTAATTTAAATTTATAATTGAAATATTTGACAAGTTACTATTGATAATTAAACTAATTTAATCAGTCAATTTGTAAATGTCATTTAGTTATCATATCACACTAATCTTGTGAAATTAAGTTAAATTATATAAGAATATGCAACTACAAAGTTATAAGTCTACAATAATTATTCCCATGTATCTAATTTTTGAAAGTGAAAAAATCCTAGATTTAGTTTATTTTGATTTATTTGTGTATTTTACAATTAAAATATTTACTTTTTATATTATTAGTATATAAATTTCGGTTTGGTTTGGATTGGATCGATTTTTGAGATTAAAACCAAAAACCGATCCAATCCAATTGGCTTTTAGAAAAAAAATCCAATTCAATACAAAAAAATTCGATTTTGATTGGTTTTCGATTTTTTGGATCAATTCATCAATTTTTTTTTTTTGGATTGGATTAATGGATTTGAACACCCCTAGACTTCTTTCTCAACATTGATTCACCTTGTTCAATTGTTAAACATGTATTTTTCTTTTTCTTTTGTTTTTTCTTCTGATTCAGCAATTGTTAGACATATAAATGAGAAAAAAATATTACAATATAAAGAGGAAGGTGGCAATTATAATTTGAGATTTAATATTTTAGGCTTGAAAAAATATTTGTTAATTTTTTTTATTGAAAAGAGAGAAAAATTATAACAAGCTTTTCATGCTCAAAATCTCATGTTTTTAAAATATATATTTTGTTATATAGACATTTTTTAATATATATTAAATTCTAATAATAAAATTTGGTGTTGAATTAATATATTTAATTGAAATCGTGAGTTTTTATGCAAATTGTCTTCGGGTATATATAAACTAAAATGAGTATGCTCTGTTCACAAAACTTTCTAAAATTTAAAATTTGATTAAATAAAGATAAGTTTAATTTTTGAATAAATTCAATTACAACATTTTGATTTAAGATCATTTTCTTAGATAAAAGATATGTCATGAATTAGTTGGGGGAACTATCGTGTCGTTCTTCTTAATTGAACTAGAAAACTTTAGAGATTTCATTTTTTTCTTAATGCCTTCAATAAAAAGTAACACTAACTTTTTAGTTTTTAGATAGAAATTAGTATTTATAATGCGACAATATTTTTCTATTATTCTTTTATTTTGAAATAAATATAAAATGAAGAAAATCAATAATTCCTACGTTCCTAGTTAGGAGTGCCCATTCAACAATATTGTTTCGAGAATCACTACTTAAGATAGTTCAATTGGTTTTTGAAACCATGGACAATGCTACTTTTACTTTAAGTTAAAAAATTTATTTTTATTATCAAAATATTTCTTTTAAAATAGACTATCTTTTTTCTTAAATTGAAAATTAATAATAATAATAATAATAATAATAATAATAATAATAATAATAATAATAATTTCTCACAAATATTAATTAAATTATTTGATATGTTCAAAGGATAATCAAACTAGCCGGTCAATGCTACTTTTACATTGAATTTTAAATGGGACAATTTAATATATTTTATTTTTAATGTTATAAATTGACAAATTCTTTAGAACAATAATTATAATTTTAATTTCACACAGTAACTTATTATTGTAAAAGAATCTAAAACGAATAAGTTAGAAGTTTATATTACGTAGCTATATATATATATATATAAGGTAAACATATTATAATTAAATTGGTTTTTCTTTGAGATTTGTTTAGAAATTAAGCTTCGATTTGTCATCCTTTTAATTTAGGTATGAGGCTTCAAAATATTTCATTTTTATAGGTTAAGTTTGTATTGTTTTACCTATTAATTGCTATTTGTGTAATTTAAGTATGCTATAATAAATATATATATATATATATATATAATAGTTTTAGGCTTTAGCAAAACATATCTTGACTAACATCAAACTATATTAATTTGAAGTCATAATTTTAATTAAAATAAGTGCATTGTACTTCTCCTATCCTTATGTAGGAGTCCTACCCAAGAAAAACTTTGTAATATTTTATTTTCATATATATTTATCATTAAGGACAACTTAATAAAATATAAAAATAAAAATAAGGAATAAATATTGATAACATTTTTTTGTACCTTTGCTTGTTGAAATTCAACAACTACCACACTAAACATATGAGTTTATACACATTGTAATGTTTGTACATATTAAATATAATTTTATTCTATTTTTTTATATCATAAGTGAACGTTTGCAATATTAGATGTACTATGCTTTCATTGGCCTGAATAATAATGTCTAGAAAGAAAATTTATCAATGTATGACTTATACAATTTTTTTAAAAAAATTACTTAGTTTTTTAATTAAGAAACAATTTAGTTAAAATATATATTTTTAATTAATATTGTCTTTTAATTTTTTAATTCTTGTTCTTTTAATTAGTTAATAAATTTAACTAAATTTAACTTCAGTCATCTCTTTAATTTTCAGCATTTTTTATTTTTTATTTTATTTTTCATTTAGGACATTTTGGATTTTTCTCAAATTTCATCTACGTTACAACTAGATTTGTTGAGCTTGCACTAGTTATTTACTTTTTCACTGCAATTGATTTGTTGAGCTTGCATCAGTTATTTGCTTTTTTGTTTAAGTAATTAAAGTTGTGCAATTGCTGATTATCTTTTTTTTTTTTTTTTTTTTGAAAAATTCGCTTGTGCCATGGCCCCAAAGGGGGGGGGGGGGGGGGAGGATTTGGCTCGGACCCCTACATGTATATTACCAAAAGGAAAAGTAGATATATGAATATTAGAAAAGTAATAAACAAGGAGGACTCCTGCCTTGCATTAATCCTCACTCTATGAAATGTGTCAAAGGTATCCGTTTATATTGCCATCCCCACAATGTTGCAGCAATTCTGTTCTCCAGTAGTTTGAAATAAACTTGTGCTTCAGGCATAACATGGAAGGTAGCTCAGTTGGTAGGTGAGTCACCCTTTTGTAAGGGCCCAGGTTCGAGCCTTGCCTTGGATAATTTTAATAATGATTTTTCTGATTCCGGCGAGCCAGTTTATCGCTAGCCCAGTTTATCTCACTCGTCAGACCCAGCTTAGGCCCACCCCATCAGTGGCCCATCAAAAGGCTTCCATTGCTTTAGAAGTTCAATGAGGCCCAGTATCTCTATCAAGTCCAGCTAACTAGCCCAGCTTCGCCAGCAGTCCAAATAAGGCGCTTAGTATTTGGGCCCATCACTCTCAAACCAAATCACCACATCCCACTATTCCAAGATAAGTGCTGATTATCTTTGGTTCAATAGTGAATTGAACTTGGCACTTGGGAGAGTGCTGCCTACCTCTTAATTGCTCAATTTGCCAGAATGCTCAATCGCACCTGGGTCAATTGAGAGGCAGTTTTCTCTTTTTTTATGCTGAATTTGTGCTAAAGTGAGTATTCAAGCCTCGAGGCTTTGTCCTTTGGCTGAAAATTGTTGCCACTTTGAGGAATCGATCTTGGGCTTGTTTGAGTTGTTTGCTAAATGTTCATTGGTTTGAGGAGTCGATACTTGCCCTTTGCATGACGCCTAATAACTTGAAATTGCTTATCAATTTTATCATTTCTTGCTGAATTGGACGACAAAATTGCCTCTTAATTGGTGGAGAAGCTCAATTTCGCTAATAGTTGGAGATTTGACTATGGTCTACAAATCTACAAATTCCTTTTCGTATGCTAATTTTATGTATTTTCCTTTTCTAAAGAGAAAAACTTTTAATTTCTAGTATTTTCATTTTCCTTAGAGGAATTTAGTTTTAATTAGAATTTTGTAAAACAAAGTAAGTACATCCTTATTTAAGATTCTTGCTCAAATACTCCGGACTTGTAATTCCTATTTGACTGCTAATATATCCTAAACCTATTTCCAGTATTTAACCATTTAATAAATTATCTTTTGTATACTTAAATTAATTTTTTTAGTAAAATTTACATCAAATTCAGTTTAGCTCTTTAAACTCTATTTAAAGGTTTTTTTGTGATATTTTTTCAAGAACTAATTAAAAATAAAGCACATTGGATTGATATGAGTACTTTTTTAATAACCATGTAAAATTGGTTACTGTAAATATTTTTCTTAGTGACCATAAAATGTTGGTTGCTATAAGTTTATTTTTAGCAACCAAAAGAATTGGCTGTTAATCATCATATTAAAAGACTTACAGTAACCATCCAATATTTTGTTATTAAATTGGTCACAATTAATGTTCATATTTAGCAACAATAAAAGTTCTCACTAAATACTCCAATTTTGGTTGCTATACTACTAGCTAAGGTTGGTCAAGTTATAGCGACCAGTTATAGCTACCAAATATTGGTTAGTCACAAAAGTAGTTGTGTAACATGATTTCAACAACCAGATTACTTTTGGCGGCTAAAATTACATATTTAGCAAGCATTTTATCATGGTCACTGAGAATTTGGTCACTAAAATTATTTTTTCTTGTAGTGTAATGTGAATATATGATTTTCTAAAGTCACAAAGGTTGTGAACCCATGTCCAATAAGCGGTAAAACCTAATGGGTCACACATAAAAGTCAATTGGATATCCTATATAATGAATGGAATTGTCTAAGTGTTAGAGTAATTCCGTGGTGGCCAAAATTTGAGGAATTCGATTTAACGCAATTTTTAGTCATTTTGGTTTGATCAATTCAATTGTTAAATTGATCTAATTAATTTGAGTTAAATTAAGACCAATTAAATTAAGTGTTAATTTAATTTGGTGCCATATGACTATTAATTGGTCAAGTAAATTTAAAGAGTTAAGTTTGTTAACTTAGAGGTTAAGTCAAAATTTAATTAAATTAAAGTGTTTAATTTAATTAAATTGAAGAAGTAGTCTTGGAGGGAAAATTCTAATGAAACATTCATTTGATGAATTAGAGTTTAATTGGTAGACATTTTCATTTAGATTCCAAATCAAATTCAAATTCAAATTAACATGCAACTTGCAAGATGCTTGCTAATTGGCATGCTTAGGTGAACCCTCTCCTGAGGAAGGTGTGATGCCACCTTAACATCACACCATCCTCCCTCTATATATAGATATAGAGGGGGCAGCCACCAGCTGATTTTTTATTCACACATTTTGTGAATCTAAACATTAGATCTAAAATTCTCTCCAAAATTGTGATTCTCTCATGTGTTGAGGTTCCAATCTTTTATTCACCTCTCTCCCTCACTATTTTTAGCCTTCAACCATGCTCTCTTCCTTCTTAGTTTTTCCATCTGAATTAAGGAGGAAAGGATAGTCCTTTGGTGCATGGACTTGGGCATTAGAGGCAAGACAAATTTTGGATTGCTTCTTTGGTTATCCTCTATTCCATCAGTAATTTTCTAGACTCTGTTCGAGGTCATGTCGAAGGATTTTGGTGCTGAATTTTTTACTAGACATTCTCTACTGAGTTGGTGAAATTTTGGTCCAGATTTGGCTTGAATCCGAGGGAATTTTCCACCTCAAATGTTGATCACACCGTGTTGTGCTAGAAGAAGTTTGCTTTTGGAAATGAAAGCACTTCTTCAAGTTTTGGTTGGATTTTTCTTAAGAGGTAACAATCTGACCTTAATCCATTATATTGGCATGATTTAGATCCTTGTGGTGTTGTAAACTATGTTACATTTTAGTTTTTAAATGTTTTAAATTGGATCCTTAGTCTTACACCTCTTTCAAGTGAATCTGCTATATTCTCTTATAATGCTACCCACTCCACTCGAATGTCGCGTCTATCAATGATCTCCTAGATCAAATGATATCGCCTCAAAATGTCCTTAGATCGCCGATGAAATCTTAGCTCTTTGGCTTGCGCCATCACCCTATTGTTGTCATAGAAGACAACTACAAGCACAACAATGCTAGGCACTACATCCAACTTTTAGATAAAGTTTTTCATCCAAACATCTTTCTTTGCAGCTTCTGAAGCCGCAATATATTCTACCTTAGTGGTTGAATCGGTCATGGTGTCTTGTTTGGAACTTTTCCAACTCACTGCGCTGCCATTGTGGTAAAATATAAATCCAAAAGTGGATTTTAGGTCATCTATATTAGATTGGAAACTAGAATCCAAAAACCCCTCAAGTTTCAATTTTCCATTGCCGTATACCAAAAGAAATTCTTGGTCCTTCTCAAGTACTTAAGGATTACTTTAACAGCCATTCAATGAATTTTACTGGGGTTAAATTAAAAGTGGCTCGTAAAACTTAGTGTATGTGCCACATCCGGCCTTGTACATTGAATGACATACATTACGCTCTCTATGGTGGACGCATAAGGTATGTAGAACATTCTATGCCATTTGTCGTCAATCTTAGGTGCCATAGACTTGGAGTGACGAATACCGTATTCCATAGGGAAGAATCCTTCCCTCCTTAGATTCTTCCATACTAAACCTCTTTAGTATCTTGTCAATGTATAGTATTTGGGTAAGCCCCAGCATCCTCCTCGATCTATCTCTATACATATGTATTCCTAATACATAGAATGTTTCTCCTAAATCCTTTACTGAGAATTGAATAGATAACCATGCTTTAGTACACTCTACTATTGCACTCTCATTCCCAATGAGAAGAATGTCATCAACATAAAGCACAATAAACAGTACACTACGCCACTAGTTTTATTGTACACACAAGGTTCATACACATTTTTTACAAAGCCAAACAATTTGACTATCTTATCAACTTTGGGACACCTGTTTGAGTTCATAAATGGATCTCTCGAGTTTGCAAACCTTTTGCTCACTCCATTTGGATGTAAAACCTTGTGGTTGCTCCATATAGATTTCTTCTTCAATGTTTCCATTCAGTAAAGCGGTTTTCACATCCATTTGCCATATCTCATAGTCATAATATGCGGTTATGGCAAGTAAAATCCTAATGGACTAAGGCATTGCGACTGGTGAAAAGGTTTCCTTAAAATCAATATCGGGTCTTTGAGTGTAACCCTTTGCTGCTAGTCGTGCCTTAAAGGTCATAACCTCTCCATTGACTTATAGTTTTCACTTATAGATCCACTTGCAACAATGGGAACTATTCTCTTTGGTAGATCTACCAAAGTCCATACTTTGTTTGAGTACATGGAGTCCATTTTGGATTTTATAGCATTTAGCTAATGTCTCAATTCTATGTCCAACGTAACTTCCTTATAAATCTTCGGATCATTATCCGATTGGCCCATTTCATGAAGGAATTCGAACCTTTTGGGTTGCTTCTTAATTTGGTCTAACTTTCTCAGAGGTTATGTGCAAGGCTCTTGATGTTCAGCTGTTTCTACTACTTGTTGGATTTGATGATCATCTTGAACTTCATCCAGTTCAACAACAATGTGTTTTCTATCTAATATAAATTTCTTAAAGGTGGCGTTCTTTGAAACAAACATTCTTTGTTCCAAGGGATCATAGAAATAATAACCCAAAGACTCTCTTAGGTATCTCACAAACTTACACAAGGTGGATCTCGTATCCAACTTGTCTCCCACTAGCCACTTGATATAAGCATGATGTTGGAATAGTACCCAACAAGCCAATTAGATTGGTCTTGTAAAAGCTATTTCCTTGTAAAGCAATATTCATTGAATGATATTCTTTATATGGCCATCTTCATCTTATGCTCTTTATTACTTCACTTGCATTTGGATGAAGCCCCTAGACCACTCATGACTATGGGACTTGGTTTGATGACCATGGAATAAGTCTCACATGATCGTGATCTTAAATCTTTCAAGTCGTAGGATCTTACGAGATAGGACATCTAAGATCCAGATAGACTTTCACTAACGATGCATAAATTCAAGAATTGGATATTGCTCCATTCCATGAGCAACCGTATGAGATATGGGTGCTTATTAGAGAACAAGGCACTGAAGGCCCATCGGAGAATCCACTAGATAGCCATAGTGGCATGTTCTTTAGCTTACGCTAATGCATATTATTAGTCTTCTGACTTGAGGATCCATGGTAACCTTGTGTTTGGTCCTCATGCTTTGACTCTTCCTTAACCACTTAGCGGGTCTTTCGGGTTGAGATTGGGTATGAGCTACTTGGCATGGAGGTTTGTGAGATCCAAGATGAAATCTGACTTTTCACTTTTGTGAAGGGCGAGTGTATCTCCTATGTATTCTATAATGATCGATTTAAAGAAATCCTTGTGAAAGGTGGTGTGACAATTTGGAAAAGAGTTTTCCGAAGATGAGGTCACACAAGGGAATTGAGCATTGAGAATAGAGACACAGTATCGAGGCTATTAGGGAGCTGACAAATATCTTACCCTGGGCCTCTTTTGGGAGATGGGAGACGGTAGGACCGTATTTACATGGTAAGTGTAGAGCTATAACGGTTCTCCAAAACATTCATTTCCACCAATTAGTTGGGCTCTATGGGCTTGAGGTTGGACATCGACCATGGAGATTGGGTACTATTCAATTAATGAGATTAATTGAATTGAGTCGATTAGTTTAAAAGTGTTTTAAACTAAAATGAATATATGATATTTAAAAGTCACAAAGAGTTGTAAGCCCATGTCCAATGAATGGTAGAACCTATTAGGTCACACACAAAATCCAATTAGCTTCTTAATTAATGGAGGAAATTTTCTAATTGTTAGAAACATCTCATAGTGGACCGATTTTAAAGTATCTTTGAAGGTCAATTTTGGTTTGATTAATTTAAGTGTTAAATTAATCAATTAATTTAACGAGTAAATTAGACCAATAATTAAGGAGTTAATTATTGAGTGCCAATATGACCATCCATTGGTCAAGTTAACTTAAAGAGTTAAGTTAACAAAATTCAAGCTTAAGAGTTGAGTTTGTTTGGTTTAAGAGTTAAGTCAAAGGTTAATTAATTAAATTAAAGTGTTTAATTTAATTAATGGAAAGTACATATTTTAGAGGGAAAATTCAAATGAAATGTTCATTTGAATTAACATTTTAATTAGCTTAAAATTAGATTTCAAAAATGGATTTGAATTTGCATTTGCCACCTTGGTAATGCAAGTGGCCGCCCAT
Source organism: Jacaranda mimosifolia (assembly GCA_018894105.1). NCBI lineage: Eukaryota > Viridiplantae > Streptophyta > Magnoliopsida > Lamiales > Bignoniaceae > Jacaranda > Jacaranda mimosifolia. The sequence continues at coordinate 22,875,905 of CM032121.1, forward strand.
CTTGAGGAAGGTGTGATGCTAAGTCCTCACCCTATATATAGATATAGTGGGTGTGTGGATTGCATATTGTTGAAAGTGTGAAAGAATTAGATTCTTTTGCAAATTCCCTCCAAAACCTCTTGCAAGCATTGCATTTATGTGTTGAAAACTTTACTTTCTTCTTCTTCTTCCCAACCAAAAATTGGTCTCCTCCATAGCTAATCTCTGGTCTTATTCTAGCTTATAGACTAGGGATTTTGGAAAATATATTTGGTGTGTGGATCATATCAATAGAGGCAAACAAGTTAGTTTGCCACAGTTTGGAGATCTACCTACACAGAGTCCAATTTGACGAATTTTTCTAGGGAGATCAAAAAATCCTTTTGGTCCAAATTTTTTACTTTGTTTCCTCCAAGGTGTTAAGAGGTTGCAATATTTTTTCATGATTTTTGGAGTAGTTTTGATGTGGTTAAAAATTGCTCTATTACTGCTGCGCAGTTTCTGGCAAATTCTGGATTGGTGAAAAGTTCACCACTTTCTCCTTGGATTTTGGCATTTCAAGGTAACACTCTATCTAAATCTGAATTTTAAGCATGATTTGATCCTAGTTAGCATGTAAGCACTAGTTTATTAAGCTTTTAAAGTTTTTATAATTGGATCATAGTGCCTTACATATTTTCACATAAGATCCCCAAGCCAAGCTCTTAAGAAAGAGTAAGAAGGTGTTTGCCAAACCACATCTCATACAGTATCTTTAGCACCGACTTTGAAGGTACTATATTTAGTAACTTCACTGTCATCTCTAAGGCATATCCTCAAAAAGATATAGGCAAGGCGTATCCTCAAAAAGATATAGGCACATTAAAAAATCTCATCATGGAATATATCATGTCCAACAAGGTATGATTTCTCCTCTCAGCTACTCCATTATGTTAGGATGTGCTGGGTAGAGTCCATTGAGAGAGAATCCCATTATCCTTTAGATAATCCAATTTGTACTTATGTACTTTCCCCCTCATCCAATGAAAGAGCTTTAATACTTAGTCTTATTTGTTTTTTTTACTTCATTCCTATACTCTTTGAACTTTTCAAATGTTTTGGGCTTGTACTTTATAAGATACACATGTCTGAACCGACGATGATCATCGGTGAAGGTGGTGAAGTAAGAATAGCCTCCTCTTGCATCAACTCTTAGTGGGCCACAAACACCCATATGGATCAAATCCAAAGGACTTGTGGTTTGCTTCGATTGTCCCACAAAAGGAGTCTTGGTGGGAAGATCGCTCCGATTTTCCATTTAAACAAGATTCACAAGTAGGAAGATTCTCACTGCCACTAACATTTAGTGCTTTGAGAGCTTCTAACTTGCTCATCCTATTTTTAGAGATATGTCCAAATCTTTCATGCCACAAGATGGCATATTCCTGGTTATCTAATTTTCTTTTACTTGATTGAATGTGCATTAATGAAGGTCGAGAATCTAAAATGTATAATCCATTGTTTAATGCATCTTGAGTAATTAAAGCACAATTCTTTAATGCTTTCAACATCCCATTAGATATAGAAAAATCATATCCATCATTATCCAAAATGGGAATAGAAATAATGTTCTTAACAAGATTGGGTACATAGTAGCAAAGATCAAGTACAATGCAAGAATTCTTTAAATCTAACTTGATTACGCCTTCAACCATGGCCACAACTTTTGCTCCATTTCCAAGGTGAAGGATCATATCCCTTTTATTGAGACTCCTTCATCTTTCCATCTTTTGTAATGAATTATAAAGGTGAGAACCACATGCAGTATCAAATATCCATAAGGAAGAATTTATCATTAAATGCACTTTAATAAGGTATATACCCTTCCCAAAGGTGCCAAGGTATTCTTTGCAATTTCTTTTCCATTGGCCTTTCTCGCCATAATAGAAACAAGTAGCATTGGCTTTAGCCTCTTTCTTTTTTTAGATTCCCCCAAACCTTTCAAAGGTTGCTTTCCCTTAGAAGAAGAACGTTTCTTCTTTTTACCTCCCTTTCTAGCACCCTTAGGGCCTTTAGACTTGAAGGAGAAAGCAAGCATAAGAGGCTTGTCTTTCTTCGTAGTTGCCTCGGTGATTACTAATATATTGATCAATTCATTGATTGTAACTTCTTACATTGTCATGTTAAAGTTCACAACAAATTAGTCAAATGAGCTAGGCAATGATTGAAGGATCAAATCTACATAGAGCTCATTATCCATGACAACGTCCAATTGACCAAGTTCCTCGATGAGATTGACCATCTTTAACCCATGATCATGGGCACTCGAGCTTTTATTCGTTCTTGTCCTAAAGAGTTCCTTAGATGATGAAAACCTTTCATGTCTAGTTTGTCTACCATACAACTCTTGTAGGTGCAAATAGATCTCGTGAGTGATTTTCATGTGCTGGTGAGACGTTTTGAGCTCATAGACGTGAAGCCATCATGAGACATCTTGTTTGTAAATCATCATCCACAAATTTCATGAACACTTCACGTGCCTCATTGGTGGCATCATTGCCAATGGTATCCGGCGGACTTTGATCAAGCACATAAGCCCTATTTTCCCAATCTACAATAATCTTAAGGTTTCTAATCCAATATTGTAAGTTAGGACTATTGAGTTTATTAGTTTCCAAAATAGCGTTGAGTGGATTCTTAGCCATTTGTTTTGAGATTTCAAAAATCTACAAAGTAGAAAAATAGAATATAAGCATGTGATTGAATATTAACATTGAAAACGTGTTCATGGACATTCAATCATATTTTTCTCCTACTATTTTGTCAAATTCTTCACCCTAGATGAATTCAGGAAATCTTATTTCCTAGTGAGAATCAAGGCCCAAAAGGACTTGTAATGGACCCACAACTCGTGAGATATCCACAAATAATCCCAAGGTAAGCAACTTTTGCTAATTGCATCTATGTTCAACCCTTGGTATATTTTGCCTTACTTTTCATGTAAACCCATACCTCGTGCGACATCTACACTACTAGATGTAAAGTCGGACCTACCAATCAAGCTTTGATTTGAGACGGCTCCATGTCATCCCACGCCTCGTGGCCAATGCATAGGAAGCATCAAATCAAAGGTCATCATATGCTAAGTATGTGATCACAACTTTCCACCATAAGCGTGACCCATAACTTGTGAGACATCACACAAACGTGGTAGTGCTGTCAGGCCACATACTATTGGTAGAAGTCTTAGATTAATTAAGATTCCTTTTAATTTGTATCAATTTTGACATAACATTTGAAGGCACTTAAACTCTTATAAGTAGAGGGTTTTTCTTGCTTGCAAAGATCTCATCAAGTTTATTTTCTTATTTAGATTTTCTATATCCTAACCATGCATCTCATACAACAATAGGATATGGAAAACATAAATAAGTAAATGCGCCTAGCATGTTCCTAGGGTGGGATGACCATGAGCCTTAAGCAAGTAGTGCACTCAGAGCCATAGGTGCACTACTTAGTTGAATTTAAGTAGGTTGATTAAATCTAACAATTACATAAATGTATCCCCATACATTTGTTGGAATAGCGCCCTACAGCCAATAAGATTGGCATGTAAACTATTTCACTAGTGATACAATCTTGATTGAATGATATTCTTTATAAATGGCCATCTTTATCTTATGCTTATGTTACTTCCCAGGCATTTGGTTGAAGCCTTTAGATCACACAAGACTATGGGACTTGGTCACACACTAAGTGGTGATCACGAAAAAAGTCTTACACGGTCGTGATCTAAAACACCCCAAGTCATAGAATCTTATGAGATAGGGCATCTACGATTTGAATATACTTGCACTAACGATGCACAATCCAAGGATTGGATGTTGTTCCATTACATGAGCAATCCATATGAGATATGGGTGCAATCTAGTAGGTACTTGTTAGAGAACAAGGCATTGGAGGCCCGCCCAAAGAATCTACTAGGTAGCCGTAGTGGCAAGTTCTTTAACTTACGCTAGTGCATATAATTAGTCATTTGACCTGACGATCCATTTTAACCTTATGTTTAGGTCCTAATACTTTGACTCATCCCTTGTCATCCATGGGCCGTTCGAGTTGTGATTAGATATGGGCTACTTAAATATGGAGGTTTATGGGATCCACGATGAGATCCGACTCCTTATCTTTGTGAAGGGCGAGTGCATCTCTTATATGTTCTATAATGGTTGATTCCAAGGAGTCCTTGGCCAAGGAAGTATGGCAATTTGGAAAAAGAGTTTTTCAAAGCTAAGGTCATAAATTAAAATCCAAAATTAAGAATAGATGCATAGTATCGAGGCTATTAGGGAGACGATAAATATCTTGCTCTGGGCCTTTTTCATAAAGATAGGAGACGAAAGGACTGTATTTATATAGTACATGTAGAGCTAGAATGGTTTACCAAAAGGATTCATTCGGCCAATTCTTGGGCTCCATGAGCTTGAGGTTGGACATCGACCATGGAAATTGGGTACTCTTCAATTAATAGAGATTAATTGAATTGAGTCAATTAGTTTAAAGGAGTTTAAACTAATGTGAATATTTGATATTCTAAAGTCACAAGAGTTGGGAGCCTACATCCAATGAACGGTAGAACCTAATGGGTCATACACAAAAGCCAATTGGAAATCCTACTTGATGAAGGGAATTTTCTAAGTATTAGAAAGATTCATAGTGACCCAAAACTAAGGGTTACAGTTAATGTAGTTTTTAGTCATCATGGCTTAATCAATTTAATCATTAAATTGATCTAATTAATTTGAGTTAAATTAAGTGTTAATTTAATTTAGTGTCACATGTCTATCAATTGGTCAAGTTAACTTAAAGAGTTAAGTTAACAAATACTAGCTAAAAGAGTTAAGCTAGTTGACTTAAAAGTTAAGTCAAAGTTTAATTAAATTAAAGTATTTAATTTAATTAAAGCGAAGAAATGAATTTGGAGGGAAAACTCAAATGAATGATTCATTTGGTGTGGAATTAGAGTTTATCTAGATGACATTTCATATGATGAAATGAAGATTCCAAATGAAATTCAAATTCACAAGAAATGTAGGTGCAACTTGCAACTTGTGTGAAAGTTGGCATGCAGATGTGGCGCCCCTCCTTGAGAAAGGTGTGATGCCACCTTGGCATCACACCATCCCCCTTTTATATGTAGATATAGAGGGGATGACCAACATGATAGATTTGCAAGCATTAAGATCTAATTATTAGATCTAAATTTCCTTCCAATTTTGTGATTCTCTGATGAGTTGAGGCTTCACACCTTCTTCACCTCCCTCCCTGATGTTTTGGCCTTCATCAAGTTTTTGCTTTCTTCTTAGTTATTCCAGCTAAACTAGGAAGAAAAGAATTGTCCATTAGTGTGTGAACTTTCAAATTAGAGGCAAGACATTTGGATTTCTTGGTTTGGTGATCCTTTGTTCTAGCAGTGACTTTCTAGGCTCTGTTTGTTGCCTTGCCAGAGTTGTTTGGAGCTGAATATTTTACTGAACATTCTCCAATGAGTTGGGAAAAAGTTTAGTCCATATTTGGATCAAATCGGAGGTGATTTGCCCAATCAAAAGTTGATCACACCTTGCTGCGCCAGAAGCAATTTGCTTTCAGGAAAGGAAACGCGTCTTCAAGTTTTAGTTGGATTTTGTTGGAGAGGTAATAATTTGACCTAGATCCATTTTATTGGCATTAATTTAGATCCTTGCGGTGGTGTAATTTAAGTTATTTTCAGTTTTGAAGTGTTTTAAATTGGATCCTTGACCTACATTGACTTTCAAGTGATATCGAAGCCTTAGTTCATGCTATAATTTGAATTTTCCTTTGGTCGATTTATGTGATGAATTGATCTAGATCTTCAAATACTTGATTCATATGATGAATTGGAGTGTTTGTATGATGATGCTTGTGGCTCCTTTGATGATGAGTAGATGTTATTCTAATATGTGTTTTAATTGTTAATTCATATGTTAGTGTAATTTGATTCACGATTAGTTAATGTTAAATTTTGGTTTAGCATTAACGGATGTTATATGTTGATATAGAATGTTATATTTGACCTTAAGTTATTTTGGCCATTCTCAAAATCCAATAAGATTGGATTTAATTGGAGATTTTTGGAAGAATATGATTCTCACTTAAACTTGATTTTTGAAGCATGTTTAAGAACTTAAAATTTCATTTTTAAAAGGTGTTTCAGATATGAAATATAGCGCCCCTACTCAAGATAGCACATAAGTTGAGATGCCACTCAATTCAATCTTAAATTGAACCCAAAATACAAATCAATGGGCCCATAATCAAATATTTCAAGCTTATCAAAAATAGTAATGGATTTCAACTTAAACAAACATTAAACAATCCTGTAACAGACAACATATACACTAAATACATACTACAAAATTTTCCAAATTCAACTTATCAGAAGCAGCAGAATTTCAAACTTAACAGACTCAATGAACCATTAAGTAGGTGCCATAATTCACCTTTTACATTTAACAAAACATTTACATGTCTTCAATTATCACATGGCATATCACAATGTTTCGAGTTCATGCTTAGCGTTTAGATGTTTTCATATATACGTTCAAACACCTAATCTATTACAAAATACGCTTATGTCCAGCCTGGAGTCCAAGTTCTTCACTCAATCCCTATATGAGAGAATCAAAGATAAAAATGGGGGATAAGTCTAAAGGACTTATTGATGGATAGCTGTAAGCATAAGTAGAAGGGATCTGTTGAGGAAGATCAACTTAACAAACCGTAAATCAACAATCAGGTGGAAACATATCATAATATGGACAAGCAGTCAAGAAACAATTGAACAGTTAAGAAATAATTAAATAATCAAAAATCGGTCAAGTAAATAGATCAGATCAAAGATGTACTTATTCTAGTCAAACTAAACTTACCGAAGTGCGAAGCTTGGTATAAAACTTAACCTTACATAAATTGGACTAAACTTACCCAAGTTTGATAACCTGGTACATAACTTCCCCAAGCGTGACATTCTGGTAAAAAACTTACCTAAGCATAGCCTAGTACATAACTTATCCAGGCATGCCAGCTTGGTACATAACTTATTGCTGACAGAACGAATTAATATCAACAGTACAAACAGATAATAGAAAGTCAAATAATAGATCAAATAGATAATAGACAACCGGATAACAGAGCAAATACATAACAGATGGTTGGATAACAGATAACAAACAGATTTTAAACAATTAACAGATTCTAATAAACATAGTTTAGTACGATACAGAAACAGAAAACCCTCATAGGGGTTTATCCTAATAACAGATAATTGAAAAAAGTGCTAGGTTGGCAAACCATCACCTCCGTAGTCTCAGAAAATTGAAACCTCAATCAATAGTCTACTGGTCTGCGGGACCTACTCTTTTTCGTCACCTAACCAAACGAATAAATTCAAAAATCAAATCTTTATTCGACCTCAAAACCTTCAATAATAATAGTCTAAAATCAGTAACTACCCAATTAACCTCATATCAGGGTTTTAAGTTAACAATAACAACCCTATTTATCTAATTATCTCGGTTGTTGTCATTAACGTTCCAAATTCACAAAATTAGGGTTTTCTCTTCCAATTAACTCGATAATTCCCAATATTTTCATAAAATAATACAATCCAAGTTTACAAAACCTATATTGGCACATGCATATACCGAGTTCTAGTCCCATATCATCTTAAATCGCCTAATTATCATTTCTCGAGTTCTAATTTCATCAAATCATAGTTTAATCACTTGATAAACTCGATTAATCCAAACTTATCATTTAATAATACATAATTCGGGTCTACTATGCTATGTCATAATCTATGCATGGGAATGTATATATACCAAATCAAATTTTAAATCCTCATTCTTGGCATATTACGAAGTCTAATGGAAATAACGGCACATTGCATGTATATACATATATATAAACATATATAATCTAACCTCCTTTTTACCCACGAATTTGAGCTGCAGATTCTAACTTAGATCAACCACCGTGCCGCTGATGCTGTTTACTGTTGTTGAAAAAAGCCAATCTCACCAAAACACGCCTTTCTTTCTCCTGAATCCAATGCCACATTAATTTTAGATTCTCGTGCCAAATTAACCCACGAATCACACCTTGAAGCCTCAATACCACCTCATGCCACCACTTCGATCTTTCCATTTCTGCCACTATTGGTGGTTAGAACCCAAAACCAACTTTGCTAAACACTTTCTTGAGTTGAACCCGTCTCGAAACACCCTTGGTCCGTCACGAAATGTCATCGAAAGGAGGAAACCCGCCATGCTCTGCTGTGAGCTCTCATCGGCCATGGTGTTTCCAATAGTTCACCAGTCAAAATGGACGGTTATTGGTGCCACGTGATAGCCATGACGAGGGGAAGAAGATAACTGGCAGATTTTAGGAGTTTTAGTCATCGGAGATGGAAGTTCGCTAGAGAGGGGTTCACGGTGGTCTAAAGCAAGGGGAAGGAAAATGAAGTAATAAGGCAGTCATAAATTATTTATAGATGGCCAATGGAGATAGTTCATCTCCTGAGGTAGTATTAATGGCCTAGATTGGCCAAGGTAATCGAACGATTATGGGGGCTGGGCACCTACTTTACAAAATATATATGTGCATTCCCCCATGAAAGTGAAATAACCAATACACTTGGAAAGTGGGCGAATTAATGATCATAATTATTATAGAAGAGGCTTGAAAAGACCATTCATCCCTTGGATACTAGACTAATTGCCCAAATAGCATAGGATCCGCATCTTCTTATTTAGGTCGAGTCTCGACCTGAATGAACCTGACCCAGAACAGGTCATAAGCTACGTGGCAGACCGTTGATTAATCTGGGATCCAATGTGCAATATAATGCTAGCTTAGTAAGTACAAGAAGGACAGTCCGTTACCTATAAGAGGCAAACCCAGCACAGTCCCAGGTCAAGCTATTAGTATTAATTGTCACTTGAACTATTCTCTTTACCTTGAACTCATTTGATCACCTCAATAACTTAGGCATCAGAGGGCCTTAGCTGAGGGCGATCTTAGCTAGCCTAATGTGTGCTCTTGTGGTTAGGTCAGAGATCCAAATTACACTTGTGCGGTTAAGGGTCAAGGTCATTGCCAGGTTTAGTTTTGGTAAACCGGGTTGAGGTCGTAGTCCAGAAACCTGATCCGCATCATCCGTGATTGATTGAGAAACCTCAAAATAGTGCTAAGAAGACTTATGTACTTGATCAAACTCTACTAGAAACCATTGGCGAGGACGCCACCAATGAGGCTCGTGAATTATTCATGAAGTTTGTGGATGGTGATCTACAAACAAGGTGTCTCAGGATGGCAACTATGTCTAATGAGTTGCAATAGACTCATGAGCGTATGAAGCGTGCAAGTGAGATCTGTGAACACTTACAAGAGTTGTATGGTGTCCGCACTAGACACGAACGGTTCACTTTGTCTAGGGAGCTGTTTAGAAGTAGAATGACTAAGGGCATGAGTGTCCATGATCATGAGCTCAAAAAGATCGGGCTTATTGATAAGTTTGGCCAACTTGATGTGATAATGGACAATAACCTCTATGTGGATTTGATCCTATGGTCATTGCTAAATTAATTCGACCAATTTGTTATTAACTTTAATATGTATAAGAAAAAAGTGGCGATTAACGAATTAGTGAACATGTTGATTACCATCGAGGTGACGATGAAAAAGGATAAGCCTCTTCTACTATTACAAACCAGTAAACGCTAAGGATCCCAATTGCTGACTATTACTAACCAGGGGAGTGTGGAAAGTAGATATTCTTTAGTCTTAGGGTTGGGATCATAGACTGATGTATCTACAGTAGCAGATGAGGGATCAATCGATGACGAACCCATAGGATGATCGGGATCTCGAGACAAGGTGGGGATCGGGGTTGAACCCATATAGGGTACCGCGTGGAGAGAGGTCACACCCTCGGAGTGTGAAGACACAGAGGCACTTTCACTCGACCCCAACTGAATGAGGTTGTGAAACTCGAACTCAAATTTGAAGTCATAATTAACAAAGAAGAATGAAGAGAAGAATGAACCTAAAGGGTTAGGATCGGGCGAGAGATCCAAGAGGTCAAAGAACAAAATTTGTTAGAGCAAAGGGAAACAAAAAGAAGTATGAGGTAGTTATAAATTATTTATAGATGGCCAAGGGTGATGATTTATCTCCTGAGGTAGTATAATGGCCCAGATTGGCCTAGGTAATCGAACGGCTATGGGGGCCGAGCTCCTACTTTCCAAAATACATAGGTGAATTCCCCCATGAAAGTGAAAGAACCAATACACTTGGAAAGTAGGAGAATTAATGATCATAATTATTATAGAAGAGGCTTGAAAATACTATTCATCCCTTGGATGCTAGACTAATTGCCCACATAGGATAGGATCCACATCTTCTTATTTCGATTGAGTCTCGAACTGAATGAACCCGACCCAGAATAGGTCATAAGCAAAGTGGTGGACCGTTGATTAATCTGGGATCTAACGTGAAATATAATGCTATCTCAATCCGTACAGGAAGGACAGTCCGTTACTTATATGAGGTAAACCCAGCACAGTCCCAGGTCAAGCAATTAGTATTAATTGTCATTTGAACTCTTCTCTTTACCTTGAAATCATTTGATCACCTCACTAACTTAGGCGTCAGAGGGCCTTAGCTGAGGGCGATCTTAGCTAGCCTAATGTGTGCTCTTGTGGTTAGGTCAGAGATCCAAAATACACTTGTGCGGTTAAGGGTCAAGGTTATTGCCAGGTTTAGTTTTGGTAATCTGGGTTGAGGGCGTAGTCCAGAAACCTGAGCTGCATCATCCGCGATTGGTTGGGAAACCTCAAAATAGTGCTACGAAGACTTATGTACTTGATCAAAGTCTACTAGAAACCATTGACGAGGACGCCACCAATGAGGCTCGTGAATTATTCATGAAGTTTGTGGATGGTGATCTACAAACAAGGTGTCTCAGTATGGCAACTATGTCCAATGAGTTGCAAAAGACTCATGAGCATATGAAGCGTGCAAGTGAGATCTGTGAACAACTACAAGAGTTGTATGGTGTTCGCACTAGACACGAACGGTTCACTTTATCAAGGGAGCTGTTTAGAAGTAGAATGACTAAGGGCATGAGTGTCCATGATCATTAGCTCAAAAAGATCGGGCTTATTGATAAGTTTGGCCAACTTGATGTGATAATGGACAATAACCTCTATGTGGATTTGATCCTATGGTCATTGCTAAATTAATTCGACCAATTCGTTATTAACTTTAATATGTATAAGAAAAAAGTGGCGATTAACGAATTAGTGAACATGTTGATTACCATCGAGGCGACGATGAAGAAGGATAAACCTCTTCTACTATTACAAACTAGTAAACGCTAAGATCCCAATTGGGGACTATTACTAACTAGGGGAGTGTGGAAAGTAGATATTCCTTAGTCTTAGGGTTGGGATCATAAATTGATGTATTTACAGTAGCAGATGAGGGATCAATCGAGGATGAACCCATAGGATGGTCGGGATCCTGAGACTAAGTTGGGATCGGGGTCGAACCCATATAGGGTACCACATAGAGGGAGGTCACACCCTCAGAGTGTGAAGACACATAGGCACTTTCACTCGACCCCAATTGAATGAGGTTGTGATACTCGAACTCAAATTTGAACTTATAATTAACAAAGAAGAATGAAGAGAAGAATGAACCTAAAGGGTTAGGATCGGGTGAGAGATCCAAGAGATCGAAGAACAAAATTTGTAAGAGCAAAGGGAATCAAAATGAAGTTATGAGGTAGTCATAAATTATTTATAGATCGCCAAGGGTGATGATTTATCTCCTGAGTTAGTATCAATGGCCCAGATTGGCCTAGGTAATCGAACGGCTATGGGGGCCGAGCACTTACTTTCCAAAATATATAGGTGCATTCCACCATAAAAGTGAAAAAACCAATACACTTGGAAAGTGGGCGAATTAATGATCATAATTATTATAGAAGCGGCTTGAAAAGACCATTCAACCCTTGGATACTAGACTAATTGCCCAAATAGGATAGGATCCGCATATTCTTATTCGGGTTGAATCCCGACCAGAATAAACCCAACTAAGAACCGGTCATAAGCTACGTGGTGGACCGTTGATTAATCTGGGATCTAACGTGCAATATAATGCTAGCTCAATCAGTACAAGAAGGACCGTCCATTACCTATAAGAGGCAAACCCAGCACAGTCCCAGGTCAAGCTATTAGTATTAATTATCACTTGAATTCTTCTCTTTACCTTGAACTCATTTGATCACCTTACTGACTTAGGCATCGGAGGGCCTTAGCTGAGGGTGATCATAGCAAGCTTAATGTGTGCTCTTGTGGTTAGGTCAGAGATACAAAATACACAAGTGCGGTTTCAGGTCAAGGACATTGCCAGGTTTAGTTTTGGTAATCTGGGTTGAGGTCGTAGTCCAGAAACCTGAGCCACATCATCCGCAATTGGTTCGGAAACCTCAAAATAGTGCTGAGAAGACTTATGTACTTGATCAAACTCTACTAGAAACCATTGGCGAGGACGCCACCAATGAGGCTCGTGAATTATTCATGAAGTTTGTGGATGGTGATCTACAAACAAGGTGTCTCAGGATGGCAACTATGTCTAATGAGTTGCAATAGACTCATGAGCGTATGAAGCGTGCAAGTAAGATACGTGCACACTTACAAGAGTTGTATGGTGTCCGCACTAGACACGAACGGTTCACTTTGTCTAGGGAGTTGTTTAGAAGTAGAATGACTAAAGGCATGAGCATCCATGATCATGGGCTAAAAATGATCGGGCTTATTGAAAAGCTAGGTCAGCTTGATGTGATAATGGACGATAACCTCTATGTGGATTTGATCCTATGGTCATTGCTAAATTAATTCGACCAATTCGTTATGAACTTTAATATGTATAAGAAAGAAGTGGCGATTAACGAATTGGTGAACATGTTGATTACCATCGAGGCGACGATGAAAAAGGATAAACCTCTTCTACTATTACTAACCAGGGGAGTGTGGAAACTAGATATTCCTTAGTCTTAGGATTAGGATCATAGACTGATGTATCTATAGTAACAGATGAGGGATCAATCGAGGACGAACCCATAGGATGATCGGGATCCCGAGACTAGGTTGGGATCGGGGTCGAACCCATATAGGGTACCGCGTGGAGAGAGGTCACACCCTCGGAGTGTGAAAACACAGAGATACTTTCACTTGACCCCAACTGAATGAGGTTGTGAAACTCAAACTTAAATTTGAACTCATAATTAACAAAGACGAATGAAGAGAAGAATGAACCTAAAGGGTTAGGATCGGACGAGAGATCAAAGAGGTCAAAGAACAAAATTTGTCATAGCAAAGGGAAACAAAATGAAGTTACGAGGTAGTCATAAATTATTTATAGATAGCCAAGGGTGATGATTTATCTCCTGAGGTAGTATCAAAGGCCCAGATTGGCCTAGGTAATCTAACGGCTATGAGGCCGAGCACCTACTTTCCAAAATATATAGGTGCATTCCACCGAAAAAGTAAAAGAACCAATACCCTTGGAAATTGGGTGAATTAATGATCATAATTATTATAGAAGAGGCTTGAAAAGACCATTCAGCCCTTGGATACTAGACTAATAGCCCAAATAGGATAGGATCCGCATCTTCTTATTTAGGTCGAGTCTCGACCTGAATGAACCTGACCCAGAACAGGTCATAAGCTACGTGGCAGACCGTTGATTAATCTGGGATCCAATGTGCAATATAATGCTAGCATAGTAAGTACAAGAAGGACAGTCCGTTACCTATAAGAGGCAAACCCAGCACAGTCCCAGGTCAAGCTATTAGTATTAATTGTCACATGAATTCTTCTCTTTACCTTGAACTCATTTGATCACCTCACTAACATAGGCATAGGAGGGCCTTAGCTGAGGGCGATCTTAGCTAGCCAAATATGTGCTCTTGTGGTTAGGTCAGAGATCCAAAATACACATGTGCGGTTTCAGGTCAAGGTCAAGGTCATTGCCAAGTTTACTTTTGGTTATCTGGGTTGAGGTCGTAGTCCAGAAACCTGATCCGCATCATCCGTGATTGATTGAGAAACCTCAAAATAGTGCTAAGAAGACTTATGTACTTGATCAAACTCTACTAGAAACCATTGGCGAGGACGCCACCAATGAGGCTCGTGAATTATTCATGAAGTTTGTGGATGGTGATCTACAAACAAGGTGTCTCAGGATGGCAACTATGTCTAATGAGTTGCAATAGACTCATGAGCGTATGAAGCGTGCAAGTGAGATACGTGCACACTTACAAGAGTTGTATGGTGTCCGCACTAGACACGAACGGTTCACTTTGTCTAGGGAGCTGTTTAGAAGTAGAATGACTAAAGGCATGAGTGTCCATGATCATAGGGCTAAAAATGATCGGGCTTATTGAAAAGCTAGGTCAACTTGATGTGATAATGGACAATAACCTCTATGTGGATTTGATCCTATGGTCATTACTAAATTAATTCGACCAATTTGTTATGAACTTTAATATGTATAAGAAAGAAGTGGCGATTAACGAATTGGTGAATATGTTGATTACCGTCGAGGCGACGTTGAAAAAGGATAAACCTCTTCTACTATTACTAACCAGGGGAGTGTGGAAACTAGATATTCCTTAGTCTTAGGGTTGGGATCATAGCCTGATGTATCTATAGTAACAGATGAGGGATCAATCGAGGACGAACCCATAGGATGATCGGGATCCCGAGACTAGGTTGGGATCGGGGTCAAACCCATATAGGGTACCGCGTGGAGGGAGGTGACACCCTCGGAGTGTGAAGACATAGAGGCATTTTCACTCGACCCCAACTGAATGAGGTTGTGAAACTCGAATTCAAATTTGAACTCATAATTAACAAAGAAGAATGAAGAGAAGAATGAACCTAAAGGGTTAGGATCGGACGAGAGATCCAAGAGGTCAAAGAACAAAATTTGTTATAGCAAAGGGAAATAAAATGAAGTTACGAGGTAGTCATAAATTATTTATAGATGACCAAGGGTGATGATTTATCTCCTGAGGTAGTATCAAAGGCCCAGATTGGCCTAGGTAATCTAACGGCTATGAGGCCGAGCACCTACTTTCCAAAATATATAGATGCATTCCACCAAAAAAGTAAAAGAACCAATACCCTTGGAAATTGGGTGAATTAATGATCATAATTATTATAGAAGAGGCTTGAAAAGACCATTCATCCCTTGGATACTAGACTAATAGCCCAAATAGGATAGGATCCGCATCTTCTTATTTAGGTCGAGTCTCGACCTGAATGAACCTGACCCAGAACAGGTCATAAGCTACGTGGCAGACCGTTGATTAATCTGGGATCTAACGTGCAATATAATGCTAGCTTAGTAAGTACAAGAAGGACAGTCCGTTACCTATAAGAGGCAAACCTAGCACAGTCCCAGGTCAAGCTATTAGTATTAATTGTCACATGAATTCTTCTCTTTACCTTGAACTCATTTGATCACCGTACTAACATAGGCATCGGAGGGCCTTAGCTTAGGGCGATCTTAGCTAGCCAAATATGTGCTCTTGTGGTTAGGTCAGAGATCCAAAATACACATATGCGGTTTCAGGTCAAGGTCAAGGTCATTGCCAGGTTTACTTTTGGTTATCTGGGTTGAGGTCGTAGTCCAGAAACCTGAGCCGCATCATCCATGATTGGTTGAGAAACCTCAAAATAGTGCTAAGAAGACTTATGTACTTGATTAAAGTCTACTAGAAACCATTGGCGATGACGCCATCATTGAGGCTCGTGAATTATTCACGAAGTTTATGTATTGTTATCTACAAACAAGGTGTCTTAGTATGGAAACTATGTCCAATGAGTTGCAAAAGACTCATGAGCATATGAAGCGTGCAAGTGAGATTTGTGAACAACTACAAGAGTTGTATGGTGTTCGCACTAGACACGAACGATTCCCTTTGTCTAGGAAGTTGTTTAGAAGTAGAATGAATAAGGGCATGAATGTCCATGATCATGGGCTCGAAATGATCGGGCTTATTAAAAAGCTTGGTCAACTTGATGTGATAATGGACAATAACCTTTATGTGGATTTTATCCTATGGTCATTGCTAAATTCATTCGACCAATTCGTTATGAACTTTAATATATATAAGAAAGAAGTGGCGATTAACGAATTGGTGAATATGTTGATTACCGTCGAGGCAACGATGAAAAAGGATAAACCTCTTCTACTATTACTAACCAGTAACTGCTAAGGATCCTAATTGGGGACTATTACTAACCAGGGGAGCGTGGAAAGTAGATATTCCTTAGTCTTAAGGTTTGGATCATAGACTGATGTATCTACAGTAGCAGATGAGGGATCAATCGAGGACGAACCCATAGGATGATCGGGATACCGAGGCTTGATGGGGATCGTGGTCAAACCCATATAGGGTACCGCGTGGAGGGAGGTCACACCCTCAGAGTGTGAAGATACAGAGGCACTTTCACTTGACCCCAACTGAATGAGGTTGTGAAAATCGAACTCAAATTCGAACTCAAATTCGAACTCATAATTAACAAAGAAGAATGAAGAGAAGAATGAACCTAAAGGGTTAGGATCGGGCGAGAGATCCAAGAGTTCAAAGAACAAAATTTGTCAGAGCAAAGGGAAACAAAATAAAGTTATGAGGTAGTCATAAATTATTTATAGATGGCCAAGGATGATGGTTTATCTCCTGAGGTAGTATCAATGGCCCAGATTGACCTAGGCAATCGAACGGCTATGGTGGCCGAGCACCTACTTTCCATAATATGTAGGTGCATTCCCCCATGAAGGTGAAAGAACCAATACACTGGGAAAGTGGACGAATTAATGATCATAATTATTATAGAAGTGGCTGGAAAAGACCATTCAGCCCTTGGATACTAGACTAATTGCCCAAGTAGGATTGGATCCGCATCTTCTTATTCGGGTCGAGTCTCGACCTGAATGAACCTGACCTAGAACAGGTCATAAGCTGCGTGGCGGACCGTTGATTAATCTGGGATCTAACGTGTAATATAATGCTAGCTCAATCAGTATAGGAAGAACAGCCCGTTATCTATAAGAGGCAAACCCAACACAGTCCCAGGTCAAGCTATTAGTATTAACTGTCACTTGAATTCTTCTTTTTACCTTGAACTCATTTTATCACCTCACTAACATAGGCATCGGAGGGCCTTAGCTGATGGTGATCTTAGCTAGCCTAATGTGTGCTCTTGTGGTTAGGTCAGAGATCCAAAATTCACTTGTGCGGTTTCAGGTCAAGGTCAAGGTTATTGCTAGGTTTACTTTTGGTAATCTGGGTTTAGGTTGTAGTCTAGAAACCTGAGCCGCATTATCCGCGATTGGTTGAGAAACCTCAAAATAGTGCTAAGAATACTTATGTACCTGATCAAAGTTTGCCAGAAACCATTGGTAATGACGCCACCAGTGAGGCTCGTGAATTATTCACGAAGTTTATAGATGGTGATCTACAAACAAGGTGTCTCAGTATGGCAACTATGTCTAATGAGTTGCAAAAGACTCATGAGCATATGGAGCATGCAAGTGAGATCTATTCACACCTACAAGAGTTGTATGGTGTCCGCACTAGAAACGAACGACTCACTTTGTCTAGGGAGCTCTTTAGATGTAGAATGACTGAGGGCATGAGTGTCCATGATCATGAGCTCAAAATGATCGGGCTTATTGAAAAGCTTGGTCAACTTGACGTGATAATGGGCAATAACCTTTATGTAGATTTGATCCTATGTTTATTGCTAAATCCATTCGACCAATTCGTTATCAACTTTAATAAGTATAAGAAAGATGTGGCGATTAACGAATTGGTGAACATGTTGATTACCGCCGAGGTGACGATGAAAAAGGATAAACCTCTTCTACTATTACTCACAAGTAACCGCTAAGGATCCCAATTGAGGACTATTACTAACCAAGGGAATGTGGAAAGCAGATATTCCTTAGTTTTAGGGTCGGGATCGAAGACTGATGTATCTACAGTAGCAGATGAGGGATCAATCCAGGACGTACCCATAGGATGATCGGGATCCCGAGACTTGATGGTGATCGGGGTCGAACCCATATAGGGTACGACGTGGAAGGAGGTCACACCTTCGGAGTGTGAAGATAGAGAGATAGTTTCACTCGATCCCAACTGAATGAGGTTGGGCAACTCGAACTCAAATTTGAACTCATAATTTACAAAGAAGAATGAAGAGAAAAATGAACCTAAAGGGTTAGGATCGGACGAGAGATCCAAGAACAAAATTTGTTATAGCAAATGGAAACAAAATAAAGATATGAGGCAGTCATAAATTATTTATAGATGGCCAAGGGTGATGGTTTATCTCTTGAGATAGTATTAATCACCCAGATTGGCTAAGGCAATCGAACAGCTATGGGGCCGGGCGCCTACCTTCCAAAATATGTAGGTGCATTCCCCCATGACGGTGAAAGAACCAATACACTTGGAAAGTGGGGGAATTAATGACCCTAATTATTATAGAAGAGGCTTGAAAAGACCATTTAGCCCCTGGATACTA
The DNA here is from genome assembly GCA_018894105.1 of Jacaranda mimosifolia. NCBI lineage: Eukaryota > Viridiplantae > Streptophyta > Magnoliopsida > Lamiales > Bignoniaceae > Jacaranda > Jacaranda mimosifolia. Next base: position 22,894,546 of record CM032121.1, read on the forward strand.
GACTAATTGCCCAAATAGGATAGGATCAACATCTTCTAATTTTGGTCGAGTCTCGACCCGAACGAACCCGACCCAGAACAAGTCATAAGCTATGTGGTGGACCGTTGATTAATCTGGGATCTAACATGCAATATAATGCTAGCTCAATCAGTACAGGAAGGATTGTCCGTTACCTATAAGAGGCAAACCCAGCATAGTCCTAAGTTAAGCTATTAGTATTAATTGTCACTTGAATTCTTTTCTTTACCTTGAACTCATTTGATCACCTCACTAAATTGGGCATCGGAGGGCCTTAGCGGAGGTCGATCTTAGCTAGCCTAATGTGTGCTCTTGCGGTTAGGTTAGAGATCCAAAATACACTTGTGCGGTTTCAAGTCAATGTCAAGGTCATTGCTAGGTTTAGTTTTGGTAATCTGGGTTGAGGTCGTAGTCCAGAAACCTGAGCCGCATCATCCGCGATTGGTTGAGAAACCTCAAAATAGTGCTAGGAAGACTTATATACTTGATAAAAGTTTGCCGGAAACCATTGGCGATGATGCCACTAATAAGGCTCGTGAATTATTCATGAAGTTTATGGATGGTGATCTACAAACAAGGTATCTCATGATGGAAACTATGTCTAATGAGTTGCAAAAGACTCATGAGCATATAAAGCATGCAAGTGAGATCTGTGCATACCTACAAGAGTTGTATGGTGTCTGCACTAGACACGAATGGTTCACTTTGTCTAGGGAGCTCTTTAGAAGTAGAATGACTAAGGGCATGAGTGGCCATGATGATGGGCTCAAAATGATCAGCCTTATTGAAAAGCTTGGTCAACTTGACGTGATAATGGACAATGACCTCTATGTGGATTTGATCCTATGGTCATTGCTAAATTCATTCGACTAATTCGTTATCAACTTTAATAAGTATAAGAAAGAAGTGGCGATTAACGAATTGGTGAACATGATGATTACTACCGAGGCGACGATGAAAAAAGATAAACCTCTTCTACTACTACTAACCAATAACCGCTAAGGATCCCAATTGGGGACTATTACTAACTAGGGGAATGTAGAAAGCAGATATTCCTCAATTTTAGGGTCAGGATCGTACACTGATGTATCTGTAGTAGCAAATGAGGGATCAATCAAGGACGAACCCATAGGATGATCGGGATCCCGCGACTTGATAGCGATCGGGGTCAAACCCATATAGGGTACGACGTGGAGGGAGGTCACACCGTCGGAGTGTGAAGACAGAGAGACACTTTCACTCGACCCCAACTGAATAAGGTTGTGAAACTGGAACTCAAATTCGAACTCATAATTAACAAAGAAGAATAAAGAGAAGAACAAACCTAAAGGGTTAGGATCGGATGTGAGATCCAAGATATCAAAGAACAAAATTTGTTAGAGCAAAGGGAAACAAAATAAAGTTATGAAGCAGTCATAAATTATTTATAGATGGCCAAGGGTTATGGTTTATCTCCTGAGGTAATATCAATCGCCTAGATTGGCCTAGGCAATCGAACGACTATGGGGGCCGGGCACCTACTTTCCAAAATATATAGGTGCATTCCCCTATGAAAGTGAAAGAACCAATACACTTGGAAAGTTGGGGAATTAATGATCATAATTATTATAAAAGAGGCTTGAAAAGACCATTCAGCCCTTGGATACTAGACTAATTGCCCAAATAGGATAGGATCCACACCTTCTTATTCGGGTTGAGTCTCGACCTGAATGAACCCGACCTAGAACAGATTGTAAGCTGCTTGGCAGACCGTTGATTAATCTGGTATATAACGTACAACATAACGCCAGCTCGATTCATACAAAAAGGACAGTCCGTTACCTATAAGAGGCAAACCCAGCACAGTCCTAGGTCAAGCTATTAGTATTAATTGTCACTTGAATTCTTCTCTTTACCTTGAACTCATTTGATCACCTCACTAACTTAGGCATCAGAGGGCCTTAGCTAAGGGCGATCTTAGCTAGCCTAATGTGTGGTCTTTGTGGTTAGGTTAGAGATCCATAATATACTTGTGCGGTTTCGGGTTAAGGTCAAGATCATTGCTAGGTTTACTTTCGGTAATTTAGGTTGAGGTCGTAGTCCAAAAACCTGAGCTGCATCATCCGTAATTGGTTGAGAAACCTCAAAATAATGCTAGGAAGACTTATGTACTTGATCAAAGTCTACCAAAAACCATTGGCGATGAGGCCACTAATGAGGCTCGTGAATTATTCACGAAGTTTATGGATGGTGATCTACAAACAAGGTGTCCGACAAGAGTTGTATGGTGTCCGCACTTGAGACGAGCTGTTCTCTTTGTCTAGGGAGCTCTTGAGAAGTAGAATGATTAATGGCATGAGTGTCTATGATCATGGGCTCAAAATGATCGGGCTTATTGAAAAACTTGGTCAACTTGACGTGATAATGGACAATGACCTCTGTGTGGATTTGATCCTATGGCCATTGCTAAATTTATTCGGCCAATTCGTTATGAACTTTAGTATGCATAAGAAAGAAGTGGCGATTAACGTATTGGTGAACATGTTGATTACCACCGAGGCGACAATGAAAAAGGATAAACCTTTTATGCTTGTAGCCTCTTCCAAGTCAAAGGGCCATAGAGGTCCTAGAAAGGGATGTGAGAAGCAGAAAAATTATTCTTTGGAAGGAAAGCATCCCTTGAAAGGTTTAGAGGAAGTTAAGAACAAGAAATAGGCTAAAACCGATGCTCCATGTTTCTATTATGGCGAGAATGAGCATTGGAGAAGAAATTGCAAAGCTTATCTGGTAACCTTGAAAAGGGTATGTACTTTATTGAAGTGCACTTGAAGACTAATTCTTCCACATGGGTATCTAATACCGTATATGATTATCACCTTTGTAATTCATTATGGGGGTGGAAAGAAAAAGAAATCTCAAGAAGAGGATATGATCCTCTATCTAGGAAATAGAGCAAAGGTTGTTACCATTGTCCAATGTGTCATCAAGTTAGAATAGGGGAAATTTATTATTGTACGTGATCCATGTTTCTATGCACCCAATCTTATGAAGAATGTAATTTCAATTCCCATTTTGCATAAATAAAGATTTTATTTTTCTATGTCTAATAGAAAATTAAAGGCATTAAAGAATGGTTCTTTAATTGCTCAAGGTACATTGAATAATGGATTGTACGTATTAGATTCTCAAACTTCATTGGTGTACATTCAATGAAGTAAAAAAAGTTAGACATCAAAGAAGATGCCATTCTTTGGTATACAAGACTTGGCATATCTCTAAAAATAGGATGAACAAGTCATAAGCTATCAAAGAACTAAAAGTTAGTGGTATTGAGGAACTTCCCACTTGTGAGTCTTGTTTCAAGGGAAAATGACCAAGACTCCTTTTGTAGGACAATTAGAGCGAACCACAAGTCCTTTGGATTTGAGCCATATGAACTTGTGTGGCCTACTAAGAGTTAGTGTGAGAGGAGGGTATTCTTACTTCGTTACCTTCACCGATGATAATACTAGGTACGAACATGTGTATCTTATGAAATATAAGTTCGAAGCCTTTGAAAGGTTCAAAGAGTATTGGTATAAAGTAGAAAAACAAAGAGGACTTAGTATTAAAGCTTTCCGATCAGATTGAGGAGAGAAATACTTAAGTACTGAATTCTTGGATTATCTAAAAGACAATGGGATTTTCTCTCAATGGACTCCACCGGCCACACCCTAATATAAAGGAGTAGCCGAAAGGAGAAATCAAACCTTGTTGGATTAGTACATTCCATGATGAGCTTTTCTGCTGTGCTTATATCCTTTTTGGGATACGCCTAGAAATGGCAGTGAGGCTACAAAATGTAGTACCCTAAAAGTTAGTGCTAAAGACACCGCATGAGATGTGGCATGCCGAAGCACCCTCTCACTATTATCTAATGGTTTGGGAGTCTCCCGCTTACGTCAAGCAGTTAGTGGAAGACAATTTGGATAGTTGATCTTTCTTGTGTAAGTTTGTGTGATACCCTAGAGAGTCTATGGGTTATTATTTCTATGATCCCTTGGAACAAAAGGTGTTTGCTTCGAGGAATGCCTATTTTTTGAAAAAGAAATTTCTATTAGATAGAAATGGCGTCGTTGTTGAATTTGATAAGGTTCAAGATGATCATCAAATCCCACAAGCGGTGGAAACAAGTAGTGAGCTTTACACACAACTTCTAAGAACATCGGACCAAATCAAGAAGCAACCCAAAAGGTTCAAATTTCTTCATGAGACAGGCCAATCGGATATCTATCTAAAGACCTATGAGGAAGCTATGTTGGACATAGACTCGAGACATTGGCTTGATGCCATGAGATCTAAAATGGACTCCATGTACTCATACAAAGTATGGACTTTAGCAAATCCACCGGAGGGAATCATTCTCATTGGTTGCAAGTGGATCTATAAGCGAAAGCTAGGAGTCGATGGAGAGGTAATGACTTTTAAGGCTCAACTAGTGGCAAAAGGTTATACTCAAAGACCTAGCATGAATTTTGAGGAAACCTTTTCACTGATTGCAATGCCTAAGTCCATTCAGATTTTGCTATAGCCACATATTACGACTATGAGATATGGCAAATGGATGTGAAAACCACTTTCCTCAATGGCAATATTGAAGAAGAAATCTTATATGGAGCAACCACATGATTTTATATCCAAAGCGAGTGAGCAAAAGGTTTGCAAACTCGAGAGATCCTTTCATAGACTCAAGCAAGCGTCCCATAGTTGGAACATACATTTTGATAAAATGATCAAATTATTTGGCTTTATCAAAAATGTGTATGAACCTTGTGTGTATAAGAAGATGAGTGGAAATACTGTACAGTTTATTATGCTTTATGTCGATAACATCTTTCTAATTGGGAATGAGGTAGGTATGTTAGAGTGTACTAAAACGTGGTTATCTACTCAATTCTCCATAAAGGATTTGGGAGAAGCATCCTACGTATTAGAAATACATATATATATAGATAGATTGAAAAGGATATTGGGGCTATCCTAAACCTTATACATTGACAAAATACTAAAGCAATTTAGTATGGAAGAATCCAAGAAGCGATTCCTTCCCATAGGACATGGTGTTTATGTTTTCATGTCTATGGCCCCTAAGACTGAGGTAGAGAGACAAAAGATATCTTGTATTCCTTATGCATCCGCTATAGGGATCATAATGTATGCAATTCATTATACAAGACCAGATGTAGCGCACGCTCTAAGTGTCACGAGCTGTTTCAATCCAATCCTAGTGAATGTCACTGGATGACCGTGAAAACAATCCTTGAGTACTTAAGAATGACTAAGGACATGTTTTTAGTATACACCAATGGAGAATTGAAACCCGAGGGGTTTTTAGATTCAACTTTCCAATTCAATATAGATGATTTAAAATTCACTTTTGGATTTATATTTTGTCTTAATGTCGGCATGGTGAGTTGGAAGAGTTCCAAGCAAGACACCACGAATGATTCAACCACTGAGGTAGAATATATTGCATCTTTGGAAGCTGGAAGAAAAGGTGTTTGTATCAAAAACTCCATCCAAGAGTTAGATGTAATACCTAGCATGTTTGAGCCTGTAGTTGTCTTCTATGACAACAATAGTTTGATTGCACAAGCCAAAGAGCCAAGATCTCATCAGCGTTTCAAGCACATCTTGAGGCGATGCCATTTGATCCTAGAGATCATAGGTAGAGGTGACATTCTAGTGGAAAGAATTGCCTTGGAAGAGAATATAACAGATCCACTGACTAAACCTCTATCACAAAAGGTCTTTGAAGGACATCTTGTGAAGATGGGTCTTAAGACTATGGGGAATTAGCTTTAGGTCAAGTAGGAGATTGTTGGAATAGTGCGCCGTATCCAATAAGATTGACATATAAACTATTTCACTAGTGATGCAATCTTGATTGAATGGTATTCTTTGTAAATGACCATCTTCATCTTATGCTTATATTACTTCACTGACATTTGATAGAAGCCCTTAAATTACTCAAGATAGCAGGACTTCGTCATGACTAGGTAGTGATTATGGAATAAGTCTTACACAATCGTAATCTTAAATATCACAAGTCATAGAATCTTATAAGATAAGATATCTAAGATTCAGATAGACTTGCACTAACGATGCATAATCCAAGGGTTGGATGTTGCTCTATTCCATGAGCAATCCTTATGAGATATGGGTGTATGTTAGTATGTGCTTGTTAGAGAACAAGGCACTGGAGGCTCGCCTGGAGAATCCACTAGGTAGCCGTAGTGGCAAGTTCTCCAGCTTACGTTAGTGCATATAATTAGTCCTTCAACCTGAGGATCCATTGTAATCTTATGTTTAGGTCCTCATACTTTGAATCATTCCTGGTCACCTAGCGGGCTATTTGGGTTGTGATTGGGTATGAGCTACTTAGATATGTATGTTTATCAGATCAAAGATAAGATCCGACTCTTCGTCTTTGTGAAAGGTGAGTGCATCTCCTATGTGTTTTATAATGATCGATTCTAAAGAGTCCTTAGCCAAGGTAGTATGATAATTTGGAAAAAGAGTTTTCCAAAGATAAGGTCAAAAATTAGAATCGAACATTGAGAATAGATGTATAGTATCGAGGCTATTAAGGAGCCGACAAATATCTTGTCCTAAGCCTCTTTCATGGAGATAGGGGATGGAAGGACCTGTATTTGCATGGTATGCATAGAAATAGAATGGTTCACTAAAAGCATTCATTCAGCCAATTGTTAGGCTCCACAGCTTGAGGTCGGACATCAATCATGGAGATTGGGTACTCTTCAATTAATAGAGATTAATTGAATTAAGTTGATTAATTTAAAGGAGTTTAAACTAATGTGAATATTTGATATTCTAAAGTCAGAAGAGTTGTGAGCCCATGTCCATTGAACGATAGAACCTAATGCGTCACACACAAAAATTGATTGAAAATCCTACTTGATGAAAGGAATTTTCTAAATGTTAGAAAGATTCCTAGTGACTGAAAATTGAGGGTTACAATTGATGCAATTTTTAGTCATCTTAGCTTTATCAATTTAATTGTTAAATTGATCTAATCAATTAATTGTTAAGGAGTTAAATTAAGACCAATTAAATTAAGTGTTAATTTAATTTGATGCCACATGACTATCAATTGGTCAAGTTAACTTAAAGAGTTAAGCTAACAAATGTTAGCTTAAAGAGTTGAGCTAGTCGACTTAAAAGTTAAGTCAAAGTTTAATTAAATTAAAATGTTTAATTTAGTTAAAGTGAAGAAATGAACTTGGAGGGAATATTAAAATGAATGGTTCATTTGGTGTGGAATTAGAATTTATTTGAATGACATTTCATATGATGAAATGAAAATTCCAAATGAAATTCAAATTCACAAGAAATGTACATGCAACTTGCTTACAAGTTGGCATGCACATGTGATGCTTCTCCTTGAGGAAGGTGTGATGCCACCTTGGCATCACACCATACTCCCTCTATATAAAGATATAGAGAGGGGTGGCCAACATGTTTGATTTGCAAGCATTAAGATCTAATTGTTAGATCTAAATTTCCCTCCAATTTTTTGATTCTCTCATGAGTTGAAGCATCACACCTTCTTTACCTCCCTCCCTCTCTTTTTGGCCTTCATCAAGTTCTTGCTTTCTTCTTAGTTTTTCCAGCTGAACTAAGAAGAAAATGATTGTCCATTGGCATGTGGACTTTCTCATTAGAGGCAAGACATTTGGATTGCTTGGTTTTGGTGATCCTCTGTTTCAGAAGTGACTTTATGGACTCTGTTCTATGGCTTTCCAGGGTTGTTTGGAGCTGAATTTTTTACTGTATATTCTCCAAGGACTTGGCAAAATTGTGGTGTATATTTGGGGTAAATCGGAGGTAATTTTCCTGATAAAAAATTGATCATACCTTGCTGAGCCAGAAGCTGCCTACTTTCAGGAAAGGAAGCACATCTTCAAGTTTTTGTTAGATTTTTCTTGAGAGGTAATTACCTGACCTAGATCCATTTTATAGGCATGAATTTAGATCCTCGTGGTGGTGTAATTCAAGTTATTTTCAACTTTGAAGTGTTTTAAATTGGATCCTTGACTTACACTGATTTTCAATATTCATGGGTCTTCATGCCTCCAATGGTCTTCTTTGCTCCTTGCAACATTTACATGAGAAAGAAATTCTCACTCCTAGTGATTCTACTTTATTAACATTTACAAGATAGAAATTAAGATACATGCAAGCCCCAATTTAATACAACCCTTTTCAACAACTTAAAACAAATAAAATCAATATTAATGGCTTATGATCATTCCCATTCATTCATCATCCATTCAATAATTAAATGAACAATAAATCAAGAATTGACATTCAATTCAATTCAAACAATTAAATGTTTATCTCATAAACAGTTAATTAAGTGGCAAAAATAAGCATACATTTATGCATCTCGTTTTTGCACCAATATTAAAGATTAACTTTACCAAGATTTTAAAAGCAATAAAAAATGTCAAATATTGCACAACACTTGTACATCTATCAACATGATTTAGTCACTTTTGGTCACAAAAAGAACACACAAACTCACCTTAACACGTCCATGACCGAAACCAGCTACTACTGCCTAGCCTAGGCAAACAACCCTGCTAGTGCGTGGCCACTGCACGGCCAGTGCCTGGCTAGGGCTGGTAGGATGCCCTATTTCAAGGTTAGGACCAAGTCACATGGTTTTTGGCTCAATTTTTGTGCGCAAAAAATTTGGGACACCTCCTAAATACTAAATCACACATTATAAATGAATTTTTAGATCCAAAACGCCTTTTAAAAATGGAAATTCAAGTGCTCAAACATGCTTAAAAAATCAAGTTTAAGTAAGAATCACTGTTCTCCAAAAATCTCCAATAATCTCCAATCCAATTGGATCTAAAAATGACCAAAACACCTTAAGACCAAATTTTAACATGCCATCATCCAATGCTAAATTTACATTTAACATTAGCGACTATGAATCACAACATACCAACACATGAATTAACTCTTAAAATATATATTAGCATAATTTCAATTCATCAACAAAGGAGCCACATGCATCATCATCCAAATACTCGACTCCATAATTGGATCAAGTGTTTAAAGATATAGATCAATCCATCACATGAATCATTCAATCAAAAATCCAAATTAAAGCATGAAATAGATTTCGATACCACTTGAAGTCAAGTGTAGCACAAGGATCTAATAAATAAAGCCCAAAATAACTAAATTAACTTGGCCATACTTGAACCAAGTATCTAATCATGTTTCAAATTCAGATTTAGATGAAGGATTACTTTGATTGCTCAAAAATCCAAGGTAGAATGGAGAATAGCTTGAACACTTCAAAACTGTCTCCAGTCAGTGCAGCAACAACTTGGCAACAATTGCCCCATCAAATCACCTTTGAATCACTCTTTAGTTAGCTAGAAAACCAAGGAGAGAAGAAAGAGATGAAGGCCAATTTTAGGAGGTATGATGAAGAAGAAGTGTGAGACTTCAACACATGAGTGAATCACACAAAATTAGAGTGAAAAATGGAATCTAACAATTAGATGTGGAAGCTATGCATGGGCCACCTCTCTCCTATTTATAGGAGTTGGCATCACACCTCCTATGAGGTTGGCACCAACTTGCAAGCAAGTCGCATGTCAAATTTTAATTTCACTTGTATTTGAATTTCATTTGGAATCTTCATTTCATCTCATGAAATGTCATCCAAATAAATTCTAAATGCACTTCAAATGAACTCTTTCATTTGGATTTTCCCTCCAAAATAATTATCCATGTTAATTAAATTAACCTTTTAATTTGATTAATTAAACTTGACTTAACTCTTCAAGTCAATTAGCTTAACTTTTTAAGCTAGAAAATGTCAACTTAACTGTTTAAGTTAACTTGACCAATTGATAGTCATATGGCACCAATTAAAATAACCCCTTAATTTAATTGGTCTATTTTAACTCCTTAAATTATTTAGATCAATTTAAAAATTGAATTGATCAAGCCAAAATGACCAAAAATTAGCCAACCATTTTACCTCCATAAAATTGGCCAAGTAGAATTATTCTAACTCTTCGAAAATTCCCTTCATCAAATAGAATTTCCTATTGGCTTTTGTGTGTGACCCGTTACGTTCTACCATTCATTGAACATGGGCTCACAACTCTTGTGATATTTAGAATATCAAAATATTCACATTAGTTTAAACTCTTTTAAACTGATAACTCAATTCAATTAATCTCTATTAATTGAAGAGTACCTAATCTCCATGGTCATTGTCCAATCTCAAGCTCATGGAGCCCAACTAATTATCTGAAATGAATATGCTTTTAGAGAACCTTTCTCGCTCTATTCTTACCATGCAAATATGGTCCGTCCATCTCCTATCTCCCTAAAGAGGCCTAAGGCAAGATATTTGTCGGTTGCCTAAGAGTCTCGATAACTATGTTTCTATTCCAATATTTTATTCCCCTTTATGCTTCATCTTGGGAAAACTCCTTTTCCAAATTATCATAATACCTTGCACAAGGATTTCATGGAATCGATCATTACAGAATACATAGGAGATGCACTCGCCGTTCACAACAATGAGGAGATGGATCCCATCTTGGATCTCACAAACTTCCATATCTAAGTAGCTTATACCCAGACTCAACTTGAATGCAAAGTGGTCAATAAAGTGTCAAAGCATGAGGGCCTAAACACAAGGTTACCATGGATCCTCAGGTTAAAGGATTAATTATATGCACTAGCATAAGTTGGAAAACTTGCCACTATGGCTATCAAGTGGATTCTTTTGGCGGGCCTTCAGTGAAGTTGTTCTCTAACAAGCACCTACTAACATGTACCTTTGTCTAACATGGATTGCTCATGAAATGGTGCAATATCCAACCCTTTGCATTTATGCATTATTAGTGCAAGTCTATCTGAATCTTAGAAACCATGTCTCATAAGATTCTATGATTTGAGATATTTTAAGATCACAACTATGTAAGATTTGTTTCATGATCACTCCCCAGTGCGTGACCAAGTCCCATAGTCTTGTATGATCTAAGGGCTTCAAGTTAATGCTAGTAAAGAAAAATAAATATAAGATGAAGATGGTCATTTATAATGAATATCATTCAATCAAAATTGTATCACAAGTGAAATAGTTTACATGCTAATCTAATTGGATACGGGATACTATTCCAACAACAAGTTCACTGAAGGCTAGCGTAGAGAATCCACTAGATAGCCATAGTGGCAAATTCTCCACCCACACTGGTGCATATTATTAGTTCTTAGACCTGAGGATCCATAGTAACCTTGTGTTTTGGTTCTCATGCTTTCACTTTTCCTTTATCACCCTGTGGGTCATCTGGGTTGAGCTTGGATATGAGCTACTTAGGCATGGAGGTTTTTGAGATCCAAGATGGGATCCATCTCTTCGTCATTGTGTAGAACGAGTGATCTCCAATGTATTCTATAATGATTGATTCCACGAAATCATTACGCAAGGTAGTATGGCAATTTGGAAAAGGAGTTTCCTAAAGATAAGGTTGTAAAGGGGAATCAAACATTGGAATAGAAACATAGCTATCGAGGCTATTTGGGCGCCATCAAATATCTTGCCCTAGGCCTCTTTCAGGAGATAAGAAACGGAAGAACCGTATTTGCATGGCAAACGTAGAGCTAGAATGGTTCACAAAAGCATATTCATTTCAATCAATTAGTTGGGCTCCATGGGCTTCAGGTTGGACATCGACCATGGATATTGAGTACTTTTCAATTGATGGAGATTAATTGAATTGAATCATTAGTTTAAAGAAGTTTAAACTAATGTGAATATTGCAATTCTTCATATCACAAGTATTGTTAGCCCATGTCCAATGAATGGTACAACCTAATGGGTCACATATAAAGGCCTAAAGGAAGTCCTATTTGATAAAGGGAATTTTCTAACAGGTAGAAAAATTCCTTATGACCAATTTTGTGGAGGAAAACAGTTGGCTAATTTTTTGTCATTTTGGCTTGATTAATTTAATTATTAAATTAATTAAAAGAATTTAAGAAATTAAATTAGACCAATTAAATTAAGAAGTCATTTTGACTGGTTCCATATGACTACCAATTGGTCAAGTTAACTTAAGGGGTAAAGTTAACACCTTTCGACTTAAGGAGTTAAGTTAGTTGACTTAAGGAGTTAAGCCAAGACCAATTAATTAAATTAAGGTGTTAATTTAATTAATGTGAAGAATCAATTTTGGAGAGAAATTCAAATAAAGGAGCACATTTGAGGTGTATTTAGAATTTATTGGGATGTCATTTCTAAGATGAATGGAGATTCCAAATGAAATTCAAATGTAAGTAAAAGTTAGATTTTGCATACAACTTGTCTTGCTTAAGTGGCGCCTGAAAGAAGGTGTAAGCCAAGGATCTAATTGAAAATACTTAAAAACTAAAATCAAACTTGATTACACTTCCCCAAGGATCTAATTCACACCATTAAAATGATTGAGGTCATAAAATTACCTAGAAAGCAAATTCCAACCAAAGTGATGAAAACTAGCTTGAACTCCTTCAAAGCAGTCTCCCCTGGAAAAGTAGCTTGTAGGAAATGTTTGCCCAACCAAAACACCTCAAAATTGGCTAAAATTTGGGTAGGAGATCACCAACACCTTGATGAACTTTCAGTATAAAAATCAGCCAAATCAGAAATTCAAAGTTACTCTAAAAACATCTGCAAGTTTCTACCCAAACAGAGGATCTCCAAAAGACAAACCAATTGTTTTTCCTCTAATGACAAGAGCCACACAACAATAAACAATCCAAATCTCTTCTATGCTAGCTGGAAAACAAGGAAGAGATTCAGGTATGAAGGCGCCGAATTTTGGAGGTAGGAGATGAAGAAAAATGTGAAGTTTCAACACATGAGGCAACACATGCAAAATTGGAAGGAATGAGAAAATCTAACTATTAGATCTAGAACGCTTGTGTATTCATCATGTTGGCAGCCCCACCCTCCATATCTATATATAGATGGAGGGAAGGTGTGATGCCACGGTGGTATCACACCATCCTCAAGGCTGGTGGCACTTGCTTGCCAACTTGCAAGTAAGTTGCATGTGAATTTAATGTGCATTTGAATTTTATTTGGAATCTTCATTTCATCTCATGAAATGTCATCCAAATTAAATTCTAATGTACACCAAATGAATCCTTCATTTAAATTTTCCCTCCAAAATTGATTCTTTATTTTAATTAAATTAAACACTTTAATTTGATTAATTAACCTTTGACTTAACTTTTAAGTCAATTAGCTTAACTCTTTAAGCTAGTTTATTGTTAATTTAACTTAACCAATTGATAGTCATGTGGCACCAATTAAGTTAAGGAGTAACTCCTTAATCCTTAATTTAATTGATCTAATTTAACTCCTTTAATTATTTAGATCAATTTAACAATTAAATTGATCAAACCAAAATGACCAGCAATCAAGTCAACCATCGACCTCCCAAAATTGGTCAAGATGGAATACTTCTAACTCTTAGAAAAATCCTTTTCATCAAGTAAGATTTCCAGTTGGCTTTTGGGTGTAATCTATTAAGTTCTACCATTCATTGGACATGGGATCACAACTCTTGTGATTTATGGAATATCATATATTCACATTAGTTTATACTCATTTAAACTAATGACTTAATTCAATTAATCTCATTAATTGAAGAGTACCCAATCTCTATGGTCGATGTCTAACCTCAAGCCCATGGAGCCCAACTAATTGGCTGAAATAAATGCTTTTGGAGGACCATTCTAGCTCTACGCTTACTAAGCAAATACGGTCCTTCCATCTCTTATCTCCCAAAAGAGGCCAAGAGCAAGATATTTGCTGGCTCCCTAATAGCGTCGGTACTATGTTTCTATTTCCAATATTTAATTTTGGTTTATGACATCATCTTTGGAAAACTCTTTTTTCAAATTTTCATACTGCCTTACGCAAGGACACCTTGGAATCGATCATTATATAATACATAGGAAATGCACTCAACCTTCACAATGACGAGGAGTTGGATCCTTTCTTAGATCCCACAAACCTCCATGTCTAAGTAGGTCATACCCAAGCTCAACCCGAAAAACCCACTAAGTGGCCAAGGAAGGGTCAAAGCATGAGGACCTAAACATAAGGTTACCATGGATCCTTAGGTCAAATGACTAATAATATGCACTAATGTAAGCTGAAGAACTTACCACTACTAACTTGACACTATGGCTATCTGGTGGATTCTTCGGGTGGGCCTTGAGTGAACTTGTTCTCCAACAAGCACACACTAACATGCACCCATATCTCATATGATTTTCTTATGAAGTGGAGCAATATCCAACCCTTAGATTTATGCATCGTTAGTGCATGTCTATCCGAATCTTAGATACCCTATCTCATAAGATCTATTAACTTTGAAGATTTAAGATCACGATTGTGTAAGACTTGTTTCATGATCACGCCCAGTGCGTGACCAAGTCCCATAGTCGTGTGATCTAAGGGCTTCAACCAAATGCTAGTGAAGCAATATAAGTATAAGATGAAGATGACCATAAAATGAATTTCATTTAATCAAGATTGTATCACAAGTGAAATAGTTTACATGCTAATCTAATTGGCTTGTGAGTTACTATTCCAGCAATCTCCCACTTACCCTAAAGCTAATTCCCCATAGTCTTAAGACCTATCTTCTCAAGATGTCCTGCAAAGACCTTTTGTGATAAAGGTTTAGTCAGTAGATCTATTATATTCTCTTCCTAGGAAATCCTCTCCACTCGGAGGTCGCCTCTATCAATGATCTCCCATATCAAATGATATCGCCTCAAAATGTGCTTGGATTATTGATAAGACCTTAGTTCTTTAGCCTGCGCTATCACCCCATTTTTGTCACAGAAGACAACTAGTAGCTCCACAAAGTTAGGCACTGCATCCAACTCTTACATAAAGTTTTTCATCCAAACACCTTCCTTTGCAGCTTTTGAAGCTGCAATATACTCTGTCTCTGTAGTTGAATCGGCCGTGGTGTCTTGTATTGAATTCTTCCAACTTACCGCACTGTCATTGAGGCAAAATATGGATTTAGAAGTGGATTTTAGGTTATGCACATCTGATTGGAAACTAGAATCTGAAAACTCCTCGAGTTTCAATTCTCCATTGCTATATACGAAAAACAAGTCCTTAGTCCTTTTCAAGTACTTAAGGATTGTTATAATGGCCATCTAGTGACATTCATTGGTGTCGGATTGGAAACGGCTTGTCACACTTAGAGCGAATGCCACATCTGATCTTGTATATTCAATCGCATACATTATGCTCTTAATGGCGGATGCATAAGGCGTGTAGGACATTCTATTCTCTCGTCATAAATCTTAGGGACTGTAGACTTGGAGAGACGAATACTATGTCCTATTGGGAGGAATTCCCTCTTGGATTCTTCTATACTAAACTTTTTTAATATCTTGTCAATGTACAATGTTTGGGAAAGCCCTAGCATCCTTCTTAATTTATCTCTGTAGATACGTATTCCTAATACGTAGGATGCTTCTCTCAAATTCTTCATAGATAATTGTGTAGATAACTATGCTTTGGTATACTCTAACATTGCTCTATCATTCCAAATAAGAAGAATGTCATCGACATAAAGCACAATAAACTACACACTACTACCTCTAGCCTTCTTATACACACAAGGTTCATACACATCTTTGACAAAGACAAATGATTTGACTATCTTGTCAGAATATGTGTTCCAAATTCGGGACACCTGTTTGAGTCCATAAATGGATCTCTCGAGTTTGCAACTTTTTGCTCACTCCCTTTGTTTGTAAAACCTTGTGGTTGCTCCATATAAGTTTCTTCTTCAATGTTTTCATTGAGAAAAGTGGTTTTCACATCTATTTGTCATATCTCATAGTCATAATATATAGGCATGGCAAGTAAAATCTGAATGGACTTAGGCATAGCAACCGGTGAAAAGGTTTCCTCGAAATCAATACTGGGTTTTTCAGTATAACCCTTTGCCACTAGTCGCGCCTTAAAGGTCATTACCTCTCTATCGACTCCTAGCTTTCGCTTATAGATCCAGTTACAACCAACGAGTACTATACCCTTTATTGGATCTACCAAAGTCATACTTTGTTGGAGTATAGGGAGTCCATTTCGAATTTAGTGGTGTCAAGCCAATGTCCCAAACCTATGTCCAACATAGCTTCCCCATAGGTCTTTGGATCACTATCCGATTAGCCTGTTTCATGAAGGAATCCGAACCTTTTGGTTTGTTTCTTGATTCAGTCCAACTTTCTTAGAGGTTGTGTGTTAGGCTCTTGTTACTCACTTGTTTCCACCACTTGTGGGATTTCATGATCATTTTGAATTTTATCAAATTCAACAACATCACTATTTCTATCTAATAGAAATTCTTTGTCCAAAATGTACGCGTTTCTCAAAACAAACACCTTTTATTCCGAGGGATCATAAAAGTAATAACTCAAAGACTCTCTTGGGTATCCCACAAACTTGCACAAGGTGGATCTACTGTCCAACTTGTCTCCTGCTTATGTAAATTGTCTCCCACTAATCGCTTGACGTAAGCAGGAGACCCCCAAACTCTTAAATAAGAGTAAGAAGATGCTTTGCCATTCCACATCTCATAAGGTGTTTTTGGCACCAACTTTGAGGGTACTACATTTAGTAGCTGCACCATCGTTTATAAGGCATATTCCCAAAAGGATATAGGCACATTGAAAAAGCTCATTATGGAATGTATCATGTCCAACAAGGTATGATTCTCCTTTCAGCTACTCTTTTATGTTGGGGTGTGCTGGGTGGAGTCCATTGAGAGAGAATCCCATTCTCCATTGGATAATCCAAGAATTTGGTACTTAAGTATTCTCCCTCTCGATCCAATCGAAGTGCTTTAATACTAAGTCCTTTTTGCTTTTCTATTTCATTCATATACTCTTTTAACTTTTCAAAAGCTTTGGACTTGTACTTCATCAGATAGACATGTCTGAGCTGAGTTTGGTCATTAGTGAGGTAGTGAAGTAAGAATAGCCTCCTCTCGCACTAACTCTTACTGGTCCACAAACATCCGTATGGATCAAATCCAAAGGACTTGTGGTGCGCTCTGTCTGTCCTACAAAAGGAGCCTTAGTTAATTTTTTCCTTTAAACAAAACTCACAAGTTGGAAAGTCCTTAATTCTACTAACATTTAGTACTTTGAGAGCTTCTAACTTGTTCATTCTATTTTTAGAAATATGTCAAAGTCTTACATGCCACAAGATGACATCTTCTTGGTTGTCTAATTTTCTTTTACTTGTTTGAACGTGCATTAGTGAAGGTTAAAAATCAAGTATATACAATCTATTGTTTAATGTATCTTGTGCAATTAAAGAACCATTCTTTAATGCTTTCAACATCTCATTTGATATAGAAAATTCATATCATTCATTATCTAAAATGGGAATAAAAATAATATTCTTAACAAGTTGGGGTACATAATAACAAAGATCAAGTACAATACAAGCATTCTCCAATTCTAACTTGACTATGCCTTGGACCATGGCTGCAACGTTTGCTCATTTTCCAAGACAGAGGATCATATCTCCTTATTGATACTCTTTCTTCTTTCCATAATGAATTACAAAGATGAGAACCACCTGCGGTATCAAATACCCATGAGGAAGAATTTGTCTTCAACTGCACTTTAATAAAGTACACACCCTTCTCAAGGGTTGCAAGGTAAGCTTTACCATTCCTTTTCCAATGTACTTTCTCACCACAATGGGAACAAGCATTATCGGTTTTAGCCTTTTTCTTTTTCTTGATTCTCCCCGAACTCTTCAAGGGTTGCTTCCCTTTGAGGAAAAATACTTCTTCATTTTACCTCCTTTTCTAAGACCCCTAGGGCCCTTAAGCTTGGAGGAAGATGCAAGCATAAGAGCCTTATCCTTGACCTCATTGGTTACCAACATATTCACCAATTTGTTAATCGTCACTTCTTGCTTGGACATAGTAAAGTGCATAACGAATTGGTCGAATTAGCTTGGCAATGATTGTAGGATCTAATCTACATAGAGGTCGCTGTCCATGATCGCGTCTAATTGACCTAGCTTTTTAATAAGCCTGATCATCTTTAGTCCGTGCTCATGGAAACTAGTGCCCTCATTCATTCTACATCTAAAGAGCTCCCTTGACAAGCGAAACTTTTGTGTCTTGTTTGAACACCATACAACTTTTGTAGGTGTGTATAGATCTCACTTGCATGTTTCATATGCTTATGAGACTTTTGAAGCTCATTAGACACAGAAGTCAACATGATGCATCTCGTTTGTAGATCATCATCCACAAACTTTATGAACAATTCACGTGCTTCATTGGTGGCATCATCGCTAACGGAGTTCGACAGACTTTGATCAAGGACATAGGTCATCTTTTTGGAATCTGGAATAATCTTGAGGTTTCTCAACCAATCGCAGAACTTTGGCCTATTTAGCTTATTGGTTTTCTAAATAATGTGGAATAGATTTTTAGCCATTTTGAGTTTGAGATTTCAAAAATCTACAAAAGGCAAAAATAAGAGTATAAGCATATGATTGAATATTGATATTAGAAAACATGTTCATGGTCTTTCAACCATATTTTTCTCCCACTATTTTATCAAATTCTTCATCCCTAGAAGAATTCAGGAAATCATATTTCCTAGTGAGAATCAAGAACTTAAGTACTTGTAAGTGGACCCCTATGACAGAGTGTATATCCACAAATAATTGAAAGGCAAGCAACTTTTGCTAGTTGCATCTTATGCAACTCTTGATATATTTTGCCTCACTTTTCATGTAGATTATTGTGACCAGACGACCTTTACTTTACTAGGTGTTAAGTCGCACCTACTAATCAAACTTTAATTCAAGACCGCTCTACGACATCCCCCGTGATTGAGTGCTAATGCATGAGAAGCCTCAAATTAAAGGTGCATCCATATGCTAAGTATATGATTATAGCTTTCCACCTAAGTGTGACCCCTATGACCAAGTGTATATCACACAAAAATGGTAGTATCGTCATGTCATACACTATTGGTAGAAGACATAGATTAATAAAACTCCTTTTAACTTATATCCATTTTGGCTTAATATTTGAGACCACTTAGCATTCTAAGTGGAGGGATTTTCTTGCTTGCCAAGATCTCATCAATTTTATCTTCTTATTTAGGTTTTCTATATCTTAACCAGACATCTCATACATCAATAGGATATGGAAAGCATAAATAAGTAAATGCGCCTGGCATGCTCCTAGGGTGGGAAGAGCCTTAACTAAGTGGTGCACTTAGAGCCATAGGTGCACCACCTAGTTGATTTTAAGTGGGTTGATTAAATCTAGATATTACGTGAGTGTATCCTCATGTATTCATGGGTTTTCATGCCTCCAATGGTCATCCTTACTCCTTGCAACATTTACAAGAGAAAGAAATCATCACTCTTGCTGATTCTACTCTCATAACATTTACAAGATAGAAATTAGAGGCATGCAAGTCCTAATTTAATACAACCCTTTTCAACAACTTGAAACAAATAAAATCAATATTAAAGGCTCATGATCATCCCCATTCATTCATCATTCATTCAACAATTAAATGAACAATACATAAATCATTAATTAACATTCGATTCCAATGATTAAATGCTTATCTCATAAACAATTAATTGGTCAAGCAAGAACAAGCATAACATTTATGCCTCATTATTGAAGATTAACTTTAACAAGATCTTAAAAGCAATAAAAATGTCAACATAGTTTTGAGAACTTGCACAACATTTGTGCATCTATCTAGCATGATTCAATACACTTTTTGTCACTTAAGGAACACAAAAATAGGGACAAAATTCATCCTACCCTAAACTTGTCACTGTTGCCAGGGCTTCGCACATGGCTAGGTAGCTAAGTGCACCTCTTCCATATTTGTTGCCCTGCCGGTGCCTTGCCACGGTGCGACAGCACCCTTGTTTTAGGGTTGGGACCAAGTCAAGCTATTCTTGGTTCAACTTTTGTGCTCCAAAAATTTTAAGACACTTTCTAAACATCAAATCACACATTATAGATGAAATTCTATATTCAAAATACCTTTTAAAAATGGAATTTCAAGTGCTCAAATATGCTTCAAAAATCAAGTTTAAGTAAAAATCAACATTCTCTTAAAATCTCCAATAAACTCCAATCAAATTGGATCCAAAAATGACCAAAACTCCTCAAGGCCAAATTTAACATGCTATATCAACATATATCATCACCCAATGCCAAATCAAAATTTAACATTAGCAACTATGAATCAAAACCAGCTAAACATATGAATTAACACTTAAAACACATATTACCATAATTTCAATTCATCAAGTAAAGAAGCCACGTGCATCATTATCCAAACACTCCAATCCACAAATTGGATCAAGTATTTCCAATTAAAAAAAACATAAAAACTAAAATAAAACTTGATTGCACCTCCTAAATGATCTAATTCACCCCATTAAAGTGGATTAAGGTTAGAAAATTACCTAAAAAGCAAATTCGAACCAAAGTGATGAAGACTAGCTTGAATTTCATCAAAGCAGTCTCCCCTGGTCCAGCAGCTTGCAGGCAACAGTTGCCCAACCAAAACACCTCAGAATTAGCTGAAATTTGGACAAGCAATCACCAACACCATGGTGAACATTCAATAGAAAAACAGCCAAATCAAAAAATCCGAAGTTGCTCCAGAAACATCTCCAAGTTTCTGCCTAAACAGAGGATCCTCAAAAGGTAAGTAAACCAATTATTTTGCCTCTAATAACAAGATCCACATACCAATAGATAATCCAAATCTCTTCTATGTTAGATAGAAAACAAGGAAGAGATTGGGGTGTGAAGAGGCCGAATTTTGAAGGTAGGAGATAAAGAAAAATATGAAGCTTCAACATATGAGGCAACACATGAAAAATTGGAGGGAATGAGAGAATCTAACGTTTTGATCTAGAATACTTGTGTATTCATCATGTTGGCCACCCCACCATCTATATCTATATATAGATGGAGGGAAGGTGTGATGACAAGGTCCCATCACACCATCCTCAAGGTTGGCACCATTTGCTTTCCAACTTGCAAGCAAGTTGCATGTGAATTTAATGTGTATTTAAATTTCATTTGGAATCTTCATTTCATCTCATGAAATATCATCTAAATTAAATTCTAATGTACTCCAAATGAACCCTTCATTTAAAATTTTCTTCAAAAATTGATTCTTTATTTTAATTAAATTAAACACTTTAATTTAATTAATTAACCTTTAACTTAACTCTTAAGTTAATTAGCTTAACTGTATAAGTTAGTTTATTGTTAACTTAATTCCTTAAGCTAACTTGACCAATTGATAGGCATTGAGCACCAATTAACTTAACTTCTTAATTTAATTGGTCTAATTTAACTACTTAAATTATTTAGATCAATTTAATAATTAAATTGATCAAGCCAAAATGACCAACTATCTAGTCAACCCTCTACCTCCTAAAAATCGATCAAGATGGAATCTTTCTAACCCTTAGAAAATTCCTCTTCATTAAGTAGAATTTCCAATTGGCTTTCGTTTGTGGCCTACTAGGTTCTATCATTCATTGGACATGGGCTCACAACTCTTGTGACTTATAGAATATCATATATTCACATTTGTTTAAACTCCTTTAAAACTAATGACTCAATTCAATTAATCTCATTAATTGAAGAATACCTAATTTCTATGGTTGATGTCCAACGTCAAGCCCATGGAGCCCAACTAATTAGTCGAAATGAATGTTTTTGGAGAACCATTCTAGCTATATGCTTACCATGCAAATATTGTCCTTCCATCTGCTATCTCTCGAAAGAGGCGTAGGGCAAGATATTTGTTAGCTCCCTAGTAGCCTCGATACTATATTTCTATTCCTAATGTTTGATTCTGGTTCATGACCTCATCTTTGGAAAACTCATTTTCCAAATTGTCATACTTCTTTGCTCAAGAACTCTTTGGAGTCAATCATTATAGGAGATGTACTCGCCCTTCACAATGATGAAGAGTCGGATCCCTTCTTAGATCTTATAAACCTCCATGTCCAAATAGCTAATACCCAAGCTTAACCTGAAAGACCCACTAAGTGGCCAAGGAAAAGTCAAAGCATGAGAACCTAAACACAATATTACCATGGATCCTTAGGTCAAATGACTAATAATATGCACTAGCGTAAGCTGGAAAATTTACCACTATGGCTATCTAGTGGATTCTCCTGGCGGGCCTCCAATGAACTTGTTCTCTAACAAGCGCCCACTGACATACACCCATATCTCATATGGTTTGCTCATGAAATGAAACAATATCCAACTCTTGGATTTATGCATCATTTGTGCAAGTTTATCCAGATCTTAGATACTCTGTCTCATAAGATCCAATGACTTGAAAGATTTACGATCACGATTGTGTAAAACTTATTTCATGATCACCACCCAATGCATGACCAAGTCCTGTAGTCTTGTATAATCTAAGGGCTTCAACCAAATGCCAATGAAGTAATATAAGTATAAGATGAAGATAGTTATAAAATGAATATCATTCAATCAAAATTGTATCACAAGTAAAATAGTTTACATGCCAATCTAATTGGCTTGTAGGGCATTGTTCCAACAGCACCTCCTCTCGTGGGTGGTGTGATGCCAACTTGCATCACACTTTATCTCCTCTATAAAGAGAGAGTAGGCGGCCAGAAGGAAGACCAATATGCTAGATTCTTTTTTTCCCTCCAAAAGTGTGATCCACTCATGTGTTGAAATTTCACACACTTTCTTTACCCTCCCCTTCTAAAATTGGCCTTCATCAGTTCTTCTTCCTCGGGAGTTCCAACTCTTTAGTGGTTGATTGTGATTTGCCTTAGGTGTGTGGATCATTTCATTAGAGGCTAGACATTTGGATAGCTTTGCTCTTGGCGACCCACTGCAAAGGTAGAATATTTGGAGGCATTTTTCTAGCATTTATTGATCTTGATTTTTCCTGAATTTTTTACTGGACATTTCTCAAGGTTTTGGTGAGGTGCTGTTCAAATTTTAATTAGCAAATTTGAAGGTGTCTTTAGAGGGCAATTGTTTCCACTTTGCCACTGTGTCAGGAGGAGACATAATGAAAACTTCATCCTTGTCTTCACCTACCTTGGATTTTGAGCAATCAAGGTAATTTTCTGCAACGAAAAGGATATAGGCACATCGAAAAAGCTCATCATAGAACGTACCATGTCTAGCAAAGTACAATTTCTCCTTTCAGCTACTCCATAGTGTTGGGGTGTACCGAGTGGAGTCCATTGAGAGAGAATCTCATTCTCCTTTAGATAATTCAAGAATTCGGTACTCAAATATTCTTTTCCTCGATTTGATTGACGAGCTTTAATACTTAGCCATTTTTGCTTTTCTACTTCAGTCCTATACTTTGTCAACTTTTCAAAGGCTTCAGACTTGTACTTCATAAGACACATATGTCCGAACTAAGTATGATCATCGGTGAAGGTAATGAAGTAAGAATAGCCTCCTTTCACACTAACTCTTAGTGGGCCACAAACATTCGAATGGATCAAATCTAAAAGACTTGTGGTTCACTCCAATTGTCCCACAAAAAGAAGCCTTTGTCATTTTTCCCTTCCAACAAGATCCGCAAGTAGGAAGATTCTCAATGCCACTAACATTAAGTACCTTGAGAGCTTCTAACTTGTTCATCTTATTTTAAAGATATGTCTAGGTCTTGCATGCCATAAGATGGCATCTTCTTAGTTATCTAATTTTCTTTTACTTGATTGAATGTGCATCAGTGATATTTGAGAATCCAAAAATGTATAATCCTTTATTAAGTATACCATGAGCAACTAAAGAACCTATTCTTTAATGCCTTCAATCTCCTATTTGATGTAGAAGGATCAAATCCTTCACTATCCAAAATGGGAATTGAAATAATGTTCTCAACAACACAATAATAAGGATTCAATATAAGTATGGAGTTCCCTAAGTCTAAATTATAATATGCCTTCGACTTTGGCCGCAACTCTTGCTTTTTTGCTAAGGCGATGGATCTTATCCCCATCACTTAGTTTTATTCTTCTTTCTACTCTTTGTAACAAATTACAAAGATAAGAACCAAATGCGATATCATATATCGATGAGGAAGAATTAATCCTAAATGTACTTCAATAAAGTACATACCTTTCTTATGGGTTACAAGGTATTCCTTGCAATACCACTTCCAATGGCTTTCTTAGCAAAGTAGAAACAAATAATATCAACTATATTCTCTATAATCTTCTTGACTCCTCTGGATGCCTTTAATGGTTACTCTCCTTTATAGGAAGAAATTTTCTTCCTTTTACCTCCATTTCTAGCATCCTTAGGGCCCATAGAATTGGAGGAGGAAGCAAGCATTATTGGTATGCCCTTGTCATGGTAGTCTCTATCTAGATCAACACTTTGATCAATAAAACTCGGCAAGGATGTGAGGATCAAATCCTCATGGAAATCATTGTCCGTCACTATGTCTAAGTTGATGAACTTCTCAACAAGCCTAATCATCTTTAGACCGTAGTCAATGACACATGACTTTTCATCCATCATAGCTTGAAAAAATCTCCTTTGACAACATAAACCTCACATACCTTGTTTGCATTACAACTCTTGTAAGCTTCAACCAAGGTATTTATTTATGTGTCCTTGAGACTTGAAGTTTGTAAATTTCATCATGAGACTATGGGATAGGATGATCCTTAACCCAATTCGTGAAAACTTCATGTGTCTCTCAATCTACATTAATCCCCTTGAGATAAAGAACACCATGACATAGGACATTTATCCTTTTCTAGGAATCTAGAACGATTTTGAGGTTAAGTCAATTGTGGAATTTAAGCTTAGTTAGTTTATTAGTTTCCAAAATAACGTTAAGTGGGTTCTTAGCCATACTAGAGATTTCACAAATCATCAAAGGAAAAAAAAAGAATATAAGCATGTGATTGAATATTGATATTGAAAACATATTCATGGTCTTTCAAGCATGTTTTTCTCCCACTATTTTAGCAAATTCTTCACCCCTTAGAAAAATTCAGGAAATCTCATTTTCTAGTGAGAATCAAGGTCCTAAAGACTTTTGAGTAGACCCCCATGATGAATGTATCCACAAGCAATCCAAAGGTAAGCAACTTTTGCTAATTGTATCTTTATGCAATCCTTGGTATATTTTGCCTCACTTTTCATGTAGATCCCCTTAATGGACGGCCTCTATATTACTAGGTGTCAAGCTGAACCTGCCAATTAAACTTTGATTCAAAATCACTCCAAGTCATGCCACCCGATGTGAGCCACGCAAGGAGAGCATCAAATTAAAGGTGCATCATATGCTAAGTATATGATCACAGCTTTCTAGCTAAGTATGACCGCCGTGATGAGTGCATCACATAAAGATATAAGCATCATCATGTCATATACTATTGGTAGAATGCGTGTATTAATTAAAATTCCTTTTAATTTATATCCATTTTGACATGATATTTGAAAATACTTAAACTTTCTAAGCGGAGGGATTTTCTTGCTTGCAAAGATCTCATCAATTTTCTCTTTTTATTTACATTTTCTATATCCTAATCATGCATCTCATATATCGATAGGATATAGAAAGAATAAATAAGTAAATGCACCTAGCTTGTTAGAATAATGCTCCGCAAGCCAATTAGATTGGCGTCGTAAACTATTTCACTTGTGATACAATCTTGATTGAATGATATTCTTTAAATGGCCATCTTCATTTTATGCACATATTTACTTCACTGGCGTTTGGTTGAAACCCTTAGATCACACAATATTATGGGACTTGGTCACCACTAGGTAGTGATCATGAAACAAGTCTTATACAGTTATGGTGTTAAATACTTCCAAGTCGTAGGATCTTATGAGACCAAGGGCATATAAGACATAAGATCCGAATAGACTTGCACTAATAATGCATTAATCCAAGGAGTTGGATGTTGCTTCGTTTCATGAGCAATACCATATAAGATATGGGTACATGTTAACGGGTGCTTGTTAGAGAACAAGGCACTGAAGATGCACTTGCCCTTCACAAAAGTGAGGAGTTAGATTCCATCTTGAATCTCATAAACCTCCATGAAAAGTAGCTTATATCCAATCAAAAGACCCGTTAAGCGGTCAAGGAAGAGTTAAAGCATGAGGACTAGATACAAGGTTACTATAGATCCTCAGGTCAGAGGACTAATAATATGCACTATCGTAAGCTGTAGAATTTGCCACTACAGCTATCTAGTAGATTCTCCAGTGGGCCTTCAATGCCTTGTTCTCTAACAAGCACCCACTAACATATACCCATATCTCATACGGTTGCTCATGTAATGGAGCAATATCCAACTCTTAGATTTATGCATTGTTAGTACAACTCTATCCAGATCTTAGATGCCTCGTCTCGTAGGATCCTATGACTTGGAAGATTTAAGATCATGACCTTGTGAGATTTATTCCATGGTCATCAAACCAAGTCCCGTAGTCAAGAGTGATCTAAGAGCTTTATGCAAATGTAGGTGAAGTAATGAAGAGCATAAAATGAAGATGGCCATATAAAGAATATCAATCAATTAAGATTATTTTTCAAAGAAATAGCTTTACAAGGCCAATCCTATTGGCTTGTCGGGCACTATTCCAACAATCTCCCACTTTCCCTAAAGCTAATGCCCCATGGCCTTGAGACCCATCTTCTCAGCCTGTTATTCAAAGACCTTTTGCGTTAGGGGTTTTGTGTAGTGGTTTTGCTAAATTCTCTTTTGAGGCAACTTTGTCTATTCAGTTGTCACCTTTATCAAATGATAATACATTTACTGTGTTTGGATTACTGATGAGATATTGGCACAAGTCCAAAATTGCCTTTTAAAGATAATCATAGGTTGTGCACGCTAGGCACTACCTTCAGCTCTTAGATGGAGTTTTTATCAAAACACCATCTTTTGCAGTTTGCATAACCACAAATTATTTCACCTCAATGGTGGTATTAGCCATGGTGTCTTGTTGGAACTTTTCCAACTCACCATGCCACCATTAAGGAAAAATATAAATCCACAAATGGATTTTAGGTCATCCATATCATATTGAAAACTTGAATCCGAAAACCTTTATAGTTTCAATTCTCCATTGCCGTATACCAAAAATAAGTCCTTAGTCCTTCTCAAGTACTTAAAGATTGCTTTAATAGCTATCTAGTGACTCTTACTGGGATTGGATTGGAACTTCCTCATAACACTTTGTTAGTGTGCCACATCCAGTCTGGTACATTGAACTGCATACATTATGCTACCAATAGCGGAGGCATAAGGTATGTCGGACATCCCTCATTTCTCTTCCTTTGTCTTTGGGGACATAGATTTGGAAAGATGAATGCCATGTCCCATGGGAAGAAATCCCTTCTTGGATTCTTCCATACTAAACATCTTTACTATCTTGTCAATGTATGGGGTTTGGGATAGCCCTAACATCCTCTCTTATCTATCTCTATAGATATGTATTCCTAATACGTAGGATGCTTCTCCCAAATCCTTCACGGAGAATTGTGTAGATAACCATACTTTAGTACACTATAGCATTCCTAGCTCATTCTCAATGAGAAGGATGTCATCAACATAAAGCATAATAAACTATACAGTACTCCTACTAGCCTTTTTATACACACATGGTTTATACACATTTTTGACAAAGCCAAAAAATTTGATTGTTTCATCAAAACATATATTCCAACTTTGGGACGCTTGTTTGAGTTCATAAATAGATCTCTAGAGTTTGCAAACCCTTTGCTCACTCCCCTTGGATGTAAAACCTTGCGGTTGCTCCATATAGATTTCTTCTTCAATGTCTCCATTGAGAAAGCAGTTTTCACATCCATTTGCCACCAATCTAAATGGACCTAGGCATTGCGACCAATGAAAAAGTTTCTGCAAAATTGATATCGGGTCTTTGAGTGTAACCTTTAGCCACCAGTCGCATCTTAAAAGTCACCACTTCTTTATCTACTTATAGATCCACTTGCAACCAACGGGAACTATTCCCTTTGGTAGATCTACCAAAGTCCATATTTTGTTTGAGTACGTGGTGTCCATTTTGGATCTCATGGCTTCAAGCCAACGTCCTGAATCTATGTCCAACATAGCTTCCTCATAGGTCTTTGGATCACTATTCGATTGGCCAGTCTGATAAAGGAATCCAAACCTTTTGGGTTGCTTCTTGATTCGATTTGATGCTCTTTGACATATATATTTGTTTCTACCGGTTGTGGGATTTGATGATCATCTTAAGCGTCACCAAGTTCAATAACAATGCCTTTTCTATCTTATAGAAATTCCTTTTCTAAAAAGGTGTCGTTTCTTGAAATAAACACATTTTACTCCAAGGGATCATAGAAGTAGTAACCCATAAACTCTTTAGAGTATCCCACAAACTTGCACAAGGTGGATCTACCATCCAACTTATCTCCTATTGTTCGTATCACGTAGGCGGGAGATCCCCAAACCTTGAGATATTGGTAAGAGGGTTTTTTGCCATGCCATATCTCATATGGTGTTTTGGCACAAACTTTGAAGGTATTACACTTAGTAACTTCATTGCCGTCGATAAGGCGTATAAAAAAAAAAAGGATATAAGCACATTGAAGAAGCTTAACATAGAATGTACCATATCCAACAAGGTATGCTTTTTCCTCTCGGCTACTCCACTGTCTAAGGGTGTGCTGGGTTGAGTCCATTGAGAGAGAATCCCATTCTTTTTCAGATAATCCAAGAATTCGGTGCTCAAGTATTCTCCCCCTCGGTCTGATCGAAGAGGTTTAATACTTAGCCCCAATTGCTTTTCCACTTCATTCATTTTGAACTTTTCAAAGGCTTTGGACTTTTTCTTCATAAGAACAAGTCCAAACTGATTATAGTTATTGGTGAAGGTGATGAAGTAGGAATAACCTCATTTCCCACTTACTCTTAGTAGTCCACAAACGTCCATATGGATCAAATCCAAGAGACTTGTATAGCACTTCATTTGTCCTACAAATGGAGCCTTGGTCATTTTTCTCTCAAACAAGATTCACAAGTAGGAAGATCCTCAATGCCAATAACATTTAGTGCTTTGAGAGATTCTAACTTGTTCATCATATTTTTAGAAATATGTTGAAGTCTAGCATGTCATAACATGGCATTTTCTTGGATATCTAATTTTCTTACTTTGTTGAAACTGCACTAGTAATGGTTGAGAATCCAATATGTATAATCCTCTGTTAATTGTACCATAAGCAATTAAAGAACCTATTCTTTAATGCCTTTAGTCTCCTATTTGACATAGAAAGATCAAATCCTTCACTATCCAAAATAGGAATTTGGAATAATATTCTCAACAATATATGGCACAGAATAGGAAGGATTCAATACAATTATGAAGTTCCTTAAGTCCAACTTATTATACACCCTTGGCTTTGGTCACAACTCTTGCTCCTTAGCCAAGACGATGGATCATATCCACATCACTTGGTTTTATTCTTCTTTCTTATTATTTGTCACAACTTACAAAGATAAGAACCATATGCGATATCATATATCCATGAAAAAGAATTTATCCTTAAACGCACTTCAATAAAGTGCATACCCTTCCAAGGGGTTGCAAGGTATTCCTTGCAAAATGGCTTCCAATGGCCTATCTAGCCAAAGTTGAAACAAATAATATCAACTATACGCTCTATAATCTTCTAGACTCCTTCGGATGCCTTTAACAGTTGTTTTCCTTTAGAGGAAGAAATTTTCTTCCTTTTACCTCCCTTTATAGCACCCCTAGGGCCTATAAACTTGGAGGAGGAAACAAGTGTCAAAGGTTTGCCCTTTTCATGGAAGTCTCCTTCTAGATCAACACTTTAGTAAATGAAACTCGACGAGGATGTGAGAATCAAATCCACATGGAGATCAATGTCCATTATGACGTCCATATAGAAAAAGCTTCTCCAAGCCTAATCATCTTTAGACTGTAGTTGATGACACATGACTTTACATCCATCCTAGCTTGAAAAATCTATTTTGACAACATGAACTTTTCATACCTTGTTTGCTTTACAACTTTTGTAAACTTTAACCAAGGTACTATTTATGCATCTTTGAGACTTTTAAAGTTTGTAGATGCCATCACGAGACTATGGGATCGGGCGATCCAAAACCCAATTCGTGAACTTTTCACGTGTCACTAGATCTACTTTAATCTGCATAGGATTAGGAGCACCATGATGTAGGACACATATTCGCTTATAGGAATCTAGAACGATTTTTGAGATTAAGTCAATCGTGGAAGTATAGACCGGTTGGGTTATTAGTTTCCAAAAGCATTGAGTGGAACATTAAGCCATTCTTGAGATTTCGCAAATCCTCAAAGGTAATTAAAGAGAATAAGCATGTGATTGAATTTGATATTAAAACATGTTCATGGTCTTTCAAGCATGTTTTCCTCCAACTATTTTATCAAATTCTTCACCCCCTAGAAGAATTCAAGAAATCATACTTCCTAGTGAGAATCAAGATCCCAAAGACTTGCAAGTGGACCACCGTGTACGAGTGCTATCCATAAACAATCAAAAGGTAAGCAACTTTTGCTAATTGCATCTCATGCAACTCTCAATATTTGCCTCACTTTTCACATAAACCCACATATATGTGTGCCATCTATAGTACTAAGCGTTATGTCATACCTACCAATCAATCTTTGACTCAAGACGAGCACCATATCATCCCCCGTGTACGAGTGTCAATGTGTGAGCGTTCCTAAGCCAATGTGCATCTTCTGCTAAGTGCATGCTCACAACTTTCCTCCTAAGTATGACCGCCTTGTACGAGTACCATCACGAAAAATCGATAGCATCATCATCGCATATACTATTGGTAGAATGCTTGGATTAATTAAAACACTTTTAATTTGTATCCATTTCGACTTAATATTTTAAAAAAAAACACTTAGACATTCTAAGTGGAGGGTTTTTGCTTGCAAAGATCTCATCATTTTATCTTATTATTTAGGTTTTCTATATCCTAAATATGCATCTCATACATCAATAGGATATGAAAAGCATAAGTAAGTAAATGTGCCTAGCATGCTCTTAGGGTGGGATGACCTTGAGCCTAAACAAGAGGTGCACTTAGAGCCATAGGTGCACCACCTAGTTGATTTTAGGGAGGTTGACTAAATCTAGGTATTACATGAGTGTATCTTATACATTCATGGGTCTTCAAAAGTCTCCATGCCTCCATGGCCTCCTTGGCTTCATGTAACTTTTACATGAAAAGGAAATCTTCACTCCTAGTAATTCTACTCTCATAACATTTACAAGGTAGAAATAAAGAGGCATGCAAAGCCCAATTTAATACAACCCTTTCAACAACTTGAAATAAATAAAATCAATATTAAAGGCTTATGATCATCCCAATTCACTAATCATCCATTCAACAATTAAATGAACAGTAAACAAATTTAGAATTAACAATTAATTCCAGCAATTCAATGCTAATCAAATTAACAAATAATTGGTCATGCATAATACTTATGCAACATTTGGAGATTAACTTTAACAAAACTTAAGGAGCTTGAAAAATGTCAAACATAATTTTGAGAACTAGCACAACACTTGTGCATCTATTATATGTGAAATAAAACACTTTTAGCCACTAAAGGAACACAAAAAATTGGTCAAAACCCATCCAACCTGAACTAGGCACTACTGCCCCAGCCCGGCCGCACGGCCTGGCAGCAAGTGTGCACGCTGCCCAATTGGTGCCTGATCAAGCGTGGTAGCCTGCCCTATTTTTGGGTTTGGATAGAGTCAACTTGAAGGCAAATTTTGTGAACATTTCACGTTGTGCATCGGTGGCGTCATCACTGTTGGAATAGTACCCAATAAGCCATTTAGATTGGACTTGTAAAAGCTATTTCATTGTAAAATAATCTTGATTAAGTGATATTCTTTATATTGCCACCTTCATCTTATGATTTATATTACTTCACTTGCATTTGGATGAAGCCCTTAGATCACACATGACTACGGGACTTGGTTTGGTGACCATGGAATAAGTCTTACACGGTCGTGATCTTAAATCTTTCAATTCATAAGATCTTAAGAGACGGGCATCAAAGATTCGATAGACTTGCACTAACAATGCATAAATCCAGGAGTTGGATGTTGCTCTATTCCATGAGCAACCATATGAGATGCGGATATATGTTAGTGGGTGTTTGTTAGACAATAAGGCACTGAAGACCCACCAGAGAATCTACTAGATAGCCGAAGTGGCAAGTTGGTAGTGGTCAATTTTTCTGCTCCTGCAAGTGCATATTTATTAGTCATTTGACCTGAAGATCCATGGTAACCTTATGTCCGTTCATTATGCTTTGACTCTTCTTTGACCACTTAGTGTATCTTTCGAGTTGAGAATGGGTATGAGCTACATGGTATGGAAGTTTGTGAGATCCAAGATAGAATTTGACTTCTCGCTTTTGTGAAGGGCGAGTGCATCTCTTATGTATTCTATAATGATCGATTCCAAGAAATCCTTGCGCAAGGTGGTGTGATAATTTGGAAAATGAGTTTTCCAAAAGTGAGTTCACACAAAGGAATCGAACATTGAGAATAGAAACATAGAATTGAGGCTATTAGGGAGCCAACAAATATCTTTCCCTAAGCCTCTTTCAGGAGATAGGAGATGGAATGACCGTATTTGCATGGTACACATAAAGCTATGATGGTTCTCTAGAATATTCATTTTAGCCAATTAGTTGGGCTCCATGAGCTTGAGGTTGGACATCGACCATGGAGATTGGGTACTCTTCAATTAATGAGATTCATTGAATTGAGTCAATTAGTTTAAAATGAGTTTTAAACAAAAATGAATATATTGTTTAAATAGTGCCCGACAAGCCAATCAGATTGGCCTTGTAAAAGCTATTTCCTTGTAAAACAATCTTGATTGAATGATATTCTTTATATGGCCGCCTTCATCTTATTCTTTATATTACTTTACTTGCATTTGGATAAAGCCCTTAGATCACACATGAGTACGGGACTTGGTTTGATGACCATGGAATAAGTCTTACACGATTGTGATCTTAAATCTTCCATGTCATAGGATCTTACGACACAGGGCATCTAAGATCCAGATAGACTTGCACTAATGATGCACAAATCCAAGAGTTGGATATTGCTCCATTCCATGAGCAATCTGTATGAGATACGAGTGTATGTTAGTGGGTGCTTGTTAGAGAACAAAGCACTAAAGACCTTCTGGAGAATCCACTAGATAGCCGTAGTGGCAAGTTGGTAGTGATCAATTCTCCTGCTTACGCAGTACATATTATTAGTCCTCTGACTTGAGGATCCATGCTAACTTTGTGTTCGGTCCTCATACTTTGACTCTTCCTTGACCACTTAACAGGTCATTCAGGTTGAGGTTGGGTATGAGCTACTTAGCATAGAGGTTTGTGAGATCTAAGATAGAATCCGACTCCTCGCTTTTGTGAAGGGCGAGTGCATCTCCTATGTATTCTATAATAATCAATTCCAAGAAATCCTTGCGCAAGGTGATGTGACAATTTGGAAAATGAGTTTTCCAAAAGTGAGGTCACACAAGGGAATCGAACATTGATAATAGAAACATAGAATTGAGGCTATTAGGGAGCCGACAAGTATCTTGCTCTAGGCCTCTTTTAGGATATAAAAGACGAAAGGACAGTATTTGCATGGTATGCGTAGAGCTATGATGGTTCTCCAGAATATTCATTTCGGGCCAATTAGTTGGGCTCCATGGGCTTGAGGTTGGACATCGACCATGGAGATTGGGTATTCTTCAATTAATGAGATTAATTGAATTGAGTCGGTTAGTTTAAAAAGAGTTTAAAACTAAAATGAATATAAGATATTCAAAAGTCACAAAGAGTTATGAGCCCATGTCCAATGAATGGTAGAACCTATTGGGCCACACACAAAAGCCAAATAGCTTCCAAAATTGATAGAGCAATTTTGCAAGTGTTGGAAAAATCACCCTTGGGTGACTGATTTTCAAAGGTCCAATCCAACGGTCAAATTTTGGTTTGATTAATTTAAGTGTTAAATTAATCAACTAATTTAAGAGTTAAATTAGACCAATAATTAAGGAGTTAATTATTTGGTACCATATTGACCATAAATTGGATAAGTTGACTTAAAGAGTTAAGTTGACTAATTTAAGCTTAAGAGTTAAGCTTGTTTGATTTAAGAGTTAAATCAAAGGTTAATTAATTAAATTAAAGTGTTTAATTTAATTAATGGGAAGAATAATTTTTTGGAGGGAAAATTTAAATGAAGTGTTCATTTAAATTAGCATCTTAATTAATTTGGATTAGATTCCAAATGAAATTGAAATGCACTTGAAATTCAAGTAAGACTTGAATTTGAATTTTGCCAACTTGGCATGCCACTTGGGGGGTCATCTTGAGGAAGGTGTGAAGCCAACTAGCATCACACCTTTCATCCTCGATATATAGATATAGAGAGCATGAAAAATTGGAAATTAATTGCTGAAAGTGCAAGAATTAGATTCTTGCATTCCCTCCAAAATCTCTCTCCATACATTGCATCATGAGTTGAAGCTTCGCATTTCTTCTTCTTCCCAACCTGAAAATCGGCCTCCTCTACCTCATTTTCTCCTCTCTAAGTCCAGATTCTAGTTAGGGGAAATTGGAAGATTGTTTGGTGTGTGGATCATATTAATATAGGCAAGGCACTTGACTTGCTCGGCTCTGGAGATCCACCTACAGAAGCTTTGGGTTGGAGAATTTTTATGGAACGATCCAGAAGGATTTTTAGCTCTAAATTTTCACAATATCTTCCTCTATGTGTGGAGGTGTTCCAAATTTAATTTCGTGAATTTTGGAGCAGTTTGTCTTGGGCAATTGTTGTCATATTTTTGCTATGCCAGTTCCAGATAGTTTCTGGACTCGTGAGAGGTAGTTGATCTTCTTCTTGATTTTGAGCTACAAGAGATAATTCTTCATCCTAATCCAGATCTATAGCATGACTATATCCTTGGGAGCTCGAGTAGCTTAGTTATTTTCAAGCTTATGAAGTTTTGATTTATGGATCCTATTGCTACTCTAGCCTTTAGGTGGTATCAAAGCCTATTTCATGGTATGCTTTGGATTATTGTTTGATTGATTCATGTGTTGAATTGATCAATATCACCAAATACTTGATCCAAGCCATGTATTGGAGTGTTCAGATGATGATGCTTGTGGCTCTATTGCTTGATGAATTGAAAGCATGCTTTTATGTGATTTAAGTGTTAATTCATGTTTTAGTATGTTTGAATTCATAGAGATAAATGTTGAATGTTGATTTAGCATTTATTGATGTTATATGGTGACATAGCATTTTTATGTTTGATCAAAAGAGTTTTGGTCATTTTTGGATCCAATGTGATTGGAGTTTTGTTGGAGATTTTTTATGAATACGATTCTTACTTGAACTTGATTTTTGAAGCTTGGTTGAGCACTTAAATTTCCAGTTTTAAAATGTGCTTTAGATCTGGAAATTGGTCCTTTATGTGTGATTTAATGTTTAGAATGAGTTCTAGCATTTTTGGTGCACAAAAGTTGAGCCGAAAATGGCCTAACTTGCCTTTGACCCAAAACAGGGGCTGCTGCCAGCTTTGGTGCACATTGGCGGGGCTTTAACAAAGACTTACTGCCCAGCCATGTGCTTGCCTCAGCCAGAAGTCCCCGGTCATGGGTTGGGCGAGTTTTTGTGCAATTTTTGGGCTCCTTTGGTGACTAGAAATGATGTTAAATCATGTGTTATGGATGCACAAGTGTTGTGTAAGTTCTCAATATAATGTTTGAAAATTTTCAAGCTCCTTAAATCTAGTTAAAGTTTATCTCCAATAGTTGCATAAATGGTATGCTTGTTCAATTATTTGTTTATGAGATAAGCATTTAATTGTTAGAATTAATTGTTAATTCTAGATTTATTTGTTGTTCATTTGATTGTTGAATGAATGATGAATGAATGGGGATGATCATGAGCCTTTAATATTGATTTTATATATTTCAAGTTGTTGAAATGGGTTGTATTAAATTGGGGCTTGCATGCCTCTTTATTTCTACCTTGTAAATGTTATGAGACTAGAATCACTAGGAGTGAGGATTTCTTTTTCATGTAACAGTTACATGGAGCGAAGGAGACCATGGAGGCATGGAGACTTTTGAAGACCCATGAATATGTGGGATACACTCATGTAATAGCTAGATTTAATCAACCCACATAAAATCAACTAGGTGTTGCATCTATGGCTCTTAGTGCACCACTTGGTTAGGCTCGTAGTCAACCCACCCTAAGAGCATGCTAGACGCATTTACTTATTTATGCTTTCCATATCCTATTGATGTATGAGATGCATGGTTAGGATAGAGAAAACCTAAATAAGAAGATAACATGATGAGATCTTTGTAAGAAAAAACCCTCCACTTAGAATGTCTAAGTGCTTTTCAAATATTAAGTCAAAATGGATACAAATTAAAAGAGTTTTGATTAATCCAAGCCTTCTACCAATAGTATATGGCATGACGATGCTACCACATTTGTGTGATATACATCGAGTCATGGGGGTCATACTTAGGTGGAAAGCTGTGACCATACACTTTGCATAAGATATACCTTTGATTTGGGAACGCCCACACATTATACACTCGGTCACGGGGGATGTTGTGGTGGCCATCTCAAATCAAAGTTTGATTGGTAGGTTTGACTTAACACTGAGTAATGTAGAGGTCGTCTATCAAGGGATCTACATGAAATGGTGAGGCAAATATATCAAGAATTGCATATCATGATATGCAATTAGCAAAAGTTGCTTACCTTTGGATTGCTCGTGGATATACATCCGGTCATGGGGGTCCACTATCAAGTCTTTAGCATCTTGATTCTCACTAGGAAATATGATTTCCCGAATTCTTCTTGTGGGTAAAGAATTTGATAAAATAGTGGGAGAAAAACTTGCTTAAAGACCATGAACATGTTTTTAATATCAAATTCAATCACATGCTTATTCTCTTTTTCGCCTTTGAGGATTTGTGAAATCTCAAGAATGGTTTAATGTTCCACTCAATGTTATTTTGGAAACCAATAAACTAATCGGGCCAAACTTCTGTGATTGACTTAACCTCAAAATTGTTCTAGATTCCTAGAAGTGGATAAATGTCCTATATCAAGGTGCTCCAAATCCCATCGGGATTAAAAGTAGATCAAGAGACACGTGAAAAGTTCACAAATGGGGTTTCAGATCATCCTATCCCATAGTTTGATGATGGCATCTACAAACTTTAAAAGTTTCAAAGACACATGAATAGTACCTTGATAAAAGTTTACAAGAGTTGTAAAGCAAACACGGTATGAGAAGCTCATAGTATTAAAAGAGAATTTTCAAGCTAGGATGAATGCAAAATCATGTGTCATCGACTATGGTCTAAAGATGATTAAGCTTGGAGAAGCTTTTTCTACTTGGATGTAGTGATGGACAATGATCTCTATAAGGATTTGATCCTCACATCCTCACCGAGTTTTATTGATCAAAGTGTTGATCTAGAAGGAAACTGCCGTGACAAGGGCAAACCTTTGACACTTGTTTCCTACTCCAAGTTTATAGGCCCTAGGGGTGCTAGAAAGAGAGGTAAAAGGAAGAAAAGTTCTTCCTCCGAGGTAAAACAACAATTAAAGGCATCTGGAGGAGTCAAGAAGATTATAGAGAAAATAGTCGATATTATTTGTTTCTACTTTGTCTAGATAGGCCATTGGAAACCATTATGCAAGGAATACCTTGCAACCTTTTTGAAGGGCATATACTTTATTGAAATGCATTTAAGGATTAATTCTTCCTCATGGATATGTGATATCGCATGTGGTTCTTATCTTTGTAAGTTGTTACAAAGAATAAAAAGAAGAATAAAACTAAGTGATGTGGATATGATCCACCGCCTTGGCTAAGGAGCAAGAGTTGTGACCAAAGCCGAAGGCGTATAATAAGTTGGACATAGGGAACTCCATGATTGCATTGGCCCCTTGCTATTATGTGCCATGTATTGTTAAAAATATTATTTCAAATTCCCATTTTGGATAGTGAAGGATTTGATCCTTCTATATCAAATGGGAGATTGAAGACATTAAAGAATGGACTCTTTAATTACTTATGGTACACTTAACAAATGATTATACATATTGGATTCTCAAACATCACTAATGCACTTTCAACAAAGTAAGAGAATGTTAGATATCCAAGAAAATGTCATGTTATGACATGCAAGACTTGGCCATATCTTTAAAAAAAAAAAAAGATGAAGCTCTCAAAGTACTAAATGTTAGTGGCATTGAGGAACTTCCTACTCGTAAATCTTATTTAAAGAGAAAAATGACACTACAAGAAAAAATGGTTTTAGCGACCAAATTCTCAGCGACCATAATAAAATGGTAGCTAAAAATATAGTTTTAGCAACCAAAAGCAATTTGGTTGCTAAAATCAAGTTACATAAGTACTTTTGCGACCAACCAATATTTGGTAGCTATAAATAATCACTATAATTTAACCAACCTTAGCCAATGGTATAGCGACCAAAGTTGGGATTTCTAGTGATAATTTTCATGGTTGCTATATATGAATATTAATTACGACCAATTTAACAACAAAATATTGGATGGTTGCTGTAAGTCTTTTAAGTTGATGATTAAAAATCATTTACTTTGGTTGCTAAGAATATATATCTTTATTTAGCTCTTTAAACATATAGCAATCAACATTTTATGGTCACTAAGAAAAATCTTTACAACAAGCAATTTTATATGGTTGCTAAAAAAGTACTCAATTCGATCCAGTGGACTTTATTTCTAACTAGTTCTTGAAAAAATATCAAAAAAATCTTTTAAATTGAGATCAAAGAGCTAAATTGATTTCGAAGTAATTTTTTTTCAAAAAATTAATTTAAGTATGAAAAAAAAAATTATTATATGATTAAATAATACTTTACTTTAAATTGTGTGTTAAAATACAACTTCTAAATAAAAATATCGAGATAAAAATTTCAAGAAGTTGAAATAAAAAGTATACATTTCTAAATAAAGTTCAATATGAAACAAAAAAGAACAAAAAAATGTTTAGCTAGCCAGAGTCGTCATTAGTAATATTTTAGGTTTCCAATAGCAGTTGCTTCAAGATTTAGGATGTAAAAGCAAAATGAAATTAATTCTCGAATTCTCCCAGAAGTTTTATGAACTCTTGAATTGCCCTGTGCTTGCATTTTGCACGCTCCATTAGAGTTAACTATTCGATTTGATTTTAAATTGGTGTTGCTATCAGCCTCTTTATCAACTGCACCTTGAGAACCATTAATTTGAGCCACTCTCTTATCCTTTCTTTTTTTTCTGTAAAGGTTCAGGATATTTTATAGATCAAATTAGAGGTTACAAGTTACGAGTTTTGAGCAAATTTAATCAAAGTACTTCCAGCGCCTAGGATAAATATCAGTAGCTAATTTGTAGATGGAAGGCTTCCAACACTTTCAATTTCACTTTGGGGCAAAAGTCTGACCCATTCTCTTAAATGGCAATTTTGAATCTCCATTTCAACAAAAATTGTATAAAATATTTAAATTGACAGGCAGGTTGTAGCAAGATTGCTACCAGTGCAGGGAGACTTTTCTATAGCACAAAATTAGCATATAATTTAGGCTGCCAAGTAAGAGCAGGTATGAAGACCCAATTCAACAACTTGCAACCAAAATCCTGTGCAAAACCAGGTTTGACTCCTAAACCTAGCGCAATTTTCAGCAAACAAAATAATTACAGCAATCTCAAACATGCCCACGTTCAACTCCTAAAACCAATGCCAATTTTCAGCAAGAAATGAAAAAAACCTCTAGATATTTTACCAATCTAAATGCAAACTTGGCAGCAGCCAAAAAATCCCTGCAGGTCTGTCTTCCATTCAAAATAAAAGAAAATAAACTACAATGCAATTCAAACTCCAGTTCAGCATCCCAAACACAAAGAATAGCAAGTTGTAACCGTTAATTCAGGCCAATCTCAGGCTCTAAACAACATATGTTCAACAAAATTGGTCAGCATTCGAAGCATTCAATTAATATTGAATAGGAACCAGCAAAAGGACTCAATAAGGCACAGGAAAATACAACTGAAAAATTATCAGATTGCTATCACTTCTTCTAGGCAGGACACTAGCAAACTTTTGTGCATCCATCACGAACAATGGCTAAAAGCTAGACCTGTATACCACCAGGTAGCAGCAAAATCATTACATCAGATAACAACATCCCAACTAATCAAAATGAGCAATTAGACTACTAGGCACATTCCAACAAAACCAAATTTAGCACAGACCAATTAGTCTGATCCAGAACCTGTTTTCTGTAGATTTTGCTGAACATCCTTTCTCTTCGGCCTGAGCTTAAATGAAGTAGCCTCTTGCATGATAACATTAAGCTGACAAAATTGTTCTCATTAAACTTATTGTTCTCTAGGATCTTAAAAATGAATCCATATTAGTCTTATAGAAAGTTGACAAAATATGTGATTTATGCAGTTAATTTATTAAGATCAAATGTATAAGACACAAGGATACTCACAGATGTTTGGAATTGATTAATACAAACATGTATAAGTACTACTCTTCCATTGCGGGAATGATTTGTTAAAAT
The DNA here is from genome assembly GCA_018894105.1 of Jacaranda mimosifolia. Lineage (NCBI taxonomy): Eukaryota > Viridiplantae > Streptophyta > Magnoliopsida > Lamiales > Bignoniaceae > Jacaranda > Jacaranda mimosifolia. Next base: position 22,935,417 of record CM032121.1, read on the forward strand.
AGTAGGAGAGATGATCCACTGGAACACTACTGCAACAGCATCTGGTAAGTGTTACACTACAGAAATTATATACAGAAACAAAAACATGATAAAATAGAATGTTCTAAAAATCTAAGTAAACTTCTTCTGTCTGTATATAGATAAGAAAATAGAAAATCCAAATCTAATCAACAACATAGTATACAATCACTAACTAGAACAAAGAGAACAAGAAAATTCTCTCATATCATCACATAATCAAATATCATTAATTTTCTGTTTTACAATAGATTGAGAGTGCATTGATGACTTTTCTATCAAACAAAGCTACTATAATTGTGCACCCTAAAATGATGTTCTGGCAGTCAATGATGAACTGGATTATGTCACCATTTCGTAATTGTCCAAATCCTTTTATAAGCTTTTCTACTGTTATCTTATTTGAAATGTTGTATGAATAGAAATGCTATTGGACTAGCCTATTTCTTCATACCTAACTACATGACGCTATACATTGAGAACTTATCACTAGGAGTACAAGAAACAAGTTGAAGTGGTATAAATTAACCCCTTTCTCGCGAATAGAAGCCATATGACCTCCCATCATCAGAGATAAATCAAGATCTGCAGCACATGCCGGCAATATTTATGCATATCTGCTTAGGTACGTAAATGGATATTTCATTAGAAACATATTTCTAGGATAAATTAAAAATTTTATCTCAAAGAGGAATAATAGAAATCCTAATTGAACATGAAACCATCTACATTAGACTTAAGAAATTTATTGAAATTAAAATACCAAAATATGCATCTATGCCTTTTCCCTCATTGCCAACTATTAGCAAAATTGAGCTTCTCCAGCCAAAAATTCAGATTTGCCATAATGTGAATTTAGCCCCAGCAAATGGTCTCCTATAGTAGAGTGCAGCAGCAGAGTATTTCTGATCTCCTGTAGTAGATAAAGTCAAGCAATTAGGACCAAAAGGCTCCCCAACAAGTGCAGCAACAGAGTATTTTTTTTCCAAATAATCAAGCTAGTAGGTCAAAAAAGAAGCCACATATTCTTAATATGTACTTGAGTTTTGCATGAACAAACTATCACTTTAAGAAATTTTCTGTAAAGCTACAAAATGGTCTAGACAGTAGAAGAAACACAAAAGTTTCCAAACCCCTTAAACCGATAGCTTCCCAAGCAACAAAATGTAATAACGAACACCTAAACCATAACAAGTAACAACTGAAACAGTTTTTGTAGCAAGATCAGAATCATAATGACCCCATAAGTCCTAGTGCTCAATTTAACAATTTAAAGCAGAGAAATGCAGCAAAATCAAAGCAGATAAGAATCAGTTCTGACCCAAGGAGCCAAAAAATGCTCATATTATTAGCAGTTGCCATTGCTCTTGACAACTCCCATCTATACTTAAAAGTGGTACTCATTATCTACTATATTACCCCAATAAAATTTCTTAGTCTATGAATTGTCAAGAACTATTGGGTTTTGTGGATATAACAATTTATTTAAGGAGTTTCTAGTAATTTTTCAAAAAACTACAAGAACAAAAATCAGAGTCGTTTCTCTTTTCTTTATGTCATTGAAGATAGAATATAGTTTATTCTCGTAAGCATCAACAATAAGTTCTTCATCTCAATCTATTAAGTATTCCATATCTAAAATGTGGGGACATCTCAAGAGACACCTCTCAGTTCATTCTTCTGGGTTCTTGAAGTACTAGTTTTTCTTTTTAAATAGCCAAGGCATAAATTCTGATCAAAACAGCCTTTAACCAGAAAACCTTTAATCAGACATCATTCTCACAGAAAATATCAAATCCCAAAACATATTAAATCGAAATCAAATTTTACTAAATCCCAAAACCTAAATCGCAATCCAAAAATATTAAATCTCAGAACCTAAATCTTCATGATGAATTCTACCAGAAATACATAGAGCAAAGGCATAGTAAAACAAAAGGAAAAGAGATACTTACTAGAGGGGTATTCTTCCAAAGGACAGGAAAATTGGGCTCAGAAATGGCTAAAAAGATTCAGACCCAACCTGTACTTGCTTATGTATCAGTGATTTCCCCATATCAATCTCTAATTATGACAAAAAATTTCTTTCCATATAATTTCTTCCCATATCGATTGCTCAACTTTTGGTGAAAAATCTTTTTCGGCATCAATTTTGGCAGAAATGATAGAAATAGCGCCATTGAGGCGGGAATGGTGATATGGGTTTCTCAACAATTTCTTAAATTGAGACGGGAATGGTAATATGAGTTCCCTCGTTTAGTTTTTATATTTTATTGGAGACAATTAAAGAAACAATTTTTTAAAGTTAATATTAATAAATAAAATGTACTTAACTAACAACTTCAAGACTATTTTCTACTAAAAAATAGCATACAGTTAAAGATAGAATTTTCTTAAATGAAAAGTTAATAGAATAGAATTTTTGACTGAAAATAGTTTGATGAATTTTTTTGTTGATATAAAAATTCATCTTAATAGATTTTCAGTAGTTTATCTTAGAGTGAATTAAGCTACCTATCTTTGAAGTTTAGCAAAATTATGAAAAAGGATCCTTATTTCTTTTTCAAAAATTACAATAACTCAATTAAAATGATAAATCTGATTGTAACATAGATAGAATTTGAGTAAAATTCAAATGTTCCAAATGAAAAATAATCAAAAAATAAAAAATGTTGAAAATTAATGAGATGGCCAAAGTTAAATTTATTAATTAATTAAAAGCACAAGAAATAAAAAATTAAAAGACTATTAATTAAGAATAAATAAATAAATAATAAAATATAGATTTTAACTAAATTGTTTATTAATTAAAAAACTAAGTAATTTTTTTTAAAATTTTTTTATATGTTATACACTAATAAATTTTCTTTCTAATGGACATTATTATTCAGGCCAATGAGAGCATAATATGTCTGATATTGCAGACGTTCACTTGAGATCTAAAAAGACAGAATAAATTTATATTTAATATGTACAAACATTACAATATGTATAAGCTCATATGTTTGGTAGAGTACTTGATGAATTTCAACAAGCAGAGGTACTAAAAATGTTATCAATATTTATTTCTTGTTTTAGATTTTGCTAAAGATTTAACCTATAAAAGTGAAAGTTATTGCACGGAATTTTTTATTATTGATTCGAAGCATATGTCAATTTTAAACTACATATTAAATTTGTGACATTTATATTAAATAAATTGTTCATTTAGTACATGGAATATGATTTTAAATTATTTTAAAATTTATATTTCTTTGATTTTGTAACTTAAATTAATTTTATTATTAATAGTGTAAATGAAAAAAGAATTGATCATTTTGGACATATTTTAGAGTTTCGATTTATTTCCTGACTAAGTTTGAGTTGTCTGCAAAAATTATTTAGAAAAGCTTATTCTTAATTAAGAATAAAAACTCTTATCAAGTTGGTTGTGAGTAGGGATGCAAACGAATTGAGCCAGCTCGCGAGCCTGACGAGCTAGCTTGAAAAGTATTTAACTCGAGTTCAAGTTGAGCTCGTGTAAGTTTCAAGTTGAGCTCGAGCTAAATAATTATTGTTTGCAAACTCGCGAGCCTATATTTTTTATTTTAAAAAAAATATTTATATATAAAAAATATAATAAAATATACTAATTTTAAAATTTTTTATAAAATAATTTAATTTTTTGAGCTTGAACCCAAGCCAAACTCGAGCCTATAACTAATTTTAAATATAATAAATTAAAATATACTAATTTTAAAATTTGTTATAAAATAATTTAATTTTTCGAGCTCGAGCTCTATAGCGTGATTATGAGTTCGAGTCTAATGAATCAAGTCGAGCCCGAACAATTGCTGTGTATATTGTTGAGGGAGAAAGAAGTCATACAGTAGAAAAGGAAGATGATCGAAGTTGGAAAAGTGGTGGAATTAATGGAAGAATACAGTTTTGATAATGGCAAGAATTAGAGCAACTGTATTTTCTCCCAAGGTGTGTGGAATATTTTCACTACTTGAGAACCCTTCATTTTGCTTCAACTTCTTCTACTCATGCAAATTCTTCTTCTTTTCTCATGTATTTTTAGATATAAAAATTTATCGTTTTTCATTTTTCTTTTAATTATTATTATTCTTTTGGGGTTTTGATAGTGTATAAGTTGATATACTTGATACATACATATCCTATATATTGAAATTTCTCAGCTTGTGAATGTATTTCCTGGATTTGATTCTATTGGAAAAATTAGTTTGTTTTCTTTGTTTTTGGCCATTAATTTTCTAGGATTTCAATTTTACGTTGTTGAATTATTACAATAGTTGGAGCCTTTTTCTTGTACGCAATCCTTTTCTTGCCTGTTAATTCTATTGAATTGTGAAAGCTAGCTGTCTCATTAAGTCAACGAAAAATTATGAATTATGAATTTTCATTTATTCTTTCTTTTCTAATATTATAATATAATAAAATATAAACGTATATATTTATGTTGGTGACAAGAAATTTATATTATGATGATGTAATGTGATTCATGTTGACTAGTACTTTTAGGTCGTTAATTGTATTTGTTACTCAATGTTTTAAGCTTTAGCAAAACACAAATTATTGGCTAATTATGACACGTGATTCAATCCATGAGCATGACCTAATCATTATTAAACTCCATAAGTCATACATCTAGTACAAGCCCACTTGTTGAATTTAGATAAATATTAAAGGGTATAGAAGTAAATTAACATACTATGTGATTTATCCCAAAATTAAAACATATCATATTAGCCCTATTTAGAGACTATTCAATGATTTTATCATAATTGTGATTGGTCTTTTCAAATTATTAGATTTTATTATAGTTTAATAAATTTTGATAAAAGTCAGATATATTTAATTCAGTAGATCGAATTAGATAAACCTATCGGGACAAACTTATCATATCAAAAGTTAGTTTTGCCAAATATTGAAATAATTATGACAATAGCTAATGAATCCATATATGTTAGAGAATTATAGAATATTTTGGCCTATTAAGGCCTATCAAAGCCTTAAGCCTATTAAGGTCTGAATCTATTAAAAACTTGAACTTATATCAAATTTAAGCCTAATTAAATTTTTAACTAAAATAGGTTTTTTCAATCCAAGCCTATGCTTTGAAAAAATCTAAAAGGGCTAGGTTAGACCTTAAAAAAGCCTATGTCAAATAATAGGTTAGGCTAAGGCTTACAATTTATGCAATAAGCTTAGCCTATTTAAAGCAACGCCTAGCCTAGCCTATTCCCACCTATAGGAGCAACCCAAGTCCTATTTGGGGTGTTAAATTGAGAAATAGCACCCCATATAGACATGGGTTGGAGATGCCCTAAAAGATTACATACATCATTATGCTATACATATTAGTTAATTAACTATATCAATTAATAATTAACTTTAACTATTTATAATTAAATTACAACTAACTATATTGTTCTAATGCATTGACATCGACATCTGTTTGACCTATCTAATCTTCGATTTACTAATGAAAGTGAACCGGATACAAATGATGCATATCAACAAGAAAATTGTGCTCATGTTCAAGTTCAAGATAATGCACAAGAGGTCGGACTAGTAGTCTGTAGCAATGAAGCTCTGCTAGAAATCGAAATTGCTGAAAATATAATCAACCGACATGCCAAGGGTGCCTTCAGCATCCAGGGATCATGGACTGACCATCGAACCTTATTCAATAAGTGGAACACATTAGCTAATAAAGAAGATGACACCTTAGCTGAATACTGAAGTGCCGATGATGAATCAATATCTCAAGCTGAAGTGGATAGTGACTTGGAACAATAAGTCATCACGTATGAATAGTTACTTTCCCCAATGACCATGTTAGGTTTCTATGGGCTTTCACTGTAAATTGATTAACTGATACAACCCTATCTTACTGTAAACTTCACAACAGTTGTTGTCCTCTAGTTACTGCTGCCATTTTGACTGCTGGTGGTTCATTTCAGTTGTATGGTTACTTTGATGAACTAATTCTATCAACTTTTTCCTGTATTTATTATATCATGTTTGTTATTTTCAATCTACTTCATTGATAAATGTTTTCCACATCAACTTACCCATATTGCTGGATGTTAAACTATTGTACTTGCAACTCCTCCATCTCAAGACTACAGCATTTGTAAGGTAAATGTTCTTATCTTGACGTAATACAATTTTGATTTTCATGGATCACCCGCCATTGATTGTTGTGGGAGGTTCTTTATTGTGCTAAGAAAGCAAGTGTTACTCATATCCTTAATGCTGGAGATGCTTAGGTCAGAATATTCTATATTCTCAATAAATATTCTATATATTGCGACACTCTTTCTGATGGTTCTAAATTTGAGAATATTTTAGGCAATTTCAGCTATGGCATGGGAGACCGAATCTTGCCTTAAGGTATCACTTTCTTTATCATTTGTATTCTCATTAATTTGGATAGTAATCAATTTTCTGTTTTGAGTCATAAGCTCAAGTTTTTATGTGGCCTTTGATCAATGACTCTGACATGAATCTTGTCATCTGTATTGTTCTCGAAGTTGGTTTGTTTTTTTCATTCATTTTGATGCTAGAATGCTATCTATCATGGGGTCATATTGAAGGTTGCTAGACATTTTAGTCTTGTAAATTTTACTCAATTCTATCATTTTGTATATATACACATATGCATCATGCATATCTTTTCTATGTGGAATTTCATCTATAGTAGCTTGAGGCTTGCTACCTCAAAATTGATTGTTTAGTATTGGAATTTTTAATGGTGTTGTGGTTTGGCTTTGTGTTGCATCAAATTCTTGTGGATGCTAGTGTTTGATCTTTTTCCCATTTTGCAGTTCTTGGTTGTGTTAGTCTTTAAAAAGTTTGAACTGCAATTTGGTAATTAGATAAGCAATTCAATTTTGAATTTGATGAAAGTTGGAGCCTGATTGTGCCATAGCCTTGGAAATTTAGGACTTGGTTGCTTTGTTGTGATGCAATTTGCTTGCTTTACTTACTGTGTGAATCAGGACTTTGATTTGTTTGCTTCTGCACAATGCTTGCTTTGAAGTGCTTGTTCGCAGGAATGGAAATTTGTTCTTGGTCTCTAGGGCGTCTCTTGCAAGTGCTTGAGGAGGGTTGCAATATGATGCAATTTAATATCTTTTCTTATATTTTTCTGCTAGGGGAGATTAGTTAGCAGTTTTTCTTTATTCTGAAAATATTGTAAGGGAAGTAAGTACTTTCTTATTTCTATTTAGCACATGTACTCTTCACTTGTAATCCCATTTTGGTTTTAATGTATCTTGAATCTATTCCAACTCAAATTGTTTGGCAATTATTTATTGGCTTAAAAGTACATATTAGCAATCATTTCAAGTTGCTTTTGCAGCCATAATTTTGTTGCTAAAATATATACATTAGCAACCAATTGAAATTATTACTCCAATCGGCATTTGGTTTCTAACAAGTAATATATTAGCGACTACTAGCTACACTTTTGGTCACTAAATCATAAAAAATACTATAAGTCTTGTGACAATATTAATATTATTGCAACCAAATATTTTGTCACTAAAACATACTCTTTAGCAATTATGTTATATCGTCGCAATGTGGTCGATGAAACATGTTAAATAACACAACTATTGCAACTATCTAAACGTTATTGCAACCAATGATTTAGTTGTTAAAGAATTAATTTTTACCAACTAAAAGATGTGGTCATTGTATGCGTACTTACAACAACCATGTCGATGTTATAGCGACTACGAACTTTTACATTAGCCACTGAAAAATATGTCGCTGATTTTTCTATCTTTACTAACCATTAATGGATGGTCGTTAAACATGTATTTTCAGCGTCCAAGTTAATAACTCGTCACTGAGCACTTTTAGTAGCTATTCTGTTGTGACCGCTTGTGACCATTGTTATTTTGGTCACTATAAGTTTTAGCAACCATTTTTTTACTTTTAGCGACTAACGGCAATGGTCGCTGAAACCATATTTTCTTGTAGTAAGACCAAGGCTCTTTTTGTAAGACAAACAGAGCGCTCCACAAATCTTTTGGATTTCATCCATATAGATATGTTTGTGGATCACTAAGAGTTAGTGAGAGATGAGGCTATTCCTACTTCATCACCTCACCGATGACTATAGTCGGTTCGAACATATGTTTCTTATGAAAAACAAGTCCAAAGCCTTTGAAAAGCTCAAAGTGTATAGGAGTGAAGTGAAAAAGCAATTGGGGCTAAGTATTAAAGCTCTTCGATCGGATCGAGGAGGAAAATACACTTGAGCACTGAATTCTTGGATTACCTAAAGGAGTATGAGCTCGGCACATACCAAGTCAAATGGAATAGTTGAGAGGAGAAACCGTACATTGTTGGACATGGTACGTTTCATTATGAGCTTCTTCGATGTGCCTACAAGAGTTATATGGAAGGCAAACTAGACATGAAATGTTCTCATTATCTAAGGAGCTCTTTCGGACTAGAGTAAATGAAGGCTTAAGTGTCCATGACCATGGCCATAAGATGATCGGTCTCATCGAGAAGCTTAGTTAATTGGACGTAGTTATGGACAACGAGTTGTATGTGGATTTGATCCTTCAATTATTACCTAGCTCCTTTGACCAATTTTTTGTGAACTTCAACACGACTAAGCAAGAAGTAACGATAAATGAATTGGTCAATATGTTAGTGACCACCAAGGCGACTATGAAGAAAGACAAGCCTCTTATGCTTACTTCCTCCTCAAAGTCTAAGGGCCCTAGGGGTGCTAAGAAGGGAGGAAAAATGAAGAAGAGTTCTTCCTCTAAGCGAAAGCAACCCTTGAAAAGTTCGGGGGCAATTAGGGGCAAAAAAAAAAGGCTAAACCCGATGCTACTTGTTTCTGTTGTGGCAAGAAAGGCCATTGGAAAATGAATTGCAATGAATACCTTGGCATACTTGGGAAGGGTATATACTTTATTGAAGTGCACTTAACAACATATTTTTCCTTATGGGTATTTGATACCGTATGTGATTCTCACCTTTGTAATTTGTTACAGGGGATGGAAAGAAGAAAGAGTCTCAATGAAGGGGATATGATCCTCTGCTTAGGCAATAGGGCAAAAGTTATGGCTATGGTTGAAGGCATAATCAAGTTGGACATCGGGAATTCCTACATTGTACTTGATCCTTACTTTTATGACCCAATCTTGTTAGGAATATTATTTCAATTCTCATATTAGATAATGAAGGATATGTTTTTTCTATATCTAACGAGAAGTTGAAAGCACTAAAGAATAGTTCTTTAATTTCATAAAGTACATTGAACAATGGATTGTACATATTAGATTCTCAACCTTCATTGATGCACATTCAACAAAGTAAAGGAAAACTAGATAACCAAGAAGATGTCATCTTGTGGCATGCAAGACTTGGACATATTTTCAAAAATAGGATGAGCAAGTTAGAAGCTCTCAAAATAGTAAATGTTTGTAGCATTGAGAATCTTCCTACTTGTGAGTCTTGTCTAAAGGGAAAAATGACCAAAGCTCCTTTTGTAGGACAAATGGAGTGAACCACAAGTCCTTTGGATTTGATCCATATGAGAGGAGGCTATTCATACTTCATTAGCTTCATCGATAACCATACTCAGTTTGGACATGTGTAATCTTATGAAGTACAAGTCCGAAGCTTTTGAAAAGTTCAAAGAGTGTAGGAATGAAGTAGAAAAGCAAAAGGGACTTAGTATTAAAGCTCTTCGATCGGATCAAGGGGAGAATACTTAAGTACCGAATTCCTAGTTTATCTAAAGAAGAATGGGATTTTCTCTCAATGGACTCCACCTGGCACCACCCCAACATAATGGAGTAGCAGAGAGGAGAAGCCGTTCTTTGTTGGACATGTTACGTTCCATGATGAGCTTTTGCAATGTGCTTATATCTTTTTTGGGATACTCTTTAGAGATAGAAGCAAAGTTACTAAATATAGTGCCTTCAAAGTCAGTGTCAAAGAGACCGCATGAGATGTGGTATGATAAAGCACTTTTTTATTCTTTTCTAAGAGTTTGGGGGTCTCCTGCTTACGTTAAGTGGCTAGTGGGAGACAATTTTGATGCAAGATCCACTTTGTGCAAGTTTGTGGGATACCCAAAAGAGTCTTTGGGTTATTATTTCTATGATCTCTCAGAACAAAAGGTGTTCGTTTCAAGTAACGCCTATATTTTGGAAAATGAATTTCTATTAGATAGAAATGGCATTGATGTTGAAGTTGATAAAGTTCAAGATGATCAATAAATTCCACAAGCAATAGAAACAAGTGAACATAAAAATTATTGCACACAACCTCTGAGAAGGTTGGAACGAATCAAGAAGTAACCCAAAAAGTTCGGATTCCTTAATGAGATGGCCCAATCGAATAGCGATCTGAAGACCTATGAGAAAGCTATGTTGGACATAAATTTGGGGCATTGGCTAGATGCCATGAAATTCAAAATAGACTTTATGTATTCCAACAAAGTATGGACTTTGGTAGATCCACAAGAGGGTATAGTAACCATTGGTTGCAAGTAGATTTATAAGCGAAAACTAGAATTCGATGGAGAGGTTATGGCCTTTAGGGCACGACTAGTGACAAAGGATTATACTCAAAGACCTGGTATAGATTTTGAGGAAACCTTTTCACTTATTGCTATGCCTAAGTCCATTAGGATTTTACTTGCCATAGCTACATATTATGATTATGAGATATGGAAAATGGATGTGAAAATTGCTTTCCTCAATGGAAACATTGAAGAAGAAATTTATATAGAGCAACCACAAGGTTTTCAATCAAAAAGGAGGAAGCAAAAGGTTTGCAAACTTGAAAGGTCCATTTATAAACTCAAGCAGGCATCCCAAATTAGAACATACGTTTTGATAAGATAGTCAAATCCTTTGCCTTTGTCAAAAATATGTATGAACCTTGTGTGTACAAGAAGGTTAGTAGGAGTAGCGTACAGTTTATTGTGATTTATGTTGATGACATTCTTCTCATTAGGAACGAGAGAGAAATGTTATAGTGTATTATAGCATGGTTATCTACTCAATTTTCCACGAAGGATTTGGGAGAAGCATTCTATGTATTAAGAATACGTATCTATAGAGATAGATCGAAGAGGATGTTGGGGCTTTCCCAAATACTGTACATTGACAAGATGCTAAAGAGATTTAGTATGGAAGAATCCAAGGAGGGATTCATCCCTATGTGACATAGTCTACACCTCTCCAAGTCTATGGCCCTTAAAAGTAACAACGAGAGAAAAAGAATGTCCTACATACCTTATGCGTCCGCTATTAGGAGCATAATGTATGTCGTTCAATGTACAAGGTCAGATGTCATACACTCTCTAAGTGTTATGAGCCGTTTTCAATCCGACCTTCGTGAAAGTGCTAGAAAGCCATTAAAGCAATCCTTAAGTACTTGAGAATGACTAAGGATTTATTTTTGGTATACGGCAATGGAGAATTAAAACTCGAGGAGTTTTAGAATTCTAGTTTCCAATCTAATGTAGATGACCTAAAAACTACTTCTGGATTTATATTTTGCCTCAACCAAGGTGCAGTGAGCTGCAAATGTTTCAAACAAGACACCACGGTCGAGACTACCACTGAGGTGTAATATATTGTAGTTTTGGAAACTGAATATAAATGTGTTTGGATAGAAACTCCATCCAAGAGTCGAATGTAGTGCCTAGCATGCATAAGCCTATGGTTGTCTTTTAAAGACTATTTAGGACTTGAGCTAAGATCTCATCAGTAATGCAAACACAGTTAAATGAGTTATCATTTGATATGATATCAATTAATAGAGGCAACATCTGAGTGGAAACGGTTGCCTCACGGGAGAATATAGCAGAACCATTATCCAAACCCCTAAACGCAAAAGGTCTTTGAAGGATATCTTGAGAAGATGGTTGGGGAATTGGCTTTAGGGCAAGTAAGAGATTATTGGAATAGTGCTCCGCAACTAGTTAGATTAGCACATAAAATATTTCACTTGTGATACAATATTTATTGAATGATATTCATATTTCAATGGCCTTCTTCATCTTATGCCTAATTTACTTCACTAGTGTAACTAGGGCTTCTGCCCCTAGATCAAGATATTACGAAAATGATATCGTTCCACAAGATTTACAAATAAACATCTTTATTGATCATTTTTTTTCATAATACAAGCTTCAATGTGCATAAGAGAGTAAACAAAATAAACTTGAGCTAGCAAAAAAATAAACACAACTCTTTTCTATCTTTCTTCTCCTACAAAATAATATTTTGAGGATAAAACGTAAGTTCATAGAACTTAGTAAAATTTATAGCTAAAAAGGGAGGAACAAAGCAAGTATAGAATTAATAAGGAGCAAGAGTACAAATTATGAATTATGGTTGAATTAGTTAATCCATCACCCTTACATCTTCAACATTAATTCACACTTCTGTCTCCCTAATGCCCACTTTGAGTGGCCGCTCAAAAGGGAAACACTGGTGACACGATCGACTGCGTGTAGCAGATTGGTTTGTTGGAATGTCTAATCTCAAGACAACCACAAGACCAACCAATAATGGGAATAATTTGGCACAAGGAGGATACAACTTGAAGAGTTCATTCTTATCTTCTACCTTCCTTGGATTTTAAGCAATCAAGGTCATTTTCTGCAACCAAATCTGAATTACGAGCATGATTTCATCCTTAGTTTGAGTGTAGCCAAGTTTGATTTAGCTTTTTATGCTTTATTAATTGGATCCTTGTGCTACACCTGACTTCAGTAGCCATATATCCAACAAGTCTAGCAATGGAATTCAATTGGCTATACATCAAACATCTATCCGTAGAGCCTCTCAGATACTTCATAATCTATTTCACTACCTTACAATGCATCTTACATGGCTTGTGTATGTTCCTACTCACAACACTAATAGCATGTGAAATATTTGGCCTAGTGCATACCATAGCGTACATCAAACTACCAACTGTACTAGCATATGGCATATTAGACATGTGATCCACCTCCTCCTCAGCACTCGAAGATAGATATAATGAAAGCCTAAAATGAGTTGTGAGTGGTGTACTAACTAGCTTAGACTTATCCATCCCAAAACACTCTAGTACTTTCTCAATATATTTTTGCTGAGACAAATACAATAACCCGGAATGTCTATCTCGAACAATCTCCATGCCAAATATTCTCTTCGCACTGCCCAAATCCTTCATCTCAAATTCTTCACTTAATTGAGCCTTTAACATATTAATCTCAAATATGTTTCTAGAGGCAATCAACATATCATCAGTATAGAGCAACAAATAAATGAGAAGACCATACTACACTTCTTATAATATACACAATAGTCATAAATACTTCTAGTGTACCCAATCTTAGTAATAAATGCATAAAACCTCTTATACCACTGCTTAGGAGATTGCTTCAAGCCATACAAATACCTCTTTAAAAGGCATGCCTGATTTTTCTTTTCGAAAACAATGAATTCCTCTGGTAACTTATGTAAATTTGATCCTCCAGCTCACCATGCAAAAATGCCATTTTCACATCTATCTGCTCAAGTTCTATATCAAATAAAGCTACCATGGTAGTAACACGCGAATAGAGATATGCTGTGCAACTAGGGATAACACCTCATGAAATTCTAACTCCCTCTCTCTATCTAAAACCCTGAGCAACCAATCGCACCTTATAACGAGCATCATCAACCTTTGGAATTCCTTTTTTTCTGTTGTAGATCCATTCGCATCCAACAATTTTCTACCCTTTAGGTACATCAACCAGTTCCCATGTGTTATTCTTGTGTAAAGACTCCATCTCTTCACTAATAGCAGTTATCCATTTATCAAAATCTAAATGAGAAATGGCTTATCTCTATGTGACTAAATCATCTCCCATAAACTCCTCAGTCGAACTTCAAACATAAGCAACCCGATCTGAATATGCAAATTGTTATGGTGGTTTGATTTGCCTCATTTCTCTATCGCGATCCAAATGATAATTCTATAGTGAATCAGTTTCTTATTACTGATTACGTGATAATGAGCTTTCACCAGTTTCATCTACCATATTCTGTTTTCCTTTTGAAACTTGTGGAGTGTCAATCTCGAACTCCACCTTCTCCTTAATGCGCTCTTGACTACTTTCACCCTACTTTACCTTCTTCAACATAGCAAACTCATCAAAAGTCACATCCTTACTGATAATTATCTTGGAGTCCTTGTCATCAGTACACCACAAATGATAAGCTATGACTCCATCTGCATACCCTAGGAATAATCACTTCCTTACCCTCAGCTCAAGCTTCCCATCACAAACATAAGTATAGGCTGGACACCCAAATACCCTCAAATTTGAGTAATTAGCAAGAGACCCTAACCGAACTTTTAATAGTGTCTTGCAGTCCAAAGCAGTCGATGGTGACCTATTTACCAAATAACAAGCAGTATTATCAACATCAGCCCAAAAATTCTTGGACAATTCGGCGTTAAAAAGCATGCACTAGCTCTCTCCAAAATAGTCCTATTCATTCATTTAGAACTCTGTTTTGCTGTGGTGTATAAACAACTGTGTGATGCTTCACAATCCCCTCCTTATCGCATAACTCCTGAAATTCCTTATTGCAGAACTCAAAGCCATTATCAGTCCTCAAGCATTTGACCTATTTCCTGGTCTACTTCTCAATCAAAGCCTTTTACTGTTTGAAGTTGAAAAATATATCATCCTTATGCTTGAATATACACTAATACTCTCCATAACAAATCATCAATGAATCTCAGTATATACCTAGCACCACCATTTGAAGGAACTTAAGAAGGTCCTAAAGATCTGAGTGAATGTAATCCAAAGTGCCCTTGGTTCTGTGAACTGTAGTGCTGAACTTTACCTTGTGCTGTTTGCTAAGAACATACTGCTCACAAAAATCCAACTCCCCTATCTTTTCTACATAAAGCGACATACCCCCGTTTGCTCAACTCTGACATTCCCTTCTCACTTATATGCCCAAGCTATAACTGTCACAACCTCGTAGTATCATTGAGTGATGAAGAAACTGCTGCAGTACCAAAACATGTGCTACCCTGCAATATGTAAAGGCCATTCCTCTTCTCTCCTTTCATGATTAGCAAAGCATCCTTGGAAACCTATAGAACTCTATCTCGAGCTCTATACTCACACCCATTCTTATCCAAAGTACCTAGTGAAATTATGTTTTTCTTCAAATAAGGAACATGACACACATCTGTTAATGTCCTCATAATTTTGTTGTGCATTCTAATACTTGCCAATCCCTACAACTCAGCAAGATGCATTATTTTCCATGAGCACTTTACCACCATCGTATTTCTGATAAGTGGTGAACTAATCCTCTCATGGGCACATATGGTAGGAACAACCACTATCTAAAATCCACTCGGAACTAAGAAGACTTTCATTAACATTTAGAACAAGCGCTCCATTAGACTTATCGTCAATAATTCCAGCAACGCCATCCCATTTCTGATAAGAAGATTCACTCGAATCCTTTACCTTTCCACGTCTTAGAAAATTTCATTTCCAATGCCCCTTTCTTCCATACTTAAAGCATTTGTCATTTGATTTAGGCTTGCCTCAGGACTTAGATCGGCCTCTACTTATTCTCATTTCTTTTGGTCTCTCCTTTGTAACCATTCATTCCCTACTTTCACTATCATTACCGCTTATGACATGCTTTCTCAATTTATTTGAATTCAATGAAGACTTCACATCCTCCATTGGCATCGTATCTCTCCCATATAGTACAATAATAACCAAGTGCTCAAAGGATTTAGGCAGAGAACACAAAAGAATCAATACTTGATCTCCATCCTCAATTTGCACATCTATACTAGCGAGATCCAATATTACCTTGTTGAAATAATCAATATGTTGGGTAACAGATGTACTTTTCTTCATCTTGAGTGTGTAGAATCGTTGTTTCAAATACAATCGATTTGCAAAGGACTTCATCATATACATATTCTCCAACTTTAACTATAATCCTTCTGGTGCAATTTCTATGGAAACCTTTCTAATACATTATCTATCAGCGATAACACCAAAGTACCGTAAGCTTTCGTCATAAATTTATCCTTGTCCTCATTTGAAAGCATATTTGGTAAGAAATCTCTGCCTTTTAAACCCTCATCTTTCATAGCTCAAAATTGTTATTCCTATCAAATTTCTCTACTTTGTACCTAGTGGTAGACTTTTGGTCAATTTGGCTTTTGATACCATTTTTTTGTAACCTAAAAAGACTAAATAACAATAATTGAGAAATACTTGTAAAGTAATTTAATGAAAGAACACAAGATTCAACGTGATTTGGTGATGTGCCTACTATTGGAATAGTACCCTTCAAGCCAATAGGATTGGCCTTGTAAAAACTATTTCCTTGTAAAACAATCTTGATTGAAGGATATTCTTTATGTGGCCATCTTCATCTTATGTCTTTTATTACTTCACTCGTATTTGAATGAAGCCCTTAGATCACTCATGACTATGGGACTTGGTTCGGTGACCATGCAATAAGTTTTACATGGTCGTGATCCTAAATCTTTCAAGTCATAGGATCTTATAAGATAGGGCATCTAAAATCCGGATACACTTACACTAATGATGCATAAATACAAGAATTGGATAGTGCTCCATTCCATGAGCAACCATATAAGATATGGGTGCATATTAGTGAGTGCTTGTTAGACCCATCGGAGAATCCATTAGATAGCCAGAGTGGCAAGTCGGTAGTGGCGAGTTCTCTAACTTGCGCTAATGCATATTATTAGTTCTCTAACCTAAGGATCCATGGTAACCTTATATCTGGTCCTCATGTTTTGACTCTTCCTTGACCATTTAGTGGGTCTATCGGGTTGAGATTGGGTATGACTACTTGGCATAGAGGTTTGTGAGATTCAAGATGGAATCCAACTCCTCGCTTTTGTAAAGGGCGAGTACATCTCCTATGTGTTCTATAATAATTGATTCTGAGAAATCCTTGGCAAGGTGGTATGACAATTTGGAAAAGAGTTTTCCAAATGTGAGGTCATACAAAGGAATCGAACATTGAGAATAGAGACATAGTATTGAGACTATTAGGGAGCCGACAAATATCTTGTCCTAAGCCTTTTTCGGAAGATAGAAGATGAAAGGGCCATATTCGCATGGCAAGCATATAGCTATAATGGTTCTTCAAAAGCATTTATTTTGGCTAATTAGTTGAGCTCCATGGACTTGAGGTTGGACATCGACCATGGAGATTTAGTACTCTTCAATTAATGAGATTAATTGAATTGAGTACATTAGTTTAAAAGATGTTTTAAACTAAAATGAATATATGATATTCAAAAGTCACAAAGAGTTGTGAGCCAATGTCCAATTAAAGGTAAAACCTATTGGGTCATACATAAAAGCCAATTAACCTCCTAGTTAATGCAGCAATTTTCTAAGAGCTAGAAAGTCACTCCTTAGTGATCGATTTTGAGGTGCGAAATTGAAGGTCAATTTTTGGTTTAATTAATTTAAGTGTTAAACTAATCAACTAATTTAAGGAGTTAAATTAGACCAATAATTAAAGATTTAATTATTAGGTACCAAGTGACCACCAATTGGTCAAGTTAACAAAATTGAGCTTAAGAGTTAAGCTTGTTTGACTTAAGAGTTAAGTCAAGGGAGAATTAATTAAATTAAAGTGTTTAATTTAATTAAAGAGAAGAATAAAATTTGGAGGAAAAATTGAAATGAAAGGTTCATTTGAATTAGCATCTTAATTAACTTGAAATTAGATTTCAAATATAATTAAAATGCACATGAAATTCAAATGAGATTTGAATTCATATTTGCCACCTTGGCAACCCACTTGGCTGCCCCTCTCATTGAAGGCATGATGCCAACTTGGCATCACACCATCCATCATCTATATATAGATATATAGAGAGAGGATTGTCTATGATGAAAAATATGTGAAGAATTAGATTCTTCTGCAATTCCCTCCAAAACTCCTTTTCCAAACATTGCTTCATGTGTTGAGGCTTTGTTCTCTCTTCTTCTCCTACCTCAAAAATCGGAATTCACCATTGATATTCTGCTCCTTTTCTCTAGCTAAAAGTGAGTGGAATTTGGAGGATCAATTGGTGTGTGGACCATATTAATAGAGGCAATGCATTTGATTTGCTAGCTTTGGAGATCCACTGGAGTAGAGCAGTCAATTGCCGAGTTTTTTCCAAGCGATCCAGATTGATTTTTTCTCTAAAGATTTTATATCACTTTCCTCAAGTAGTTGAGAGGTTCTAAAATTTTTTTTGTGATTTTTGGAGCATTCTAACCGAGGCAAAAGTTGTTGTTTCTCCATTGTGCCAAAGTCTGCTAGAATCTTGATTGGTGAAGTGTTCACACTTGTGACCTTGGAAATTTGCTTTTTGAAGTAACACTCCAACTAAATCTGAATCCCTGGCATGATTAGATCCTTGGTAGGCTGTAAGAACTAGTTATTTTGACCTTTTAAAATTTGACAATTGGATTCAAGTGGCTTACTAACTCCACCCCACAAAGAGATAAATTTTATTGTTCTCAAATCAAGTGCGAAGTATAAATTCAAGTCCCACAAATCTCAAGAGAACACCTAGCACTCTCGTCGTAACCTCTGTTAGAGAGAAAAATCTCAAAAATAGTCTAAAACTACTTTCAATAGGGTTATTTTTTAAAAATAGGGGGAAAATCAAATAAATATAAGTTTGGGTCGAAAAACAGCCCGTTGGGCCTCCATCCTGCACCTTGGCACACAACTGTTGCCCCCGGGCGTGCATAGCATGTTGTTCTGCCCAGGCAGGCCGGTTGTGGGGGCATTTGCTTGACCCGTGCTCAGGGGCCCGTTGCTATCGGCTGTCCACCCATTTCAACACCGTTTCCATCCCATCTTAACGCTTCTGCACCGTTTTTGCCATTTCTTCACCATATTTGCCATTTCTTGCTATTTTCATCATTTCCAATTTGAATTTCAAGACACACTCAATAACAATGAATTGATGATGGAAATTAACTAGATATATATTATTCCAAGGTGGTTGATATGGTCTTGAAAATAATAGATCAATATCCCCACTCCCAAACATCAGCCAATATCACTTGTGAGTTGTTCAGGCGTTATCAACGTGTGCTGTCTGTTTCCATTTGTTTTGCTCCCAACAATAATATTCTTCCACCTTCTTGAGTTCTTTTGTACTCAGATTCATTTTTGTTCCCTATTACTACGCGGCTCATGCATTATTTGGGAACATCAGAGCAACACCTTTTGATTCTCTAACTTTATCTTTTTAATCACTTAGATGATCCTTCTAAACATACCTTTTATTTGGTAGGTAATTCATAATAAAATGAAGATAATATATTGATAAGATTGTTAGATAACACATACACTAATATTTACAAGTTCAAAGGACAAGAAAGATATATCTTAGCTTAATATATAATCTCAATATAGATGGTACAATAGAAAAACCAGATTAATAAAATGCATATATTATTAATGAGAACTATATAATAATCAAGCAGAATTTGTGAGGTCTGATCACACATGGATTAAAATTAAAAAAGGGACCATCTAATAAGTTTTAAGTAAATAATTCATATGCATTCCTTGTATATTCTTTTTGGACAAATTATTCATAATCCAATTTCAAAATGTACTTAATACGTTTGAAGGCAGTTGTTACATTCAACGGACTCACTCCCCTTAATATGATTGAAATTGTTATTTCCTTCGTTTCCTTCGGAAGCACAATAAAATACATATCAATTATTACAGTTAAATTATAAACATTAAATAAAAATAATTACGTCATTTAATTATAACATTAGTCCACGATAAAAAGATATAGTATATAAATGACTACAATCCATGTTAGTTAAACTCAAACTTTCTTCTTGATTTCGATATCTCAACCTTGTTATAACACTAACTCTAAATTTGTCTAATATTCAAACCCTACTATATGCATATATATAAACACACACATACAGACACGTGCATATCTTCTCAATTGAAATTAAGTTCATTGGATCGGAAGAATATATAAATTGGAACTTGGAATGCTATTTCAGTTACTTAAATAAAGGGAAAGTATCTCGGGATACTCCTCGAGACAATGCCAATGCCAATCGATGTTTCCTGCCCTGGACCAAAATAACCAGAAATGAATTATTATATGTGGAGATTTTGTCCACTTCAAAATTTAATTCTTTGTCTGCTTTTTTATTTTTAAGTTAGTGCTTGGTGGAACCCACCCACACTTGCGACCCTGATATATATAGAAAACTGATATTGAATTAAGACCAATTACTTATTATTCTATATAATAGGAGATTACTATTAAAATTGTGACTATAACAATGACTATTTTCGTTGATCTTATATTGTTATATCATATACTACAACCTTTTTAGGGTATTGTTCAGTAGTTGTTGCTTGCCAATTTTGTTACTTAGGGTATGATGAAATAACTGCTGGAAATATATGAGAACTAGTTGGTATATCCAAATTATGTTGCTTGTAGAGCATAGTAGAATAATTTCCCAAAACAAAAAATTGGAAATCAAGTGCCTCCTTCGTGGCCCGTTCCCATTTCTTTTGATGTAGTTGTTTAATTATAGCGTACGTGAAAGGGTAAACTTCAACTGAAATGTTCAAATGATGCTGTTGAATGTTTTCTTGAAAATATAAGTTGTCGACATATAATTGAAACAAACTTTGGAGCTAGCAGAAAAGTGTATTTATTATGAAAATCCTCAAACACTATATATATATGTATGTGTGTGTACATATATATATATAGATTAATGATTGATTGATGAGAAAGAGTTCGAGTCAAACTTTATGATGTTGGAATAGTGCTCTACAGCCAATTATATTGGCATTGTAATCTATTTCACCTATGATACAATCTTAATTGAATGATATTCACTCTGATATTGCAGGAAATGACAACCAATATATTTATCATTGGTCGAGAGGTCAACCAATGATGGGAGCTAGGGTGAGCATTTACTGGGTTAAGGAATAGAGTTCAGCAGGGGTCTATAGGTCGTGAGGTAGAGATATTCTATATTCAGGTGGGTATTAGATGTTATTTATCGAGCCTTTGGCAATAAATGAGGGGGTATTCATAGGTGATGGTTCAGCTAGTAGGACATTGTTACGGGCACATGTCCTCCTTTCCAAACATACACATGGCAGCAATGTGAGGTTGATATCTATTCAGGTTATGGATATTTGTTGGGTGGTTGGGTCAGCCTACTGGCTAAAAGATGCGGATCCTGGGGTGTTTTTAGGAAATTAGCTAAAGCGAGGGACATTTTAGTCTTTTGGGAAATCCTTCCATATCATTAATCCCCCTACTTTTTCATTTATGAGTGAAGTAATCATAAATGAGGAAGTTGATCTGGTCCGTTGATCCCAATAGTCTCTCCATCAGATCCATTGGGTCATTTCACGTCTTCCGATGATATACCCCTTATAAATGGAGTACCCCCATCCTATTCTCTTCATTCATTTTCTTGCACCCACGTCGCAACACCATTGGGAAAATTCCTACCTCTCTACTAGAAGACACGTAACCTTCTACTTCTGCTCTGAGATACCTTGTAATAGTATGTGTTGATTTCGATCTTCTCTATTTTTCTTTTCCTTGACGAATTTGTTATTAAATGCTCTTTATTTATTAATTAATTGCATTTATTCCATCCATGGCCAATAATTCCTCTTCTCTTTCTTCATCGAGCTCGGACTTAAGTGGACGAGGTACTGGGTCACCAGGGCCTCATTTCCTCATAGACCCTAACAATGAGAACGACCCATTGAACACTCCTAGTAAAATCTGTCCTAAGGTTTCGTCTCTCTACATAGTTGATTTTTCATTCCTAATAGCTATAGGATAATAATGCCCTAAGTTGGGCTAAAGATATACCAATCTCTTCCTAAGTGCTTGGCTTTCCATCTTCCTGTCTTAGAAGCTAGGCTAAGGTACCTAATAGTTGAGCCTCAAGCTAATATAATTACGACCTTAGGTGTTTGTAATTCGGATCGTGTGATCCCTATCATCGGCTTAAATCGGGTTATGGGAGATATTTGTTGGAAGGAAGCTGAGCTGGTCTGAATCTCTAGTATCTCTACATTCTTACTAGGTGTTGCTGCCAAGAGCTCTACTCAACCCAAAATGCAAAACACTCAAACCACTTTCCCACAGACGGCCCCTACTAATGTTGCAGAAAATAACAACCAGTATATTTATCGTTGGTTGAGAGGTCAACCAAGCATGGGAGCTTAGGTGAGCATTTATTGGGTTAAGGATTAGAGTTCAACGTAGGGTCTCTAGGTCATGAGGTAGGGATATTCTGTATTCAGGTGGGTATTAGATGTCATTTATCAAGCCTTTGGCAATAAATAAAGGGGTATTTATATGTGGCAGTTCAGCTGGCAGGATACTGTTGGGGGCACATATCCTTCTTTGCAGACGTACACATGGCAGTGTTGTGAGGTTGAGATCTATTCGACAGATATAGGTCGGGTGGTTAGGTCGACTTGCTAGCTGAAAGACGTGGATCCTTGGGTGTTTTTAGGAAATTAGCTAAAGCGAGGCACATTTTAGTCTTTTAGGAAATCCTTTCATGTCACACTCCATAGTCTAATAGATCTTTTAAAGAACTGATTAATCAAACAAGAATAGAGATAGAGTCCCATTCTACATGTCAATACCGGCAACAATGAAATTTATCATATTAAATGGTCACCTCTATCTTATGATTATCTTACTTCACTAGCATTTAGTTGAAGCCCTTATATCACACAAGACTACGGGACTTAGTCATGCACTAGGTGGTAATTATGAAATAAGTCTTACACGGTCGTGATCTTAAAATATTCCAAGTTATAGAATCTTAAGAGAAAGGACATCTAAGATTCGGATAGACTTGCATTAGCGATGCATAAATCCAATAAATAAGATATTGCTCTACTTCATGAGCAATCTATGTTAGACACAGGTGCGTGTTAGTAGGTGCTTGTTAGAGAACAAGTTCGCTAAAGACCTACCCAGAGAATCCACTAGATAGCGATAGTGGCAAGTTCTCCTGTTTATGCTAGTGCATATTACTAGTCCTTAGACCTGAGGATCCATGGTACCCTTGAGTTTAGGTCCTCATACCTTAACTCTTCCTTGACCACTTAGCAGATTATTTGGGTTGATATTGGGTATGAGCTATTTAGACATGGAGGTTTATGAGATCCAAGATGGGATCCGTCTCCCCATCATTGTGAAGGGCGAGTGTATCTCCTATGTATTCTAGAATGATCAATTCTAGGAAATCCTTTGACAAGGTAGTATGACAATTTAGAAAAAGAGATTTCCAAAGATGAGGTCATAAAGAGAAATCGAATACTGAGAATAGAAACATAATTATTGAGGTTATTGGGGAGCCATCAAATTTCTTGCCCTATGCTTCTTTCGGGAGATAGGAAATAGAAGGACCATATTTGCATAGTGAGCGTAGAGCTAGAATAGTTCACCAAGAGCATATTCATTTTGACCAATTAGTTAGGCCCCATGGGCTTGAGGCTAGACATTAACTATGGAGATCGGGTACTCTTCAACTAACAGAAATTAATTGAAAGAGTTATTAGTTTAAAGGCAATTAAACTAATGTAACTATTTCAATATTTAATATTTCACAAGAGTTGTGAGCCCATGTCCAATGAATGGGAGAACCTAATGGATCACACATAAAAGCCTAAAGAAAGTTCTATTTGATAGGAGGAATTTTGTAAGGAGTCAGAAAGTTCTTCTTTGTCGTTTTTATAGAGATTACGATTGATTTGTTGGAATAGTGCCTCACAAGCTAATTAGATTGGCCTTGTAAACTATTTCCTTGTAAGACAATCTTGATTGAATAATATTCATTATATGACTATCTTCATTTTATGCTATTCATTTACTTCACTGGCATCTAGGTAAAGCCCTTAGATCACATAAGACTACAGGACATGATTACATATTGGATGGTGATCATGGAATAAGTTTTACATGGTTGTGATCTTAAATCTTCCAAGTCGTAGGATTTTACGAGACAGGGCATCTAAGATCCGGATAGACTTGCACTAACGATGCATAAATCGAAGAGTTGGATGTTGCTCCGTTCCATGAGCATTCCCATAGGAAATATGGATGCATATTAGTAGATACTTGTTAGAGAACAAGGCATTTAAGACCCACCAGAGAATCCGCTAGATAGCCGAAGTGGCATGTTCTCCAGCTTATGCAAGTGCATGTTATTAGTGCTTTAACATGAGGATTCATGGTAGCCTTGTGTTTGGTCCTTATGCTTTGACTTTCCTTTTGTCACTTAGCGGGCCATTCGGGTTGAGATTGGTCATGAACTACTAGACATGGAGATTTGTGAGATCGAAGATGGAATCCAACTCCCTGTATTTGTGAAGGGCGAGTGCATTTCCTATGTGGTCTAATATGTCGATTCCAAGAAATTCTTACGCAAGGTGATGTGATAATTTGGAAAGGTGTTTCAAAAGATGAGGTTACAAAGGGAATCGAACATTGAGAATGGAAGCATAGCATCGAGGCTATTAAGGAACCGACTAATATCTTTCCCTAGGCCTCTTTCATAGAGATAGGAAATGCAAATACCTTATTTGCATGGTAAACGTAATGCTAAAATGGTTCTCCAAGAGCATTCATTTCAGCCAATTAGTTGGGCTCCATGGTCGATGTTGGCTCAATGGTCTTGAGGTTGGACATTGACCATGGAGATTGGGTATTCTTCAATTAGTGAGATTAATTAAATTGAGTCACTTAGTTTAAAGGAGTTTAACTAATGTGAATATTTGATATTCTACAAGTCACAAGGAGTTGTAAGCCTATGTCCAATGAATGGTAGAACCTAATAGGTCACACACAAAAGCTAAAATTCATGACCTATATTAAAGGAAAAAGAATTTTCTAAGTGTTAGAAAATTCACTCTTGACCGAATTTGAAGGAGACAAAAATTGGAGTCATTTTTGGCTTGTTAATTTAAGAGTTAAATTGGTCGATTTAATTTAAGAGTTAAATTAAGATCAATTAATTAAGAGTTAATTAATTAATGTCACATGACTATCAATTGGTCAAATTAATTTAAGAGTCAAATTAAACACTTTGACTTGCATTATTGATTAAATTAAAGTGTTTAATTTAATTAAATTGGAGAGTTGATTTTAGGGGAAATTATTAAATAAAGAGTTCATTTAATATGGAATTAGAATTCATTTGGAAGACATTTCATAAGATAAAATGTAAATTCCAAATGACGTTCAAATTCACACATCACTAATTGTTAGTGTCCACTGTGGCATGGACATGTAGCGTTCCCTCCTTGAAGATGGTGTGTGACCACATACCATCATCGTCCTATATATAGATATAGGAGGGGGTGGCCATAATGCATGCTAATTGTAAGGTGTGAATTATTCTCCCAACAACAAACTATGTTAGTGGGTATCTTATAATTAGATTCTCCAAAATACTCTCCAACCTCCCTCATCCTCCCCTTCTATAGTTGGCCTTCTTTCCTCCATTTCTTTGCAATTATCTCTAGCTATTTTGTAGAGAAATGGTCTTTCCATTTGGTTGTGGACTATCTTGTTAGAGGCAAAATGTTTGGGTTGCTATTGCTCTTGGGAAGCAGTTTCTGGCAGCCACTTGCAATGTGTTATGGGAGGAGTTATTTTGTTCTGATTGAGCTAAACGTTTGGCAGTAGGATCTTCAAGGTGTCAAAAGAATACAGTAAAATTTTCAGCTCGAAAGGAGAAATTTTACTTGGGGAAATTTGGTGGTGTTTTTGCTTCGCTAGCGAGGGGATAGCTTCAAGAGTTGAAGGGTGTTCTTCCTTGTTCCTTGATTTTTGGTTTCATCAAGGTATTTCCCTTACTAAATCTGAATCCTATGCATGTCTAGATCCTTGTGGATGTTTGTGAGCTAGTTTTATTCAGTTTTTTTTAATTTAAATAGATCTTAGTTCCATACACATCTACAAGTCGTATTAGAGCCTTATTCATGCATGGATTTGGATTTTGCTTGGACGATTGGTTCTTGTGAAGAATTGATCAACATCACCATGTAGTCGATCGGTATGATGGGTTGGAGTGTGTGGATGATCTTGTTTATGCCTCCTTGATTAATAGATTGAATCATGCTATTATGTGCTTTAAATGTTAAATTATGTGATGAGTATGTTTTAGTTCATTTTTCCTAATGTTGAATTTTGATTTGGCATTGGTGGATATTATATGTTGATATAGCATGTAGTGAATGGCCTTAAGTTGTTTTAGTCATTTTTGGATCCAATATGATTGGAGAAAATTGGAGATTCTTTGAAGAATTTGATTCTTGCTTAAATTTGTTTTTCAAGCAGTATTGAGCACTTGATATTTCAGTTTTAAAGGGTGTTTTAATTTGAAATTTTCATCCATGTAGTGTGTTTTGGTGTTTAGAAACAGTTCTAAAAATCTTGGTGCACGAAAGTTGAGCCAAAAGTGCTTGAGTCGCTCATGACTCCAAAATAGGGAGCTGCTAGCCATAGCAATGCACAAGGCAAGGTTGTGGCCGAGAGCTACGGCCTAGCCATGTGCAGCCTCGGCCAGTAGCATCCGATTTTGTCTAGAGTGAGTTTGATGCTTAATTAAGGTCTCTTTTGTGATCGAAATGATATTGAAACATATGCAATAGATGCACAAATGTTGTGCAAGTTCTAAAAATTGTGTTGGATACTTTTAATTGCTTTTAAAACTTGTTAAAGTTAATTTTCAATTATGGCAAAATATGATGCATAAATGTTATGCTTGTCTTTTGCATGACCAATTATTTGTTAATATGATTAGCATTTAATTGATGGAATTGAATGTCAATTTTTGATTTATTTATTGTTCATTTAAGTGTTAAATGGATGATGAATGAATGGGGATGATCATGAGCCTTTAATATTGATTTTATTGTTGGAATAGTGCCCGCCAAGCCAAGAGGATTGGCCTTGCAAAGCTATTTCCTTGTAAAACAATATTGATTGAATGATATTCTTTATATGACCCTCTTCATCTTATGCTCTTTATTTCTTCACTTGCATTTGGATGAAGCCCTTAGATCACTCATGACTACAGGACTTGGTTTGGTGACCATGGAATAAGTCTCACACAGTCGTGATCTTAAATCTTTCAAGTTATATGATCTTACAAGATAAGGCACCTAAGATCCGGATAGACTTGCACTAATGATGCATAAATTCAAGAGTTGGATATTGCTTCGTTCCATGAGTAACCGTATGAGATATGGGTACGTGTTAGTGGGTGTTTGTTAGAGAACAAGGCATTGAAGACCCACGAGAGAATCCCCTGGATAGCTGCAGTGGCAAGCTAGTAGTGATGAGTTCTCCAACTTACACTAGTGCATATTATTAGTCATTTGACCTGAGAATCAATGGTAACCTTGTCTCTGGTTCTCATGCCTTGCCTCTACCTTGACCACTTAATGGATCTTTTGGGTTGAGGTTGGGTATGAGCTACTTGGCATGGAGGTTTGTGAGATCTAAGATGGAATCCGACTTTATGCTTTTGTAAAGGGCGAGTACATCTCCTATGTATTCTATAATGATCAATTCTAAGAAATACTTGCACAAGGTGGTGTGAAAATTATTGAGGCAGTTAACCGAGCCCAACCATTTCAGCATGAAATAGAGTAAAGGCTCTACCGATCTCATATTGAACTGTGAGTTCTTGTAGCTAATGAGCTCTTCTTCCTGTATCTAACGAGCTAACTGAGCTATTGAGTTATGAGTTAAGGAACTAAGGAGTTATTGAGTTCTATCCTTAATGGTCTCTACTATATGGGTATTCTAGAGTTATAGGCATCTTTATGGGGCCCCTTAACTAATTAATACAATCTATAATAGCTCTCTCGGACCACGTACTAAATCTACTCCGGAGCGAGGGTGACTCGATTTCAATCCACTACCGATATCCCCTTTGGAGCAGCATTTTTGGAATTTCAAAGATGAAGCCGAAGAAAAGCGACCAAGTCTATGGTAGTCTTTAAGTCTTTAAAAAGAGCTACCCTTATCGACTTAGTTGTCTTTCCTCCTCGATAACTCTTTAGCTCTTTAACTCATAGCTCAATAGCTCAGTTAGCTCATTAGATACAGTATCACACAAGGGAATCAAACATTGGGAATAGAGACATAGTATCGAGACTATTAGGGAGTTGACAAATATATTGCCGTAGGCCTCTTTCAGGAGATAGGAGATGGAAGGACCATATTTGCATGGTATGCATAGGGTTATAATGATTCTCCAAAACCAATCATTTTTTCCAATTAGTTGGGCTCGATGGGCTTGAGATTGGACAATGACCATGGAGATTGGGTACTCTTCAATTAATGAGATTAATTGAATTGAGTTGATTAGTTTAAACGTTGTTTTAAACTACAATGAATATATGATATTCAGAAGTCACAAGGAGTTGTGAGCCCATGTCCAATGAATGGTAGAACACATTGGGTCACACACAAAAGCCAATTAACGTCCTAGTTATTGGAGTAATTTCCTAAAAGTTAGAAAATTACTCCAAGGTGACTGATTTTTGAGGTGCCAACTTGAAGGTAAAATTTTGGCTTAATTAATTTAAGTATTAAATTAGTCAACTAATTTTAAAGAGTTAAAGTAAACCAATAATTAAGGAGTTAATTATTTGTTGCTAAGTGACCATCAATTGGTCAAGTTAATTTAAAGAGTTAAATTAACACAATTGAGCTTAAGAGTTAAGCTTGTTTGACTTAGGAGTTAAGTCAAAGGTTAATTAGTTAAATTAAAACTTAATTAATGAGAAGAATACATTTTGGAGGAAAAATTCAAATGAAAGGTTCAATTGAATTAGTAGCTTAATTAACTTGAAATTAGATTTCAAATGTAATTAAAATGCATATGAAATTCAAATGAGATTTGAATTCAAATTTGCCACCTCGGCACTCCACTTGGTTGCCCCTCTTCATGGAAGGTGTGATGCCAAGATGGCATCACCCCATCCAACATCTGTATATAGATATAGATGGAGAGGATTGGCCATGTGTTAAGAAAGTGTGAAGGATTAGATTTTTCCACAATTTCTTCCAAAACCTCTTCCAAACATTGCTTCATGTGCTGAGGCTTTGTTCTCTTTTCTTCTCCTACCTCAAAAATCAGCCTTCACCATTCATATTCGATTCATTTTCTCCAGCTAAAAGTGAGTGGAATTTGGAGGATCAATTGGTGTGTGGATCATATCAATAGAGGCAAAGCATTTGATTTGCTAGCTTTGGAGATCCATTGGAATGAGCAGTCACTTACCGAATTTTTTCGAAGTGATCCAGATCGAGTTTTGCTGTGAATTTTTTATAGCGATCTCCTCAAGGAGTTCAATAGTTTCATTTTTTTTTTTGTGATTTGTATAGCTCTTTAACCGAGGAAAAAGTTGTTGTCTCTTTGCTGTGCCAGAGCTTGCCAGAATCTAGATTGGTGAAGTGTTCACCATTGCAACCTTGGAAATTTGCTTTTTGAGGTAATTATCCAATTAAATCTGAATTGCTAGCATGATTAGATCCTTGGTAGGCTATAAGCACTAGTTATTTTGAGCCTTTGAAGTTTGATAATTGGATCCTAGTGGCTTGCTAACCTTCAAGTGGTATCGGAACCTAAATCATGTTTAAATTTGGAATTTTTTGATGATTGATTCATGTGATGGATTGATCAAAATTACCAAATTCTCGATTCATATGACAGATTGGAGTGTTTGGATGATGTTGTGTGTGGCTCATTGATTGATGAATTGAAAGCATGCTAATATGTGTTTTAAGTGTTATTTGATATGATTAGTATGTTTTAATTCATAGTTTTTATTGTTAAATGTTGATTTTGAAGGCTAGAGTAGCATTAGGATCCATAAATCAAAACTTCATAAGCTTGAAATTAACAAATCAACTCAAGCTCCAAAGGATCTAGTCATGCTATAGATCTGGATTAGGATGAAGAATTACCTCTTGTAGCTCAAAATCAAGAAGAAGATTAACTATCTCTCACGAGTCCAGAAACTGTCTGGAACTGGCATAGCGGAAAGATGACAACAAACGCCCAGTCTAAACTGCTCCAAAATTCATGAAATTAAATCTGGAAAACCTCCACACATAGGGGAAGATAATTTGAAAAATTGGAGCCAAAAAGCCTTCTGGATCATTCCATAAAAATTCTCCAACCGGAAGCTACTGCAGGTGGATCTCCAAAACCGAGCAAGTCAATTGCCTTGTCTCTATTGATATGATCCATACACCAAAAAATGTTCCAATTTCCCCTAACTAGAATCTGGAATTATATAGGAGAAAATGAGGTAGAGGAGGCCGATTTTCAGGTTGGGGGGAAGAAGAAATGCAAAGCTTCAACTCATGATGCAATGCATGGAGAGAGAGATTTTGGAGGGAATGCAAGAATCTAATTCTCACACTTTCCACCATTAATTTTGAATTTCGCATGCTCTCTATATCTATATATAGAGGGTGGAAGGTGTGATGCCAGTTGGCATCACACCTTCCTCAAGGTGACCACCCAAGTGGCATGCCAAGCTGGCAAAATTCAAATTCAAGTCTTACTTGAATTTCAAATGCATTTCAATTTCATTTGGAATCTAATTCCAAATTAATTAAGATGCTAATATAGATGAACACTTCATTTAAATTTTCCTCCAAAAAGTATTCTTCCCATTAATTAAATTAAACACTTTAATTTAATTAATTAAGCTTTGATTTAACTCTTAAATCAAACAAGCTTAACTCTTAAGCTTAAATTAGTCAACTTAACTCTTTAAGTCAACTTGTCCAATTGATGGTCAATATGGTACCAAATAATTAACTCCATAATTATTGGTCTAATTTAACTCTTAAATTAGTTGATTAATTTAACACTTAAATTAATCAAACCAAAATTGACCATTAGATTGGAACCTTGAAAATTGGTCACCAAAGGGTGATTTTTCCAACACTTGGAAAATTGCTCTACCAATTTTGGAAGCGATTTGGCTTTTGTGTATGACCCAATAGGTTCTACCATTCATTGGACATGGGCTTACAACTCTTTGTGACTTTTGAATATCTCATATTCATTTTAGTTTAAAACTCCTTTTAAACTAATTGACTCAATTCAATTAATCTCATTAATTAAAGAGTACCAATCTCCATGGTCGATGTCCAATCTCAAGCCCATGGAGCCCAACTAATTGGCCAAAATGAATGTTTTGGAGAACCATCATAGCTCTACGCGTACCATGCAAATGCAGTCCTTTCATCTCCTATCTCCCGAAAGAGCCTAGGGTAAGATATTTGTCGACTCCCTAATAGCCTCAATACTATGTGTCTATTCTCAATGTTCAATTCCCTTGTGTGACCTCAGCTTTGGAAAACTCTTTTTCCAAATTGTCACACGACCTACACAAGGATTCCTTAGAATCGATCATTACAAAATACATAGGAGATGCACTCGCCCTTCACAAAAGCAAGGAGTTGGATTCCATCTTGGATCTCACAAACCTCCATGCCAAGTAGCTCATACCCAACCTCAACCCGAAAGACCCACTAAGTGGTCAAGAAAGAGTCAAAGCATGAGGACCGGACACAAGGTTACCACGGATCGTCAGGTGCACTAGCATAAGCGGGAGAATTGATCACTACCGATTTGCCACTACGACTATCCAATAGATTCTCCAGAGGGTCTTCAATGCCTTGTTCTTTAACAAGCACCCACTAACATGTACCCGTATCTCATATAAATTGCTCATGGAATGGAGCAATATCCAACTCTTGGATTTATGCATCGTTAGTGTAAGTCTATCCGGATCTTAAATGCCTCGTCTCTTAAGATCCTATGACTTGGAAGATTTAAGATCACGATCATGTAAGACTTATTCCATGATCATCAAACTAAGTCCCGTAGTCATGTGTGATCTAAGGGCTTCATCCAAATGCAAGTGAAGTAATATAAAGCATAAGATGAAGGTGGTCATATAAAGAATATCATTCAATCAAGATTATTTTACAAGGAAATAGCTTTTTCAAGGTCAATCCTATTGGCTTGCTGGGTACTATTCCAACAATCTCCTACTCTCCCCAAAACCAATACCCCATGGCCTTCAGACCCATCTTCTCAAGATGTTCTTCAAAGACCTTTTGCTATTAGGGGTTTAAATAGTGGTTCTGCTAAATTCTCTTCTGAGGCAACCTTGTCGACTCAGTTGTCGCCTCTATCAATTTGATGTCCTATATCAAATGATAACGCATTTACCGTGTTTGGATCACTGATGAGATCTTAGCTCAAGTCCAAAAATTGTCTTCCAAAGATAATTGTGGGCTCATGCACGCTAGGCACTACATCCAACTCTTGGATGAAGTTTTTATCCAAACACCTTCTTTTGCGATTTCCAAAACCATAATTTATTTCACCTCAGTAGTTGTCTCGGCCATGGTGTCTTGTTGAAACTCTTGTAACTCACTGCGCTGCCATTGAGGCAAAATATAAATCCAGAAGTGGATTTGAGGTTATCTACATCGGATTGGAAACTTGAATACGAAAACCCTTTTACTATCAATTCTCCATTGCCGTATACCAAAAACAAGTTCTTAGTACTTCTCAAATACTTAAGGATTACTTTTATGGCTATCCAGTGACTCTCATTGGAATTGGATTGGAACCTACTCATAACTCTGAGCGAGTGTGCCATATCCAGTCTTGTACATTGATTTGCATACATTATGCTCTCAATAGGGGGAGGCATAAGGTATGTGGAACATACTTTGTCTCTCGTTGTCTGTCTTGGGGGCCATAGACTTGGAGAGACAAATGCCATGTCCCATGGGAAGAAATCCCTTCTTGTATCCTTCCATACTAAACCTCTTTAGTATCTGGTCAATGTACAGGGTTTGGGATAGCCCTAGCATCCTCTTAGATCTATCTCTATAGATACGTATTCCCAATACGTAGGATGCTTCTCCCAAATCCTTCATGGAGAATTGTGTAGATAACCATGCTTTAGTACACTTTAACATTCCTACCTCATTCCCAACATAAAGCACAATAAATTGTATACTACTCCTACTAGCCTTCTTATACACACATAGTCCATACCCATTTTTGAGAAAGCCAAACGATTTGACCGTTTTGTCAAAACATATGTTCCAACTTTGGGACGCTTGTTTGAGTCCATAAATAGATCTATAGAGTTTGCAAATTTTTTGCTCACTCCTCTTGGATGTAAAACCTTGTGGTTGCTCCATATAGATATCTTACTCAATATCGCCTTTGAGGAAAGCGATTTTCACATCCATTTGCCATATCTCATAGTCATAATATGTGGCTATAGCAAGTAGAATCCGAATGGACTTAGACATAGTGACCGGTGAAAAGGTTTCCTCAAAATCGATACTGGGTCTTAGAGTGTAACCTTTTTCCATTAGTCATGCCTAAAAAGTCACCATTTCTCCATCTACTCTAAGCTTTCGCTTATAGATCCACTAGCAAGCAATGAGAACTATTCCCTTTGGTGGATCTGCCAAAGTCTATACTTTGTTTGAGTACATGGAGTCCATTTCAAATCTCATGGCTCCAAGCCAACATCCTGAATCTATGTCCAACATAGCTCCCTCATAGATCTTCAGATTACTATTCGAGTGGCCCGTTTCATGAAGGAATCTGAACTTTTTGGGTTGCTTCTTGATTCGGTCCGACCTTCTTAGAGGTTGTATGCAAGGCTCTTTGATATATATTTGTTTCTACCACTTGTGGAATTTTATGATCATCTTGAACTTCATCGAGTTCAACAACTATGCCTTTTTCTATCTTATAGAAATTCCTTTTCTAAAAAGGTTGCGTTCCTCGAAACAAACACCATTTGTTCTGAGGGATCATGGAAGTAATAACCCATAGACTCTCTTAGGTATCCCACAAACTTGCACAAAGTGGATCTGCTATTCAACTTATCTCCTATTGTCCGTCTCACGTAGGCGGGAGATCCCCAAACTATGATATATTGGCAAGAGGGTGTTTTGTCATTCCATATCTCATATGGTGTTTTGGCACCGACTTTGAAGGTACTACACTTAGTAACTTTGCCGTCGTCTATAAGGCGTATCCCCTAAAGGATATAGGCACATTGAAGAAGCCCATCATGGAACTTACCATATCCAATAAGGTACGGTTTCTCCTATCGGCTATTCCATTTGACTTGGGGTGTGCCCGGTGGAGTCCATTGAGAGAGAATCCCATTCTCCTTTAGATAATCCAAGAATTTGATGCTCAAGTATTCTCCTCCTCAATCTAATCGAAGAGCTTTAATACTTAGCCCTAATTGCTTTTCGACTTCACTCCTATACACTTTGAACTTTTCAAAGGCTTTGACTTGTTCTTCATAAGAAACATGTGTCCGAACCAATTATAATCATTGGTGAAGGTGATGAAGTAGAAATTGCCGCCTCTCCCAATAACTCTTAGTGGTCCACAAATATCCGTATAGATCAAATTCAAGAGACTTATGGAGCGCTCCGTTTATCCTACAAAAGGACCCTTGGTCATTTTTCCCCTTAAATAAGATTTACAAGTAGGAAGTTCCTCAATGCCACGAACATTTAGTTCTTTGAGAGCTTCTAACTTGCTCATCTTATTTTTAGAGTACCCAAGTCTTGCATGCCAAAAAATGGCATACTCTTGGATATCTAATTTCCTTACTTTGTTGAAAGTGCATTAGTGATAGTTGAGAATCCAATATCTATATTCCTTTGTTAAGTGTACCATAAGCAATTAAAGAACCTATTCTTTAATGCCTTCAATCTCCCATTTGATATAGAATGATCAAATCCTTCACTATCCAAAACGGGAATTTGAAATAATGTTCTCAATAATATATGGCACATAATAGCAAGGGTTCAATACAATTATAGAATTTCCTAAGTCCAACTTATTATACGCCTTCGACTTTGGTCACAACTCTTGCTCCTTAGCCAAGGCGATGGATCATATCCACATCACTTAGTTTTATTCTTCTTTCTTATTCTTTGTAACAACTTACAAAGATAAGAACCACATACGATATTGTATATCCATGAGGAAGAATTAATCCTTAAATGCATTTCAATAAAATACGTAACCTTCCAAAGGGTTGCAAGGTATTCCTTGCAAAACGGCTTCCAATGGCCTATCTTGGCAAAGTAAAAGCAAATAATATCGACTATTTCCTCTATAATCTTCTTGACTCTTCCGAATGCCTTTAGTTGTTGTTCTCCCTTGGAGGAAGAACTTTTCTTCCTTTTACCCTCCTTTCCAGTACCCCTAGGGCCCATAGACTTGGAGGAAGAAACAAGTGTCAAAGGTTTGTCTTGTCATGGTAGTCTTCTTCTAGGTCAACACTTTGATCAATAAAACTTGACGAGGATTTGAGGATCAAATCCACATGGAAATCATTGTCCATCACTACATCCAAGTAGAAAAAGCTTTTCAAAGCTTAATCATCTTTAGACCGTAGTCGATGACACATGACTTTGCATTTATCCTAGCTTGAAAAATCTCTTTTGACACCATGAACGTCTCATACCTTGTTTGCTTTTCAACTCTTGTAAACTTTTACCAAGGTACTATTCGAGAGTCTTTGAGAATTTTAAAGTTTGTAAATGCCATCATGAAACTATGGGATAGGACGATCCTAAACCCAATTTGTGAACTTTTCACGTGTCTCTTGATCTACTTTTTAATCCCTATGGGATTTGGAGTACCTTGATATAGGACATCTATCCGTTTCTAGGAATCTAGAACAATTTTGAGGTTAAGTCAATCGTGGAAGTTTATCCTGGTTAATTTATTGGTTTCCAAAATAACGTTGAGTGGACCATTAAACCATTAAATCCTCAAAGGTGAAAAAGAGAATAAGCATGTGATTGAATTTGATATTAAAAACATGTTCATGGTCTTTCAAGTATGTTTTTCTCCCACTATTTTATCAAATTCTTCACCCTCAAGAAGAATTCAGGAAATCATATTTCCTAGTGAGAATCATGATCCTAAAGACTTGCAAGTGGATCCCCATGACCGGATGTATATCCACAAGCAATCCAAAGGTAAGCAACTTTTGCTATTTGCATCTCATATAATTTTTGATATATTTTGCCTCACCATTTCACGTAAATCCCCTGATGGATGACCTCTACATTATACAGTGTTAAGCCAAACCTACCAATCAATCTTTGATTCGAGACGGGCACCACAGTATCCCCAGTGACTGAGTGTATGATGTGTGGGCATTCCCAAATCAAAGGTGCATCTTATGCAAAGTGTATGGTCATAGCTTTCCACCTAAGTATGACCCCCATGACCGGATGTATATCACACAAAGGTGGTAGCATCATCATGCCATATACTATTGGTAGAAGACTTGGATTAATCAAAACTCTTTTAATTTGTATCCATTTTGACTTAATATTTGAAAAACACTTAGACATTCTAAGTAGAAGGTTTTTGCCTACAAAATTCTCATCATTTGATCTTCTTATTTAGGTTTTCTATATCCTAACCATGCATCTCATACATCAATAGGATATGGAAAGCATAAATAAGTAAATGCGCTTAGCATGCTACTAGGGTGGGATGACCATGAGCCTAACTAAGTGGTGCACTTAGAGCCATAGATGCCCCACCTAGTTGATTTTAGGTAGGTTGATTAAATCTAGCAATTACATGATTGAATCCCATACATTCATGGGCCTTCAAAAGTCTCCATGCCTCCAAGGTCTCCTTTGCTCCATGTAACTTTTACATGAGAAAGAAATCCTTACTCCTAGTGATTCTACTATCATAACATTTACAAGGTAGAAATAAAGAGGCATGCAAGCCTCAATTTAATACAACCCATTTCAACAACTTGAAACATATAAAAAAAATCAATGTTAAAGGCTCATGATCATCCTCATTCATTCAATAGTTAAATGAACAATAACTAAATCTAGAATTAACAATTAATTCTAACAGTTAAATGCTTATCTCATAAACAAATAATTGAACAAGCATAACACTTATGCAACTATTGGAGATAAACTTTGACAAGATTTAAGGAGCTTGAAAAATGTCAGACATTATATTAAGAACTTGCACAACATTTGTGCATCCATAACATATGATTTAACATCATTTATAGTCACCAAAGGAGCCCAAAAAGTGAACGAAAACTCACCCAACCCATGACCGGGCATTGCTGGTTGAGCCAAGCACATGGCTGAGCAGTACGTTTCGGTCACAGCCCTGCCAATGTGCACCAAAGCCAGCAGCAGCCCTTGTTTTGGGTCAAAGGCAAGTTAGGCCTTTTTTAGCTCAACTATTGTGCACAAAAAATGCTAGAACTCATTCTAAACATTAAATCACACATTATGGACCAATTTCCAAATCTAAAACACATTTTAAAATTGGAAACTTAAATGCTCAATCAAGCTTCAAAAATCAAGTTCAAGTAAGAATCGTATTCTTCAAAAATCTCCAACAAAACTCCAATCACATTGGATCCAAGAATGACCAAAACTATTTTGATCAAATATCAACATGCTATATCACCATATAACATCAATAAATGCTAAATCAACATTCAACATTTATATCTATGAATTGAAACATACTAAAACATGAATTAACACTTAAATCACATAAAAGCATGCTTTCAATTCATCAAGCAATAGAGCCACAAGCATCATCATCCACACACTTCAATCCATGGCTTGGATCAAGTATTTGGTGATATTCATCAATTCATCACATGAATCAATCAAACAATAATCCAAAACATAGCATGAAAAAGGCTCTGATACCACTTGAAGGCTAGAGTAGCATTATGATCCATAAATCAAAACTTCATAAGCTTGAAATTAACTAAGCTACTCAAGATCCCAAGGATATATTCATGCTATAGATCTGGATTAGGATGAAGAATTACCTCTTGGAGCTCAAAATCAAGGAGAATATCAACTATCTCTCACGAGTCCAAAAACTGCCTGGAACTAGCACGGTGGAAAGACGACAACAATTGGCCAAGTTAAACAGCTAAAAAATTCAAGAAATTAAATATGAAACACCTCCACACACAGGGAAGCTACTATGAAAAAATTGAGCCAAAAATTCTTCTGGATCATTCCATAAAAATTCGCCAACCGAAAGCTACTGTAGGTGGATCTCCAAAACCAAGCAAGTCAATCGCCTTGCCTCTATTGATACGATCCACACACCAAACAATATTCCAATTTCTCCTCACTAGAATCTGGAGTTAGAGAGGAGAAAATGAGGTAGAAAAAGCCGATTTTCAGATTGGGAGGAAGAAGAAAAGCAAAGCTTCAACTCATGATGCAATGCATGGAAGAGAGATTTTGGAGGGAATGCAAGAATCTAATTCTCATATTTTCTGCCATTAATTTTGAATTTTGCATTCTCTATATATCTATATATAGAAGGTGCAAGGTGTGATGCTAGTTGGAATCCCACCTTCCTCAAGGTGACCACCCAAGTGGCATGCCAAGTTGGCAAAATTCAAATTCAAGTCTTGAATTTCAAGTGCATTTCAATTTCATTTGGAATCTAATTCTAAATTAATTAAGATGGTAATTTAAAGGAACAGTTAATTTAAATTTTCACTCCAAAAATTATTCTTCCCATTAATTAAATTAAACACTTTAATTTAATTAATTATCCTTTGATTTAATCTTAAATCAAACAAGCTTTAACTCTTAAGCTTAAATTAGTCAACTTAACTAATTAAGTCAACTTGTCTAGTTGATGGTCAATATGGTACCAAATAATTAACTCCATAATTATTGGTATAATTTAACTCTTAATTTAGTTGATTAATTTAATACTTAAATTAATCAAACCAAAATTGACCGTTAGATTGGAACCTTGAAAATCAGTCACCAAAGGGTGATTTTTCCAACACTTGGAAAATTGCTCTACCAATTTTGGAAGCTATTTGGCTTTTGTGTGTGACCCAATAGGTTCTACCATTCATTGGACGTGGGCTCGCAACTCTTTTTGACATTTGAATATCTCATATTCATTTTAGTTTAAAACTCCTTTTAAACTAATCGACTCAATTCAATTAATCTCATTAATTGAAGAGTACCTAATCTCCATGGTCGATGTCCAACCTCAAGCCCATAGAGCCCAACTAATTGGCCAAAATGAATATTCTAGAGAACCATCATAGCTCTACGTATACCATGCAAATACGGTCCTTCTGTCTCTTATCTCCCGAAAGAAGCCTAAGGCAAGATATTTGTCGGCTTCCTAATAGCCTCTTTACTATGTCTTTATTCTCAATGTTCGATTCCCTTGTGTGACCTCACCTTTAGAAAACTCTTTTTCCAAATTGTCACACCACCTTACGCAAGGATTTCTTGGAATTAATCATTATATAATACATAGGAGATGCACTCGCCCTTCACAAAAGTGAGGAGTCGGATTCCATCTTGGATCTCAGAAACTTCCGTGTCAAGTAGCTCATGCCCAACCTCAAGTGTGATCTAAGGGCTTCATCCAAATGCAAGTGAAGTAATATAAAGCATAAGATGAAGGTGGCCATATAAAGAATATCATTCAATCAAGATTGTTTTATAAGGAAATAGCTTTTTCAAAGCCAATCCTATTGGCTTGCTGGGCACTATTCCAACATATTTGGCATTAATTGATGTTATATATTGATATAGCATGTTGAGGATTGACTAAAATAGTTTTGGTCATTGTGGATCCAATTTGATTGGAGTTTTGTTGAAGATTTTTGCAGAATGAGATTCTTGCTTAAACTAGTTTTTTAAAGTTTGATTGAGCACTTAAATTTCTATTTTTAAAAGCTGTTTTGAATATGGAAATTCTATCTAAAATGTGTGATGACATGCTTAGGAAGTGTCCTAAAATATTTGGTGCATAAAAGTTGAGCCGAAAATGAGATAACTTGGTCCTAAAGCTAAAAGATGCATCCAGCCGCACATGGCTGGGCGTTGGCCGGTAGCATGCCTAGCCCATGCGACAGTGGAATTTTTACACTAAGGATGAGTTTTGCCTTATTTTTGTGTCTCCTTCATGCCCAAAATAGTTTTGTATCACACATAGTAGGTGCACTAGTGTTGTGCAAGTGTTCAATAAAATGTTTTACATTTTTTTCAAGCCACTTAAATCTTATTAAAGTTAATTTCCAAATGTTGCATAAGTGTTATGCATGGCCAATTATATGTTAATTTTATTAACATTTAATTAATGGAATTAATTGTTAATTCTAGATTTGTTTATTATTCATTAATTATTGAATGAATGATGAATGAATGGGGGATGATCATGAGCCTTTAATATTGATTTTATTTGCTTCAAGTTGTTGAAATGGGTTGTATTACATTGGGGCTCATATGCCTCTTAATTTGTACCTTGTAAATGTTATGAGAGTAGAATCTCTAGGAGTGAGGATTTCTTTCTCATGTAAAAGTTACATGGAGCAAAGGAGGCCTTGGAGGCATGGAGACTTTTGAAGACCCATGAATGTATGGGATACACTCATGTAATAGTTAGATTTAATCAATCCACCTAAAATCAACTAAATGGTGCACTTATGGCTCTAAGTGTACCACTTGGTTACGCTTATGGCCATCCTACCCTACGAGCATACTAGATGCATTTACTTATTTATGCTTTCCATACCCTATTTATGTATGAGATGCATGTTTAGGATATAGAAAACCTAAATAAGAAGATAACACGATGAGATCTTTGCAAGCAAAAACCCCTACTTAGAATGTCTAAGTGCTTTTCAAATATTAACTCAAAATAGAGATAAATTAAAAGAGTTTTATTAATCTATGCCTTCTACCAATAGTATATGCCATGACGACACTACCAAATTTGTGTGATCGCACTCGAAGCGAGGGTCACACTTAGGAGGAAAGTTGTGAGCATATACTTAGCATATGATGTACCTTTGATTTGAGAACCTCTATGCATTAGCACTCGAAGTAGGGGATGACATGGAGCCTTCTCAATCGAAGTTTGATTAGTAGGTTCAACGTAATACTTAGTAATGCTGATGCAATCGAAGCGGGGTGTCTATGTGAAAAGTGATGCAA
Source organism: Jacaranda mimosifolia (assembly GCA_018894105.1). NCBI lineage: Eukaryota > Viridiplantae > Streptophyta > Magnoliopsida > Lamiales > Bignoniaceae > Jacaranda > Jacaranda mimosifolia. The sequence goes on from CM032121.1 coordinate 22,976,685, forward strand.
AATATATCAAGAGTTGCATGAAATGCGATTAATAAGTGTTTCTTAGCGGGGATCCACTTACAAGTCCTTAGGAATCTTGATTTTTACTAGGAAATATGATTTCCCAAATTCTTCCTGGGGGTGAAGAATTTGATAAAATAGTGGGAGAAAACATACTTGAAAGACCATGAACAAGTTTTAATATTAAATTCAATCACATATTTGTACTCCTTTTTCGCCTTTTGTAGATTTTTGAAATCTTCAAACAAAATGGCTTAGAATCCACTCGTATCAATGTTGGAAACCAATAAGTAGGCCTAACTTCGAAGATTGGTGTTGAGAAACCTTAAAATAATTCTTGACTCTAAAAAGCAGACTTACATCCCTGATCAAAGTCCTATGGACATACTAGGTAATGACGCTACTAACCAACAACGTGAAATGTTCACAAAATTTATAGATGATGATCCACCAATTAGATGTGTCATGATGGCCTCAATGTCCAACAAGCTCCAAAAGACTCATGAGAGCATGAAATATGCTTTAGAGATCTATGTATAGTTACAAGAGTTGTATGGTGTACAAAATAGACACGAAAGGTTCACTTTGTTGAAGGAGCTCTTTAGGATAAGGATGAGTGAAAGGTCTAATGTCCATGATCACGGCCTCAAGATGATAGGACTTATCTAGAAACTTAGACAGTTATACATGGTCATGAACAACGACCTTTATTGGATTTGATCCTATAGTCATTACCACCATCGTATGACCAATTCGTTATGAACTTCAACATGTCCAAGCAAGAAGTTATAATTAACGAGTTGGTCAACTTGCTTGTGACCATGGAAGTAACTATGAAAAAGGAGAAACCCTTTATACTTGCATCCTCCTTCATGTCAAAGGGCCTTAAAGGTCCTAGAAAGGGAGATAAGAAGAAGAAAAGTTCTTCCTCGAAAGGGAAGCAACCCGAGAAGAGTTTTGGAAGGGTTAAGAAGAAGGCTAAAATCGAAGCTAATTATTTCCATTGTGGCGAGAAGGGGCATTGGAAGAGAAATTGCAAAGCTTACCTTGCAACTCTTGAGAAGGGTATGTACTTTATTGAAGTGCACATGACGACTAATTCTTCCACATGGGTATTTGATACCGCATGCAGTTCTCACCTTTGTAATTCATTACAAAGGATGGAAAGAAGAAAAAGTCTTCATGAAGGGGATATGATCTTCTGCCTAGGAAATGAAGCAAGAGTTGTGGCCACTTTCCAAGACGTAATCAAGTTGGACTTGGGGAATGTTTACATTGTACTTGATCTAGTTTATTATGTACTGCATCTTGTTAAGAACATTATTTCAACTCCTATTCTTGATAATGAAGGATTTGATTTTTCTATATCAAATGGGTTGTTGAAAGTATTAAAGAATAGTTCTTTAATTGCACAAGGTACATTAATTAACGGATTGTACATACTTGATTCTAAACCTTCACTAATGCATATTCAATTAGGTAAAAGAAAGTTAGATAACCAAGAAGATGCCATTTTATGGCATGCAAGACTTCGACATATTTCTAAAAATAGGATGAACAAGTTAGAAGCTCTCAAACTACTAAATGTTAGTGGCATTGAGGATCTTCCTACTTGTGAATCTTATTTAACAGGAAAAATGACCAAGGCTTCTTTTGTGGGACAAATGGAGCACTGCACAAGTTATTTGGATTTGATTCATATGGATGTTTGTGGACCACTAAGAGTTAGTGAGGGAGTTGGCTATTCCTACTTCATCACCTTCAATGATAATTATAGTCGGTTCGGACATATGTATCTTATGAAGAACAATTCCAAATCCTTTGAAAAGTTCAAAGAGTATATGAATGAAGTAGAAAAGCAATTAGGGCTAAGTATTAAAGCTCTTCGATCGGATCGAGGGGAAGAATACTTGAGCACCGAATTCTTGGATTATCTAAAAGAGAATAGGATTATCTCTCAACGGACTCCACCCGGCACACCCCCAACACAATAGAGTAGCCAAGAGGAGAAACCGTACCTTGTTGGACATGGTACGTTCCATGATGATCTTTTCCTATGAGCTCATATCCTTTTGGCGATACGCCTTACAAACGGCGGCAAGGTTACTAAGCATAACACCATCAGAGTTAGTTCCAAAGACGCCACATGAGATGTGATTTGACAAAGCATCATCTTACCAATATCTCAAGGTTTGGGGATCTCCCGCCTATATAAAATGAACAGTGGGAGATAATTTGAATAGTAGATTCACCTTGTGCAAGTTTATGGGATACCCTAGAGAGTATACGGGTTATTACTTCTATGATCTCTCAGGACAAAAAGTATTTGTTTCAAGGAAAGCCCACTTTTTGGAAAAGGAATTTCTATTAGATAGAAATGGTGTTATCATTGAACTTGATGATGTTCAAGATCATCAAGAAATCCCACAAGTAGTGGAAATAAATGAGCAACAAGAGCCTCACACATAACCTCTAAGAAGGTTGGATCGAATCAAGAAGAAACCCGAAAGATTCAGATTCCTTTATGAGACTGGGCAATCAAATAGTGATCCGGAGACCTAGAAAGAAGCTATGTCGGACATAGATTCGAGATGTTAGCTTGAAGCCATAAGATTTGAAATGGACTCTATGTACTCAAACTGAGTATGGACTTTGGTAGATCCACCAAAGGGAATAGTTCTCACTAGTTGCAAGTAGATCTATAAGAAAAAGCTTGGAGAGATAGACAAGTGACTAATGGCAAAAGGTTACACTCAAAGACCCAATATCGATTTTGAGGAATCATTTTCACAAGTCGCTATGCCTAAGTCCATTCAGATACTACTTGGCATAACCACATATTACGATGATGAGATATGGCAAACGGATGTGAAAATTATTTTCCACAATAGAGACATTGAAGAAGAAATCTATATGGAACAACCACAAGGTTTTATATCCAAGGGGAGTGAGCAAAATGTTTGCAAACTCTAGAGATCCATTTATGGACTCAAACAAGCATCCCAAAATTGAAACATACGTTTTGACAAAATGGTCAAATTGTTTGGCTTTGTCCAAAACGTATATGAACCATATGTGTATAAGAAGGCTAGTGGGAGTAGTGTACAGCTTATTGTGCTTTATATTGATGGCATCCCTCTCATTGGAAATGAGTTAGGAATGTTATAGTGTACTAATGTGTGGTTATCTACACAATTCTCCATGAAAGATTTGGGAGAAGCATCCTACGTATTGGGAATACATATCTATAAAGATAGATCTAAGAGAATGTTAGGGCAATCCCAAACCTCGTACACTGACAAGATACTAAAGAGGTTTAGTATGGAAGAATTCAAGAAGGGATTCATTCCTATAGGATATGGCATTTGTTTTTCCAAGTGCGTGGCCCCAAAGATTGAAAGTGAGAGACAAAGAATATCCCATGTACTTATGCCTTCGCCATATATAGCATAATGTATACAGTTCAATGTACAAGATCGGATGTGGCACACTCGCTAAGTGTTATGAGTTGGTTCCAATCCAATCCCGCTGAGAGTTACCCGTAGCCGTTAAAACAATCCTTAAGTACTTGAGAAGGAGTAAGGACTTATTTTTGCTATATGGCAATGGAGAATTGAATTGGAAGGGTTTTCAAATTCAAGTTTTTAATCTAATGTAGATGACCGAAAATCCATTTCTGGATTTATATTTTACCTCAATGGTGGCACAATGAGTTGGAAAAGTTTAAAAACAAGATACCATGACCGATTCTATCATGGAGGTAGAATATATTGCAGCTTCAGAAGCTGCAAAGGAAGGTGTTTGGATGAGAAACTTCACTCAAGAGTTGTATATAGTTCCTAGCATTGTTAAGCCAGTGGTCTCGATTGTGACAACAATAGGGTAGTGGCACAAGCTAAAGAGCTAAGATCTTATTAGAAATTCAAGTACATTTTGAAGCGATATCATGTGATCTGGGAGATCATTGATAGAGGCAACATCCGAGTGGAGAAAGTTGCCTCAGAAGAGAATATAACAGATCCACTGATAAAACCCCTAATGCAAAAGGTCTTTGAATAACATCTTGAGAAGATGGGTCTTAAGGCCATAGGATATTGGCTTTAGGGCAAGTGGGAGATTGTTGGAATAGTGCCCGACAAGCCAATAGGATTGGACTTATAGAGCTATTTCCTTATAAAACAATCTTGATTGAATGGTATTCTTTATATGGCCAACTTCATCTTATGCTCCTTATTTCTTCATTTGCATTTGGATGAAGCCCTTAGATCACTCATGACTATGGGACTTGGTTTGGTGACCATGGAATAAGTCTTAAACGGTCATCATCTTAAATCTTCCAAGTCATAAGATCTTACGAAATGGGGCATCTAATTTCAGATTAGACTTTCACTAACGATGCATAAATCCAAGAGTTGGATATTGCTCCATTCCATGAGCAGCCGTATGAAATATGGGTTTATATTATTGGGTACTTGTTAGAGAACAAGACACCAAAGACCCACCGAAGAATCCACCAGATAGCCGTAGTAGTAAATCGATAGTGACGAGTTCTCTAGCTTACGCTAGTGCATATTATTAGTCCTTTGACCTAAGGATCTATGATAACCTTGTGTCTAGTCCTCATACTTTAACTCTTTCTTGACCATTTAGCGGGTCTTTCGGGTTGAGGTTGGGTATGAGCTACTTGGCATGGAGGTTTGTGAGATCTAATATAGAATCCAACTCATCTCTTTTGTGAAGGACGAGTACATTTCTTATGTATTCTATAATGATCGATTCCAAGAAATCCTTACTCAAGGTAGTGTGGCGGTTTCGAAAAGAAATTTTTCAAAGATGAGGTCACACAAGGGAATCGAACATTGTGAATAGAGATATAGTATCGAGACTATTAAGGAGTCGACAAATATCTTACCCTAGGCCTCTTTCGAGAGATAGGAGACGAAAAGACCATATTTGCATGGTATACGTAAAGCTATAATAGTTCTCCAAAAGCATTCATTTTGGCCAATTAGTTGGACTTCATGGGCTTGAGGTTGGACATTGATTGTGGATATCGAGCACTCTTCAATTAATGAGATTAATTGGATTGAGTCGATTAGTTTAAAAGTTGTTTTAAACTGAAATGAATGTATGATATTCAAAAGTCACAAAGAGTTGTGAGCCCATGTCCAATGAATGGTAAAACCTATTAGGTCACACATAAAAGCCAATTAACCTCCTAGTTATTAGAGCAATTTTCTAAGAGTTAGAAAAAAACTCCAAGGTGACCGATTTTTAAGGTGCCAAATTGAAGGTCAAATCTTAGCTTGATTAATTTAAGTGTTAAATTAATCAACTAATTTTAACCATTTAAATTAGACCAATAATTAAGGAACTAATTATTTGGTGTCAAGTGACCATCAATTGGTCAAGTTAATTTAAGGAGATAAATTAACAAAATTAAGCTTAAGAGTTAATCTTGTTTGACTTAAGAGTTAAAACAAAGGTTAATTAATTAAATTAAAGTTTTTAATGTAATTAATGAGAAGAATACATTTCAGAGGGAAAATTCAAATGAAAGATTCATTTGACTTAGCATCTTAATTAACTTGAAATCAGATTTCAATTGTAATTAAAATGCACATGAAATTCAAATTAGATTTAGATTTGCATTTGCTACCTTGGCAAATGCAAGTTGGCTGCCCATTTTCCTCATTGGAGGTGTGATGCTACCTTTGCATTACACCTTTCAGCACCTATATGTAGATATAGAAAGAAAGGGCTAGTCATTATGTCAAAAGGTGTGAAGAATTAGATTCTCTACCATTCTCTTCCAAATCCTTACAATCATTGCATTCATGTATTGAAAGCTTTGCTATCTTTTTCTTCTTCCCTACCTAAAATCAGCCTCCACCATAGCTAATCTCTAGCCTTATTCCAGCTTATAGGCTAGATATTTTGGATCTATTTGATGTGTGGATCATATCAATAGAGGCAAACTAGTTTTTTTGCTACGGTTCGGAGATCCACTTGCACAAAATCCAATTTGAAAATTTTCTCCAGGGATATCCATAATACTTTTTGGTTTGAATTTTTTATTGAGAGTTCCCCTAGGTGTTGAGAAGCTCTAGTAATTTTTTCGTGATTTTTGGAGGTGATTTGATGGTAGTAAAAATTGCTCCCTTCTATTGCGCATTTTCTAGCTGTTTCTGGATTGGTGAAAGGTTCACCTTATTCTCCTTGGATTTTTCATTTCAAGGTAACACTCTATCTAAATCTGAATCTTAGGCATGATTTGATCCTATTTAGCATGTAACCACTAGTTTTATTTAGCTTTTGAAGTTTTTATAATTAGATCTTAGTGCTTTACTTTCTTTCAAGTGGTATCAGAGCCTTGATCATGCTTAGATGTAGATTTTCTTTGGATGATTGATTCATGATTGATTCTTTGGTTGATGTTGTGTGTGGATTTTTGATTGATGAGTTGAAAGCATGTTGTTATTTATTTTAAATGTTGATTCATGTTTTAGTATGTTTCAATTCATAGTGATAAATGTTGAATGTTGATTTAGCATTTATTAATGTTATATGTTGATATAACATGTTGTTTTGATCAAAAGGTTTTGGTGATTTTTTGATCCAATTTGATTGGAGTTGTATTAGAGATTTTGAAGAATACGATTCCAGCTTTTTCTAATTTTTGAAGGCATGATTGTGCACTTGAATTTCCATTTTGAAAAGAGGTTTTGAATCTACAAATTCATCTATAATGTGTGTTTTAATGTTGGGAAGGTGTGCTAAAATTATTGGCGCATGAAAGTTGAGTGGAAAGATGGCTTGACAGGCTTTGAAGCCTAAAACAGGGGCTGCCGAGCGCTGCTGGGTGCTACGTGCACGTTGTGCGCGCGGCCTACCCAGTTGTGCACCCGAGTTGGGCAGCAGTCCCAATTTTGGGGTTTTGGTGAGTCTTGAGCCTATTTTCCAACTCTTTTTGTGCTTGAAATGTTTTTGCACCACACATAGTAGATGCACAAATGTTGTGCAAGTTCTCAAAATTATGTTTGACATTTTTTAATGCTTTTGAAAATTGGTTAAAGTTAATCTTCCCATTATGGCATAAATATTATGCTTGTTCAATTATTTGTTTATGAGATAAGCATTTAATTGTTGGAATTAATTTTTAATTCTAGATTTATTTATTATTTATTTAATTATTAAATGGATGATGAATGAATAAAGATGATCATGAGCCTTTAATATTGATTTTATTTGTTTCAAGTTGCTGAAATGGGTTGTATTAAATTGAGGCTTGCATACCTCTTTATTTCTACCTTATAAATGTTATGAGAATAGAATCACTAGGAATGAGAATTTCCTTTTCATGTAATATTTACACGGAGCAAATGAGGCCTTGGAGACATGAAGACTTTTGAAGACCCATGAATGTATAGGATACTCTCATTTAATAGTTAGATTTAATCAACCAACCTAAAATCAACTAGGTGGTTCACATATGGCTCTAAGTGAACCACTTGGTTAGGCTCATGGTCACCCCACCCTAAGAGCATGTTAGGTGCATTTACTTATTTATGCCTTCCATATCCTATTAATGTATGAGATACATGTTTAGGATATAGAAAACCTAAATAAGAAGATAAAATGATGAGATCTTTGCAAGCAAAATCCTTCACTTAGAATGTCTTAAGTATTTTTCAAATATTAAGTTAAAATGGATATAGATTAAAAGAGTTTTAATTAATCCAAGCCTTCTACCAATAGTATATGGCATGATGATGCTGCTACCTTTGTATGATATACATCCGATTACGGGGGTCATACTTAGGTTAAAAGTTGTGACCATATCCTTTGCATGAGATGCACCTTTGATTTAAGAACGCCCACACATTATACACTCAATTACAAGGGATGTTGTGGTGTCCGTCTTGAATCAAAGTTTGATTGGTAGATTTGACTTAACATCGAGTAATATGGATGTCGTCCATTAGGAGATCTACATGAAATGGTGAGGCATAATATATCAAGAATTGCATGAGATGCGATTAGCAAATGTTGCTTACCTTTGGATTACTCGTGGATATACATCCGGTTATAGGGGTCCACTTGCAAGTCCTTGGGATCTTGATTCTCACTAGGAAATATGATTTTCAAACTTCTTCTAGGGGTGAAGAATTTGATAAAATAGTCAGAGGAAAACATGCTTAAAAGACCATAAAACATGTTTTTAATATCAAACTCAATCACATGCTTATACTCTTTTTTGCCTCTTGTAGATTTTTGAATTCATCAAACAAAATGCTAAGAACCCACACGTATCAATTTTGGAAGCTAATAAACTCACTGGGACAAACTTCCAAGATTGGTTAAGAAACCTTAAAATCATTCTTGACTCTAAAAAACGGACTTACGTCCTTGATCAAAGTCCCGTAGACACACTTGGTGATGACGCCACTAACATACAACGTGAAATGTTTACAAAATTTGTAGATAACGATCTACAAGTGAGGTGTATCATTATGACATCCTTGTCCAATGAGCTCTAAAAGACTTATGAGCACATGAAACATGCTCGAGAGATCTATGTACACTTGTTGGAGTTGTATGGTGTATAAAGTAGACACGAAAGGTTCGTTTTGTCCAAGGAGCACTTTAGGGCAAAGATGAGTGAAAGGTCCAATGTCCATGGTCAGAGCCTCAAGATGATAGGACTCATCGAGAAGTTTAGACAGTTATATGTGGTCATGGGCAATGACCTTTACGTGGATTTGATCCTACAGTCATTGCCACCATCATATGATCAATTCATTATGAATTTCAATATGTCCAAGCAAGATGTTATGATTAACAAAATGATCAATATGTTTGTGACTGTAGAGGCGACTATGAGAAAGGATAAGGCCCTTATGCTTGCATCCTCCTCCAAATTGAAGGGCCCTAGGTGTCCTAGAAAGGGAGGTAAGAGGAAGAAAAGTTCTACCTCGAAAAGGAAGCAACCCGAGAAAAGTTATGGGAGGGTTAAGAAGAACATTAAAATCGAAGCTAGTCATTTCCACTATGGTCAAAAGGGGCATTGAAAAAAAAATTACAAAGCGTACCTTGCAACCCTTGAGAAGGGTATGTACTTTATTGAAGTGCACATGACGACTAATTCTTCCACATGAGTATTTGATACCGCATGCGGTTCTCACCTTTGTAATTCATTAGAGGGGATGGAAAGAAGAATAAGTCTTCATGAAGGGGATATGATCCTCTACTTAGGAAATGGAGTAAGAGTTGTGGCCACTTTCCAAGGCGTTATCAAGTAGGACTTATGGAATGCTTGCATTCTACTTGATCCGATTTATTATGTACCCATCCTATTAAGAACATTATTCAATTCCCGTTCTAGATAATGAAGGATTTGATTTTTCTATATCAAATGCGAAGTTGAAAGCACTAAAGAATGGTTCTTTGACTGCTCAAGGTATATTAATAAATGAATTGTACATACTTGATTCTCATTCTCAAACTTCACTAATGCACATTCAATCAAGTAAAAGAAAGTTAGATAACCAAGAAGATGCCATTTTGTGGCATGTAAGACTTGGACATATTTTTTAAAATAGGATGAACAAGTTAGTGGCATTGATGATCTTCCTACTTGTGAATCTTGTTTAAAAGAAAAAATGATCAAGGCTCCTTTTGTTAGACATTCGGAGCGCTCGACAAGTCTCTTAGATATTATCCATACGGAGTTTGTAGACCATTAAGAGTTAGTGAGAGGAGAGGCTATTCCTACTTCATCACCTTCACCGATGACTATAGTCGGTTCGCACACATGTTTCTTATGAAGAACAAGTCCGAAGCCTTTGAAAAGTTCAAAGAGTATAAGAGTGAAGTGGAAAAGCAATTAAGGCTAAGTATTAAAGCTCTTTGAACGGATCGAGGGGGAGAATACTTGAGCACTGAATTCTTGGATTATCTAAACGATAACATGATTCTCTCTTAATGGACTCCACCCGGTACACCCCAGCATAATGGAGTAGCCAAGAGAAGAAATTGTACCTTGTTGGACATGGTAGTTCCATGATGAGCTTTTCTGATGTACCCACATCCTTTTGGCGATATGCCTTAAACATAGCGGCGATAGTACTAAATAAGTACCATCTAAGTCAGTGCAAAAACACCATATGAGATATGGCATGGCAAAGTGCCCTCTTACAATTATCTTAAAGTTTAGGGATCTCCCGCTTACGTTAAATGGATTGTGGGAGATAAATTGGATAGTCGATTCACCTTGTGCAAGTTTTTGGAATACCCTAGAGAGTCTATTGGTTACTATTCCTATGGTCCCTCGGAACAAAATGTGTTTGTTTCAAGGAACGCCTACTTTTGGAAGAGCAATTTCTATTAGATAGAAATGGTGTTGTCATTGAACTTGATAAAGTTCAAGATGATCAATATATCCCAGAAGCGGTGCAAACAAATGAGCAACAAGAGCCTCACACACAACCTCTAAGAAGGTCGGACCGAATCAAGAAACAACCCAAAAGGTTTGAATTTCTTCATGAGATAGGCCAATCGGATAGTGATCCGAAGACCTACGAGGAAGCTATCTTGGACATAGATTCAGGACATTGGCTTGAAGCCATGAGATTTGAAATGGACTCCATGTACTCAAACAAAGTATAAATTTTGATATATCCACCAAGGGGAATAGTTCCTGTTGGTTGCAAGTGGATCTATAAGCGAAAACTTGGAGTAGATGGATAAGTGGTGACTTTTAAGGTGCGACTAATGGCAAAGGGTTACATGAAAGACCTTATATTGATTTTGAGAATACCGTTTCACTAGTTGCAATGCCTAAGTCCATTCGGATTCTACTTGTCATAGCCATATATTTTGACTATGAGATAGGACAAATGGATGTGAAAACCGCTTTCCTTAATGGAGACATTGAAGAAGAAATTTATATGGAGCAACCACAAAGTTTTACATCTAAGGGGAGTGAGCAAAAAGTTTGCAAACTCCAGAGATCCATTTATGGACTCAAACAAGCATCCTGAAGTTGGAACATACATTTTTACAAAATGATCAAATCATTTGGCTTTATCAAAAATGTTTATGAACCATGTGTGTATAAGAAGGCTAGTGGGAGTAGTGTACAGTTTATTGTGCTGTATGTCGATGACATCCTTCTCATTGGGAATGAGATAAGAATGTTAGAGTGTACTAAAGAGTGGTTATCTACACAATTGTCTATAAAGGATTTAGGAGAAGCATCATACGTATTGGGAATACATATTTATAGAGATAGATCTAAGAGGATGCTGGGGCTATCCCAAGCCCCATACATTGACAAGATACTAAAGAGGTTCAGTATGGAAGAATCCAAGAAGGGATTTCTTCCCATAAGACATGGCATTCATTTCTCCAAGTCTATAGCCCTCAAGATAGAGGAAAAGAAACGAAGGATGTCTTACATACCTTATGCTTCTGCTATTGGTAGCATAATGTATGCAGTTCAATGTACAAGATCGGATGTGGCACACTCACTAAGTGTTATGAGCAGGTTCCAATCCAATCCTAATGAGAGTTATTAGATAGTTGTGAAAGCAATCCTTAAGTACTTCAGAATGACTAAGGACTTGTTTTTTGTATATGACAATAGAGAATTGAAACCAGAGAGGTTTTTGGATTCAAGTTTTCAATCCAACGTAGATGACCTCAAATCAATGTCTGAATTTATATTTTGCCTAAATGGCAATACGGTGAGTTGAAAGAGTTCCAAACAAGATACGAAGGCCGATTCCACTACTGAAGCAGAATATATTGCGGCTTCGAAAGTTGCAAAGGAATGTGTTCGAATGAAAAACTTTATTCAAGAGTTGAATGTATGCCTAGCATTGCTGAGCTAGTAGTTGTCTATTGTGACAACATTGGAGTAGTGGCACAAGCCAAAGAGCTAACATCTTATCAGAAATCCAAGCACATTTTGAGGCGATATCATTTGATCCAAGAGATCATTGATAAAAGTATCATCCGAGTGGAGAGAGTTGCCTCGGAACAGAATATAGTAGATCCACTGACAAAAACCCATAACACAAAAGGTCTTTGAAGAACATCTTGAGAAGATGGGTCTCAAGGCCATAGGGCGTTAGCTTTAAGGCAAGTGGGAGATTGTTGGAATAGTGTCCGACAAGCCAATTAGATTGGCCTTGTATAAGCTATTTCCTTGTAAAATGATATTGATTGAATAATATTCTTTATATGGCCATCTTTATCTTATGCTCTTTATTACTTCACTTTCATTTGGTTGAAGCCCCCAGATCACTCATGACTCGGGACTTGGTTTGGTGACCATGGAATAAGTCTCACACGGTCGTGATCTTAGATCTTATAAGTTGTAGGATCTTATGAGACAACGTATCTAAGATCTGAATAGACTTGCACTGACGATGCATAAATCCAAGAGTTGGATATTACTCCATTCCATAAGCAACCATATGAGATATGGGTGCATGTTAGTAGGTGTTTTTTAGAGAACAAGGCACTGAAGACCCACCGTAGAATCCACTATATAGCTGCAGTGGCAAGTCAATAGTGACAAGTTCTCCAGCTCACGCTAGTGTATGTTATTAATCCTCTAACCTGAGGATCCATGGTAACTTTGTGTCTGGTCCTCATGCTTTGACTCTTCCTTGACCACTTAGCAGGTCTTTCAGGTTGAGGTTGGGTATGAGCTACTTGGAATGGAGGTTTGTGAGATCTAAGATGGAATCTGACTCCTCACTTTTGTGAAGGGCGAGTGCATCTCCTATGTATTCTATAATGATCGATTCCAAGAAATTCTTACGCAAGGTGGTGTGATAATTTGGAAAAGGAGTTTTCCAAAAGATGAAATCATACAAAGGAATCAAACATTGAGAATAGAAGCATAGCATCGAGGCTATTAGGGAGTCAACAAATATCTTGCCCTAGGCCTCTTTTGGGAAATAGGAGATAAAATGATCATATTTGCATGGTATGCGTAGAGCTATAATGGTTCTCCGAAACATTCATTTTGGCCAATTAATTGGGCTTCATAGGCTTGAGGTTGGACATCGACCATGGAGATTGGCTACTCTTCAATTAATGAGATTGATTAAATTAAGTCGATTAGTTTAAAAGTATTTTAAACTAAATTGAATATAGGACATTCAAAAGTCACAAGGCATTGTGAGCCCATGTCCAATAAATGGTAGAACCTATTGGGTCACACACAAAAGCCAATTAGCTTCCTATTTGATAGAGAAAAGATTTTCTAAGTGTTAGAAAATGTCTTCTAGTGACCAACTTTAAGGTGCCAATTTTGAAGGTCAATTTTAGCTTGATTGACTTAAGTGTTAAAAAGTTAAATAAGACTAATAATTAAGGATTTAATTAGTTGGTGCCAATATGACCATCAATTGGTAAAGTTAACTTGAAGAGTTAAGTTAACAAAATTCAAGCTTAAGAGTTGAGCTTGTTGGACTTAAGAGTTAAGTCAAAGGTTAATTAATTAAATTAAAGTGTTTAATTCAATTAATGGGAACAACACATTTTGAGGGAAAATTCAAATGAAATGTTAATTTGAATTAGCATTTTAATTAACTTGAAATTAGATTTCAAATGTAATTAAAATGCAAATTAAATTTAAATTAGATTTGCATTTGCATTTGCCACCTTGACAAATGCAAGTTGGCCACCCATTTTCCTCATGGGAGGTGTGATGCTTTCAGCACCTATATATAGATATAGAGAGAGAGGGCTGGTCATTATGTCAAATGGTGTGAAGAATTAGATTCTCCACCATTCCCTCCAAAATACTTGCAAGCATTGCATTCATGTGTTGAAGGCTTTGCTCTCTTCTTCTTCTTTCCTACCTAATCTTTGGCCTTATTCTAGCTTATAGGCTAGAGCTTTTGGAAGATCTATTTGGTGTGTGGATCATATCTACAGAGGCAAACTAGTTTGTTCGCTATGGTTCGGAGATCTACTTACACAGAGTCCAATTTGGCAATTTTTTCCAAGGAGATCCAAAATGCTTCTAAATTTTTTTACTGAGAGTTCCTCAAGGTGTTCAGCAGCTCCAGTAATTTTTTCGTGCTTTTTGGAGGTGATTTAACAGTGGTAAAACTCACTCCCCTCCTGCTGCGCATTTTCTAGCAGTTTCTAGATTAGTGAAAAGTTCACCTCATTCTCCTTGGATTTTGCATTTCAAGGTAACACTCCATCTAAATTTGAATCTTAGGCATAATTTGATCCTAGTTAGCATCTAAGCACTAGTTTATTTAGCTTTTGTAGTTTTTATAATTGGATCCTAGTGCTTTACTTGCTTTCAATTCTCTAACTAAATCTGAATTTCTAGCATGATTTTCCTTGGTAGGCTATAAGCGCTAGTTATTTTGAGCTTTTGAAGTTTAATAATTGAATCCTAGTGGCTTACTAACCTTTATTTATTTTTTTTAAGTTTTTGAAAATGGTTGTATTAAATAAGGGCTTGCAGACATCTCATTTTCCATCTTATAAATGTTATGAGAGTGGAATTACTAGGAGTGAGGATTTCTTTCTCATGTAAATGTTACAAGGAGCAAAGAAGACCATTGGAGGCATGAAGACCCATGAATATATAGGATACACTCATGTAATAGCTAGATTTAATCAACCCACTTAAAATCAACTAAGTGGTGCGCCTATGGCTCTAAATGCATCACTTGGTTAGGCTCATGGTCATCCCAACCTAGGTCCGTTCTAGGCACATTTACTTATTTGTGCTTTCCATATCCTATTAATGTATGAGATGCATGATTAGGATATAGAGAACCTAAATAAGAAGATAAAATGATGAGATCTTTGCAAGCAAAAACCCTATACTTAGAATGCCTAGATGCTTCCAAATATTAAGTTAAAATAGATACAAATTAAAAGAGTTTTAATTAATTAATGCCTTCTACTAATAGTGTGTGGCATGAAGATGCTACCATTATTTATGTGATGTCTCACGATTTGTGGGTCACACTTATAATGGAAAACTGTGAGAACACCCATGCATTGGCACACGAGTCGTGGGATGTTGTGGGCCCGTCTTGAATTGAACTATAATTTGTAGGTACAACTTAACAGCTAGTAATGTGGATGTCTCACGAGTTGTGGGTGTACATGAAAAGTGAGGCAAAATATATCAAGAGTTGCATAAGATGCAATTAGCAAAAGTTGCTTACCTCTCGATTGTTTGTAGATGTCTCACGAGTCGTGGGTCCACTTACAAGTCCTTAGGATCTTGATTCTCACTAGGAAATATGATTTCCCGAAGTCTTCTAGGGGGTAAAGGATTTGATAAAATAGTGGGAGAAAATATGCTTAAAAGACGATAAAAATGTTTTCTATATCAATATTCAATCACATGCTTATATTCTCTTTTTTGCCTATGAGGATTTGTGAAATCTCAAAAATGGCTAATAAACCACTCAACATTACTTTGGAAACCAATAAACCAACCAAGCCTAACATCCATGATTGACTTAACCTCAAACATAGTTTTAGATTCCTAGAAATGAATATATGTCCTATATTAAGGTATTCCTAATCTAATGGGGATTATTGTAGATCAAGAGACACGTGAAAAGTTTACGAATTGAGTTAAGAATTGTCCTATCCCTTAGTCTCCTGATGGCATCTACAAATTTAAAAACTCTCAAGGACACATAAATGGTTCCTTGGTCAAAGTTTACAAGAGTTGTAAAGCGAACGAGATACGAAAATTTGATATTGTCAGAGAAGATTTTTCAAGTTAGGATGAATGTGATCTCATGTGTCATTGACTACGATCTAAAGATCATTTAGCTTGGAAAAGCCTTTCAACTTGTGCGAAGTGATGGACAATGATCTCCATAAGGATTTGATCCTTAATCCTCGCCGAGTTTTGTTGATCAAAGTGTTGATCTAGAAAGGGACAAATCTTTGACACTAGTTTCCCCATCTAAGTCTATAGGCTATAGGGGTGCTAGAAAGAGAGGTAAAAGGAATAAAAGTTCTTCCTCACAAAGAAAACATCTATTAAAGGCATCCAATGGAGTCAAGAAAATTATAGAGGAAATAGTCGATGTTACTTGTTTTGGCGAGACAGGCCATTGGAAACTGCATTGGAAGGAATACCTTGCAACCATAAAAAAGGGTATGTACTTTATTGAAGTGCATTTAAAGATAAATTTTTCCTCATGGACATATGATATCACATGTGGTTCTTATCTTTGTAAGTTGTTACAAAGAATAGAAAGAAGAATAAATCTAAGTGATGTGGATATGATCCACTGCCTTAGCTAAGAAGCAAGAGTTGTGACCAAAGCCGAAGGCATATAACAAGTTAGACTTAGGGTATTCCGTACTTGTATTGGACCTTTGTTATAATGTACCGTATATTGTTGAGCACATTATTTAAATTCCCATTTTAGATAGTGAAGAATTTGATCCTTCAATATCAAATGAAAAATTGAAGATATTAAAGAATGGGTTCTTTAGTTGCTTATGGTACACTTAACAAAGGATTGTACATATTGGATTCTCAACCATCACTAAAACACTTTCAACAAAGTAAGAAAGTTAGATAACCAAGAAGATGCCATTCTTTGGCATGCAAGACTTGGGCATATCTCTAAAAATAGGACGAACAAGTTAGATTTTCTCAAAGCACTAAATGCTAGTGGCATTGACGACCTTCCTACTTGTGAATCTTGTTTGAAGGGAAAAATGACCAAGGCTCTTTTTGTAGGACAATCGAAGCACTCCACAAGCCCTTTGAACTTGATCTATACTGATGTTTGTGATTCACTAAGAGTTAGTGTGAAAGGAAGCTATTCCTACTTCATCACCTTCATCGATGATTATAGTTGGTTCGCACATTTGTATCTTAAGAAATACAAGTCCGAAGCCTTTGAAAAGTTCAAAAGGTATAGGAATGAAGTGGAAAAGAAATTGGTACTTAATATTAAAACACTTTGATCGGATTGAGTGGGAGAATGCTTAAGTCAAATTCTTAGATTATCTAAAAGAAAATGAGATTCTCTCACAATGGACTCTGCCGGGCACACCCGAACATAATGGAGTAGACGAGAAGAGAAACTGTACCTTGTTAGACATGGTATGTTCCATGATGTGCTCTCTCAATGTACCCATATCCTTTTGGAGATACATCTTAGAAATGGTAGCGAAGCTACTAAATGTAATACCTTCAAAGTCGGTACCAAAAACGTCGCATGAGATGTCTTATGGAAAAGCACCCTCTTACCATTACTTTAGGGTTTGGGGGTCTCCTGCTTATGTAAGACGGACAGTGGGGGACAAATTGGATCCTCCCACTTATGGCATTCGTTTCTCTAAGTCTATGGCCTCGAGATTGAAGATGGGAGACAGAGGATGTCCTACGTACTTTACGCATCTGCCATAGGAGCATAATGTATGCAATTCAATGTATAACACTAGATGTGGCACATGCTCTAAATGTTACAAGCCATTTCCAATCTAATCCCAGTGAAAGTTACTGGACAGCCGTAAAAGCAATTCTTAAGTACTTGAGAAGGACTAAGGACATGTTTCTGGTATATAACAATGGAGAATTTAAACTCAAGTGGTTTTTAGATTCCAGTTTCCAATTTGATGTAAATGACCTAAATTCTACTTTTGGATTCATATTTTGCCTTAATAGTGGCGCGGTGAGTTGAAAGAGTTTCAAACAAAACACCATTGCCGACTCTACCACTAAGTGGTTTTTGAAACCACAAAGGAAGGTGTTTGGATGAAAATATTCATACAAGAGTTGGATGTAATGCCTAGCGTGCATGAGCCCATGTTTGTCTCCGGAAGACAGCATGGGACTTGAGCCAAGATCTCATTGGTGATCCAAACATAGTAAATACATTATCATTTGATATATGATATCAATTGATAGAGATAACAACTAAGTGGATAAAGTTACCATAGAAGAGAATATAGCAGAACCACTGTTCAAACCCCTAAATACATATGGTTTTTGAAGGACATATTGAGAAGATGGGCCTTAAGGCTATTGGGAATTGGCTTTAGGACAAGTAGAAGATTGTTGGAATAGTGCTCTGCAAGCTAATTAGATTGGCCTTGTAAACTATTTCCTTGTAAGATAATCTTGATTGAATGATATTTATTATATGCCCATCTTTATCTTATGCTATTCATTTACTTCACTGGCATTTAGGTAAAGCCCTTAGATCACATAAGACTACGGGACTTAGTTACGCATTAGATGGTGATCATGGAGTAAGTCTTACACGATCGTGGTCTTAACTATTTCAAGTCATAGGATCTTACGAGACAGGGCATCTAAGATCCAAATAGACTTGCAATAACGAAGCATAAATCTAAGAGCTAGATGTTGCTCCATTCCATGAGCAATCCCATATGAGATATAGATGCATGTTAGTAGGTATTTGTTAGGGAACAAGGCACTGAAGACCCGCTAGAGAATCCACTAGACAGTCGGAGTGGCAAGTTGATAGTGATAAGTTCTTCAACTTACACTAGTGCATATTATTAGTTCTTTGACTTGAGGATCCATGGTAACCTTATGTTTGGTCCTTATGCTCATGAGCAACTAGACATAAAGGTTTATGAGATCCAAGATGAAATCCAACTCTTCGCATTTGTGAAGGGCGAGTGCATCTCCTATGTGTTCTATAATGGTCGATTCCTAGAAATCCTTGCGCAAGGTGATGTGATAATTTGGAAAGGTGTTTTCGAAGATGAGGTCACAAAGGGAATCGAACATTGAGAATAGAAGTATAGTCTCGAGGCCATTAGGGAGCTTACTAATATCTTGCTTTAGGCTTCTTTCATGGAGATAGGAGACGGAATGGCCATATTTGTATGGTACGTGTAATGCTAGAATTATTCTCCAAGAGCATTCATTTCGGCCAATTAGTTGGGCTCCATTAGCTTGAGGTTGGACATCGATCATGGAGATTGGGTACTCTTCAATTAATGAGATTGATTGAATTAAGTTGCTTAGTTTAAAGGAGTTCAAACTAATGTGAATTTTTTATATTCCATAAGTCACAAGGAGTTGTGAGCCTATGTCCACTGAATGGTAAAACCTAATGGGTAATACACAAAAGCCAAATTGCATGACCTATTGAAAGAAGGATAATTTTCTAAGTGTTAGAAAATTCACTCTTGATCGAATTTGAAGAAGGTAAAAATTGGAGTTATTTTTTGCTTGATCAATTTAAGAGTTAAACTGGTCAATTTAATTTAAGAGTTAAACTAAGATCAATTAATTAAGATTTAACTAATTGATATTGCATTACTATCAATTGGTCAAATTAATTTAAGAGTTAAATTAATTTTGAATAGTTTAATAAGTATTTTGACTTAAGATTTAAGTCAAAGCATTATTGATTATATTAAAGTTTTAATTTAATTAAATTGGAGAGTTAAGTTTGGGATAAATTATTAAATGAATAGTTCATTTAATATGAAATTAGAATTCATTCGGAAGGAATTTCATGAGATGAAATGTAAATTCCAAATAACATTCAAATTCACACATCATTAATTGTTAGTGACCACCTTGGCATGGACATGTAGCATCCCCTCCTTGAAGATGGTGTGTGACCACGCACCATCCTCCTCCTATATATAGATATAGGAGGGGGACGGCCAAAATGCATGCTGATTGTAAAGTGTGAATTATTCTCCCGACAACAAACTTTGTTAGTCGGCATCTTACAGTTAGATTCTCCAAAATACTCTTCAACCTCCCTCATCCTACCCTTCCATAGTTGGCCTTCTTTCCTCCATTTCTCTACAATTATTACCAACTATTTTTGTAGAGAAAGGGTCTTTTCATTTGGTGTGTGGACTATAGAGGCAAAGCTTTGGGGTTGTTATTGCTCTTGGAAAGCAGCTTTTGGCAGCTGCTTGCAACAAGTTCTGGGAGGACTTATTTTGCTCTGATTGAGCTAATTTTTTGGCTGTAGGATCTTCAAGGTGTTTAGAGAATACAGTAAAATTTTTAGCCCAAAAGGAGAAGGTTTACTTGGGGAAATTCAGTGGTGTTTTTGTTGCGCCAGCGAGGGGACAACTTCAAGAGTTGAAGGGTGTTCTTCCTTGTTCCTTGATTTTTGATTTCATAAAGGTATTTTCCTTACTAAATCTAAATCCTATGCATGTCTAGATCTTTGTGAATGTGTGTAGGCTAGTTTTATTCAATTTTTATTTTAATTTAAATGGATCCTAATGTCATACATACCTAGAAGACTAAGTTTTTAATCATTTTAACTTGATTAATTTAATTGTTAAATTAATCAAAATAGTTTAAGGTGTTAAATTAGACCAATTAAATTAAGGATTTAATTTAATTGGTGTCATATGGCTATTAATTAGTCAAGTGAAGTTAAAGAGTTAAGTTGACACTTTCTAGCTTGCAAAGTTAAGTTAGATGACTTATGGAGTTAAGTTAAGTTGATTAATTAAATTAAAGAGTTAATTTAATTAATGAGAGGAATTTATTTTGGAGGAAAATTCAAATGAAGGAGTTTGAGGGTAATTTAGGATTAATTTGAAAGATATTCCATGAGATGAAATGTAGAGTCAAATTAAATCTAAATGCAAGTGAAATTCACATTTTACATGCAAGTGGATTGCCAAGAAGGCAAACCACCACAAGGAGGGTGTGATGCTACTTTGTACCATCCACCCTATAAATAGAGAGGAGGTGGCCGGCCACTTGGTGATTAAAAACCAAGTTGTTAGAGTCTCTTTTTCCCTCCAAAAAGTGTGATTCACTTATGTGTTGAAGTTTCACACCATCCTCACCATTCTCTCATATTTTTTGCCCTCACTCTCCTTCTTCCTCTAGTTGTCTAGCAGATTGAAGGTATATTTGAGCTCTCCTTAGGTGTGTGGATTATAACATTATAGGCTTCACATTTGGGGAGCTTTTGCTCTTGGAGATCCCTGTTGTCCAAAACGTTTGGAGACATATTTGGAGGTCTTACCATGCTTGGATTTGGTTGAAATTTTAAATGGAAATTCTCAAGTGGGTTGAGGTGCTTCCTACTAAATTTCAGCCAATTTGGAGTTGATTTTGTTCGTCAATTGTTGGTGTTTCTCTACTGTGTGCAGATTAACAGCTTTAAAGAGTTCATTGGAATTTGGTTGAAGCCCTTATATCACACAAGCTAAGGGACTTGGTCATGCACTTGGTGGTGATCATGAAACAAGTCTTACAAGGTCATGATCTTAAAAAAACTTCCAGGCTGTAGGATTTTATGAGATTAAGGGCATCCAAGATCCGAATAGACTTCTACTCATAATGCATTAATCTAAGAAGTTGGATATTGCTCCGTTTCATGAGCAATGCCATATAAGATATGGGTGCTTGTCAGAAAACAAAGCACTGAATACTCACCTAGAGAATCCACTAGATAGCCATAGTGGCAAGTCAGTGATGGCAAGCTCTCCAGCTTATACTAGCGCATATAATTAGTCCTTTGACATGTGGATCCATTGTAACCTTGTGTTTAGGTCCTCACGCTTTGACTCTTCCCTGGCCACGTAGTGGGTTATTCAGGTAGAGGTATGAACTACTTAGACATAGAGGTTTATGAGATCGAAGGTGTAATCCGACTCCTCGTCGTTGTGAATGGCGAGTATATCTCTTATGTATTCTATAATGATCGATTCAATGAAATCTCTGCGCAAGGTAGTATGACAACTTAGAAAATGAGTTTTTCAAAGATGAGATCATAAAGGGAATCGAACATTGAGAATAAAATCAGAGAATCAAAGCTATTAGGAAACCGACGAATATCTTGCCCAGGGCCTCTTTCGGGAGATAGAAAATGGAAGGACTTCTATTTGCATGGCATGCATAGAGCTAGAATGGTTTTTGAAAAGCGTTCATTTCGGCTAACTAGTTGGGCTCCATGGGCTTAAGGTTGGACATTGACCATAGAGATTGGGTACTATTCAATTAATAGAGATTAATTGAATTGAGTGGATTAGTTTAAAGGAGTTTAAACTAAAGTGAATATTTCATATTCCAAAGTCACAAAGAGTTGTGAGCCCATGTCCATTGAATGGTAGAACCTAACAGCTCACACATAAAAACTAATTGCATATCATAGGCAACGAAGGGAAATTTTCTAAGAGTTAGAAAAGTTCATGCATGACCGATTTGGAGGTTGACCAGTTCACACAAATGTTGTGGTCGATTTTGGCTTGATAAATTTAATTGTTAAATTAGTTAAATTAAGACTAATAATTAAGGAGTTAATTATTTGGTGCCACATGACTATCAATTAGTTAAGTTAATTTAAGGGGTTAAGTTAATAATTGCTAGCTTAAAATGTCAAGCTAATTGACTTAAAGAGTTAAGTCAAAGAAATTAATTAAATTAAAGGAGTTTAATTTAATTAAAATGGAGAATTAATTTTTGAGGGAAAATTCAAATGAAATGTTCATTTAGTGTGAATTAGAATTTATTTGGTTGATATTTCATGAGATTAAATGAAGATTCCAAATGAAATTCAAATTCGAACAAAATTCAAATTCAAATTGAATGCCAACTTGCAATGCCAAGTTGGCGGTCACCCCTTGAGGAATGTGTGATGCCACCTTGACATCACACCATCCTCACTCTATAGATAGATACAGAGGAAGAGAGGGGTGGCAATCTAGCATCTAGTGTGAAGAATTAGATTCTCTCCACTTTTCCCTCCAATCTTCAAGTATTGCCTCATGTGTTGAAGCTTCACTCTCTTTTCTTCTCCTACCTCCAAAAAAAACCTTCATCATTGTGTATTTTTTCTATATTCTCTAGCCAATATGAGGAGAATAGGTTATTGCATTGGCGTGTGGATCTTAATGTTAAAGGCAAGATAATTGGATTGCGCATCTTTGGAGATCTAATTTCTAGCAACAACTGAGAGGCTGTTTGGGTTGACATTTTCAAGTTCTGATTGAGCTGCATTTTGTATTGTAGTTCCAGCAAGGTGTTATGGAGTTCCAGCAAAATTTTCAGCTAAAAAAAAATCATTTGGTTGGGTAAATCTGGTCGCTACTCTGCTGCACCGCTAGAGGGAAGTTTTGAAGAATCAAAAGCTTTCTTCTAGCTTCCTTGGTTTTTAAGCAAAACAATGTAATACTCATACCAAATCTAAAGTAATGGTATGTTTAGATCCTTGTTATCACTATAGCCTAGTTCATTTGCATTTTTAATGCTTTGATTATTGGATCCTATGGCGACATTTGGCTTCAAGTGGTATTAGAGGCTTATTCATGCCATGATTTGAATTTTTGATTGATTGATTCATGTGATGAATTAATCAAAATCATCAAATACTTGATCCTTTCTATGGATTGGAGTATTTGGATGATGTTGTATATGGCTCCTTGATTGATAAATTGAAATTATGCTAAGATGTGTTTTACTGTGTTAATTCATATGTTGAGCATGTTTTAATTTATAGTTGCTAATGTTGAATGTTGATTTAGCATTAGTTTATGTTATATGTTGATATAGCATTTTGCTTATGGCCTTAAGGTGTTTTTAGATCCAATATGATTGGAGTTGGTTGGAGATTTTTGAAGAATATGATTCTTACTCAAACTTATTTTTGAAAGCATGATTGAGCATTTGAAATTCCATTTTTAAAAGGTATTTTGAATTTGGAATTCATCTGTATTGTATGATTTAATATTTAGAATGAGTTCTAAAATTTTTGGTGCACAAAAAATGAGCCTAAATTCACTTGATACAAGTAAAACCTCAAAACAGGGCAGCTAGCGCCCATGGCTGAGCGCTAGCCAGGCAGTGGGCACACTGGAGGCACGCCTGCTGTGCGGCCATGTGCCCAAGCTAGGTAGTAGCATGGCAGTTACGGTTTTGTGGATTTCTTAGTGTCGATTTTTGGTTCCTTAACTGACCAAAAGTATTTTGCATCACACATAATAGATGCACAAATGTTGCGCAAGTTTTCAAAATTATGTTTGACTATTTTGATTGATTTTAAAAATTTGTTAAAGTTAATCTTCAACAATGTGGCATAATTGTTATTATTTCTCTTGCTTGGCATATTAATTGTTTATGAGATAAGCATTTAATTATTGGAATTGAATGTCAATTCTTGATTTATTTATTATTTATTTAAGTGTTGAATAGATGATGAATGAATGGAGATGATTATGAGCTTATAATATTGATTTTATTTGTTTCAAGGTGTTGAAAAGGGTTGTATTAAATTAGGGCTTGCATGCCACTTAATTTATAACTTGTAAATGTTATAAGAGTAGAATCACTAGGAGTGGAGATTTCTTTCTCATGTAAATATTACAACGAGTAAAGAAGACCATTGGAGGCATGGAGACCAAAGAAGACCCATGAATGTATGGGGATACACTCATGTAATAGCTAGATTTAATCAACCTACTTAAAATCAATTAGGTGGTGCACTTATGGCTCTAAGTGCGCCACTTAGTTAGGCATATGGTCATCCCACTCTAGGAGCATGCCAGGTGCATTTACTTATTTATGCTTTTCATATCTTATTGATGTATGTGATGCATGGATTAGGATATAGAAAATCTAAATAAGAAGATAAAAATAATGAGATCTTTGCATACAAGAAAAATCCTCCACTTAGAATATCTAAGTGCTCTCAGTATCAAGTCAAAATTGACATAAATTAAAAGGAGTTTTAGTTAATCTTTACCTTCTACCAATAGTACATTCCATGATGATGCTACCGATTTTGTGTGATGGCACTCGGTCAAAGGGGTCACACTTAGGAAGAAAGCTGTGAGTATATAGTTAGCATACGATGCACCTTTGATTTGAGAATGCCCACACATAGGCACTCGATCACGAGGGATGTCGTGACGCCGTCTGAAGTCTAAGTTTGATTGGTCGATCTAACTTAACACCTTGTAATGTAGATGGCACACGGTCACGTGGCTCTACATGAAAAGTGAGGCAAAATATATCAAGAGTTTCATAGAGATGCAATTAGTAAAGTTTGCTTACCCTTCAATTAGTTGTGGATGGCACTCAGTAATGAGAGTCTACTTCCAAGTCCTTGGGATCTTAATTCTCACTAGGAAATCTAACTTCACGAATTCTTCTAGGGGGTGAAGGATTTGATAAAATAGTGGGAGAAAAACATGTTTGAAACACCATGAACATGTTTATTCAATATCAATATTCAATCATATTCTTATACTCTTCTTTTCGCCTCTTGTAGATTTTTGAAATCTTCAAAACAAAATGGATAAGAATCCACTTCATACTATTTTAGAAACTAATAAACTTACCGAGCCAAACTTCCACAATTAGTTGAGAAATCTCATAATCATTCTTGACTCCAAAAAAAGGACCTATGTCCTTGATCAAAATTCAGCAGACACATTGGGTAATGACACCACAAATGAGGAGCGTGAATTGTTCACTAAGTTCATAGATAATGATCTACAAGCGAGATGCCTCATGATGGCTTCCATGACCAATGAGCTGCAAAAGACTCATGAGCATATGAATCATGCAATTGAGATCCATACACTCCTACAAGAGTTGTACGTTGTACAAACTAGGCATGAAAGTTTCACTTTATCTAGAGAACTCTTTAGGTTAAGGACGGTTGAGGGTTCAAACGTCCATGATCATTGGCTTAAGATGATTGGACTCATCGAGAAGTTTGGACAACTTAATATTGTGATGGACAATGACCTCTATGTGAATTTGATCCGACAATCATTACAATCTTTGTTCAACCAATTTGTTGTGAACTTTAATATGTCCAAGCAAAATGTGACGATCAACAAATTGGTGAATATGCTTGTGATCGCCGAGGCGACGATAAAAAAAGAAAAAACCTATTATGGTTGCTTCTTCCTCAAAGTGGAAGGACCATACGGGTCCTAAGAAAGGAGGTAAGAGGAATGAAGGTTCTTCCTCCAAAGGGAAGCAACCCTTGAAAGGTTCGGTGAGAGTAAAGAAGAAGAAAGAGGATAAAACTAATGCAAATTATTTCCATTGTGGCAAGAAGAGGTAATAGGGAAGGAATTACAAAGCTTACCTTGCAACTCTTGAGAAGGATATGTACTTTATTGAAGTGCACTTGACGACTAATTCTTCCTCATAGGTATTTAATACCACATGTGGTTCTTACCTATGTAATTCGTTATAAGGTATGGAAAGAAAAAAGAGTCTTCGTGAAGGGGATATGATCCTCCGCCTCGAAAATGGATCAAGAGTTGCGCCATGGTCCAAGGTGTAATCAAGTTAGACTTGGGGAATGCTTGCATTGTACATGATTCGATTTATTATGTACCCAATCTTGTGAAAAATATTATTTCTATTTTCGTTCTTAATAATGAAGGTTATGATTTTTCTATATCGAATAGGATGTTAAAGGTACTAAAGAATGGTTCTTTAATTGCACAAGGTACATTACATAATGAATTGTACATACTTGATTCTCAACCTTCACTTATGCACATTCAATCAAGTAAAAGAAAATTGGATAACAAGAAAATGCCATAGTTTGGCATGCTAGACTTGGACATATTTCTAAAAATAGCATGAACAAGTTAGAAACTCTCAAAGCACTAAATGTTAATAGCATTCAAGACTTTTCTACTTGTGAATCTTGTTTGAAGGGAAAAATGACCAAGGCTCCTTTTGTAGGACAAACGAAGTGCACTACAAGTCCTTTAGATTTGATTCATATGGATATTTGTGGCCTACTAAGAGTTAGTGCGAGAGGAGGCTATTCATACTTCATTCCCTTCACTGATGATTATGGTAGTTTGGACATGTGCATCTTATGAAGTACAAGTCAAAAACCTTTGAAAAGTTCAAAGAGTATAGGAATAAAGTAGAAAAGCAGAAAGGACTTAGCATTAAAGCTCTTAGATTAGATCAAGAAGGAGAATACTTAAGTACCGAATTCTTGGATTATCTAAAGGAGAATGAGATTTTCTCTCAATGGACTCCACTCAACACACCCTAACATAATGGGATTGCCGAAAGGAGAAACCATACCTTATCGACCATGATACGTTCCATGATGAGCTTTTCCAATGTGCCCATATCCTTTTAGGGATATGCCTTAAAAATGGTGATGAGGTTACTAAATCTAGTACCCCCAAAGTCGATGCCAAAAATGCCGCGTGAGATGTGGTATGTCAAAGCACCCTCTTACCATTACCTTATGGTTTGGGGGTCTCCCGCTTATGTGAAACAATTAGTGGGAGACAAGTTGGATAGTAGATCCACCTTATGCAAGTTTGTAGGGTACCTAAGAGAGTCTTTGGGTTATTACTTCTAAGATCCCTCAGAACAAAAGGTGTTTGTATCGAGGAATGCTTACTTTTTGGAAAAAACAATTCTATTAGATAGAAATGTCATTGTTGTTGAACTTGATGATGTTCGGGATGATCGACGAATCCCACAAGTAGTGCAAACAAATGAGCAATAAGAGCCTTACAAAAAACCTCTAAGAAGGTCGACTGAATCAAGAAACAACTCAAAAGTTTTGAATTTCTTCATGAGATGGGACAATAGGATTGTGATCAGAAGACCTATGAGAAAGCTATGTTGGACATAAACTCAAGATGTTGGCTTGATGCCATGAGATCTAGAATAGACTCTATATACTCCAATAAAGTATGAACTTTGGTAGAGATCTACCTAAGGGAATAGTTTTCGTGGGTTGCAAATAGATCTATAAGCGAAAGCCAGGTGTCGATCGAGAGGTAGTGACCTTTAAAGCACAACTAGTGGCAAAAGGTTACACTTAAAAGACCTAGTATCCATTTTAGGGAAACCTTTTCACGGGTCGTAATATCTAAGTCCATTCGGATTCGACTTGCCATAGCCGCATATTATGACTATAAGATATGGCAAATGGATATGAAAATCGTTTTACTCCATGGTAACATTGAAGAAGAAATCTAAATGAAGCAACCAAAAGGTTCTATATCTAAGGAGAATGCGCAAAAGGTTTGCAAACTCCAAAGATCCATTTATGAACTCAAGCAGGCATCCTAAAGTTGGAACATATGTTTTAAAAAGATAGCTAAATCATTCAGCTTTGTCAAAAATTTGGATGAACTTTGTATGTATAGGAAGGCTAGTAGGAGTAACATATAGTTTATTGTACTTTATTTCGATGACATTCTTCACATTGGGAATTAGAGAGAAATGTTAGAGTATGCTAAAGCGTAGTTATCTACTCAATTCTCCAAGAAGATTTGGGAGAAGTATCCTACGTATTAGGAATATATATCTATAGAGATAGATCGAAGAAGATACTAGGGCTTTTGGAAATCTTGTACATTGACAAGATACTAAAGAGGTTTAGTATGGAAGAATCCAAGAAAATATTGCTCCCTTTGGCACATGGCATTCGCCTCTCCAAGTCTATGGCCCTTAAGATGGGTAACGAGAGATAAAGGACGTACATATCTTATGCATCCACCATAGGAAGCATAATGTACGCCGTAAAATATACAAGATCGGATGTGGCACACGCTCTAAGTATTATGAGATATTTCCAACCGAACCCAAACGAATATCACTAGATGTCCGTTAAAATGATCCTTAAGTACTTGAGAAAACTAAGGAATTATTTTTGGTATAGATTGAAACTTAAAGGGTTTTCGGATTCAAGTTTTCAATCTAATATAGATGACCTAAAATCTATTTCTAGATTTATATCTTGACTCAATAGCGGTGAGGTGAGTTGGAAAAGTTCCAAACAAGATACCACGACCAATTCAACCACCGATAGAATATATTGCAGCTTCGAAAGCTGCATAGGAAGGTGTTTGGAGGAAAAACTTCATCTAAGAGTTGGATATAATGCCTAGCATTGCTAAGCCAATCGTTGTCTTCTATGAAAACAACAGGGCTGTAGCATAGGCTAAAGAGCCAAGAACTTATCAGCAATCCAAGCACATTTTAAGGAGATATTATTTGATTCGAGAGATCAGTAATACAAATGAAATTCGAGTGGAGAGAGTTGCCTCGGAGAGAACATAGTAAATCTACTGACTAAACCCCTACCGCAAAAGGTCTCTAAAGGACATCTTAAGAAGACGGTTTAAGACTATGGAGAATTGGCTTTAAGGTAAGTGGGAGATTATTGAAATAGTACCCCATAAGCCAATTAGATTAGCATTGTAAAGTATTTCACTTGTGATACAATGTTGACTTAATGACATTCTTTAAATAGCCATCTTCATCATATACACATATTTACTTCACTGGCATTTAGTTGAAGCCCTTAGATCACACAAGACTAAGGGACTTGGTCACACACTGGGTGGTGATCATGAAACAATTCTTACATGGTCGTGATCTTAAAAAAACTTCCAAGTCATAGGATCTTATGAAACTAAGGGCATCTAAGATCCATATAGACTTGCACTAATAATGCATTAATCCAAGGAGTTGAACATTGCTCTGTTTCATGAGCAATACCATATAAGATATGGTTGTATGTTAGTGGGAGCTTGTTAGAGAACAAGGTATTGAATACTCACCTGGAGAATCCACTAGATAGCCATAGCGGCAAGTCGGCAGTCTCCAGCTTACATTAGTGCATATAATTAGTCCTTTGACCTGAGCATCCATTGTAACCTTGTGTTCAGATCCTCATGCTTTGACTCTTCCCTGGCCATGTAGTGGGTCGTTTGTGTAGAGATTGGGTATGAGCTACTTAGAGATAGAGATTTATGAGATTTCAGATGCAATCCAACTCTTTTTTATTATGAAAGGTGAGTAAATCTCTGATGTATTCTATAAAGATGAATTTCATGAAATCCATGCACAAATAAGTATGATAATTTAGAAAAGAAGTTTTCCAAAAATGAGGTCATAAAGGGAATCAAACATTGAGAATAGAAACATAGAATCGAGGCTATTATGAAGTCGACAAATATCTTGCCCTAGGCCTCTTTTGGGAGATAGGAGACGGAATGACCGTATTTGTATGGCATGCATAGGCTACAATGGTTCTCCAAATGCATTCATTTTGGCTAAATACTTGGGCTCCATGGGCTTGAGGTTGGACATCGACCATGGAGATTAGGTTGTCTTCAATTATGGATATTAATTGAATTGAGTCGATTAGTTTAAAGGTGAAGGTGGGCAGCAACTCTGCAATCGATGTGAAGAATTAGATTTTCACATTTTCCCTCCTTCAAGTGTTGCCTCATGAGTTGAAGCTCCACTTTTCTCTTCTTTTCCAACCCTAAAATCGGCCATCTAAATCTCATTTCTCTTCGCTCTCTCCAGCTCATAGTGAGGAGAAATTGGAAATAACATTTGTGTGTGGATCATATTGATAGAGGTGAGATAATAGGATTGTTGTGCCTTTGGAGATCTATAAATCAAAGCAATCACTTGGCGAATTTATTCTAGGAGATCTAGAAGGAGTTTTGATCTACAATTTTCATAGTGGCTTCATCAAAGAGTTGAGAATCTACTGGAATTGTTCCATATTTTTTGGAAGCTTCTGGATTAGGCAAAAGTTGCTCCAAATCTCTTGCACTGTTGTTTGACAGTTTCTGGATTGAAGAAGAGTTCTTTATCTTTCCTTTAGATTTTGCTAACCAAGGTAACTCTCCAGCTAAATCTGAATCCTAAACATGTTTAGATCCTTGTTTGCTTATGAAGCACTAGTTAATTTTAGCTTTTGAAGTTTTATTATTGGATCATATTGCATGCATCACTTGCCGTCAAGTGGTACCGAAACCTAATTCATCCTTTGATTCGGATTTTTTTGAATGATTGATTCATGTGATGGTTTGATCAAAATCACCAAATTCTCGATTCATATGATGGATTGGAGTGTTTGAATGATATAGTGTGTGGCTCCTTGATTGATAAATTGAAAGCATGCTAATATGTGTTTTAAGTGTTTATTCATATGTTTAGTATTTTTAATTCATAACTATAAATGTTGAATGTTGATTTGGTATTTAGTGATGTTATATGTTGATATAGCATGTGTTGATTGACCTTAAGTTGTTTTGGTCATTTTTGGATCCAATGTGATTGGAGTTTTGTTGAAGATTTTTTAAGAATGTGATTCTTACTTTAATTTGTTTTTAAAAGCATGATTGAGCATTTGAAATTTCAATTTTGGAAGGTGTTTTAGATTTGAAATTTCATGTATAATGTGTGTAATAATGTTTAGAAATTGTTCAAAACTTTTTGGTGCACAAAAGGTTGAGCAAAATTGAAGTAACTCGGCCACAACCTCAAAATAGGGCTGACAGCCCTGCCTCGGCCAGGCATTGGCTGACAAAAGGAGCACAACAGCATCCCTGGCCTAGGCGGTCAGTGGCTGGTTTTGGTCTTTGCTGAATTTGCTTCAATTTTTGGCTCTTTTTGTGACCAAAACTATTTCGTTACACACATATTACATGTATAAGTGTTGTGCAAGCTCACAAAATTATGTTTGACATTTTTGAATGCTTTTAGAAATTTGTTAAAGTTAATCTTCAATTTATGGCATAATTGTTATGCTTCCTCTTACTCAGCTAATTAATTGTTTATGAGATAAGCGTTCAATTATTGGAATTAATTCTTAATTCTAGATTTATTTATTGTTCATTTAATTGTTGAATGAATGATGAATAAATGGGGATGATCATGAGCCTTTATATTGATTTTATTTGCATTAAATTGAGGCTTGTATGCCTCATAATTTCTATCTTATAATTGTTATAGGAGTAGAATTACTAGGAGTGAGGATTTCTTTCTCTTGAAAAGGTTACAAGGAGCACGAAGACCATTAGAGGCATAGAGGCCCAAGAAGACCTATGAATGTATGTGGATACACTCAAGTAATAGCTAGATTTAATCAATCCACTTAAAATCAACTAGGTGGTGCACTTGTGGTTCTAAGTGCACCACTTGGTTAGGCTCATGGACATCCCCTCCTAGGAGTATGCTAGGCACATTTACTTATTTATGCTTTCATATCCTATTGATGTATGAGATGCATGGTTAGGATATAGAAAACCTAAATAAGAAGATAAAATGATGAGATCTTTGCAAGCAAAAACCCTATACTTAGAAAGTCTAAGTGTTTTCAAATATTAAGTCAAAATGGATACAAATTAAAAGAGTTTTAATTAATCCATGCCTTCTACCAATAGTATATGCCATAACGATGCTACCAATTTTGTGTGATGGCACTCGATTATGGGGGTCACACTTTAGAGGAAAACTGTGAGCATGCACGTAGCATGAGATACACCTTTGACTTAAGAATGCCCACACATTGGTACTCGGTTACGGATGATGATGTTTTGCTTGTCTTGAATCAAAGTTTGATTGCTAGGTTGGACTTAACAATTAGTAATATAGATGGCGCATGGTTACGTGGGTCTATATAAAAGATGAGGCAAAATACATCAAGAGTTGCATAAGATGCAATTAGCAAAAGTTGCTTATCCTTTGATTGTTTGTCGATGGCACTCAGTTATCGGGGTCCGCTTGCAAGTCCTTGGGATTTTGATTCTCAATATGAAATGAAATTTCCCAAATTCTTCTAGGGAGTGAAGGATTTGATAAAATCATAGGAGAAAAACATGCTTGAAAGACCATGAACATGTTTTCAATATCAAAATTCAATCATATGCTTATACTCTTTTTTTGCCTCTTGTAAATTTTTGAAATCCTCAGAAGAAAATGACTAAAAATCCACTTGCAAGCATTTTGAAAACCAATAAACTGACCAGGCCTAACTTCTGTGATTGGTTAAGAAACCTTAAAATCATTATTAACCTCGAAAAGAGCACTTACGCACTTGACCAAAGTCCCTCGGACACCTTAGGCGATGATGCCCTCGATGAGGTCCGTGAAATGTTTACTAAATTTGTAGATGTTGATCTACAAGTGAGATGCCTCATGATAGCTTTCCTGACTAATGAGTTCCAAAAGGCTCATGAGCTTATGAGACATACGTGTGAGATCTACAAGCACCTTCAAGAATTGTATGGTGTACAAACAGACATGAAAGGTTTGCTTTGCTTAGTGAGCTTTTTAGATCAAGGATGGTGATGGGTTTAAGTGTCCATGATCATGAGCTTAAGATGATTGGACTCATCGAAATGCTTGGACAACTAGACATGGTCATGGACGATGATCTCTACATAGATTTGATCCTACAATCATTGCTCCCTTTGTTGAATCAATTTGTTATGAACTTTAACCAAGAAGTGACGATTAACGAATTAGTGAAGATGACGGTGACTGCTGAGATGACTATGGAGATGGAAAATCCTCTTACACTTGCTTCCGCCAATAAGTGGAAGGGCCCTAGGGGTCCTAGAAAGGGTGGTAAGAGGAAAAAGAGTTCTTCCTCAAAAGATAAATAACCCTTGAAAGGTTCGGGGGAGTTAAGAAGGAGAAAGGTGACAAAACTGATGCAAATATTTTTACTATGGCGAAATGGGCATTGGAAGAGAAACTACAAGGAATACCTTGGCACCCTTGGGAAAGGTATGTACTTTATTAAAGTGCACTTAACAACTATTTCTTCCTCAGGGGTATTTGACACAGCATGTGGTTCTCATCTTTGTAATTCATTATAGGGGACAGAAAGAAGAAATAGTCTACATGAAAGGGACATGATCCTTCGCCTCAAAAATGGAGCAAGGGTTGCTGCCACAGTCGAAGGTGTAGTAAAGTTAGAGAGGAATGCTTGTATTATGTTAGATCCATGTTATTATGTACCCAACTTGTTCAAAACATTATTTCAATTCCTGTTCTTGACAATGAAGGATATGACGTTTCTATATCGAATAAGGTATTGAAAGCATTAAATAATGTTTCTTTAATTGCACAAGGTACATTGTATAATGGATTATACATACTAGATTCCCAACCTTCACTAATGCACATTCAATCAAGTAAAAGAAAATTAGATAACCAAGAAGATGTCATTCTTTGGCATACAAGACGAGGGAATATTTCTAAAAATAGGATGAACAAGTTAGAAGCTCTTAAAGCACTA
Source organism: Jacaranda mimosifolia (assembly GCA_018894105.1). Taxonomy (NCBI): domain Eukaryota; kingdom Viridiplantae; phylum Streptophyta; class Magnoliopsida; order Lamiales; family Bignoniaceae; genus Jacaranda; species Jacaranda mimosifolia. The sequence goes on from CM032121.1 coordinate 23,010,743, forward strand.
AATGTTAGTGGCATTGAGAATCTTCCTACTTGTGAATCTTGATTAAAGGGGAAAATGACCAAGGCTCCTTTTGTACAATAAACGGAGTGCACCACAGTCCTTTAGATTTGATTCATATGGATGTTTGTGGTCCGCTAAGAGTTAGTGCGAGGGGAGGCTATTCATACTTCATTACCTTCACTGATGATTATAGTCAGTTTGGACATTTATATCTTATGAAGTACAAGTCCAAAATCTTTGAAAAGTTCAAAGAGTATAGAAATAAAGTTGAAAGGCAAAACGAACTTAGTTTTAAATCTCTTCGATTGGATCGAGAGGGAGAATACTTAAGTACTGAATTCTTGGATTTTTTGAAGAAGAATGGGATTTTCTCTCAATAGACTCCACCCGACACACCCTAACATAATGGGATTGTCGAAAGGGGAAACCGTATCTTATTGACCATGATACATTCCATGATGAGATTTTCCAATGTGCCCATATCCTTTTGGGGGGTATGCCTTAGAAATGGCAGCGAGGCTACTAAATACAGTACCTTCAAAGTCGGTGGCCAAAATACCATATGAGACGGACAATAGAAGATAAGTTGGATAGTAGATCCACCTTGTGCAAGTTTGTAAGGTACCCAAGAGAGTTTTTGGGTTATTACTTCTATGATCCCTCAGAACAAAATCTGTTTATCTCCAGGATCGCCCACTTTTTGGAAAAGAAATTTCGATTAGATAGAAATGGCATTGTTGTTGAACATGATAAAGTTCAGGATGATCAATGAATCCCACAGTGGTACAAACAAATGAGCAATAAGAGCCTTACACACAACCTTTGAGAAGGTCGAACTGAATCAAGAAGCAACTTGAAAAGTTCAAATTTCTTCATGAGACGAGACAATCGAATAGTGATCCAAAGATATATGCAAAATCTATGTTGGACATAAACTTGGGATGTTAGCTTGATGCCATTAGATTCAGAATGGACTCTATGTACTCCAACAAAGTATGGACTTTGGTAGATCTACCTAAAGGAATAGTTCCCGTTGGTTGCAAGTAGATCTATAAGCAAAAGCTAGGAGTCAATCAAGAGCTAGTGACCTTTAAGGCACGACTAGTAGCAAAAGGTTACACTCAAAAGATCGGGTATCGATTTTGAGGAAACCTTTTCACCAGTCGCAATGTCTAAGTCCATTTAGTGGGACTTGTCATAGCCGCATATTATGACTATAAGATATGGAAAATGGATGTGAAAATCGCTTTCCTCAATGGTAACAATGAAAAAGAAATCTATATGGAGTAGCCACAAGGTTTTACATCCAAAGGGAATGTGAAAAAGGTTTGCAAACTCCAAAGATCTATTTATGAACTCAAACATGCGTCCCAAAGTTAGAACATATGTTCTGACAACAGAGTCAAATCATTTGGCTTTGTCAAAAATGTGTATAAACCTTATGTGTATAAGAAGGCTAGTGAAAGTACCATACAATTTATTGCGCTTTATGTCGATGACATTCTTTACATTGGGAATAAGAGAGAAATGTTAGAGTGTACTAAAGCGTGGCTATCTACTCAATTCTCCATGAAGATTTGGGAGAAGCATCCTATGTATTAGGAATATGTATATATAGAGATAGATCGAAGAATATACTGGGGCCTTCGGAATCCTTGTACACTGACAAGATACTAAAGAGGTTTAGTATGGAAGAATTCAAGAGGGGATTCCTCCCTTTGGGACATAGCATTCATCTCTCCAAGTCTATGGGTCTTAAGACTGGCAACAAGAGATAAAAAATGTATATACCTTATGCATCCGCTATAGGAAGCATAATGTATGCTGTTGATGTACAAGACTGGATGTGGCACACGCTCTAAGTATTACGAGATGTTTCCAATCCAACCACAATGAATATCACTAGATGGCCGTTAAAACTATCCTTAAGTACTTGACAAGACTAAGAAACTGTTTCTGGTATAGGGCAGTAGACAATTGAAACTTAAGGGGTTTTTGGATTAAAGTTTTCAATCTGATGTAGATGACCTAAAACTACTTTCGGATTTATATCTTGCCTCAATGACGGCGCGCTAAGCTGGAAAAGATCCAAGCAAGACACCATGACCGATTCAACAACCAGGATAGAATATGTTGCAGCTTTGAAAAGTGTTTAGATGAAAAACTTCATCCAATAGTTGGATGTAGTGCCTAGCATTGTTGAGGCAATCATTGTCTTCTACGACAACAACAAGGCGGTAGCGCAAGCTAAAGAGCCAAGAACTCATAAACAGTCTAAGCACATTTTAAAGGGATATCATTTGATCCGGGAGATCAATAATAGAGGTGACATCCGGGTGGATAAAGTTGCCTCGGAGAGAATATAGTAGATCTACTAACTAAACCCCTCCCGCAAACAGCCTTTGAAGGACATCTTGAGAAGATGGGTCTTAAGACTATGGAGAATTGGCTTTAAGGCAAGTGGGAGATTATTGAAATAGTGCCCTGCAATCCAATTAGATTGGGATTGTAAACTATTTCACTTGTGATACAATCTTGATTGAATGATATTCTTTAAATAGCCATTTTCATCATATGCACATATTCATTTCACTGGCATTTAGTTGATGCTCTTAGATCACACAAGACTAATGGACTTGATCAAGCACTAGGTGGTGATTATGAAACAAGTCTTACACGATTTTGATCCTAAAAAAACTTCCAAGTCGTAAGATCTTATGAGACGAAGGGCATCTAAGATTCAGATAAACTTGCACTAATAATGCATTAATCTAAGGAGTTGGACATTGCTCTGTTTCATGAGAAATGTCACATGAGATATGGGTGCATGTTAGTAGGTGCTTGTTAAAGAATAAGGCATTGAAAACTCACTGGAGAATCTACTGGATAGTCATAGTGGCAAGTCAGCAGTCTCTAGCTTACATTAGTGCATATAATTAGTCCTTTGACCTGAGCATCCATTGTAACCTTGTGTTTAGATCTTCATGCTTTGACTCTTTCCTGGCCATGTAGTGGGTCGTTTGTGTAGAGATTGGGTATGAGCTACTTAGAGATAGAGATTTATGAGATTTCAGATGGGATCCAACTCTTTTTTATTATGAAAGGTGAGTACATCTCCGAGGTATTCTATAATGATCGATTTCATGAAATCCATGCGCAAATTAGTATGATAATTCGGAAATGAAGTTTTCCAAAGATGAGGTCATAAAGGGAATTGAACATTGAGAATAGAAACATAGAATTGAGGCTATTACGGAGCCGACAAATATCTTGCCCTAAGCCTTTTTGGGAGATAGGAGACTGAAGGACTGTATTTGCATGGCATGCATAGGGCTACAATGGTTCCCCAAAAGCATTCATTTTGGCCAATTAGTTGGGCTCCATGGGCTTGAAGGTTGGACATCGACCATTGAGATTAGGTTCTTTTTAATTAATGGATATTAGTTGAATTGAGTCGATTAGTTTAAAGGAGTTTAAAGTAAAGTGAATATTTGATATTCTAAAGTCATAAAGAGTTGTGAGCCTATGTCTAATGAATGGTAGACCATAACAGGTCGTTTTGTAATAGTGCCTCGCAAGCTAATTTGATTAATGGTGTAAACTATTTCACTTGTGATATAGTCTTGATTGAATGATATTCTTTATATGGCCATCTTCATCTAATGCTCATTATTACTTCACTAGCATTTAGTTGAAGCCTTTAGATCAAAAAACACTAAAGGACTTGGTCACATACTGGGTAGTAATTATGAAACAAGCCTTACACAGTCGTGATCTTAAAAAAAAGTCCAAGTTGTAGGATCTTATGAGACAGGGCATATAAGATCCGGATAGACTTACACTAATGATGCATAAATCCAAGGGTTGGATGTAGCTCCATTCCACGACTAACCCTATATGAGATATAGAAGCATGTTATTGGGGGCTTGTTAGATAACAAAGAATTGAAGGCCCACTCATAGATTCCACTAGATAGCCGAAGAGGCAAGTCAGTGGAGGTAAGTTCTCCAGCTTACGCTAGTGCATATAATTAGTCCTTTGACCTGAGGATCTATGGTATCCTTATGTTTAGGTCCCTATGCTTTCACTTCTACTTGGCCACTTAGCGGGTTGTTCAGGTGGAGATTGGGCATGAGCTATTTAAATATAGAGGTTTATGAGATTCAAGATGGAATATAACTCTTCATCTTTGTGAAGGACGAGCTCATATCCTATGTATTTTAATGATAGATTCCAAGAAATTCTTGCGCAAGGTAGTATGACAATTTAATAAAGGAGTTTTCCAAAGATGAGGTCATAAAGTGGAATCGAACATTGAGAATATAAACATAGTACTCAGGATATTGAGGAGCTGACAAGTATCTTGCCCTAGGAATCTTTCGGGAGATAGGAGATGAAAAGACCATATTTGCATGGTACGTGTAGAGTTATAATGGTTCTCCAAAAGCATTCATTTCGGCCAATTAGTTGGGCGCCATGTGTTCAAGGTTGGACATTGACCATGGAGATTGGGTACTTTTTAATTAATGGAGATTAATTGAATTAAGTCAATTAGTTTAAAGGAGTTTAAACTAAAATGAATATATCGGGTCATACACAAAAGCCAATTGCATTTCCTAATTGATGGAGGAATTTTTCTATGTGTTAGGAAATTCACTCCTAGTGGCCAATTTTAAGGGTGATCGAAAATTGAGGTCAACTTTGGTTTGATTAATTTAATTGTCAAATTGATCAAAAAATTTAAGAACTTAAATTAGATCAATAATTTAGGAGTTAGTTATATGGTACCACATAACCATCAATTGGTCAAGTTAACTTAAAGAGTTAACAATTCTTAGCTTAAAGAGTTAAGATAATTGACATAAGAGTTAAGTCAAAGATTAATTAACTAAATTAAATAGTTCAATTTAATTAATGATAGGAATATATTTTGGGGGGAAAATTCAAATGAAAGGTTCATTTGGTGTGCATTTTAATTAATTTGAAATTAGATTCCAAATTTAATTCAAATTCACGCACAATTCAAATTTGATTTGAATTTAGCCAACTTGCAGGCAAGTGGGCGTCCCCCACCTTGAGGAAGGTGTGATACCACCTTGGCATCACACTATCATCCCTCTATATATAGATATAGAGGTAAGGGTGGGTGGCAACTATGCAATCGATGTGAAGAATTAGATTCTCACATTTTCCTTCCTTCAAATGTTGCCTCATGAGTTGAAGCTCCACTTCCCTTTTCTTCTCCAACCTTAAAATCAGCCATCTACCTCTCATTTCTCTTCTCTATCTCCAGCTAGTACTAAGGAGAAATTGGAAATAGCATTGGTGTGTGGGTCATTTTGATAGAGGCAAGACAATAGGATTATAGTGCCTTTGGAGATCCACTAGTTAGAGCAATCAGTTGGCGAATTTATTCCAAGAGATCCAGAAGGAGTCTTGATCTACAATTTTGATAGTAGCTTCATCAAAGAGTTGAGAATCTACTGGAATTATTCCATATTTTTTGAAAGCTTCTGGTGAGGAAAAGTTGCTCCAAATCTGTCATGCCGCTATTTGACAGTTTTGGGATTGAAAAAGAATTCTTCATCTTTCCTTTGGATTTTGCTAACCAAGGTAACTCTCCAACCAAATTTGAATCCTAAACACAATTAGATCCTTGTTTGCTTGTCAAACACTATTTAATTTTAGCTTTAGAAGTTTTATTATTAGATCCTAGTGCACCACTTGCCTTCAATTGGTATTGGAGCCTAATCTATGCTTTGATTCAGATTTTTTTTTAATGATTGATTCATGTGATGGATTGATCAAAATCACCAAATTCTTGATTCATATGATGGATTGGAGTGTTTGGATGATGTTATGTGTGGCTCCTTGATTGATGAATTAAAAGCATGCTAATATGTGTTTTAAGTGTTTATTCATATGTTTAGTAGGTTTTAATTCATAGCTATAAATGTTGAATGTTGATTTAGTATTTATTGATGTTATATGCTCATATACCATGTGTTGATTGACCTTAAGTTGTTTTGGTCATTTTTGTATCCAATGTGATTGGAGTTTTGTTGAAGATTTTTGAAGAATGTGATTCTTACTTTAATTTGTTTTTGAAATCATGATTGAGTATTTGAAATTTCAGTTTAAAAAGGTGTTTTAGATCTAAAATTTCATGTATAATGTGTGTAATAATGTTTAGAAGTTGTTCTAATTTTTTTAGTGCACAAAAGGTTAAGCAAAATTCAGGTGACTCAGCTATAACCTTGAAATAGGGCTGACTGCTCTGCCTTGGCTAGGCATTAGCCGGCAACAGGAGTGCGACAGCATGCTTTGCCTGGGCAGTCAATGGTTGGTTTCAGTCTTGGCTGAATTTACTTCAATTTTTGGCTCTTTTTATGACCAAAATTGTTTTGTTACACACATATTACATGGACAAGTGTTGTGCAAATTCACAAAATTATGTTTGATATTTCTGAATGCTTTTAAAAAAAATTTAAAGTTAATCTTCAATTTATGGCATAATTGTTATGCTTCCTCTTGCTTGGCCAATTAATTGTTTATTAGATAAGAATTTAATTGTTGGAATTAATTGTTAATTCTAGATTTATTTATTGTTCATTTAATTGTTGAATGAATGATTAATGAATAGGGATGATCATGAGCCTTTAATATTGATTTTATTTGTATTAAATTGGAGCTTACATGCCTCTTAATTTCTATCTTGTAAATGTTATGAGAGTAGAATCACTAAGAGTGAGGATTTCTTTCTCATGTGAATGTTACATGGAGCAAGAGACCATTAGAGGCATAGAGACCCAAGAAGGCCTATAAATGTATGGGGATAGACTCTTGTAACAGCTAGATTTAATCAACCCCTTTAAAATCAACTAGGTGGTGCACCTATGGTTCTAAGTGTACAACTTGGTTAGGCTCATGATCATCCCACTTTAGGAGCATACTAGGCATATTTACTTATTTATGCTTTCTATATCCTATTGATGTATGAGATGCATGGTTAGGGTATAGAAAACCTAAATAAGAAGATAAAATGATGAGATCTTTGCAAGCAAAAACCCTATACTTAGAAAGTCTAAGTATATTCAAATATTAAGTCAAAATGGATACAAATTAAAAGAATTTTAATTAATCAATGTCTTCTACCAATAGTATATGCCATGACAATGCTACCAATTTTGTGTGATGACACTTGATTGTAGGGGTCACACTTAGGAGGAAAGCTATGAGCATATACTTAGCATTAGATGCACATTTAACTTAAGAACACCCACACATTGGCACTCGGTTACGGGGGATGATGCGGTGCTCGTCTTGAATCGGAGTTTGATTGCTAGGTTGGACTTAACACTTAGTAATATGGATGGCGCATGATTACATGGGTCTATATAAAAGGTGAGGCAAAATACATAAAGAGTTGCATAAGATGCACTTAGCAAAAGTTGCTTACCCTTCGATTGCTTGTGGATGGCACTTGGTTACGGGGGTCTGCTTGGGAGTCCTTGGGATCTTGATTCTCACTAAGAAATGAGATTTCCCAAATTCTTCTAGGGGATGAAGGATTTGATAAAATAGTGGGAGAAAAACATGCTTGAAAGATCATGAACATGTTCTCAATATCAAAATTCAATCATGTGCTTATACTCTTTTTTCGCCTCTTGTAGACTTTGGAAATCTTCATATGAAAATGGCTAATAATATACTTGTAAGCATTTTGGTAACCAATAAACTCACCAGGCCTAACTTCCGTGATTGGTTAAGAAATCTTAAAATCATTCTTTACTTCAAAAAGAGGACTTACGCACTTGATCAAAGTCTACCGTACACTTTGGGTGACAGTGCTATCGATGAGGTCCATGAAATGTTCACTAACTTTGTAGATGCTGATCTACAAATGAGATGCCTCATGATGGCTTCCATGACTAATGAGTTCCAAAAGACTCACGAGCATATAAGACATGCGTGTGAGATCTACAAACACCTACAAGAGTTGTATGGTGTACAAACAAGACATGAAAGGTTCGCTTTGTCTAGTGAGCCCTTTAGATCAAGGATGGTGGAGGGTTCAAGTGTCCATGATCACAAGCTTAAGATGATTGGACTCATTGAAAAGCTTGGACAACTAGATGTGGTCATGGATAATGATCTCTATGTGGATTTGATCCTACAATTATTGCCCCCTTCGTTCGACCAATTCATTGTGAACTTTAAATAAGAAGTGACGATTAATGAATTGGTGAACATGATGGTGACCACCGAGATGACCATAGAAAAGAAAAAGCCTCTTGCTCTTGCTTCCACATCTAAGTGGAAGGGCCCTAGAGGTCCTAGAAATTGAGGTAAGAGGAAGAAGAGTTCTTCCTCAAAAGAGAAACAACCCTTGAAAGGTTCGGGGGAGTTAAGAAGGAGAAAGGTGACAAAACTGATGCAAATGTTTTTACTAAAGAGGCATTGGAAAAGAAACTACTAGGAATACCTTGGCACCCTTGGATGGGTATGTACTTTACTGAAGTGCACTTAACGACTAATTCTTCCTCATGGTTATTTGACACCATATGTGGTTCTCTTCTTTGTAATTCGTTATAGGAGATAGAAAGAAGAAATAGTCTACATGATGGGGATATGATCCTCCATATCAAAAATGGAGTAAGAGTTGCCTCCACGGTCCAAGGCGTAGTAAAGTTAGTGGGGAATGCTTGTATTATGTTAGATCCATGTTATTATATACCCAACTTGTTAAGAACATTATTTTAATTCCTATTCTTGATAAAGAAGGATATGATGTTTCTATATCGAATAGGGTATTGAAAGCATTAAATAATGTTCTTTAATTGCACAAGGTATATTGAATAATGGATTATACATACTAGATTCCTAACCTTCACTAATGCACATTCAATCAAGTAAAAGAAAATTAGATAACCACGAAGATGTCATTCTTTGACATGCAAGACTTGAGAATATTTCTAAAAATAGGATGAACAAGTTAGAAGCTCTCAAAGCATTGAGAATCTTCCTACTTATGAATCTTGTTTAAAGGGAAAAATGACAAAAGCTTCTTTTGTAGGACAAACGGAGCGCACCACAAGTTTATTGGATTTGATCTATATGGATGTTTTTGGCCCACTAAAAGTTAGTGAATGAGGAGGCTATTCCTGCTTCATCATCTTCATCGATGATTATAATCTATTTGGACATATATATCTTATGAAGTACAAGTTCGAAACCTTTGAAAAGTTCAAACAGTATTTGAATGAAGTGGAAAAGAAAAAGGGATTAGATTAAAGCTCTTTGATCATATCAAGGTGGAGAATACTTAAGTACTGAATTCTTGGATTATCTAAAATAGAATGTGATTCTCTCTCAATATACTCCATTGGCACACCCCAACATAACAGAGCAGCCAAAAGGAGAAATTGTTCCTTATTGGACATGGTACGTTCCATGATGAGTTTTTTCAATGTACCCATATCTTTTTGGGGATATGTCTTATAAATAGTGGTGATGCTACTAAACGTAGTACCATCAAAGTCGGTGCCAAAAACACCGCATGAGATGTGGTATGGCAAAGCACCCTTTTATCAATACCTCAAGGTTTGGGGGTCTCTTGCCTATGTGGATTAGACAATAGGAGACAAGTTGGATAGTAGATCTACCTTGTGCAAGTTTGTGGGATACCCAAGAGAGTCTTTGGGTTATTACTTTTATGATCCCTTGGAACAAAAGGTGCTTGTTGTAGACAAGTAAGGTATTAGGATCCAATTATCAAACTTCAAAAGCTCAAAAATAACTAGTACTTACTACCTACCAAGGATCTAATCATGCTAGGAATTCAAATTTAAATGAAAAATTACCTCAAAAAGCAAATTTTCAAGGTTGTGATGGTGAACACTTCACCAATCTAGAATCTAGCAGCCTCTAGCATAACAGATGAAAAGAAACTTTTGCCTTGGTTAAATTGCTCCAAAAAACATGAAAACATTTCTAGAACCACTCAACTCCTTAGGGAAAGTGCTACAAAAAATTCAGAGCAAAACTCAATTTGGATCGCCTGAAAAAATTCAGCAAATGATTACTTTGTTCTAGTGGATCTCCAAGGCTAGCAAATCAAATGCTTTGCCTCTATTGATATGATCCACACACCAATCAATCCTCCAAATTCCACTCACTTTTTTATGGAGAAAGCAAGTAGAATTACAATGGTGAAGACTAATTTTTAAGGAAGGAAAAGAAAAACAAGGCAAAGCATCAACACATGATGCAATGCTTGAAGGAGGTTTTGGAGGGAATTGAGAAATAATCTAATTCTGCACACCTTTCATGCAAGTGGCTGATCCTCTCTCTCTATATATATCTGTATATAGATGTTGGATGGTGTGATGTTAAGGTGGCATCACACTTTCCATGAGGGGGGTGGCCAAGTGGGGTGCTAAGGTGGCAAATTTGAATTCAAATCTAATTTGAATTTCATTTGTATTTTAATTACATTTGAAATCCAACTTCAAGTTAATTAAGATGCTAATTCAAATGAACATTTCATTTGAATTTTCCCTCCAAAATGTATTCTTCACATTAATTAAATCAAACACTTTAATTTAATTAATTAACTTTTGATTTAACACTTAAGTCATACAAGCTTAACTCTTAAGCTCAATTTTGTTAATTTAACTCCTTAAATTAACTTGACTAATTGATAGTCACTTGGCATCAAATAATTAACACCTTAATTATTGGTCTAATTTAACTCTTCAAATTATTTGAATAATTTAATACTTAAATTAATCGAGTTAAAATTTGACCTTCAAATTAGCACTTCAAAATCGATCACCTTGGAGTGATTCTCTAACTCTTAGAAAATTGCACCAATAACTAGGAGGCTAATTAGCTTTTGTGTATGACCCAATAGGTTCTACCATTCATTAGACACGGGCTCACAACTCTTTGTACTTTTGAATATCATATATTCGTTATAGTTTAAAACAACTTTTAAACTAATCAACTCAATTCAATTAATCTCATTAACTGAAGGGTACCCAATCTCCATAGTCGATGTCCAACCTTAAGCTCATGGAACCCAACTAATTGGCCAAAATGAATGCTTTTGCAGAACCATTATAACTTTATGCGTACATGCAAATACGGTCATTCCATCTCTTATCTGCCGAAAGAAGCCTAGTGCAAGATATTTGTCGGCTCCCTAATAGCCTCAATACTATGTCTCTATCCGCAATGTTCGATTCCCTTGTGTGACCTCATCTTTGGAAAACTCCTTTCCAAAATTGTCACACCACCTTGTGCAAGGATTTCTTAGAATCAATCATTATAGAATACATAGGAGATACACTTGCCCTTCACAAAAACGAAGAGTCGAATTCCATCTTGGATCTCACAAACCTCCATGCCAAGTAGCTCATACCCAACCTCAACCCAAAAGACCCGCTAAGTGGTCAAAGAAGAGTAAAAGCATAAGGACCAAACAGAAGGTTACCATGGATCCTCAGGTCAGAGGACTAATAATGTGCACTAGCGTAAGCTGGAGAACTTGCCACTACTAACTTGCTACTACGGCTATCTAGTAGATTCTCCAATGGGTCTTTAGAGCCTTGTTCTCTAACAAGCACTCGCTAATATGCACCCATATCTCATAAGGTTGCTCATGGAATGGAGCAATATCAAACTCTCGAACTTATGCATCGTTAGTGCAAGTCTATCTGGGCCTTAGATACCCCATCTCGTAAGATCCTATGACTTGAAAGAATTAAGATCACGACCGTGTGAGACTTATTCCATGGTCATCAAACCAAGTCCCGCAGTCATTAGTGACTTAAGGGCTTCATCCAAATGCGAGTAAAGTAATAAATAGCATAAGATAAAGATGGCCATATAAGGAATATCATTCAACCAAGATTATTTTACAAGGAAATAGCTTTACAAGGCCAATCTTATTGGCTTGTCGGGCACTATTCCAACAATCTCCCACTTTTCTTAAAGCTAGTGCCCCATAGCCTTGAGACCCATCTTCTCAAGATGTTCTTCAAAGACCTTTTGCGTTAAGGGTTTATGTAGTGATTCTGCCAAATTTTCTTCTAAGGTAACTTTGTGCACTTAATTGTTGCCCTTATCAAGTGATATCATGTATCAAATGATAATGCATTTATTATGTTTGGATCATTGATGAGATCTTGGCTCAAGTCCAAAATTGTCTTCCAAAGACAATCATACACTTATGCACGCAAGGCACTGCATCCAATTTTTGGATGTTTATCCAAACACCTTCAATTGCGGTTTCCAAAACTGCAAATTATTTAACCTAAGTAGTGGTCTCAGCCTTGGTGTCTTGTTGGAACCCTTCTGACTCACCATGCTGCCATTACCGCAAAATACAAATCCATAAATAACTTTTAGATTATCTACATCGGATTGGAAACTTGAATCTGAAAACCCTTCTAGTTTCAATTTTGCATTACCGTATACCGAAAAAATAAATCCTTAGTCTTTCTCAAGTAATTAAGGATTGTTTTAACAACTATCCAGTGACTCTCACAGGGATTGGATTGGAACCTATTCGTAATACTTAGCGAGTGTGCCACATCCTATCTTATACATTGAACTGCATACATCAGGCTACCAATAATGGAGTCATAAGGTATGTGAGACATCCTTTGTCTCTTATTTTCAGTCTTAGGGCCCATAAACTTGGAAAGACGAATGCCATGTCTCATAGGAATAAATTCATTCTTGGATTCTTCCATACTAAACCCCTTTAGTATCTAGTTAATGTACAGGGTTTAAGATAGCCCCAGCACTCTCTCTGATCTATTTTTATAGATACATATTCCCGATGCATAGGATGCTTCTTCCAAATCCTTTATGGAGAATTATGTAGATAACCATGCTTTAGTATACTCTAGCATTCCTATCTTATTCCCAATGAGAAGGATGTCATCGACATAAAGCTCAAGCAATTGTATCGAACTCCCACTAGCCTTCTTATATATATATGGTTCAGATATTTTTTATGAAGCCAAATGATTTGATCATTTTGTCAAAATGTATGTTCCATCTTTGGGATATTTGTATGAGTCCACAAATGGATCTCTGGAGTTTGTACACCTTTTGCTCACTCCCCTTAGATGTAAAACTTTGTGGTTGTCCCATATAGATTTCTTCTTCAATGTCTCCATTGAGGAAAGCAGTTTTCATATCCATTTGCCATATCTCATAGTCATAATATGTGGCTATGGCAAGTAGAATCCAATGGACTTAGGCATAATGACCGGTGAAAAGGTTTTCTCGAAATTGATACCAGGCCTTTGAGTGTAACCCTTTGCCATTAGTTGTGCCTTAAAAGTTAGTACTTCTCTATCTACTCCAAGCTTTTGCTTATAGATCCACTTTCAACCATCGGGAACTATTCCCTTTGGTGGATCTACCAAAGTCCATACTTTGTTTAAGTACATGGAGTCTATTTCGGATCTCATGGCTTCAAGCCAACATCCTGAAAATCTATGTCCAACATAGCATCCTCATGGGTCTTCGGATCACTATCCAATTAGCTCATTTCATGAAGAAATCCGAACCATTCGGGTTGCTTCTTGATTTAGTCCGACCTTTTAAGAGGTTGTGTGTTAGGCTCTTTGATATTATTTGTTTCTACCACTTGTAGGATTTGATGATCATCTTGAACTTCACCAAGTTCAACAATAACGCTATTTTCTATTTTATAGAAATTTCTTTTTGAAAAAGGTGGCATTCCTCGAAACAAAGATCTTTTTTTCAAAGGGATCATAGAAGTAGTAACCCATAGACTCTCTAGGGTATCCCACTAACTTGCACAAAGTGGATCTACTATCCAACTTATCTCCCACTGTCCGTCTCACGTAGGCGGGAGATCCCCAACCTTGAGATATTGGTAAGAGAGTGCTTTCCCATGCCATATCTCATATGGTATTTCGGGACCGACTTTCACGGTATTACACCTAGTAACTTCGCTGCTGTCTATAAGGCGTATTCCCAAAAAGATATAGGCACATCAAAGAATCTCATTCTCTTTTAGATAATCTAAGAATTCGGTGCTCAAGTATTCTCCCTTTCAATCCAATCGAAGAGCTTTAACACTTAACCCTAATTGCTTTTCCACTTCATTCCTATACTCTTTGAACTTTTCAAAGGCTTCAGACTTGTTCTTCATAAGAAACACGTGTCCAAACCGACTATAGTCATTGGTGAAAGTGATGAAGTAGGAATAGCCTCCTCTCATACTAACTCTTAGTGGTCTACAAACATCCATATGGATCAAATCCAAAAGACTTGTGGAGTGCTCCGTTTGTCCTACAAAAGGATCCTTGGTTTTTTTTCCCTTTAAACAAGATTCACAAGTAGGAAGTTCCTTAATGCCATTAACATTTAGTGCTTTGAGAGCTTCTAACATGCTTATCTTATTTTTAGAGATATGCCCAGGCCTTGCATGTTATTACATGGCATTTTCTTGAATATCTAATTATCTTACTTTGTTTGAAAGTGCATTAGTGATGATTGAGAATCCAATATGTACAATCCTTTCTTAAGTGTACCATAAGCACTTAAAAAACCTATTCTTTAATGCCTTCAATCTCCCATTTGATATTGAAGGATCAAATCCTTCACTATCCAAAATGGGGATCGAAATAATGCTTTCAACAATATATGGCGTATAATAGCAAGGGTTTAATACAATTATGGAGTTCCCTGAGTCCAATTTATTATACGCCTTCGGCTTTAGTCATAACTTTTGCTCCTTAGCCAAGGTGGTGGATCATATCCACATCACTTAGTTTTATTCCTTTTTCTTATTCTTTATAACAACTTACAAAGATAAGAACTACATACGATATCACCTATCCATGAGGAAGAATTTATCCTTAAATGCACTTCAATAAAGTACAAACCCTTCCAAAGGGTTGCAAGGTATTCCTTGCAAAACGGCTTTCGATGGCCGATCTAGCCAAAGTAGAAACAAATAATATAAACTATATCCTCTATGATCTTTTTAACTCCTTCGAATGCCTTTAACTATTGTTTTCCCTTAGGGGAAAAACTTTTCTTCCTTTTACCTCCTTTTCTAACACCCCTAGGGTCCATAGATTTGGAGGAGGAAACAAGTGTCAAAAGTTTGCCTTTATCCTAGTAGTCTCCTTCTAGATCAACACTTTGATCATCAATACTCGGCGAGGATGTGAGGATCAAATCCTTATGGAGATCATTGTCCATCACTATGTCTAAGTAGAAAAAGCTTCTCCAAGCCTAATTATCTTTAGACATAGTTGATGACATATGGCTTCACATCCATCCTAGCTTGAAAAATCTCTTTTGACGACAAGAACTTATCATAACTTATTTGCTTTATGACTCTTGTAAATTCTAACCAATGTACTATTCATATATCTTTGAGACTTTTAAAGTTTGTAGATGCCATCATAAGACTATGGGATAGGACGATCCTAAACCCAATTCATGAACTTTTCACGTGTCTCTTGACCTACTACAATTCCCATGGGATTAGGAGCACCTTAATATAGGACATATATACGCATTTAGGAATTTAGATCGATTTTTTAGGTTAATTCAATCGTGAAAGTTTGGCCTGGTTGGTTTATTAGTTTCCAAAATATCGCTGAGTCAAACATTCATCCAATCTTGAGATTTCACAAATCCTCAAAGGCGACAAAGAGAATAAGCACGTGAATGAATTTGAAATTAAAAAAAAAAACATTTTCATGGTCTTTTAAGCATGTTTTCCTCCTACTATTTTATCAAATTCTTCACCCTTCAGAAGAATTCAGGAAATCATACTTTCTAGTGAGAATCAAGATCCTAAACACTTGCAAGTGGACTCCCATGAATGGATGCATATCTCACTAAGCAATCTAAAGGTAAGCAATATTTGCTAATTGCATCTCATGCAACTCTTGATATATTTTACCTCACCATTTCATGAATATCCCCTAATAGACGGCCTCTACATTACTCGGGGTTAAGTCAAACCTACCAATCATACTTTGATTTGAGACAGGAACCACAACATCTTTTGTGACCGAGTGTATAATGTGTAGGCGTTCTTAAATCAAAGATGCATCTCATGCAAAGTATATGGCCACAGTTTTCCACCTAAGTGTGACCTACATGACCGAATGTATATCACATAAAGGTGGTAGCATCGTCATGCCACATGTTATTGGTAGATGGTTTGGATTAATTAAAACTCTTTTAATTTGTATCCATTTTGACTTAATATTTGAAAAGCACTTAGACATTCTAAGTAGAAGGTTTTTGCCTACAAAATTCTCATCATTTGATCTTCTTATTTAGGTTTTCTATATCCTAACCATGCATCTCATACATCATTACGATATGGAAAGCACAAATAAGTAAATGCACCTAGCATGCTCCTTGTGTGGGATGACCATGAGCCTAACCAAGTAGTCTACTTAGAGCCATAGGTGCACTACCTAGTTGATTTTAGGTGGGTTGATTAAATCTAGTTATTACATGAGTGTATCCCAAACATTTATAGGTCTTCAAAAGTCTCCATGCCTCCAAATATCTTCTTTGCTCTATGCAATATTTACATGAGAAAGAAATCCTCACTCCTAGTAATTCTACTCTCATAACAATTACAAGGTAGAAACAAGAGGCATGAAAGTCCCAATTTAATACAACCCATTTCAACAACTTGAAATAAATAAAATCAATATTAAAGGCTCATGATCATCCCCATTAATCAAGAATCAACAATCAATTCCAACAATTAAATGCTTATCTCATAAAAAAATAATTGGCCAAGAAAAAATAAGCATAACCATTACGCATCTCAATTTTGCAACAATTGGTGATCAACTTTAACAAGATTTTAAAAGCAATCAAAAATGTCAAACATAGTTTTGAGAACTTGCACAACACTAGTGCATCTATTATGTGTGAAATAAAACACTTTTGGTCAGTAAAAAAACACAAAAAATTGGTCAAAACCCATCCAACCCGAAACTGGGCGCTGCTGCCCTATCCTGACCACACGGCTGGGCAGCATATGTGCACGTTACCCAGCTGGTGGCTGGCCAGGCATGGCAACTTGCCCTGTTTTTTAGTGTGGAGCGAGTCAACTCAATTTTGGTTCAACTTTTGTGCATCAAAAAATTTAGGACACCTCCTAAGCATCAAAACACACATTATAGATTAAATTTAAGATCTAAAACACCATTTTAAATCAAATTTTCAAGTGGTCAAATATGCTTCAAAAATTAAGTTAAAGTGAATCACATTCTTCAAAAAATCTCCAATTTAAATCCATTCCAATTGGATCCAAAAATGACCAAAACACATTAAGGTCAAATTTAATATGTTGTATCAACATATAATATCAATTAATGCCAAATCAACATTTAACATTAAAAGCTATGAATTAAAACATACTAATCATATAAATTAACACTTAAAACACATATTAGCATGCTTTCAATTCATTAATCAAGGATCCACATACAACATCAACCAAACACTCCAACCCATCATATGAATCAAGAATTTGGTGATTTTGATCAATTCATCGCATGAATCAATCATCAAAAAATCCAAATCTAAGCATAATTTAGGCTATGGTACCCCTTGTAGGCAAGTAAGGCACTAGGATCCAATTATCAAACTTCAAAAGCTCAAAAATAATCATGCTAGGAATTCAGTAAGCCTCTAGGAACACTTCACTAATCATGCTAGGAACACTTCACTAATCCAGAATCCAGTAGCCTCTAGCACAATAGATAAACAACGACTTTTGCCTGAGTTAAATTGCTCCAAAAATCATGAAAAAAATTCTAGAACCTCTCAACTTGTTGAGGAAACTGCTATAAAAAATTCAGAGAAAAACTTGATTTGGATCGCCTGAAAAGAAATCGGCAAATGATTGCACTATTCCAATGGATCTCCAAAGCTAGCAAATCAAATGCTTTGCCTCTATTGATATAATCCACACACCAATCAATCCTCCAAATTCCTTTCACTTTTAGCTGAAAAAAACAAGTATAATTACAGTGGTGAAGGTCAATTTTTGAGGTAGGAAAAGAAAAACAAAGCAAAGCATCAACACATGATGTAATACTTGAAGGAGGTTTTGGAGGGAATTGTGAAAGAATCTAATTCTTCACACCTTTCATGCAAGTCGCTAATCCTCTCTCTATATATCTATATATAGATGTTAGATGGTTAGATACCACTCTATATCTCTATGTAGATGTTGGATAGTTAGATTCCAAGCTGGTATCACACCTTCCATTGGGGGGGGGCAAGTGGGTTGGCAAGGTGGCAAATTTGAATTCAAATCTCATTTAAATTTCATGCTCATTGTAATTACATTTGAAATCTAATCTCAAGTTAATCAAGATGCTAATTCGAATGGACCTTTCATTTGAATTTTCCCTCCAAAATGTATTATTCTCATTAATTAAATCAGACACTTTTATTTAATTAATTAACATTTGACTTAACACTTAAGTTATACAAGCTTAACTCTTAAGCTCACTTTTGTAATTTTAATTCCTTAAATTAACTTGACCAATTTATGGTCACTTGGCACCAAATAATTAACTCCTTAATTATTGGTCTAATTTAACTCTTCAAATTAGTTGATTAATTTAACACTTAAATTAATCGAGCCAAAATTTGACCTTCAAATTGGTACCTCAAAATCGGTCACCTTGGAGTGATTCTCTAACTCTTAGAAAATTGCTTCAATAACTAGGAGGCTAATTGGCTTTTGTGTGTGACCCAATAGGTTCTACCATTCATTGGACATAGGCTCACAACTCTTTGTGACTTTTGAATATCATATATTCATTATAGTTTAAAACAACTTTTAAACTAATCAACTCAATTCAATTAATCTCATTAATTAAAGAGTACCCAATCTCCATAGTCGATGTCCAACCTTAAGCCCATAGAGCCCAACTAATTGGCCAAAATGAACACTTTTGGTGAACCACTATAGCTCTATGCGTACCATGCAAATACGGTCATTCCATCTCCTATCTGCCGAAAGAGGCCTAGGGCAAGCTTTTTGCCGACTCCCTAATAGCCTCGATACTACATCTCTATTCTCAATGTTCGATTCCCTTGTGTTACCTCATCTTTGAAAAACTCCTTTTCCAAATTGTCACACCACATTGCGCAGAATTTCTTTAAATCAATCATTATAGAATACATAGGAGATGCACTCACCCTTCATAAAAGCGAGGAGTCAGATTTCATCTTGGATCTCACAAACCTCCATGCCAAGTAGTTCATACCCAACCTCAACCTGAAAGACCTACTAAGTGGTCAAGAAAGAGTCAAAGTATGAAGGCTAGACATAAGATTGTCATGGATCCTCAGGTCATTGGACTAATAATTTGTACTAGCATAAGCTAGAGAACTTGCCACTACGGACTTACTACTATGGCTATCTCGTAGATTCTTCGGTGGGTCTTCAGTGCCTTGTTCTCTAACAAGCATCTACTAACATGCACCCATATCTCATACAATTCCTCATGGAATAGAATAATATCATACTTTTGGATTTATGCATCGTTAGTGCAAGTCTATCCGAATCTTAGATGCCCCATCTCGTAAGATCCTATGACTTGGAAGATTTAAGATCATAATTGTGTGATACTTATTCCATGGTCATCAAACCAATTCCCGCAGTCATGAGTGATCTAGAGCTTTATCCAAATACAAGTGAAGTAATAAATAGCATAAGATGAAGATGGCCATATAAGGAATATCATTCAACCAAGATTGTTTTACAAGGAAATAACTTTACAAGGCCAATCTTGTTGGCTTGCCGGGAACTATTCCAACATTTATCTTTAGTAATGGTTACTTTTTGGAAAAAGAATTTCTATTAGATATAAATGGCATTATTGTTGAAATGGATGAAGTTCAAGATGATCAACAAATTAACAAATGGTAAAAATAACTGAGTATCTTGAGCCTTACACACAAGCTTTAAAAAGGTCAGATCGAATCAAGAAGTAACCCGAAAGGTTCGGATTCCTTTATGAGACGGGTCAATCAGATAGTGATCCGAAGACCTATGAGTAAGCTATATTGGACATTAACCTAGGACATTAGTTTGATGCCATGAGATCTGAAATGGACTCCAACGATCTAAACATGCTCATGAAATGGATTTAGGTAGAGGATTACCTCGATTAGCTAAATTCTAAGGAGAAAGCGAAGAATTCTTCTTCAATCCAGAATTTACTAATCAGCGGTGCAGCAGAGACAATGCAAGTAACGCAAATTCAAGTCAAGCTTTTCCAAAAATTCCAAAAAAAATTCAGTAGCTCCTTAACACTTTAACGGATCTACTGTGAAAATTGCAAATCAAAACTTCTTTTGGATCTCGTGGAACAAAATCGCCATTTGATTATTCTCGCAAGTGGATCTGCAAAAGCTTAGCAAACCATTTGTTTTGCCTCTGTCAATATGATCCACACACTAGTGAAATTTCCTACCACTCCTCACTTCAAGCTGGAGAAATAAAGGAGAGGAGACAGGGAGATGGCCAATTTTTGGGGTTGGAGAGGAAGAGAGAGGTGAA
Source organism: Jacaranda mimosifolia (assembly GCA_018894105.1). Taxonomy (NCBI): domain Eukaryota; kingdom Viridiplantae; phylum Streptophyta; class Magnoliopsida; order Lamiales; family Bignoniaceae; genus Jacaranda; species Jacaranda mimosifolia. The sequence continues at coordinate 23,031,363 of CM032121.1, forward strand.
CTTTAACACATGAGTGAATGCCTTGAAAATGGAGGGAAAAATAGTGAGAATCTAATTCTTCATTAGAGATACAAGTGACCGCCAACCACTCACCTCTATATCTATATATAGAGGGAGAATGGTGTAATTCTAAGTTGGCATCACACCTTCCTCGAGGGGGGGGGGGGACCACCAACATGCTTGCAATGCATGCAAGTTGGCAAATTTAAATCTAATTTGAATTTTTGTGCATTTCAATTACATTTGAAATCTAATTTCAAATTAATTAAAATGTCACACCAAATGAACCTTTCATTTGACTTTTCCCTCCAAAATTTATTCTTCGCATTAATTAAATTAAACACTTTAATTTAATTAATTAATCTTTGATTTAACTCTTAAATTTAAATTATGTTAACTTGACCAATTGATGGTCACATGTCACCAAAAAATTACCTCTTTAATGATTGGTCTAATTTAACTCCTTGAATTAGCTGATCAATTTAACATTTAAATTAATCAAGCCAAGTGATATTTCAATTTTTGGTCGCCCAAAAAACCAATCACTTTGGAGTGAATTTTCTAACACTTAGAAAGTTTCTCCATGACTTAGGAAATGCAATTGGCTTTTGTGTGTGACCTAATAGGTTCTACCATTCATTGGACATGGGCTCATAATTTCTTCTCACTTTTGAATATTATATATTCATTTTAGTTTAAACTCCTTTAAACTAAATCGGCTCAATTTAATTAATTTCCATTAATTGAAGAGTACCCAATCTCCATGGTCGATGTCCAACCTCAAGCCCATGGAACCCAACTAATTGGCCAAAATGAATACTTTTGAAGAACCAATATAGCTCTACGCTTGCCATGCAAATACGGTCATTTCATCTCCTATCTCCCAAAAGAGGCCTAAGGCAAGATATTTACAGCTCTTTAATAGCCTTGATACTATATCTCTATTCCCAATGTTCAATTCTATTGTATGACCTCTTCTTTGGAAAACTCCTTTTCCAAACTGTCATACCACTTTGTGCAAGGATTTCTTGGAATCGATTATTACAGAATACAAAGGAGGAACACTCGCCCTTTACCAAGACAAGGACTGGGATTCCATCTTGCATATCATGAATCTCTATGTTTAGTAGCTTGTGCCCAACCTCTGCCTATATAGCCCGCTAGGTGACCAAGGAAGAGTCAAAGTACAAGGTCCAAACACAAGGTTACCTTGGATCCTTAGGTTAGAGGACAAATTATATGCACTAGCATAAGCTGGAAAACTTGCCACTCTGGCTATCTAGTGGATTCTTCGAGTGGGCCTTCAGTATGTTGTTCTCTAACAAACACCCACTAACATGCATCCATATATCATATGGGATTGTTCATGGAATGGAGTAACATCCAACACTTGGATTTATGCATCGTTAATGCAAGTATATCTGGATTTTAGATGCCTTGTCTTGTAAGATCCTATGACTTGAAAGATTTAAGATCGCGATCGTGTGAGACTTGTTCCATGATCACCACCTAGTAAACTAACTAAGTCTCATAGTCATGTGTGATCTAAGGGCATCATCCAAATGCCAGTGAAGTGATAAAGAGCATAAGATGAAGTTGGCCATATAAAGTATAGCATTCAATCAAGATTGTATTACAAGGAAATAGTTTTACAAAGCTAATACAATTAGCTTGCAGGGCACTATTCCAACAATCTCCCACTTACCTTAAAGCCAATGCCCCATGGCCTTAAGACCTATCTTCTCAAGATGTCCTTCAAATACCTTTTGCGGTATGGGTTTAGTCAATAGATCTACTATATTCTCTTTCGATGTAAATCTCTCCATTTGGATGTCACCTCGATCAATGATCTCCCAAATCAAATAATATCGCTTCAAAATGTGCTTGGATAGCTGATGAGATCTTGGCTCTTTAGCTTACGCTACCGCCCCGTTGTTGTCACAGAAGACAACTACTAGCTCAGTAATGCTAGACACTATATTCAACTCTTGAATGAAATTTTCATTCAAACACCTTCCTTTGCAGCTTCTAAAGTTGCAATGCATTATGCCTCAATGGTAAAGTCATTCGTGGTGTCTTGCTTGGAACTCTTCCAGCTCACCACACCACCATTAAGGCAAAATATGAATCCAGAAATAGATTTTAGGTCATCTACATCAGATTGGAAATTTGAATACGAAAACTCCTTGAGTTTTAATTCTTCATTGCCGTATATAAAAAATAAGTCCTTAGTCCTTCTAAAGTACTTAAGGATTGCTTTAATGGCTATCCAATGACTCTTATCGGGATTAGATTGGAAACAGCTCATAACACTTAGAGCGTGTCCCATATTCGGTCTCTACATTGAACTGTATATATTATACTCCCAATAGCGGAGGCATAAGGTACTTGGGACATCCTTTGTATGTCATTTTCAGTCTTAGGGGCCATAGACTTGGAGAGATGAATGCCATGTCCCATGGTAAGGAATCTCTTCTTGGATTCTTCCATACTAAACCTCTTTAGTATTTTGTCAATGCACGGTATTTGGAAAAGCCCCAGTATCCTCCTCGATCTATCTCTATAGATACGTATTCCTAATATATAGGGTGTTTCTCCTAAATCCTCTATGAAGAATTGAGTAGGTAACCATACTTTAATATACTCTAACATTCCTACCTCACTCACAATGAGAAGGATATCATTGACATAAAGTACAATAAACTGTATACTACTCCCACTAGCCTTCTTGTACACATATAGTTCATACACATTTTTGACAAAGCCAAATGATTTGACCATTTTGTCAAAACATATGTTCCAACTTTGGGACACTTGTTTGAGTCCATAAATAGATCTCTAAAGTTTGCAAACTTTTTGCTCACACCCTTTGAATGTAAAACTTTATAGTTGTTCTATATAAATTTCTTCTTCAATAACTCTATTGGGAAAAGTAGTTTTCACATCCATTTGCCATATCACATAGTCATAATATGCGGCTATGACAAGTAGAATTCGAATGGACTTAGGCATTTGCAACTGCTGAAAAGGTTTTCTCAAAATCGATACTGGGTCTTTGAGAGTAACCCATAACCACAAGTTATGCCTTAGAAGTCGCTACTTCTCCATCGACTCCAAGCTTTCACTTATGGATCCATTTGCAACCAACAAGAACTATTCCCTTTGGTGGATCAACCAAAGTACATACTTTGTTGGAGTACATGGAGTCCATTTCAAATTCTATGGCATTAAGCCAACGTCCTGAGTCTATATCTAACATAGCTACCTTATAGGTCCTTGGATCACTATCTGATTAGCTCATCTCATGAAGAAATTCGAACTATTTGGGTTGCTTCTTGATTCGATCTAACCTTTTTAGAAGATGTGTGTGAGGCTCTTATTGCTCGATTATTTCCATAGCTTGTGGGATTTCATGATCATCTTGAACTTCATCAAGTTCAACAACAATGCCATTTCTATCCAATAGAAATTGCTTTTTCCAAAAAAGTGGCGTTCCTCAAAATAAACATCTTTTGTTTTGAGGGATCATAGAAGTAATAACCCATACACTCTCTTAGGTATCCCACAAACTTGCACAAGGTTAATCTACTATCCAACTTGTCTCCCACTATCCATCACACGTAAGCGGGAGACCCCCAAACTTTAAGGTATTGGTAAGAGGGTGTTTTATCATACCATATCTCATGCGGCATTTTTGGCACCAATTTTGAAGGTACTATATTTAGTAGTTTCGCTGCCGTCATTAAAGCATATCCCTAAAAGGATATGGACACATCGAAAAAGCTCATCATGGAATGTACCATGTCCAACAAGGTATAGTTTCTCCTCTCGGCTACTCCATTATGTTGGGGTGTGCTGAGTGAAGTCCATTAAGAAAGAATCCCATTCACCTTTAGATAATCCAAGAAGTCAGTACTTAAGTATTCTCCCCTACGATTTGATCGAAGAGCTTTAATACTAAGCCTCAATTGCTTTTCCACTTTATTCCTATTCTCTTTGAACTTTTCAAAGGCTTTGGACTTGTACTTCATAAGATACACATGTCTGAACCGACTATAATCATTGGTGAATGTGATGAAGTAGAAATAGCCTCCTTTCACACTAACTCTTAGTGGGCCACAAACATCCATATGGATCAAATCCAAAGGACTTGTGGAATGCTCCGTTTGTCCCAAAAAATGAGCCTTGGTCATTTTTCCCTTTAAACAAGATTCACAAGTAGGAATATCCTTAAATTCCACTAACATTTAGTGCTTTGAGAGCTTCTAACTTGTTCATCCTATTTTTAGAAATATGCCCATGTCTAGTATGCCAAAGAATGGCATCTTCTTGGTTATCTAAGTTTTTTTACTTGATTGGATATGCATTAGTGAAGATTGAGAATAAAGCATGTACACATTAATTAATGTACCTTGAGCAATTAAAGAACCATTCTTTAATGCTTTCACCATCCCATTCGATATAGAAAAATCATATCCTTCATTATCAATAACAGGAATTAAAATAATGTCTTAACAAGATGGAGTACATAATAAACCAGATCAAGTATAATGCAAGCATTCCTCAAGTTTAATTTGATTATGCCTTAGAATGTGGTAGCAACTTTTGTTTTGTTTCCTGGGTGGAGGATCATATCCCTTTCATAAAGACTCTTTCTTCTTTCCATCCCTTATAACGAATTATAAAGGTAAGAACTACATGCAGTATCAAATACCCATAAGGAAGAACTAATCGTCAAATGCACCTCAATGAAGTATATACCCTTTTCAAGGGTTTCAAGGTAAGCTTTGCAGTTCATTTTCCAATATCCCTTTTCCCTACAATGGAAACATTTTGCATCGATTTTAGCTTTTTTCTTGACCCTCCTAAAACTTTTCTCGGGATGCTTCCCTTTGGAGGAAGAACTCTTCTTCCTCTTACCTTCCTTTCTTGGGCCCCTAGGACCTTTCGACTTGAAGGAGGAAGCAAGCATAAGAGGTTTCTTTTTTTTTCATCACTGCCTCAGCAGTTACAAGCTTGTTCACTAATTTGTTAATCATAACTTCTTGCTTGGACATATTAAAGTTTATAACGAATTGGTCAAACGATGATGGTAATGATTGAAGGATCAAATCCACGTGGAGGTCATTGTCCATGATCACATCAAGTTGTCCAAGCTTCTCGATGAGTCCAATCATCTTTAGCCCATGATTATGATCACTTGACCCCTCACTCATCCTTGACCTAAAGAGCTCTTTCGACAACGTGAACCTTTCGTATCTTGATTGTACACGATACAACTCTTGTAGGTGTAAGTAGATTGCTCGAGCATGTTTCATGTGCTCGTGAGTTTTTTGGAGCTCGTTGGTCATGGAGGCCATCATGATGCACCTAACTTATAGATCATCATCCACAAATTTCATGAACAATACACAAGCTTCATTTGGTGGCATCATCACCAATTGTGTATGTGGGACTTTGATCAAGTACGGATGTCCTCTTTCAAAGTCAAGAATTATCTTAAGATTTTTTAACCAATCTTGGAAGTTTTGCCTGGTGAGTTTATTAGTTTCCAAAATGCTTGCGAGTGGATTTTTAGTCATTTTGTTTGAATATTTCAAATATCTACAAGAGGCAAAAAAAAGTATAAGCATGTAATTAAATTTGCAATAGAAAAAATGTTCATGGTCTTCCAAGCATGTTTTTCTTCCACTATTTTATCAAATCCTTCACCCCCAAGAAGAATTCGGGAAATCTTATTTCCTAGCAAGAATCAAGATTCCAAGGACTTGCAAGTGGACCCACGACTCGTGAGACATCCACAAACAATCGAAAGGTAAGCAACTTTTGCTAATGGCATCTCATGCAACTCTTGATATATTTTGCCTTACTTTTCATGTGGACCTACAACTCATGAGACATTCACATTAGTAAGGCTTTAGTCGAACCTACCAATCAAACTTTGATTCGAGACGGGCACCACAACATCCCACGACTCGTGTGGTAATACATGGGCATTCTCAAATCAAAGGTGTATCATATGCTAAGTATATGGTCATAGCTTTCCACTGTAAGTGTGACCCACAACTCGTGAGACATCACACAAATAATGGTAGCATCGTCATGCCACATACTATTGGTAGAAGGCATGGATTAATTAAAACTCTTTTAATTTGTATCTATTTTAACTTAATATTTGAAAAATACTTAAACATTTTAAGTGGAGGGTTTTTGCTTGCAAAGATCTCATCATTTTTTTTCTTCTTATTTTAGTTTTCTATATCCTAACCATACATCTAATACATCAATAGGATATGGAAGCATAAATAAGTAGATACGCCTAGCATTCTCCTAGGGTGGGATGACCATGAGCCTAACCAAGTGGTGCACTTAAAGACATAGGTGCACCACCTAGTTGATTTTAATTAGGTTGATTAAATCTAGCTATTACATGAGTGTATCCCATACATTTATGGGTCTTCAAAAAATCTCCATGCCTCCAATAGTCTTATTTGCTCAATGCAACATTTACTTGAGAAAGAAATCCTCAATCTTGGTGATTCTACTCTCACAACATTTATAAGGTAGAAATTAAGAAGCAGGCAAGCCTCAATATAATACAACCAATTTCAACAACTTGAAACAAATAAAATCAATATTAAAGGCTCGTGATCATCCCCAGTCATTTATTATCCATTCAATAATTAAATGAACAATAAATAAATCTAGAATTAACAATCAATTCCAATAATTAAATGCTTATCTCATAAACAAATAATGGGCCAAGCATAACTTTTATGCAATATAAAGGAGATTAACTTTAACGAGATTTCAAAAACAATAAAAAAAAAGTCAAACATAATTTTGAGAGTTTGTACAACACTTGTGCGTCCATTGTGTGTGATTTAAATAGGTTTTAGTTACAAAAAGAACCAAAATAAAGCTCAAAACTCGCCCAACCCTAAACTAAGCACTGCTGGTTGAAGTATGCGCATGGATGGGCAGCAACTCTCGGTCACTGCCCTACCTTGGCCAGCGGCTACCCTATTTTGAGGTTAAGGGCAAGTCAAGCCATTTTTGGCTCAACTTTTGTACACCAAAAGCTCTAGAACATCTTCTAGACATTAAAACACACTTTATGGATGTAATTTCAGAATTTAAACACCTTTCAAAAGTGAAATTTCAAGTCCTCAAAGATGCTTTCAGAAACAAGTTCAAGTGAGAATCAAATTCTCTAAAAATCTCCAACATAACTCAAATCAAATTGGATCCAAAAATGACCAAAACTAATTTAGTCAATCAACAACATGCTATATCATCATATAACATCAACTAATGCCAAACCAACATTCAACATTAGAAGCTATGAATTAAAACATACTAATTGCATGAATTAACACTTAAAACATATAATAGCATGCTTTCGATTCATCCATCAAGGAGCCACATACAAATCATCCAAACATTCCAATCCATCATATAAAGTGAGAATTTCATGATTTTGATCAATCTATCACATGAATCAATCAATCAAAAATCCAAAACATAGCATGAATTAGGTTTCGATACCACTTGAAGGACTAGAGTAGCTCCAGGATCCATAAATTAATACTTCAAAAGCTAAAATTAACTATGCTAATCAAGAAAATCAAGGATCTAAACATGCTCATGAAATAGAATTAGGTAGAGGATTACCTCGATTAGCTAAATTCCAAGGATAAAGTAAAAAACCCTTCTTCAATCCAGAATCTGCCAAGCGGCAGTGTAGTAGAAACAATGCAACTTTTGCGTAGGTCAAGCTTCTCCAAAAATTCCAAAAAAAATCTAGTAGCTCCTCAACTCTTTGATGGATCTACTATGAAAATTTTAGATAAAAAATTCTTCTAGATCTCCTAGAATAAACTCACCAAGTGACTTTTCTCGCAGGTAGATCTCCAAAGGCTTAGCAAACCATTTATTTTGCCTCTATCAATATAATCCACACACCAATGCAATTTCATACTACTCTGCACTTTTAGCTAGAGAAAGAGAAGAAAGAAGAAAAGGAGATGGCCAATTTCTAGGGTTGGAAAAGAAAAAAGAGGTGAACTTCAACACATGAGTGAACACCTTGAAAATGGAGGGAAAAATAGTGAGAACCTAATTCTTCACTAGAGATGCAAGTGACCACCCACCCTCACATCTGTATCTATATATAGAAAAAGGATGGTGTGATGCCAAGCTTGCATCACCCCTTCCTTAAGGTGGGGAGGACCACCAACGTGCTAGCAATGCATTCAAGTTGGAAAATTCAAATCTAATTTGAGTTTGTGCCATTTCAATTACATTTGAAATCTAATTTCAAATTAATTAAAATGTCACACTAAATGAACATTTCATTTGATTTTTCTCTCCAAAATTTATTCTTCTCATTAATTAAATTAAACACTCTAATTTAATTAATTAATCTTTGACTTAACTCTTAAGTCAACAAGCTTAAATCTTCAATCTTAATTATGTTAACTTAACTCTTTAAGTTCACCAATTGATAGTCACATGGCACCAAATAATTAACTCCTTAATTATTGGTCTAGTTTACTCCTTAAATTAGTTGATCAATTTAACACTTAAATTAATCAAGCCAAGTGACACTTTAATTTTTTATTACCAAAAAAATTAGTCACTTTGGAGTGAATTTTCTAACACTTAGAAAATTCCTCCATGACTTAGGAAATGCAATTAACTTTTGTGTGTGACTCGATAGGTTCTACCATTCATTGGATATGGGCTCACAACTCCTTCTGACTTTTGAATATCATATATTATTTTAGTTTAAACTCCTTTAAACTAAATCGACTCAATTTAATTAATCTCCATTAATTGAAGAGTACCCAATCTCCATGATCGATGTCCAATCTCAAGCCCATGAAGCCAAACTAATTGGCCAAAATGAATACTTTTAGATAACCATTATAGTTATATGTCTCCCATGCAAATATAGTCCTCCCGTCTCCTATCTCCCGAAAGAGGCCTAGGGCAAGATATTTACCGACTCCCTAATAGCCTCAATCCTAATGTTCAATTCCACTATATGACCTCTTCTTTGGAAAAGTCCTTTTCCAAATTATCATACCACTTTGAGCAAGGATTTCTTGGAATCGATCATTATAGAATACATAGGAGATGCACTCGCCCTTCATAAAGACAAGGAGTAGAATTCCATCTTAGATCTCACAAACCTCCATATTTAGTAGCTTGTGCCCAACCTCTACCCATATAGCCCACTAGGTGACCAAGATAGAGTCAAATCACAAGGTTACCATGGATCTTTAGGTTAGATAGACTAATTATATGCACTAGCGTAAGCTGGAGAACTTACTACTACAAACTTGCCACTCCAACTATCAAGTGGATTCTCTGGGTGGGCCTTCAGTGCTTTATTCTCTAACAAGCACCTACTAACATGTATCTATATTTCATATGGGATTGCTCATGGAACGTAGCAACATCCAACCCTTGGATTTATGCATCATTAGTGCAAGTCTATCCGGATCATAGATGCCCTGTCTCATAAGATCTTATGACTTGGAAGATTTAAGATCACAATCATGTGAAAATTATTTCATGATCACTACCTAGTGAACTGACCAAGTCCCATAGTCATGTGTGATCCAAAGGCTTCATCCAAATTCCAGTGAAGTGATAAAGAGCTTAAGATAAAGATTGTCATACAAAGTATATTATTCAATCAAGATTGTACTACAAGAAAATAGTTTTTCAAAGCCAATCTAATTGGCATGCAGAGCACTATTCCAACAATGTACTCCAATAACGTATGGATTTTGGTAGATCCACCAAAGGGAATAGTTTCCATTGGTTTCAAGTGGATCTATAAACAAAAGCTACGAGTCGATGGAGAGATAGCAGCCTTTTTAAGGTGCGACTAGTGACAAAAGGTTACAGTCAACGACCCGATATCGATTTCTAGAAAACCTTTCCACCAATCACAATGCCTAGGTCCACTCAGATTCTACCTGCTATAGTCGTATATTATGACTATGAGATATGGCAAATGCATGTGAAAACCACTTTCCTCACTGGAGACATTGAAGAAGAAATCCATATAGAGCAACCACAAGGCTTTATATCCAAGGAGAGTGAGCAAAAGGTTGGCAAACTCCAGAGATCCATTTATAGATCAAATAAGCGTCCTGAAGTTGGAATATACATTTTGACAAGACAGTCAAATATTTGGCTTTGTCAAAAATGTGTATGAACTATGTCTGAACAAGAAGCTAGTGGGAATAGTATACAATTTATTGTGATTTATGTCGATGAAATCCTTCTCATTAGGAATGAGGTATAAATGTTAGAGTGTGCTAAAGCATGGTCATGTACTCAATTCTCTATGAAGGATTTGGGAAAAGCATTCTACATATTATGAATACGTATCTATAGAGATAGATCGAGAAGGATGTTGGGGCTTTCCCAAACCTTGTATATCGATAAGATACTAAAGAGGTTTAGTATGGAAGAATCCAATAGAGGATTCCTTCCTATGGGACATTGCATTCATCTCTCCAAGTCTATGGCCTCTAAGACTTACAATAAGAGATAGAGAATGTCCCACATACCTTATGCATTTGCTATTGAGAGCATTATGTATGTCATTCAATGTACAAGACCGAATGTAGCACACGCTCTAAAAGTTACGAGTCGATTCCAATCTAATCCCGGTGAAAGTCATTGGATGATCGTAAAAGCAATCCTTAAGTAATTAAGGACTAAGGACTTTTTTGTTCTATACGATAGTGGAGAATTGAAACTCGAATGGTTTTTATATTTAAGTTTCCAATTCGATGTAGATGACTTAAAATCCAATTCTAGATTCATTTTCCCTCAATGGCTATGCGGTGAGTTGAAAAAGTTTCAAACAAGACATCACGACCAACTCTATCATGGAGGCAGAATTTATTATGACTTTAGAAGCTACAAAGGAAAGTGTTTGGACAAAAAAACTTATTCAAAGCTAAATATAGTACCTAACATTGTTGAGCTAGTCGTTGTCTTCTATGATAACAATAGGGCGGTAACACAAGCTAAAGAGTCAAGATCTCATCAGCGATCTAAGCACATATTGAGGTAATATCATTTGATCTGGGAGATCATTGATAGAGGTGGCATCAGAGTGGAGAGAGTTTCCCGGAAGAGAATACAACAAATCTACTGATGAAACCCCTATCACAAAAGGTCTTTGAAGGATATCTTGAGAAGATGGGTCTTAAGACTATGGGGAATTTGCTTTAGGGCAAGTGGAAAATTTTTGGAATAGTGCCCCACAAGCTAATTAGATTGGCGTTGTAAACTATTTCACTTGTGATACAATCTTGATTTAATGATATTATTTATATGGCCATCTTTATCTTATGCTCATTATTACTTCACTGGAATTTGATTGAAGCCCTTAGATCACACAAGACTACGGGACGTGGTCATGTACTGGGTGGTGATCATGGACTAAGTTTTAAATGGTTGTGATCTTAATCTTCCAAGTCACAGGATCTTATGAGATAGGGCATCTAAAATCAGGATAGAGTTGCACTTACGATGCATAAATCCAAGGGTTGGATGTTGCTTCATTCCATGAGCAATCCCATATGAGATATGGATGCATGTTAGTGAGTGCCTATTAGTAAACAAGGCATTGAAGGCCCACCCAGAGAATCTGCTAGATAGTTGAAAAGGCAAATCGGTAGTGGCAAGTTCTTTAGCTTATGCTAGTGCATATAATTAGTCTTTTGACATGAGGATCCATGGTAACCTTTTGTTTAGGTCCTCATGCTTTTACTCCTCCTTGGCCACTTAGCGAGCCATTCGGGTAGAGATTGGGCATGAGCTACTTAAACATGGAAGTTTGTGAGATCCAAGATGGAATCTGACTCCTCATCTTTGTGAAGGGTAAGCGCATCTCATATGTATTATGTAGTGATCGATTCAAGAAATCCTTACACAAGGTAGTATGACAATTAGGAAAATGAGTTTTCCAAAGATGAGGTTATAAAGTGAATTGAACATTGAGAATAGAAACATAGTATCAAGGCTGTTGGGGAGATGACAAATATTTTGCCTTAGGCCTCTTTCGGGAGATAGGAGACAAAAGGACCATATTTGCATGGTACACATAGAGCTATTATGGTTCCCCAAAAGCATTCATTTCAACCAATTAGTTGGGCTCCATGGGCTTGAGGTTGGCATCAACCATGTAGAATGGGTACTCTTTAATTAATGGAGATTAATTGAATTGAGTCAATTAGTTTAGAGGAGTTCAAACTCAAATGAATATATAATATTCAAAAGTCACAAAAGAGTTGTGAGCCCATGTCCAATGAATAGTAGAACCTATCGGGTCACACACAAAAGCCAATTGCATTTCATAATTGATGGAGGAATTTTTCTAAGTGTTAGGAAATTCACTCTAAGTGCCGGTTTTAAGGGTGATTGAAAATTGAGGTCAACTTTGGCTTGATTAACTTAACTATCAAAATTGATCAACTAATTTAAGGAGTTAAATTAAACCAATAATTAAGGAGTTAATTATATGTTGTCACATGACCATCAATTGGTCAAGTTAACTTAAAGAGTTTTTTTTTTTTTTTTTTTTTTGAATAAGGTTAAAATATATTAATATGAAAAAAGATTTACAAGAAGTTTGGCCAATGTTAAGAGGGAACATGCTCCCAAAATGACCAATCAAAATAAAAGAATGCACATCATTGTTGAGGCCGAGAACAAAAGCTTATGGAAATTCTATAAGAATATCAAAATTAATACTATTTAGGACTTAATAAATAATTTTCTTGTTTATAAATTATAATTCCTTTTCTAATTGATGAAAATTTAGAATTTCAGGAATTCAAGTGGAGAAGTTACAAAAAGGGAACAAATTGGCACAAGTTGGTAGGAATGTTGATAGGATGACACCTCACGATCTAATCAAGGATGGGCAGAAGAGTCTTTTTATTTATTTGAGTCCTATTCTAATTAGAAGACTCTTCTAATCAGTTATAAATAGACATTTCAAACACTTATCAGAGTATAGGTTTAGATTTTCTATTTTAGAGATTAGAAGTATCGTGAGAATTTGGGATTCGAAGGAAGACAAAGTGGAGATCTGATTCATCTAGGAATAGAGTTTCTTCCTCTCCCTTTGGTTTTGTTTTTAATTCTGGATTTGAAATGATATTTCATTTTATTCATGCTTTGTTCAACAATTCAATCATGAACTAATTCGTTATTCTAGGATTATGATATATTCTTTTGAATAATTTGATACATGATTTTCTTCCATGAAATTAGTAGCACTTAAGGTTATTTCTTCTATTGTGTATTGTTTCTATTTGATTGTCTAATAAACAGTCAAGTGCATCTTTAAACCCTTGAGAAGTCTTAGAAAAGATAATCTAGGGATTAATTGATAATAGAAAACCTTACGATTAAATGTTCAAATTGATGAATTAATTAATTTGTGAGTAGGATAGGAATATACCTGCTTACCCTAAGGAGTTAATTCAGTAGTAAAACCTTATTCATGATTTAGTTAATTCACATAGGAATATAGTGAATTGAATAAATTAGGAATTTGATTATGGATAATTTGAAAGAACCTCGTAATTGCATAAAACTCAAGACTAATGACCTGTTATTAATTTCGTAGGGAGAAAATTGTGTAATCAACTTATTCGATTGATGAAATCATAATTCTAGGCTTCTATATCATAGTAGAAATCTTAATCAGTATACTTTTTATTATTCTCATTAGTTTAGTTTTACTTCCTACATAATTGATTTTTGTTTGAATAAAACAAGTGTGTGATAGATTAATAATTAGTAACGAATAATTTAGTTCCTCATGGGATTGACATTTTTCTCATCACTTTATTACTTGTTGCAACACGTGCACTTGCGTATTTGTTTGCATTATTTATTTTGCGCCACCAACAAGTTTTTGGCTGAAGATTGTCATTGGTTATTGCTCCATGAGAAATTAGGGTGTTATCTCCATCCAGGATTATAAGTATTTGAGTATGGATTATTTTGATTCCTACTGAAGTTCCCAATAAACTGCACTCATTCTAAAGTATGCTAACACTTATCACTTGAATGCGCATCCAAGCAATTATCGCAAGTAATAAATTGGTCTTCTACTGCTTGAACTTATTGCGCTAGCTAGGTTATAATACTTGCAAGCATGTTCATGTTCTTTATTAAAGCTTCTAAATAGGCATTCAAAGATATAGTAGTATTTATCTGATAGATTCCTGCAGTTTTCTTTGGTTAAGTTAATCTATCAATTGGCCATTGATAACTGTTTGCAGTCATCTCTTCAAATAACTCAAATATTTTCCCAATCTTTTTTTGCATAAGTGCACCTCCTGCAACAGCATCAACAATTCCTCTTGTTTGTGCGGATTATCCATTGTAGAATGTTTGCACTTGAAGCCACTTTCTCAATCAATGATGAGGGCATTTTCTGAGCATCTCTTTGTATCTTTCCTATGCCTCATAAAAGGTTTCCTAATCAAATAGGACAAAGGAGTTGATTTCATTCCTTAACATGACTACTCATGATGGTGGGAAAAACTTAGCCGAGAATCTCTATGCTAGATCCTCCCAAGTGGCAATGGATCTTGATGGCAAGGATGACAACCAACTCTTTGCTCTATCCCTTAGTGAAAATGGAAATAACCTCAATCGGATTGCATCATCAAAAACTTAATTATATTTGAAGGTGTCACAAATCTCCAAAAAGTTAGCTAAATGAGCATTTGGATCTTCTGTTGGAGACCCCCACACTATATTGAACTCTGTATAATCTAAATGATAGCGAGCTTGATCTCAAAATTATTAGCCTGAACAGATGGTCTAGCGATTCCTATCTAGAAGCCCTAAATTTGTGGACTAGCATAGTCACCTAAATGTCCATCTTCTTCTGCTATTTCTGTAGTATCCTCATTTGCTCGTTGAAGTGTTCATCTACATCTCTAAAAAGTTCTCTCAATTACTGGATCAAATGGCACTAATTCCGATCCTGATTATCCTGCACATAATTGCAAGGATTCCTGAAATAAGAATAAAATAAAATAAATCTGAATCAAAACTTGGTGCTTAAAACTAATATTAGCATAAACAAAATAATTTTAGTTCCACGACAACTGCGTCAAAAACTAACTTATTAGCTAGCCTAAACACATGATCAGGAATTTGTGACATTTCAAGAAGAATGGGAAAGATACAAGGAGATGCTCAGAAAATGCCCTCATCATGGAGTGAGAAAGTGGCTTCAAGTGCAGACATTCTATAATGGATTATCCGCACAAACAAGAGGAATAGTTGATGCTACTGCAGAAGGTACACTTATTCGAAAAGAGATTAGGGAAATATTTGAGTTATTTAAAGATATGGCAGCAAACAGTTATCAGTGGCCAACTGATAGATTAACTTAACTAAAGAAAACTGTAGGAATCTAAGAGGTAAATGTTACCACATCTTTGAATGCACAGTTAGAAGATTTAACAAAGAAGATGGACACACTAGCAAGTATTATAACCCAGCCAGCGTAACAAGTTCAAGCAGTAGAAGGCCAATTTATTACTTGCGATAATTGTGGGGATGCTCATTCGAGTGATCAGTGTCAGCATACTTTGGAATTAGTGTAGTTTGTTGGGAACTTCAACATGAATGAAAATAATCCATACTCAAATACTTGTAATCCTGGATAGAGACAACACCCCAATTTCTCATGGAGCAACAACCATGGACAATCTTTAGCCAAAAACTTGTTGGTGGTGCAAAATAAATAATGCAAAGAAATACACAAGTGCACATCTCCCAATAAGTAATAAAGTAATGAGAATAGTGTTGATCCCACAAGGAACTAAATTATTCACTACTACTTACAAATCTATCACACACTTGTTTTATGTAAACAAAAATCAATTATGTAGGAATTAAAACTAAACTAATGAGAATAAAAAAAAATGTATACTGATTAAGATTTCTACCAGGATATAGAAGTCTATAATTATGATTTCATCAATCGCATAAGTTGATTACACAATTTTCTCCCTATGAAATTTATAATAGGTCATTAGTCATGAGTCTTACGCAACTACGAGGTTCTTCCAAATCATCCGTAATCAAATTCCTAATTTATTCAATTCACTATATTCCTATATGAATTAACTAAATTATGACTAAGGTTGTACTACTCAATTAACTGCCTAGGGCAAGCTGGTATATTCCTATCCTACTCACAAATTAATTAATTCATCGATTTGAGCAATTAATCCTAATGTCTTCTTTGTCAATCAATTCCTACATTCTCTTTTCCAAGACTCCTCTGGGTTTTAAAGATGCATTTGACTATTGATCAGACAATCAAATATAAAAGGCACACAATAGAAGAAATAACCTTAAGTGCTACTAATTTCATGGAAGAGAATCATGCATCAAATTATTCAATAGAATCCATCATAATCCTAGAATAACGAATTAGTTCATGATTTAATTGTCAAACAAAACATGAATAAAATGGAACATTGTTTCAAATCCAAAATTAAAAATAAAATCAAAGGGAGAAAAAGAAACTCTATTCTTAGATGAATCAGATCTCCACTTTATCCTTCTTCGAATCCTGAATTCTCGTGATACTTCTAAGCTCCAAAATAGAAAATTTGATTTTATACTCTGACAAGTGTTTGAAATGCCTATTTATAACTGATTAAAAGAGTCTTCTAATTAGAATAGAACTCAAATAAATAAAAAGACTCTTCTGCCTATCCTTGATTAGATCATGAGGTGTCACCCTGTCAGCATTCCCACCAACTTGTGTCAATTTGTTCTCTTTTTGTAACTTCTCCACTTGCATTCTTGCAATTCCAAATTTTCATCAATTAGCAAGGAAATTATAATTTTAAACAAGAAAAATATTTGTTAAGTCCTAAATATGATATCAAAATTAATATTAATACGGACTTAACACTATACAAAATGTCCAGAGTAAAATCCCTACAAAATAAATGAGAAAAATCTTAAAGAGTTAAGTTAACAATTCTTAGCTTAAAGAGTTAAGCTAATTGACTTAAGAGTTAAGTCAAAGATTAATTAATTAAATTAAAGTATGTAATTTAATTAATGAGAGAAATCTATTTTGGAGGAAAAATTCAATTGAAAGGTTCATTTGATGTGTATTTAATTTGAAATTAGATTCCAAATGTAATTCAAATGCACACAAAATTCAAATTTGATTTGAATTAAGCCAACTTGCAAGCAAGTGGGTGGGCCCCCACCTTGAAGAAGGTGTGACGCTACCTTGGCATCACACCATCCTCCCTCTACATATAGATATAGAGGTGAGGGTGGGCGGCAACTATGCAATCTATGTGAAGAATTAGATTCTCACATTTTTCCCTCCTTCAAGTATTGCCTCATGAGTTGAAGCACCACTTCCCTCTTTTTCTCCAACCCTAAAATTGGCCATCTATCTCTCATTTCTCTTCTCCATCTCCAGCTAATATTTAGGAGAAATTGGAAATAGCATTGGTGTGTGGATCATATTGATAAAGGCGAGATAATAGGATTGTTGTGCCTTTGGAGATCCACCAATCAGAGCAGTTAGTTGGAGAATTTATTCCAGGAGTTCCAGAAGGATTTTTGACCTATATATTTCATAATAGCTTTATCAAAGAGTTGAGAATCTACTGGAATTTTTTCATATTTTTTGGAAGCTTTTGGATCGAACAAAAGTTGCTCTAAATCTGTTGTGCCACTGTTTAATAGTTTCTAGATTGAAAAAGAGTTCTTCATCTTTCCTTTGAAATTTCCTAATCAAGGTAACTCTCCATCCAATTCTGAATCCTAAGCATGTTTAGATCCTTGTTTGCTTGTGAAGCACTAGTTAATTTTAACTTTTGAAGTTTTATTATTGGATCCTAGTGCATCACTTGCCTTCAAGTCACACACAAAAGCCAATTGCATATCCTAGGCAATGAAGGGGAATTTTCTAAGAGTTAGAAAAGTTCCTACATCACCAATTTGGAGGTTGATCGATTGACACAAATGTTATGGTCAATTTTGGCTTGATCAATTTAATTGTTAAATTGATCTAATTAATTTAAGGAGTTAAATTAAGATCAATAATTTAGGAGTTAATTATTTGGTGTCACATGATTATCAATTGGTCAAGTTAATTTAAGGGGTTAAGTTAACAATTGCTAACTTAAAGTGTTAAGCTAATTAACTTAAAGAGCTAAGTCAAAGTAATTAATTAAATTAAAGGAGTTTAATTTAATTAAAATGGAGAATTAATTTTGGAGGAAAAATTCAAATGAAATGTTCATTTGGTGCGAATTAGAATTTATTTGGATCACATTTCATGAGATGAAATGAAGATTCCAAATGGCAGTCAAAATCACAAAAAATTCAAATTCAAATTGAATCCCAACTTGCAACACTAAGTTCATGGTCACCCCTTGAGGAAGGTTTGATGCGACCTTGACATCACACCATCCTCACTCTATATATAGATATAGAGGAAGAGAGGGGCGGCAATCTAGCATCTAGTGTGAAGAATTAGATTTTCTCCACTTTTCCCTTCAATTTTCAAGTGTTGCCTCATGTGTTGAAGCTTCACTCTCTTTTCTTCTCCTATCTCAAATCAAGCCTTCATCATTGTGTATCTTCTCTATATTCTCCAGCCAATATTGAGGATAATAGGTTATTGCATTGGTGTGTGGATCTAAATGTTAGAGGCAAGATAATTGGATTGCTCACCTTTGGAGATTCAATTTCTAGCAGCAACTTGGAGGAAATTCTGGGTGTCCTTTCTGAGTTCTGATTGAGCTAAATTTTGGATTGCAGATCCAGAAACGTGTTTTGGAGTTCCAGTAAAATTTTCAGCTCAAAAAAAAATTATTTGGTTGGGGAAATCTAGTCGCTACTCTGATGCGCCGCTAGAATGCAGTTTTGAAGAGTCAAAAGCTTTCTTCTAGCTTTGTTATTTTTTGAGCAAAATAAGGTAATTCTCATACCAAATCTGAATCAATGGCATGTTTAGATCTTTGTTATCACATGTAGCCTAGTTAATTTGCATTTTAAATGCTTTGATTATTGGATCCTATGGCTATATGTGACTTCACTATTTAGCCTATTTTTGGTTATATAATTGGATCCTTGGGCTACTCCTTACTTTAAGTGGTATGAAAGCCTAATTCATGTTTTAATTTCGATTTTTTTGGATTGATTCTTGTGATGAATTGATCAATATCACCAAATACTTGATTCAAATCATAGATTTAAGTGTTTGGATAATTTTGTATGTGGTTCCTTTAGTGATGAATTGAAATATGCTAATATGTGTTTTAAGTGTTGATTGATATGTTAGTATGCTTTAATTCATAGATGTTAATGTTAAGGTGTTTTGGTCATTTTTGGATCCAATTAGATTGGAGTTTTATTGGAGATTTTGAAGAATGCTAATTCTTACTTGCACTTGATTTTTGAAGCATGTTTGAGCACTTGAATTTCCACTTTTGAAAGGTGTTTTAAATCTGAAAATTCATCTAATATGTGTGAATTATTGTTAAGGAGATGTCCATAAATTGTTTGTGCACAAAGGCCATTTTAGGCCTTGACTCGATCCAAAACAGTGGAAGGCATGCTGCCATTAGGGTTCCCGTGTGCCTAGCCGAGCAGTGGGCATGTTGTAAGAACGCCTGCTGCATAGGCTGGCCGAGCAAGAGCGAGCCAACCTCGGTTTGGATGGGTTTTGAGGCTTAAATGGTGCTGCTTTATGCTCAAAGATATTTTTAATTTACACTAATTAGATGCACAAGTGTTGTGCAAACTCTCAAAATTATGTTTAACATTTTTAAATGCTTTTAAAATCTTGTTCAAGTTAATCTTCAATTTTGTGCAAAAATGAGATGCATAAATGTTATGCTTATTTTTGCTACTTAATTAATTATTTATGAGATAAGTAATTAATTGTTTCAATTGAACGCCATTTTTTATTTATTGTTCATTTAATTGTTGAAAATGGAGGATGAATGAATAGGGATAAATATAAGCCTTTAATATTGATTTTATCTGTTTCAAGTTGTTGAAAAGGGTTGTATTAAATTGGGGCTTGCATGCCTCTTAATTTCTGTCTTAAATTTTATAAGGGTAGAATCACTAGGAGTGAGCATTTCTTTTCTCATTTAGTTGTTGCAAGGAGACAAGAAGACCATTGGAGGTATGAATACCCGTGAATGTTTGGGATATATTTATGTAATAGCTAGATTTAATCAACCCACTTAAAATCAACTAAGTAGTGCACCTAGGGCTCTGAAGTGCACTACTTGGTTAAGGCTCATGGTCATCCCACCCTAGAAGCATGCTAGGCGCATTTACTTATTTATGCTTACTTTATCCTATAAATGTATGAGATGCATAGTTAGGATATAAAATCTAAAATAGGAGAAGATAAAATTTGATTAGATCTTTGCAAGCAAGAAAATCCCTCCAATTGGAAAAGTTTAAGTGCTTTCAAAAATAATAAGTCAAAATGGATACAAATTAAAAGAAGTTTTAATTAATCCATACCTTCTACCAAAAGTGGGTGACATTAGATGCTACTACATTTGTGTGATGTCTCACAAGTCGAAGGTCACGTTTATAGTAGAAAGCTATGCTCACATACTTAGCACACGATGCACTTTGATTTGACACTTTCTATGCATTGTCTTATGGGTCGTGGAATTCCGTAGTGCAGTTTCGAATCAAAGATTGATTGGTAGGTCCAACTTAACACTTAGTAGTATAGATATCGCACGAGTCGTAGGTCTACATAAAAAGTGATGCAAAATATATCTAAGGTTGCATAGAGATACAATTAGCAAAACTTAATTACCTTGAGAGTTTTTATGGATGTCTCACGAGTCATACGTCCACTACAAGTCTTTTTGGGCCTTGATTTTCACTAGGAAATGAGATTTCCCAATTACCTTAAGAGTGTGAGGAATTTGATAAAATAATGAGAGAAAAACATGCTTGAAAGTCCATGAATATGTTTTCAATATCAATATTCAATCACATACTTATACTCTCTTTTTTGCCTTTGTAGATTTTTAAAATATCAAAATCAAAATAGCTAGGAATCCACTTAACGTGATTTTGGAAACTAATAAGCTAATCGGGCCAAACTTCCGTGATTAGCTTAAAAACCTCAAGATTATTCTTGATTCCAAAAAGAAGACTTATGTGCTTACTCAACGTTTCCTAGACACCATAGGCGATGATGCCAAAAATGAGGCACATGAAACATTCACGAAGTGGGTAGATGATGATCTACAAACACGTTGCATCATGATGGCTTCTATGTCCAATGAGCTCTGAAAGTCTATGAGCACATGAAATCGACTAATGAGATTCACTTGCACTTACAAGAATTGTATGGTGTACAAAATAGACATGAAAGATTCTCATTGTCTAAGGAACTCTTCCGAACTAGAATGAATGAAGGCTCAAGTTCCATGATCATGGCCTTAAGATGATCGATCTCATACAAAAACTTGCTCAATTAGATGTGGTTATGGACAACGAGCTCTATATGGATTTGATCCTTTAATCATTTTCTAGCTCCTTTGATCAATTTGTTATGAACTTCAATATGTCAAAGCAAGAGGTGACGATTAACAGATTGGTCAATATGTTGGTGACCGCCAAGGCACCTATGAAGAAAAACAAACTTTGATTCTTGCTTCCTCTTCTAAGTCTAAGAGGCCTAGGGGTGCTAGAAAAGGAGGTAAAAGGAGAAAAAGTTCTTTCTCTAAGGGAAAGCAACCATTAAAGGACTTGGGTGAAGTCAAGAAGAAGAAAGAGGCTAAAGCGGATGCAACTTGTTTCTACTATGGTGAGAAAGGCTATTGAAAAAGAAATTGCAAGGAGTATCTTACAAACCTTGGAAAGGGCATGTACTTTACTAAGGTGCACTTAACGACAAATTCTTCCTCATAGGTATTTGATACTGCATGTGGTTCTCACCTTTGTAGTTCGTTATAGGGGATGGAAAGAAGAAGGAGTCTCAATGATGGAGATATGATCCTACTGTTGGAATAGTCCCTCGCAAGCCAATTAGATTGACCTTGTAAACTAATTCCTTGTAAGACAATCTTGATTGATTGATATTCATTATATGACCATTCATCTTATGCTATTTATTTACATTACTGGCATTTGGATGAAACCCTTAGATCACATAAGACTACGGGACTTGATCACGCATTCAATGGTGATCATGGAATAAATCTTACATGACCATGATCTTAAATCTTCCAAGTCATAAGATCTTATGAGATAAGGCATCTAAGATCCGGATAGGCTTGTACTGACGATACATAAATCAAGAGTTGGATGTTGCTCTTCCCATGAGCAATCCCATATGAGATATAGAAGCATGTCAACGGCTGCTTGTTAGAGAACAAGGCATTGAAAACCTACCTGGAGAATCCACTAGATAGCCAAAGTGGCAAGTCGGTAGTGGAAAATTCTCCAACTTATGCTAGTGCATATTATTAGTCATTTGACCTAAGGATCCATGGCAGCCATGTGTTTGGTCCTTATGCTTTGACTCTTCCTTGGTCACTTGATAGGCCACCCGGGTGGAGATTGGGCATGAGCAACTAGACGTGGGGGTTTGTGAGATCCAAGATGGAATCTGACTCCTCGATTTTGTGAAGGGCGACTACATCTTCTATGTGTTCTATAATGATCGATTCTAAGAAATCCTTGCACAAGGTGATATGTTAATTTGGAAAGGTGTTTCCAAAGATAAGGTCACTAAGGGAATCAAACATTGTGAATAGAAGCATAGCATTGAAGCTATTAGAGAGCCGACTAATATCTTGCCCTAGGCCTCTTTCATAGAGATAAGAGACAAAAGGACCGTATTTGCATGGTATGCGTAATGCTAGAATGGTTTTTCAAGAGCATTCACTTTGGCAAATTAGTTGGGCTCCACAGGCTTGAAGTTGGACAATGACCATGGATTGGGTACTCTTCAATTAATGAGATTAATTGAATTGAGTCACTTAGTTTAAAGGAGTTTAAACTAATGTAAATATTCGATATTTCTTAAGTCACAAGGAGTTGTGAGCCCATGTCCAATGAATGGCATAACCTGATCGGTCACACACAAAAGCCAAATTGAATGACCTATTGAAGAAAGGAGAATTTTCTAAGTGTTAAATATTGAAGTAGGCAAAAATTGAAGTAATTTTTGGTTCGATCAATTTAAGAGCTAAATTGGTCAAATTAATTTAAGAGTTAAATTAAGATTAATTAATTAAGAGTTAAATAATTGATGCCACATGACTATCAATTGGTCAAAATAATTTAAGAGTTAAATTAATTTTGACTAGTTTAAAGAATTAAGCACTTTAACTTAAGAGTTAAGTCAAAGTATTATTGATTAAATTAAAGTATTTAATTTAATTAAATTGGAGAGGATTATTAAATGAAGAGTTCATTTAATATGGAACTAGAATTCATTTGAAAGACATTCCATGAGATGAAATGTGAATTCCAAATTACATTCAAATTCACATAACATTAATTGTTAGTGGCCACCTTAGCATCAACATGTGGCATCCCCTCCTTGAAGATGGTGTGTGACCACACACCATCCTCCTCCTATATATAGATATAGGAGGGGCTGGCCACAATGGATGATGCTTGCAAGGTGTGAATTATTCTCCCGAAAACAAACTTTATTAGTAGGTACCTAATATTTAGATTCTCCACAAACCTCTCCAACCTCCTTCATCCTCCCCATCTATACTCGGCTTTCTTTCCTCCATTTCTCTACAATTATCTCTAGCTTTTTTTATAGAGAAAGATCACTCCATTTGGTGTGTGGACTTCTTGTTAGAGACAATACGTTTGGATTGCTATTTGCTCTTGGAAAGCAGTTTCTGGCAGCCATATGCAATGAGTTCTAGGAGGACTTACTTTGTTCTGATTGAGCTAAAATTTTAACTGTAGAATTTTCAAACGTTGAGAGAATACAGTAAAATTTTCAGCTCAAAAGGAGAAGTTTTACTTGGGGAATCCCTTAATATTTCTACTGCGCCAGTGAGGGGATAGCTTCAAGAGTTGAAGAGTGTTTTCTCTTGTTCCTTGATTTTTGGGTTCATCAAGGTATTTCTCTATCTAAATTTAAATCCCATGGATGTCTAAATCCTTGTAGATGTGTGTATGCTAGTTTTATTCTGCTTTTTTGAAAATATTTAGATCTTACTGATACACACACCTTCAAGTGGTATCAGAGCTATATTCATACATAGATTTGGATTTTGCTTGGATGATTGGTTCTTGTGAAAATTTTATAAGAGTCACTATGTACTCGATCCATATGATGGGTTGCAGAGTATGGATGTCTTGTTTGTGGCTCCTTGATTCATGGGTTAAATCATGCTATTATGTGCTTTAATTGTTAAATCATGTGATGGGTTTGTTTAAATTCATTTTTGCTAATGTTGAATTTTGATTTGGCATTGGTGGGTGTTATATGATGATATAGCATGTTTTGAATGGCCTTAAGTTGTTTTGGTCATTTTTAGATCCAACAAGATTGGAGAAAATTGGAGGTTCCTTGAAAATTTTGATTCTTGCTTAAACTTGTTTTTCAAGCAATATTGAGCACTTGATATTTTCAATTTTAATCTGAAATTTTCATCCATGTTGTGTGTTTTGATGTTTAGAAGTTGTTCTAAAAATCTTAGTGCACCAAAGTTGAGCAAAAAATGGCTTGAATCACTTATGACCCCAAAATATAGGAGCTACCAACTCTTGGTAGCACACAGCAAGGCAGTGGCCTAGAGCTGTTGCCCAGCCATGTGCAAGCCTCGGCCAACAGAGCCCAGTTGGGTTTAGGATGAGTTTTTAGCTTTTCTTTTGGTTTCTTTAGTGACCAAACTTATTTTGAAACATACACAATGGATGCACAAGTATTGTTCAAGGTCTCAAAATTGTGTTGGACACTTTTGAATGCTTTTAGAACTTGTTAAAGTTAATTTTCAATATTAGCAAAATATGATGCATAAATGTTATGCTTGTTTTTGCATGACCAATTATTTGTTAATATGATTAGCATTAATTCATGGAATTGAATGTCAATTCTTGTTTTATTTATTGTTCATTTAAGTGTTGAATGGATGATGAATAAATGGGGATGATCATGAGCTTTTAATATTGATTTTATTTGTTTCAAGTTGTAGAAAAAAGTAGTATTAAATAGGGGCATGCATGCCTCTCTTAATTTCTAGCTTGTAAACATTATGAGAGTAGAATCGCTAGGAGTGAGGATTTTTTTCTCATATAAATGTTACATGGAACAAATGAGACCATTGGAGTTATGGAAACTTTTGAAGACCGATGAATGTATGGAATACACTCATATGATAGATCGATTTAATCAACCTATTTAAAATCAACTAAGTGGTGCACCTATAGCACTAAGTGCGTCACTTGGTTAAGCTCATGGTCACCCCACCCTAGGAGCATGCTAAGCTCATTTACTTGTTTATGATTTCCATATCCTATTGATGTATGAGATGTAAGATTAAGATATAGAGAACTTAAATAAAAAAATAAAATGATGAGATCTTTGCAAGAAAAAACCCTCCACTTAGAATGTCTAAGTGCTTTCAAATATTAAACAAAATACATATAAATTAAAAGGGTTTTAATTAATCCATGCCTTCTACCAATAGTATGTGGCATGACAATGCTACCATTATTTGTGTGATGTCTATGAGTCGTGGGTCACACCTATAGTCGAAAGTTGTGATCATGTACTTAGCATGAGATGCACCTTTGATTGTAGAATACCCATGCATTGGCACACAAGTCATAAGATGTCGTGGGCCCATCTCGAATTGAAGTATGATTGGTGGGTATGACTTAACACGTAGTAATGGGATATCTCATGAGTCGTGGGTCTACATGAAAAGTGAAGCAAAATATATCAAGAGTTGCATGAGATGCAATTAGCAAAAGTTGCTTACCTTTGGATTGTTTGTGGATGTCTCACGAGTCGTAGATTCACTTGCAAGTCCTTAGGATCTTGATTCTCACTAGGAAATATGATTTTTCGAATTTGTCTAGAGGGTGAAGGATTTGATAAAATAGTGGGAGAAAAACATGCTTGAAAGACCATGAACATGTTTTCAATATATATTCAATCACATGTTTATATTCTCTTTTTCGCTTATGAGGATTTGTGAAATCTCAAAAATGGCTAATAAACCACTCAACATTATTTTGAAAACCAATAAACCAACCGAGCCTAACTTCCACAATCGACTTCACCTTAAAAATTGTTTTATATTCCTAGAAGCAAATATATGTCCTATATCAAGGTGCTCCTAATCCCATGGGAATTATAGTAGATCAAGAGACATGTGAAAAGTTCACGAATTAGGTTTAGGATCGTTCTATCCCTTAGTCTTACGATGGCATCTACGAAATTTAAAAGTCTCAAGGACACATGAATAGTACCTAGGTTAAAGTTTACAAGAATTGTAAAGCAAACAAGGTATCAAATGTTCATGTTGTCAAAGGAGATTTTTCAAACTACGATGGATGCGAAGTCATGTGTCATTAACTCCGGTCTAAAGATGATTAGGCTTGGAGAAGTATTTCAACTTGGACGTAGTGATGGACCCTGATCTCCATTAGGATTTGATCCTCACATTCTCATCTAGTTTTATTGATCAAAGTGTTGATCTAGAAAGGAGACTACCATGACAAGGGAAAACCTAGCCTTTGACATTTGTTTCCTCCTCCAAGTCTGGGGGCCCTAGGGGTGCTAAAAAGAGAGGTAAAAGGAAGAAAAGTTTTTCCTCTAAAGGAAAATAACTATTAAATGCATCCGATGGAGTCAAGAAGATTATAGAGGAAATAGTCGATATTACTTGTTTCTACTTTGGTGAGATAGGCCATTGGACGTGGTATTGCAAGGAATACCATGCAACCCTCAAGAAGGATATGTACTTTATTGAAGTGCATTTAAGAATAAATTCTTCCTCATGGATATATGATATCGCATCTGGTTCTTATCTTTGTAAGGTGTTACAAAGAATAGAAAGAAGAATAAACCTAAGTGATGTGGATATGATCCATCGCCTTGGCTAAGAAGCAAGAGTTGTGACCAAATCCGAAGGCATATAATAAGTTAGACTTAGGGAATTCCATACTTGTATTGGACTTTTGTTATAATGTATTATATATTGTTGTGAACATTATTTCAATTCATTTTAGATAGCGAAGGATTTGATCATTCTATATCAAATAGGAAATTGAAGGCATTAAAGAATACGTTCTTTAGTTGCTTATGGTACACTTGAAAAAGGATTGTACACAATGGATTCTCAACCATCACCAATGCACTTTCAAAAAATAAAGAAAGTTAGGTAACCAAGAATATGCCATTCTTTGGCATGCAAGACTTAGGTATATCTCCAAAAATAGGATGAGAAAGATGGAAGCTCTCAGTACTAAAAGTTAGTGGCATTGAGGACCTTCCTACTTGTGAATCTTATTTGAAGAGAAAAATGACCAAGGCTCCTTTTGTAGGACAATCAGAGCGGTTCACAAGTCCCTTGGATTTGATCCATACGGATGTTTGTAACCCAATAAAAGTTAGTGCTATAGGAGGTTATTCCTACTTCATCACCTTCACTTATGATTATAGTCAGTTCGGACATGTGTATCTTATGAAGTGCAAGTCCGACACCTTTGAAAAGTTCAAAGAGTATAGGAATGAAGTGGAAAAGCAATTAGCTATTAAAGCTCTTCGATCAGATCAAAGGGGAGAATACTTAAGTACCGAATTCTTGGATTATCTAAAGGAGAATAGAATTCCCTCTCAATGGACTCACCCAGCATAACCCAACATAATAAACTAGCCGAGAGGAAAAACCGTACCTTGTTGGACATGGTATGTTCCATGATGAGTTTTTCTTATGTGCCCATATCTTTTTGGGGATACACCTTAAAAATGGTGGCGAAGTTACTAAATGTAGTACCTTCAAAGTTGGTGCCAAAGATGCCACAAGAGATGTGGTATGGCAAAGCACCCTTTTACCACTACATAAGGGTTTGGGGGGTCTCCTGCTTACATAAGACGGACAGTGGGAAACAAGTTGGATAGTAGATCCACCTTGTGAAAGATTATGATATACCCAAGAGAGTCTATGGGTTATTACTTATCTGATCCCTCAGAACAAAAGGTGTTTCTTACAAGGAACGCCACTTTTTAGATAAGGATTTTCTATTAGATAGAAATGGTGTTGTTGTTCAACTTGATAAAGTTCAAGATGATCATCAAATCCCACAAGCGGTAGAAATAAATAAATATCAAAGAGCCTTACGGGCATCCTCTGAGAAGGTCAGATTGGATCAAGAAGCAACCCTAAATGTTTGGATTCCTTCATGAGACGGGCCAATCCGATATTGATCTGAACACCTATGAGGAAATTATGTTAGACATACACTCGGGACATTGGCTTAACGCCATGAGATCCAAAATGGACTCTATGTACTCCAACAAAGATTTGAGTTTAGTAGATGAAAGTAAGTAAGGCAGTAGGATCTAATTATAAAAAACTTCAAAAGCTAAATAAACTAGTGCTTACATGCTAACCAGGATCAAATCATGCCCAAAATCCAGATTTAGATAGACTGTTACCTTGAAATGCTAATTTCCAAGGAGAAAGTGGTGAACCTTTCACCAATCCAGAATCTGCCAGAAACCACGCAGCAGAAATGGAACAATTTTTAACCTCGTTAAAACTACTCCAAAATTCTTGAACAAAATACTGAACCTCTCAACACCTTGGAGGAAAATTAATAAAAAATTTGAATCAAAAAGCTATCTAGATCTCCCTAGAAAAATTCGCCAAATCTGTGCTCTACTCAAGTGGATCTCCAAACCGTAGCAAACTAACTTGTTTGCCTCCATTGATATGATCCACACACTAGTAAAAATTCCAAATTCTACTCCTATAAGATGGCATAAGAAAGGAGAATGATAATGGTGGAGGCCAATTTGAGGTAGGGAAGAAGAAGAAGAAGAAGAAAAGAGCAAAGGTTTCAACACATGAATGTAATGCTTGCAAGGTGTTTTGGAAGGAATTGTGATAAGAATCTAATTCTTTCACACTTTCAGCAATAACCTATCCTCACACCCACTATATCTATATATAGGGTGAGATTGTTGTGATGCCAAGTTGGCATCACACTTTCCCCAAGGTGGGCGAGCCAACTTGCATTGCTAAGGTGGCAAATGCAAATTCAAATCTAATTTGAATTTCATGTGTATCTTAATTACATTTGAAATCTAATTTCAAGCTAATTAAGATGCTAATTCAAATGAACATTTCATTTGAATTTTTCCTCCAAAATGTATTCCTCCCATTAATTAAATTAAATACTTTAATTAATTAATTAACCTTTGACTTAACTCTTAAATCAAACAAGCTTAACTCTTAAGCAAAATTTTGTTAACTTAACTCTTTAAATTAACTCGACCAATTGATGGTTACTTTGGCACCAAATAATTAACTCCTTAATTAATGGTCTAATTTGACCTTTTAAATTAATTGATTAATTTAACACTTAAATTAATCAAGCCAAAATTGACCTTTAAATTTGACACCTCAAAATCGGTCCACTAAGAGAAAATCTCTAATTCTTAGAAAACTGCTCCATCAACTAGGAAGATAATTAGCTTTTGTGCATGACCTAATAGGTTCTACCATTTATTGGACATGGGCTCACAACTCCTTATGACTTTTGAATATCATATATTCATTTTAGTTTAAAACACTTTTAACCTAATCGACTCAATTCAATTAATCTCATTAATTGAAGAGTACCCAATCTCCATGGTTGATGTCCAACCTCAAGCCCATGAAGCCTAACTAATTAACCAAAATGAATGTTTTGGAGAACTATCACAGCTCTATGCTTACCATGCAAATATAGTCCTTTCATCTCCTATCTCCCGAAAAAGGCCTAGGGCAGGATATTTGTCGCCTCCCTAATAGCCTCGATACTATGTCTGTATTCCCAATGTTCGATTTCCTCATGTGACCTCATCTTTGGAAAACTCCTTTCCCCAATTGTCACACCAAGGATTTCTTGGAATCGACCATTATAGAATATATAGGAGATGCACTCATCCTTCACAAAAGCGAGGAGTCGAATTTCATCTTGAATTTCACAAACCTCCATGCCAAGCAGCTCATACCAACCTCAACCTGAAAGATCCGCTAAGTGGTCAAGGGATAGTCAAAGCATGAGGATCGGACACAAGGTTACACGGATCCTCAAGTTAGATGACTAACAGTATGCACTAGCATAAGCAAAAAAAAATTGCCACTACAGCTATCTAGTAGATTCTTCGGTGGGCCTCCAGTGCCTTGTTCTCTAACAAGCACCCACTAACATGCACCCATATCTCATACCATTGCTCATGGAATGGAGCAATATCCAACTCTTGGATTTATGCATCGTTAGTGTAAGTCTATCCGGATCTTAGATACCCCATCTCTTAAGATCCTATGACTTGGAAGATTTAAGATCACGATTGTGTAAGACTTATTCCATGGTCATCAAGCCAAGTCCCGTAGTTAAGAGTGATCTAAGGGCTTCAAGTAAAGTAATAAAAAGCATAAGATGAAGATGACCATACAAAGAATATCATTCAATCAAGATTGCACTACAAGAAAATAGTTTTTACAAGGCTAATCTAATTGGCTTGTCGGGCACTATTCCAACAATCTCCCACTTGCCCTAAACCCAATGTCCCATGGCCTTAAGACCCATCTTTCCAAGATGTCCTTCAAAGACCTTTTGCATTAGGAGTTTTATTAGTGGATCTGTAATATTCTTTTCCGAGGCAACTCTCTGCACTTGGATGTCGCCTCTATCAATGATCTCCCGAATCAAATGATATCGCCTCAAAATGTGATTGGATTTCGAATGAGATCTTGGCTCTTTGGCTTGTGCCACTGCCCCGTTGTTGTCACAATAGACAACCACTGGCTCAGTAATGCTAGGCACTACATTCAACTCTTGAATGAAGTTTTTCTTCTAAACACCTTCTTTTGCAGCTTTCGAAGCCACAATATATTTTGCCTCCGTGGTAGAATTGGCCGTAATATCTCGTTTGGAACTATTCCAACTCACTACAGCGCCATTGAGGTAAAATATAAACCAGAGGTGGATTTTAGGTCATTTACATTGGATTGGAAACTTGAATCTAAAAATCCCTCTAGTTTCAATTCTCCATTGCTGTATACCAAAAATAAGTCCTCAGTCATTCTCAAGTACTTGAGGATTGCTTTAACAGCTATCCAATAACTCTCACTGGGATTGGATTGGAACTTACTCATAAAACTTAGCAAGTGTGCCAAATCCGATCTTGTATATTGAACTGCATACATTATGCTACCGATAGCAGAGGCATAAGGTATGTCGGACATATTTTGTTTCTCTTCCTCTATCTTGGGGGCTATAAACTTGGAGAGATGAATGTCATATCCCATGAGAAGAAATCCTTTCTTGGATTCTTCCACACTAAACCTTTTTAGTGTCTTGTTAATGTACAGAGTTTGGGATAGTCCCATTATCCTCTTAGATATATCTCTATAGATACGTATTCCTAACACGTAGGATGCTTCTCCCAAATTCTTCATGGTGAATTGTGTAGATAACCATGCTTTAGCACACTCTAACATTCCTACCTCATTCTCAATAAGAAGGATGTCATCGACATAAAGCAAAATAAATTGTACACTACTCCAACTAGCCTTCTTATACACACATGGTTCATACATATTTTTGACAAAGCGAAAGATTTGATCATTTTGTCAAAATGTATGTTCCAACTTCGGGATGCATGTTTGAGTCCATAAATGGATCTCTGGAGTTTGCAAACTCTTTCTCACTCCCTTTGGATGTAAAACCTTATGGTTGCTCCATATAGATTTTTTGTTCAATGTCTCCATTGAGGAAAGCAGTTTTAACATCCATTTGACATATCTCATAGTCATAATATATGGCTATGGCAAGTAGAATCCAAATGGACTTAGGCATTGCAACAGGTGAAAATGTTTCCTTGAAATCGATACTGGGTCTTTGAGTGTAACCTTTTGCCTTTAGTCACGCCTTCAAAGTCACTACTTCTCCATCTACTCTAAGCTTTCGCTTATCGACCCATCCACAACCAACAAGAACTATTCCCTTTTAAAGTCCATACTTGTTTAAGTACATGGAGTCCATTTCGAATCTCAAGCTTCAAGCCAACATCCCGAATCTATGTCCAACATAGCTTCCTCATAGGTCTTCAGATCATTATTCGATTGGCCTGTCTCATGATGGAATCCGAACCTTTCGAGTTGCTTCTTGATTTAGCCCAACCTCCTTAGAGGTTATGTGTGAAGCTCTTGTTGCTCATTTGTTTCCATCGCTTGTGGGATTTCTTGATCATCTTGAACTTCATCAAGTTCAACAACAACGTCATTTCTATCTAATAGAAATTGCTTTTTCAAAAAGTAGGCATTCCTCAAAACAAACATCTTTTGTTCCGAGGGATCATAGAAATAGTAACCTATAAACTCTGTAGAGTATCCCACAAACTTGTACAAAGTGGATCTACTATCTGACTTATCTCCCACTGTCCGTCTCATGTAGGCGGAAGATCCCCAAACCTTAAGATATTGGTAAAAAAGTGCTTTGCCATGCCATATATGGTGTTTTGGGCACCGACTTTGAAGGTACTATATTTAGTAGCTTCACCGTCGTTAATAAGGTATGTCCCCAAAAGGATATGGGCACATTGAAAAAGCTCATCATGGTACGCACCATCTCCAACAAGGTATGGTTTCTCCTCATGGCTACTCCATCGTGTTGAGGTGTGCCAAGTGGAGTCCATTGAGAGAAAATCCCATTCTCCTTTAGATAAATCAAGAATTCAGTGCTCAAGTATTTTCCCTCTCGATCCGATTGAAGAGCTTTAATACTTAGCCCCAATTGCTTTTCCACTTCACTCATATACTCTTTGAACTTGTCAAAGGCTTTGAACTTGTTCTTCATAAGAAACACGTCTCTGAACTGACTATAGTCATCGGTGAAGGTAATGAAGTAGGAATAACCTTTCACCACTAACTCTCAGTAGTCCACAAACGTCCATATGGATCAAATCCAAGAGATTTGTAGAGCGCTCTGTTTGTCCTACAAAGGGAGCCTTGGTCATTTTTCCCTTTAAACAAGATTCACAAGTAGGAAGACCCTCAATGCCACTAACATTTAGTACTTTGAGAGATTCTAACTTGTTTATCCTATTTTTAGAAATATGTTCAAGTTTTGTCATCATAACATAGCATTTTCTTGGTAATCTAACTTTATTTTACTTGATTGAATGTGCATTAGTGAAGGTTGAGAATCAAGTATGTACAATCCATTTATCAACATACCTTCTGCAATTAAATAACCATTCTTTAATGCTTTCAACATCCCATTCGATATAGAAAAATCAAATCCTTCATTATCAAGAACGGGAATTGAAATAATGTTCTTAACAAGATGGGGTACATAATAAATGGGATCAAGTACATTGTGAGCATTTCCCAAGTCCAACTTGATAACGCCTTGGAAAGTGGCCACAACCCTTGCTCCATTTCCTAAGCATAGTATCATACCCGCTTCACGAAGACTCCTTCTTCTTTCCATCCCCTATAATGAATTACAAAGGTGAGAACCGCATGCGGTATCAAATACCCATGTGGAAGAATTAATCGTCATGTGCACTTCAATAAATTACATACCTTTCTCAAGGGTTGCAAGGTAAGCTTTGCAATTTCTCTTCCAATGCCTTTTCTCGCCACAATGGAAACAGCTAGCTTCGGTTTTAGCCTTATTCTTAACCCCCCGAAACTCTTCTCGGGTTACTTCCCTTTTGAGGAAAAACTTTTCTTCCTCTTACCTCCCTTTCTAGGACCCCTAGGGCCCTTCGACTTAGAGGAAAATGCAAGCATAAAGGGCTTCTCCTTTCTTATAGTCGCCTCCGCAATCGCAAACATATTGATCAACTCATTAATTGTAACTTCTTGCTTAGACATATTGAAGTTCATAATGAGTTGATCATACGATTATGGCAATAACTGTAGGATCAAATCCATATAAAGGTCATTGTCTATGACCACATCTAACTGTCCAAGCTTCTCGATGAGTCCTACTATCTTGAGGCCGTGATCATGGACATTGGATCATTTACTCATCCTTGTCCTAAAAAGCTCCTTGGACAAAACGAACCTTTCATGTCTATTTTGTATACCATACAACTCTTGTAAGTGTACATAGATCTCTCGAACATGTTTCATGTGCTCATGTGTCTTTTGTAGCTCGTTAGACATAGAGGCCATCATGACACATCTAACTTGTAGATCATCATCTACAAATTTTGTGAACATTTCACGTTGTTGATCAGTAGTGTCATCACCAAGTGTATCCATGAGACTTGGATCAATGACATAAGTCTGCTTTTCAAACTCAAGAATTATTTTAAGGTTTCTCAACTAATCTTGGAAGTTAGGCCCGATGAGTTTAATGGTTTCCAAAATTGATGCGAGTGGATTTTTAACCATTTTATTTGAAGATTTTGAAAATCTACAAGAGGTAAAAAAAGAGTATAAGCATGTGATTGAATTTGATATTAAAACATATTCATGGTCTTTCAAGCATGTTTTCTTCCCACTATTTTATCAAATTCTTCATCCCCTAGAAGAATTTGGAAAATCATATTTCCTAGTGAGAATCAAGATCCCAAGGACTTGTAAGTGGATCCCCGTGAGTAGATGTATATCCACGAGCAATCCAAAGGTAAGCAAAATTTGCTAATTGCATCTTATGCAATTCTTGATATATTTTGCCTCACCGTTTCGTGTAGATCCCCTGATGGATGACCTCTACAATACTCGATGTTAAGTCAAACCTACCAATCAAACTTTGTTCAAGATGGGCACCACAACATCCCCTGTGATCGAATGTATAATGTGTGGGTGTTCTTAAATCAAATGTGCATCTCATGCAAAGCACATGGTCACAGCTTTCCGCTTAAGTATAACCCTCGTGACCGGATGTATATCACACAAAGGTGGTAGCATCATATGCCACATACTATTGGTAGAAGGCTTGGATTAATTAAAACTCTTTTAATTTGTATTCATTTTGACTTAATATTTGAAAAAATACTTAGACATTCTAAGTTGAGGGTTTTTGCTTGCAAAGATCTCATCATTTTGTCTTCTTATTTAGGTTTTCCGTATCCTAAACATGAATCTCATACATTAATAGGATATGGAAAGCATATATAAGTAAATGCGCCTAGCATGCTCCTAAGGTGGGATGACCATGAGCCTAACCAAGTGGTACATCTAAAGCCATAGGTGCACTACCTAGCTGATTTAAGGTGGGTTGATTAAATCTAGCTATTACATGAGTGTACCCCATACATTCATGGATCTTCAAAAGTTCTCATATCTCCATTTCTCCTTTGCTCCATGCAATTTTTACATGAGCAGGAAATCCTCACTCCCAGTGATTCTACTATCATAATATTTACAAGGTAGAAATAAAGAGGCATGCAAGCCCCAATTTAATACAACCCATTTCAACAACCATAAATAAATAAAATCAATATTAAAGGCTCATGATCTTCCACATCCATTCACCATCCATTCAACAATTAAATGAACAATAAACAAATCTAGAATTAACAATTAATTCCATCAATTAAATGCTAACCAAATTAACAAATAATTGGTCATGCATAACACTTATGCAAAATTTGGAGATAAACTTTAACAAGATTTATAGAGCTTGAAAAACATCAAATATAAAATTGAGAACTTGCACAACACTTGTGCATCCATAACACATGATTTAACATCATTTCTAGCAACTAAAGGAGCCAAAAATCAAGCTCAAAACATGCCCAACCTGTAACCAGGCACTACTAGCCATGCCAAGTACGTGGCTGGGTAGTGGCTCTCGGCTATTGCCCTGCCAGCTTGCGCCAAGGCTAGCTGGCAACCCCTATTTTACGGTAAATAATAGTCAAGTTGATTTTTAGCTCAACTTTTGTGCACCAAAAATTCTAGAACTCTTTCTAAATATTAAATCACATATTATAGATCAATTTTCAAATCTAAAACACATGTTAAAACTAGAAATTTAAGTGCTCAATCAAGCTTCAAAAATCAAGTAAGAATCGCATTCTTCAAAAATCTCCAACAAAACTCCAATCACATGGGATCCAAAAATGACCAAAACTATTTTAGCCAATCAACAACATGCTATATCAACTTATAACATCAATTAATGCTAAATCAACATTTAACATTAAAAGCTATGAATTAAAACATACTAATCATATGAATTAACTCTTAAAACACATATTAGCATGTTTCAATTCATCAATCAAGGAGCCACACACAACATCATCCAAACACTCCAATCCATCATATGAATTGAGAATTTTATGATTTTGATCAATCCATCACATGAATCAATCATCAACAAAAAATCCAAATCTAAGCATGATTTAGGCTCTGATACCACTTGAAAGCAAGTAAGGTACTAGGATCTAATTATAAAAAATTCAAAAACTAAATAAACTAGTTCTTACAAGTTAAATATGATCAAATCATGCCTAAAATCTAGATTTAGATAGAGTGTTACCTTGACATGATAATATCCAAGGAAAAAGTGGTGAATCTTTCACCAATCTAGAATCTGCCAAAAACCGCACGGTAGGAATGGAACAATTTTTAACCTTGTTAAAACTGCTCCAAAATTCACAAAACAAATATTTCAACCTCTCAAAACCTTGGCGGAAACACAATAAAAACTTTAGATCAAAAATCTTTCTGGATCTCCTTGGAAAATTTCACTAAATAAGTGCTCTGCTTAAGAGGATCTCCAAACTATAGCAAACTAATTTGTTCGCCTCTATTTATATGATCCACACACAAATAAAACTTCCAAATTCTACTCACTATAAGTTGGAATAAGAGAGGATAATGATAATGGTGGAGGCTAATTTAAGGTAGGAAAGAATAAGAAGGGAGCAAAGGTTTCAACACATGAATATAATGCTTGCAAGGTATTTTGCAGGGAATTGTGATAAGAATCTAATTCTTTCACACTTTCAGCAATTACCTATCCTCACACCCACTATATCAATATATAGGGTGAGGTTGGTGTGATGCCAAGTTGGCATCACACCTTCCTCAAAGTGGGTGGCCAATTTGCATTGCCAAGGTAGCAAATGTCCTTGGCAATGCAAATTCAAATCCAATTTGAATTTCATGTGCAGTGTAATTAAGATGCTAATTCAAATGAACATTTCATTTGAATTTTCCCTCCAAAATGTATTCTCCCCATTAATTAAGTTAAACACTTTAATTTGATTAATTAACCTTTGACTAACTCTTAAGTCAAACAAGATAACTTTTAAGCTTAATTTTGTTAACTTAACTCTTTAAGTTAACTTGACCAATTGATGGTCACTTTGGCACCAAATAATTAACTCCTTAATTAATAGTCTAATTTAATCTTTAAATTAATTGATTAATTTAACCCTTAAATTAATCAAGCCAAAATTGACCTTTAAATTGGAAACTTCAAAATCGGTCCACTAGGAGAAATTATCTAATTGTTAGAAAATTGCTCCATCAACTAGGAAGCTAATTAGCTTTTGTGTGTGACCTAATAGGTTCTACCATTCATTGGACATAGGCTCACAACTCCTTGTGACTTTTAAATATCATATATTTATTTTAGTTTAAAACACTTTTAACCTAATCAACTCAATTCAATTAATCTCATTAATTGAAGAGTACCCAATCTCCATGGTTGATGTCCAACATCAAGCCCATGGAGCCCAACTAATTGGCCAAAATGAATGTTTAGTAGAACAATTACAGCTCTTCGTTTACCACGCGAATACGATCCTTTCGTCTCCTATCTCCCAAAAGAGGCCTAGGACAAGATATTTGTCGGCTCCCTAGTAGCCTCGATATTATGTCTCTATTCCTAATGTTTGATTCTCTTATGTGACCTCATCTTTTGAAAACTCTTTTTTCAAATTGTCACACCACCTTGCGCAAGGATTTCTTGGAATCGACCATTGTAGAATACATAAGACATGTACTCACCCTTTACAAAAGTGAGGAGTTGGATTCCATCTTGAATCTCACAAACCTCCATGCCAAGTAGCTCATACCCAACCTCAACCCGAAAGACCTGCTAAGTGGTCAAGAAAGAGTCAAAGCAAAAGACCAGACACAAGGTTACCATGGATCCCCTGGTTAAAGGACCAATAATATGCACTAGCGTAAGCTGGAGAAATTGCCACTACTGACTTGCCACCATGGCTATCTAGTGGATTCTCCAGTGGTCTTCAGTGCCTCATTCCCTAATAAGCACCCACTAACATATACCCATATCTCATACGGTTGCTTATGGAATGGAGCAATATCCAGCTCTTTGATTTATGCATCGTTAGTGCAACTCTATCCGGATCTTAGATGCCCCGTCTCTTAAGATCCTATGACTTGAAAGATTTAAGATCACAATCGTGTGAGACTTATTCCATGGTCATCAAACTAAGTTGGGCAGTCAAGAGTGATCTAAGGGCTTCATCCAAATGCAAGTGAAGTAATAAAGAGCATAAGATGAAGATGGTCATGTAAAGAATATCATTCAATCAAGATTGTATTACAAGAAAATAGTTTTACAAGGCCAATCTAATTAGCTTGTCAGGCACTATTCTAATAGTGGATCCATCGAAAGAAATAGTTCTCATTGGTTGCAAGTGGATCCATAAGCGAAAGCTAGAAGCGAATGAAGAGGTAGTGACCTTTAATGAGCAACCAACTAGTGGCCAAAGGTTACACTTAAAGACCCGGTATCAATTTTGAGGAAACCTTTACACTGGTGGCTATGCCTACATCCATTCAGATTCTACTTGCCATAAGCGCATATTATGACTATAAGATATAGAAAATGGATGTGAAAATCGATTTTCTCAATGGAAACATTAAAGAAAAGAATTTATATGGAGCAACCACAAGGTTTTACATCCGATGGGAGTGAGCAAAAGGTTTGCAAACTCCTGAGATCTATTTATGGACTCAAACAAACATTCCAAAAATTGGAACATACATTTTGATTAGAAAGTCAAATCATTTGGCTTTGTCAAAAAAGTATATGAACCTTTTGTGTACAAAAGGCCAGTGGAAGTGGTATACAGTTTATTGTGATTTATGTCAATGGCATCCTTCTCATTGGGAATGAGGCAGGAATGTTAGAGTGTACTAAAGCATGGTTATCTATACAATTCACCATGAAAAAATTTGGAAAAGCATCATATGTATTAGTAATACGTATCTATAGAGATAGATCGAGAAAGATGTTGGGTCTTTCCCAAGCTCCATACATTGATAAATACTAAAAGTTTTAGTATGGAATAATCCAAGAGGGGATTCATTTCGATGGGACATGGCATTCGTCTCTCCAAGTCTATGGCCTCTAAGACTAAAGACGAGAGACAGACGATGTCCCACATACCTTATGCAACTGCCATAGGGAGCAAAATGTATGTAGTTTAATGTACTAGACCGGATGTGGTGCAAGCTATAAGTGTTACGAGTTATTTCCAGTTCGATCCCAGTGAGAGTTACTGGACAACCGTAAAAGAAATCCTTAAGTACTTAAGAATGATAAGGACATGTCTTTGGTATATGGCAATGGAGAATTGAAACTCGAGAGGTTTTCAAATTCTAATTTCTAATCCGATGTGGATGACCTAAAATCCATTTTTGAATTCATATATTACCTCAATAGTGGCGTGGTGAGTTGGAAGAGTTCCAAACAAGACACCACGGCTGACTCTACCACTAAGGTGAAATAATTTGTTATTTTGGAAACCACAAAGGAAGGTGTTTGGATAAAAAACTTCATCCAAGAGTTGATTTAGTGCCTAGAGTCCATGAGCCCATGGTTATCTTTCAAAGAAAGCTTAGGACTTGAGCCAAGATCTCATCAATGATCTAAACACAGTAAATGCGTTATCATTTGATATATGATATCAATTGATAGAGACAACAACTGAGAGGATAAAGTTGCCTCAAAAACGAATATACCAGAACCACTGTTTAAACTCCTATATGCAATTGGTCTTTGAAGGAAATCTTAAAAAGATAGGCCTCAAGGCTATGGGGAATTGGCTTTAGGGCAAGTGGGAGATTGTTGGAATAGTGCCCTACAAGCCAATTAGATTGGTCTTGTAAACTATTTTCTTGTAAGATAATCTTGACTGAATAATATTCATTATATGGCCATCTTTATTTTATGCCATTTATTTACTTCACTAGCATTTGGATGAAGCCCTTAGATCACATAAGATTATGGGACTTGATAATGAATTGGATGGTGATCATGGAATAATTCTTACATAGTCGTGATCTTAAATCTTCTAAGTTATAAGATCTTATGAGATAGGTTATCTAAGATTCGGATAGACTTATACTAATGATGTATAAATCTAAGAGTTGAATGTTGCTTCCTTCCATGAGCAATCTTATATGAGATATGGATGTATGTCAATGGGTTTTTTTTTTAGGGAATAAGGCACTAAAGACCACCCAGAGAATCTACTAGATAGTCGAAGTGGCAAATCGGTTGTGATAAATTCTCCAATTTACGCCGGTGCATTTTATTAGTCCGTTGACTTGAGGATCCATGGTAACCTTATGTTTAGTCTTTATGCTTTGACTCTTCCTTGGTCACTTAGCGGGCTACTCAAGTTGAGATTGGGCATGAGCTACTAGACATGGAGGTTTGTGAGACCTAAGATAGAATCCGACTCCTCGCTTTTGTAAAGGGCGACTGCATCTCTTATGTGTTCTATAATGATCAATTCCAAGAAATCCTTGCGCAAGGTGATATGACAATTTGAAAATGTGTTTCCAAAGATTAAGTTACAAAGGAAATCAAACATTGTGAATAGAAGCATAGCATCGAGGCTATTAGGGAGCCGACTAATATCTTGCCCTAGACCTCTTTTATGGAGATAGGAGATGGAAGGACAGTATTTGCATAATATGCATAATGCTAGAATGTTTCACCAAGAGCATTCATTTTGGCTAATTAGTTGGGTTCCCTGGGCTTGAAGTTGGACATTGACCATAGGATTGAGTACTCTTCAATTAATGAGATTAATTGAATTGAGTTGCTTAGTTTAAAGAAGTTTAAACTAATATAAATATTTGATATTTCGCAAGTTACAAGGAGTTGTGAGCCTATCTCTAATGAATGGAAGAACCTAATGGGTCACACAAAAGCCAAATTGAATGACATTTTGAAGGAAGGAGAATTTTCTAAGTGTTCGAAAATTCACTCTTCACCGAATGTGAAGAAAGCAAAAATTAAAGTCATTTTTGGATTGATTAATTTAAGAGTAAAATTGGTCAAATTAATTTAAGAGTTAAATTAAAATCAATTAATTGAGAGTTAATTCATTGATGCTACTGACTATCAATTGGTCAAAATAATTTAAGAGTTAAATTAATTTTAACAAGCTTAAGGAGTTAAGCACTTCACTTAAGAGTTAAGTCAAAATATTATTGATTAAATTAAAGTGCTTAATTTAATTAAATTGGAGAGTTAATTTTAGAGAGGATTATTAAATGAAGGATTCATTTAATAAGGAATTAGAATTCACTTGGAAGATAATTCATGAGATGAAATGTAAATTCCAAATGACATTCAAATTCACACAACACTAAATGTTAGTAGGGGGCGGCCACAATGGATGATGCTTGCAAGGTGTGAATTATTCTCCCAACAACAAACTTTGTTAGTGGGCATCTAATAATTAGATTCTCCACAAACCTCTCCAACCTCCTTCATCGTCCCCATCCATACTTGGCCTTCTTTCTTTCTTTTCTCTGCAATTATCTCCAACTATTTTTTATAGGGAAAAGGTCACTCCATTTAGTGTGTGGACTATCTCGTTAAAGGCAATACATTTGGGTTGCTATTTACTCTTGGAAAGCAGTTTCTGGCGTCTGTTTGCAACAAGTTCTGAGAGGACTTATTTTGTTCTTATTGAGCTAAAATTTTAGTTGTAGGATCTGCAAGGTGTTAAGGGAATACAATAAAGTTTTCAGCTCAAAAGGAGAAGTTTTACTTGGGGAAATCAGTCGGTGTTTCTATGACACCAGTGAGTGGACAACTTCAAGAGTCAAAGAGTGTTTTCTCTTGTTCCTTGATTTTCAGGTTCATCAAGGTATTTCCCTCTCTAAATCTGAATCCCATGCATGTCTAGATCCATGTGGATGTGTGTGGGCTAGTTTTATTTAGTTTTTTTAAAAATATTTGGATCCTAGTGGCACACACACCTTCACATATGCCTAAGCAATAGAGCAAAAGTTGCAGCCAAAGTCGAGGGCATCATCAAGTTAGACTTAGGGAACTCCTTTATTGTACTTGATCCTTACTTTTATGTACCCAATCTTATTGAGAACATTATTTCTACTCCTGTTTTGGATAATGAAGGATTTGATTTTTCTATTTCTAATGGAAATTTGAAGGCATTAAATAATGGTTCTTTAATTGCTCAGAGGTACTTTATAGAATTTCTAATGGAAATTCTTTAATTACTCAAATTTGAAGGCATTAAAGAATGGTTCAATCGGATCGAGGATGATAATACTTGATACTAAATTCTTGAATTATCTAAAGGAGAACAGGATTTTCTCTCAATGGACTCCCCCCGGCACACCCCAACATAATGGAGTAGCTGAAAGGAGAAACCGTACCTTGTCGGACATGGTACGTTCCACAATAAGCTTCACCAATGTGCCTATATCCTTTTAAGGGATACGCCTTAGAAACGGCGACAAGGCTACTAAATGTAGTACTCTCAAAGTCGGTGCCAAAAAGACCGCATGCGATATAGTATCGTAAAGCACATTTTTACTCTTTTCTAAGAGTTTGTGGGTCTCCTGCTTACGTCAAGCGGTTAGTGGGAGACAAGTTGGATGCTAGATATATCTTCTGCAAGTTTGTGGGATACCCAAGAGAATCTTTGGATTATTACTTTTATGATCCCTCAGAACAAAAGGTGTTTGTTTCAAAGAACACCACCTTTTTGGAGAAAGGATTTCTACTAGATAGAAATGATGTCATTGTTGAACTTGATGAAGTTCAAGATGATCAAAACATCCCACAAGCAGTAGAAATAAATGAACATCAAGAGCTTAGAACACAACCACTTAGACGGTCGGATTGGATCAAGAAGCAACCCGAAAGGTTTTGATTCCTTCATGAGACGGGCCAATCGGATAATGATCCAAAGACCTATGAGAAAGCTATGTTGGACATAGATTCGGGACATTGACTAGACACCATGAAATTCGAAATGAACTCCATGTACTCCAACAAAGTATGGATTTAGTAGATCCATTAGAAGGTATCGCACCTATTAGTTGCAAGTGGATCTATAAGCGAAAGCTAGGAGTCAATGGAAAGCTTATGACTTTTAAGGCATGACTAGTGGTAAAAGGTTACACTCAAAGACCTAGTATTGATTTTGAGGAAATCTTTTCACCGATCGCTATGCCTAAGTCTATTCGGATTTTAGTTGCCATAGTTGCATATTATGACTGTGAGATACGGCAAATAGATGTGAAAATAGCTTACCTCAGTGGAAACATTGAAGAAAAAATCTATATAGAGCAACCACAGGGTTTGCATCTAAATGGAGCGAGCAAAAGGTTTGCAAATTCGAATGATCTATTTATGGAATTAAACAGGTGTCCTGAAGTTGAACATATGTTTTGATAAGACGATCAAATTGTTTGGCTTTATCAAAAATGTGTATAAACCTTATGTGTACTAGTAGGAGTAGTATACAGTTTATTGTGCTTTATGTTGATGACATTCTTCTCATTGGGAATGGAAGAGAAATGTTAGAGCATAC
The DNA here is from genome assembly GCA_018894105.1 of Jacaranda mimosifolia. Taxonomy (NCBI): domain Eukaryota; kingdom Viridiplantae; phylum Streptophyta; class Magnoliopsida; order Lamiales; family Bignoniaceae; genus Jacaranda; species Jacaranda mimosifolia. Next base: position 23,075,476 of record CM032121.1, read on the forward strand.
TAAAGCATCGTTATCTACACAATTCTCCATGAAAGATTTTGGAGAAGCATCCTTCATATTAGGAATACGAATCTATAGAGATAGATTGAAGAAGATGTAGGGACTTTCCCAAACGCCGTACATTGACAAAATACTAAACAGATTTAGTATTGAGGAATCCAAGAAAAGATTCATTCCTATGGGACATGGCCTTCGTCTTTCCAAGTCTATGGCCCCTAAGACTGACGACAAGAGATATAGAATGTCCCATATACCTTATGCATCCTCTATAGGGAGTATAATGTATGCCATTCAATGTATAAGGTCGGATATAACACACGCTCTAGGTGTTACGAGCCGCTTTCAATCCGACCTCGGTGAACATCACTGGAAATCCATAAAAGCAATCCTTAAGTACTTGAGAAGAACTATTGATTTGTTTTTGGTATACATCATTGGAGAATTGAAACTCAAGGGGTTTTTGGATTCTAGTTTCCAATCCGATATAGATGACCTGAAATCCACTTTAGGATTTATATTTTGCCTTAATGGCGATGCAGTGAGTTGGACGAGTTCCAAACAAGACACCACGGCCGATCCTACCACCAAGATAGAATATATTGCAGCTATAGAAGCTACAAAGGAAGGTGTTTGGAATAAAAACTTCATCCAAGAGTTGGATATAGTACCTAGTATTGCCAAGCTTGCAGTTGTCTTCTATAACAACAACAGAGCGGTTGCGCAAGCAAAAGAGCTAGGATCTCATTAGCTATACAAGCACATTTTAAGGTATTATCATTTGATCCGTGAGATCATTGATAGAGGCAACATTCGAGTGAAGAGGGTAGCCTTAGAAGGGAATATAGCAGACCGACTGACTAAACCCCTAATGCAAAAGGTCTTCAAAGGACCTCTTGAGAAGATGGGTCTTAAGACTATGGGTAATTGGCTTTAAGGCAAGTTGGAGATTGTTGGAATAGTGCCCCGCAGCCAATTATATTAGCATGTAATCTATTTCACTTGTGATAAAATCTTGATTAAATGATATTCATATCAAATGGCCATCTTCATCTTATGCTTATTTTACTTCACAAGCATTTGGTTGAAGCCCTCAAATCACACAAGACTACGAGACTTGGTCATGCAGTAGGTGGTGATCATGAAACAAGTATTACACAGTCATGATCCTAAAATATTCCAAGTCATAGAATATTAAGAGAAAGGACATCTAAAATTTGAATAGAGTTGCACTAATGATACATAAATCTAAGGAGTTGGATATTGCTTTGTTTCATGAGTAATCTAACATAGGTACATGTTATTGGATGCTCGTTAGAGAACAAGTTCACTAAAGACTTGCCCGGAGAATCCACTAGATAGCCGTAGTGGCAAGTTCTCATACTTAAGCTAGTGCATATTATTAGTCTTTAGACCTAAGGATCTATAGTAACCTTATGTTTAGATCCTCATAGCTTAACTCTTCCTTGACCACTTAGCAGGTCATCCGAGTTGAGATTGGGTATGAGTTATTTACACATGGAAGTGTGTGAGATCCAAGATAGGATCCGTCTCCTCGTCGTTGTGAAGGGCGAGTGCACCTCCTATGTATTCTATAATGATTGATTCCAGAAAATCCTTGGCCAAAAGGTAGTATGACAATGTGGAAAAGGAGTTTTCTAAAGATAAGGTCATAAAGAGAAATCAAACATTGAGAATAGAAACATAGTTATCGAGGCTATTGGAGAGCTAGTAAATAATTTTCCCTGGGCCTCTTTCAAAAGATAGGAATTGAAAGGATCGTATTTCCATGGTAAGCGTAGAGCTAGAATGGTTCACCAAGAGCATATTCATTTTGACCAATTAGTTGGGTTCCATGAGCTTGAGGCCAGACATCGACCATGGAGATTGGTTATTCTTCAACTAATAGAGATTAATTGAAAGAGTTATTAGTTTAAATGAGCTTAAACTAATGTGAATATTTTAATATTAAATATATCACAAGAGTTGTGAGCCCATGTCCAATGAACAGGAGAACTTAATGGGTCATACAAAAGCCTAAAGGAATTCTATTCAATGGGAGGAATTCTCTAAGGAGTTAGAAAGTTCTTCTTCGCCATTTTTATGGAGACTACGGTTGATCATTTTTTTGTCATTTTGGCTTGATTAATTTAATTGTTAAATTAATCAAAATAATTTAAGGAGTTAGGTCAAGTTGATTAATTAAATTAAAGAGTTAATTTAATTAATAAGAGGAATTTATTTTGGAGGAAAATTCAAATAAAGGAGTTCATTTGAGGGTAATTTGAAATTAATTTGAAAGGCATTTCAAAAGATGAAATGTAGAGTCAAATTAAATCTAAATACAAGTGAAATTCACATTTCACATGAAGTGGATTGCCAAGTTAACAAACCACCTCAAGGAAGGTGTGATGCCAACTAGCATCACACCATCCACTCTATAAATAAAGAGGAGGTGACTGGCCACTTGGTGATTAGCAAGCAAGTTGCTAGATTCTCTTTTTCCCTCCAAAAGGTGTCACTCACTCATGTGTTGAAGTTTCACACCATCATCGCCATTCTCTCCATATTTTTGACCCTATCTCTCTTTCTTTCTCTAGTTCTCTAGCTAATTGGAGGTAGATTTGAGCTCTCCTTATGTGTGTGGATTATAACATTAGAGGCTTCACATTTGGTGAGCTTTTGCTCTTGGAGATTCTCTATTGTCCAGAAAGTTTGGAGATATATTTCGAGGTCTTCCTGTGCTTGGATTTGGTTGAAATTTTAACTAGAGATTCTTAAGTGTGTATTACCTACCAAATTTCAGCCAATCTGGAGTTGATTTGTTTCATCAATTGTTAGCATTTCTCTGCTATGCACGGATTGACAGCTTTGAAGAGTTCATTGGTGTCATCCTCATCAACCTTTGGATTTAGCATTCAAGGTTAGTTTCTGCCATTAAATCCACTTTAAATGCATGATTAGAACCTTGGGTTTGGAGTAGACAAGTTTTATTTAGCCTATTTTTGGTTTTATAATTGGATCCTTAGGCTATTTCTCACATTAAATAATCCTATAGCTGGCCGGACTATTTCCCAAAAGTGCCACATCAATTCAGTTATATCTAATAATTCCTATTTGTTCGGCCATGTGAGGGTGGCTGCATTTAGACAACCATCTATTCAAAGCCCTCTTTTCATGGGGAGTAATCATTGAATAGGTTGACGTTCTGCATTGGTCAAGCACACTTGACCCAGAACATCGCTGGCCTTCCCCTAAGCTAACCGATTGACCGTTCCTATATTGATCTTGTATGTCGCTTCAAATTTAATCGAGTAATTAATTTTGAGTTCTATTTAGGAACTCCCAAGTGTAAGCAAGTTGAATATCTCACCTCAACCTAATTAATTAGGAGATTAACGTCCTCTTGTCTGATAGAATATATCGGTAGTACGGTCACAGTTAATGCTAAGGCACAACCTCAACCGTATACATCCACATTAAATGTTGCCGCCTGCTGACTGCCAGAATGGGAGAAGGATTGGTGGCAGTGGGCCTCCAGGGGATGAGGCGAAGCCATAGCAGAAGTTAGCTAAGATAGGGTCGTTACCTCCATCTTGCTTATCTTCATGACCTTTGCTTGCTTAACCTTCATGATCAGAAACTGATGCATGGATAAACAAGAAGAATTAGTTGGAAACTCAGAAAGCACAACAAACAAAGAGCAGTATATATGAGTTTGTGACAAGCCAGAAAAGCATCTACCCAAGAGCAAGTCTAGATTGACTTTAAGTTGGGTGCATGGTCAAAACTCGAAACCCCTACTAAAATTAATACACTATCTTTGATGAACTTAGATGTATCAATATCCCCACCCTCTACAAGATTGTTCATGAACAGATTCCCCAAAGTAGGATAACCATATCCTAAAAGGCTGACTTTCCTACTCTTTTCAACTCTGTGGGACATTGAACGTTTAAATTTTAACAAAGATAAACCCTTTCTAGCTTCTTGTAAGATAAAAAGGATAGCTAAGAAGTTAAGTAATAAAACCCAGTCTGGAGAGTTTCCAGACTTCTTCGAAGATGAGTAATGAAAAAGGTTCCACAAATTAGTCAAGATTGGGGATTGGTTGAAAATGCTTATGAGAAAATGAAGCAGTACAGTAAAGAGTAAGAGTTTGGGAGCAATTATCAGACACACCATTATCCCATTTATGAGTTCGATTGTAGGGATTGCTTGGGCGCACCTAAGGTTATATATTATAGGATTAGATTAATGGTTAAATAGTCCTCTGGGGATCGATCGATGGTATCGCTTGGGCACGAGGTAATAAGTTTAAACTCTTCAGGGATATAATACTTAGATGCGAAGAAGCTAAACTATCTCGACCTCACATCTGACTAGATCACATTATAGTGCGCGAGGCTGTTAATCTACCTGCTGGCAGACCTACCTTTTCAATTGTCCTAGAGGGATCAACCTCGTCCTCAACCGCCTTGGTCTCTCTCTCTCTCTCCCTTCTATATCTCTATCTCTCTCTTCTTCCTTCTATTCACCCTCAGCCTTGACGTCTCTTTCTGTCCATCTTCTCTCATTTTGGATTAAGGAGTCTTCAGAAGAGTCCTTAGAAGTCTTTGAGACTTTCTCATTTTCAGCCCTCATCAGTTACACTCTCAACATTACTATTGTTGCGTTCACTCATTGTCTGATGCAGCAGAGAGATAAACAGAAAAAAATTAATTGCTCAAATGAAATAAATGCAAAAAGAACTACTTCTGTGAATTGGAGAAAATGGAAGGTTTTTCGGAAAAAGACTAAACTTGGACTTCACTAGGAGTTAAATTTGCAATCTATCGGAGAATGAAATGGAAATTCTCTTTTACCCATTCTTGGAGAAAAATTCGCTATGGGGATTTGGAAGCAGTAAAAGATGAAAGTAGTTGAGCCTTCTTTTTCAGGTAAGAAACAGATAAATCAACTTATTAAAGTGACTTAGTATCAGCTAATGATAGCACAACAACTTATCAGCTTGGGCATTTCAATTCTTTGAGGCAATTTATTACTCTTGGCGTGCAGCCAAATTTGAAACTAGACTTTCCCACTTAGTCCAAGGATTAGATCACTTTTGCCATCTCCCCTCAACTAATAGGAAAGTGGGGGGACTCACGATAGGGGACAAATTAATTTGAGCTCAATGAACTTATGGCTTGCCAAACCATCTCCCAAAGTGCCACATTAATATCTATTGGCACCAATTTATCCATGTAAGGGTGGCTACCTTTAGATCATCCACCTCAATGCCCTCTTCTCGTGGGAACGACCATTAGTAGGTCGACAGTCTGTATTGATCAAGCATGCTTAATCCAACACATTATTGGTCACCCTTAGGCTATCTAAAGCTAGCCAATTGACCCCCTATAGGTCCCTCTTGAGTCAAATAAAATCTAATTGAGTTTTGAGTTCCATCTGTGGGCTCCTAACCATAAGCAAGTTAGATCTCTTGCCTCGACCTTGTGAAGTATAAAATCGTCTATCTAATGGATGGGCAGCAACATTTAATGCACTATAAGCATAGCATCAATTGTCTAATATAGCATCTATATTAAATGTTGTTGTCTACTGAATGCACATGTATTTAATGGCACCGAGTCTCTATCTCGCCCACTAGGCGACCGTGCCCACTGATCAATACTTTGCATCTCAGACACTCCTCTAACCTCAACAGGGCCACATATCTTTATAAGGCTAACCAATCGTTTCAACTCCGACTTTAGGCAATTACTTTGTACTATAAGTACTCACCATCATAAATGCTACATTCACACTATTTTTAGCTAGCATTTTCCTTAGCGTCCTTACTTACCCCTCATTTATTCCACTTAACTTAAGTATTGAAGAACATTAGCTAAAGGTTAACATTGAAACTACAAAAAATTCGTCGCTTTTTGAATGGCACAAATGGATTTCTGACGGACCGACAAAATTCTAATGGACCTCCGACGAATTTTTTTTATCAAAAAAACCCTTGTCACAAATTATTTTGTCAATTTTTCGATCGAAACCGTCCATCTGAAAATTTTTAGATGAACTTTCATCGATTTTGTGACGAAAATTTGACCATGTGAAACAACCAAATTTTTGTCTATTTTTCAACGGCCTCTTTGCGTCGAAAAGTTTTTCGATGGTTCACCATCAAATTTTCAATAGAGTTTTTATTTTTTTAATTTTTTATCATATTCTGACGGTATTTAGATGAATTTTTGTTGAAAAATTATTAAAATTATTATTTATTTATAATATTTTTTCATCAAAATATCATTGAATTTCCATCAAAAATTTATTTATTTTTTAAAATATTTTCAATAAATTTAATTTAATTAATCTTGCTTGTCACTTGTTGATACGTCTTGTATATAAAATAACATATAGTTATAATACAAATGGAATAATAATTTAAAACAAAATGTAATTTTATAAATATAAAAACATTAAAAAGTTATAATTCATAATTACAAAAGCAACAAAAAAAAATTCTATCTACTAACCACCACCAGCATCATCACTGAAATCGAAATACTCATCCTATTGTTGCTGGTGGTCATGCTCGCCCTGATGCAGTGGAAGCTGCTGGTGGTAGGGCGTAAAGGCGAGAGTAGGGGCGAGGCTCTGAAAAGTGACGGAGCATCCCTCTATTTAAACAGCTGAGCAATCATATTCTGTATTGCGCCAAACTGCTCAAAAAACATGCTCAACATGTCCACTGCAAACGTGCCTCCAATTGAGCTGTAGCTAATGTATTAGGCTCTTCTACAGACGATGGTGTAGGAGGGCGACTACTGGTAGCACAGCCCACAAACCTACACCTTTTTGTTGGGACCACCCATAGTCTGAGTCCATAACTCAGTCAAAGACTATTGGATCTCTACACTGCTCCCAACCCTCAGGCTAAGACTGGAATTGGGATTGGGATTAGAACTGGAGTGCCTATTAGAAGCTCTCCTACAAAGCATAAAATTTTAAAAATGAATGAAATATATTAATGTAACTAAAACAATTTTATGTCATATGTTATAAACATACATCAGCTCTTCTTGCCCTCTCGTCCACCTAGCACCTATAGGCATGTCTCTGGTGAGTATAGGTAGGAGTGTAAACGGATATTAAACAAATTGGATACACTATTTTCATATTCATATCCATTTAACTTTTTGAATATTCGAATACGGATACAAATTTGATGGATATTTAAAAATGATATCCGAATTTGTATCCGTCGGATATCGATTGAATTCAAATATATCTGTAATTGATTATAATTATTCAAATTTTATTAAACTTATTTGTATTCGAATTATTTTTTTATATTCATATTCAATGATAATTATTTAGATATCTATTTACAAATATCCAGATATGTGAATCTATGAAGCTATAATAAATACATATTTTAATTAATAGAAGGAGCTATATAATTTCATTAAAAAGAAAACAATCAAACAAATAACATAATTTCTAATTAATAATTACCTTTACAATTAATTATTAGTACTTATTAATAATAATAATAGCATTGAAGTATATTAATTATAAAATCAACCAACAATAATTATGTTGATTAACTTTATTCTTCAATTTTTTCTCTATATTACAATAATTTTTTAAATTTATTCTTTTTTCTTCTCAATTCTTCAATTATAATTTATATGTGTGTGTGTGTGTGTGTGTGTGTGGATTATGAGATTTTTATTAAAAAAATATAAATAATATATTATTTAATAAATATTATTCAATGATAATTATTTAGATATCTATTTACAAATATCCAGATATTTGAATCTATGAACCTATAACAAATACATATTTTAGTTAATAGAAGGAGCTATATAATTTCATTAAAAAGAAAACAATCAAACAAATAACATAACTTCTAATTAATAATTACCTTTACAATAATACTACTAGTAGTAGCATTGAAGTATATTAATTATAAAGTCAACCAACAATAATTATGTTGATTAACTTTATTCTTCAATTTTTTTCTCTCTTTTTTCTTCTCAACTCTTCAATTATAATTTATATATATATGTGGATTATGAGATTTTTATTAAAAAATATAAATAATATATTATTTAATAAATATATATTTGGAGCCGATATTAAATGAATCGGATACGCATTTACCATATCCGTATCCATTTATAATTGGATATCTACTAATCGAATACAAATAATATCCACTTTAAATGGATATAGATAAATTTCGTATAAACAGATACGAACGCGAACATTAAACGAATTTTTGAATATCCATTTATAGCCCAAAGTCTAGGCAAAAACCTCCTTCACCGTTGGGGGCCTCTGCAACTCTCGAGCCTATATAGAAAATAAAATTAATAGAAGTGTGCTATATACATAATACTATACTACAATGAATATAAGAAAAAAATTCAGCAGAGCCTCCACTAAAATCGGTCTTTACCAAAAACATAAAAGCTCAACAACTAATAAATTGTAATTTGAGAAGGGCACCAACCCTTTCTCATCAACCAAATAAACGAATGACAAATGGGAAGCGCTCCAATCCTTCCCCATCAACAATGTTCTGCAAAATTAATGACTAATAAATGGGAAAGGGCTCCAACCCTTCCCCATCAACAATATCATGCAAAGATTAGAAGGATTAAAAGTTAGGAAACTTAGTAAGCACTCGACATGTGTCCCGATGTATATATTTGCTCCAGTATTGAGGTATCCACCGGTTTAAAAAGACTAGTTCTTCTTGGCCTTCATGGAATTCTTTTGAAAATCTTGGGATTGCCAGTGCCGCTATAGGCATCCCAAGTGCCCTTGCCAATCCACTCCGGCCTCTTGCCTGTCTTCCGAGTGTAGCCATACATGTCACTTAATCGATGACCCCCTTTAGTATCGAAGGTCCTCTGAAAATAACCCTCGTACACTGTGTCCCAATTGACATTATCTTTATGAAAGAAAATGAAATAAGTTAGAAAACAAGCTAAATCAATTTGCAAAAGTAAATATATGGTAATAACATCCATTTACCTTCTAATCCCTAACCATCAAATCTCTGAGGGCCTAAGGGATATCCAACCAAGTCCTATAGGGCTCTTGTACTTTGCTCTTGATCAACCTCATCAAGAACTTGGTACCGTTGAGCAAGGGCGTATACATGTATAAAATAATTCTTAGTATTAATATATAATTATTAAAATAATAATAAAATAACATCTATATAACAATTTAAACTCACCCATAACGTCATTTGGGATACAAGTATAACTTGTCAGAAGAGTGGGATGGGGGCTCTGATCCCCCCACCCCACCCTATATCTAGCCGACTGAAGAATAAGCTGGTGGTAATGCTGCCTATGATGGTGTAGAATGGTCAAGTAGAGCAAGGGATGGCTGAGTACCAAGTAAAGTGATAGATGGTGATGGAGTACTTACAGTTGAAGTAGATGGTGACGGGGACAAGTAATGTTGCTATGAGTGTAGGTGTGGGGAATAGTATGTGAATGGCCTCATAGCAGTAGAAGAGAATGAGGGAGGATTACTGTGGAGATGTATGGAAAGAAGGCGTGAAGTAGGCATAAACTGATGACCAGCCAATAAGGTGGTGGGAGACTAGCTGGTTGGTAAGTGTGTCTGATGGATCAGGGAATTCATCTCCCTACCTCGGCCAAAACCCTAACCTCGATCGATTACAGGGACACGAAAACTAGACTGGTCTGCCATCTATAAAACAAAAACAAACATCACACATGGACAATAATTAATATTATTACGACAACTTAATATTTACGTATGTCAAATGCATATAAAAGTTAACAACTAAACTCAATAAGGCACATTAGTTAAAATTGAAATTTAGATACGTAGAATATATCATTCATTCATTGGATAAATTCTTTAGTCTTTCTATCTACCTGAATCTATTTTTGTAATAAGAGGACATTTTTTATGATCTATAGACATTATAATTCTTGATTGGTTGTCATTTACAGCAACATATTTGGTAGACAAAAAGACTGAAGATTTTATGTGATGAATAATGAACTTTTAAAAAAAAATTATTGAGCATGTTTGTAGGATAAAGACCAATTATAGGAGTTGGAGACTCCTATAATGCTTCTTTTATAATCAAATATTATTTGGTCCGAAAATTATGTAATGACTTCCTGCCATTAATGTCAATACTATGGAAAACTATATATTCTTTGATTATAAGTTGAAAATCCACTTGAAGCTAACCTCAAGTGAATTTTAACTTTGTGATTGTAGAATAATTTTCCACAGTACTTGGATTAATCTTTAAGAGTCATTGCATTTATCTTTTTTGGAGTTCTTAGAATAGCATTGTTAAGATGAGATGATGAAATTTTTATTCTCTATGTTTCTAACTTTTGAAAATCTTTGAGATAAATGGGATTGAGATAAGTTTGGACAGAGAATTGATTGGTATAATAGGCTATTTTGTAATTAAAGGTAATGATAATTTAAATATACTAGACAAAATACATCATTTTTAGTTAAATATTTAATCATTAAAGTTTAAAATAATTTGTAAGTTAACCATTTAGAATAAGATGGAATTTAGTTTCATAAGTTACCTTGGTTATTTCAGATAGTTTAAGTTATCCTATATGATTTTTTTGAATATTCAACCTCAATAGTATTTCTTTATGATTTCAATATTAATTATCATTTTGTAAGCTACCTTGGCTATTTCAAAATATCTAAGTTATCCTATTAGTTATTCTAAACTCAATTCTATGTTGGAACGGTGCCCAGCAAGCCAATTAGAATGGTCTTGTAAAAGCTATTTCCTTGTAAAACAATCTTGATTGAATGATATTCTTTATATGGCCACCTTCATCTTATACTTTATATTCCTTCACTTGCATTTGAATGAAGCCCTTAGATCACACATGACTATGGGACTTGGTTCGATGACCATGGAATAAGTCTTACACGGTCATGATCTTAAATCTTCCAAGTTATAGGATCTTTAGAGACGGGCATCTAAGATCCAAATACACTTGCACTAACGATGCATAAATTCAAGAGTTGGATATTGCTCCATTCCATGAGCAACCGTATGAGATATGGGTGCATGTTAATGGGTGCTTGTTAGAGAACAAGGCACTGAAGACCCTCCGGAGAATCCACTATATAGCCGTAGTGGCAAGTCGGTAGTGGTCAATTCTCCCACTTACGCTAGTGCATATTATTAGTCTATGACCTGAGAATCCATGATAACCTTATGTCCAGTCCTCATGCTTTGACACTTCCTTGACCACTTAGCGGGTCTTTCAGGTTGAGGTTGGGTATGGGCTACTTGGCATAGAGGTTTGTGAGATCCAAGATGGAATCCAACTCCTCGCTTTTGTGAAAGACAAGTGCATCTCATATGTGTTCTATAATGATCGATTCCAAGAAATCCTTGCGCAAAGTGGTGTGAAAATTTGGAAAAGGAGTTTTCCAAAGGTGAGGTCACACAAGGGAATCAAACATTGAGAATAGAAACATAGTATCGAAGCTATTAGGGAGCTAATAAATATCTTGCCCTAGGCCTCTTTCGGGAGATAGGAGACAGAAGGACCGTATTTGCATGGTACTTGTAGAGCTATGATGGTTCTCCAAAATATTCATTTCGGCCAATTAGTTGGGCTCCATAGGCTTGAGGTTGGACATCGACCATGGAGATTGGATACTCTTCAATTAATGAGATTAATTGAATTGAGTCGATTAGTTTAAAAAGAGTTTTAAACTAAAATGAATATAAGATATTCAAAAGTCACAAAGAGTTGTGAGCCCATGTAAAATAAATGATAGAACCTATTGGGTCACACACAAAAGCCAAATAGCTTCCAAAATTGGTAGAGCAATTTTCTAAGTGTTAGAAAAATCACCCTTTGGTAACCGATTTTCAAGGTTCCAATCTAGTGGTCAATTTTGGTTTGATTAATTTAAGAGTTAAATTAGACCAATAATTAAGGAGTTAATTATTTGGTACCATATTGACCATCAATTGGACAAGTTGACTTAAAGAGTTAAGTTGACTAATTTAAGCGTAAGAGTTAAGTTTGTTTGATTTAAGAGATAAATCAAAGGTTAACTAACTAAATTAAAATATTTAATTTAATTAATGGGAAGAATACTATCTGAAAGGAAAATTTAAATGAAGTGTTCTTTTAAATTATCATCTTAATTAATTTGGAATTAGATTCCAAATGAAATTGAAATGGACTTGAAATTCAAGTAAGACTTGAATTTGAATTTTGCCAACCTGGCATGCCACTTGGGCAGTCACCTTGAGGAAGGTGTGATGCCAACTAGCATCACACATTCTACCCTCTATATATAGATATAGAGAGCATGCAAAATTCGAAAATTAATGGCTAAAAGTGCGAGAATTAGATTCTTGCATTCCCTCCAAAATCTCTCTCTCCATGCATTGCATCATGAGTTGAAGCTTTGCATTTCTTCTTCCCAACCTGAAAATCAGCCTCCTCTACCTCATTTTCTCCTCCATAACTCCAGATTCTTTTGAGGGGAAATTAGAAGATTGTTTGGTGTGTGGATCGTTTCAATAGAGACAAGGCGATTGACTTGCTCAGTTTTGGAGATCCACCTGCAGCAGCTTCTAGTTGGAGAATTTTTATGGAGCGATGCAGAAGGATTTTTGGATCCAATTTTTCATAGTATATTCCCCTGTGTGTGTAGGTGTTACAGATTTAATTTCGTGAATTTTGGAACAGTTTATCCTGGGCAATTGTTGTCATCTTTCCGCTGTGCCAGTTCTAGACAGTTTCCAGAGTCGTGAGAGATAGTTGATCTTCTCCTTGATTTTGAGCTACAAGAGATAATTCTTCATCCCAATCCAGATCTATAGCATGACAAGATCCTTGGGAGCTCAAGTAGCTTAGTTAATTTCAAGTTTATGAAGTTTTGATTTATGGATCCTAATGCTACTCTAGCCTTCATTCTAAACTAAAAGGCCTCATTTGCTTTGAAGGATTGTACGTGATAGATACATATCCAAACACTCTGGTCACTTGGTTAGTATACATGGAGCCCACGATTGGTAAGCCATTTGGTATTTATTATGATTAACCCTATTACGCATCCTATGTTAGTAGCATAATTTGCAATCTTAACTCTTAAGATTAGAGACCTCAAATAAGTGCAGAGGAATAAACAAGAAATTATCGTGAAAGTTAAAGGTTAATCATGTCATCTTATCAATTATTAATAGAAATAATTCCCAAAAATCAAACAATGAATTGTATAATATTAAGATATCATTATCTTAATTTTATTGAAGTAAACGATTTGTTGGCCTATATTAATATATATTCTAACACGAAATATCAATTCTAACATATTAAACTATATATCAATTCTAACATACTGAAGAAAATATCAATTCTAACATATAAATTAAACATACTAACATACTAAAATAACATACTAACATACAAAACTAACATATTATTCTAAACATACTGACATACAAAACTAACGTATTAATCTAAACATACTAACAAACAAAACTAACATATTAGTCTGAATATACTAACATACAAAATTAACTAAATAACTAATAAAAAGTTAAGAAAACTAACCGGTACAATGGAGGACAACGATGGCACTGGTGAGCGAATGGTGATGGTAGCAGCAATGAATAAAGCAACTGTGGCAACAAGTGTGGGCAAATGGCAACGGGAGCAATAGCAGTGGTGGAGGACGATGGGGAGCATGGGTGGGAATGCACAGGGGCAAGAGGATGGAGGAGAATTGGAAAGGAGAAAAAAAGAAATGGGGAAGACCAAGAGAGCACGGTTGATTTAATTAGGTTTCCCGTTGGAACTTTTTTTCGAAATAATCATTTTTCAAAATAAAAAAAAAATTCAATTTTTCAATGAAATTTCCATTGAAATTTTTCGTTGGACTATATTTTCCAACAGTTTTTTGACAGACAATCTATCTGATATGTTCACTTCTTTTCAGGCCCTATCCCTTCCAAATTTACAAATGATTTTTCATCGGATTTCTGATAAATCAATTTGTCCTCCTAAATCCATCTAAAATCCTTCAAAAAAAATTTAGGTACAACTTCCATCGAAAAATTAGTATATCTTTGTAGTGTGGCAAACCTAACATACTTCCTTTTCTATTTGTAAGTTCAATTGCACTATCAAATTGACCAAGCACAACTTTAGGCTTGATTCGACCTTATAGTACTGAACACTTAAGATGCTATCAACTCTCAATTCCAGGCACTACATTTTCAATGATAAGAAACTAAATACAAATGCTAGAATTTCAATAAAAAGAGTAATAACACTACCAAAAAAATGACATTTTCATACAAAAAGAACTCCATAGCAAAAAGATTAAATTCACAGCGAAAGAGCTTTCGCTATGCATTTACTACGAATTTATAGCCATAGTAAATACTGGCATGACGAAAACTTTCATAGCAAATACTTTTTCCTACAAAGTTTCCTCATTTTGGTACGGCTGAAATTTCATAGCAAATAAATGGTAAAATTACCCCTTTTTGCTACAGTGTCCTAACTATAGGGAAAAAAGTGCTATTACTACACCTTTCAATCTTTTGTTACAAATAGATTTTCATAGCAAACAAATACTAAAAAATGAAACATTTTGCTACGATATCTTAGATGCAGGAAAAACATAATCTTTACTACATCTTGATCTTTGGGTACAGCTAGGATTTCATAGCAAATAAATGGTAACACTTTTTGCTACAGTATTAGGAATGTAGGGAAAATTTTCATTTTGTAGTGCACCTAAAATTAATTTTCAATATCACTAATTTTTTTGTAAATTTTCTATACATTAAATTTGTCCAAAACAACAGCAGTTATAAGCTCCTACTAGAAAATAACATAATATGCACATTAATAATCGAAACCTCAAATTTCCACCTATATGTAATTAGTAGGATATAAAGTCAAGTTGCTAATAAACATTGCATGAGTTCATAAGTCCACAAAATAAGTTAACATAAAAAAAGGTCAAGTTGTACAAAACCAATTAACATCAAAAAAGTCAACCCATACAAACTAATACCAAGAAATAAGTTTTCCACTACAACAAAATAAGTTTAACATCAAAAACGTTAGTTCATACAAAACCTCATCAACATAAGCCAAGTAATTAATAGTATCTTGTGAAAGCATTCAGATGAAGTTATGTTGCCATATCATCTAAATCTCCATAACCTGTAACATAACCAAAAATATAGTAAATTAAAAATTTCTGAAGAATAAAACTAACACTTTTAATGTTCAAATGAAAAGAAATATCAAATTTTTACATACATTCACATACTTCCCTTTCAATACATTTGTGAACTACTTCTCCAATGGTCCTAGCACCTTCATGATGTTCAAATTGCTTTCATCAGGTATCACTGTCTTTTCAATATACACCTTCACAAATTCAGGTCCAACTCTCTCTTCTTCATTAACCATAGCAACAACAATACCTTCTGCAACAATTTGTTTTGGTATTCCATGGAAAAATAACTGTACTCGAGTCCCAATCTACATATACATATTAGTTATGTTTTAAATTATTTTAATCATTCCATTAGAACACCAAAAATTTTTGCACGAACTTTGAAATAATAATAACAATATTTTGCAATTAATAATACATGCCTTAATAGCCATAGAATAATAATCTTCCATACTTTTTTGTTTCTTAAATCTTTCACCAATATTTTGCATCTACAAATCATAACAAATAATAAGGGTATGAAAATTTTAAGATAGAAGCTTATCACAATGTACTATAGTTCTAGCATCCCCAAAGTAGAATTCAAAGAACTTAAATTATATGTCTACCAAGAATGTATAAAGAGTGGTCAAAAATACATTTAATTTGTATAAAAGTAATTTTATTGGTTAACTTAGCATGTATATAAGAAAATATAAACTTGACTGTTGACATATATTATACTTTAGATGAATCTAAAACACTATGTCCTTAAAATTTACACAATAAAATTAAAAATTTATATTCAATTTTTTGCTATAAATTTGCAGCATTAATAGAACAAACTGAATGTAAAAAAAACTAAAAATTTATAATCAGTTTTTTGTTGTTGATGCTGAAAATTTTCAACTTCAGTAGCACTAATTTTCTACTTTAAAATTTCGATTTTTTTCTTAAAATATATGACCTCCAGAAATTAAGTTAAATGCTTATAAATTCATACCCTTATAACATAGGCTATTTCTAATGCAATTACAAGAAAAATGACTATAACACATATTTCAATTTCACCAACTTAAGAGTCTACTATTTTTAGCACATGAAGTTGTCAATAATTATTTAAAATCACGTTAATAAATGTTTTTTACAATAAAAATGAAAGGAGGTAGATTCAATACATGCTTTTCTTGAAGAAATGGAACATTCTCAATCCATTAAAAAAATTATCCATGCAAACTTGATGCATCTGAAACCTATATAAAAATTTGCATTATATTAAAACTCTAGAAATTTTAGGGTATTGATACGTAAAATTTTCACTACTTACTTGAGCAATATGTGATATGCTAGAAGATATTGTAGGAAATTGGCTTATCAAAAGTTCCAATTTCATAGTTAGACGATTTATCTTCTTTTTCTCCAGAAGCAACTATTATTTCTCACGAATAAAGTCATATTTCACTTGTTGCATCTTTTCTCTTTCCTCCGTCAATCCGTCCTCAAGCTTTTGCAATTCTTCGTTATCTTGATGCTGGATGCTTGACGATGCACCAGCAAAAAATGCAGCTTGTTTGTGTTTTCTTCCTAAACATTTCACGTGGCCATGATTATCCTCCCCCATGGCATTTTTGAAAATTTGTTCCTTAATATCTTTTTGTTATTTCTGACTAGGGCATTTTAGAAAGTTCCCGAGTGAAATGTTTCTGTAAGTAATATTTTTGCATTAGCATATGATTAGGTAGCCAATAGTTGCTGGTACATACTAATAATTATAATATGCAAATAAGTATTTAATCTCAAAGCCATAGGAAACTATAACTTCCTTCTTTTAGCCTATGTCAATAAAGTAGTGACTCTAAACTCATCAATGTTGATATATGACTAGAATATACCTATTGATTTAATATGAATAGAGTTAAAAAAAGGTTTCATTGAGAAGAATGCAAGGCATTGATAGCGTTAAGTATGCAAAGCAAAGATAAAGAGAAACAAATTTATGCACCAAAAGTCACATTACAAATTCTTTACATTTGATAGAAAATTCATCTTTTTTCCAAATCTAGGAATGAAACAATAATATCAACCAAATATTATACAAAATAATTATATAACACCAAGAAAGCATGTAGATTCAATGAGAATTTCTAGCTACTTTAACTTACATGCAAATCTATTGTGTCATAGTCATAATCAATGCATTTCCTACAAGATCTAGACTCCATCTAAACATCAAGTTTGGTAGGATCTATCCCTTTCATCATCATATAAAACATAAGCAAGGATTAGAGCATGACTGAGACATGAAAAATGTTGCTGACTAGTTTATCTATTTATATGTGTCCACTTGGAATTCCTTTATTTCTATTTATGAATGCTTCATATTGAAAGTTAAGTGCATAGAATATGATGAGATCTTGTGCTTTATATGGACATAGTGATATGCTTGTTGTGATCAATCAGTATCACACATATTAAACATGAAAATAGGTTGAGTGATGGCACAAAATTGTACGCATTTGTAAATATATAAGAAGTTATGCAAAAGTAAATCATACCTCTTGTTCTAAAATAGCAAAAGAGGTCCTCCCAATCCTATGAAGACATTGTTTGTTTCCAAGATTTATTGCATTCTTTTCAGTAATTTTCTGTCATGAAATATGAAAAAGTAAATAATCTCTATGAAAAATTTGCATGTTCAATGTACAAAGATGCATATGCCATAAATGTTAATAACCTGTACAAGGTCATCTTTCCAATATTTCACCAATTCCAGCCATTGATCTAGTTCTATGTGTTCAGTTGGTAAAAGTGAGAGATACTCTTCATCATCTTTATGTGGTAGAAAGTACTTTGTTTTGATATGATGCATCCATTTCCCCCATATTTCATTGAGATCAGACAACACTACATCCTTAGCTTTAAGAGAGAGTGTGTATGAAACTAAATCATAATGTTTAACCAAATATCATAAGAGAAATGAAAAGTTGTAGAATATCATATGACATAAAGTGAGACTTAATAGAAAGACAGTAAATGAGAAGTAATAATTCATCAAACCTCCACCTCCTCCCAAGCCATATCTCTCATATATTGTGGTATGTCAAGGAATTCAGCATAGCTTAAAGGTAGTTTAACCACTGTGAGAGCTAAACAACCGAATGTTATTTTATACTGATCCACGTTAGGTCCAATCACACTTACATGTCTATCTAATGTAACTTCAAATTTCTTTCCAGTGTCCAACCTTTTGGAAATTGTGCAGGATCTTTTCTTTTTTTAATGGTAAGTGATTTGTTTGAAGTTGAATTTGTTGTACATGGTCCTACCAAAAATAAAGAAAAAAATAATATATGATCAAGAGTTATGAATAAAGAAACATGTTGCAAAACTTATTAAAATGTTGAAAGACAAAATCTATTCTAAACTTGATTCAAAATCATTTCTAAATTTAGATCCAAAATCAATTCAGTTTCTACTTCAACATTATCTACAACTATAATTATCTCATCAATAATGATTCATTTTATTCCTTCCCTCACCCAACAAACATCCTCATTTCGATTAGGAATGCGATCATCTAAGTGTAGCTTGCCATGTGGTTTAGCCTCAACTATTGAATAAATATCATAATTATCTCTTCTTAACAGTCACCACCACATTCTAGTATGGTTCTAAAGGATCCACAATATACCAAACCTATTGAGCCTGACTTGCTAAAAAAAAAAAGGGCTCATCAGTAGGCAAATTCTTGTTATACATAAGATGATTAAAGTTCACTAGTGTAAAATTGAACTTCTTGTTTAAGTCCCTTCTCATTGTCAATACAATCACATTTAAATATTAAGAACCGAATATCTTGGTATATTGAACCTTAATTATGTCAACCAAAACTCTATAGTAAGAGACATTCCCAGAGTGAGGATTCAAATCTTTCACACTAGCAAAGCTTAATGTATCTGCATTGGCTACAATCCCACTACACTGAGTCTTCTTATACACATCTTTACTTTTCAAATGGTATTGATATCCTCCGACAATGCATACATTATGTCTATTTGAATTGGACCATCAGTTAGAGCAATTAAGTCTTTGGAAAGTGGTAATTCATATGCTTCTTGCAAACTTTGTACCTATATTTGTTACCAATAGTCATATATTGACATAAAAAATAACTTTAATTTACTAATACTAATAATTTAATATAGTTAAATAAACTTAAACGACACATGGAAAGCTCAACCATGGATAAGCTGGATTTCTCTAGGAGTTGCTCGAGGCTTTTCCCTTATGATATTTGCTTGATGCACTCTACATTTTTTTCATAAGATATTTTTAAAGTTTTAAGGATTGAAATATTTATAATAGTTTGACTATTTGAGATTACTTACTCACGATATGGTGCTACTGTATTAGTATTTGCCAACACATGGGGCAATCAATTTTACTTAATGTATCCTTGTTAATGATACACCTTTTCCCACATACAAACCCTGATATAAGTGATTAACTCCATCAGAGTTGCAAGGTAGCCGAACTCCTTTATTTCCACATCATTAAGGTATCTAGCACAAAATTCATGCATTCTTCCATTAGATACTCTCGTGAATCCTTCAAGATGTGCTTGATTGCTCAAGTACTTCTTAAGGGTACATAGATACCTAAATCAATTAAGATATATTAAGATGAAGAAGAATCATGGAAATGTTATTACTCACGACAAGTAATGGCGAATTAAACACTAAATCTTACCCCCAATAGGATACATCCATCGAAATTGAACTAGTCCAGCCAATATTACCTCTTCTACCAAATGTACCAGCAAATGCTCCATTGTATGAAAAAAGGTCGGAGGAAAAATTCTCTCAAGTTGACAAAGTGTGAGGGCAATTCGATTTTGAATTTTCTCCAAATCAAGTTTAGTGTTCATCTTAGAGCATATTGTCCTAGAGAAGTTGCTTAATTCTATTAAGACATCAACAACATTCTTAGGTAATTCTCTACGTGCAGCAATTGGAAGTATCTTTACATGAGAATATAATTATCATGACTCTTTAAACCCCCATAGAGTTTGTTTCTCTAATTGTACATGGCAAGATATATTGGAAGCATATCCATTAGGAGGCCTTAAACTCTTCAGAACATTACAATATATATTTTTCTCATTACTACTCATTGTAAATGATAAGGGAGGAAAATAAAGAACTCCAGAAGACCTTGGAATTGGGTGTAAAGAACTCCTAATTCTCAAAAGTTGGATCTTTCCTAGCATTGAGGTTGTCCTTTATTTTACCTTTAACACCTAGCAATGTAAAGAGTATGTTGTCACTCACATTCTTTTCAATACGCATGACTCAAGATTGTACAGAACAAGATTTCGCCCAATATGGCAACTCAAAGAAGATACTTCTCTCATTCTAAATAACTTTTGTGCTTTCATCAGATTTTTTTTTTAAGCTAAATGCTTGTCATTTTTTTCTATCCATCTCATTTTTAAATCCTCTTTTTGTATTCAGTAGCTACATTCTCCAATTGTTGTAGCAACTCTAACTCTAAAAGCGAAATTAGCTTCTGACCCAGTTCTATTGTCCCATCAAATGATACTCTATCCTTGTGTAGTCCATGCCTAATAGGCAAGAAATGATGATGACCACAATAACAAAACTTGTGCCCATTCTTTAAATATTTGGATCTAGTCTCTTTACCACAATTAGGGCAAGCAAAAACACCTTTTGTACTCCAACCTGATATATTATTGTAACTTGAAAAATTACTAATTGTCTATAATTATGCAATATGTAATTAGAGCACTTGATTAGTTGAGGCATCATAAGTCGATACTCCAATATCCGAAAACTCCTTCAATTTATCAATCAAAGGCTACAAAAATACGTCAATTTTATTTCTCAGTCCTTTATGGCCATTGTTGATAATAGATAATATAAATGAAGATTGCTTCATGCAAAGCCAAGGAAGTAAATTATATGTCATAAGCATAACTGGCCAAATACTAGTAGTGACATTCATTGTTCCAAATGGGTTGAATCCATCTGTTGTTAAGCCAAGTCCAATATTGTGAATTTCACTGGCAAATATTAGATTTCTCATATCAAAAATTTTCCATACTTGGCTATCAGCAGGATGCCTAAGTATTCCATCATCTACTCATTGCTCAGCATGCCATCTCATAAGGAACGCAGTCTTCGATGACATGAACAGTTTCTGTAATCTAGCTTCAAGGGGAAGTACCTCATCTGCTTTGTTGCTATTTTTTTAGCCTCATCCTTGTATCTAGGTTCACCACAAATTTCACATTTATCGAATTTGACATCTTCATTTCTAAACAACATGCAATTATTAGAACACACATTAATGATCTTACA
The DNA here is from genome assembly GCA_018894105.1 of Jacaranda mimosifolia. Lineage (NCBI taxonomy): Eukaryota > Viridiplantae > Streptophyta > Magnoliopsida > Lamiales > Bignoniaceae > Jacaranda > Jacaranda mimosifolia. The sequence goes on from CM032121.1 coordinate 23,097,105, forward strand.
TGTGAAGCCAAGTTCAGTTGTTATTTTGTTGGCTTGATAATAGTTTACCAGTAAATTTACATCACTAGGGAATGAGTCTCTCAATAATTAAAGTAGTAGATCTGCCGAGTTATTAGACCAATGACAAAGCACTTTTATATGCAACAATCGAGCAATAAAAGATAAATTTTGTTTGTTTTCTGCATCCAGGAAAAAACTTAGTCTCAGTATCTCGCAAAAATTTAAGGAACCTTTCTATTTCTGGATCAACACCATTTTCATAATTAGAGCCAGATTGTTGGTCACTATCCATATTTACATCTTTGTCTAGAATTCCCATTGCATCACGTAGCATATCAGACATGTCATCGCTTAAACCTGAATGGTTATATCCAATATCCTTATTTCTATGAAATGGAACATACATTTCCCCATGACAAGTCTAATTCTTATATGGAGGATCAAAACCATCCCCAAGGCAATGTAACATCACATCTTCCCAAATCTAACTAAAATGGTTTTGACATTTTCTACATGGACAATAGATTCAGGAACCAACTTGCTTACCCAAAAATGCAAATTTTAAGAATTTAGCAACTCCATGGACATACTCATTAGATAGACAACTAGATAAATCTATCCAACTTTTGTCCATTTTGAAAGTTTTTTTTCTTTTTGTAGACTGTTACAATCAAACATTCATTCAATAAAATTAATAAAGAATGATTTGGAAAGCTTAAACATAAAAGTATAAGAACTGGTTACAAGAGATATACCTAAAACAATGTTAGAGGTTCGAAAAGACTTATATTGGTGACTTTGAAGTATATAATACTTGTAATTTAAAGATTCTTATTATATTACTTATTTAATGTAACCTTAAAAGGATGTTTAAGTTAGTCGATTTTGATAGGATGGTAACAAATTGAGTCAAATAATTTGATATTGATTTTACTCTTTGATATTATACTTAATTAAAATGAAAAGACCTTTTTCTATTAGAAAAGTGCTTTTGGCATCATTAAGTACATTAGTGTATTATAAATTGATTAAGTTAAATAGATAGTTATGTAATAAAAATATAACTTCTTTGTAAGTGTGACAATACTAATATAACAATAAATTAATATTATTATTGTAAGTGATTTACTCTAATATTTTGTAAATTTATCCTTTAGTAGTGAAGGAAAAGGATTTCAAGTGGTTTCTAATGTGTTTCAAGAAGATTTTAGTGAATAAGTGAAAAGTAAGTATAACTATATTTATTTTAATATTTTTTTCTAATTATTTGATGCAAATTTTTTTTTTAACTACACAAATTGGAAAAGATTACCACCACTTTATATTACTTATAATAATGACAATAATAATAATAATTAGAATGAAACTGAGCATTGCTTCCTGATTTACTATATGATTATATGCTACTACATGATATATATATATATATATATACAGAACAAGATACTAAAAGTAATGAGTATTATTTGCCTATGTGATCAAAGAGAGTATCTTATGGCTTGTCTCATTTATAAACCAATACCTTGTTGTAGCAATCTATCGAAGGAAAATGAGTGGTTATCTTTCTATCATTCATTCGAACTATATGGAATAACTATTAGTGAAAGTACACTATTGTTTGATTTGTACTAAGTGAAAATAATACTCATTTAGATGTGATCAAGCAACAAAATTCAAATAGGAGAGAGCTCCACTGATGTATTGAAGCTCTCAGTCTTTTACACTCTTGATCAAGATAACAGCAACCTAATATACAAAATAAAATTGCTTATGATGGGCAAAATGGCTTTTTTGGTAATATGTTGTGTAGGGAGCTAGTTTCTAAAATAAGAGACAAAAAATATATTAGAAATACAAATAGAGAAATAAAGCCATAAGGTTGTGTGATGGATAAAGTAATTTGCATGATCATCGTATTTGATATATTTTGATTAAAAATTATGATAATGCCTTCAATTTAAGCCACATAAAGTCAGTAGAAAATCATGTTTTCAATTCCCCCATTGTTTTAATTTGGCCAATCAGTCAAAAGTCAAAACACATACACCCACATATATATATTGTTGTAGTGCCTGGTATATGGCAGCCACATTGAAAAGCATTGATGTATTACACCAAGCATAGATTCAGTACCAAGAGACACAAACACTTTTTTATATTTAAATTAAATCAAGGAATGTTAAAAGGAGGGGAAACACATGCAACACAGCCAAGATTAGTGGTCTATTTCTAGGGAGAATGAGATTAGCTAAGCTACAAGAATGAAGAGAAAGAGCTATAAAGTACCTCACTGCCCTCTAGTGGATACTTTTCACTCGCATAAAAAGCATATGTTCTGTAATATAGTCAAATTACAGTGAGAAATAAGTCTAAAAAATGTTACATGGAAGAACAGTTATACAAGGAAGACACAAATTAGTTACTTGACAATTATCTGGGTTAAAGAACATTAAAGTAATTCGATAGATGACAATAGATGAAGTAAGAAATTAGATAGGAAGCATCAATGAATCTTTTTAGAGATTAGCCACAATGCCTCTGAAAATGCCATTTCTTTTCAACACATGTAGCATCATTTAAATAAACGTTTTAGACAGATATTTTATGTACTAATCATGCATGCATATGACTTTTACCTTTACTTTTCACTATATTGGACAAAAATTAATGCATTATTACAATGCTAAATTTACAGACTAAAATCTCTTCAACATTTGCATGCATCCAAGTCTTTTTATCATTATAATATTTGCTATCTATACGCAAACTAAGATAGCATTTAAATTTGTACTCAAATATGCAAATCCTCGTCAACCCCACCAGAAAACTATAAAATTGCCATTTTATGTTTTGTGTACAACAACTAAATCCTTCTACTTTCTAACTTAAGCAACTAAATTTTAATTTGAAAAATTAAAAACATCTTAATGAACTCACTACCTATCCCAAACACATGTGTAGAAGAATGATTCCTAGAATATTAGTCCAATCAGAAAGTGGAATGACAGCCTAAACTAAATAAATCTATGCAAATTAAGAATGAGATAATAATTCAGACATATCCAGATATGGTAATAGGAAGTTGTGCTAAGGACAAATATACTTCTAATCATTGATAATCCATACTCAATCAAATTGTATTCCACTTCATAATAATCCTAGTATGATGAAATAATGAACTGACAAAATCTTGTTTCCAAAGCTGCAATGTTGACAATGGATTTGAAGAATAAGAAGCTGAACCAAATAAAAAAAGATGCTTTGTGCAACTTTTTTACAAAATGTTGCTGGAAACTTTTGACAAAGGGGAGTTAACCATGTTGGGAGGTGGAATCGTGTGCTTCTAGAAGCATCTTATGTTGATGCATAATTTAAAGGGTCTTCTGGTTTGGTCAATTTCTCTACACCAAAAAACATGATGAGGGAGCACATTGCACTTATGCATAGTAGAAAAATAAGCTGTTTGGGAAGGATATATGTTCTGCTTTGAGTTGAAAGAGCTATATAATCTATTTGAAAAAGTATTGCATACGCAAGAAAGTAAATCTAGTTAATGCATTTAAACCAAATGGCCAAAAGAAAAAAGAAAAATAATTGAAATTAACAATAAAACATTCTGTTACTCTAATCTAAGATATGATTGTTGCTAATGATAAGTAGATGAAAACAGAATGGCATTCTTCATATGGCAATTTGAATCATTTTGCTCCTAACCTATATAATATGTTTGAAGTCAAGTATAGCACAAGAATCCAATTAATAAAGCACAAAAATAGCTAAATTGAACTCAGCTACACTCAATCGAAAGATCAAATCATGATTTTAATTTAGATTTGGCTACAAAAAATTACCTTGATTGCTCAAAATCCAAGGTAGGAGAAGATAAGGTTGAACTCTTTAACGCTGTCTCCTCCTGGCACAGTGGCAATCCGACAATGTTCGCCCTATCAAAACACCTCTAAATTTGCTAAAATTTGGACATCACCTCTCCAACACCTTGAGGAATATTCAGTAAAAAATGCAACAAAAAAAAAGATCGACAAGTGCTTGAAAAACACATCCAAAGTTTCTGCCCTGCAGTAGATTTCCAAGAGCAAAGCTATCCAAATGTCTAGCCTCTAATGAAATAATCCATTCACCCAACCCAAGGCAAGTCCCAATCAACCTCTAGAGAGCTGGAACTCCAGAGAAAGAAGAAGGGATGAAGGCAGAAAAGTGGAGAGAAGGTGAAGAAAAGTGTGTGAAACTTCAACACATGAGTGGATCACACTTTTGGAGGGGAAAAGAGAATCTAGCATGAATTAGCTTGCATTAGCCGGCCACCTCTATTTATAGAGGAGGGAGGGTGTGATGTAAGTTGGCATCACACCTTCCATGAGGCTTAGCACCAACTAAGCAAGTAAGTTGCATGTGAAATGTAACTTTCACTCGCATTAGAATTTCATTTGGAGTCTTCATTTCATCTCATGAAATGTCAGCCAAATAAATTATAAATGCACCTCAAATGAACTCCTCCATTTGAATTTCCGTCCAAAATTAACTTTTCATATTAATTAAATTAACTCTTTAATTTAATTAATTGGTCTTGACTTAACTTCTTAAGTCAACTAACTTAACTCCTTAAGCTAGAAGGTGCTAACTTAACCCCTTAAGTTAACTTGACTAATAAATTGTCATATGGCACCAATTAAATTGACTATTTAATTCAATTGGTCTAATTTAATTCTTTAAATTATTTTGATCAATTTAACAATTAAATCAATCAAGATAAAATGACCAAAAATTAGCCAATCATTTTCCTCCACAAAATCGATCACTTAAAAAATTTCCTTCATCAAATACAACATCCTTTAGGCTTTTTGTTTGACCTATTAGGTCTACCATTCATTAGACATTGGCTCATAACTCTTGTGTTATTTAGAATATCGAAATATTCACATTAGTTTAAACTCCTTTAAACTAAAAACTCAATTTAATTAATTTTTGTTAATTGAATAATACCCAATCTCCATGGTCGATGTCCAACCTCAAGCCCATGGAACCCAATTAATTGACCAAAATGAATATGCTATTGGTGAACCATTCTAGCTCTACGCTTGCCATGTAAATACAGCCATTCCGTCTCTTATCTCCCGAAAGAAACCTAAGGCAATATATTTGTCAGGTCTCTAATAGCCTCGATAACTATGTTCCTATTCCAATGTTCCATTTCCCTTTATGACCTCATCTTTGGAAAACTCCTTTTCCAAATTTTCATACTACTTTGCGCAAGGGTTTCATGGAATTGATCATTATCGAATACATAGGACATGCACTCGCCCTTCACAAATGACGAGGAGATGGATCCCATCTTGGATCTCACAAAACTCCATGTCTAAGTGCCACATACCTAAGCTTTACCCGGACGACCCGCAGAGTGGTCAAGGAAGAGTCAAAGCATAAGGACCTGAACACAAAGTTACCATGGATCCTCAGGTCAAAGGACTAATTATATGCACTAGCATAAGGTGGAGAACTTGTCATTACCAACTTGCCACTATGGCTATCTAGTAGATTCGCTCAACGGACCTTCAGTGAACTTTTTCTCTAACAAGCATCCACTAACATGCACCCATGTCTAACATAGATTGCTCATGAAATGGAGCAATATCTAACCCCTTGGATTTATACATCGTTAGTACAAGTCCATCCGAATTTTAGATGTCCTGTCTCATAAGATTCACTTGGAATATTTTAAGATCATGACCGTGTAAGACTTGTGTGACAAAGTTCTGTAGTCTTGTACGATTTAAGGGCTTCAACCAAATGCTAGTGAAGTAAAATAAGCATAAGATGAAGATGGCCATTGAAATATGAATATCATTCAATCAAGATTATCTCACAAATAAAATAGTTTACATGTCAATCTAATTGGTTGTAGGGCACTATTCCAATAATGTTTTCATCATTCTGCACACAACTCCTAAACTGTTTATTACTTGTAGCTATTAGTCTCAACTGAGCAAAATCTTATATATGGTTAGAAAATATAAGCTCAACCACATAGAGAAATTGCATTTGAGTTTCTTTAGTGTTGTTGCCTAATAAAAATACACTACCTAACATCTCTATCTTCAAGCCCCACTCCATAACTTAATATAGAAATTTAATATTCACAGAAGATCTAGAAAATTTATGAAACCATGTTTTTAAAGATGAACTGAGCAACCGTGGGAGTACACTTGAGATGCAATATTAAGTTCTGGAAGACCCAGAACACCAAACATCCATTAAAATACCCTAAAAAACTAAAAAACAAAAACCATTATCAAACTAGAAACCCACTTTATCAAAGAACGTCAAATTTAAAAAACAACTTAAAAAATATTGGTACCCACCTTGGATATTCTCAGCTGATGAAGTCTCTTGAAGTTAACCCATATCTCCTTTTTAATTCTTAAAAAATCTCTAGTTTTTGGTTGATTATAAGAGGAAAGATTTTAGGTGGGTGGATGGATTGCAGGACAAATTAGAGGCCAAAGAAGAAGAAAAACTTGAAAAAATGAGGGGATTTTGTTGAAGCAAAAAAGAAGCTAGAGAGGAAGAGGGTTCATGGTGAAAGAGAGAATGAAGAACGGAAATGAAGAGGAAGTACTAGTTTGTTTAGTTTTATTATATATGTGAAGCAAAGAGAAAATGAAAATAATGAAGAAAAAAATAGTTAAATTTTCTAGAAAGTATAAATTGTAAAATTTTTGGTAGGTAAAACTTTTGTCTTCTGAAAAGCTTTGGCTCCAATATTTTGGAGCCAAATTCTTTTACTACAAAAAATAGCATTTTACTATAAAAATTATAGTGTAGCAAATAAATTTTTTTTTACTATGGTTTAGGCATAGTAAGAATATATAGGATGCCATTTTGACTTCACTTTGGCTCCGGAGTATTTTTGGTAATAATAAACTACCTTTTGGAACGGCATTTTAACCGTAGTTAAAAAAAATTATAACAAAAGACCTTTTTTCTTGTAATGTAAGTCAATCTAGTTATCAAATAAGTAAAAATAAGAATATTTGGAGGAGTAAGGAAGAAAACATATTGTTTTATTTTGATAATACACGCTAAGGTAGTCTTTTAACAATTATGCTAATTTATAACTTGTAGAAAAAACTAAAATACACAATTTTTTTGTAGGAATGTAAATAAGATGAGATGATTTGCAAATGGTTTGGGCTTGATTTTTTCGTGCCCGAGTTGAACCCAAGATCATCAATGAAGCGAATCGAGATAAATTCAATAGTATTCGCCTTGAAAAGCTCACAAGGCTAAACAAGCTTTTTTATTATATATATAGTTATAGCTAGGTTTACAGAATAAAACCCATAAAGATAAGTATGTTGTAGTTGTAGCAGTAGCAGCAGCAACAACAACAACAACAACAACAATAATAATAATAGTATTTTGTTTTGTATTTTCAGAAAAATAATAAAATTATTTAAAAAATTTAGAATTATGAATTTTTGTTTCGAGCCTAAGTAAGGTCATCAATTCAATCACCGGTCTAGTTTTTCAAACATTGAATATAGTGACCCAAGCACAAGTTTTCAATCAAAAGGAGGGGGAAAAAAAAAAGAAAAGAGAGAGAACCTAGCACGAGTAACTTTTGAATATTACTCTCTTGCCAGCTTGAAATGGACACTTAAATAGGCACAGGCTGGTAAGACTTGGGTCGAACCATCCACGACGATAACAAATTTAGTCTATGAAATTGCATTATAACAAGTTATCTCCAAATCACGTCATTTTTTATTTCACCATAAGAATTTAGTTTCACTTTAAAAATTAACTGGTATGAAATATTGGATTGTAGAACAAAAACAACCAACTATTTCCAAAATTTTCCATTTATAATTTAAATATTATTTTACTATTTCAAATAATATTACTATTTTGATTATTTTCTCATTCTTTCCATCATCATGTTATATGTTATCAATTCAATTTAAATATAATTTTAAATTATTTTTATTTTACTATAATAAATCATAATTACTATTAGAACATAATAAAATTTTCATTTGTTAGTAATGAATATAATAATGATATTAACTATTAGTAATATTTTCGTTATTATTTATAATAAAATCAAATATTTCAAATATAAAAGATAAAAAAAGTTATGAACTTTAAAATATATATTTGTATTCGAGTCCAACCTTACTTGGATCATCAATTCATTAGGTAACTGTTCATCTTGGACCTCTAGTCAACGAAGTCAAAATAATTTACCAAGATCATAATTTTTGTTTTGCTTTTTATATCATGTGAAATCGGGTGAGAAGAGAAGACAACTAGCACTCTAAAGATACATAAGCTAGTTCATGAATTTGTTTGAATGTGATATTTTATTTATTTATTTATTTTTGAAAATATAGTTATTGAAGAAGACGGACAGATCGATGTAATATAAATCAAAACTTCCCCAATTAGTTGAAGCAAACTCCAGCAGACTTTTACAAAATTCAGAAAAAGAGAAGGAATCGGACAAATATATGTTCTTGACGGAATCTTCCACAAGATTGTGACATCCAAATTTATGTCAGGGTAGGTTAATATTAATTTATTTTGCGGGAATAAATTTCATAGAACCTCTGGATATAATAGTCAATTTAGTAAAAAAAACAAATTAGCAACAGGTGAATTAAGCATTGGAGACTTACCAAAAAAATTGAATGGATTCTCCAGAATCTTTTGCCACATGAATTATGATTATTTAATTACCCCAACCCACACAATTAAATTCACTATTCCATTTCAGAATATACAATATGTGTATTAAATATTTTTTTATAAAAATAATTAATTAGAAATTAGATACACTTGACATAAATACAATAAGTTGAAATAAGAGATGAAATAGAGAATAGAATAAAGGATCAAAATTGATCAAAAATGTAACTAATGATGTAATTTTGAAATGATTACTAATGATGTAATTTTGAAATGATTCATTTATTCCTGTTGCTTGCTTGAATAAAACAATCAAATAGTTCCTAATTTACATATATATATATATGTTTGCACATATATATACATATAAATTTTGGATCATATTAATCTGACTTGAATTCACGTGACATATTATGATGATGGCCATTTGGCCGATTTATATGGACATCTCAAATTAAATTTTCTAAACGATGTACTATTTGTTGAATGATATTATCCTATATGTGAAAATCCTTAATTTACTTATTCACAAGTATATATTTATTTACTTCAAATTACTTATTGCGGGCTTTGCTTTTCCATATACACACTTACCTTAATGCTGAACGATTTTCGCTAATACATCCTTAATGGTTCTAATTTCTTATTTTTTACTTGCATTATTTAGTTATATGCTTTGGACAGACTTGACCTTTGAGGGTCGATTCGATCCAATTTGGATCAATTAAATCTTTAGCCTTTGGAGAAAATTTTCCCCTAGTCAATCATTTTTCTTATAAAATTACGACTGTAAACAAGTTGAGCTTGAGCCGAGCTTAGTAAAAATTTCAATCTCAAACTCGGTTCGTTTGTAAAATACACAAGTTTGAGCCCATCAAGCTCCAAATTTTAGGTTCAAGTTTGAGTTTGTTGATAAATATCAAGCTCAGGCTCGAACTCAATGAGCTCATAAGATATTGAACCACAATCAAGCTTCAGCTCATGAGACATATTCCACATTCAACGTGCGAACTTGAGCTCAAGCTCATCGGGCTCGATTTAGTTCTCACTATTTATTATAAAACTCTCCAGAAATATTGTCTATTAACAAATCCAATAGTATCATTAATTTTTCTACAAGTCAATCATTTTTTTATAAATTTCAAATAAGTTATTGGTTTAACTTTTGAAGTTTGAATAATAAAATAAAAAAAAATGAATTTGTTGAGAGAATGATGAATTTTCATTTCATACTTAATTGCATTCTTATATTTGAAAAATATGCATTAATAATATATAATATATTAATTAATGAAAATTTATTATATAATTATTTATATTTTTATAAAATTAATTGAATAGAAAATTTATATTTTTCTTCAAATATATCATGCTATTATTTTTTGTATTTTACAAATAATACATTAATATATAAGTGAATAAATGAATTATAGCTTGAAAATTACCTCAATATGTGGCCATAATTTTTGAAGTATTATTTTTATATATTATTTAATATATAGACATACATACATATTATTTTAAAAAGTATTAGGGCTCATGAACTGACTCGTGAGCCTTCAAGTTACCATATTAAAGTTTAAGTTTGATTCAGTTCCAAGCTCAAGTTCAATAGGATTAGCTAGCTCAAGTTCAAACAATTTCGAGCTTGAACTGAATTTTTTGAGATCGAATTGAGCCGACTCAACTTGTACCCCATATTAACATAGAATGATTCCCAAAAGGAGAATATGGTCACAAGAAAATTATAATTAATAATTTACCAATTTTCATGGAGGGGGTTGAGGCATGTCATGTGATTCGCGAAGAATACAAATAGCGTGGATAAAAGAAAGGGAATGTGATCACAATTTGTCCACTAGATGGAAGAGGAGGTGCACATAATTTTTTATTGGACAAATTAATAACCTTATTTCATTAAAATCAAATATAAAATTTTTATGACAATGTTGTAATGACATATGTAACTATTTCATTAAAAACAGTTCATTTCATTTGTCATTTTTAAGGTTAATCTTATTTTACGTCCTTATCATGCAACTGTCAATTGAGGTGTTAATCATCAAATCGATGATGTGACAAAAATAATGCATGATACATAATCTTGATTTTCATAAATTTAAATACTAATGATAAAAATTCAAGAGCTTTAGCACTTTTTGTAATAAAAACATAAAAACTTCATTTAGATATTCTTTTACTGCCCTTCGCATTGATGTACGGTATAATAGCAACTGAATATTCTTTAATTCAATGCTTAATTTAAAAAAGAAATAGAGAAAAGTTGAAAAGTTGAAAATTACTATGAGCTATATTTAACTATACATATGTGGTTATCAATAAATTATTTTTGAAAAATAAAATAGTATATTTTAAATGATCAACAAGATGAAAGTTCTTTATAATATATTGCAATTAATGATAATTAATTTTGTTCGAAGAGAATGATGTTACCTTTGCATATAAATTTCTCTCTTTTAACCGTCATTCAAATATCAACACCTTCTTTGAGGACTATTTTTCATTTTGCAATATGAATCGATGAAATAATATATTAATATTTCGATGGGTGAATATCAATTGACCCAAAACCATCATCCTTATAAATATATATGTGTAAAATTTAAAATTTAAAATTTAAACATTAAGAAACTCTTATGTGTAAATAAAAAATATTAATATTTTAATATAATTGAATCGTCATGTTTAATTATAAATTTCATCATTACTCATTCTATAGGTGATAGTCACAAATTTTATCTCAAAAGTTAAAAACTTTTAAGAGGATTTATCACCAAGGCAATCATAAAGGACATTACTACAATTAGGCAAAACTAACACATAAAGTGCGGATGTGATTGAGGATTTGAGTCCTAACTCCAAAGGAAGCAGTCATGAATGACCCATGTGATCCCCATATGATATGATTCCCTCATAAATCTATTTCTAGATGAATTTCACCAGCAAATTTTATTTGCATTAACCAATGAATTATAATATCTCTTCACTTTAAAAAATATTGATAGAGTTGTATGCCATTATTATCAAAGTATGAGAGGAAAAGATGGAGGGTCGTTTTCCTCTCTTAAAAAACGTATACTACAACAATTGACAAAATTCCAAAACAGAAAAAGAAAAAGAAGAAGGTTTGTATATGATGAAGGGGGAACAGTGTCAGCTTGGCGTGCCTAAGACTGTACACTTTGTATATTGATAGAAAAGATTAAGGGGTCCTCATGGCCTTGAGCGGAAAAGAGGCCACCCCCACTTTACAGTTACAGCTGAAATACAGAAGGGGAAAGAAAAGAAAGTAGAACTGATTTCTCGGATTAAAATAAGGGTAAATGGCACTTCACTTCCCCAAATTTAATTGTTTTGACACATTATTTCTCAAAAATACTTGAAAGGGACTTTACCCCCCTCAACTTAGAGTTATTGGAACACTTTACCCCCCCAAATACAATTTCTGCCAGATTATATGGTTGGAGAAAAAGATCATTCTTATCATTTTCACTTTTTCCCACCTTCCTCAACATATCACTTTAGGGGTGTCAATTTGGGTGGGTTCGGGTTGGGTTGAGGTAGGAGTATAATATAAAAATAACAAACCCAAACTCAACTCAACCCGATGTTAAACCCAAAAGGCTCAACCCTAGCCTGACCCACAAAAGATAGTACCAGGTTCGGGTTGACCTGATTTTTTGTTAGGTCACCCAACAACCTGATAAATCTGACCCAACCTAACCCAAAATGATAAAACTGATCCAACCTAATCTATTTATTTTATTTTTCATATTTATAAATTCTAACATTATAATCCAGTAGAAGTTTGATATACAATAAAATCTAAAATTCGGCATAATCATTAAAGTCGAAGAAATATAATAACTTTAAAACTTGTCATGTCCATAAATACTCCGAATACCAAACCATTGTTCAGTAATTGAATTTTTTAAAATTTTAATTTTTAGATATATATTATTTAGATTTTATTTTAATAAGTTAATTTATTTCAGGTGGGTAAGGTTGGGTTGGATTGGGCCAGGTTTATTAGGTTATTGCGTCACCTGCTTGTTTTTTTAGGTTAGGCGGGTTGACCGAGATCAACCGTTTTTTTTTTTTTTTTTTTTTTTTTGGATCCAACCCAATTTGACCCAACCCCAAAAACGCCAAACCCAAACCTGATTTTTTTCAGGCGGGTCATTGTGAAGTCATCGGGTTGAGTTTGATTTTAACACCCTTACTTTACGCAATGTGTTGTATATATATTCCCTTAAGAGGGCTATTAGTTTGTAAAGTGCATTTTTTGCTAAACTAATTAATTATGTTTGTAATCGAAAGACTGAGTTAGTTGTTAATCTAATATATATATATATATATATATATATATATATACAGAGTATGTGAGGACTTCTTCCTCTTTTCTTCCCAATTAGCATGACTATAGTTTAGAGAAATAACAAAATTAATTATTCTAATTCTTTAAAGATAGTTTAGATAATCTTAGCATTACTAAAATAAAGCATGAGCTTTGATACTATTTCCTAAAAACGTCTTTTATAAAGTAAGAAAATTTTGTTTTAAAGTAAAAATAAGGTTAGTGATTTTGCTTCTCTAATGTGGTTGGCAGTGTAATCTTACTAGATAACAAAATGAATTAATCATTTGAAAATGAATTACAACATAGTCATATGAATGAAAAACTAAAAATACTTCTAACTAAAATACATGTACTAAAACTCATTCAGTTGTATTTTAATCAACAATTAATTCCCTTAACAATAGGAGAAGGCAAACGAGCTAATTGAATGTAAGAAGAAAAAAAATAAGAACCCCAACATCCTATTATTTTTTATAGATGAGTTTCTTTATTTTTAAGCTAAAAAAATGTAGAAATGATAAGAGTATTTGGATTCTTTTTTTTTTATTGGAAAAAGGGGGGGCGGGGAAGTAAAAATGACAAGAATAGCCTTTTTCCGATCATATAATCTGCTAGAAATTGTATTTGGGGGGCAAAGTGTTCTAGTAACTTTAAGTTAAGGGAGGTGAAGTACCTTTTAGTTATTTTTGGAGGCTAATGTGCCCAAAAAATTAAATTTGGGGGAGTAAAGTGCTATTTACCCTTAAAATAATGTGCAACACTTTTGGACATATTATTATATATTTACATATAGGGTAAATGGCACTTCACCCTCCTAAATTTAATCATTTTGGCATATTACCCCCCAAAGATAACTTAAAGCTACTTCACCCCCTCAATTTGGAGTCATTGGAACACTTTGCTCCCAAATACAATTTTTAGCATATTATGTGAACGGAGAAAAAACTATTCTTGTCATTTTTACTTTCTCCTACATTTTCCCACTCAAAAAAAGGAACCTAACTATTTTTGTCATTTCTATATTTTTCAACACAAAAATAAAGAAACTCATCACACCAAGAATAATAGGATACTAGGGTACTAATTCTTTTCTTACCTTCAATTAGTTTGTTTGTCTTCTCCTATTGTTTAAGGAATTAATTGTTGATTGAAATACAATTGAATGAGTTTTAGTACATGTATTTTAGATAGAAGCATTTTCAATTTTTCATTCACATGGCATGGATGGTGGTTATGCTGTAAATGACATATTCAAATGATTAATTCATTTTGTTATTTGGTAAGATTGTTCAATCAACCACATTAAAGAAGCAAAATCACTAACATTATTATTACTCTAAAATAATTTTTTCTTACTTTATAAAAGACATTTTTAGGAAATAGTAAAGCTCATGCTTCATTGTAGTGTTACTAAAATTATCCAACCAACCTTTAAAGAATCAGAATAATTAATTATGTCATTCTTCTAAACCATGTTCATGTTGATTAAGAAGTAAAAAGTAGGAAGTTCTCACATACTACACCCTTTTTTTTCCTTTTTTTGGCTAACAGCCAATTCTATCTTTCGATTACATACATAATTAATTAGTTTAGAAAGAAATACACTTTACAAACTAATAGCCCTCTTGAGAAAATATTTATTCAACACATTACTTAAAGTGTCGTACAAATATGCTGAGAAAAATGGAAAAAAATGGAAATGACAAGAATAGCATTTTTCTCCAGCCACATGATATGTCAGAAAATGTATTTGGGGGACAAAGTATTCCAATAATATTTTAAATTATCTTTAATGAATAATGTGTCAAAATAATTCAATATGGGGGTGTCAAGTGCCATTTACCCTTAGATATATTACTACTATCTATATAGGGGAATGCATGTGGCTACGGAAGCCATGGCACGTGAAAGGAATTTCTACTGCCGAACAAATTAGCTTGAGCAGGAACTCACGTGGCCTTCCCAAATTTACTGATGGTTCTTCTATTGAACGTTGCATGCACTTGCCACGTGGATTCTGGGTTCTGATATTCATGCAAATCAAAATAATAAAATAATGGCTAATTAAATGGACAATATTAGAGCAATATCACTGACAAAAAATCTAAACCTACCCACCCAAAACAAATTGTAAAAAAATATATATGTATTACATCATTTGTTAATTGTTACAAAATTAATTAAGAGGCAGTTAATTCTAGAAAATGAGGTAAAAAAATCTGCTTGCATCGATTTTGGTGAAAGAAGAAGATTATATATAAGGCATGTGCTGTTACCTTGAAGAAAAAAGAATTGGCTTTAGCGGTTTGGGTTTCATCAGGTACTTCTGTTTGGCTTCTCTTCTTCCTTTTTTTTTCCTTCTTTCTTTTTTTTTTTTTTTAATTTTTCCTTCATTTTCTTGGGGTAGCAAGGTCTGTTGGGCTTGCTTTTGGTTGTTGAAAATTGATTTAGGTTCCTTTGGCAAGAAGATTTTGATGAATTTAGGAAGACCCATTTGCTTGTAATGTATTTGTTGTTTTTATGCAATTTTCTGTTCTTCCTAAGAGAGATCTGAAAAGATTGGGGGGTTTGGGGAGTTAATAATAGGGGTTAAAAGGGATTTGGGATGAGATTAATTTAATAATAAATGTGATTAAGAAGTGATTAAAGTGGAGTTGAAGTCTTTGGTTTGAAGAGGGGATGATGAACCTGACTACCTGAGAGAAGATGAGTAAAAATGAAGTTCAGAAGGCAGTGGGCTGTGTGCGTGTGTGAGGGAGAGTGGGGGAGGGAAAGAGAATGTGGGTGAGATAAGAAATTACGGGTGACGGGTGTGAAATGGGAATTAGATATCTAAAAATTTAGTAACATTAGATGGAACAACTCAACTTTGACTCCCTAAGATAAGGTAATTTAATTTAAGTACATAGATTTTTTTCCCTACCTTTGGTGTATTTTTTTACATATTATATTTTTTTTCTTTTTTAGCATGGTGCGACAAGGAGAAAATTCTCAAATAATCTTAAAAGTAGATTACACTAATTATTATTATGACAATCAAGACAAATATTTAAGAAAAAATAGATTACAATGTTGATTGTGAAAATCCTCATAATTACACTAAACAATATTGCAACCTTAATGTCTAAAAAGTTGCACTCTTGTTCCAACAAAACCAAATTGGGGGAAAACCATACCCAAAGCATATGATCATAACCAATTAATGTCCACAACCAAAACCTCACTACAACAAATTGCACTTCATGTAACAAAAATTTTGATAACAAACATAAAATTCGTTATATATGTTAGATTTATTGTAACAAAATTGATTTATTGTTACAAATAACATTTTCTTTAGTAACAAAGTAAAAGTCTTGTTATCTTTAACTCAAATTTGTTATCTTAAATTTTTTATGTTTGTAACTAAATAATTATTCGTTACGAAAAATGTTACTTTGTTACATATAACATTGTTCGTCATATAAGAATATATATTTGTAGCAAATTTTGGTACCTTTTGTAATAAGAAAATATTTTTACAAATAAAATATATTGTAACAAAGTTTTTAGTTACTAAATTTTAATTAACTTTCTTCCAAAATTCATTCCCTCCAAATATTAATTGTACACATATGATAACAATGATTTTCGTTACTAATTATAAATGAATATTAAATTAATTTTTTACTAATATTTGTGGGTTGGACTTTTGTTCAAGAAATGGACTTCACAATAATGTAAAGAATTTGTTAATTGGGCTTAATCAGTTTTTTAGTGAATTATTATTGAACTGGATTTTATTTTAAAGATTGAGTTTGAATAAATTTGAAGTGAATAATCCATTAGTTGGGCCAATTTCTTTAAAATATTGGGCTTTATAACTTTTTTGTGAATTATTCAATGAATTGAGAGTTTTCATTTAGGGAAAAAAAGCAAAATTAGTCCCATAACTATGCCCCTACTAGCAAATTTTGACTTTATCTTTTCGAGCCGCAATTTTGGTACACTAACTTTTGAATTTTGGCAATTTGAGTACAAATTCAGCCCGAATCCATTTGCAACAGGCCCGATCCTACGTGGTGCCACGTCACATCCTCTCACCTATGTGGCATGTGGTGTGGCAACCCCTTCTTGCCATGTATTTTACTAGAAAAAAATGGAAATTTGCACAAAAAATTAAAAATAGGTACATAAAAATTGAAAAAAGCAAAAAGATTAGAAAGAAAAAGGGATAAATCTTGAAAAATATTTATATACTTATATATATATATATTCACATATATAAACACACATACACATGTATCCCACTTGCTAAATTATTGAATTAAATGAATTCAGTCCTAAAAAAAATTTAAAACTTGCACATTAGAATTTAAAATATCAAATATCCTTCAAATTTATAAAATTTTATTTCATACAAATTTACCATCTAATTTTTTTTTTTAATCTAATTTATCACTTTATGCCATATAATTTTAATAATATTAAGTTAAAATATATAATAATGTTAAAATAGTAAAATATCTAAAAATTTAAATAAATTTTATTGACTTTATTTATTAAGTTAAAAATGAAATAAAAATTAAACAATAAAAATTTAAGTCTATCGTATTATCTATATAATTCAAAATTACATAATAATATTAAAATGATAAATCTATCTAAAATAATTCTGTTAAATATAAATATATTTTATTTATTAATTCAAATATGACAAAAAAAAAAAAACTTAAACAATAAAATTTTAAGTCTATCATCCTAACTATATAATTATAAATTACGTAATAATATTAAAATAAAAAATATTCTAAACATTAGAATTTAAAATATCAAATATCCTTCAAATTTATAAAATTTTATTTCGTAAGAAATTAACATCTAATTTTTTTTTTAAAATCTAACTTATAACTTTAGGCCAGATAATTTGAATAAGATTAAGTTAAAATATTTAATAATGTTGCAGCATCCCTTCTCAGGACGGCACCTAAGTGGAGGTACTACCAATTCAATCTTAATATTTCACTCATAGCAAGCAATAGGCCCATAAAATTTCTCTTCAAATCCTTCAAGAAAGGCATAGTACTTTAACTTAATATGTTCTGGCAAAATAACTAAATACATAACATCATCAAAATATATACAAGTTTAGGCCTTCATGATCATTCATGACATATCACAACATTTCAAAATCAACTTAGCATACATGGAAACCTATATCCACAGCTAGTACACTTCAAAATGCATTCAAGCCTAAAGACCTCGTTCACCATCTTTACCTATTTGAAACAAATCAAATAACAAGGGAAGATAAGTCATAAGGACTTAGTGAGGGAAAAGAGAAGAATAAGATTTAAAAAGAAGTTAATGAAGTACGACTATTGGTGAATAATTTGATAGCAACAAGAAAGTCAGTATGAATAAACGGCGAATATAATACACATGTAATCAAAATTAACAGGCTGTTGGTCATTCCATCCTTATTACTCCCAGATCAATGTATAATTACTAGTACCGGACGTCGGTACAGTAAAAATAAGATTTTCTTATTTCTCCATTGCTCGAACACTCAACTCGGCAGGTAATAACTTTCTTTTATTGGCATGGTTGATCGCATACCAGATCCCACCACTCAAGTTTGCTACCTCCAACTCCCTGTTCAGTTAGGATCGTATGTGGGTACTAGTCGGGAGATCTATCACCACCGGTTCATTCCGCCTGGCTGTCGTTTCGGACCTAGCCCCGGGTCCAAGTCCCCCCCATGGCGTCCCTCCGGGTGATATCTGGTCCATGGCGTCCCATGAGTTAATGTAATATAATGCCAACAGATCTAAGTTGCACCTTTAAACATTCAGTATGATTATGACAGATACGTAGTTGAATCAATAATGTATACTAGCCAGCAAGGCCGTTTAGGGTTCATGACACAAGGCAACCATGTAACATAACAGAACAATAGATCGACACGATCCTTTTAACAAATACCAGACTTATAAGAAGCTATCAAGTTATGTGGGGACAGCGGGCAAGGCTGCAGGGTACAAGGGACAAAATTATGATAATGTAAAGAAAGTTCAGGGCACTATAACAATCAGAAAAGAAAAATATGTATCAAAGATAACCCTCACATGGGTGTCTGAATCCGATAACAGAATCAAAGATATCTTAACAGATCATGGATTTCAATAACAGTACAGTCAGTTCGGAACAATAACCCTCACAGGGGTGTTTAAATTAGACAACGAATAACAAATCGGATTCCAAACACAATTCATATTTCAAATAAACAGAGTGCAGTACAAAATAAAAAAACCCACACAGGGCTTATCATGAATAATAGATAATGAGAAAAAGGTGCCAGATTGGCAGACCCTCACCTTTGTAATTTTCAGATATAGCAACCATAGTTAGCAATCCTACTTGTCGGCAGGACCCACTTTGTTGTTACCTAACAAAAGGGTATTTCCATTACAATCCTCCTTTGATTCTTAATACGTGAAATTAAACTATTAACAGTCCCTAAAACCTCTAATTAACTAACTAATATAGTAATCAGGATTCGATCAAATCTACCGGTACGAGATATGATAATTAAGATGATTACTATAGAAATAATTACAAAATTATTTCAATCCCAATAATAGAATGAATTCTAGTCTTAATTCATGATTCTCAATAAATCATCCCAAATTGACAACAATAATCCATTATCGTTCATTCAACAAGTTTAATCCTCC
Organism: Jacaranda mimosifolia; assembly: GCA_018894105.1. Taxonomy (NCBI): domain Eukaryota; kingdom Viridiplantae; phylum Streptophyta; class Magnoliopsida; order Lamiales; family Bignoniaceae; genus Jacaranda; species Jacaranda mimosifolia. The sequence goes on from CM032121.1 coordinate 23,116,908, forward strand.
TTGTCAATATTAATGTCCCAATTTTCATAATCGTCAAGTGGTTTATATACTTAATGCACTTAACTAATCCAATTGCAAATAATATTTCAATCCAGTTCCATTATATTATACCATAATCCATGCATTCATGTCACATATATATCCAATTCCTACATCTACTCCTCATTTCTTGGCAAAGATACAAGGCTTCAAATGGAAAGGTACAACATATACATATATATATATCAAGGTACAACCCAAAACTAAATTCCAAGATTGGCCATCGGAGTTCCGAAACCACAAACCAATTATACGAGTGTGATCGTCGCGTCGAGGAGAAAAAATAATCTCTCTACTGCCGCCGCCGCCGCCGTCCATCGCTGCTGGAAAATGCAATGCCACCACCCAGAGAAGCCTCTCACCGTGAGCTTTCCAACGCCCAGCTCCATTTTCAGCTTCTCTGCCGGGAAAAGCCTCAAACGCCACCCTAAAGTCCTAAAATCACGTTGCTCAGCTGCGAGGTTTTCGCCAGATTTCGACTCCACTGCTGCGTGAAACGATCATGCAACAACACCACTGAGGTCCTCCAGCCGAGAGCTCCCAAAAACGCTGCCCAGAAGTCTGTTTAGGCCACTACCCCGCCGTCCATCAGAAATGGGTTTTCTTCAAGCTTCTCAGTTCCGGTGGTCCTCCACCCAGAACGCCACGTGCAAGGTCTCAACGTGAAGCTGGTGAAGTGGGGAAGAGGGTAAACGGTTTGGTTTGGAGAAAGGTGGTCACCAGAATGGAGGTCGCTATGTGACGGTGGTCACGATGTGGAGGAGAAAAAAAGATGAAGAAATAAATTCTGCCATTTTTCTTTTATCAATTCCAACTTTTCCAAAATTTGGCACCCAGAATTATCTTCTTCTTCAATTAGGCCCTCCATGAAAATTGCAACACTTCAATTCAGCTCCAAGAAATAATTAATGTTTAATTGAACCCCTTTAACCCAAAATAAACACCATGCAACCCCAAGAGTTTCCAATAAATGTTCAATCAAGTCTCCCCAAATTGCAATCCAACCCTAAAACTTTCAAATTTCTTGCAATTGAATTCTTTTTATTATTTTTTCCAAGCCCTAAAATCTGATCAATAAATCTCTTAATTTCTAAATCATTATTTCCGAAAATATTGAATTTCAGGGGTGTTACAAACTCCCCACCTTAAAAGAATCTGGTCCCCAGATTCTCATCCGAGTACTGTTCCAACTAACAGAAAATGAGTAGATTCAGTTTGTTGATCTACATCTTTTCTTCATTACATTCCGCCAGGATTGTTCCTTCAAGTCCTGACACATCTTCATGCTTCTCAAGTGCATCCTTTATCTTGACTTGTGTGCCTTATCTAACAATCTTTCTTTCATTTCTTCTGGTACACATATTTTCTTACAGAACAAAAGAATACCTTGAATATCGGTATTGAACTCAAACTCTCCAAAAGGATCAACTTTCCTTCGGTTTCAACATAACACATGTTCTTAGGCGTTCTAATGCTTCTGCTTCCAGTAAATGAGCCATTGTAGCCTTTCAACTCACGACATTGGCTACTTTATTCGTCTTTTCGGGTGATAGGTGCTGCAAGAGTAACAGTCTTCTAGAATTTCAATCCATCACATTGTCTTATGTTCGGATCCTCATTTTAGTAAAATGATTGACCTTACTGAGTTACTTTAGTCAATTAGTCAACTATTTAGACAAATGCTGCATAATTCTTCGTTAACAGCCGACAAGATACAGAAAACTATATACTTTTATCACATTTTCCAGTCTCTTCCAATTGACTACCGCCTCTAGCGCAGAGAGATCAACTTCTACCCCATCTGGAGATATGATATATCTAAGAAAAGCCACATTCTTATCTAAAATCCACACTTGCAGATTTTGCATACAACTAATGCTTTCTTAAGGTTCCGAGAACTATGCATAAGTGCTTTATGTGATCTTTTCTAGTCTTCGGCTGGAAGGACTCTTATTTCAACTCCAGCTTTTAGAAGATTCTTGTCCCCACAGAAAGCCAAATAATACTTCTACATGGACTAGGATAATGAATTCAATTCTTTCGGGAATAATTTCGAGTATTCAGCTATCACTTCGTGTAATAGACCTTAATCTCGAGTTGCATAGTTCGAAGAAGTATGACATATATGAAAGAATGCAACATCAAAATCATATATGGCATTATTATAATTTCCAAATTTAGAAATCATACATTCTGCCACTTCATAAGGATTAGGTGCCTCTTCTTCAGTCAGAGCATATGCTTGTTAAGGCTTTTAGCTTTTCACCAGTTCCTGCAACTTGTTTCCTTTTCCTGTAGGGGTTTACTTTCTCTAATTTGGGCAATCCTTGAATAAATGTTGATCACTACCACAAACTACACATCTACCCTGCTTTCTCCAACATCCTGATTCTTTATGGCCTGGTTTCCCACAATATCCACACGCTTTCTGTGTTAGACACGTGATTTCACCAGTTTGGTAAACCTGCTGATTGAAACCTGAATTTGTAACTTTGATTGTTTGTTATTGGGGTAGTCTTGCCCACTAGGTGACAGCCTTCCTACCCTTTTCCAACAGTTAGATTCCTCATAATTTAACATGCCACAAAATCCATAATTTCTTTATGATGTCCCAGATTGGATCTTCCGTCGTTTCTAACCCAAACCACTTCTTTTGCGAACAGCAACTCTGATCTCAGAAGTTGTTCCTATCTTTCCTTTCCCTCAATCTGTATGTACCTCAAGAGGTTCTTGTTCCACCTGCAAGGCCCTTTTTTAAGGCTTCATCAAAGTTAAACTACTCATAAGGTGTGAGGGTTCGTTGTATCTCAGATCTTAATCCCTTAACAAATTTCTTGGTTCTACACTGCTCTTTCTCAATACCTGTGGGGCATACAAAATCAACCTACCAAATCTTGCCTCATATTGCCACACTGTCATATCTGCTTGGGTAAGACCTTCAAATTCTTGTTTCCGGGTATCCCTTACTTCTTGTGGTAAATATCTATCTATAATTCCCACACAAAGTTGTCCCAGGTACGAGGTACTTTCTTATGCTCCCATCGTTAGCTTACTAAGGTCCACCAATGACCTGCAGCTCCTTCTAATAGATAGATAGAAAATATAAATTTGAGGTCCTCTGGGTAACCTAACATCTGAAAAATATCATCAATTTCCTTAATCGAAGCTTCTGATTTCTATTGATTTGATTCACCTATAAATATTAGAGGGTGAGACTTCAGGGCAACATTTTTGGGAGCGCTCAGTTAGAGGACCTCGATGGTGTTGTTGCATGACCGTTTCATACGGCGGCGGATGCAGAGGGGGAATCCGACGAAAACCTCGCGACGCAGCAAGGTGATTTTCTCTCAACATGTTTCTACTAGTGTGATTCTTAGTCTGTTTCCACAAAACATATTATATTCATATAATGTAGGTTCTATGTAAGAGTAATATATTTGATTGATGTAAATGGATTTTTTTATTTTTTTTCCTTTGGTCTCCCTTTTGCAGTGGTGTTTTCACAATAAATGAATATAAGATCAGAGATTGTTTTTGAGGCAAGAGTTAACTTTCCTCATCAACAGTAATGGATTGTCTATTTGGCAGGGTAGAGCAAGTCTGTTGTTAGTATACTTGCTGCCTGGTCAACTAAACTCTGCCATAAGCCCTAAAAAGCATGACGGTAAAGGTATGCAAAGGACCAAAAACATGTAGACCCAAAGTGTATAGGCCTGCGTGAGAGAGCCAGAGCCCCAAAGACTTGGGCAAACGTTAACGCGACTCCTCTAGATCAAGTCAAAAGTCAAGACATGAGGCTTGTTAAGTTGTTTGGATGAACTTTAAAAGATTGATTGAATGATATAGGATTAGTATTCACTAATGATCAATTAATTTGGGATTTTCAATAAAGTCCATCAAAGCAAAATCCAATGGTGCTATGGAGTTTAATTTAATTGGGCTAATATGTCAATACTGATTGACTGATTGAATGTATGGTGAGGGTTTATTTATTTGTCTGATTTTTCTTACTAGAAATAACAAAAATGATTAGCTAGAATAATGATAAAGTCCCTCGATTAGATTTAGGGCTCCCATTTTATTTTGTATTCTAATTCTAATGCTAGTGCTACCTTCTTCCTTTGGAATTTAGAATGCAACTTTGTGATAAGAAGTCCCCCAATCCAGGGACGAGGGTTGTATGTCTTTTGAGGACTTGGCCATCTCTTGGATCTTGGCTTAGCATCCCATCTCAACCTCACTCAGTCCAACAGTAATCATAAGCGCTGAGGGAGACGACTGAGGAGGTACCCATCTGGGCCCAACTCAATAGCTTGGTCTATTCTCACAAATAGAAATAGAAATTTCAGTTAATGTTTTGATTAGATTAATAACACTTATAATGATGATCGACCTCTACTTATTAAATTCAAGTTCATTCGTAAAAAAATAATACAATTCATAAACTAAATTGACTCGTTACTTGGGCAAAATGAAGAACTAATGTACGTAAATACGCTATTAAACTAATGAAGAATGAAGCCCATGTTGAACAACTAAGGCCTGTTTGGTTTTATTTTTATTCTCATTTTTCATTTTCATCATTTCTATAATTTGAAAAAGCAGTCAGTGAAAATGAATTTGTATTTGGATAAATTATTGGAAAAATAATGATTATGTTATATTTAGTAGGTTGTAGGTGGAAAGAGATAGTGATAATAAAATAGAAAGAGGGAAGGCATATAGGTTATTAGGATAACATATATATAAGTTAAAGGGGAATGTGCTTTGAAAATGAAAATGAAAATGAAAATGAGGTCGGATGAAAATTTGTAAAAAGTTATGTATTTCAATTTTTAAATAGTAGAAAATGTGAAAATGAAGTTTGGAAATGAAACCAAATTGGCCCTTAGCTTTACAGCTAGTTTGTTTATGTTTTCAAATTCATTTTCACCCATTTTTAGTATTTGGAAATAAATTATCAACAATTTATCATCATTTTCACTTATATTCCAAATCATTTTCATCTCAAAATGCATTTTTCAATAACCTATATATCTTCTCCCAATAACCTATATATCTTCTCTATCGTCTTCATAATTGCCATCTCTATCTAGCTACAACCTACTAAACCCTATATAATTATTAGTTTTCCTATATACTATCAAATACAAACTTATTTTTAACTTAATTTCTCTAACTAACTTTTCAAAATTTAAAAATATCAAAAAGGAAAATTGAAAATGAAAACATATCCAAATATGCTCTTAGTTAAACCTATAACTAACTTTTCAAATTTTAAAAATGCTGAAAATGAAAATTGAAAATAAAAACATAACCAAATATGCTCTAAATGAAACCGATAACTAACTTTTCAAATTTTAAAAATGTTGAAAATGAAAATTTTAGGGTTGTCAATGGATCAAATTTTAATACAAATCCGATTTGAATTAGATTTGGATTTTAGGATTTTTAATCGATTAAAATATTCGATGGAACAAATCCGATTATAAATATCCATAATCCAAAATAAGTGGATTGGATATGGAATTAAGTAATCCAATCCGTTAAACATCTGATCCGAACTTCAACAATTTTTTATTAAATTAATACTTATATATTATTAATAAAGATTTTAAACTAAAATCTTTATATTATATTGGCCTAATGTTTATATTATGGTATTAATATTGAGTCTTAATTTAAAAATAAGCCCCACTCTGAAAAAAATATCAAATATAATAATGTATAATAATTTATCTATATATTAATATAATGTTGTATAAGGGTTCAGTATTCAAATATTTAACTTTTAGACCAATATGTGATAAAAAATTACAAAAAAATCAAATTACTTTGCAAATACAATATTTTTATATAATTCAAGGGGGGGGGGGGGAGATTGGGTCAAATTTTTTATTGAATTTTGGATATCCATCATATTTGGATGTGATACTGACTAATAAAGATTTTATAAAATATCGGTGAAAGTAGGAGATGGACAAGGATCCATAAATTAAAACCAAAATAGGGTAAAATTTAACTTGTTATCTCCAACCCAAATATGGCAATTTGGGTAGGTCAAGTGGGTTCGGGTTGGACTGAAGTAGGGATATAATATTAATTTTCTCAACCTGAACCCAGCCCAACTTGATGATAACCTGAAAGTACTCAATCCTAACCCAACCTGATTCGTATTAGGTCAAGTTTGGGTTGACCTGATTTTTAAAATAAATAATTTAAATATTTATTTTAATTTTAAATTTTTTTTTGGTATTTTTATTTTTTAATTTTATCTATTTTTAATTTTTAATAAATTAGAATAGGAGTGAGGAGTTCTCAATATAACTTCACAAATGCACTCAAATAATTTTAACTGAACCATATAATATATTGATTTTTTAGGACTTTTTTCCCCTTCTAGTATCTATCTGCATCATGAAAATATTGAAATCACAAAGTGTTTTACTTTTAAAAATATTATACTTTTTTAAGTTTTACTCACCCACTCTCTTTAATTTTTGAATCTTTTGTGTCGATTAAATTATCTCTTTTAACTTTTTAAAATTAATTCCATTGTTTTTTAACTTTATATTGATTCAATTAAATAATAAATAAATCAATAAAAATATATTATCAAGTAAATAAGTAAAAAAATATTTTAAATTATACAAATAATTTTGTTATAAAAGTTTGCTGAAGTCTTTTGAATTTTTTATAACCTCTCAATAGGAAGAATTTTTATCTATTTATTTATGCAAAATCTTGCATTGTATAAAGCCGAAGAAAAACTTCTAGTACAGTTCAATAGTTAAAGCAGTGTTTTGTTAATTTTATGCAGTATAATTTTCATGTCCACTTGGATACAAAAATAACCACTAGAAGTAATTTAAAATTGTAATAATTCATCCTATATGGTTGTGAAAATAAATAAGACCAAAAAATGCCAAAATAGTAATTTTGATATTGCTAAACTTAAAATTTTTAAGCTTTATTTTGTTATTTTATATTTTTACTCCTAATAAAATTTAAATTTTATTTGTTTAATTTGAATTAGGTCGAGTTGGTTCATGTAGGTTTGGGTTGTCGTGTGATCCATAATCAAATTTTGGGTTGTTCGTGTAACCTGAAATTCAACCCAACCTAACTCATTTTCTTCGGATTCTTATTTATGTCGACCTTATTGGACCTGGACCCAAAATGGGTCAACCCAAACCCAATTTTTTCGTGTCCAACTCGTGTCAAGTTATCGTGTCGTGTTGAAAATTGCCACCCCTAAACCCAATCTTCTATCACCACGCCTTAAATTAAAATTTAAAGGTTGGAAAAATACCTTTGAAGAAGGAATCAAAGGAGTGAAGATCTTCCAATGGATTCCTCCAAATCAGGATCAACAAAGTTCTCTTTCTTGATCCTCTTCTTTGATCCGAATTCTCCACACCAAGGCCTTCAAAAATCATCAAATTTTGCACAGAATATCACCTCCAATACAGCCTCTTGGTGGCTGAAATGAAGGAGGAAAACAACTCCAAAAAGTCGCCCAAACAAGCTTCAAAATCAGCCACAATAGAAGGTTCAAACTTCTAATTCTAAGCTTCCCAAGCCTGAGGCCTCTAATGCTAGTCCACGCACCTAGGAAGATTTCTCAAATTCGCACACTCTACCACAACAAATTACACTTTTAGTAACGAATAAGTTTGTTACCATAAAGCTGAAATTTGTTACTCAAAATATTGGTAACGAATTTTTCGTTACTTAAGTTTAGTGCCCTAAAGCCCGTCGCAAAAAGTTTTAGTAACGAAATTTATGGTTCGTTACGAATGATGGACTTATGGTGAAGAAATATATCGTTACAAAAATATGATATTAGTAACAAAAAAGTGTAGTAGTTACAATAGATTTTTAGAGCGTAATGAAATATTTAAATACTAAAATATTGGCAATTTTGTTGCATTTTATTTTTTCGTTACCAATGCATAATATAATGATATTATTTATTTAATTAAGTATAGTTACTAATTGTTTATGTAACAAAATATTTGGTTACAAATAGTTAAATAAAATTTTAATTCAAAAATAAGTATTTCGTTACTAATGGAATAAATAACTAAAAGTTTTGTTACTAAATGTGTGCGCATGGGCTTTTGTTTGGGCTGCTCCATATGGATGGGCCATTCGACATCAGGCCTACGCCTGCTGGGCCGCTGAACTCTGGGCTCGACTCGGGCCATCGCCCACCAGCCCACGGCCCACCAGCAAGAGCGTCACAGGCCGGCCCACCCGTAAGAAGGCAGTAGGAACCAGCGCCTCGGGCCACCAGAGCTCAAGCCCAACACCCACATCAGCCCACTCGAGCTCAGGCCCAGCTCACACACCGGCCCTCCAGCAAGGCCCAGCGCCTACATCAGCCCACCATGTCCTGCCCCCCGACCGCCTACACCGGCCTAGTCGAGCGTAGGGCCAACACGCCCACGCCAACCCAGCGCCCGCGCAACCCCACCGGAGCACAGGCGGCCCAGCGCCCGCGTAGGCCCAACCAAGTGCCGGTAGGCCCAGGCCTAGCCGAGTGCCAGCCCACAGGAGCGCAACCAGGCCCAGGCCCAACTGAGTGCTGACAGGCTTAGGCCTAGCCAAAAGGAGCGCAGGCAGGCCCATCGCAAATTCATCCCAATTCGTTGGCAGTAGGATTCAATCCCGCAACCATGCCCACCTGAAGCAAGCATTTAACCATCTTGGTTGCATGTCCAAAAGTTAATATTTGCGTTTGCTCAATTAGCTTATTCATCTCTTCCATATAAAGCTCTCAAACAATTTCACATGTTTTCAAGCAAACATTATTTTATTTTTAAAAACAAAATAATAATTATCATTTGAATAAATAAAATAAGAGTATCAAATAGTGAATTAAAAGAAATAAATAAAAAGTGTGAGATAATTATATAACATAGTTGCATGAAGCAAATAAATTTTATTACATATATGTATATATAAATTGTTAGGTAAATGCTTAATATTTTTGTAGAAGAGCTTATAATATAAAATACTTTATTTTAGAAATTTATAAAAAATAATTGGCATTACATATATATAAATATTAAAAAAATTGTGAACAAAACCCTTTAAAGTAAAAAACAAAGGGCAATCTAACAAGCAAAAGTAATAATATTATTAATTCCGACGGTTTAGAAAAATCAGCACGAAGTTATTCATTCAGGAAATGTTATACTAACCGCCGCCATTTATTATGAATTCCACGGAGGTTTCAAAAAACCGCCAATAAATGGCTAATTCAATGGCGGTTTGGATAAATCGTTGCTCAACCACCGTCAAATTAATATTTTGCGGCGGTTGAGACAAACCATCACAAAATAATGCCGCGATTAACCTATTTTCTTGTAGAGTGTGTGTGTGTGTGTGTGTATATATATACTATATATGTATATAAGTTGGAATGAAAAATTATATTATATACATAGTTATAAATATTAAATATTTTTTAATTCAAAATGAATAAATAGAAAAAATAGATAAAAATAAAAGTAATTTAAATTTTATTGATAAAATTATATATATGTATATTATATATATGTGAATAAGTATAAATGGAAAAAATAAGTATACATGTCTGAATAATTCGAAAGAAAAAAGATAAAAATAAAAATTATTTAAAATTTTATAGATAAATTTATATATATATTTATAAAATGAGAATATATGAAATAATGAGAAATTTTGATTTTGATTATTTGAAAGGTTAACAACTTTTTTTGTTATTCACTATTTTTTGTTATTTGCAAAATATAATATGAATATCCAATTATATTTATAAAAAAATTTGAGAATGAATACAATAATTTGTTTTTTCTATATTTTATTTTACATTATAATTTCATCCTCATATTTTGTCACTAATTCATATTTTAAAATCAATTTTAAGTTAATAATTATTTTATCAATTTACTATAGTTTTAACTTTATATGACTAATGCCAAACTCTTTTCTTCACTTAATTATTCAATAACTAAGTTATGAGTCAAATTAAAAGGTTTCTATTAACTTATATACTAATATTGATTTTAACTTTATAATTATTTTATGTATTTATTTTGATTTATTTTACTTTTTTTTATCTTTACTATAATAGTTTTGTCTTAACTTAATTGATTTTTAATCAAAAATTAAAATTAAATAAGATTGTTTTTAAAAATTAATTGGCATTACATATATATATATATATATATATTAAAAAATAGTGGACAAAACCCTTTAAAGTTAAAAACAAAGAGCAATCTAATAAGTAAAAAAAATAATATTATTAATTGCGGCAATTTAGAAAAACTAGCGCAAAGTATATGGCGCGATTAACCTATTTTCTTATGGTGTATATATATATATACACACACACTATATATGTAAATAAATACGAATAAAAAATTATATTATACATATTTATAAATATTAAATATTATTTAATTCAGAATGAATAAATAGAAAAATAGATAAAAATAAAAGTAATTTAAATTTTATTGATAAATTTATAAATATGTATATTATATTTATGTGAATAAGTATAAATAGAAAAAATAAGTATACATGTATGAATAATTAGAAAGAAAAAAGATAAAAATAAAAATTATTTAAAATTTTATAGATAAATTTATGTATATGTGTGTGTGTGTGTAAAATGAGAATATATGAAATAATGAGAAACAATGATAAATTTATATATATGTATAAAATGAGAAATATATGAAATAATAGAAGAGAGAAATGAGAATAAAAAGAAAAGGAAAGAAAAGAAAAGAATGAAAAAAAAGAAAAAATAAATAAAATATTATAATAAAAAGTTATTTAAATTGAATTGTATATATGTGAAATGATTAAGGGTAAATTGATCTTTTTATATTACAATTACATTAAATGGGCAATAAATGTGGAGGGAGAGGCGGTGTGCGTGGTTTTATAAAACATAAAGAATAAAAGAAGCTGTTTTGTGTGTGTATATATATATATATTTTTTTTTCACATAAGGGTTTGACATTGATTTCACAAATCACATTAAGGTATATTTTCACATAAGGGTTTTTTTTTTTGTGCTAATGTAGTGTTTGGTTATATTAGAAAAATTATATTTTTGGTCTCATTGGATGGGGGGTTTGCACTTTCGGTAATTAATTAAGTTAACACTTATAGGACCAAAACTCTAAATTTTTTTATACATTTGGAATAGCACCTCAACTTCCATTAGTATTTAGGCAAAACTGTTAAATTAAAAAAAAATTAATTACCCAATAGCTCAAAATTTTGACTTATTTAGAAAATTTTCACAAAATTTGAATTGCCCAATCAACCTTCATTAAAAAAATTTAAAAATATATAACAAAATTCTCATAAAAAAAAATTTATATCTTAATATAAATATCATATAAATATATATATGTATAATATCAATATAAATATATATAAAATAAATATCATATATATATAATACCCACCTCCCTCTCCTCCAATCCCTCACTGCTGGCCATGGTCGGTGGCTGGCCATGGAAAAATGGCCAGCGGCCAGACTGGCCGGCCAGGGCCAAGACTGGGGTGGGGTTGGCGGGGTGGAAGAGGCAGGGTGGGTACGGGGGGTGGGATGTGGAAGAAGGAAGGAAATATATATATATATATATATGTACATTATATACTTATTTATTTATTATTAGTTAATAAATTTTAATTAAATTAACTTAAATTAAATTTTTTTACGTATGTTATTTATTTAAAATCGTTACATTATTTTGTTCAAAATATTTATTTATTTAAAATTACTAAAATTATATTGTTAGGATAACATTTTAGATTTTATTTTCATTTAAATTATTTATTTTGATTAATAAATAAATTTAATTTTTTTATTTATATACACACACACATCAAGGTCTCACAGGGTTCCAACTCTATATCTCCCACATTTTGACTTATTTAATTTTTATTAATTAATAAATTTAATGAAATTAGTTTAAATTAGGGTTTGTTTGTTTATGAATTGGAGCATTTTGTCAAAATATTTTAGCAATATGATTTTTTGGAAGTGGAGTTGGAGAATGTGATGGTTGTTTGTTTGTATTTGGAGTGGTAGGTGAAAAATGAATTGAGAGAAAATTATTTATTTATTTGTGTTTTAGAAGGGAACAAGATATTATATCAATAATTTTTTTATTGGGTTGATAGGGTGAAATAGACATTTTAAAATTACTAGTGTTAGTATGATATTTTTAGATTTTATTTTTATTTTTAAATTATTTATTTTCATTAATAAATATTTTTTTATATTTAATAAATATATTTAACTTAATATAAATAAATTATTTTAGATATGATTATTTTTTAATATTATTGAGAAGTAATTTAAAAATAAAATCATATTTAATTAGGAAATGGATTTTATTTTAATTTTAATTTTATAATTAATAAATATGTTTAATTAAAATTGATTAAATTACTTTACATATGTTGATGGTTTTAAATTTTTATTTTTTTTAATCCAACTTTAATTAAAAGATTATTTAATATTTAAAAGAATTATTAATAAAATTATTTACATTTATTTTGAGTAATTTAAATAATATTAACATTAAACCCCATGTTAACGTTACAAATAAGCCCAAGGGTATTTTTGTGTTAAAGATAATCAAAACAGCTTTTGAAGGATATTTTTGAATTTTAATATAGATTTTCAACCGACGTCTACAAATTTGTTAAAGATGCTAACAATTCTTCAAATATTTAATTAATTATATGGGGAAAAAATAATTTTATTAAACTTATAACTATATTACTAAGTTTATATTATAATGTCGTGAGTATTTCAAAATAATTTCAAAATTTCCAACTATATTAAAGTTATACAAGTTGATCAATTTTAAAACAATTTGCATTAATTAAGTATAGAAAATTTTCAATAAATGCATGTTCAAATTGTCCATATCAATATATTATTAGTACAGAATATTTTAATTTTTAAAATGAAATTAATTACACGTAAAGACTAAAAATTTTAGAATTTATAAACAATTTTTCTAAAATCTTTTTGTTGAAAAACAATGTCCTAATAAATAATAACAAAAAATAGAATTAAACTTTTAACCTCCATAATAATACATCATAATTCATCTTATAATATAAGATAAAATAAATAATTTTTGTACATACTATTTATACACAAAATGGAGAGAGGAGCAAAAATTTGGAGGGAATAAAAAAATAATAAGGGAATTCATTTTTGGAGGGAAACTTGTTTTTTTAAGGAAATATAATATATAGACCAACTAATTCTTAAGAACAATTTGTTCAGGTCTATGAAAGTTAATAATCATTATATTTAATAATATACTTTAAGTAGCCAATACAACGATTAAATACGAAATGTAAAATTAACAGGCCTATCTTCAGGGACCGTTTTCTTTTCATTAAGTATTATGACAAACTAGATTTCTTTGTTTTCTTTTGTTATTCAGGTATGTAACATTTAACTATTTATTTTAAGGAGTTTTTAGAATTTTTCTAAATAAATATTGTAATAAATTATAATAAAAAATTAAATTGTTAAGCACCAAAATTCATAAGTCCAAATTATATGTCATTTAACTATTTTAACTATAATAGAAAATTGTTTAATAATTTAAAAAATTATATGTCAATTCATCATATAAAGCTGAGATAAAAGAAATTGATTTTGCTATAGATTACTTATACAAAAAAAAAATGGAGGAGCTAAAATTTAGAGGAATCGAAAAAATGAAAAAAAAAATCATTATTGTTAGAGGGAATCAATTTTTTGGAAGAAATCAAGTTAAATTATTATGTCAAACTAATAATAAAAACAATTGTCAATATTTTTTATGGGCCAATTTTGGAGGGAATACAAAGTTGGAGGGAAACAAAATTGCATTGCCATTCAAATTCATTAAATAAATTTATACATATGTATAAAATAAGAATATATGAAATAATGAGAAATGAGAAATAATGATAAATTTATATATGTATCAAATGAGAAATATATGATGAATCTTCTTTAAATTTTATTGAAATTTATATATATATATATATGTATAGATATACTACATATGCATATAAGTATGAATAAAAAATTATATTATATATATGTTTTTATAAATATTAAATATTATTTAATTTGGAATGAATAAATAAAAAATAGATAAAATAAAAGTAATTTAAATTTTATTTATAAATTTATATATAGGTATATTATATATATGTGAATAAGTATAAATAGAAAAAATAAGTATACATGTATGTATAATTAGAAAGAAAAAAGATAAAAATAAAAATTATTTAAAATTTTATAGATATATATATATGTATAAAATGAGAATATATGAATTAATGAGAAATGAGAAACAATGATAAATTTATACACATATGTATAAAATGAGAAATATATGAAATAATGGAAGAAGAGAGAAATGAGAATAAAAAGAAAAGAAAAGAATGAAGAAAAAAGAAAAGAAATGAGAAATATATGAAGTGCTGGAGGGGAAGGGTAGGGATTCTTCTTCTTCTTCTTCTTCTTCTTCTTCTTCTTCTTATTATTATTATTATTATTATTATTATTGAATTCTTTATTTATATTAATTGAATAATTGAATAATTTTAGAATATTTTTTATTTTAATTTTATTATGTAATCTACAATTATATAGATAGGATGATAGACTCAAAATTTTATTGTTTAAGTTTTATTTTGTTATATCTGAATTAATAAATAAAATATATTTATATTTAATAGAATTATTTTAGATGTATTTATCATTTTAAAGTTATTATGTAATTTTGAATTATATAGATAATAGGATAGACTTAAATTTTTATTGTTTAATTTTTATTTCATTTTTAACTTAACAAATAAAGTCAACAAAGTTTATATAAATTATTAGATATTTTACTATTTTAACATTATTAAATATTTTAACTTAATATTATTAAAATTATATGGCCTAAAGTTATAAGTTAGATTTAAAAAAAAAAATTAGATGATAAATTCGTATGAAATAAAATTGAATAAATTTGAAGGATATTTGATATTTTAAATTCTAATGTTTAGAATATTTTTTATTTTAATATTATTATGTAATTTATAATTATATAGTTAGGATGACAGACTTAAAATTTTATTGTTTAAGTTTTTTTTGTCATATTTGAATTAATAAATAAAATATATTTATATTTAACAGAATTAGTTTAGATGTATTTATCATTTTAATATTATTATGTAATTTTGAATTATATAGATAATAGGATAGACTTAAATTTGTATTCTTTATTTTTTATTTCATTTTTAACTTAATAAATAAAGTCAACAAAATTTATTTAAATTTTTAGATATTTTACTATTTTAACATTATTAGATATTTTAACTTAATATTATTAAAATTATATGGCCTAAAGTGATAAATTAGATTTTAAAAAGAAAATTAGTGGTAAATTCATAGGAAATAAAATTTTATAAATTTGAAGGATATTTGATATTTTAAATTCTAATGTGCAAGTTTTAAATTTCTTTTTAGGACTCAATTCATTTAATTTGATAATTTAGCAAGTGGGATACATGTGTATGTGTGTTTATATATGTGAATATATATATATAAATATATAAGTATATAAATATTTTTCAAGATTTATCTTTTTTTTTATCTTTTTACTTTTTTCAATTTTTATGTACCTATTTTTACTTTTTTATGCAAATATCCTTTTTTTTTGCCTAGTAAAATACATGGCAAGAAGGGGTTCCACATCACATGCCACGTAGGAGAGAGGATGTGACGTGGCACCATGTGGATCGGGCATGTTGCAAATGAATTCGGGCTAGATTTATCCTCAAATTGCCAAAATTCAAAAGTTGGTGTACCAAAAATATAAAGTCAAAATTTGCCAGTAGAGTATAGTTACGGGACCAATTTTGCATTTTTCCTCTAATTGAAAACTCCCAATTCATTGAATAATTCACAAAAAAGTTATAAAACCCAATATTTTAAAGAAATTGGCCCAACTAATGGATTATTCACTTCAAATTTCTTGAAGCTCAATCTTTAAAATAAAACCCAATTCAATAATAATTTTCTAAAAAATTGGTTAAGCCCAATTAACAAATTCTTTACATTATTGTGAAGTTCATTTCTTGAACAAAAGCCCAACCCACAAGTATTAGTAAAAATTTAATTTAATATTCGTTTATAATTAGTAACGAAAATCATTGGTACCATATGTATACAATTGATATTTGGAGGGAATGAATTTTGGAGGGAAGTTAATCAAAATTTAGTAACTAAAAACTTTGTTACAATATATTTTATTTGTAACAAATATTTTGTTGTTACTAAAGATACCAAATTTTGTTACAAATATATCTTCTTATATGACGGAAAATGTTATATGTAACAAAATAACATTCGTAACGAATAATTATTTAGTTACAAACATAAAAAATTTAAGGTAACAAATTTGAGTTAAAGGTAGCAAGACTTGTACTTTGTTACTAAAGAAAATGTTATTTGTAACAAAAAATCAATTTTGTTACAATAAATCTATTATATGTAACGAATTTTACCTTTGTTACCAAATTTTTTGTTACGTGAAGTGCAAATTGTTGTAGTGCTCTTTGCTAGAGAAGAGAGGAGGTAGAAGATGAATAGAGGTGGAGGTTTTGGAAGGAGGGGAGAGAGAGAGAGAGAGGACGGAATCTGGGGGGTAGTTGCTTAATACATGAGTTGTGCTACATTTTGGAGGGGAAAATGGAAGCTCTCACTAAGCTTTGTATGGCCGGCCAAATGGAGGCTTCCATCACACCATCTATACAAGTGCTAAGTTGCCAACTTGCTAGATTCTCATCTAGCTTGAATTTGAATTTTTAATTTCACAAATTAAAAATTCCAGCTTACTTAATTCAAATGGACTCTTTCATTTGATTTTCCCTCCAAAACTTGAATTCTCTATATAATTAAATTAACTCTTTAATTTAATTAATTTAACTTAACTCTTTAAGTTAATTGGGTTAACTTAACTCTTTAGGTTAACTTGATTAATTAAAATATCATATGGCACCAATTAAATTAATTTCTTAATTTAATTGGTCTAATTTAACTCTTTAAATTATTTTTATTAATTTAGCACTTAAATTAATCAAGTCAAAGTGAGTGACCAATTGATAATTAGCCGATTTGATTTCTCTCATTTATGCAAAACTGCCCACTAAGTAATTTTTTAACTCCTTAGAAAATTCCTCCTATCAAATAAGAGTTTTCTTAGATTTTTTGTGTGTGACCCATTAGATTCATCTATTTATTGGACATGAGCTCACATCTCTTTGTGATATTTTGAATATTAAAATATTCGAATTAGTTTAAACTCATTTAAATCAATAACTCTTTCAATTAATCTCTATTAATTGAAGAGTACCTAATCTTCATGGTCAATGTTTAGCACAAGCCCATAGAACCCAACTAATTGGATGAATAATTATGTCTAGATGAACTATTATAGCTTACGCCTACCATGAAAATGCGGTAATTCCATCTCCTACTCCTGAAAGTAGCCTAGGGCAAGATATTTGTCGGCTCCCTAATAGCCTCGATAACTATATCTCTACATCCAATGTTCAATTCCACTTTATCACCTCAACTTTGGAAAACATATTTTTCAAATTGTCATATTACCCTGCGCAAGGATTTCTTGGAATCAATCATTACAGAATACATAGGAGATGCACTCGTTCTTCGCAATAATGAAGAAATAGATCCCATTTTGAACCTCGCAAGTCTCCATCTTTAAGTAGCTTATGCCCAATCTAAACCACGGATGACTCGCTATGTGGTCAGGGCAAAGTCAAAGCATAAGGACCTAAACACAAGGTTACTATGGATCCTCAAGTCAAAGGACTAATTATATGCACTATCGTAAGCTTTGAAAATTCTTCACTACCGATTTGCCACTATGGTTATCTAGTGGATTCTCTGAGCGGGCCTTCAGTGAACTTGTTCTCTAACAAGCACCCACTAACATGCATCCATGTCTAACATACATTGCCTATGAAACGGGGTAATATACGACCCTTTGAAGTATTCATCATTAGTTCAAGTCTATCTGAATCTTAGATGCCCATTCTTATAAGATTCTATGACTTGGAATGTTTAAAATCATGACTTTAGAGACTTGTTTCATGATCACCATCATATGCGTGACCAAGTCCCCTAGACTTGTATGATTTAAGGTCTTCAACGAAATGCAAGTGAAAACTAAGAAAGCATAAAATGAATAGGTTCATTTTATATGATATTATTCAATCAAGATTGTCTTACAATTGGAGTAGTATTTACACGCCAATCCTCATTAGCTGCGGGGCACTATTCCAATAATCTCCCACTTGTCCTAAAGCCAACTCACTATGGCCTTTAATCCCATCTTCTCTACATGTCCTTCAAAGGCTTAACATGATAGATGTTTAGTTAGTAGATCTTTTATATTCTTTTCTGAGACTACCTCTCCACTCGGATGTCGCCTTTATCAATGATCTCGCAGATCAAATGATAACGCATTAAAATATGCTTAGATTGCTAATGAGATCTTGGTTCCTTTGCTTGCGCAATGGCCTCATTATTGTCATAAAAGGCAATTACTGGCTCTACAATACTAGGCACTACATCCAACTCTTGGATGAAGTTTTTCATTCAAACACCTTTTTTTGCAGTCTCCAAAGCCGCAATATATTCTACCTCAGTAGTAAAATCGATCGTGGTGTCTTGTTTGAAACTTTTCCAACTCACACCGCCGCCATTGAGGCAAAATATAAATCCTAAGGTGGATTTAAGATCATCTTCAGTGGATTAGAAACTAGAATCCGAAAACCCTTCAAGTTTCAGTTCTCCATTGCTGTATGCTAAAAATAAGTCCTTAGTTCTTCTTAAGTAATTTAGGATTGCTTTTACGATTGTCCAGTGACTTTCATCGGTATCGAACTGAAAGTAGCTCGTAACGCTTAGAGAGTATGACGCATCCGGTCTTGTACATTGAATGACATACATTATGCTCCCTATAACAGATGCATAAGGTATGTGGGACATTCATTCACTCTCATCTTTAGTCTTAGGGGCCATAGACTTAGAGAGACGAAGATCATGTCCCATAGGAAGGAATTCCTTCTTGGATTCTTCCATATTAAACCTTTTTATTACCTTGTCAATGTACGATGTTTAGGAGAGTCCCAACATCCTTCTTGATCTATCTCTACAGATTCATATTCCTAATACGTATGATGCTTCTCCCAAATCTTTAGTACACTCTAACCCTTCTCTCTCATTCCTAATGAGAAGAATGTCATTGACACAAAGCACAATAAACTAGATCGAACTCCCACTAGCCTTTTTGTACACATATAGTTCATATACATATTTGACAAAGCCAAACAATTTGACTGTCTTATCAAAATGTATATTCCAACTTCGGGATGCTTACTTTAGTCCATAAATGGACTTTTCGAATTTACAAACCTTTTAGCTCACTCTCTCCTTGTGGTTGCTCCACATAGATTTCTTCATCAATGTTTCTATTGAGAAAAGCGGTCTTTACATCCATTTGCCAAATTTTATAGTCATAGTAAATGACTATGGTAAGCATAATCCTTATGGACTTAGGCATAGTGACCGGTGAAAAGAGTTTCTTAGAGTCATTGAGTCTTTGAGTATAATCTTTTGCTACTAGTCTAATCTTAAATGTCGTTACCTCTCTGTCAACTTGTAGCTTACCCTTGTAGATCTACTTGCAACCAACGGGTACTATACCTTCTGATGGATCTACCAAAGTCCATACTTTATTGGAGTACATGGAGTTCATTTCGAATTTCATGGCCTCAGTCCAATGGCCCAAATCTATGTCTGATATAGCTTCTTCATAAGTCTTTGGATCACTATCCATTTGCCTCATCTCAGAAAGGAATTTGAACCTTTCGTGTTGCTTCTTGAGTTGGTTTGGTCTTCTAGGAGTCTGTGTGTTAAGCTCAGGATGCTCTTTTGTTTCTATCGCTTCTGGGATAATATGGTCATCTTGAACTTCATCAAGTTCAATGACAACGCTAGGGATGTAAATAAATATTCAAAAATTTGTTTACCGTTCGCATTCGCATCTGTTTATACAAAATTTATCTGCATCTGTTTAAAATAAATATTATCCATATTCAATTAGTAGATATTCAATTATAAATGGATACGGATATAGTAAATGCATATCCGATTTGTTTAATATTCGCTCTGAATACATATTTATTAAATAATATATTATTTATATTTTTTTAATAAAAATCCCATAATCTATATATGTATATATATAAATTATAATTGAAGAATTAGGAAGAAAAAGAATAAATTTAAAAAATTATTATAATATAGAGAAAAAAATTAAAGAATAAAGTTAATCAACATAAGTATTATTCATTGACTTTGTAATTAATATAGTTAAATGCCATTATTAATATTAATTAGTATTAATAATTAATTATAAATCCAATTGTTAACTAAAAATTATACTATTTATTTGATTTCTTTCTTTCTAATGAAATTGTACAATTTCTTCTATTAATTAAAAATATGTATTTATTATGCTTCATAGATTCACGTATTTGGATATTCACAAAAAGATGTCCAAATAATTATTATTGAATATGAAATTAAAAAAATAATTTCAATATGGATAAGTTTAATCAGATATGAATGCATCTTAATAATTATAATCAAATAAGGATATATCTGAATTCAATCAATATTCGATAGATACGAATATGTATATCATTTTTAAATATCCGGCAAATTCGTATCCTTGTTTGAATATTCAAAAAGTTAAATGGATACGAATATGAAAATAGTGTATTCGATTCGTTTAATATCCGTTTACAGCCTTAGACAATGCCTTTTCTATCCAATAGAAATTTCTTTTCCAAAAAGATGGCATTCCTTGAAACAAACACCTTTTGTTTCAAGGGATCATAGAAATAATAGTCCAAAAACTCTTTTGGGTATTCCACAAACTTGCACAAAGTGGATCTTGCATCCAATTTGTCTCCCACTAGTCTCTTGACGTATGCAGGAGACCCCCAAACTCTTAGATAAGAATAAGAGGGTGCTTTAGCATGCCATATCTCATGTGGTGTCTTTAGCACCGACTTTGAAGTTACTAAGTTTAGTATCTTCATTTTCGATTCTAAGGCAAATCCCAAAAGAAGATAGGCACATTGGTGAAGTTCATCATAGAACGCTCCATGTCTAATAAGGTGCGATTTCTCCTTTTGGCTACTCCATTATGTTGGGGTGTGCCGAGTATAGTCCATTGTGAGATAATCACATTCTCTTTTACATAACCCAAGAACTCGGTACTTAAGTATTCCTCTCTTCAATCCAATCGAAGAGTTTTAGTACTAAGTCCTTGTTGCTTTTCTACTTCATTCCTATACTTTTTGAACATTTCAAAAGCTTCAAACTTGTACTTCACAAGATACACATGTCCGAACTGAGTGTGATCATCGGTGAAGGTAATGAAGTAAGAATAGCATTCTCTTGCACCAACTCTTAGTAGTCCACATACATCCATATAGATAAAATCCAAAGGACTTCTAGAATGCTCCATTTATCCTACAATGGGAGTCTTGGTCATTTTTTCTTTTAAACAGGATTCACAAGTAGGAAGATCCTCTATGCCACTAACATTTAGTGCTTGAAGGGCTTCTATCTTATTTATCCTATTCTTGGAAATATGTCCAAGTCTAGCATGCCAAATATAGGCATTTTCTTGGTTATTTACCTTTCTTTTGTTGCTTTGAATGTGCATAAGTAATGGTTGGGAATCTAATATGTGTAATCCATTGTTTAAAGTACCACATGCAATTAAAGAGCCTTTCTTTATTGCTTTTAATTTCCCATCACTAATTTAAAAAAATCATATCCTTTAGAATCTAGGACAAGAATTGAAATGATATTCTTCACAAGATTAGGTACATAAAAGTGTGGATCTAATATAATATAAGAATTCCCTAAGTCTAACTTGGTAATGTCTTCAATCTTGGCTGCAACCTTTGCTCCATTGCCAAGGTGGAGGATCATATTCACATCAATACGTATCCTTCTTCTTTCTATTCCATGTAACAAATTACAAAGGTGAGAACCACATGCGGTATCAAATACCCATCAAGAAGAATTTGTAGTTAAGTGCACTTCAATGAACAACATATCTTTCATAATGGTTGCAACGTATTCTTTGCAGTTGTGCTTCTAATGCCTTGTTTCGACACAATAGAAATATGTAACATCCTTCTTGTCCTCATTGGAGGAGAATGTAAATCAAAGACTGCCTCATTGGTTACCAATATATTAACCAATTCGTTAATCATAACCTATTGTTTTGGCATGTTGAAGTTTATAACGAATTGGTCAAATAAGCTTGGTAATGATTGGAGGATCAAATCCACATAAGGTCATTTCCATTACCATGTCCAATTGAGCAAGGTTCTCAATGAGGTTGTATGGTCATGGACAGTTACCCCTTCAATCATTCTTATCCTAAAGAGCTCTCTAGACAATATGTAACGTCTATGTCTTGATTGCACCCTATACAACTTTTTAAGTGCATATGTATCTCATAAGCACTTTTCATGTTCTCATGAGATTTTTGGAGCTCATTGGACATTGATGCCATCATGAGGCAACGGGTTTAAAGATCATCTTCCACCCATTTTGTGAACACTCCACGGGCCTCATCGTCGGCAGCATCACCAACGGTATCCAGTGGACTTTAAGTAAGGGCATAAGTTTCTCTTTTCAGAGTCAAGAATTATTTTGAGGTTTCTTAACCAATAGCGGAAGCTATGCCCGATGAGTTTATTGGTTTCCAAAATAACGCTTAGTGGATTCTTTGCTATTGATTGAGATTTCAAAACTCTACAAAAGCGAAAAAAAGAATATAAGCATATGATTGAATTTGATATTTGAAAACATGTTAGTGGACTTTCAAACATGTTTTTCTCCCACTATTTTATCAAATTCCTTACCCTCTTAGGAATTCAAAAAATCGCATTTCCTAGTTAGAATCAAGGTCCAAGGCATCATTTGTGGGCCCATGACTTGTGAGACATCCACTAATGATCCTAAGGTAAGTAACTATTACTAATTGTATCTTTATGCAACCCTTGAATTGTTTTACCTCACTTTTTGTGTAAACTTACGACTCGCATGACATCTGTACTACTTAGTGTTAAGTCACACCTACCAATTAATCTTTAATTATAAATTCCACTATGATCATTCCACGACTCGTGAGATAATGTCATAGTGAGTTTTAAATTAGGTGTATCATATGCTGAGGAAGTGATCTTAGCTTTCCTCTAATGAAGTGTCCCATGATTCGTAAGCCAACACAAAATTAGGGTAGCTTCTTATGTCACTTTCCCATTGGTAGAAGACTTGGATTAATTAAAACTCATTTTAATTTGTATTCAATTTGACTTAATATTATATTGAACTAAGACTCTTCTAAGTTGAGGGATTTTCTTGCTTTGAAAGATTTCATCAATTTTTTTTTCTTATTTAGTTTCTCTATATCCTAACCATGCATCTCATACATCAATATGATAAAGAAATCGTAAGTAAGTAAATGCGCCTAGCATGCTCCTAGGGAGGAATGGCAATGAGCCTTAACCAAGTAGTGTACTTGGAGCCATAGGTGCACTACTTAGTTGATTTTATGTAGGTTAATTAAATCCTATCTAGTACATGAATGTATCCCATACATACATGGGTCTTCAAGCCTCCTTGATCCTCTTGGCCTCCTTTGTCTCATTGCAACATATTACAAGAGAAAAGAAATTCTCACCCCTAGAGTTCTACTCTCATAACAATTACAAAATAGAAAATCAAGAGGTATGCAAGCCCGTATAATACAACACATTTCAAACAACTTTAAACTCAAATAAAACCAATTAAAGGCTCATGTTCATCCCCATTCATCATCCATCATTCATTCAATAATTAAATGATAATAACAAGAAATGACATCCAATCCAATCAAGTAAATGCTTATCTTACAAACAATTAATTAAAAATAAAAAAATAGCATAACTCTTATGTAGTACATTTTTGCATTAACTTGAAGATTTTCTTAAACTTAACTTTAAAAGCAAGCAAAAAATGTCCAACATTACATTGAACACTTGCACAACTTTTGTGCTGAAGGCAAGTAAGGCACTAGGATCCAATAATAAAGCTTCAAAAGCTAAATTAACTAGTTCTTTACAAGCAAACAAGGATCTAAACATGCTTAGGATTCAAATTGAGATAGAGAGTTGCCTTGATAAGCTAAATCTAAAAGAAGGATGAAGAACTCTTCTCCAATCTAGAAAATGTCAAACAGCAATACAGCTGGAAAGATGCAACTTTTGAACAATCCAAATGCCTCTAAAAATTTTGGAAATTTTTAGTAGATCCTCAACTCTTTAATGAAGCTACTATAAAAATTTCATCAAAACTCCTTCTGGATCTCATGAAAAAAAATCACCAAGTCACTGCCTTAACAGGTGGATCTCCAAGGCACAACGATCCAATTGTCTTGCCTCTATCAATATGATCCACACACCAACGCTTTTTTCAATTTCTCCTCAATATTAGCTGGAGATAGAAAGGAGAAATATGAGCTTGATAGCCGATTTGGGGGTAGGAGAAGAAGAGGCAAGTAGAGCTTCAACTCATGAGGCAACACTTTGAAGGAGGGAAAAAAAATATGAGAATCTAATTCTTCACATGGAATTGTAATGGCCATCTACTCTCACCTCTATATCTATATATAGAGGGAGGATCGTGTGATGCCACCTCAAGGTGGGGGGACCTCTTACTTGTCTTGCAAGTTGGCAAATTCGAATCTAATTTGAATTTTATGTGTATTTCAATTACATTTGAAATCTAATTTCAAATTAATTAAATGTCACACCAAAATGAACCTTTCATTTGAATTTTCCCTCCAAATTTATTCTTCTCATTAATTAAACTGAACACTTTAATTTAATTAATTTAATCCTTAACTTAACTATTAAGTAAATTAGCTTAACTCTTTAAATTAAGAATTGTTAACTTATCTCTTTAAGTTAACTTGACCTATTGATGGTCAAATGACACCAAATAATTAACTCTTTAATTATTGGGTTAATTTAACTTCTTAAATTTTTTGATCAATTTAACAATTACATCAATCAAGCCAAAATTGACATCAATTTTTGGTCACCCCAAACATCGGTCACATGGAGTAAGTTTCTCATACTTTGGAAATTGCTCCATTAATTAGGAAATTTAATTAGCTTTTGTGTGCGACCTGATAGGTTCTACCATTTATTGGACATGGGATCACAACTACTTATGACTTTCGAATATCGTATATTCATTTTAGTTTAAACTCCTTTAAACTAATTGACTCAATTTAATTAATCTCCAGTAATTGAAGAGTACCTAATCTCCATGGTCAATGTCCAACCTCAAGCCCATAGAGCCCAACTAATTGGCCGAAATGAATGCTCTTGGAGAACCATTATAGCTCTGTGCGTAGCATCCAAATACGGTCATTTCATCTCCTAACTCTTGAAAGAGGCCTAAGGCAAGATATTTGTCAGCTCCGTAATAGCTTCGATTCTATATCTCTATTCCCAATGTTCTACTCCACTTTATGACTTCATCTTTGGAAAACTCATTTTCGAAGTTGTCATACTACCTTGTGCAAGGATTTCTTGGAATCGATTATTATAGAATATATAGGAGACGTATTCGTTCTTCACAAAGTCGAGGATTCGGATGCCATCTTGAATCTCACAAACCTCTATATCTAAGTAGCTCATGCCTAATCACCACCCGAATGGGCCGCTAAGTGACCAAAGAGGAGTTAAAGCACGAAGACCTAAACATAAGGTTATGATGGATCCTCAGGTCAAAGGACTAACAATATGCACTAGAGTAAGCATGAGAATTTGCCACTATCGACTTGCCACTTTGGCTATCTAGTGGATTCTCCCAATAGGCCTTCAGTACTTTGTTTCCTAATAAGTTCCCACTAATATGCATCCATATCTCATATGGAATTGCCCATGGAATGGAGCAATATCCAACTTCTTGGATCTATGCATCGTTAGTGCAAGTCTATCCGAATCTTAGATGCCCTGTTTCATAAGATTTTCTGACTTGAAAGATTTAAGGGCATGACTGTGTAAGACTTATTCCATGATCACCCCCAGTGCGTGACCAAGTCGCATAGTCTTATGTGATCTAAAGACATTAACCAAACGCCTAAAAAGTATTTAAATAAGCATCAGATGAAGATGGCCATATAATGAATATCATATAATCCAGATTGTATCACAAGTGAAATAGTTTAAACACCAATCTAATTGGCTTGTGGGGCTGTATTCCAACATGTGCATCAAAATTGCATGAATTAAAAAGTTTGGAACATAAAATTACATAAAATAAGTGAAGGAGTGTGTAGCAAAAGGATCCATGAAATAAAGTAGATAAAGCTAAATCAAAACTTTTCTACACACCTCCTAAGGATCAAATCATGATATTAATAAGGATTTGAAAGAAGATAAATACCTTGAATGCTCAAAAATCCAAGGAAGAACCGAGAGAAGCTTGAACACTTTAAAGCTGTCTCTAGCCGGCAGAGTAGGATTATGGAAAATTTTGCCCTATCAACCGACCTCTGATTTAGATGAAATTTAGACAGAACCTCAGAAACACCTTGAAGAATGTCCAGTACAAATTTTACCAAATCAGAAATCAAAAAGTGATCCAAATGTGCCTCCAACCAGACTGCCTTGCAGTGCATCTCCAAAGAGCAAAGCTATTCAAATGTCTAGCCTCTAGTGAAATGATCCACGCACTATAGGTTAGCTCCAAGCAAACCTCAGTCAACTTGAAAACCAAGGTATGAAGGAATGATGAAGGTCAAATTCAGGAGGGAAGGTGAAGAAAAAGGTGTTAAACTTCAATCCATGAGTGAATCACATAATTTGGAGGGAAAAGAGAATCTAACATACTTGTCTTGCTTATGGCTGCCTACTCTCTATATATAGAGGAGGGAAGGTGTGATGCTAGTTGGCATCACACCTCCCATGAGGTGAGGCACCACCTAAGCAAGGCATGAAGCATGTGAAATGTAAATTTCACTTACATTTGAATTTCATTTGAAATCTTCATTTCATCTCATGAAATGTCATCCAAATGAATTCTAAATGCACATCAAATGAACTCTTTCATTTTGAATTTCCCTCCAAAATTAATTCCTCACATTATTAAATTAACCCCTTAATTTAATTAATTGGTCTTCACTTAACTCTTTAAGTCAATTAGCTTAATTCCCTAAGCTAAAAAGTGTTAACTTAACCCCTTAAGTTAACTTGACTAATTAATAGTCATATGGCACCAATTAAATTAATTTCTTAATTTAATTAGTCTAATTTAGCTCATTGAATTCTTTTGATTAATTTAACAATTAAATTAATCAAGTTTAAATGACCAAAAAATAGCCAACTGTTTTCTTCCACAAAATCGGTCACCTAAAAATTTTCTAACCTTTAGAAAATTCCCTTTAATAAATAAAACTTCCTATTGGATTTTGTGTGTAACCCATTAGGTTCTATCATTATTGGACATGGGCTCACAACTCTAGTGATATTTACAATATCAAAATATTCACATTAGTTTAAACTCCTTTAAACTAAAAACTCAATTCAATTAATCTCTATTGATTAAAGAGTACCTAATCTCCGTGTTCGATGTCCAACATCAAGCCTATGAGCCCAACTAATTGGCCGAAATGAATTTTCTCTTAGATAACTGTTCTAACTCTACGCTTGTCATGTAAATACGGTCATTCCATCTCCTATCTCCCGAAAGAGGCCTACGACAGGATATTTGCCGGTTCCCCAATAGTCTCGACAACTATGTTTCTATTCCAATGTTCGATTCCCATTTATAACCTTATGTTTGAAAACTCCTTTTCCAAATTATCATACTAGCTTGCGCAAAGATTTCATAGAACCGCTAATTATAGAATACATAGGAGATACATTCGTCTTTCACAATGATGAAGAGATGGATCTCATCTTAGATCTCACAAACCTCCATGCCTAAGTATCTCATACCCAATCTCAACCCGGATGACCCACAAAGTGGTCAAGGAAGAGTCAAAGCATGAGAACTTAAACACAAGGTTGCCATGGGTCCTCAGGTCAAAGGACTAATTATATGCACTAGCATAAGCTGGAGAACTTGTCACTATGGCTATCAAGTGGATTCTCCGGGTGCGTCTTCAGTGAACTTGTTCTCTAACAAGCATCCACTAACATGCACCCATGTCTAACATAGATTGCTCATGAAATGAGGCAATATCTAACCCCGTGGATTTATGCATCATTAGTGCAAGTCTATCTAATTCTTAGATGCCTTGTCTCATAAGATTCTACGACTTGGAATATTTTAAGATCACGATCATGTAAGACCTATTTCATGATCACCACCCTAGTGTGTGACCAAGTCCCGTAGTCTTGTGTGATCTAAGGGCTTTAATAAAGTGCTATTGAAGTAAATTAAGCATAAGATGAAGATGGCCATTTATTATGAATATTATTCAATCAAGATTGTATCACAAGTGAAATAGTTTATATGTCAATCTAATTAGCTGCGAGGCACTATTCCAATCATCTCCAACTTGCCCTAAAGCCAATTCCCCATAGTCTTAAGACCAATCTTCTCAAGATGTCCTTTAAAGACCTTTTGCGTTGGGGTTTTTGTTAGTGGATCTTCTATATTCTCTTCTAAGGCTACCATTTTCCACTCGAATGTCGCGTTTATCAATGATCTCCCAAATCAAATGATATTGCCTTAAAATGTGCTTGGTTCGTTGATGAGATCTGGGCTCTTTGGCTTGCGCCACCGCCCCATTGTTGTCACAGAAGACAACCACATACTCAGTAAAGCTAGGCACTACATCCAACTATTGGATGAAGTTTTTCATCCAAACACTTTTCTTTGTAGTTCTGAAGCTGCAATATATTTTGCCTATGTTGCTGAATCGATAGTAGTGTCTTGTTTGGAAGCCATTGAAGTAAAATATAAATCCAGAAGTGGATTTTAGGTCATCTTCATCGGATTAGAAACTAGAATCTAAAAGCCCTTCGAGTTTCTATTCTCCATTGCCGTATACTAAAAATAAATCCCCAGTCATTCTCAAGTACTTAAGGATTGCTTTAATGGCTTTCAAGTGACATTCAGTAGGATTGGATTGAAAGTGGTTCATGATGCTTAGATTGTGTGCTGCATCCAGCCTTGTACATTAAAGGGCATCAATATGCTCCATATAGCAGACACATAAGGTATATGAGACATTTTACATCTCTCGTCATCAGTCTTAGGGGCCATAGACTTAGAGAGATAAAGATCGTGTCCCATATGGATGAATCCCTTCTTGGATTCTTCTATACTAAACCTCTTTAGTATCTTGTTAATGTACAGTGTTTAGGAAAGCCCAGCATTTTCCTTGATCTATCTCTATAGATACGTATTCCTAATACGTAGGATGCTTCTTGCAAATCCTTCATGGAGAATTAAGTAGATAACCATACTTTAGTACACTCTAACATTTCTCTCTTATTCCCAATGTGAAGAATGTCACCCATATAAAGTACAATAAACTGTACACTACGCCTACCAGCCTTATTGTACACACAAGGTTCATTTTTAACAAAGCTAAATGATTTGGATGTCTTATCAAAACATATGTTCTAATTTCGGAACACCTGTTTGAGTCCATAACTTGATCTCTCAAGCTTGCAAACTATTTGTTCACTCCATTTGGATGTACAACCCTTATGGTTACTCCATATAAATTTTGTCTTCAATGTTTCCATTGAGGAAAGCAATTTTCACATCTATTTGCCATATCTCATAGTCGTAATATGTGGCCATAGCAAATAAATTCCTAATAAACTTAGGCATAATGAGCGGTGAAAAAGTTTCCTCAAAATTAATACCGGGTCTTTGAATGTAACCTTTTGCCACTAGTCGCGCCTTAAAGGTCATAACCTCTCCATCGACTCCTAGCTTTCGCTTATAGATCCACTTGCAACTAACGGGTACTATACCATTTGGTGGATCTACCAAAGTCCATACTTTATTGGAGTACATGGAGTCTAGCCAGTGTCCCGAATCTATGTCTAACATAGCTTCCTCATAGGTCTTCGGATCACTATCCGATTGGCCCATCCCATGAAGGAATCTGAACCTTTCGGGTTGCTTCTTAATTCATTCGACCTTCTTAGAGGTTGTGTGCAAGGCTCTTGATGTTAACTTGTTTCTACTGATTGTGGGATTTTTTGATTATCTTGAACTTTATCAAGTTCAATAGCAACGCCATTTCCATCTAATAGAAATTCCTTTTCTAAAAAGGTGGCGTTCCTTGAAACAAACTTCTTTTATTTCGAGTGATCATAGAAATAATAATGCTCAGACTCTCTTGGGTATCCTACATGCTTGCACAAGCTGGATCTTACATCCTACTTGTTTCCTACTAGCCACTTGATATAAGTGGAAGACCCCCAAACTCTTAGAAAAGAGTAAGAATGTACTTTTCCATACCACATTTATGTGGTGTCTTCGGCATCGACTTTAAAGGTACTACATTTAGTAACTTCACTATCATCTCTAAGGCGTATTCCTAAAATGATATAGATATATCAAAAAAGCTCATCATGGAACGTACCATGTCTAACAAGGTACGATTTTTCCTCTTGGCTACTCCATTGTGTTTGGGTATGCCGGGTGGAGTTCATTGAGAGAGAATCCCATTATCCTTTAAACAATCCAAGAATTTGATACTTAAATATTTTTCTCCTCGATTCGATCGAAGAGCTTTAATACTAAGTCTCTTTTGCTTTTCTACTTCAATCCTATACTCTTTGAACTTTTCAAAAGCTTGGGACTTGTACTTCATAAGATATAAATGTCCAAACCAAGTATGATCATTGGTGAAGGTAATGAAGTATGAATAGCCTCTTCTTGCACTAACTCTTAGTGGTCCGTAAATATCCATATGGATCAAATCCAAAGGACTTGTGGTTTGCTCCATTTATCCTACGAAAGGAGCTTTGGTCATTTTTCCCTTTAAACAAGACTCACAAGTAGGAAGATCCTCAATGTCGCTAACATTTAATGCTTTGAGAGCTTCTAACTTGCTCATCCTATTTTTGGAAATATGTCTAAGTTTTACATGCCAAAAGATGTCATCTTCTTGGTTATTTAATTTTTTTTTACTTTGTTGAATGTGTATCAATGAAGTTTGAGAATCCAATATGTACAATCTATTGTTTAGTGTACCTTGTGCAATTAAAGAACCAATCTTTAATGCTTTCAACTTCCCATTAGATATAGAAAAATCATATCCTTCATTATCTAATACAATAGAAATAATATTCTTAATAAGATTAGGTACATAAAACTAAGGATCAAGTACAATGTAGAAATTTCCCAAGTCTAACTTGATTATGACTTCAACCATGGCCGTACCACTTGCACTATTTCCAAGGTAGAGGTGTTGGAATAGTGCCTGGCAAGCCAATTAGATTGGCCTTATAAAAGTTATTTCCCTGTAAAATAATCTTTATTGAATGATATTCTTTATATGGCCATCTTCATCTTATGCTCTTTATTATTTCACATGCATTTGGATGAAGCCCCTAGATCACTTATGACTACGAGACTTAGTTCGGTGACCATGGAATAAATCTCACACGATCATGATTTTAAATCTTCCAAGTCGTAAGATCTTATGAGATGGGGCATTTAAGATCTGGATAGACTCGCACTAACGATGCATAAGTTCAAGAGTTGGAAATTGCTCTGTTCCATGAGCAACTGTATGAGATACATGTGCATGTTAGTGGGTGCTTGTTAGAGAATAAGGCACTGAAGGCCTTTTGGAGAATCCACTAGATAGCCATAGTGGTAAGTCAGTAGTGGTTAATTCTCCTGCTTAGGCTAGTGCATATTATTAGTCCTCTGACCTGAGGATTCGTGGCAACCTTATCTCTGGTTCTTATGCTTTGACTCTTATTTAACCACTTAGCGAGTCTTTTGTGTTGAGGTTGGGTATGAGCTACTTGGCATGGAGGTTTGTGAGATTCAAAATGGAATCCAACTCCTCGCTTTTATGAAGGGCGAGTGCATCTCCTATGCATTCTATAATGATTAATTCCAAGAAATTCTTGCGCAAGGTGGTGTTATAATTTAGAAAAGGAGTTTTCTAAAGATGAGGACACACAAGGGAATCAAACATTAAGAATAGAGACATAGTATCAAGGCTATTAGGGACCCGACAAATGTCTTGCCCTGGGCCTCTTTTAGAAGATAGAAAACAAAAAGACCTATTTGTATGGTACGCACAGAGCTATGATAGTTCTCCAGAATATTCATTTCGGCCAATTAGTTGAGCTCCATGGGCTTGAGGTTGGACATCGACCATGGAGATTGGGTACTCTTCAATTAATGAGATTAATTGAATTGAGTTGATTAGTTTAAAAGGAGTTTTAAACTAAAATGAATATAAGATATTCAAAAGTCACAAAGAGTCGTGAGCCCATGCCCAATGAATGGTAAAATCTATTGGGCCACACACAAAACCAATTAGCTTCCAAAATTGGTAGAGAAATTTTCTAAATATTAGAAACATTCACTCCTTGGTGTCCGATTTTCAAGGAGCCAATTCGACTGTCAATTTTGGTATGATTGATTTAAATGTTAAATTAATGAACTAATTTAAAGAGTAAAATTAGTCCAATAATTAAGGAGTTAATTATTTAGTGCCATGTTGACCATCAATTGGTTAAGTTGACTTAAAGAGTTAAGTTAACAAAATTAAGCTTAAGAGTTAAGCTTATTTGATTTAAGAGTTAAATCAAAGGATAATTAATTAAATTAAAGTGTCTAATTTAATTAATGGGAAGAATACTTTTTGGAGGAAAAATTTAAATGAAGTGTTCATTTAAATTAGCATCCTAATTAATTTGGAAGTAGATTCCAAATGTAATTAAAATGTACATGAAATTAAAGAAAGACTTGAATTTGAATTTGCCAACTTGGCATGCCACTTGAGCGATCACCTTGAGGAATGTGTGATATCAACTAGCATCACACCTTCCACCCTCTATATATAGATATAGAGGGTAAGCACATTCAATTTACATATTGCTGAAAAGTGTGTAGATTAGATTCTTCGCATTCCCTCGAAAACTCTCTCTCCATGCATTGCATCATGTGTTGAACTTTGCATTCCTTCTTCTCCCCAACTTGAAAATCGGCCTCCTCTACCTTCTTTTCTCGTCTTGAACTCCAACTTCTTGTGAAAGGAAATTGGAAGATTGATTGGAGTGTGGATCATATCAATAGAGGCAAGGCACTTGAGTTGCTACATTTTGGAGATCCACATGCAGTAGCTCTAGATTAACGAATTTTTATCGAGCGATCCAGATGGATTTTTGATCCAATGTTTTCATAGTATATTCCTTAGTGTGTGGAGGTGTTCCAAATTTAATTTGATGATTTTTTGAGCTTTATAATCGGGGCAAAGGTTGCCGCCTTTCTGCTGTGCTGATTCCAGACAGTTTTTGGATCCGAGAGAGATAGTTGATTTTCTCCTTGTTTTGAGCTACAAAAGGTAATTCTTCTTCCTAATCCAAATATATAGCATGACTAGATCCTTGGATGCTTGAGTAGCTTTGTTATTTTCAAGCTTATGAAGGTTTGATTTATAGATCCTAATGCTACTCTTGCTTTCAAGTGATATCTAAGCCTATTTCATGCTACATTTTGGATTATTGATTGATTGATTCATGTGATGAATTGATCAATATCACCAAATACTTGATTCGAGTAATGGGTTGGAGTATATGGTTGATGATGCTTGTGGCTCTATTGTTTGATGAATTGAAATCATGCTTTTATGTGATTTAAGTGTTGATTCATGTTTTAGTATGTTATAATTCATAGTTATTAATGTTGAATGTTGATTTGGCATTAATCGATGTTATATGATGATATAGCATGTTGATTTTTTATCAAAAGTGTTTTGGTCATTTTTTGATCCAATGAGATTGGAGATTTTTGGAGAATTTGATTCTCACTTAAACTTGAATTTTTGAAGTATGATTGAGCACTTTAATTTTCAGTTTTAAAAGGAGTTTTAGATCTAGAAATTAGTCCATAATGTGTGATTTAATGTCTAGAAAGTTTTTTACAATTTTTAGTGCACAAAAGTTGAGCTAAAAATAAGCTTGACTAGCTTTTGACCCCAAAACATAAACTGCCGGCAACTTTGGTGCAAGCTGGTCAGGCAGTGGCCGAGAGCTACTGCCCAGCCATGCGCCAAGCTCGGCTAGCAACGCCCAATTTTGGCTTTGGGCAGGTTTTGAGCTCTTTTTTGGTTCCTTGAGTGGCTAGAAATGGCATTAAATTATGTGTTATAGATGCATAAGTGTTGTGCTATTCCTCAAAATTATGTTTGACATTTTTGATTGCTTTTAAAATCTAGTTAAAGTTAATCTCCAACTTATAGCATAAATGTTATGCTTGTTCAATTATTTTTTTATGAGATAAGCATTTAATTATTAGAATTAATTGTTAATTCTAGAATTATTTATTGCTCATTTAATTGTTTAATGGATGATGAATGAATGGGGATGATCATGAGCCTTTAATATTGATTTTATTTGTTTCAAGTTGTTGAAATGGGTTGTATTAAATTTAGGCTTGCATGCCTCTTAAATTCTGCCTTGTAAATGTCATAAGAGTAGAATCACTAGGAGTAAGGATTTTCTATTCATGTAATTGTTGCATAGAGCAATGGAGACCATTGGAGGCGTGGAGATTTTTGAAAACCTATGAATGTATGGGATACACTCATGTAATAGCTAGATTTAATCAACCTACCTAAAATCAACTAGGTGGTGCACCTATGGCTTTAAGTGCACCATTTGGTTAGGCTCATGGTCATCCCACCCTAGGAGCATGCTACGCGCATTTACTTATTTTCGCTTTCCATATCGTATTGATGCATGATATGCATGTTTAGGATGTAGAAAATCTAAATAAGAAGACAAAATGATGAGATCTTTGCAAGCAAAAACCATCACTTAGAATGTCTAAGTGCTTTTCAAATATTAAGTCAAAATGGATACAAATTAAAAGAGTTTAATTAATCCAAGCCTTCTACCAATAGTATACGCTATGATGACGCTACCGAATTTGTGTGATATCACTCGAAGCTGGGGTCACTCTTAGGTGGAAAGCTATGAGCATATACTTAGTATATGATGCACCTTTGATTTGAGAACTCCTATGCATTGGCATTCGAAGCGTGGGATGAGATGGAGCCATCTTAAAGCAAATTTTGATTGGTAGGTATGACTTAACACTTAGTAGTGTAGATGCACTCAAAGCGGGGTGTCTATATGAAAAGTGAGGCAAAATATACCAAGAATTGCATGAGATGCAACTAGCAAGTACTGCTTACCTTTCGATTATTTGTGGATGGCACTCAAAGTGGGGGCAAGTCCTTAGGACCTTGATTCTCACTAGGAAATGTTATTTCCCAAATTCTTCTTGGGGTTGAAGATTTTGATAAAATGGTAGGAGGAAAACATGCTTGAAAGACCATGAACATATTCTTAATACCAAACTCAATCACATGCTTATACTTTTTTTTCGCCTCTCGTGGATTTTTGAAATCTTCAAATCAAAATGGCTAAGAATCAACTCGCATCAATTTTGGATACCAATAAACTAACCGGGCCGAACTTCCAAGATTGGTTAAGAAACCTTAAAATCATTCTTGAATCTGAAAGCGGACTTATATTATTCATCAAAGTCCCGTGGACACACTTGGTGATGACTCCACCGACGCATAATGTGAAATGTTAACAAAATTTGTAGATGATGATCTACAAGTGAGATGTGTCATGATGGCATCCATGTCCAATGAGCTCCAAAAGACTCATGAGCACATGAAACATGCTCATGAGATTTATGTATACTTACAAGAGTTGTATGGTGTACAAAGTAGACATGAAAAGTTCGCATTGTCTAAAGAGCTCTTTAGGGCAATGATGAGTGAAGGGTCCAATGTCCATGATCATGGCCTCAAGATGATTGGACTCATCGAGAAACTTGGACAGTTAGGTGTGGTCATGGACAACGACCTTTACGTGGATTTGATCCTACAATCATTGCCACCATCTACGATCAATTCGTTATGAACTTCAATATGTCCAAGCAAGATGTTACGATTAACGAATTGATCAATATTCTTGTGACTGTGGAGGTGATTATGAGAAAGAAGAAACCCCTTATGCTTGCATCCTCCTCCAAGTCAAAGGGCCCTAG
Source organism: Jacaranda mimosifolia (assembly GCA_018894105.1). NCBI lineage: Eukaryota > Viridiplantae > Streptophyta > Magnoliopsida > Lamiales > Bignoniaceae > Jacaranda > Jacaranda mimosifolia. The sequence continues at coordinate 23,153,434 of CM032121.1, forward strand.
GGGTCCTAGAAAGAGAGATAAGAGGAAGAAAAGTTCTACCTCAAAAGGGAAGCAACCCGAGAAGAGTTTCAGGATGGTTAAGAAGAAGGTTAGAACCGACGCTAGTTATTTCCACTGTGGCGAAAATGGGCATTGGAAAAGAAATTGAAAAGCTTACCTTGCAACCTTTGAGAAGGGTATGTACTTTATTGAAGTACACATGATGACTAATTCTTCCACATGGATATTTGATACCACAAGCGGTTTTCACCTTCGTAATTTGTTACAGGGGATAGAAAGAAGAAAGAGTCTTCGTGAAGGGGATATGATCCTCCGCTTAGGAAATGAAGCATGAGTTGCGGCAACTTTCCAACGCATTATCAAGTTAGACTTAGGGAATGCTTGCATTGTACTTGATCCCATTTATTACCCCATCTTGTAAAGAATATTATTTCAATTCATGTTCTTGATAATGAAGGATTTGATTTTTCTATATAGAATGGGAAATTAAAGGCATTGAAGAATGGTTCTTTGATTGCTCAAGGTACATTAATAAATAGATTGTGTGTTGGCACTCGAAGCAGGGGTGACACTTAGGAGGAAAGCAATGAGCATATACTTAGCATATGATGCACCTTTGATTTGAGAACTTCCATGCAGTGGCACTCGAAGCGGGGGATGACATGGAGCCATCTCGAATTAAAGTTTGGTTGGTAGGTATGACTTAACACTTAGTAGTGTAAATGCACTCGAAGTAGGGTGTCTATATGAAAAGTGAGGCAAAATATATCAAGAATTGAATGAGATGCAATTAGCAAGCATTGCTTATCTTTCAATTGGTTGTGGATGGCACTCGAAGCGGGTTCCACTTACAAGTCCTTAGGACCTTGATTCTCACTAGGAAATGTTATTTCCCAAATTCTTCTCGGGGGTGAAGAATTTGATACAATAGTGGGAGGAAAACATGCTTGAAAGACCATGAACATGTTTTTAATATCAAATTTAATCACATGCTTATACTCTTTTTTCGCCTCTTGTAGATTTTTGAAATCTTCAAATCAAAATGGCTAAGAATCAACTCATCAATTTCGGATACCAATAAACTGACCAGGCCCAACTTCCAAGATTGGTTAAAAAACCTTAAAATCATTCTTGACTCTGAAAAGCGAACTTACATCCTTCGTCAAAGTCCCGTGGACACACTTGGTGATGACGCCACCGACTCACGACGTGAAATGTTCAAAATTTTTGTAAATGATGATCTACAAGTGAGGTGTATCATGATGGAATCTATGTCTAATGAGCTCCAAAATACTTTTGAGCACATGAAACATGCTCGAGAGATCTATGTACACTTGCAAGAGTTGTATGGTGTACAAAGTAGACATGAAAGGTTCCCATTATCTAAAGAGCTCTTTAGGGCAAGGATGAGTAAAGGGTCCAATGTCCATGATCACGGCCTCGAGATAATTGGACTCATCGAGAAACTTGGACAGTTAGGTGTGGTCATGGACAACGACCTTTACGTGGATTTGATCCTACAATCATTGCCATCACCATATGATCAATTCGTTATGAACTTCAATATGTCCAAGCAAGATGTTATGATTAACGAATTGATCAATATGCTTGTGACTGCAGAGGAGATAGTGAGAAAGAAGAAGCCACTTGTGCTTGCATCTTCCTCCAAGTCAAAGGGCCCTCTTGGTTAAGAAGAAGGTTAGAACTGAAGCTAGTTGTTTCCATTGTGGTGAAAAGAGGCATTGGAAAGAAACTGCAAAGCTTACCTTGCAACCCTTGAGAAGGGTATGAACTTTATTGAAGTGCATATGTCGACTAATTCTTCCACATTAGTATTTGATACTGTATACAGTTCTCATCTTTGTAATTCATTACAGGGGATAGAAAAAAGAAAGAGTCTTAATCAAATATGATCCTCTGCTTAGGAAATGGAGTAAGAGTTGCGGCCACTTTCCAAAGCGTTATCAAGTTGGACTTGGAGAATGCTTGCATTGTACTTGATCCGTTTATTATGTACCCTATCTTATAAAGAATATTATTTCAATTCCCGTTCTTTATAATGAAGGATTTGATTTTTCTATATCGAATGGGAAGTTGAAGGCATTAAATAATAGTTCTTTGATTGCTTAAGGTACATTAATAAATGAATTTTACATACTTCATTCTCAACTTTCGCTAATGCACATTCAATCAAGTAAAAGAAAATTAAATATCCAAGAATATGTCATGTTTTAGCATGCAAGACTTGGTCATATCTCTAAGAATAGGATGAGCAAGTTAGAAGCTCTCAAAGCACTAAATGTTAGTGGCATTGAGAACTTTCATACTTGTGAATCTTGTTTAAAGGGAAAAATGACCAAAGCTCCTTTTGTAGGACAAACAGAGCGCACCACAAGTCTCTTGAATTTGGTCTATACAAATGTTTGTGGACCATTGAGAGTTAGTAGGAGAGGAGGCTATTCCTACTTCATCATCATCACCTATGACTATAGTCGGTTCGGACACGTGTTTCCTATGAAGAACAAGTCTAAAGCCTTTGAAAAGTTCAAAGAGTATATGAGTGAAGTGGAAAAGCAATTAGGGCTAAGTATTAAAGCTCTTCGATCAAATCGAGGGGGAAAATACTTAAGCACTGGATTCTTGGATTATCTAAAGGAGAATGGGATTATCTGTCTATGGACTCCACCAGCACACCACAACACAATGGAGTAGCTGATAGGAGAAATCGTACCTTATTGGAGATGATACGTTTCATGATGAGCTTTTTTGATGTGCCCATATCCTTTTGGGGGTACGCCTTACAAACAACAACGAGGTTACTAAATATAGTACTCATAAAGTCGATTCCAAAGACTCTACATGAGATGTGGCTTGGCAAAGCACCCTCTTACCAATATCTCAAGGTTTGGGGATCTCCTGCTTTTGTGAGATGAATAGTAGGAGATGAGTTGGATAGTAGATTTATCTTGTACAAGTTTGTGGGATGCCCTTGAGAGTCTACGGGTAATTATTTATATGATTCCTTAGAATAAAAGATGTTTATTTCAAGGAGCGCCCACCTTTTGGAAAAGGAATTTCTATTAGATAGAAAGGACATTATTGCTGAACTTGATAAAGTTCAAAATGATCAAGATATCCCACAAGCAATGGAAATAAAGCAGTAATGAGAGCCTAGTACACAACCTTTACGTAGGTCAGATCGAATCAAGAAGCAGCTTGAAAGGTTCGGATTCCTTTATGAGACGTGCCAAACAGATGATGATTCGAAGATCTATGAGGAAGCTATGTTGGACATAGATTCAGGAAGTTGGCTAGAAGCCATAAGACCCAAAATAGACTCCATGTACTCAAATAAAGTATGGATTTGGTAGATCCACCAAAGAGATTAGTTCATATTGGTTGCAAGTGGATCTACAAGCAAAAGCTTAGAGTAGATGAAGAAGTGGTGACTTTTGAGGTGTGACTGGTAACACACCTCAAAGACTCGATATTGATTTTGAGGAAACCTTTTCACCGGTCGTAATGCCTAAGTCCATTCGGATTCTACTTGCATAGCTGCATATTATGACTATGAAATATGGTAAATGGATGTGAAAACTGCTTTCCTCAATGGAGATATTGAAAAAGAAATTTATATGGAGCAACCACAAGGTTTTACATCCAAGAGGAGTGAGCAAAAGGTTTGCAAACTCCAGAGATCCATTTATGGACTCAAACAAGCATCCCAAAGTTGGAACTTATGTTTTGACAAAACAGTCAAATCGTTTGGCTTTGTCAAAAATGTGTATGAACGATGTGTGTATAAGAAGGCTAGTGGGAGTAGTGTACAGTTTATTGTGCTTTATGTTGATGACATTCTTCTTATTGGGAATGATGTAGGAAAGTTGGAGTATACTTAAGCATGGTTATCTACACAATTCTCCATGAAGGATTTGGGAAAAACATCATACGTATTAGGAATATGTATCTGTAGGGATAGATCTAAGAGGATGCTAGGGCTTTCCCAAACCCCGTATGTTGACAAGATACTAAAAAGGTTTAGTATAGAAGAATCCAAGATGGAATTTCTTCCCATCCGACATGGCATTCGTCTCTCCATGTCTATGGCCCCCAAGACAGAGGAAGGAAAATGAAGGATGTCACACATACTTTATGCCTCCGCAATTGGTAGCATAATGTATGCAATTCAATGTACAAGATCGGATATGGCACACTTGTTAAATGTTATGAGTAGGTTCTAATCCAATCCCAGTGAAAGTCACAGGATAGTTATGAAAACAATCCTTAAGTACTTGAGAAGGACTAATGACCTATTTTTGGTATACGGCAATGGAGAATTGAAACTAGAGGGGTTTTTGGATTCAAGTTTCTAATGTAGATGACCTCAAATCCACTTCTGGATTTACATTTTGCCTCAATGGCGGCGCAGTGAGTTGGAAGAGTTCCAAATAAGATACCATGGCCGATTCCACCATAGACGTAGAATACATTGTGGCTTCAGGAGCTGCAAATGAAGGTGTTTGGATGAAAAACTTTATTCAAGAGTTGAATGTAGTGCCTAGCATTACTAAGTTAGTGGTTGTCTATTATGATAACATTATGGTAGTGGCGCAAGCCAAAGAGTTAAGATCTTATCAGATATCCAAGCACATTTTGAGGCAATATCATGTGATCTGAGAGATCATTGATAGAGGCAACATCCGAGTGGAGAGAGTTGCCTCGGAAGTGAATATAGTAGATTACTGACTAAACCCCTAACGCAAAAGGTCTTTGAAGAACATCTTGAGAAGATAGGTCTCAAGGCCATGGGGCATTGGCTTTAGGGTAAATGGGAGATTGTTGGAATAGTACCCAGCAAGCCAATCAGATTGGCTTTGTAAAGGCTATTTTCTTGTAAAACAATCTTGATTGAATGATATTCTTTATATGGCCGTCTTCATCTTATGCTTTTTATTACTTTACATGCATTTGGATGAAGCCCCTAGATCACTTATGACTTTGAGACTTGGTTGGATGACCATAGAATAAGTCTCACATGATCGTGATCTTAAATCTTCCAAGTTATGAGATCTTATTAGACAAGGTATATAAGATCTGGATGGACTTGCATTAATGATGCATAAGTCCAAGAGTTGGGTATTGGTCCGTTCCATGAGCAACTATATGAGATACGAGTGCATATTAGTGGGAGCTTGTTAGAGAGCAAGGTACTAAAGACCCTCCGGAGAATCCACTAGATAGCCGTAGTGGCAAGTCGGCAGTGGTTAATTCTCCTGCTTACGCTAGTGCATATTATTATCCTCTGACCTGAGGATTCATGGTAACCTTGTGTCCAGTCCTCATGCTTTGACTCTTCCTTGACCACTTAGCGTATCTTTTGGGTTGAGGTTGGGTATGAGCAACTTGGCATAGAGATTTGTGAGATCCAAGAAGGAATCTGACTCTTCGCTTTTGTGAAGGGAGAGAATATCTCTTATGTATTCTATAATAATCTATTCAAAGAAATTCTTGGGCAAAGTGGTGTGACAATTTGGAAAAAGAGTTTTCCAAAGGTGAAGACACATAAGGGAATCGAACATTAAGAATAGAGATATAGTATCGAGGCTTTTAGGGAGCTGGCAAATATCTTGCCCTAGGTCTCTTTTGGGAGACATAAGACGAAAGGATTGTATTTGCATGGAACACACAGAGCTATGATGGTTCTCCAAAATATTCATTTTGACCAATTAGTTGAGCTCCATGGGCTTGAGGTTGGACATCTACCATGGAGATTGGGTACTCTTCAATTAATGAGATTAGTTGAATTAAGTTGATTAGTTTAAAAAGAGTTTTAAACTAAAATGAATATAAGATATTCAAAAAGTCACAAAAAATTGTGAGCCCATGTCCAATAAATAGTGGAACCTATTAGGTCACACATAAAACCAATTAGCTTCCAAAATTGGTAGAGTAATTTTCTAAATGTTAGAAACATTCTCCCTTGGTGACCAATTTTCAAGGAACCAATTCAACGGTTAATTTTGGTTTGATTGATTTAAGTGTTAAATTAATCAACTAATTTAAAGAGTTAAATTAGACCACTAATTAAGGAGTTAATTATTTAGTGCCATGTTGACCATCAATTGGTTAAGTTGAATTAAAGAGTTAACAAAATTAAGCTTTAAAGTTAACCTTATTTGATTTGAGAGTTAAATCAAAGGATAACTAATTAAATTAAAGTATTTAATTTAATTAATGGGAAGAATACTTTTTGGAGGGAAAATTTAAAGGAAGTGTTCATTTAAATTAGCATCTTAGTTAATTTGGAATTAGATTCCAAATGTAACTGAAAAGCACATGAAATTTATGTAAGACTTGAATTTGAATTTGCCAACTTAGCATGCCACTTGGGCGGTCACCTTGAGGAAGGTGTGATGCCAACTAGCATCACACCTTCCAACCTCTATATATAGATATAGAGGGTAAGCAAATTCAATTTACACATCGCTAAAAAGTGTGAAGATTTGATTCTTTGCATTCCTTCCTAAACTCTCTCTCTCACTCTCTCATCTCTCTCTCTCTCTATGCATTGCATCGTGTGTTTAACTTTGCATTCCTTTTTCTTCCCAACCTGAAAATCAACCTCTTCTACCTCATTTTCTCCTCTTTGGAAGATTTATTGGAGTTTGGATCATATCAATAGAGGCAAGGCACTTGACTTGCTATATTTTAGAGATCTATCTACAGTAGCTCTAGATTGGCGAATGATTTTGGAGGAATCCAGAAGGCTTTTTGCTCCAATATTTTCACAGTAGATTCCTCAGTGTGTGGTGTTGTTCTAGATTTAATTTGGTGATTTTTGGAGTAGTATAACCAGGATAAAGGTTACCTCTCTTTTGCGGTGCCGATTTTATACAGTTTCTGAATCTGAGAGAGATAGTTGATTTTCTCCTTGTTTTGAGCTACAAGAGGTAATTCTTCTTCCTAATCCAAATCTATAGCATGACTAGATCCTTGGATGCTTGAGTAGCTTAGTTATTTTCAAGCTTATGAAGTTCTGATTTAAGGATCCTAATGCTACTCTTGCTTTTAGGAGGATTATTTCCCCTTCTTTGAGACTCCTTCTTCTTTCCATTCCCTGTAACGAGTTACAAAGGTGAGAACCAAAAGCGGTATCAAATACTTATGAGGAAGTTCATACCCTTCCCAAGGGTGTGAAGTCACATATAGCCATAGGATCCAATAATCAAAACATTAAAAATGGAAATTGACAAGGCCACATATGATAAAAAATATCTAAACATGCCATTGATTGAGATTTAGATGGAGAATTACCTTGTTTTGCTCAGAAACCAAGGAATTAAGAAGAAAGTCTTTGGCTCACAAAAATTATCTTCCAACAACAGTGCAGCAAAGTAGCGACACAATTTCCTCAACCAAATGAATTTTGTTTGAGATGAAACTTTTACAGAAACTCCACAACACCTTGATGGATCTACTGTCGAAAAATAAGCTCAATCAGAACTCAGAAAGTCCACCTAGAACTACCTCCAAGTTGCTACTAGGAACTGGATCTCCAAAGGTGAGCAATCCAATTGTCCTTCTGCTGATGTTATGATCCACACAATAATGAAATAAACTAATTCTATATTAGCTGGAGAATATAGAGAAGATATACAATGATGAAGGCTTGATTTGAATGCAGGAGAAGAAAGAAAAGTGAAGCTTCAACACATGATGCAACACTCGAAGAATGGAGGGAAAATGTGGAGAAAATCCAATTCTTCCTTCTTAGATCTAAATTCACATGGAATTATAGACAAGTGAGGCACTAGGATTCAATAATAAAACTTCAAAAGCTTAGATTAACTAGTTCTTCACAAGCAAACAAGGATCCAAACATGCTTAGGATTTAGATTTGGATGGAGAGTTACCTTGATTAGCAAAATCCAAATGATAGATGAAGAACTCTACCTCAATCCAGAAACTGTCAAATAGCAGCGCAACTGGAAGGATGCAAATTTTGTACGATCCAAATATATCCAAAAAAACTAGAAAAAGTCCAGTAGATCCTCAACTCTTTGATGAAGCTACTATGAAAATTTCAAATCACAACTCCTTATAGATCTCTTGGAAAAAAGTTGCCAAGTCACTGCCCTGACTAGTGGATCTCCAAGGCACAATAATCTAATTGTCTTGCCTCTGTCAATATGATCCACACACTAATGCTATTTCCAATTTCTCCTTAATATTAGTTGGAGATAGAGAGGAGAAATGAGAGCTTGAAGGCTGATTTTGGAGAAGAAGAAAGAACTCATTAGGTAACGCTTTGGAAGAGGGAAAATGTGATAATCTAATTCTTCAAATGGATTGTGATGATGCATATTGGCCACCCACTGTCACCTCCATATTTATGCATAGAGATAGGATAGTGTGATGCGAAGGTGGCAGCACAACTTCCTCAAGGTGGGGGGACCGCCCACATGCATTGCAAGTTGGCAAATTCAAATCAAATATGAATTTTGCATGCATTTCAATTATATTTGAAATCTAATTTCAAATTAATTAAATGTCACACCAAATGAACCTTTCATTTGACTTTTCCCTCCAAAATTTGTTCTTCTCATTAAATAAATTAAACACTTTAATTTAGTTAATTTAATACTTGACTTAACTCTTAAGTCAATTAGCTTAACTCTTTAAACTAAATGTTGTTAGCTTAAATCTTTAAGTTAACTTGATCTATTGATGGTCATATGATACCATATAATTAACTTCTTAATTATTAGTCTAATTTTAAATCCTTAAATTAGTTAATTAATTTAATAATTAAATTAATCAAGCCAATGTTGACTCAATTTTCTATCACCTTTAAAATTAGTCACTAGGAGTCTAACACTTAGAAAAATTTCTCCATCAATTAGGAAAAGCAATTAGCTTTTGTGCATGACTCGGTAGGTTCTACCATTTATTGGACATAGTTCTATAACTCCATGTAACTTTTGAATATCATATATATTTATTTTAGCTTATACTCCATTAAACTAATTGACTCAATTCAATTAATATCCATTCATTGAAGAGTACCCAATTTCCATGGTCGATGTCCAGTCTGAAGCCCACGAAGCCCAACTAATTGGCTGAAATGAATGCTTTTGGAAAACCACTCTAGCTCTACGCGTGCCATGCAAATATAATCATTCCCTTTCCTATCTCCCGAAGGAGGCCTAGGGTAAGATATTTGTCGGCTCCCAAATAGCCTCGATACTATATCTCTATTCTCAATGTTCAATTCCCTTTATGACCTCAACTTTGGAAAACTCTTTTTCTAAATTATCATACAGCTTTGCTCAAGGATTTTGTGGAATCGATCATTATAGAATACATAGGAGATGTACTCGCCTTTCACAACAACTAGAAGTTGGATCCCATCTTGGATCTCATAAACCTCCATGTCTAAGTTGCTCAAACCCAATCTCTACCCGAATAACCCGCTATGTGGCTAGGGAAGAGTCAAAGCATGAGGACTTAGACACAAAGTTGCAATGGATCCTCATGCCAAAGGACTATTTATATGCACTAGCGTAAGCTGGAGAACTTGCCACTATCGACTTGCCATTACAACTATCTAGTGGATTCTCCAAGTGGGTCTTCTGTATCTTATTCTCTAACAAGCATCCACTAACATGCACCCATATCTTATATGGCATTGCTCATGAAACGAAGCAATATCTAACTCCTTGGATTAATACATCGTTAGTGCAAGTCTCTCCGGATCTTAAATGCCCTTGTTCTCATAAGATCCTATGACTTGGAAGTATTTAAATCATGATCATACAAGAATTGTTTCATGATCACCACCTAATGCGTGACCAAGTCCCGTAGTCTTGTGTGATCTGAGGGCTTCAACCAAATGCCAGTAAAGTAAATATGTGCATAGAATGAAGATGGCCATTTAAAGAATATCATTCACTCAAGATTGTATGACAAGTGAAATAGTTTACAACACCAATCTAATTGGCTTGTGGGCCACTATTCCAACAATCTCCCACTTGCCATAAAGCAAATTTCCCATAGTCTTAAGACCCATCTTCTCAAGATATCTTTCAAAGACCTTTGGCGGTAGGGGTTTAGTAAGAGGATCTGCTATATTCTCTTTTGAGGAAACTTTCTTCACTCGGATGTCGCCTCTATTAATGATCTCCTAAATCAAATGATATCGCCTCAAAATGTGCTAGGACTGCGGATGAGATCTTGGCTCTTTAGCATGTACTACCACCCCCTTGTTGTCACATAAGACAACCACTGGCTTAGCAATACTATGCATTACATCCAACTCTTGGTTGAAGTTTTTCATCCAAACACCTTCCTTTATAGCTTTTGAAATCGCAATATATTATGTGTCGGTGGTATAATCGGCAGTAGTATCTTGTTTGGAACTTTTCCAACTCACCGTGCTGCCATTAAGGTAAAATATAAAAACATAAATGGATTCTAGGTCATCCACATTGGATTAGAAACTAGATTCCGAAAACCCCTCAAGTTTCAATTCTCTACTGCGTATACCGAAAATAACTCCTTAGTCCTTCTCAAGAACTTAAGGATTGTTTTAACGGCTATCTAGTGACATTCATAGGGGTTGGATTGGAGACGGCTCGCAACACTTAGAGCGTGTATCACATCCAGTCTCGTACATTGAACAACATACATTATGCTCCCCATAACGAATGCATAAGGGATGTGGGACATTCTTTGTCTTTCGTTGTCAATCTTAGGGGCTGTAGACTTGGAGAGACGAATGCCATGTCCCAAAGGGAGGAATCCTCTCTTGGATTCTTCCATACCAAATCTCTGTAGTATCTTGTCAATGTAAGGGGCCTGGGAAATCCCCAGCACCCTCCCCGTTCTATCCTATAGATATATATTTCTAATACATAGGATGCTTATCCTAAATCCTTTATGGAAAATTGAGTAGATAACCACGCATTAGTACACTCTAACATTTCTATCTCATTCCCAATGAGAAGAATGTGATTGACATAAAGCACAATAAGTGGTAAGCTTCCCCCACTGGCCTTCTTATATACACAAAGTTCATACACATTTTTGACAAAGCAAAATGATTTGACTATCTTTGTCAAAACATATATTCCAACTTCATGATGCTTGTTTGAATCTATAGATGGATCTCTGGAGTTTGCAAACCTTTTGCTCACTCCTCTTGGATGTGAAACCTTTTGGTTGCTCCATATGAATTTCTTCTTCAATGTTTCCATTGAGGAAAGTGGTGTTTACATCTATTTGCCATATCTCGTGGTCATACTATGCGACTATAGCAAGTAAAATCCAAATAAACTTAGGTATTGCGACCGGTAAAAAGGTTTTCTCAAAATTAATACCGGGTCTTTGAGTGTAACCTTTTGCCACTAGTCGCACCTTAAAGGTCATGACCTCTCCATCGACGCCTAGCTTTCACTTATGGATCTACTTGCAACCAACGGGAACAATTCGCTCTGGTGGATCTACTAAAGTCCATACTTTGTTGGAGAACATGGAGTCCATTTCAAATTTCATGGCGTCAAGCTAATGTCCGGAGTCTATGTCCAACATAACTTCCTCATAGGTGTTCGGATCACTGTCCGATTGGCCCATCTCATGAAAAAATTTGAACATTTTGGGTTGCTGCTTGATTCGGTCCGACTTTCTTAGAGGTTGTGTGTAATGCTCTTGTTGCTTATTTGTTACCATCATGTGTGGGATTTGTTCATCATCTTGAACTATATCAAGTTTAACAACAACACCATTTCTATCCAATAGAAATTCTTTTTCCAAAAAGTGGGCATTCCTCAAGACAAACATTTTTTATTCCGAGGGATTATAAAAGTAATAAGCCAAAGACTCTCTTGGATATCCCAAAAACTTGCACAAGGTAGATCTACTATCCAATTGGTCTCCCACAAAATGCTTCACATAAGCGGGAGACCCCCAAAACTTAGGATAATGGTAAGAGGGTGTTTTGCCATACCACATTTCATGCGGTGTTTTTTGCATTGACTTTGAGAGTACTATTTGAAGGTAAGTGAGGCACTAGGATCCAACAATAAAACTTCAAAAGCTCAAATTAACTAGTGCTTCACAAGCAAACAAAGATTTAAACATGCTTAGGTTTTCGATTTGGATGTAGAGTTACCTTGATTAACAAAATCCAAAGGAAGGATGAAGAACTCTTCTTCAATCCAAAATATATCAAACAGTAGTGCAGCTGAAAGGATGCAACTTTTGCACTTTCAAAATGTCTCTAAAAAACTTGGAAAACTTCCAGTAGATCCTCAACTCTTTGATGAATCTACTATGAAAAGTTTAGATCAAAACTCTTTATGAATCTCTTGGAAAAAAATTGCCAAGTCACTGCTCTAACTGGTGGATCTCCAAGGTACAACAATCCTATTATCTTGCCTCTATCAATATGATCCACACACCAATATTTTTCCCAATTTCTCCTTAATATTGGCTAGAGATATAGAGGAGAAATAAGAGCTTGAAGGCTAATTCGGGGGTAGGCAAAGAAGAGGGAAATGGAGCTTCAACTCATAAGGCAACACTTTGAAGAAGAGGAAATGTGAGAATCTAATTCTTCACATTAATTCAATGTGCCCACCTACTATCACTTCTATATCTATACATAGAAGAAGGATGGTGTGATGCCCTTCCTCAAGGTAGGGGGACAGCCCACGTGCCTTGTAAGTTGGCAAATTCAAATCTAATTTGAATTTTGTGTGTATTTCAATTACATTTCAAATCTTATTTCAAATTAATTAAATGTCACCCCAAATGAACCTTTCATTCAATTTTTTCCTCCAAAATATATTCTTCACATTAATTAAATTAAACACTCTAATTTAATTAATTTAATCCTTGACTTAACTATTAAGTCAATTAGCTTAACTTTTTAAGCTAAGAATTGTTAACTTAACTATTTAAGTTAACTTGACCTATTGATGGTCATGTGGCACCAAATAATTTTCTTAATTTTTGATCTAATTTTACTTCCTTAAATTATTTGATCAATTTAACAATTAAATTAATCAATCCAAATTTGACCTCAACTTTCAATCACCCCAAAATCAATCACATGGAGTGAGTTTCTAACACTTGAAAAAATTCCTCCATCAATTAGGAAATGCAGTTGGCTTTTATATGTGGCCGGATAGGTTCTATCATTTATTTGACATTGGCTTACAACTCCTTGTGGCTTTGAATATCATATATTCATCTTAGTTTAAACTCCTTTAAACTAGTCGACTCAATTCAATTAATCTCCATTAATTGATGAGTATCCAATCTCCATGGTCGATGTCCAACCTCAAGCCCATGCAGCCCAACTAATTGGCCAAAATGAATACTTTTGGAGAACCATTATAGCTCTACGTGTACCATGCTAATACCTTCAGGAAAGATATTTGTTGGCTCCCTAATAGCCTCGATGCTATGTCTCTATTCCCAATATTCAATTATACTTTATGACCTCATCTTTGGAAAACTCCTTTTTCAAATTATCACACTACCTCACGTAAGGATTTCTTGAAATCGATCATTATAGAATACATAAGAGATGTACTTGCCCTTCAGAAAGATGAGGAGTCAGATTGTATCTTAAATCTCATAAACCTCTATATCTAAGTAGCTCATGCCCAATCACCACATGAGCGGCCCGCTAAGTGACCAAAGAGGAATCAAAACATGATTATCTAAATACAAGGTTACCATGGATCCTCAGGTCAAAGGACTAATTATATGCCCTAGCGTAAGCTGGAGAACTTGCTACTTTAACTATCTAGTGGATTCTCTGGGTGGGCCTTTAGTACCTTGTTCCCTAACAGACACCCACTAATATGCATCTATATCTCATATGGGATTGCCCATGGAATGGAGCAATATTCAACTCCTTAGATCTATGCATTGTTAGTGCAAGTTTATCCGAATTTTAGATGCCCTGTCTCTTAAGATCATATGACTTGAAAGATTTATGATCACAACAGTGTATGACTTATTTCATGATCACCACCCATTGTGTGACCAAGTCTCATAGTGTTATGTGATTCAAGTGCTTCAACTAAATGCTAGTGATGTAATAATAAGCATAAGTTGAAGATGGCCATATAAAGAATATCATTCAATCAAGATTGTATTACTAGTGAAATAGTTTACAACGCCAATCTAATTAGCTAGCAGGGCACTATTCCAACAATCTTCCACTTGCCTTAAAGCCAATTCCCGATAGTTTTAAGATCATTCTTCTCAAGATGTCCTTCAAAGGCCTTTTGTAATGGGGTTTAGTCAGTGGATTTGCTATATTCTTTTTTGAGGCAACTCTTTCCACTCGGATGTCGCCTCTATCAATGATATCCTAAATCAAATGATATCACGTCAATATGTGCTTGGATTGCTGATGAGATCTTGGCTTTATAGCTTGCGTTGTTGCCCCCCATTGTTGTCATAGAAGACAACCACCGGCTCAACAATGCTAGGCATTTCATTCAACTCTTGAATAAAGTTTTTCACCCAAACACCTTCATTTGCAGCTTTTGAACCCGCAATATATTCTGCCTCTGTGGTAGAGTTGGCCATGGTATCTTATTTAGAACTCTTCCAACTCACCGTGCCGCCATTGAGGTAAAATATGAATCCAAAATTGGATTTTAGGTCATATATATCGGATTGAAAAAACCTCTTGAGTTTCAATTCTCCACTACCATATACTAAGAACAAGTCGTTAGTCCTTCTCAATTACTTAAGGATTGCTTTTGTAGCTATCTAGTGACTTTCACTAGGATTGGATTGGAAACAGCTCGTAACACTTGGAGCATGTGCCACATCCAGCCTTGTACATTGAACGGCATACACTACAATTCCCATAGCAGAAGCGTAAGGTATGTAGGACATTCTTTGTCTCTCGTCATCAGTTTTAGGGGCCATAGACTTAGAGAGACGAATGCCATGTCCTATGGGAAGGAATCCCTTCTTGGATTCTTCTATAGTAAACCTCTTTAGTATTTTGTCAATATATAGGGTTTGGGAAAGCCCTAGCATCCTCCTCGATCTATCTCTATAGACACGTATTCCCAATACATTGGATGCTTATCCCAAATCCTTTTTGGAGAATTGAGTAGATAACCATGCTTTAGTATACTGTAACATTCCTACCTCATTCATAATGAGAAAGATATCATCTACATAAAGCACAATAAACTGTACACTACTCCCACTAGCGTTTATATACACATATGGTTCATACACATTTTTGACAAAGCGAAATAATTTAACTATCTTGTCAAAACGTATGTTTTAGCTTTGGGATGCCTGTTTGAGTCCATAAATGAATCTCTGGAGTTTTCTAATCTTTTGCTCACTCCCCTTGGATGTAAAACATTATGGTTACTTAATATCTCCATTGAGGAAAGCAGTTTTCATATCCATTTACCATATCTCATAGTCATAATATGTGGTTATGGCAAGTAGAATCCGAATGGACTTCAGAAAAACTCATCATGGAATGTACCATATCTAACAAAGTACGGTTTCTCCTTTTGGCTACTTCATTATGTTATGGTGTGCTGGGTGGAGTCATTGAGAGAGAATCCCATTCTCTTTTAGATAACCCAAGAATTTGGTACTTAAGTATTCTCCCTCTCGATTCGATTGAAGAGCTTTAATATTAAGTCTCTTTTACTTTTCCACTTCATTCCTATACCCCTTGAACTTTTCAAAAGCTTCAGACTTGTACTTCATAAGATACACATGTCCAAACCGGCTATAATCATCGGTGAAGGTGATGAAGTAGTAATAGCCACCTCTCATACTAACTCTTAGTAAGCCATAAACATTCGTATGGATCAAATTCAAATGACTTCCTTTCAAACAAGATTCACAAGTAGGAAGGTTCTCAATGCCACTAACTTTAAGTGCTTTGAGTACTTCTAACTTTTTTATCCTATTTTTAGAGATATGACCAAGTCTTGCATGCTAAAGAATGGCATCTTTTTTACTATCTAATTTTCTTTTACTTGATTGAATGTGCATTAGTGAATGTTGGGAATCTAGTATGTATAATCTATTATTTAATGTACCTTGTGCAATTAAAGAGTCGTTCCTTAATGCTTTCAATACCCCTATTCGATATAGAAAAATCAAATCCTTCATTATCAAGAATGGGAATTGAACAATATTCTTAACAAGTTGGGATACATAATAACAAGGATTTAACACAACACAAGCATTCCCCAAGTCTAACTCTACTATACCTTGGACCATGGCTGCAACTCTTGCTCCATTTTCGAGGTGGAGGATTATATCCCCTTCACATAGACTTTTTCTTCTTTCCACCCTTGTAATGAATTATAAAGGTAAGAATCACATGTGGTATCAAATACCCATGAAGAAGAATTAGCCGTTAAGTGTACTTCAATTAAATACATACCCTTCCTAAGAGTACCAAGGTATTCCTTGCTGTTTCTTTTCTAATGCCCTTTTTTGCCATAGTAAAAACAAGTTGCATCGGTTTTTTCACCTTTCTTCTTCTTAACTCCCTCCGAACCTTTCAAAAGTTGCTTTTCTTTTGAGGAAAACTCTTCTTCCTTTTACCTCCCTTTTAAGGACTCCTAGGGCCTTTCGACTTAAAGGCGGAAGCAAGCATAAAAGGCTTTTCTTTTTTCATAGTCACCTCGGCGGTCACTATCATGTTCACCAATTCGTTAATCGACACCTCTTGCTTGGACATATTAAAGTTCATAACGAATTGGTCGAACAAATGGGGCAATAATTGTAGGATCAAATCTACGTAGAGATCATTGTCCATGACCACGTCTAGTTGTTCATGCTTTTTGATGAGTCCAATCATCTTAAGCCCATGATCATAAACACTTGAACCCTTTATCATCCTTGATCTAAAGAGCTATCTAGACAAAACGAACGTTTTGTGTGTTGTTTGAACACCATACAACTCTTGTAGGTGTTTATAGATCTCACATGCATGTCTCATATGCTCGTGAGTCTTTTGGAGCTCATTAATCATGACAGCTATCATGAGGCATCTCACTTATAGATCATTATCTACAAATTTAGTGAACATTTCACGGACCTCATCGGTGGCATCATGTCCCAAGGTGTCCGGCGGACTTTGATCAAGTAATTAAGTTTTCTTTTCAGAGTTAAGAATGATTTTAAGGTTCCTTAGCCAATCACAGAAGTTAGGCCCTGTGAGTTTATTAGTTTCCAAAATGCTTACGAGTGGATTTTTAGCCATTTTCTTTTTTAAGATTTCAAAAATCTACAAGAGGCGAAAAAAAAGTATAAGCATATGATTAAATTTTGATATTAAAAACATGTTCATAGTCTTTCAAGCATGTTTTTCTTTTCTCCTACTATTTTATCAAATTCTTCACCCTTTAGAAAAATTCAAGAAATCTCATTTCCTAGTGAGAATTAATATCCTAAGGACTTGTAAGTGGACCCCCGCTTCCAGTGCTATCCATAAACAATCGAAAGGTAAGCAACATTTGCTAATTGCATCTTATGTAACTCTTGATACATTTTACCTCACTTTTCATGTAGATACCCTACTCCGAGTGCATCTACATTACTTAGTGTTAAGTCGAACATACCAATCAAACATTGATTCAAGACGACTCCAAAATATTCCACATTTCATGTGCCAATGCATGTAGGTTCTCAAATCAAAGATGCATCGTATGCTAAGTATACGTTCACAACTTTCCTCCTAAGTGTGACCCCTGCTTTTAGTGCCATCACACAAATTCAGTAGCATCGTCATGGCGTATACTATTGGTAGAAGGCATGGATTAATTAAAACTCTTTTTAATTTAAATCCATTTTGACTTAATATTGAAAACGCTTAGACATCTAAGTAGAGGGTTTTTGCTTGCAAAGATATCATCATTTTATCTTCTTATTTAAGTTTTCTATATCCTAACCATGCATTTGATACATCAATAAGATATGGAAAGCATAAATAAGTAAATGCGCCTAGCATGCTCCTAGGGTGGGATGACCATGGGCCTAACTAGGTGGTGCACTTAGAGCCACAAGTTCACCACCTAGTTGATTTTAAGTGGGTTGATTAAATCTAGTTATTACATGAGTGTATCCCCATATATTCATGGGTCTTCTTAGGTCTCCATGTGTCCAATGGTCTTCTTGCTCCTTGTAACATTCACAACAGAACGAAATCCTCACTCTTAATGAGTCTACTCTCATAACATTTACAAGATAGAAATTAAGAGACATGCAAGCCTCAATTTAGTACAACTCTATCCAATAACTTGAAATAAATAAAATCAATATTAAAAGCTCATGATCATCCCCATTCATTCATCATTCATTCAACAATTAAATGAACAATACATAAATCTAGAATTAACAATTAATTCCAAAAATTACATGCTTATCTCATAAATAAATAATTGGCCGAGCAAGACAAAGCATAACAATTATGCCATAAATTGAAGATTAACTTTAACAAATTTTTAAAAGCATTCAAAAATGTCAAACATAATTTTGAGAACTTGCACAAAACTTGTGCACCTATCATGTGTGAATCAAAAACACTTTTAGTCATATAAAGGAATACAAAAAACAACAAAACTTAAGCAAAATGAAAACTGGCCGCTACCTGGCCAGGCTGGGCACACGGTGGCACAACAGACGCGTCATAAAAAACAACAAAACTCAAGAAAAATGAAAACTGGCCACTTCTCGGCCAAGCTAGGCACACGGCCGCACGACAGGCGCATGCCTGACGCGTCCACTGCTCGGCCAGTGCCCGGCCGAGCAGGGCCTGCCCCTGTTTCCAACTTTTGCTCGAGTTAAGTGTTAATTAGCTCAACTTTTGTGCACAAAAAATTTTAGGACACTTTCTAAACATTAAAACACACATTATAGATGAAATTCTAGATTCAAAACTTCTTTTAAAACTAGAATTTCAAGTGCTCAATCATGCTTTCAAAAACAAGTTAAAGTAAGAATCACATTCTTCAAAAATCTCCAACAAAACTCCAATCAAATTGAATCCAAAAATGACTGAAACAACTTAACACATCCTATATCAACATATAACATCAATTAATATC
The DNA here is from genome assembly GCA_018894105.1 of Jacaranda mimosifolia. NCBI lineage: Eukaryota > Viridiplantae > Streptophyta > Magnoliopsida > Lamiales > Bignoniaceae > Jacaranda > Jacaranda mimosifolia. Next base: position 23,172,558 of record CM032121.1, read on the forward strand.
AAATCAACATTGAGCATTAATAGCTATGAATTAAAACATACTAATCATGATCATCACTTAAAACACATGTTAGCATGCTTTCAATCATCAATCAAGGAGCCACTCACAACATCATCCAAACACTTCAATCCATCCTATAAATCGAGAATTTGTTGATTTTGATCAATCCATCATATGAATCAATTAATAAAAAAATCCAAATCAAAGCATGGGTTAGGCTCCGATACCATTTGAAGGCAAGTAAGGTACTAAGATCCAATAATAAAACTTGAAAAGCTAAATTAACTAGTGCTTTACAAGCAAACAAGGATCTAAACATGCTTAGGATTCAAATTTAGATGGAAAGTTACCTTGATTAGCAAAATCCAAAGGAAGGATGAAGAATTCTTCTTCAATCAAGAATTTGTCAAACAGCAGTGCAACTGGAAAGTTGCAACTTTCTCTCGATCCAAATATCTCCAAAAAATATGGAAAAATTCTAGTGGATCCTTAACTCTTTGATGAAGCTTCTATGAAAAGTTTAGATCAAAACTCCTTTTGGATCTCCTGAAAAAAAAATTCCAAGTCACTATCCTGACTGATGGATCTCCAAGGCACAACTATCCTATTGTCTTGCCCCTATCAATATGATCCACACACCAATGCTTTTCCCAATTTCTCCTTAATATTAGATAGAGATAGAGAGGAGAAATAAGATCTTGAAGGCTGATTTGTGGATAGGAAAAGAAGAGGGACGTGGAGCTTCAACTCATGAGGCAACACTTTGAATAATGAAAAATGTGAGAATCTAATTCTTCACATGGATTCAATGTGTCTTCCCACTCTCACCTCTATATCTATATATAGAGGGAGGATAGTGTGATGCCAAGGTTGCATCACATCTTTCTCAAGTAGGGGGACTGCCCACTTGCCTTGCAATTGGCAAATTTAAATCCAAATTTAATTTTGTACGTATTTCAATTACATTTGAAATCTAATTTTAAATTAATTAAATGCCGCACCAAATGAACCTTTCATTTGTATTTTTTCTCCAAAATATATTCTTCTCATTAATTAAATTAAACCCTTTAATTTAATTAATTCAATCCTTGACTTAACTATTAAGTCAATTAGCTTAACTCTTTAAGCTAAGAATTGTTAACTCTTTAAGTTAATTTGACCTGTTGATCGTCATGTGGCACCAAATAAATAACTCCTTAATTATTGACCTAATTTAACTTCTTTAAATCATTTGATCAATTTAACAATGAAATTAATCAAGCCAAAATTGACCTCAATTTTCGATCACCCCAAAATTAGTCACGTCGAGTGAGTTTCTAACACTTGGAAAAATTCCTCTATCAATTAGGAAATGCAGTTGGATTTTGTGTGTGACCCGATAGGTTCTACCGACATGGCCTCACAACTCTTTGTGACTTTTGAATATCATATATTCACCTTAATTTAAACTCCATTAAACTAGTTGACTTAATTCAGTTAATCTCCATTAATCGAAAAGTACTTAATCTCCATGGTAGATGCCCAACCTCAAACCCATGGAGCTCAACTAATTGGCCAAAATGAATGCTTTTGGAGAACTAATATAGCTTTATGCGTACCATGCAAATACGATCATTTCATATCCTTTCTCCCAAAAGAGGCTTAGGCAAGATATTTGTTGGCTCCCTAATAACCTCGATGCTATGTCTCTATTCCCAATATTCGATTTCACTTTATGACCTCATCTTTGGAAAACTCCTTTTCAAAATTATCATGCTTCCTTGTGCAAAGATTTCTTGGAATCGATCATTATAGAATACATAGGAGATGTACTTCACAAAGACGAGGAGTCGAATTCTATCTTGAATATCACAAACCTCTATATATCTAAGTAGCTCATGCCTAATCACCACCTGAATGACCCGTTAAGTGCTCAATGAGGAGTCAAAGCATGAGGACCTAAATACAAGGTTACCATGGATCCTTAGGTCAATGGACTAATTATATGCACTAATGTAAGCTTGGAAATTTGCCACTACCGACTTACCACTTCAGCTATCTAGTGGATTCTTCGGGTAGGCCTTCAGTGCCTTATTCCTTAACAAGCACCCACAACATGCATCCATATCTCATATGGAATTGCCCATGTGTCACAGGGCGCTTCTCAAGTAACGAGGAAACTGTGCACTGTGCAACTAGTAGCTTGCCACACGCCAACTACGTCCGCCAAAATACAACAACCGTCAACCGTCTCGGTAATTGTTAAGAGCTTAAAATCATCAAAGCTCGATAGCAGTTGGGTGATTGTGTGTCGCACTCGCGCCCCGTAGGACATTTTAGAGGTATAATCCCCAACGATACTCACTCGCACACCGGAACGCTTTGGAAAGAAAACTCGATTTCACTGATAACAGCAACTGTATAATATCGATAATCGTTAGAGCAACACTAGATGTTGAGGGGGACTCTAACAATGTACAATACAACTTAGCTTCGAATACTCATTCCCCCGTATAATAGGCTTAAAAAAGAAAAATGTTGTTACAGCAGTAGATACTGAAAAGTTGAAAATTACAACAAAAACGGCAGCATCCTGCCTACATATGTACAATAGTGAAAACAAAAGAAAAGGCCTACACCTACAACACGGTAGATACTCCTTAGAGTGCAAGTCCATTGATGCAGGCTGTTGAGGGGCAGCCGGGGCGGCCCGGATGCCCTGTAGACGGTCAAGGGGCCCTATGGCGGGAGTGACCCTTGACATTCTCTCCCACTTGAGATGGCGGCGTCCTCGGCGACTCTGAGGCCTGATATACCTCTAACAGAGGTTGGAACGCCTTAAGGTCCGTCAGCCGCTCCCAAGAGTTCTACTCACTGCTACATCCCTTATATTTCACCAAGTACTCCATCTAAGTTGCGCTTCCTGTGCCGGTTACTCTGTGATTTAGAATTGCTTCCACCACCCTCTTCTCTTTCTTCGTGAGCATCAACTGTGGGTGGCTAGGTCTAGTATGGGATGTGTCCTCCTGATCTGCATGATAGGGCTTAAGCTGGCTCACATGGAGGACATTATGAATTTTCCACCAGTCAGGCAATGCTATCATGTAGGCTACCTTCCCGATGCGTTTAATGATAGGCAACGGTCCAATGTACTTCTGCATCAAGCGAGGGTTTCTCCCCCTTGCTGCTTTTGACTGTCTCGGATCAGGGACCTTCACTAATACCATATCTCCCACTTGAAATTCACTAAAGCAGCGATTTTGATCTGTATGCTTTTTCATCCGCTTCTGAGCTTTCTCGAGATAGCTTTGAGCTAAATCAACATTCTATTTCCATTCCTGCTAGAAACTCCATGCAAGAGGAGACCGCGCACCCTGCGGGGAGTCCAGAGTGTGGGAGTAGCGGTTGCTGCCCAGTCACAATCTCAAAAGCACTCGTATTGGTGGTAGAGCACTTCTGGGCGTTGAAGCACAGCTGAGCAACATCCAAGAGCTTCACCTAATCTTTCTGAGAGCCGCTCACAAAGTGTCAAAGATATTCCTCCAATATGGAATTGAAGCGCTCGGTCTGGCCATCAGACTGTGGATGATAGCTCGAGCTCATATTCAGTTTGGATCCAAGGAGTTTGAAGAGCACGGTCCAAAAGCTGCCAGTAAACCGAGAGTCCCGATCACTGACAATATCCTTCGACAGTCCCCAATACTTAACAATATGCTTGAAGAAGAGATGAACCATCCTTTCTACTGTAAAATGTTTAGGGGCTACAATAAAAGTAGCATACTTTGAAAACCAGTCTACCACGACAATAATAGTCCCCAAATGTCCTACCTTAGGCAACCCAGTAATGTAATCCATAGATATGCTCTCCCAAGGTCGTTGGGGAATCGAAAGTGGCTCCAACAAGCCTGGTTTCTTCTGATGGTCCAGCTTATCCTGCTGGCACACCAGATAAGTGTGGACATATGTCTCGATGTCATCCCGCATCTGCGGCCAATAATACGATCTGTGCAACAAAGTATAGGTGCGCTCTGCTCCTAGGTGTCTAGCCCAAAGAGTGTCGTGGCATTCTGAAATCAATGATTTCCTCAGGTCCCCATCTTTAGGGATATACATGCGGTTTCCTTTGGTCATCAAGAGTCCTCCATCCATCCAAAATTGCCGAGTTTTGCCCTTCTCAGCAAGATCAACCAAATACTGCCTTGTAGGATCTTTCGATAAGAGTTCTTGTATTCGATCTTTCACAGAAGTGGTAGCTACACTCAAGGACAGAACGGCCACCATCCTCGTGTGATCTGCCCTCCGGCTCAGGGCGTCTGCCACATGATTGCTCGCACCGGCACGGTACTCCAAGGAAAAGTTGAACTCTACCAACAACTCTTGCTACCATGCCTGCTTACTGGTCAGTTTAGACAGGCTCATAAAATGGCTGACTGCAGTATTGTCCATCCTAACCACAAAACGAGAGCCCAACAAGTAATGCCACCATAATCTGAGGCAGTGAACTACGGCTAGCAATTCCTTCTCATGCACTAAGTAGCACCTCTCTGCTTCCTTCAACTTGCAGCTCTCAAAAGCAATAGGATGCCCATCCTGAATCAGAACTCCTCCAAGAGCAAAGTCCGAAGCATCAATCTCCACTTCAAATATTTTCGTCAAATCCGAGAGGGCCAACACAGGATCGGACACCATAGCTCTCTTTAGTCCCTCGAACACTGCTTGGCATTTGGGTGTCCAATTCCAAGACTCTATCTTCTTCGTGAGGTCGGTAAGGGGTCGTGCTATTTCAGAGTAGCCCTTCACAAATATGCAATATTAGTTTGCCAACCTAAGAAATGACCGCACTTCACGAACATTCCCGGAAGGCTGCCACTCCTGAATAGCCTGCACTTTCTTTGGGTCCATACGAATTCTCCCTTGCTCCACGATGTGACCCAAGAAATGAATTTTCTCCTGAGCAAACGAACACTTCGATGACTTGGCATATAGTTCATGCTCACGGAGTTAAGTGAGAACCTTTCGCAGATGCTCCAGATATTCGACTAAGGTCCTACTATACACCACAATATCATCCAGGTACACCACCACGAACTCATCCAGAAAACCATGGAGTACCTGGTTCATCAACATGCTGAAGGTTGCTGGGGCGTTTGTCAAACCGAAAGGCATGACCAGGAACTCAAAGGCCCTATACCTCATGACCACTGTAGTCTTCGCCTCATCTCCTTCCTTGATCCGAACTTGCCAGTAACCCGACCTCAAATCAATCTTTATAAAGTATTTTGCTCGGCTAAGTTGATCAAAGCAATCGGCCACAAGCGGTATAGGATACTTATTCTTCATAGTAATTTTATTCAATGCCCGGTAGTCACAGCACATTTGTAATAACCCATCAATCTTCTTCTGGAACAATACAAGGGCTCCATACGGTGACTTGGCGAGCTTGATGATCCCACACTCCAGCATCTCCTTCAACTGCTGCCTAAGCTCCTCAAGCTCAGGTTGCGACATCCGATATGGTGCTCGGGCAAGAAGTTTGGTACCCGGTACCAACTCAATCTCATGATCCACTGCCCCCTTCAGTAGAAGCTTTCGAGGCAGTTCATCTGGCATCACATCCTCAAATTCCCGCAAGAGCTCCTTAACTACACCAGGGACTGGCCCTGATGCCTCCTCCATCTCTTCAAAGCGAAGGATGCACAAGAATGACGGCTCTTTTCGTTTGCAACCCTTCTCAAACTAAATGGCTGAGAGATTTTTGTCCCCCAGTTTCCCGACCAATATAGGAATGACGCACGGCTTGGTTCCCATCATCATCAATGAATCCACGTGCGGCATCACCACCGTCCTAGTGTCCCTTAGAAATTCAAGCCCAAGGATAAGCTTGAAATCATCCATCACGACCACTGAAAGGTTGGTCCTCCCTTCGAATGGTCCCACCTTGATGAGCACAGATTTGGCCACCCCTGCAACCGGCTGAGCAGCTGAATTAATAGTTTTCACCCGACCAACTTCTTTCTCCAGTACAAGTCCGAATCTTTCCACTACGGCACTTGCTAGGTAGTTGTGGGTGGCCCTAGTGTCGACCATGGCACAAACTGGCTTGCCATTGATCTTCACATTAACGAACATTAGCCCTTTTCTTTCTATAGTTTCGGGGTTGTGATTCCTCCTCTGGCTAGTTCTCAGTTAGGGCTGGTGCTGTCTTACTCACCTTTGGTGGCACTGTTCTTTTAGCTGCCACCTGTGAAATTATATTGCACCACTGGGAGATGGCGCCAAGGTTGTCCTCACCCTCATTCGACTCCTGCTCTCCAGCAATAAGGGCCTGAGTCTTGGCTTGCTTAGGCACCCTCCCCACTTCTGTAAGGCTCGCCAAGGCATTCAGTAAATGATGCTTTGGACAATCTACCATCCAGTGTCGACTACCACAAAGGAAACATTCGCAGCTCTTCTGCGGTGCTCCCTACTTGTTCTCTGGTTTTGCCTTATTGGAACTCGCCTGTGAGCTCTCTTGGGTGTGGGATTGCCTCTCTCCCTCACCTTTGCTTGAATTAGGCCTGAATGATTTCGTCCCACCCCCTTTTGACTGATTAGTGTTGGAGGCTACATGTTTTTCCTTTCAGGGCTCTAAACTGTTATCCATTAACCGCTCTGCTACTCCCATAGCAGTATTCAAATCGACCACTCTCTAGCGCTGTAGCTCAGCATGCGCCAACGATTTCAATCTCTCAAAGAATGTGAAAAGCTTATCATTCTCGAACATATCCCTTATGTCTAGCATGTGGGTAGAGAAAGCTTTCACATATTCCCTGATGGAGGTTGTATGTTTCAGATCTCGTAAAGCCCGCCTGGCATTATACTCGACTTTCTCTACGAAGAATTGTTGCCTGATTGTTTCCTGGAGCTAATCCCACGTATCCATACGCACTCGTCGTGCTTGGATATCTGCATATTTAGTCCGCCACCATAGTTTTGCATCTCCTGTCAAATACATGGTAGTGGTCACCACTTTTCTTGCCTCATCCTCAATATTAGCGGCAATAAAATATTGTTCCATGTCAAACAAGAAGTTCTCGACCTCCTTTGCATCTCTTGCACCCCCATAAGCTCTGGGCTCTGGTATTTGAAGCCTGGCCACCAGGTCTGGAGCAATGGTAGGCCCATTACTCAGCGCTCTCTGGAGTAAGCCGATCTGAATTGACATTGCTTCTACTTCCCATCTCAAATCAGCTGTATTATTTGCCCTCAAGGCCTCCGCCAAGGCCTGACAAGCATCTCTGCTCTCACCCAATTGATCATGGAGATCCGTTATCTCCGCTTCAAGTCCTTCGACCTTCTCCTCTAAGGTCTCAACCACAAATCGCAGCCTGGAGTTCTCGTCCACCAGTGCGTCCAACCGCTGTTTCGTAGTACCAACCCGTCTTGGGGCTTCATTCTCTTGCCGCACCACATTTGCGGAAGCTGTAGGTTCTAGCGCTATTTGCCTCGGCTAGTGGATTAAGAGCCGAGGCTCTGATACCACCTATCACAGGGCGCTTCTCAAGTAACGAGGAAACTGTGCACTGTACGGCTAGTAGCTTACCACACGCCAACTACATCCGCCAAAATACAACAACCGTCAACCGTCAACCGTCAACCGTCTCGGTAATTGTTAAGAGCTTAAAATCATCAAAATTTGATAGCCATTGGGTGATTGTGTGTCGCACTCGCGCCCCACAGGATATTTTAGAGGCAGAATCCCCAACGGTACTCACTCGCACACCGGAACGATTTGGAAAGAAAATTCAATTTCATTGATAACAATAATAGTACAATATCGATAATCGTTAGAGCAACGCTAGACGTTGAGGGGGACTCTAACAATGCACAGTACAACTCAGCTATGAATATTCAGTCCCCCCTATAATAGGCTTAAAAAAGAAAAATGTTGTTACAGTAGTAGATACTGAAAAGCTAAAAATTACAACAAAAACGGCAGCATCCTGCCTACATATGTACAATAGTGAAAACAAAAGAAAAGGCCTACACCTAGGACATGGTAGATACTCATTGGAGTGCAAGTCCGTTGATGCAGGCTATTGAGAGGCGGCCCGGATGCCATGTAGACGATCAGGGGGCCCTATGGTGGGAGCGACCCTTGACACCATGGAACAGAGTAATATCCAACTCCTTAGATCTATGCATCGTTAGTGCAAGTCTATCCGGATCTTAGATGCCCTGTCTTTTAAGATCCCGTGACTTGAAAAATTTAAGATCACGACCATGTAAGACTTATTCCATAATCACCACCCAGTGCATGACCAAGTCCCATAGTCTTATGTGATCTAAAGGCTTCAACCAAATGCTAGTGAAGTAATAATAAGCATAAGATGAAGATAAACATATAAAGAATATCATTCAATCAAGATTGTATCACTAGTAAAATAGTTTACAATGCCAATTTAATTAGCTTGTGGGGCACTAATCCAACATTATGTTTAGTAGCTTAACTGCTGTTTCTAAGGCGCATCCCCAAAAGGATATGGGCACATCGAAAAAGCTCATCATAGAACATACCATGTCCAATAAGTTACAATTTCCCCTCTCGGCTACTCCATTATGTTTGGGTGTGCCGGGTGGAGTCCATTGAGGGAGAATCATATTCTCCTTTAGATAACCCAAGAATTCGGTATTTAAGTATTCTTCCCCTTGATTCGATTGAAAAGCTTTAATACTAAGTCCTTTTTGCTTTTCTATTTCATTCCTATACTCTTTGAACTTTTCAAAGGCATCGAATTTGTACTTCATAAGATACACATGTCCGAACTAACTATAATCATCAGTAAAGGTGATGAAGTATGAATAGCCTCTTCTCACACTAACTCTTAGTAGATCACAAGCATCCATATGGATCAAATCCAAATGACTTGTGATGTGCTTTATTTATCCTACAAAAAGAGCCTTGGTTATTTTTCCCTTTAGATAAGATTCACAAGTAGGAAGGCCCTTAATGCGACTAACTTTTAGTGCTTTAAGTGCTTCTAACTTGTTCATCCTATTTTTAGAAATATATCCAAGTCTAGCATGCTAAATTATTGTATCTTCTTGGTTATCTAATTTTCTTCTACTTGATTGAATGTGCATAAGTGAAGGTTGAGAATCAAGTATATACAATCCGTTATATAATGTACCTTGTGCAATTAAAGAACCACTCTTTAATGCCTTTAATATCTCATTCGATATAGAAAAATCATATCCTTCATTATCAAGAATGGGAATAGAAATAATATATTTCACAAGGTTGGATACATAATAAACCGGATCAAGTACAACGCAAGCATTACCCAAGTCTAACTTGATTACACCTTGGACCATGGCGGAAACTTTTGCTTTATTTTTGAGGTGGAGGATCCTATCCCCTTTATGAAGACTCCTTACTCTTTTCATACCCTATAATGAATTATATACGTGAGAACCACATGCAGTATCAAATACACATGAGGAAGAATTAGTTGTCAAATCCAAGTATATACCCTTCTCAAGGGTTGCTAGGTAAGCTCCGTACTTCTTTCTCTAATGCCCCTTCTCACCACAATGGAGATAACTTGCAATGATTTTATTCTATTTCTTCTTATTTACTCCCCCTGAACCTTTCAAGGGTTGCTTCCCTTTGGAGGAATAATTTTTCTTTCTCTTACCTCCTTTCTTAAGACCCCCAACGCTCTTCGACTTTAAGGAGGAAATTAATATAAAAGGTTTCTCCTTTTTAATAGTCGCCTCGGCGGTCACAAGCATGTTCTCTAATTCATTGATCGTTACCTCTTGCTTGGACATATTAAAGTTCACAATGAATTGGTTGAATGAATAGGGTAATGATTATAGTATCAAATCTATGTAGAGGTCATTGTCTATTAGAATATTAAGTTGTCCAAGCTTTTTGATGAGTCCAATCATATTAAGCCCGTGATCATGGATGCTTGAACCCTCAACCATCTTTGATCTAAAGATCTGTCTAGACAAAGTAAACCTTTCGTGCCGAGTTTGTACACTATACAGCTTTTGTAGGTGCACAAGGATCTCACTTGCATGGTTCTTATGCTCATGAGTCTTTTGGACCTCATTGGTCATGGAAGCCATCATGCATCTCATTTGTAGATCATCATCTACAAACTTAGTGACCAATTCACACTCTTCATTAGTGGCGTCATCACCTAATATGTCTGGCGGACTTTGATCAACGACATAGGTCCTCTTTTCAGAGTCAAAAATGATTTTGAGAAGTTTGGCCTAGTAAGTTTATTAGTTTCCAAAATAGTGTGAAGTGGATTCTCAGTCATTTTATTTTTGAAGATTTCAAAAATCTACAAGAGACAAAAAGAAGAGTACAAGCATATAAATGAATATTGATATTTGAAAAACTATGTTCATGGTCTTTCAAGCATGTTTTCCTCCCACTATTTTACCAAATCCTTTATCCCCTAGAAAAATTCGAGAAATCATATTTTCTAGTGAGAATCAAGATCCCAAGGACTTAGAAGCGGACCCTCGTGACCGAGTGCTATCCACAACCAATCGAAGGGTAAGCAACCTTTGCTAATTGCATCTCTATGCAACTCTTAATATATTTTACCTCACTTTTCATGTAGACCCACGTGACCATGTGCTATCTACATTACTATATGTTAAGTCAGACCTACCAATCAAACTTTGACCTGAGATGGCATCACGACATCCCCCGTGACCGAGTACCAATGCATGGGCATTCTCAAATCAAATATGCATAGTATGCTAAGTATATGCTCACAACTTTCGTCCTAAGTGTAACTCCCATGATCGAGTGCCATCACACAAAATCAGTGACATATACTATTGGTAGAAGGCATGGATTAATTAAAACTCCTTTTAATTTACATCTATTTTGACTTAATATTGAAGGCACTTAGAAATTCTAAGTGGAGGGTTTTTCTTATTTGCAAAGATCTCATCATTTTTATCTTCCTATTTAGGTTTTCTATATCCTAATCCATGCATCACATATATCAATAGGTTATAGAAAGCATAAATAAGTAAATGCGCCTAGCATACTTCTAGGGTGGGATAACTATGAGCTTAACCAAATGGTGCACTACCTAGTTGATTTTAAATGGGTTGATTAAACCTAGCTATTACATAAGTGTTTCCCCATGCATTCATGGGTCTTCTCGGGTCTCTATGCCTCCAATGATCTTTTTTACTCCTTGTAACATTTACATGAGAAAGAAATCCTCACTCCTAATGATTTTACTCTCATGACATTTACAAGATAGAAATAAAAAGGCATGCAAGCCCCAATTTAATACAACCCTTTTCAACAACTTGAAACAAATAAAATCAATATTAAAGGCTCATGATCATCCCTATTCATTCATCATCCATTCAACACTTCATAGAACAATAAATAAATCAAGAATTGACATTCAATTCCAACAATTAAATACTTAGCTTAGAAACAATTAATTGGCCAAGCAAGATAAAGCATAACAATTATTCCTCATTGTTGAAGATTAACTTTAACTAATTTTTAAAAGCCATCAAAAATGCCAAACATAATTTTGTGAACTTGCATAATATTTGTGTATCTATTATGTGTGATGTAAAACACTTTTGATCACTTAAGGAACCAAAGATCAACACTCAAAATCCTCAAAACTGAAACTACCATGCTGCCGCCCGCTACCTGGCCAGTGCCAAGCAGGGGCGGCAATCGCCCTGCTTCACGATTTTGCATGGATCAAGTGGATTTTGGCTCAACTTTTGTTCTTCAAAAAATTAGAACTCATTCTAAACATTAAATCACACAATATAGATGAAATTCCAGATTCAAAATACTTTTTAAAAATAGAATTTCAAGTGCTCAATCATGCTTTCAAAAACAAGTTTAAGTAAGAATCATATTCTTCAAAAATCTACAACAAACTCCAATCATATTGGATCTAAAAATGACCAAAACACCTTAAGGCCATTAACAACATGCTATATCAATATATAACATAAATAAATGCCAAATCAACATTCAACATTAGATTCTATGAATTAAAACATGCTTAACATATGAAATAACACATTAAAACATGTATTAGCATAATTTCAATTCATCAATTAAGAAGCCACATCATATGACATCATCCAAACACTCCAATCCATAGCAAGGATCAAGAATTTGGTGATTTTGATCAATTCCTCACATGAATGAATCAATCAAAAATTCAAATCATAGCATGAATTTTGCTCCAATACCACTTGAAGTCTCATATAGCCATAGAATCCAATAATCAAAACATTAAAAATGGAAATTAACTAGGCTACACATGATAACAAAATGATCTTAACATGTCATTGATTCATATTTAGATGGAGAATTACCTTGTTTTGCTCAAAAACCAAGGAAGCAAGAAGAAAACCTTTGACTCTCAAAAACTATCTTCCAACGGTGCAGTAGATAGCGACTAGATTTCCCCAACCAAACAAATTTTGCTTCAACTGAAAATTTTACATGAACTCCAAAACACCTTGATAGATCTACTATCCAAAAATTAGCTCAATCAGAACTCAAAAAGCCCACCCAGAACTACCTCCAAGTTGCTACCAGAAACTGGATCTCCAAAGGCAAGCAATCCAACTGTCTTGCCACTAACATTAAGATCCACACACCAGTGCAATAACCTATCTTTTTCTATATTAGTTGGATAATATAGAGAAGATGCACAATGATGAAGGCTTGATTTGGAGGTAGGAGGAGAAAAGAAAGTGAAGCTTCAACACATGTTGCAACACTTGAAGATTGGAGGGAAAATATGGAGAGAATCCAATTCTTCCTTCTTAGATCTAAATTCACATGGAATGTAATACAAGCATATGCTTGTTCGCCCCTCTCTATATCTATATAAAGAAGAAGGATGGTGTGATGCCAAGTTGGCATCACACCTTCCTTAAGGGGTGGCACTAACTAGCATGCAAGTTGGCATGTGAATTTGAATTTTGTGTGAATTTGGATTTCATTTGGAATCTTCATTTTATCTCATGTAATGTCATTCAAATAAATTCTAATTCATACCAAATAAACATTTCATTTGAATTTTCCTGCCAAAATTAATTCTCCATACTAATGAAATTAAACTCTTTTAATTTAATTAATTGTCCTGACTTAAATTTTTAAGTCAATTAGCTTAGCACTTTAAGCTAGCAATAGTTAACTTAAACCCTTAAGCTATCTTGACCAATTGATAGTCATGTGGTACCAAATAATTAATTCCTTAATTATTGGTCTTAATTTAACTCCTTAAATTAATTGGATCAATTTAACAATTAAATTTATCAAGCAAAAAATGACCATAACAATTGTGTCAATCGATCACCTCCAAATCGGTCATGTAGGAATTTTTCTAAATTTTAGAAAATTCTCATTCATCGCCTAAGATACGCAATTGGATTTTGTGTGTGACCCCTTAGGTTCTACCATTCATTGGACATGGGCTCACAACTCTTTGTGATTTTGGAATATCAAATATTCACTTTAGTTTAAACTCCTTTAAACCAATCGGCTCAATTCAATTAATCTCCATTAATTAAATAATACCCAATTTTCATAGTCGATGTCGAACCTCAAGCCCATAGAGCCCAACTAGTTGGCCAAAATTAATGCTTCTGGAGAATCATTCTAGCTTTATGCGTGCCATACAAATACGGTTCTTTCGTCTCCTATCTTCTAAAAGAATCTTAGGGCAAGATATTAGTCGATTCCCAAATATCCTCGATACTATGTCTCTATTATCAATGTTCGATTCCCTTTATGACTTCATCTTTGGAAAACTCCTTTTTCAATTTGTCATACTACCTTGCGCACGAATTTTGTGGAATCAATCATTATAGAATACATAGGAGATGCACTCGCCCTTCATAACGACGAGGAGTCAAATCCCATCTTAGATTTCATAAACCTCTATTTCTAAGTAGCTCATATCTAATCTCCACCCAAATGACCTGCTATGTGGCCAGGGAAGAGTCAAAGCATGAGGACTTAAACACAAACTTATTGATCCCTAGCTTAAAAGACTAATTATATACACTAGCGTAAGTTGGAAAACTTGCCACTACCGAATTACCACTATGGCTATCTAGTGGATTCTCCGAGCGGGTCTTCACTAACAAGTACCCATATCTTATATGGCATTGCTCATGAAACGGAGCAATATCCAACTCGTTGGATTAATGCATTGTTAGTAGAAGTCTATTCAGATCTTAGATGCCCTTAGTCTCATAAGATCCTACAACTTGGATGTATTTAAGATCACGACTGTGTAAGACTTGTTTCATAATCACTACCTAGTACGTGACCAAGTTTCGTAGTTTTGTGTGATTTAAGGGCTTCAACTAAATCCCAGTAAAGTAAATATGTGCATAAGATAAAGATGGCCATTTTAAGAATATCATTCAATCAAGATTGTATCACAAGTGAAATAGTTTACAGTGTCAATCTCATTAGCTTGCATGGCACTATTCCAACAGGGTGCCAAGGTATTCCTTGCAATTCCTTTTCTAATGGCCTTTCTTGCCACAATAGAAACAAGTAGCATTGGCTCTGGCCTCTTTCTTTTTCTTGATTCCCCCCAAATCTTTCAAGGGTTGCTTTCCTTTAGAAGAAGATTTTTTCTTCTTTTTACCTCCTTTCTTAGCACCCTAGGGCCCTTAGACTTGGAGGAGAAAGCAAGCATAAGAGGTTTGTCTTCTTCATAGTCACCTCGGCGGTCACTAACATATTGACCAATTCATTGATTGGTACTTCTTGCTTAGTTATGTTGAAGTTCACAACAAATTGGTCAAAGGAGCTAGGTAATAATTGAAGGACCAAATCTACATAGATCTCATTATCCATGACAACGTCCAATTGACCAAGTTTCTTGATGAGATTGATCATCTTTACCCCATGGTCATGGACACTTGAGCCCTCATTCATTCTAGTCCTAAAGAGCTCCTTAGACAATGAAAACCTTTCATGTCTAGTTCTCCTACCATACAATGCTTGTAGGTGCAAAAGGATCTTGTGAGTGGTTTTCATGTGCTCATGAGACTTTTTGAGCTCATTAGACATAAAAGGCATCATGAAGCATCTTATTTATAGATCATCATCCATAAACTTCATGAATGCTTCACGTGCCTCATTGATGGAATCATCACCAATAGTGTTTGGCGGACTTTGAGTAAGCACATAAGTCCTTTTTTTGGAATCAAGTATAATCTTGAAGTTTCTAAGCTGATCTTGGAGGTTAGGCCCATTAAGTTTATTAGTTTCCAAAATAGCGTTGAGTGGATTCTTAGCAATTTGAGTTGAGATTTCAAAATCTACGAAGGTGAAAAAAAGAGTATCAACATGTGATTGAATATTAATATTTGTTTATGGACTTTCAAGCATGTTTTTCTTCCACTATTTTATCAAATTCCTCACCCTCGAGAAGAAATTGGGAAATCTCATTTCCTAGTGAGAATCAAGGCCCAAAAGGACTTGTAGTGGACCCACAACTCGTGAGACATCCTCAAATAATTCTAAGGTAAGCAACTTTTGCTATTTGCATTTTGATTCAACCCATGATATATTTTGCGTCACTTTTCATACAAACCCATAACTCGTAAGACATCTATACTACTAAGTGTTAAATTGGACCTACCAATCAAACTTTGATTCGAGACCACTCTATATCATCCCACGACTGTGTGCCAATACATAGGAAGCAACAAATCAAATGTGCATCATATGCTAAGTATGTGATCACAGCTTTCTACCTTAAGTGTGACCCATGAATCGTGTGCCATCACACAAAAGATAATAGCATCTTCGTGTCACATACTATTAGTAAAAGGCATATATTAATTAAAACTCCTTTTAATTTGCATCCATTTTGACTTAATATTTGTAAGCACTTAGACTCTTCTAAGTGGAGGGATTTCTTGCTTGCAAAGATCTCATCAATTTTATCCTCTTATTTAGTTTTTCTCTATCATAACCATTCATCTCATACATTAATAGGATATAGAAAGCATAAATAAGTAAATTCACATGGTATACTCCTAGGATGGGATGACCATGAGCCATAACCAAGTAGTGCACTTAGAGCCATGGTGCACTACTTAGTTGATTTTAAATGAGTTAATTAAATATAGCTATTACATAAATATATCCCCATACATTTGTGGGTCTTTATGCCTCAAATGGTCTTCTTGTCTCTTTGTAACATTTACATGAGAAAGAAATCCACACTCTTAGTGATTCTACTCTTATAAAATTTACAAGATAGAAATTAAGAGGCATGTAAGCCTCAATTTAAATTATTTAATGCAATCCTTTTCAACAACTTGAAACAAATAAAATTAATATTAAAGGCTTATGATCATCCCCATTAATTATTCATCCATTCAATAACCAAATGAACAATAAATCAAGAATTGACATTCAATTCCACAACTAAATGCTTATCTCATTGTTGGATAGTGCCCCGCAAGCCAATTAGATTGGCATTGTAAACTATTTCACTAGTGATATAATCTTAATTGAATGATATTCATTAAATGACTATCTTCATCTTATGCTTATATTTACTTCGTTGGAATTTGGTTGAAGCCCTTAGATCATACAAGACTATAGGACTTGGTCACATACTAGGTGGTAAATCATGGAATAAGTCTTACACGGTCGTGATCTTAAATCTTCCAAGTCATAGGATCTTGTGAGATAGATAATCTAAGATCCGGATAGAATTCCACTAACAATGTGTAAATCTAAAGGTTGGATATTGCTCCATTCCATGCGCAATGCCATATAAGATATGGGTGCATGTTAGTGGGTTCTTGCTAGAGAACAAGGCACTGAAGGACCGCCCGGAGAATCTACTAGATAGTCGTAGTGGCAAGTCGGTAGTAGCAAGTTCTTCAGCTTACACTAGAGTAACCTTGTGTTTAGATCTTCATGCTTTAACACTTCCCTAATCACCTAGCAGACCGTCTGGGTGGTGATTGGGCATGAGCTACTTAGACATGGAGGTTTGTAAGATTCAAGATGGAATCCGACTCCTCATCATTGTGAAGGGTGAGTGCATCTCCTATGTATTATATAATGATCGATTCCAAGAAATTTTTCCCCAAGGTGGTATGACAATTTCGAAAAGGAGCTTTCCAAAGATGAGGTCATAAAATGGAATCAAACATTGAGAATAGAAACATAGTATCGAGACTATTAGGAAGCAGGCAAATATCTTGCCGTATGCCTCTTTCGAGAGATAAGATACGGAATGATCCTATTTGTATGGTACGCATAGACCTAGAATGGTTCTCTAAAAGTATTCATTTTGTCCAATTAGTTGGGCTCCATGGACTTGAGGTTGGACATCGACCAAGGAGATTATTTACTTTTCAATTAATAGAGATTAATTAAATTGAGTCAATTAGTTTAAAGGAGTTTAAACTAAAATGAATATTTGATATTCAAAAGTCACAAAGATTTGTGAGCCCATGTCCAATAAACGGTAGAACCTAATGGGTCACACACAAAAGCTAATTGCATTTCCTACTTGATGAAGGAGAATTTTCTATGAGTTAGAAAATTGTTCACTTGACTTGTTTTGGAGGTTGGCGAAATTGAGGTCATTTTTGGCTTGATTAATTTATTTGTTAAAATAATCAACTAATTTAAGGAGTTAAATTAGACCAATAATTAAGGAGTTAATTATTTAGTGCCATATGATCATTAATTTGTCAAGATTAACTTAAAGAGTTTACAACTATTAGCTTAAAAGAGTTAAGTCAAAGGTTAATTAATTAAATAAAAGTGTTTAATTTAATTAATGAGAAGAATCATTCTTGGAGGAAAAATTCAAATGAAAGGTTCATTTGGTGTGGCATTTTGATTAGTTTGAAATGAGATTCCAAATCAAATTAATTAAAATGTACACTTCAGCTTTTTGAACTGGATTTTTTGTAGTAGCTTCATCAAGAAGTTGAGAACATGCTGTAAATGTTTTAGAATTTTTGGAGGAGTTTGGATTGAGCAAAAGTTGTTCACTCTCTATTGTGCTACTAGGAGACAAACTCAAGTTTTTGAGATCATCTTCCTTATTTCCTTGGATTTTTGCAAATCAAGGTAATTCTCTTTTCAAATCTGAATTAATAGCAAGTATGTCTAGCCTACTTAATTTCCATTTTTAAAGTGTTAATTATTGGTCCTAGCACTACATGTGACTTCACTCATAAACAATTAATTATCTAGCAAAAATAACCTAACATTTATGCATCTCATTTTTGCACCAATATTGAAGATTAACAAGATTTTAAAAGCAATCAAAAATTTCAAACATAATTTTGAGAACTTGCACAACATTTGTGCATCTATGTAGCATGATTTAGTTTAATTTTGGTCACAAAAAGAACACAAAAACTCATCAAAACTAGTCCAAGACCAAAATTGGCCACTGCTGCCCTACCTAGGCGTACAATTGTGTGCTAGGCATGCCCTCTGCTCAGCCAGGGTTAGCAATATGCCCTGTTTCAAGGTATGGACCGAGTCAACTTGATTTTGGCTCAATTTTTGTGCACCAAAAAAGTTAGGGCATCTCCTAAACACTAAATCACAGATTTCAAATAAATTTCCAGATCTGAAACACCTTTTAATAATGGAAATTCAAGCGCTCAAACATGCTTCAAAAATCAAGTTTAAGTGAGAATCAACATTCTCCAAAAATCTCAAAAAATTACCAAAACACCTTAAGGCCAAATTTAACATGCTATATCAATATATAACATCATCCAATGCTAAATCAAAATTTAACATCATCATCCATGAATCAGAAACATACTAACATATGAATTAACTCTTAAAACACGTATTAGCATAATTCAATTCATCATCAAAGAAGCCACAAGAAACATCATCCAAACACTCCAATTCATAAATTGATCAAGTATTGGGATATCTAGATCAATCCATCACATGGATCAATCAATCAAAAATCCAAATTAAAGCATGAAATAGGCTCCGATACCACTTGAAGAAGTATGTAGCACAAGGATCCATGAAATAAAGCAAATAAAGTTAAATCAAAACATTTTCTACACACCTTGAAAGGATCAAATCATGCTTTTAATAAGGATTTGAAATAAGATAAATACCTTGAACGCTCAAAAATCCAAGGAAGAACCAAGAAAAGCTTGAACACTTCAAAGTTGTCTCCAGTTGGCACAGTAGGATTCCAACAACTTTTGCCCTTTCAAACCACCCCCAATTTGGATGGAATTTAGACAGCACCTCAAGAACACCTTGAAGAATGTCCATTAAAAATTTCATGAAAATAAAAAATTGAAAAGTGCTCCAAATATGCTTGCAATCGGACTGCCTTGCAGTGGATCTCCAAAGAGCAAAGTTATCCATATGTCTAGCCTCTAATGAAATGATCCACACATCATAGGCTGGCTCCAATCAAACTTTAGTCAACTGGAAAACCAAGGCATAAAGAAATGATAAAGGCTGAATTTAGGATGGAAGGTCAAGAAGAAAGTATGAAACTTCAACATATAAGTTATTCACACAATTTAGAGGGAAAAAAGAATCTAGCATACTTGTCTTGCTTGTGGCCACCTACTCTTTATTTATAGAGGAGGGAACGTTTGATGCTAGTTGGCATCACACCTCCCATGAGGTGAGGCGCCACCTAAGCAACGCACAGAGCATGTGAAATATAAATTTCACTTGCATTTGAATTTTATTTGGAATCTTCATTTCATTTCATGAAATGTCATCCAAATAAATTCTAAATGCACATCAAATGAACTCCTTCATTTTGAATTTCCCTCCAAAATTAATTCTTCACATTAATTAAATTAACCCCTTAATTTAATTAATTGGTCTTGACTTAGCTCTTTAAGTCAATTAGCTTAACTTCTTAAGCTAGAAAGTGTTAACTTACCCTATTAAGTCAACTTGACCAATTGATAGTCATATGACACCAATTAAAGTAACTCCTTAATTTAATTGGTCTAATTTAACTACTTAAATTCTTTTGATTAATTTAATAATTAAATTAATCAAGTCAAAATGATAAAAAATTAGCCAATTATTTTCCTCCACAAAATTGGTCATGTAGAAATTTTCTAACCCTTAGAAAATTCCTTTCATCATATAGAACTTCCTATTAGATTTTGTGTGTGATCCACTAGGTTCTACCATTGATTGGATATGGGCTTGGAACTCTTGTGATATTTAGAATATCAAAAATATTCACATTAATTTAAACTCATTTAAACTAAAAACTTATTTTAATTAATTTCTATTAATTGAAGAGTATCCAATGTTCAATCTCAAGTTCATGGAACCCAACTAATTGGCCAAAATAAATGTGCTCTTGGAGAACCATTCTAGCTCTACACTTGCAATGCAAATACAGTCCTTCCATCTCTTATCTCCCGAAAGAGGCCTAGGGCAAGATATTTTCTGATTCCCTAATAGACTTAAAACTATGTTTCTATTCCAATATTCGA
Source organism: Jacaranda mimosifolia (assembly GCA_018894105.1). Lineage (NCBI taxonomy): Eukaryota > Viridiplantae > Streptophyta > Magnoliopsida > Lamiales > Bignoniaceae > Jacaranda > Jacaranda mimosifolia. The sequence continues at coordinate 23,193,072 of CM032121.1, forward strand.
TTTCCCTTTATGACCTAATCTTTGGAAAACTTCTTTTTCAAATTTTCATACTACCTTGCGCAAGGAATTCGTGAAATCGATCATTATAGAATGCATAGGAGATGAACTCGCCCTTCACAACAATGAGGAGAAAGATCCCATCTTGGATCTTACAAACCTCCATACCTAAGTACCTCATACCTAAGCTCAACTCAAATGACCCGTAAAGTGGTCAAGGAAGAGTCAAAGCATGAGAACCTAAGCACATGGTTACCATGAATCCTTAGGTCAAATGACTAATTATATATACTAGCATAAGCTGGAGAACTTGCCACTATGGCTATCTAGTGGATTCTCCGAGCAGGCGTTTGGTGAACTTACTCTTTGGCAAGCACCCACAAACATGCACCCATGTCTAACATAGATTGCTCATGAAACAGAGCGAATTTATGCATCATTAGTACAAGTCTATCTGAATCTTAGATGCCCTACCTTATAAGATTCTACGACTTGAAATATTTTAAGATCATGACCGTGTAAGACTTGTTTCATGATCACCACCCAGTGCGTGACCAAGTCCCGTAGTCTTGTGTGATCTAAGGGCTTCAACCAAATGCTCGTGAAGTAAATTAAGCATAAGATGAGGATGGCCATTTATTATGAATATGATTCAATCAAGATTGTATCATAAGTGAAATAGTTTACATGCTAATCTAATTGGGTGCGGGGCACTATTCCAACAAAAAGTGCTCAAAGCACCTCATGGTAGCACGGCCTAGCCAATGCCCAAACCGCCTACCCAGTCTCGTGGCAAGCACACACATAGCCTGGGCAATAGCTTGGTCGTTGCTACTTAGATGGTTGCCAAGCACTTCTAATTCTCCATTTTATGCTCCGAAGCTTTATAGAGAACTCCATATCACATATTCACAAATTTTGACAAATTTCTAGATTTTAAACACCTTTGAGAAATGAAAATTCAAGTGCTCAAAATCTAAGGAAGAATCACTGTTCTCCAAAAATCTCCAACAAAATCTAATCCAATTGGATCCAAAAATAGCCAAAACAGATTAAAGCTTTAATTAATATGCTATATCAACATATAACATCATCCAATACTAAATCAATATTAAACATCATAAGATTTGAATAAAAACTCATGCCAACATATAAATTAACAATTAAACATATATTAATATATTTCAATCCAATACTACAAGAGCCACGAGCAATAATTCCAAACACTCAAATTCATCAATTGAATCAAGCATTTAAAGATCTAGAATCAATCCATCACATGAATCAATTCACTAAAATCCTAATTTAGGCATGAAGATGGCTCCGATACTACTTGAAAGTAGGAGATAGACAAAGATCTATAAATTAAAACCAAAATATGGCAAAATTTAACTCGTTATCTCCTACCCAATGATATATCAACATGCCTTAAATTAAGATTTAAAGACTGAAAAAATACTTTCGAAGAAGAAATAAAATGAGTGAAGAAGATCTTCCTATGGACTTCTCCAAATCAAGATCAAGAAGCTTCTCTTCCTTTGATTATGTTCGATTTTCGATTTAAGCCTAAAAAACTAATCCAATCCAAATCAAATCGAATAATAATAATAATAATAATAATAATAATAATAATAATAATAATAATAATATAAAAACTATATATTAATTATAAAAATACATTAATATATTTAAATAAAACTAAACCTGTAAAGTGTAAACCCTAAACTTATTTTTCCACTTTTCAAAACATACTCTGCTCCTTCTCACTCCGTGCAGCCCCTGCTCTCGTCTCACCCCTATTCATTCACTAGTCATCCACTTCTCATGGTAGCTCCGCCACTTCGCGTCCTTACTACGCTCCAGTCCGGTCAGGCGGTCACCGTATCATCGTCACTGACCACTTCTTGTCTTAGACATTTCATATCTCTGCTCACCATATCCCATCGCCCTAAATGTAAGTTTTTTCTTAATAATAGACTCCAATTGTGAGTTTTTTGTATGGGAGTAGTGTATTAAAAAGTAGGTTGGGAAGAATTTTATTTGCCTATGGAAGAAATTGATTCATTGTATGCGTGCATATATGAGAATATCTATTAGTACAAGATTAGATTAATATAGTCATCATTCCGTTGTCCAATACAATATATTATACAGGAAAGAATTTTTGTCATAAGAAGAGTTGCTGCAGTCTTTGCCTTAAGAAAATATAGCTTCTTAATGATGAATAAAAATAATAATGTACGCATTTTTTTATTGCAAGTTTGGTTTTGGACAATTTACATTGCAGCATGAATTGAATCTGTATTAGCTAATATGACACACACAGCGTAGCCTCATATTCTGTTTCCACCAACAACTTAGAAGATTTTACTAAAGATTGAATGAATACTTGTTGAATTTTTTGGTTGGTTTTAGCATGATTTGCAGTTGCTTAGGTTTGATCAACATCCTGGCCTTGAGTGAGAAACCTATGAATCTAATCAAATCACATCCTACTTTCGTTTAAAAAATACCAACACTTGTCGACACCATATCAAAATAAATAAATAATAAGACTCTATACATTTACACATAACAAAAACTAGCATAGATTCATTTTCAAAGCATAGAATATTACATTTAACTTGCTCTTTTTCTCTCCTAAATTAGTTTCTAATGTGGTGCGATTGCTTCTTTTTCAACTGAATTAAAGTATCTTTTCCAACGAAATCAAACATTGTGAGTGTGACAAAAGCACAATCAAACTCCAATGTCTGAGGTAATATCACATCACTACTATTATTATGATTATGTTGTTTTATTTCATTAATATGCATGAGGTTGAATTTTTTTTCTTTTTTACAGATAGAAAATACTCAAAGTAGTGAGAGGATGGTAGATGTCATTATTGAATCTGTAAAGTCTACAACTGAACCTAGTGAAGCACAAAGTAATCTCAATAAAGAGAAATGTTCTAGAGTTGATAAGAAGAGAAAATGTGGAGAAAGGTATACTAATACCAATATTGAAGATAAAGGTAAGAGAAAACCTTCTAAGCCTAGACCTTGGACTTGGGAGCATTTTACAAAAGATGATTCTGCTAATCCTAGAGCAAAATGTAATTAGTGTGGAATGACTTGTGCATGTGATTCACATAAAAATGGTACAAGTAATCTTAGAAACCATTTATTGAATCAATGTAAGAATCTCAAAAGAGTCACTTGATTCTAGTCAAAAGATTCTTACTTTCCAACAATGGAAAAAAGAGGATAGGAAAGGGATTGGTAGTACTTTACTTTTTTTTTTTTTTTTTTTTATGTTGATGCATGTAGACAAGATCTAGCGAGGATGGTTATTGTGGATGAATTGCCCTTTAAATTTGTTGAGGGAGAGGGATTTTTTCATTTTGTGAATGGTTTTGCAGCCTAAAATGCCTATTCCGGGAAGGATTACAATTGCCAGAGATTGTTGGAATCTTTACATAAATGAGAAAAATAAGTTGAAAAATATATTTTGTCAATCAAATCAAAATGTGTGTTTGACAACTGATTGTTGGACTTCTGTGCAAAATCTAATTATCTTCGTCTTATTGCACATTTTATTGGTCAAGATTGGAAACTGCAAAGGAGGATTCTTAATTTCTACCTAATCAAGAATCATAAGGGAGAAACAATTGGTAGAGAAATTGAGAAATGCCTCTTAAGTTAGTCAATTAGTAAAGCTTTTACTATCACGGTTGATAATGCTAGTTCAAATGACCTTGCTATCTCTTACTTAAAAGGTAGAATAGAGGATTGGAATTCACATCAATTAAAAGAAGAGTATATGCATGTTAGATGTTTTGCTCATATTCTAAATCTTGTGGTCAATGATGGATTGAAAGGCATCCATAGTTCAATTAGCAAAATTAGGAATGTTGTAAGATATGTCCATGCTTCACCTAGTCGAATGGACAGATTTAGAAAACACATCAAAAAAGCTAGGATATGAGAGAATTATACTGCGCAATTGGATGTTCATACTAGGTGGAACTCCACCTATATTACGCTTGAAAGTGCATTAAAGTTTCAAAAGGCATTTAAGAGATTGGGAGAGAGAGATGTTGAATTTGTGATGATGCATAGTGATATCCCAATTAGTGATGTTTGGGAAAATGCAAAATGATTGTTAAATTTTTGAAAATCTTTTATGATGTTACTAAGAAAGAATCAGGTTCAACATTAGTAACTTCTTCTCAATATTTCCATAAGTATTGCTTGATAATGAACACATTTAAGACTTGGATTGGGAGTAATGATCAATTGCTTGGGAGCATGGTTGAGAAAATGAAAGCTAAGCATGATAAATATTGGGGCTGCCTTAAAAATATGAACATGATGATTTTTATTGTTGTGGTACTTGATCCTCGATACAAGTTTTGATTTGTGGAATATAGTTTTAAAAAGCTTTATGAAGTGGATAATGTTGAATTTTTAAGTGAAAAGGTAAAGGAGATGTTCAACAATATGTTTCATAGCTATATGATTTTCTTTAGCCATGATCAATTGAAAGTTTCTTCACAATCCCCTAATTAAGTGGAAATGGCAAATTTTGGAGTAATTGGTAATACTTCATTTGCTATGGATTTGAGAAGGACATGAATCTTAGTGAGAGTATGAATAAAAATGCAGTGGATTTGTATCTCATGGAGGGCTTGGAGAAGACTACTAGTAATTTTGACATCTTGAATTGGTGGAAGGTAAATTCTACCAAATATCTTATTCTTGGTTAGACAGTTAGGGATATCTGAGCCATGCCGGTGTCTGCATTAGCTTCAGAGTCCAGTTTTAGCACTGGAGGTAAAGTGCTTAATAGTTATAGAAACTCTTTTACTCCAAAGACGGTGGAAGCTTTAATTTGTGCTAAAAATTGGTTCTGCTTCATCCCACTATGAATTGATGTTGAAGAGTTTGTTGAAGAATTTGAAAAGCTTGAACTGGGTAATTTTTTTTATTTTCTTGTATTAAACTCTATTACATTTGTCTATTTTTTTATATTATTTTTGGCACATGTATTGGTGATTGTGTTATATTTATTGTTTAGACCTTGCCCTAATCCCACAATCAAATAAGAGGATTCTAGGGCTGAATCTGATTAGTTTTGGAAGTTGCTGATTAGTGAAATGTTGGTATTATTTTTGCAATCTTGCAAGTATAAATTTCTTTTGTTCATGTTTTACTATTTGTACACTATCATTTGTTAAATCATATTTTATTTTATTTTATTTTCAGATACTATTGAGAATGTGCAGGCTAGAGCTTTAGATGAAGTATTCTATTGGTTATTGGGTTGCACATCTAATATTTTAACTTTTGTAATTGCTCTCCTGAAAGTCAAATTGGAACTTTTGTCTTCAAGGCTAGTGTAACTTTTGTATTTTAACTTTTGTCTTCAAGGCTGGTGTTCCTTCTCATTCCATCATGTTTCCCATGCTGCCAATAGGTGTGCAAATGTGCTAGCTAAGAATGCCAAGTAATGTAATCAATCTGGTATATATGGTTTTGATGTAATTGGGCAAGCTTTAGGCCAAGACAACTGATTAATATTATTTCCGCTTACTTTAAAAAAAATTAAAAAATCAAATAACCGATCCAATCCAAATCGATTTAAAATGGATTGGATTAAATTTACAATAAGAACCAAATCGATTCAATATAAATTATATAATTTGAATTGATTGGCTTTATACCTCAAAATCGATCCAATCCACAAACACCCCTAATCGCAAGAGTGAAGAGAACAACTCTATGTATTTAAACCCCATGCTGCAAACAAAAACCAACAAAAAAAAAAAGAATAACTAATTTTTTTTAAATAGCCAGATTTAACCCCATTGAGCCCATTGAGCCTTAAAGTTTCTTCTTTCTTCTTTATTTTCATTTATTTAATTATTTTGGGGAAGCCCAACTTCTTTTTGACCCTAACTTGGTCTGTCATCATATTCCCCCAAAATTAAGCCTTATGGATTCAATACCATATTTCCCGGGAAAGTGTAAAAGTAATGTTTTTAGTCAATGCAGGTTGCTGTAAACTATCTAGCCACTTTGACAGACATTTAAAAAATTTTGGAAGATAAATTTGCTCTGGCATTATCATCATTGGCCGGAAAGAAACTCCTTTTTTCATTAGTGAGAAAGAGAGTATTTTTAAGTGTGGTTAAGAGGGTGTTTGGATGAGCTTATAAGTTACTCAAAATATCTTATAAGATATTTAAGAGTTTATAAATTGATAAAAAGTATTTGCTAATTTTTTTTAAAAAAGAGCTTATAAGATCATAAAATAAGATGTTATGATCTTATAAGCTCTTTTAAAAAAAGTAAGGAGACCCTAACTTATTTTTAAGATCTTAACAAACTCCTTCATTTTTAATCATTTTAATTACAAAATTGACATTATTAACTTCTTATAAACTCCAAGATCTTATTTTGTTCAAACACTTCAACAACTTATTTTAAAAATAAGATCTAACATCTTATGAGCTTCAAAAACATCTTATAAAATATAGGAACTTATAAGATGTTTAAAATAAGTTTAGCCAAACACCCTCTAAGACGGTATTTGGGAAAAAAGTGTTTGGTAAATTTTTTTAAAAAGATCTTATAAGCTATTTTTTAAAAAGTAAGGAGTTCCTAACTTATTTTGAAGATCTTAACAAGTCAGCTTAATTTTGATCATATTAATTACAAAATTGACATTACTAACATCTTATAAGTTTAAAGATCTTATTTTATCCAAACACTTTAAGAACTTATTTTTAAAAAAAGATCTAACATGTTATAAGCTTCAAAAACTTCTTATAAGATGTAGGAGCTTATAAGTTCTTTTAAATAAACTTAGACAAACATCCTCTAAGAGGTTATTTGGGTGAGCTTATAAGCTACTCAAATTATCCCATAAGATGTTTGAGAGCTTATAAGATGTTAAAGAGTGTTTGATAAATTTTAAAAAAAAAGGGTTGATTAGCTCCAAAAATAGATGCTTAGGAGATTATAACATCTTTTTAAAAAAGTAAAGAGTTCTTAACTTATTTTAAAGTTCTTAACAAGCTCTCTTAATTTTAATTATATTAATTACAAAATTGTCATTACTAATATTTTATAATTTCTAAGTCTTATTTTATCCAAACACTTTAAAATTTTATTTTTAAAAAAAGATTGAACATCTTATAAATTTCAAAAACATCTTAATTATAAGATGTAGGAGCTTATAAGATTTTCAAAATAAGTTTAGCCAAACACCCTCTAAGAGCGAGAATAGCTCATAAAATGTTCATCAACATTTTCATGACTATAATTTCCTCGCACCTAAACCACCTATTTAGCAAATTATTGGCTTTGACTCCGCCAAAGAAAATAAAATTTTAAAGGCCTTAACCTTTCCGACTACATACACATAGTTAGTCTTCTCCTGATTGAAGTACCTCTTTTAGAATTATTATTATATTATGAGTAGATTTCCAACTTGGAGAATCCTACCGTACCTTTCAATCTTTGATTAACTACATTTAGGTTAAATTTGACATGAATTGACATATAATTCCCCAGTCAAAACTTGCCTAACCAATTTTTAAATGTAAAGAAGTGATGTTCAAATCGCAAGAAAACCATTGTGTTCGCTACCAAGTGCTTTTTTTTTTTCTTTTTCTTTTTCTTTTTCTTTTTCTTTTTCACTACCAAGTTAGGAATCGGTAGATTTATCTTTAATTAAAGTTGATATCCTAAATAATGCAGTTGATTTGCAGAATTAACGCAAAAGGGAAAGATTTATGAGCAGTTTAATTAACAAGTTGAAGCAATAAGCAGTAAGCACCCTGCCCAATGCGTCGTCTATAATGCACTATGGAAGACTTCTCCTCCTTTCTGATCACTCTGCCGGTTCTTCGCAAGGCATAGGTATTTTTTCGCACAGGGACGCACAGACTTAAAAAATTCGGCTATTAGAATCCATACAGTGCCACGGCCATATTCGCATTGAATTGTATTTGAATTTTATCGAATATCAAAATAAATATCTATATTCGTATTGATTAGATGTTATTTAAATATTTGAATATTCAAATTCGAATTAACGATCTGAATGCAGATATATATATATATATATATGAAGTTTTATATCTGATATCTACATTATTTTATTCAATACTCAAATTCATTATATTTTATATTTGAATTTGTCCTATTCAATATCTGAATTTGTTGCATCAGATATCCAAATGCATTATATTCATATAAAAGTTTCATCTTCAAATTATTGTCTAATTTTAAAATATAAACAAATTTAATATAATTAACTGTTAAAATTTCAAAGATCCACCAAACAACCCCCCACCCCCACTCCACAAACCCATAAAAAAAAATGTTAAATTAACTTACCTAATTCATAATCCTCATCCAACAATAAAATTTTATCTACCAATTTTTCATATACGAATATTTTGAATAGGTATACCACAATAGTCATATTTGAATCATTACATATATCAATATGAATATCCGACAATTTTGAATATAAATATAAATAGTTGATCGAATATTCAAATATTTTTTTTATAGGCCTACTCACACTTATATGTGTATTTCTGTGTGTAAATATATATATATTATGTATATATAAGGGAATGAGACATGAATGTGATACATATTTTTATGAGTCATTTTGATCATTTTGAATCATCTATTAAAAATGAAAAGAAAAAAAAGAAATTCGTTTCTTGAGAATCTTGTAAATAAATAGAAGTAAACATCCATTTTTATACAGTAACTATAGTTGAATTGCCGATATTCATGATCACAATTGGCAACAGTAATGGCTTAAAAACAATTGATGCTTCTGTCAAATTTATGAAAAATATTATTGCAATAAAATAAAAATTATCTAATTAATCCATAGCATTTTAATTACATTTTTAGCATTTTGTACCACTTAGTAATTTACTGTTAATATTATTTTTTGTTATGATAAAAATTATAAAGAAACTTAAAAAAATGATAGATCAAAACAATTAAATAATTTGATTACATATTGTTTGTTTATGTTTAACAATATAAACATTGATATTGGTATTAGGTGATCCATAATCGACGAAGCGAACTTGGCAATTAAGAAGAAATTAAATGTGGGTAAAAGTGGTGTAGTCTATTTAAAGGTCAAGATGAACAGAATGTGAATTCTGAGTAACCAATAGTAAGCGGCATATTTGGAGTGGTGCAGCAGAAAGCAGAAAGCCGAGAGCAGAGAACAGACCCTCCTCCTCAGAAATAGTGGCAACTGGCAAGCGGCAAGTGGCAAGTGGCAACGAGAACCAATCATCCCATTTCGCCAGTGTATTCCCTGTGTGCATGCAACTCAACTCACCCTTGTCGGCATGTGTACATATATCTCTGGCAGGCCTTCCGTAATATTCAAAAATAGATAACAAACATATATTAACTTGCATTGTACATTATTTTTATTTTTACGCTACTGATCGATGTCAAAAAGCGGTGAAGATAGAGCAGTGATTATGACCAAATTAAATTCCCTGGTGAGTCATAAAGGTTGAATCATTTTATTGTTTCATTAACACACATTGGTGTATGTATTTTTGTCTGAAAAAACTCTTCAAATTATTTTGAAGCCTTGGACTTGTTCAACTTAAAACAAGATATGTTAATTTATATTGTTTCTAGTTTTAAAATTTTCATTTAATTAAGAATATGCTTAACATATAAAAAAAGCGTGCATAAGAAAGTTTATATATATATATATATATATATATACATATCTCTGAACAGAAATCAACAACTTTACAACAAGTAAATCTATTATGGTGTGATTGCCTTCTAATTAAGAGACAAAGAAAACAAAAAGGAGCAATCATAAAACAATTACACACACATATTGTAACACCCTTGAAATTCAGTATTTTGGGAAAATATGGATTTAAAATTTAAGATATTGATTGGTCGGATTTTAGGGGTTGGAAAATAATAAAATGGATTTAATTGCAAGAAAATTAGAAATTTTGGGGTCAATTAGTAATTTAAGAAAATTTAATTGAACTAGAATTATAAACTTTTGGGGTTGCATGGCAATTACTTTGGGTCAAATAGGGGGCTATGTTATATATTCTAACTCTTGGGTTTGATTGAAGGCTGGCCAAAAGTTTGGGGGCAAAATCTGAATTTTTTAAAAGGTTCCCTATAAATATGGCATTTGCATTTTCCACCCCAATTTCATCACATTCTTCACCAAAACACCAACGTCTTCACCAACCTTCTCCTCCTCGGCGATCTTCACCTGCGATCATCCGACGACCAAAGAACGTCATCCGTCTTCTTCCTCTCACCTCCAGAAACAAGTCGATACCTCATGCAGCGTGAAAACACTGGCGGACAGGCGGAGACGTCGAGGTCCGAAACTTAGCCACAGCGGAGCTTGACGAGTTCCTCTCTCCAACAACATCTTGCGGTGGGCCAAGGGTGTTCTAGGATAGGTTCAGCTCAAGGAAGCGTTTGGCGAAGTTAGTTTTGGACTCCGACCATCGACGACGGCAGAAATGGGAAGACAGAGGTGGTGGCGTGAAGTGGAGTTGAGGCTTCGGAGCTTCAATTGACAGCCTTTCTGATGGCGAAATGCAAAATTGGTGGTGGCATTGGGTTTAGAAGGCTAAAAGGCATCTTATGGTGGTATTGTTGGGCTTTTCTGGTGGTGGTGCATGGCGGCGCGGCAGAGTTTCTAGGGTAGTCTTCTTGTCTCATCGTAGGGGTTGCGATGGTGTCCTCGGTTCGTGAGTTCGAGTTTTGGTTAAGCCAATTGTGGGTAAAGAGTTGAGAAATGGTTTTGTATACACACACACACACATGTTGTACCTTACCTTGTGTTATGCAAGAATAGAAGACTAAAATGTGATTAATATGTATATTTCCATTGCATGGATTATGATAAAACTTAGCGAGCCCGAATTGGTGTTATTATATGATAAGATTGGAATAATTGAGTTAATTAAGTAATTAAACTTTGATTTTATAAACTTGGAACCTAAGTGATGACGGTTAGGTTATTTAAGGTAATATGGAACAGAGGTTTCGGATCATGCATGGGCCATATTAAGTTTAGTGAACTAGGATTATATTATTTATGATAATCTTGAGATTTATTGTAATTATTTAAGTGAGAAAACCCTAATTTGGAGATTAAAGACCTAAGTGACATTTGTTGGGATTAATTATAAAGAATTAAGCAATTATTGTGACTTTAGGTTGATATTATGAAAAGATTATGCAATTAAGGAGTAGTCTATGTCCTGATAAGTGAATTGATATAAAAACTGAGCGTTACTTTGGCACTACTAAGTACTAACCATATTAGCCATTATTGGGACAATAGTGCTATTGAAGCTTTAAACTATCATGTTAATAGGTTAATTAGTGAATTTGGATTAATGATAAGTATGATAGTGATGTACTGGGAGTCAAATATGGATTTTGACTATAATTATATTTTTTGGTTAGGTGATGAGGAAGTGAGTCCCGTGGACCAGTAACTTGTTGATTTCGATTGCTGTATCTGAGAATTTCGGAGGTGAGGGTCTGCCAATTTTGGCCTTGCTATACCTATCTGTTCTTGTGGCATAACCCCTGTAAGGGTTAATTTTCTTAATTGCACCTGCTCATAAATTGCTTAAATTGTACTTGCTTGTTTTATTGAATTCGTACTTGATTGTGTACTTGTTCGAAATCGGTTACTTGACTTGTTTACCCTTGTGAGGGTTAGTATTTGTTTCACTATGTTGAGTTGTTTTTATCTATTATGGCACCCAGAATTCTTATCTGTCATGTTTGGTGCTTGTCTTGATCAGTACTTGTCTTGATCATACTTGTCACTGTTAGGTACTTATTTCTGTCCTAAATTGTTCTCAGATGCCTTGCCAGCATACTCACTTGTTTGTATCCTGTTATCTAGCTAGTTGGCTTATCTGTACTTGCTAGTCGTTCATATATTGCCTCGTCGGCAGCTCCAATTGCTTGATTGGTACTTGTTGTACTTGCTTGGAGATAGTACTTGGGCCAAGTGTCAATCCTATGCGGAATGCTGGGATACTTGGGACACGCCTTGCAGTCCTGGGTGTCCACGATACGCTAAGCAGCCCACTTAGGTATTAGCAGTACACTAAGCAGTCCGCTTAGGTATCCGCAATACGCCATACAGTTCGTATAGACAGTGCACCGTACAGTCCGTATGGGCACACCAATTGTATGTCAAGCTGTCATTATATGGAAGTACTTGTTTGGTTGGTATAAGGAGAATTCGATAAGAATGTTTCGTTCTGACCTGTTGGACTGCATATCTTTTGACTGTACCTAATTGTTTGTGTCCTGCTCGTGGAGCAATAAGGACGGTGTAGCTTCCCTGGGTTAAGTCGGGTTGTTGTCTGGACTGATCAAGCCATCTGCATTTCCTTCCGAACTGTGATCGATTGAGACGATACCGAACCTTTCGAGACGACAATTACAACCCCAAGCTATTACCCACTTGAATTCTTGAATCCGTTAATGCTTGTTTATTGACCTGTAATAGCCTATTTCTTGATACATTCTTGTATTGTATGTTAATTGATGATCTGTTGGGTTGATTCTTCCTCGACATATCCCCACTGTTGTCCTTATGTTTATCCCTCACTAAGTGTTTGCGCTTACCCCCTGTATTTCTTGACTTTCTCAGACAGGTTTAAGTGAATGATATGGACTTCTGAATTAGGGCTGGAGAAATACTTTTGTAATAGAACAGGTACTTGTATATGTTATTGAGCTCTCTTGAATGTTAACTTTGGTTTTGAGACAACATGATATGTCAGAACTGATATGAAGGACTTTAGGTCTGTATGTGTTATGTTAGATATAAGAAGTTGAATCGTGGAATGTCTTTAAGTGCTTGACGAGTTAGTTAAGTTTGAAATTTCAGCTGCTTTCGATTACTTGAAATTTGAAAAGAAATTTTATGGGCCTATTGCTTATATTACAGGTTTAGAATTTAAGATTGAAATGCTTTGATATCTCAGCTTAGGATTACTCTGAGTGGGGAGCCACACACACACACACACACACATATATATATATATGTGTTAAATTAGCTAATCGAAACTAGATTCTAGACAAGAATATTTTTCCAAAATGGAAAGCATTAATCTGACGTTCGGATTAATTAGCTGATCCCATCCAGGCTTGATGTATTGCCTCTTCAGTTATGCAGTAAGCCATTATTGTAGCATCACACTTATGAAGCTTTCAAATCTTTCTACTAATGAAAACTGACCAAATGCTGCATTTTTCACTTAAAAACTCAATTCCTAGTATTTAGTCCGCACAAAGTCATGACTTTTTCATGGCCAATGTTTTCTCTTGCCTATTCATCATCATATTTACTTTGAATTTCATGAATCTCGTATACGAGACATATATATATATATATAGAGAGAGAGAGAGAGAGAGAGAGTCTGCTTTTCAGAATCTCACTTCTGCTAACTGAGTTTAAGATTCTATTTGATTTAAATAGGCTTGGTATTGGGGCGGATGCTAAACTTAAAACTCATTAGACCTTTGAAAAGAAAAAATCTTAAAATCCATTTCGCCTCGCTCCCTCCCGCGCCTCATTGGAGGGGGTTCTCAATCCGTCCGTTGCATAGCCTAGTAGGGTTGATCTTGTCATGCCTAGATTTAAATTTGAAAAGTACATTTTTACATTTATTTTCAATTCCTTCCACTAGTTAAGCGCCTTCTACTTTAATTATTTAAATTAGTAAATATGTAAAATTTTGTTTTTTAAAATATTTTTGGACTTGCAAATTGTAAAATGGTATATTTGACCATCGCCAAATTACGTAAATATTAGAATTGAGTATATAAAGATATGTTAACTATCGCTCATAAGTAATCCAATTTTTATTGATAAAAAATAAAATTAAGGTTAATAAAGAAATGAACTTTTAAATTTTTTAGCATAATGTCGATATACATGATGCATCTAAGGTTTTTGACTCACTCAATATGAAATAAGATTGAATATTAACAAAAGTTTATAGTTGAAGGATCTAAGAAGGGTATATGATGCAGAATGAAATAGTATTCAAATTGTCATTAAATATGAAAAACTTATTTTATGAGGTATTATTCCATCTTTTGTGTGTGTGTGTGTGTGTGTGTGTGTAGAGAGAGAGAGAGAGAGAGAGGGTGTTTGTGTGTGTGTGTAGAGAGAGAGAGAGTAGACCTTTGAAAAGAAAAAATCTTAAAATCCATTTCGCCTCGCCCCCTCCCACGCCTCATTGGAGGGGGTTCTCAATCCGTCCATTGCATAGCCTAGTAGGGTTGATCTTGTCACGCCCAGATTTAAATTTGAAAAGTACATTTTTACATTTATTTTCAATTCCTTCCACTAGTTAAGCGCCTTCTACTTTAATTATTTAAATTAGTAAATATGTAAAATTTTGTTTTTTAAAATATTTTTGGACTTGCAAATTGTAAAATGGTATATTTGACCATCGTCAAATTACGTAAATATTAGAATTGAGTATATAAAGATATGTTAACTATCGCTCATAAGTAATTCAATTTTTATTGATAAAAAATAAAATTAAGGTTAATAAAGAAATGAACTTTTAAATTGTTTAGCATAATGTTGATATACATGATGAATCTAAGGTTTTTGACTCACTCAATATGAAATAAGATTGAATATTAACAAAAGTTTATAGTTGAAGGATCTAAGAAGGGTATATGATGCAGAATGAAATAGTATTCAAATTGTCATTAAATATGAAAAACTTATTTTATGAGGTATTATTCCATCTTGTGTGTGTGTGTGTGTGTGTGTGTGTGTGTAGAGAGAGAGAGAGAGAGAGAGAGAGAGAGAGAGAGGGTGTTTGTGTGTGTGTGTGTAGAGAGAGAGAGAGTAGACCTTTGAAAAGAAAAAATCTTAAAATCCATTTCGCCTCGCCCCCTCCCGCGCCTCATTGGAGGGGGTTCTCAATCCGTCCATTGCATAGCCTAGTAGGGTTGATCTTGTCATGCCCAGATTTAAATTTGAAAAGTACATTTTTACATTTATTTTCAATTCCTTCCACTAGTTAAGCGCCTTCTACTTTAATTATTTAAATTAGTAAATATGTAAAATTTTGTTTTTTAAAATATTTTTGGACTTGCAAATTGTAAAATGGTATATTTGATCATCGCCAAATTACGTAAATATTAGAATTGAGTATTTAAAGATATGTTAACTATCGCTCATAAGTAATTCAATTTTTATTGATAAAAAATAAAATTAAGGTTAATAAAGAAATGAACTTTTAAATTGTTTAGCATAATGTCGATATACATGATGCATCTAAGGTTTTTGACTCACTCAATATGAAATAAGATTGAATATTAACAAAAGTTTATAGTTGAAGGATCTAAGAAGGGTATATGATGCAGAATGAAATAGTATTCAAATTGTCATTAAATATGAAAAACTTATTTTATGAGGTATTATTCCATCTTGTGCGTGTGTGTGTGTGTGTGTGTATAGAGAGAGAGAGAGAGAGAGAGAGAGAGAGGGTGTTTGTGTGTGTGTGTGCGCGCGCGTGTGTGAAGGTTCCCCATCCCTTGCTTTTGTGTGATAGAAAAAGGAATTCTGGGTTTCACAAAGTAATCGCGCTTGGTTTCTCCAATATTAATTTGTCACTAGTGGCTACCCAAGAAACCAAGTCACTAACAAAGATTGCAAACACATATTTGTGAATGTCACAGCCTGGGCTTTATATATGATATATATATATATATATAGTATGAAAAAGATGGCCACAACACAACAAATCACAAATCCCACATCCCATGAAACTAACTACCCCTTGGCTCTAAAATTAACATCATTCATTTACAAAAAAGAGAATTCGAGAGGGTACTTACCTTCTGTGATATTCCCCTTAAAACATTACTAACTAAACAACAAATAAATGTGATCCATATCTTCTCATTCCTTCCATTCATCCCCACTACATATATATATTGATGTTCATTATCAATTATTATACATACTATAAAGTTAACCAACCCCAAGGAGAAAAGCAATACCAACACACATTCAGAAACCAAAAAGAAACAAGGACATTTATTTTTATTTTCTAAATTAGATTCTTTTTCAGTCTAAAAACACACACACACTATAAAAGAAGTTAGAACTCTCTAGGATCAACAAAAATAGACAGACCAGGTGGTGATTTTGTCCAGTCACCAACAGACCCGTCACTGTAGTCCTCCCCTAGCCGCTTGATGCACCATAAATCCTCGGCGCACGATAGGCTTTTCCAATGGGGTATTCCTAACCTGAGCGGCTCCCGGCTTGCCACTTCCGTAGCCACCACTCCGCAGCCGCACTCCCTGGCCAAGTTATGGGCCAATCCACACAGGGCCTTAATGAACTTCACCCCATATGAGCCTTCCCCTCCCAAACCGTACAGAAAATGGAACCCAAACGGCCTGAAAACCTCGGGCACCGAAGGCAGATGTAGCCATGGAAATGCTCGGTCCACCACTCGTGTAGTCTTCGCAAGCGCTTTCCTCAAGCGCGACGCACCGCGGACCTCCAGTCTGAACAAGTCCTTGCAGTTCCACACACTGAGCACGGCCCACGACTCGGGCGGAATCTCCAGAAACTCATCCGCACCCGGCCACGACTCGGCGTCGTACGTTCCCTTTGGCACAGCGAGGAAAGTGCCCAGATTCAGCTTGTTGCTCAACACCGTGTCAATGTCACGGGGGAAGAACTCGGTTGAGGAGAATCGGCGGCGGTAGAGGGACTCTGCGTCGTTGGGGCCGAGTTTGATGATGGTGACTCGCTTGTCCATCCTGACCCGGTGGGCGAACACGGGCTGGACTAGAATGGACGGGGTACGGAACTTTAAATAGCCACATTTTTGAGTGAAGAGTTTAACGGATGCTTGGTTGTCATTTTCTGTAGCCATATAAGAATATTCAGCGCCATTTTCGACAAACCATTCCTCCATTCTACGCACTAGCTTCAATCCAATTCCCATTCTCCTGCAAAACGTCAAGAAAATG
This sequence comes from Jacaranda mimosifolia, assembly GCA_018894105.1. Classification (NCBI taxonomy): domain Eukaryota; kingdom Viridiplantae; phylum Streptophyta; class Magnoliopsida; order Lamiales; family Bignoniaceae; genus Jacaranda; species Jacaranda mimosifolia. Next base: position 23,210,159 of record CM032121.1, read on the forward strand.
TTAAAAAACAAAAATAATAAGAAAATAAAGACAAATTGTCCCTGCCCTACACGCAGCAAAAAGATTTAAGAAAGAATATATGTCACAAATATAGGAACAAAAGTACTCCATTTATATTATATCGCAAATATATATATATATAGTGTGTGTGAACAAAGGAACAAATTATAAACAAATGGACGGCAATAATTAGGTGGTCTTGCAAAAGGGTCTCCCTCAAAAATCCATTTTTGGAAACCACTTGATCACTGTTGAACCACATGTAAATATGACAAGACTTTGTTAGCAGTAAGAAAAAAAAAAATTGAAAGAAGGGTTTCTACATGAAATAGGGGTGAAGCAGTAGTACCGATGAGATGGAGAGACACGCAGGCCTAAGATATAGGCAAGTTTAGTATATAGAGGGAGGGACTGAGGTGGTTTGACAGAGCAGTTTTTGCCATTTCTGGAGAGCTTAATTCCGCACGTAACGGTTTTGATGCAACCTCTTACCATTCCCACTATTTCTCTCCTCTCCTTATCTTTTCCGCCGCCCACCACCACCATCTCCGCTACCTTAAAAAATAAATATATCCAAGTAAAACATGTTAATTAACATCAAATAAAATTATAAGGATTTGTGCAGTTGTCAAAAAGAAATTATGAAAAATTAAGTTAGCAGAAAGACAACGTATAGTAGCAGAAGTTATGGTAGTAACCAGCATGAGATAAGCAGGTGAATTGCGGACCCGGCAAATGGGGTCGCCTAAGAGGTCGGTGTAGAGGGAGAGTTTGCCACTGGGCCCAACCTCACACCTATTCTCCACTTCCCCCACCGCCTTGCTGTCCTTTTTTGCATCATATTCTCGCACCACCACCACTGCCACAACGCCACCCTCCACCACCATTCTGCTGCTGCTGTTGTAAATAAATACAAATATTATGTGTATCTATAGACTATTATATATATATATATATATTTGGTTGTGTATGCAGACAAATGTATAGCTCCAATAGGGAAAGAGGATTTATTCAGTCCAAGTCATGTGGATGAAAGAGATTTTTACTCGTGCTGGTTGGTTTGATTTGCTGTGTGAATAATGTTTATATATATATATATATATAGATGAAGGAGGCTAAAAATCGCAGCTTGTCCAAGACTGGTCCTATAATAACGTGTATTTGAAGTTAGAAAAACTAGCGAGAGGGGGAGGGAGAGCAGAAAATCTTATCAAAAGTTGGACAAAACCAAATGATGATTTTAAGCTGGAAATTAGCGCCTAGAAAAAGAAGAGCTCGAGAAAAAGAAGGGAAAAAAGGATTAGTTCTTTCTAGGTTTGAGGCTAGTATTGTGAGATAATGATTTCCATCATTTCACTTTCTCACTGAGGGAAGTGCTCCATTTGTTGGCCTTTTTATACTTAAGATTTCTGGGAGTGGCCTTCAATCTAGAAGAGGAGGGAAAAAATAAAAAAAAGCACAAAAATGTTTGGTGACTCTACAATAATTGCATGTAAATTCAAAGACTATAGGTGAAATCTGGGGTTAGATCCTTTTAACTTATGATCGCGGAAAAATCCAACCTTAAAACAAACCAGTCCCCCCGAAATTTCTTTTCTATTTCTCTTTGCTAAAAAAGTGGTCCGATTTACTTAAGTGAAACCTTTTGCCGCCTCTCTCTCTCTCTCTCTCTCTAATGCTGATAATGAAGTGGTAATAATAATATTAATAAATTGCTATTAATCATCACAAAAAGGAGAGTGGAAGTAGAAATGGCGGCTGTGGCTGCGCGCGCAGTTCTGTTAACTTTTGCTCTCTCTCTCTCTCAAATTAATCATATTTGTGTTGCCAACAGCACGACCCAATATGCAGTAATGATTGCCACTCTCTCCTCCTCTCCATGTGAACAGTAACTTCCCATAAATACATTCGCGCTGATTAGTGATTATATAGTGTAACAGTCATGTCACGACACAAGTTTTACCAAGATTATTGATATGCACAAATAAAATTGAGTAAAAATTGCAACTATTTTAAAAATAAAATGAAAATAGAAAAAATGATGTTATTATTATTTTGCTATCAAGCAAATGGAACATATTACTGAAAGAAGAAATCATCGGTCCACACTGAATAATTTTCCTCACAAATATGTTATAGAAAGATATCCCATATTCGAAAGGGATAACATCAAATTATTTAGAAGAAGCGGCCTATTTAGCTAAGTTATGAGACGCCATATTTGCATTTTTTCGAGCAAATTCAATTCTCACTTTGGCCAGCACTCCCAGCAGCGGCGGATATCCTCAATTAAGGTCCAGAATGACCAAAAAGCTTTGAGATTTTTATCAAATATGGTTGAATAACAATCATGCAATCACTTTCGATGGTGTCTTGGCAGATGAGAAATGAATGATTCCTTATTTGATTCCAATGTCGTAATTACTAATTATCAATAATTGATAAGAATGGAAAGTTTTTGAATCACTATATTATCCTTTCAAAATTTATTAAAATAAAAAATTATTCATCAATATATATATATATATTTATAAATTACTTAAAAAAAATATTTGTGGGCTAAACCTATAATTAACTTTAATTATCACATTTAATGTCACTCAAATTATACCAAACGTAAATTTAAATAAAAAACGTACAAACGTCCGATCCATTCTCATTTTATTCCTACATATCAATAATGCTACTAACATATAAAATGAACTTCCTGTAACCTCCTGTATATACAACATAATATTAGTTTTTATGACTTCAAATGAAATTGAATTCACGTTCAAATGGAGGAAGGGCAAAATTTAGAGACAGAAGTACGCCACTTTCTCCACTTTATGACTTTTTCAATGATGTGATACTCTTGAGCTGTCCCAAACTCTCAAGTGCCTGTGGCGAAATTTTCACTTTAATACTACAAATTTCTAAGAATCTATACTATTGAATAATATCAGGTTTTTTATATACTGATATGACAAATTAAGTTTGTAAAAATAAAAAAATAGAAATAAATTGAAAAGGCCTAATAGTTTAAATAAATAAATTAATAAAAAGGTTAGAGAGTTTAATTGATTAAGTCCACTGAGAAGTGGCATCAAAATCTTAATAGGGTGAAGCACACTAAGAAGAATATTAAGCCCCGAAGAGAAGTTGGGCAAGGATATTCATTTGCAGAAAAAGGAGAATTGAGAATTCTCTGCAACGCGTTCTAGAGAAAAAGAACTAAAAATCAATAACTTCCAAAAAGGACCAAACTCTACTTTCAAGCAGCACCATCTTGTGCCATTATTGGGAACTCTTATTGAAGAAAAAGAAGAAATGCTGAGAATGCAGACAAGATTCATAGCTCGAGATTTCAACAACCAGGTGGTCCCAAGGTCTAAGAACATGATAAGCCACCAACTTGAACATGAGATCCCTCACATCGACCATGAGCTTCTGTCCAGCATCATCCAGTAGAACCTGAAACACCAAAAGTTTCGGACATCTATAGTTGGAATGCTACTACTCTAGAGGTTTTTCTTGTTCGCGTAGAGAAATACATCAGGATCATTGAGGTTGTGACCCCTCAAGATGCCAGCAAGCACAAGATGAGAAAAGAAGGAACTAGTGCTAGCAAAAAGCCAAATAAATGTCAACACCGTTCCCCACAAACATTCTTCAAATACACTGACTTGAATGCCTTGAGAATAGAGATACTCTTGGTCATTGAACAGTAGGGACTAGTCGAACAACCCTAAAAAATTGCATAGAATTCAAAAAGGCAAAAGTCCTTGAAGTACTGCAACTTTCACTTTGGTTGGGGGCATACTATTAAGGAATCTTATAATTGGAGAGGTGAGATAGAAAAGTTGATCCAGTGTGGTTACCTAAAAGAATAGCAATCTAATGGCGTAAAAACCCCAAGAAGCAGTCTAAACTAGAAAATGATGGAGTCCGCTACTGCTCACACAGCGAATGGTCAAAATTAAGGGAAAGGTCAAAGTAGTATAAAATTACACAAATAAGAACATTTAAGGGGAGAGATACCATTGTCAGTAGCTAATTTCATGCAACATAAGGGGAAAATGCTCCCAATCTCACCCCTTGAGGCAACTTATAGTGTTTTCTTCTTTTAAATTGATTATTTCCAGTAACCTAGATTTCCTTCCCAATGTTCTATTTCACTTCCAGTAACTTAGGCGAATTTTTTATTTTCATTATGAATAAAAGCCCATCTAACTAAAGAAACAACAACTGTTTGCTCTTTACTTATTCAATAAACTATTATAAAGTTCTCCTATACATTTACCTCTTTTGTTGTGTAGCAACTGCTTGCAAGAATAAACCATCTATAGTAAACCCTAAAGAGGTACGTGCCAATGAAAAAAACATCTTTATATAGACCCTAAGTGTCTCCCTCCATGGAACAACACCGCCATGGAAGTCCCCAAACAACTCCTTTTATGAAACAGCACCCCGCGGGAGACCTTAAGTATTTCCCTCCATGGAGTGATACCTCATGGGAGTCCCCAAGCAGCTCCCTCTATTAAACAACATCTTCGTGGGAGACCCTCAGAGTCTTTCTCCATGAAATGACACCTTTGCAGGAGTCTCCAAGTGACTCCCTCCATGGAGCAACATCTCTACAAAAGACCCTAAGCGTCACTCTATAGGAGTCTCCAAGCGGTTCCGTCCATGAACTAACATCTCCTCGGAAGATCCTAAGTGATCTCTTTCCATGAAATGACATCTTTGCGAGAGTCCCCCAGTGGCTCATTCTATAATGAAATGAAAACCCACTATTTGGCTCCTCTAAGAGTATATAGTTGATGTGCATAAGCACACTGTGAATCTTCCCCAAAGATAAGTGACTGCACCATAACATGTTGAATTGAATTACATTTATAATTGAATTGACTGGCATAAGCCTACTATTTGGCTCCCCCTAAGGTATGTGGTTTCTGTGTGTAAGCCCACTGTGAGGCCTCCTAGGGAGCACGTGGTTGCATTATCAAAATCAACTATTAAACCCCTTTGATAGTACTTGGCCAACACGTCAAAAGTTATTATGATACCTAATGATGAGACCTCCCAAACGAGGCTCATAGTGAAATTTTGTTATAACATTAATGCTTACATTAAGACCTCACTAGTAAGGTATGTAGTTGAATTCAATTCAAATGACAAAGTATTTGTAATAAGACCTCTCCAGTAAGGCTCGTATTCATACTCGCGTGCCACTCCACGCACAATAAAGCTTGATAATAAAGGATTCAACACCCCCACTCACGCACATCGCCGCGCATCAATTAAACAGCAAGAACATATGAACATTTGAAAGATATACATTTGGCTAAGTGTATAAACATGAATGAATAAGAGAAAAACTTCCTTAAGGAAAAAAAATGGAGCAAACACTGATAACATTAGAGAGCACAAAAAAGCCACCTTGGCATCACACCATCCTCACTCTATATATAGATATAGAGGAAGAGAGGGGCGGCAACTTGCACAAATTGTGAATAATTAGATTTTCTTACATTTTCCCTTATTTTTCAAGTGTTGCCTCATGTTTTGAAGATGTACTTCTTTTCTTCTCCTACCTCCAAATCAAGCCTCCATCTATGTGATTCTCCTCTCTATTCTCCAAGTGATATTGAAGAGAAAGGAATTTAGCATTGGTGTGTGCATCATAACATTAGAGGCAAGGCAATAGGATTGCTAGCCTTTGGAGATCTACTGCTAGGGCAGCGACTTTGGCTAATTTTTCAAGGAGTTTTACTTTAGCTTTTTGAGTTGGATTTTTACAGTAGCTTCATCAAGGAGTTGAGAATGTGCTGTATAATTTTTAGAATTTTTGGAGGAGTTTGAATCGAGCAAAGGTTGCTCATTCTCCATTGTGCCGTTGGGAGACAAATTCAAGTTGTTAGTTGATCTTCCTCATTTCCTTGGATTTTAGCAAATCACGGTAATTCTCTGTCTAAATTTGAATCATCAGCATGTTTAGATCCTTGTTATCATGTGTAGCCTAGTTAATTTTCATTTTAAAAGTGTTAATTATTGAATCCTAGTGTTACATGTGACTTTTGGAAAAACCAATGATACTCCTTCTCCTCCTCCTCTTTTTTCTATTTTTGCTGCAACTTCATCTTCCATGGCAGCTCTTGATCCTACCCAAAACCCACCTCTCACCTAATTATCCTTCTTGGTTTAAAGCCATGCGCATGTCTTTGCTTTCGAAAAATAAATTACATTCAATTGGTTCCTTAGTAGCTCCTTCAAGCACTAATCCTTTGTATCCTATTTGGGAGAGATGCAATACTATGGATCTTTCTTGGCTGAACTACTCTATTTGACTATCTATCACATAAAGCATCTATTGATTATGCCTTGAAATTTAAGTTACAAATGGAAGAAATGGAAGAAGCAATGTGAAACGGCATGAAGCTAGCAAGATGCGAAGCAACAGCGCCACAGTGCCAGCAAGGCAGCACTGCAATGGTAGGCATTCTAGGACCAAATGAGATTTGTGGGACTTAAATTTGAATTTCAAACTTTGATTTGAAATCAATAAAATTCATATCTTTGTTGGGTAGATTGGGCACATCGTTGAACCATGTTAAATCTAGTTGCCACTTCGTAGAATTACTTTGCCTTTTATTTCTTAATTTTACTATTTAGTCTTTCTGGGTTTCAATAAATTGGTATCAGAGCCAGGATTGATCAGATGTTAGCCATGAACTACAAAGTAGAGAAATTTAATGGGAAGAACGATTTTAGGCTATGGAAGATCAACGTGCACGCCCTCATGTGTCAGTAAGGTTTACATAGAGCATTAAAGGGTAGAGATTTCTTTTCAGAGATGCTATCAGATAAAGAAAATGATAAATTTATGGCGAAGGCTTATGGTACTTTGATGTTATCGCTAGCATATAATGTACCGAGAAAGGTCACCACAGAAAATACACCAACGAAATTGTGGTCAAAGTTGGAGAGTCTCTGTATGACGAAGTCCTTCACAAATTGATTGTATTTGAAACAGTGGTTATACACATTAAGGATGAAGGAAGGTACATCTATTACTCAGCAAATTGATTATTTCAATAAGGTGATTATGGATCTCACTAGTATAGATGTACAAATTGAAGACAAAGACCAAGCTTTAATTTTTTTATGTTCTTTGCCTAAATCTTTTGAGTACTTAGTTACTACTTTACTGTATGGGAGAGGTACAATTTTAATAAAGGATGCGAAGGTTTCATTGAATTCGAATGAATTGAGGAAACATATTCTATGTAGTAACAAAGTAAAAGTGAGGAAGGATTCGTTGTGAAGGAGAGATCGAAAGAAAGGGGAAGCAGTAGAGGCTAATCTAAGTACCGAACCAAGCCTAGAATAAATGATAAATGTTTTAGGTGCAGAGGAAAGGGGCATTGGAAATGAAATCGTCTAGAACGTGGAAAGGCGAAGGATTTAGGTGAATATTTTGATTAGAAATGGGATGATGTTGCAGGAATTGTTGAGGATGAGCCTGATGGTGGGCTTGTTCTCTATGTTACTGAGAGTCTTCTGAATTTGAAGTAGATTTTAGATAGTAGCTATTCCTACTATATGTGCCCACGAGAGGATTGATTTACCACTTATCAGAAATATGACGGTGGTAAAGTGCTCATAGGAAATGATGCTTCTTGCAGAGTTGTAGGATTGGCACAGTGAGTATCAAAATACACGATGGTATTGTGAGGACCCTAATAGATGTGCATCATGTTCCTGATCTGAAGAAAAATCTAATTTCGCTAGGTACTCTAGATAAGAACGGTTGTGATTACAAAACTCGAGATAAAGTTCTGTGGGTTTCCAAAGGTGCACTGCTAATAATGAAGGGAGACAAGCGGAATAGTCTTTACATACTGTAGGGCAGTACAGTTTCTGGTACTGCAGTAGTTTCTTCATCAATCAATGATACTATAAGATTGTGGCATATGTAGCTTAGGTATATGAGTGATAGAGGAATGTTAGAATTGAGCAAATAGGGTTTACTTTGTGGAAAAAAGACTAGGGAGCTGGATTTCTATGAGTACTGTATTCTTGGCAAATAGCATAGGGTGAAGTTTAGCACTGCAGTTCAGATGACCAAGGGCTCATCGGATTGCATTCACTCGAATCTTTGGGGGCCTTCTCAAGTTTCCTTAAAGGGTGGTGCTAAGTGTATGTTGATATTCATTGATGACTTCTCATGGAGAGTATGGTGTACATGTTGAAGTATAAGGATAAGGTATTTGTCAACTTGAAGCAATGGAAGACTTTGATCGAGAAGCAGATAGGAAAGGGGATCAAACACTTGAGGACTGACAATGGATTGGAGTTCTACAAAAAGGAGTTTTAGGAATTCTTCAATAAGGAAAGAATTATGAGGCACATCGCACAGTTGAACATAAACCACAGTAGATGGAGTTGCAAAACAGATGAACATGACTATTTTGGAGAGTGCTAGATGCATGCTCTTTAACCCCATATTATCTAATAATTTTTAGGCAGAAGTAATTAATATTTCTTGCTATTTGGTGAATAGGTCACCATCGATTGCTTTGGACTGTTGGGTCTCCTGCTGATTACTTAAGTTTAAGAGTATTTGGGTGTCCAGCATATGCTTATGTCCGTGATGGGAAGCTTGAGTCGAGGGCTAAGAAATACATATTTCTAGGCTATGCAGATGGAGTCAAAGGTTATCGTTTGTGGTGTGTTGATGATAAGGGTTCCAAGGTGATTATCAACAGGGATGTGACTTTTGATGAGTCAGTTATGATGAAGAAAGTGGAGTAGGGTGAAAGTAGTCAATATGACATCAAGGAGAAGGTGGAGTTTGAAATTGACACTCCAAAAGTTGAGAAGGGGAAACAAAAAGTGGTAGATGAAGCTGGGGAGAGCTCATTATCACTTAATCAGCAACACGAAAATGATTCACTTTCGAACTCTCATTTGGCTCGCGGTATAGAGAGGAGGTTGATCAAGCCACCACAATAATTTGCATATTCAGATCTAGTTGCTTATGCTTTGAGTTCGGTCGAGGAGCTTGTAGGTGATGATCCAATCATATATAAAGAGGTTAGTTCTCGTCCAGGTTCTGATAAATGGGTAGCAGCTATGAGTCAAGAGATAGAGTCTCTACATAAGAATAGCATATAGAAACTGGTTGATGTACCTAAAGGGCAGAAAATTGCAAGCTGCAAATAGATCTACAAGAAAAAGGAAGGGATTCCTGGGGTTGAGTATATGAGATATAAAGTGATATTGGTTGCAAAGGGTTTTACTCAGAGTGAAGGAGTTGACTTTCATGAGGTGTTCTCTTCAATTGTAAAGCATACTTCCATTAGCGTGTTACTTGCCATGGTAGCTTTATTTGATATGAAGCTTGAGCAGATGGATGTGAAAGTAGCATTTCTACATGGCAAGTTGGAGGAACAAATTTACATGAGTCAATCGGAAGGATTCGTTGTTTTCAAAAGGAAAAATCAAGCATGTATTTTGAAAATGTCTTTGTATTGCTTGAAGTAGTCTCCCAGGCAGTGGTATAAGAGGTTTTATGCGTTTATTACCCAGATAGGATATATTAGAAGCAATTATGATTGTTGTGTATGTCATAAGAAATATAGTGATGACCTTCTCGTATATTTGTTGCTTTATGTTGATGATTTATTGATTGCCTCTAGAAACATATCTGAGACCAACGTTTTAAAGGCTCAGTTGAGTGATGAATTTGAAATGAAGGATTTGGGCAGTGCGAAGAAGATTTTGGGCATGGAGATCATCTGGGATAGATATTCGGGATTGTTGTACATATCTCAACAAAATTATATTAAGAAAGTACTTGAGCATTTTTGGATAGATAAGCCCAAGCCAGTTAGTACGCCACTTGCAACTCATTTTAGGCTCTCATCAAATCTATCACTGAGTACTGAGGAGGAGGTGAAGCCCATGTTAAATGTACCATATGCTAGTGTAGTTAGTAGTTTGATGTATGCTATGGTGTCCACTAAGCCAAATATTTCACATACAGTCAGTGTTGTGAGCAAGTACATGCACAAGCCGGGAAAGACCCATTGGTAGGCGGTGAAATGGATTATGAGGTATCTGAGAGGCTTTGCATATAGATGTTTGAAGTATAGTCAATTGAATTCTACTGCTAGAATTGTTGGCTATGTGGATGTGGATTATGCAAGAGTTTTAGACAGCAGAAGGTCCATAACAGGATATATGTTTTGTGTATCAAGTTGTACGACTAGCTGGTAGACAACTTTGCAGTCATCAGTTGCATTGTCCACAATAAAAACTGAGTACATGGATTTAGCTAAAGGCGTGAAGGAAGACATTTGGATAAAGGGGTTGATAGATGATATGGGTATGAATTCTGATATTACTACAATATTTTGTGATACTTAAAATGCCATACACTTATTAAAGAATCAAGTATTTCGCAAGAGAACAATGCACATTGATGTGAGGTATCGCTTCATCCAGGATATGGTGTCTCAAGGTGTCATCTTGGTTGACAAGGTTGGGACTGAAGATAATCTAGCAGAAGTGTTAACAAAGACTGTTCCAGGAATCAAATTCGAGCACTGCTTGGATTTAATTAACATTTGCAAACTCAGATGATGGCCCTTTTGGGGACAAGGACAAAGATGATGGATGGAGAATTTCAACTCAAGGCAGAGAATTGTTGATTATGTCTTGAAATTTAAGTTACAAATGGTGAGAAACGGAAGAAATAATGCGAAACGGCGTGGAGCGTCCGAGATGCGAAGCGACGAGTGCTGCGGCTTCGGGCATTCTGAAATCGAGCACTGCAATGCTGCGTGTATAGAAATTTTTTTATGTCATGCATATCGCGGCACCAATTTTGTGCGTTGCGGTGCTGCGCATAGGCCCATGGCCTGTTTGGCTATTTGTTTGGGTATTTAAACCCCGATTTCTCTAGGTTGATAAGAACTAATGTGAGATAAACCTTAGACAATAGATTCTATACTGCTTTAGAGATAGTATCTCAGAATGGAGTTTAGAATGAGGGTGTTGGGTATTATCGTGAGATTTATAAGACTAAATTTTGTACTTGTCACTTTGATTTGGAATCAATAAAATTCATATCTTTGTTGGGTAAATTAGGCACATCATCAAACTATGTTGAATCTAGTTGTCACTTCATTGAATTACTTTGCCTTTTATTTCTCAATTTTGCTGTTTAATCTTTCCTTTAGGTTAGTCAGGCTTATGATGTTTAGAACAATCTTACGGAACATTTTTCTCAAAGAGATATTTTTTGTATATCAAATCTTCTGGGGGAAATTTTTGCTTACAAACAAGGGTTTTAATTTGTGACTAATTATTTTGTTGACTTGGAGGTGCTTCTTAATTTCCAATCCCTTCTTACTCCTGCACCAACCCTTGTTCTTATGGTGCAGTAGATACTACGAAAGATTATCAAAACAACAATTATGTGATTCGATTCCTCAAGGGTCTTGGTGATTGCTATGCCAACGTCCATTCATAGATCATGTTATTAGACCCTTTACCATCAATAAATTAGGATTTATCCTTGGTGGTGTAGCAAGAATGTCAGCTCATATTGGGTGATCGCAAAAATTTAGCTCACAAAGCCTCTGTTCCTAGTAGTGTGCCTCCCTCTCCCTAAAATTTATATCCTAAACTCCATCATAAACCTCAAACTTCTCTCCAAGCCAATAGTGACTGGCATTTCAGTGCTTATTGTGGTAAACTATGCCACACAATCAAGATATGCAACACAAAGCATTGGTATCTTCCCAATTACAAGCCCAAAAGTCCAACTTTCGCTTTTTAAAATGTTACAACCTTTTACGTTGTTTCTCCACTTATTAATGGTCATGTAGCTGCCTCTAGTCTTCCATTTACTATTGATAACTCTAGTAGATCCTCTATCTTTTTCAACAATCATCTGTTGAATCTGCTCTTACTACACTATTAATCATGTAAACTATTTCTCCTTCCATACCTACTATTTCTTCATCGGCAGGTAACCATCTTCCTCTTCTTTGCTCCTCCAAATGTTCTTCATATATTTTGGATACTAGAGCAGTATACCATATACTCACTCGTTATCCTTTTCTCACTTCTACACTAGAATACATCTTGTGTTTGCCACTTCATCTAATGGTGATACATTAACTACATATTATTCTGGTACTGTTATAATTTTCCCCGCTCTTGTTTTATCTCATGTTCTTTTCATGCATTCTTTTACCTTTAATTTGATCTCTATCCCTAAGTTTAATTCTTCCTTAGATTGTTTGATTTTTCTTCATAAACAATGCGTCATCCAGGTCTAGCCCTATGGAAGAAGATTTGGACAACTAATTTGCAAGAGGGCCTCTACTAAATAACTAAGCCAAGTGTTTCCACAGCTTTTTTTTTGACAACACGTACGACTTATGGCATCATCAACTTGGCCACGCTTCCAACTCTTATTTCCTGTATATAATAGCTCATTTACCTCACCTTAATCTCTCTACAATTTTTGCTGTGAAGTTTGTCACCTTGCTAAACATAAGAAGTTATCTTTTCTAATTAGTGAACCTAGATCAAAAAAATGTTTTGATATTATCCATATGGATATTTGAGGACCATTTTCAATTCCTTCTGTTCATGATAATAACTATTTCTTACCATTGGGGATTACTATAATTGGCATACCAAGCTTTTCCTAATGTAATCAGAATCAAATCTTCGAACCATAATTCAATCCATTTTTTCATCTAATTGAGACAATATTTTTCCACCATAATTAAAATCATATGTAATGATAATGGACCAGATTTTTCATGCCAAATCTATGTACCGAAAGGAGTTATCCATCAAACATTTTATTTAGAAACTCCACAACAAATGGCATGGTGGAAAGAAAACATCAGGATATACTCAATCGCACACATTTTTTATTGTTTTAATCTAATCTACTTGGAACATATTGGTGTGTATACAGTTATTCATGTAGTCTATTTAATCAATCACTTGCCTTTAACCATATTGGGCAACTCTATTCCGCATTAACTCCTACACCAAATTGCCCTAGATTACTCTTCTCTTAGGTTTTGGTTGTCTCACATTTGTGTCCACTATTTCAACTCACCACTCCAAACTTGGCCCTAGAGCTCGTAAGTGTGTTTTCATGGATGTAAGTTGGGTACAAAAAGTTTTCTCCTATTTGATGTCCATTCTAGGGAGATTTTCGTGTCACGAAATGTCAAGTTTTATGAAACCATATTCCTCTTTAAAGAAATATCCATAAACACTTCATTCCTTTACTTTTCTTGGACCTTACTCCTATCTATGATGATCATCCTACCTACACCCGACCTTTAGAATTCACAACGTACTCATGGCCTCCAAGTTACCTCATAGACTAACATTGCTATCTTGTATCTTTTGCTATTCCAAATGCTTCTACCATAGGTATGATCCAGATTCTCTCTCAAGTTCTTTCCTATGATAATTTTTTTTTATTCCTATAAAACCTTTTGCCTTACTATTTCTACCAATTTTGAACTTAATACATAGAATCAAGTTGTTAAGCATTCTTATTGCAAGCAAGTTATTCAAGTTGAATTGTATGCATTGAATTAGAATAACACTTAGGATTTGGTTTCTCTCCCTACTAGTAAAATACCCATAGGCTGCAAATAGATTTTTCATGTGAAACATTGGGCCAATGGATCTATTGAGTGCTATAAGGTATGGCTCATTGCTAAGGAATATACTCAGACTACTATAGGGGATTATTTTTAAACTTTCTCCCGCTAGCCAAGGTATCCATTATTCAACTTCTTTTAGCACTTACCACGATCAACAATTGGCAACTTTAGCAGTTAAATGTTCATAACACATTTTTGCATGGCGATTTACATGGTTCCTACTCTAGAACCTTCTGTTTTTTACCGTAATGTTGTTTGTAGATTAGAGAAATCCTTATAAGATTTGAAACAAGCTAGCCTATAGTAGTTTAAAAGTTCACTTTTGCCTTTATATCACTTGGTTTCATTCAAATAACATACTATCTGATGTTAGATTATTAGGTGCCAAACCCATAAACACCTTTATGGATAGCACACTTTGATTAATGCATCTCCTTATCAACGATTGGTTGGAAAATTATTATACTTAACTTCTACTTATCCAGATAGTTGATTTATTGTTCAACAATTAAGCTAATATGTGGATGCACCAACTTTAGTCCATTTCAAAGTAGCTCATCGCATGCTTAGATACATCAAGCGAGCTCCAACTTCTAGTTTATTATTCCCCTGATATTTGAAAATCCAGCTCCAAACCTTCAGTGAATCAGATTTGGTTGGCTACTTAGGACATTAGGAGGTCTGTCACTGGCTTTTGTGTCTTCCTTGGCTCTTAACTTATTAGCTGGCAAGCCAAGAAATAACAAACTATGGCTTTCTTATCCTTTAAGGCCAAGTACTACGCCCTCGCTTTTGCGGCTTGTGAATTGAAATGGCCAAGTTATTTACTTCATGATCTTTATATCACTCATCCTTAACATGCCTTACTCTTCTTTGACAACAAAATTGCACTGCATATTGCTACAAATATGATTTTTTGTGAATGAATGAAGCATATTGAAATTGATTGCATTTTTTTCTAGGAAAGAGTGCTTCATGGTTTGATACGTTTGGTGTTATGTCCCTCATCTACTCAACTGACTGATGTTCATACCAAACCTCTTGTTGCTGCATCATTCCAAGAAATTTTACTCAAGCTGGGTATGGTAAATATCCATGCTCTAGCTTGTGTGCCCACCTGCCCAAGGGGATGTGTGTGTGTTAACTCATGTTCAGGATACAAAAATAAAATAGCTAAATTAGGCAACTTATTTAGCATCTTTAGCTACCTGATAGGTTAGTTACATAGTTTGTTAGGTTGTTCATATTTTTTAATCCTTGATGTACACATATAGGGTGATTCTTCATTTGTTTGTTCTTTTCATTTTTCTTGCTAAGTCAGTATATATATATATATATGCATTAAATATGCTGATTATGTATAGAAATCATTCTTTCTCTCTCAGTGTCATGCATATGTCTTATTCCTTAAAATCTCACACATATATTTATAGAATTATATATATTATTCACGTTTAGATCATACACATATATATTATATGTGCAAATATATGTGTATTTATAAACATAATTACATGTAATATATAGTTAATATATATTAATAACATATATTAAATTTACGGATTAAATGCGGGTTACCCCTGTGAAATTCAAAAAATCCAGAAAACTCTCTATAAAGAAAATGGAGTTTGATCATAACCTCATGTTTCTTTGAAATTGCCTCACTTGCCTTAGGCACACTTTTTTAGTCAAAAAGAAAAAAAGATATTGATAAAAATGCCTTCTGAGTGCTGAGGAAGATTTTGAGTATTGTTGTACAATTTTTCCTCTATTGCTTCTTCATATATTTGACATATTGAGAGAAAAACAAATAAAAAATCATAAAAATCCCCAAACCCTCTTTTTTACTTTTAGGAAAAGAAAGAAAAACTTCTACCCAAGGCAAACCAAGTCGAAGATAATATTCTTTCCATCATTCGTTGCATTTTATCATGAATAAATCATTCTTGATCGAAGACATTCGTGACTCAAGAAGGATCTTCTTGGTGACTGTCCATTCCAGGTATATTGGTTTTCATTTTGTCTTGTATTTTTTGGATTGGTATGTGCATTATTAGTGAAATAATGCATCATTGTGTGTGAAATGTATGTTTCTAGTGATGTGTGCGGGGGACGCATGTTGGGTGTTTGTGGTTTGGTTTTTTTTTTTTTTTCCTTTTTTTCAGAAACTCTTCATAACTGGAAGAATGTAAGAGTTTAGTACCACAATAAGCACAATAAAGACATTTATTGTTTAGTTTTTTGTTATGGTGGGAATTTTTTATCAGCTAATGTGGTCCCTATTTGAAGTCATCTTGTTTGGTGAGGCTGAATGGGGGGAAGAACAGAAGTCAAAACTGAAGAATGTCTTTTTTTTTTTTTTTTTTTTTTTGGGGAATTTTTTCTTTGTTGCTTAAGATTCCTTAACACTTGACTTGGGTGTAATAAAATCCTTTTTCTATCATATGAGGTATAAGTGTACTACTGACAGAATTGACATGGGGTAATTTGGCACTTTTTTTGCAAAATCATTCTTGTGCTTACTGTTTGATTGATGAAGCATATCTGGTTTTGGGACACAAAATGCAGCTACTCAAATTGAAGGGTAGTCAATTAAGAAGAAAAGATTGAGAAGGCCACAAATTGCAGATGTATTGGTAGGCATCAATCCAAGAAAAAGAATGTGGA
Source organism: Jacaranda mimosifolia (assembly GCA_018894105.1). Taxonomy (NCBI): domain Eukaryota; kingdom Viridiplantae; phylum Streptophyta; class Magnoliopsida; order Lamiales; family Bignoniaceae; genus Jacaranda; species Jacaranda mimosifolia. The sequence continues at coordinate 23,226,523 of CM032121.1, forward strand.
GACCTTGAAGACAATTGAAGATTAAATTTGAACAAAAGTTTTTAGTTTTTTTATTTGGTGGCTTAATATGTGGGTAGCCTTTTTGTTGCTCCATCTTTCTTTTTCTTGCAGTTAATTGGTACAGGTGATGGATAGGCATATGTATTTAGTTGGTTTTTGCTTGACTTTGATTATTGATAGTGGTGTATATTGTTGGAAATTGGTTGATGGATATAGGGAGCATTCATTAATGTTTTTGTAATTTTTGTATATATAAATGCCATAATACCAAATGAAGGAAGGGTTATATATTATATAAAATGGTCCAAGTTATCCATTCAATATCTCATTTCCTCTTTTGTTATTTCCAAGGGGTGATGTATATTAATTATTGTATAATATATTCTATAAAATCTACCGTATAGTTGTAGATGATTAAATTTATTAATAAAAGTTGAAAACAATAAGGTAGTTACATGGAATATGAAGATATACATTCTTTTTACATAGGGTAGTCACATGGCTCTTTCTTGAAGTTATCAAGTTTCCATGAATATTTTTTTTTTGCTCTCTCTTACAGGAGGGTTCCATGGCCCTTTTTATTAGTATAAGGGTTTGACTCAACCCATAACAAAGTTGGTTAACACTTTTCAGTAATTTAAGGTTAACTTTTTGGGTTGTGGACAATACAAATTACTAAAAAAGAAAATAAAAAGCTTATTATTATTTTTTTAAATCTTGTTTAAAAAGGGCTTAGTGAACTCCTAAAGGGAATTTTGGATAATTCTTACGCAAAGTTGCTTCTCCTAATTGCATTCTGAGCATGTGTTTTTCATCAGGTGGTTTTATGGCAATTTCGAAGAAATACGATGTACTTATTAGACTCCATTATTTTCACATGGAGTTTTATAACAATTTTGATTTTCGCAGGATGGTAATCTGCATTTTCCATTTATTCTACACAATGTGTGTGTGTGCGCGCGCGTGCGCATATGCTATAATTAAAAATTTTGGGAGAGATTTTGAGGGTTAGGAGGGGAGCTTTCAATTATTTAAATAATAATAATAATAATAATAATAGTAATAATAATCATTCCTTATTAATTTTATTTCATTAAGCAGGAATAGTTAGTTTTCATAAATATATGAGATCGGATGAAATTTTCCATATTCTGTGCGAATAAGCTCATCAATCTTGTTTATTTTAATTTTGTTATACAAGAAGCGGAATTAAAAAGATTATTACTATTTTTTATAGTCCCATTTTCTCGTACCAAAGGCGCCGTAAGTGTGAAGCTTAATAATGTTCGTGTATAGATATTGTGTTGGGATCACTAGTCTACGCACTTTTTTTTTTTTTAACACAGTGAAAAAAAAAATATATATATATATATAGATATATATTATGCCATTAGTTTCGCAGAAAAGAGGTGCCAGCTACCAGCTACCATTAAAATTGTCTATAAGCAATTTAAGTTCCACTCCACTCGGTTTTAGTTAAATGTTTCAACTTTCAAAACCATCCCAATCACTATATTTTTAATGTGCATTTATCTCACAACACGTAATTATCATAATTAGATCACGACAAGACAGTGATTTCAAGCAAACTGCTTCTTTATACACTAGAAATTTAATATGGCCATACATTAACTAATTGTTGATTAGATTGATCACGATCCTTTAGATTATTGTTAACAGAATTGATTCTAGAAGTTACAAGTAATATATAATTATCTTACATATAATATATGCTGCGCTATACTACCGTACTAGCATAAACCCTGTGCTATACACGATATATTCACTTAACTAATAAATTAAAAAAATATAAATATACAACTAATTTTTTGTGATTTCACATATAAGTTATTACAATTTTTCATATTCTATTAAAAATTATTATCATTTTTAAAAAAAAATATTATTTTAAATAGTTAAGTAGTAATATTTAATAGTATTCATTAAAATAAAAATGTTATAGTACTTTAAATAAAATTATTAATGTGAAGAGAGCAACATACATAACATATGAGGGAATATATGTATATTAAAAAATACAAATCTAAACGATTTCAAAATATCTTTTAGTAATAAAATTATTTTGGTCCAAAATACTAAGATTCTTCATTAGTTTGAATATTCTATATTAAATCGAGAAGCAATTCAAATATATATAAATTATTGTCTAAGATATTCTTGTTGCATACAAAAAAAAATTATAAACAGGGATAAAACTACAAAAATTATGTCACACATCAAAATAGGATATTTAACTTGGATTATTTAATTAATCAAATAAAAAGATTTGATGAATAAACAAAACTAAATTAATTAATGAAAATGAAAAACAAATTAAAAAGTAGTCCTTAAAACCAAGTAAATATGAAAAGTGAAAAAGTGGTGCATATATATATGTATATGTATATATATCATACATACATTATTTACACAAAGGTATCTTGAAAAAATTGAATTAATTTGATAAAAAAAAATATGAATAAGAACCACAACAAAATTAGAATTAAAAGATACCTTTCAAACATGATATTTATAGTCCAAAACAGAGAAAAGAAAAATACATATGAACTTAGAGAATATTGAATAAAGATATTAAACCAGCAAAAAGGAATTATAATAAATTACAAACTAAACCAAGTTATTAAATTGACAAAAGAAAGAAAGAAAAAAAGAAAAAGAGCAAAACTTGCAACTTAAAAAAAATACCTTACATATCCTGGTAAAGGTTCACAACCCCAAATAACAAAAGCGGATGTGAAAATAAAAGGAAAAAATAAGTAATGTGGTTTGCAAGTAATTGAAAAGAAAAATACTTTTTAATCTTCTAGGTTTATCATTGTTAGATATAGATCATCTATTTACAATTTTGTTGTAATATCTCTTATTATCATCAAAACATTTATTCATCACACACACACACATACAAAAAAAAAAAAAAAAGAAAGAAAGAAAGAAAAACAAAGATTTAAATGATAATTGAGCAACAAATACATCTATACATGATGTTATGCTTCTCATGCGTATATGGAAAATGAATCAATATAAACATGAAAAAAATATATGAATGCTGATAGAATGTAATGAAAGTTCACTTGAAAATTTAGAATGAAAAAATTATCTTGAAGAAGAAAGGGAAGAGTGGAAGTAGAGATAAATAAGTTATGATTTGTTTAATGGGATGGAATTTATAGAATAACCTTTTTGTAGGAGTTCTTAATTTGGTGCTCATAAAACACATTTTGAATTTTAAATTTATTTGTTAAAAGAAAATCAAAGATAAGATACGATTACATTGGTTAGGATAATAATAAACAATTAATAAAAATTTTGAATTAATTAGAAAACTCAAAATTCTAAAAATTTGCCACTTGACCAAAATTGCAATCAAAATTTCATAATTGTAGGTCCCACACCGTTGTGTTATATATAATAGTACTAGCATAAACCCTGTGCTATGCACGGTATATTCACTTCACTAATAAATTAAAAAAATATAAATATGCAACTAATTTTTTGTGATTTCACATATAAGTTATTACAATTTTTCATATTCTATTAAAAAATATTATCATTTTAAAAAGAAAATATTATTTTAAATAGTTAAGTAGTAATATTTAATAGTATTCATTAAAATAAAATGATGTAGTACTTTAAATAAAATTATTAATGTGAAGAGAGCAACATATGAGGGAATATATACATATATACATATATTTATATACCAATACTTTATTCACTTCAAACTTTATATTGTAAAGGATCAACGACTTTGATTTCAAGTTGTGATCTAATTCATTTGCGTCAAGTGGTTCCACATAAAAAATACAAATCTAAACTATTTCAAAATATCTTTTAGTAATAAAATTATTTTGGTCCAAAATACTAAGATTTTTTATTAGTTTGAATATTCTATATTAAATCAAGAAGCAGTTCAGAAATATATAAAATATTGTCTAAAAAATTCTTGTTGCATACAAAAAAAAATTATAAATAGGGATAAAACTACAAAAATTATGTAACACATCAAAATAGGATATTTATAAAGAAACTTGGGTTATTTAATTAATCAAATAAAAAGATTTGATGAATAAATAAAACTAAATTAATTAATGAAAATGAAAAAACAAATTAAAAAGTAGTCCTTAAAACCAAGTAAATATGAAAAGTGAAAAACTGGTGCATATATATATGTATATGTATATATATATATTATACATACATTATTTACACAAAAGGTAACTTGAAAAAATTGAATTAATTTGATAAAAAAAAGAAAAAAAAGAAAAAGAGCAAAACTTGCAACTTAAAGAAATACCTTACACATCCTTGTAAAGGTTCAAAATTCCAAATGACAAAAGCGGATGTGAAAATAAAGGGAAAAAATAAGTAATGTGGTTTGCAAGTAATTGAAAAGAAAAATACTTTCTAATCTTCTATGTTTATCATTGTTAAATATAAATCATCTACTTATAATTTTGCTGTAATATCTTTTTTTATCTGCAAAATATTTATTCATCATACACACACACATACACAAAAAAAAAAAAGAAAGAAAGAAAGAAAGAAAGAAAAACAAAGATTTAATGATAATTGAGTAACAAATACATCTATACATGATGTTATGTTTTTCATGCGTATATTGAAAATGAATCAATATAAACATGAAAAAAATATATGAATGCTAATAGAATGTAATAAAAGTTCACTTGAAAATTTAGAATGAAAGAGTTATCTTGAAGAAGAAGGAGAAGAAGAAGAAGAAGGGGAAGAGTGGAAGCAGAGATAAATAAGTTATGATTTGTTTAATGGGATGAAATTTATAGAATAACTTTCTTGTATGAGTCCTTAATTTGATGCTCATAAAACACCTTTTGAATTTTAAATTTATTTGTTGAAAGAAAATCAGAGATAAGATACGATCACATCGGTTAGGATAATAATTAACAATTAATAAGAATTTTAAATTTAATTAAAAAACTCAAAATTCTAAAAATTTGTCACTTGGCCAAAATTGCATAATTGTAGGTCCCACACCATTATGTTATATATAATAGTATAGATAGATATTTTATTTATAAAAAAAATAAAGAAAATCGTTAAGCATAACAAGTTTATTTTAGCGTGATCGTAAAATCTTCTATTATTGAAAACATCTAATTGAATTATAGCTATATTGTTTAAAGGATCTATTCCTCACCATAATTCCATCAAAATGCAATCAAACAAAAACTCATTCCTTAAATACATCATTAGTTCACAAGCTATTGTTACATAGGCGTTCGGATCTTCTAACCATCTTGTGAAAAATTACAAGTCAGCCTACCTAAAACTACCACTTTGATGATTTGATAAGTTTTATATGGCGTGAATAAAAACATCAACCCATTAATAAGTTTTTACAAAAAAAGTATGTCACTAGGTACAGATATATATTTAAAAAAAAAAAAAAAAACTAATTGATATGAATATCTAGTGGCATATATAATAAACATCATGAGGAATATTGAATCCTAAGAATATCTAAAAACTTTTCAATTATGATGGGAGGAAAATCCAAAACGAAATTGATTGCTATGGATGCTTGAAGAATTTTTCCTAGAAAGTTACTTTTATAATAATATTGTTTATACAAATTAATGATAATCGATGAACAACTCAAATGTTCCTCGCAAAGTGCATGGTTTGATAAACTAACCAAAGTTTATTTATAAATATATATCTCTTTCAGTTCCTTCCTTTCATTTTCCGTGAAGTGTAATGGAATTAAATAAGATTGTTTCGGTAATTATTAATAACTAATCCAGTCATTATCAAGGAAATATAAAAATCAACAGATATAAATAATAGAGCCACTGATCAGTCACCGGTGAGCGTGCAACTGAATTTAGTTGTGAAAAAGAAATGTTAATAATTGTCAATATTTTACAAACTAAAAATTAACTAATTAATTAATGAACTAATTATGTACTATATATATATATATATATTTAATTTTATGGTGACGTGCACATTGGTAAAATACCCAATCATTTTCAAAACTGTTCAATGATTAATGTTGAGATGAATGAACCTCATACGCTCCATTATCTATTATGGAGTTTCCGAGTGGGACGTCATTCATTACTCCATCATCTTTATTTTTAGATTTGTTTATCTCTCTCTCTCTCACACACACACACACACACACACATATATATATATATATAATACACACATATATATATTTCGAATTTTCAATTCATGAAAGTAATTAATTAAAATTCAGAATTTAGAGAGGCAAAGTGGAAAATAAATTTGATATCCGTTGGTCCCCATATATATAATGAATTTATCGGGGTTGTTCATCAATTATTTTATTGACTGATAAAGAAGTAATAATTTAATTATGTTTTAATCTAATTAAAATTGCTTGTTCTCATAAGAGATTGATGCTTTTAAGATTTAGATACTCTAAATATTGAGTGGATACATTAATTTAAGTATTAAACATATAGTAAAAAGCACAATTAATTCACTTCGATCGAAAGTAATGCAGTATATACTACAATCTCTCTCATGATATATATGTTGCCTCTGTATTTGTAGATCATCACCTTAAAATTATATATCTCGCAATTAATTAGCTTAGTAAATCATTTTAGTTTTCCACTTGTAACAACACTTGTCATGAGATCCAGATTTGCTAGAAATCTCATTCTATATGTTCCTAAATTAGAAAATTTAGTATTGACTTGTAAAAAATATTGAAATGTTCATAAGATTGGCGCTATAATCTTAGGAGAACCAAAAATTCTAAATGCATCTCAAACTTAATATGAGTTCTTTTAAACAATCCTAAATATGTCAAGACTAAAGAGATCAAATTAATTGCCTCAATAATATATTTTCTATATATACTTGATTTTTTCCCACAATAGGGAGTATTTTAAATATGTTGGTCCCACACTCATTTGCATATTGGACATTGAAAATGGTTTCTCCACGTGTTACTTGGGTTGGGTTTATGGCGCGCTCTAAATGTTAAGGGGACATATTTATTCGTCAAAGTTCTTGAAAAGAAAAGTCTTATATACCTCGTATGGGTTGATGGCTAAAATGATAAAATTTCCCTTATAACTTAAATTTTTGATAAAATATTTTAAGATTTGTACATATAATTTTTTTTAACAAGATGCAATTTAGATTTTTGGATACCATCTACCTAATCTTTAGCAGTCTATTTCATTCATGTTAATATAATTCGATTGGAATACGAATGCCTAATATGGAAAACTTGCAATATCACTCTACTTTAAATTAATACCATAATCTCATATAGTAACAATTTTATTGTTCCAAACATTATTAAGAATGACATTGATTCTCTTTAATTTTCTGATTTATACTAATTTAAGTGTTTGAAAGTTTTGGCTGAAACTTGTTTAGTAATTTTAATGACTTTATTTATTTATTTTAACTTTGATTTCCATTGAGTATTTAAGAACGAATTGTAAATGGTTTCAGAATCACTAACTCTATACATGTCGCATTCATTTTCGCCATAACTGTGGACTTCATTCTTAAAGCTAGCTAGAATGATAATGAAGTTTAAACCTAATATTTTTTTGTTTAACTTGATTCCAATATCATATTAATTAAATAGAACTTTTATCTTTTGAACTCTGACAAAATTTTATTGTGGGTTTAAATAAATATTAATACTATTATGGATCTAATGATTATAAATTAAGCACCAACAACAAAACCATCTCTTTTTCCATGAGTAATAGCTAGCTAAGTGCTTGCACTTACGCGGTAACTTCTAATCAATTACAAGAATATTAATCTTCAAGTGATTCATTATAACCCGTACATACTAATGAAATTAATTACTCCTATTAATTAACATTCCATCGCACTTGTCTCAGAAACAGTGTTTTTCCTAGTAATTATTCAATTAATCTCGCACACCTAGATGTCATTTGTCTTGCTGCGGTGACATGGATTAATCATTCATCCACCCACAATAAAAGAAATGACAATGACATTAAGATTTTGAAAGAACACAACATGAACATTAATAATTGAAGCATTGACCATCAATCTTATGTATATATTTGTGACAACGATATCAACTACATCTGAATGATAAGTGTTAATATCATCGTGTTGGCGGATTTCACTTGTCCTTAGCAAAAAAATTTTCATTTATCATGATTTTGTCTGCCCAATTTTTTTTATTTTTTATTTAGTACTTGATATAACATATTAAGGGGAAATGTCCATTGTACCCCTCAAACTTAAACTAAGTAATTCTTTAGCTTATCTAGATTTGGCATCTTTTCATGCGAGTCAAATTAGAGTGGCACCAAGTTATGATCCATCATTTGAATCGTTAGTTTTTTATACGTGATATTATTTTATTGTGAAATATAAATTTAAAATAATAGGATCTATGTTAATAGCTCACTGTAAATACCCACAATCACATTATATGAAAAGTACATTTCTATTGATTTAAAGCACTTTGATTGCAAATCTTAAATCCTGCAATCTCTACTAGTTTAAGTTCAATTAATTTTCGTTAAGATACTTTAATGATCGCAACCCTTGTTGGAATATAATGACTGGAACTAGTGCAATCCCTTTTATTCTTAATATTCTTGTGAAGCAAGAGTTTGCCTCTTTCTCCTTAATATGAATTTGTCTCGCACTGATGCTGATGATTTGCTGACACCTAAACTCCAAGATAAAATATTCTTCAAGAGATAGTAGCAATGCAAATATTTCGAATTAGCAAACTTAAAAGTGTATTGAGCTCTCTTATCTTGTATACTATGCACTTTATAATGCGTCAACTGTTGTAGGATGTGAATTGATGAAATGAGCAAACTCAGAAGTTTTTTTTCTTTTTTTTATTTTAATAGTTGGAAGGTTGTTTTGAGACGTGACTACTAAAAAGGTATTCACTGAATTGATATTTTTGCAAGAAAGTAAATTAAACACATATATATACATATATTTGTTATCACTAATTATACAAATTAACAATTTCAACTGTTGGAGAAGGTGTGCTAAAAGTCATTTATTTTTTCAATTTTCCTTATAATCATGTCTTTCTTTATTAAATTTCAATTGCAATTAATGACTTTTCACATTCTCATATTTCCATTTCTACAACTTGCTAATGTAATTGGGTTAGCTTTTAAAATTAATTTTTCATTCATTTGAAATTTATTCTAAATAATTAAACACATTATTGACATATACATAACAATAATTTAATGTTCTTTAATTAACAATATATAGATGAAATCCAATAATTAATTGGTCAATTTTGGTGAATACCTAACTTTCTAAACTAAAATTTCAACTGCAGGTTTACCGTAATTTTCATGTTAAGATCTTAAATCTAACCTATTTAAATAAATCCTATTGACGCAACCAGGTGAATCTTAAATAAGTTGATTTTGGCGGAATATGTTGGACAAGCTCAAATGAATACTCTATTGTCAAACTAAATATTTTGTTTTATTATTATCTTTTTTTGTAATAATGATTCAAATCGAGAAAGAATCACTACATATTGAGGTGTACATATACCGACTGTTTCATCACGACAAAGGAGTCGAATAATGCAGCAATGAAATACTATGTAATCATGTGTAATGTCATGACTATGGGACAAGATGTATTCTTGCATAATATTACAAAGAACTTTTCCATTAATTAAGGTGGTCCAAACAATTCTCTTTAACACATTGATGCTCGTATTATTTCTTCTCTCGTATTATTCATGGAATCAAGGAAGATATTTCAGAGATTTGTCGTCAAAATTAATATAATTGCTAATTAAGACCATGTTTCTATTGACTAACTTTAGGTGGTTGTCTTTTTCTTTTCTTTCTTTGTTTTTTTTTTTTGGTGGGGAAAAATGGTTCTGATCCATTCACGGGTCAGTTGGTTATCACAAATTAGTAGGAAGAGGTTTAAATATTAAAATATTTCAATTTAAGAGGGATAATGATAAAATGAAAATTATTATTGTCATTAAATATGAATCCATTAGTTATGGTAGGATCTTGTTCCATATTTATACATATATATATATATAACTATGCTTCATTCGGGTTTTTCATTAAAGATTATTATGGGATATATATATATAAGTGGAATTAATTAATTATATAAAACCAATTCTTAACTTTATTAACATTTATCGATATTAAGTCATCACCTATACAATATTTGAGTAAAATGAGGAGAAGACAAAATCAATTTGCTGATTCTCAGGTTTATTTCAAGATTATATATGTACCAACTAAATGAGCATCTTCATAAAATATATCACATAATTATGACATCTATGTCTGCCAAAGAGTAGTTCTGTGCAAATTCTTGATGTAAATCATGTATGTACGTGGTTCAGATTGGCAAACGTATATCCTACTTAATTTAGTCTTTATTCAAACTTCAATCCGATGCACTCGATCTGTATCAGTAGAAAACATTTTAATTTTATACCTCTCACATGAATTCTCATAACTAGATCACAATATGCAAAACCAGATATCTTAATTCGAACACTGTGAATTAAGATGGCATTTAAGTTTATTTAAAAGATCGTATAAGTTTCTATATATATTATAAGATATTTTTGGAACTTATAAGATATTAGATATTATTCTTAAAATAAATTATTTAACTATTTGGATATTTATAAAATGTTAGTAAAGTCAATTTTATAATTAAAATTAAAGAAGCTTATAAAGATCTTGAAATAAGTTAAGATCTCTTTGCTTTGCTAAAAGAGCTTATAAGATCTTATCATTTTATTTTAAAATCATGTAAACTCTTCTTCTTTTTTTTTAAAATAAAATTATCAAACAGTTTTAATTCTAACATTTTATTAGTTCTGAGACATTTCATGAAATTTTTTCAGAAGCTTATAACCTCACTAAAATACTCCTTAAGTAATTCATTTTATTGAATAACCACCTCATTTAAAATTTTACACATTAAAAAGGAATGACTAAGAGGATGTTTGGCTAAGCTTATTTTAAACATCTTATAAGCTTCTACATCTTATAAGATATTTTTGAAGCTTATAAGATGTTAATAATGACAATTGTGTAATTAAAATGGTTAAAAATGAAGGAGTTTGTTAAGATTTTAAAAATAAGTTATGGTCTCTTTACTTTTTTTAAAGGAGCTTATAAGCTCCTGACATCTTATTTTAGGATCTTATAAGCTCTTTTTTAAAAAAATTTACCAAATATTTTTTATCAACTTATAAGCTCTTAAACATCTTATAAAATGTTTTGAGGAGCTTATAAGCTCACCCACAACACCCTCTAAGTATGCAATCTAGCCTAGTCATGCTTAGGACTTAGGAGGAAATCTTAAGCTCGAGTACGAGCTTGAAACCAATATATTAAATTCGAGCTTGATCTTAAACATGATGAACCTAGCTTTTTGGAGCATGATTAAAGTTGATTAAATTTAAAATTTTAAGTGAACTTTGAGTTATTGTAAGTTGAAATTCGAGGTCCAAATTTTAATTTATAAAATATAATCTTCATTAATTCATAATTTTTAATTTTATGTTCTTTTGAATTTAGAGTTAGTACTAGCACATAATATACATATTAATTTGTAATATACACATGTATATATATTATTAATATAATCTGTCTCCATATATGTTTAGTAATACAAAAGATGTGATATGTGTGTGTGTGTGTGTGTGTACACAAGCAGAGTCACAAGCCTAACTTGAGTCCAAATACAGTCATTTTATACTTGGCTCGAGGTAAAAGTTGTGCTCAAGTGATTTGCATTCCAAGGGAAGCCATTAATTAGTATTTAATATTTGTAACTAGCTCCCTTTCCCTTATATGAATAGGTAATACTTCTCTGATAAAGCTTATAATGTGAAACTATTGTTCATAAATAGGTTAATGAGATTTGAAGTTAGAACCTTATATTTCATTTTACTCTAATATCATATTTGATTGCTTTTGTTATCTAAAAATTTAAATTATTAAATATTTAGTATTTCTAGTTAATACATACATTATCTATAATTGGTCATATAGGTTCGTTATTTTTCATGATAATGCAACATTTTTTACGTGAAATTGTCATAATTGCCTAGCAAAATAGCTCTATACAATTTGACATGGTGTAACATTAATCTTCGACGGTTAAAGCATTTGTTGTGAGTTTTTACATATGTATATGTTTAGTTGTTTGCATAAAAGAAGGAAATTGGAAAAAAAGCAACAATTAGAGACAACGGGGTAGACAGAAGTCTCGGTTTGATAATGTCAGGGATCTTGTTCCCTTTTGGTTAACTATCTATTAATCCGTGCCTGCTTTTCCACCCAATCATATTCGAATGACTGATGATGAACACCAAGCACGACAACAACTGTAGGCCCATTCCCAAACATTTACCCCTCATATCATGCAATGCTTTGTCTCTTCTTGTTTTTCACATGTTTACAACTATTAATTGATTAATTAGAAAAAGGACAAAAAAATATTTATATAAAAAAAAAAAAATGGGAACCATAACTAGCTTCACAGTTATGCTGCTAATGGCCCAGGGAGACAAGAATTTAGAACCAATCAATGATTGTTTGTTTGAGAAAATTAAAGTATATTTTTTGTAGCTAGGTTAGATAAATCTTCCTAACGGAATATGTCCATCGACAAGAATTTAGCAAGAATTGTGGATCTGTTTGAGAAAAAAAAGGTTATTGTCTTAATTATATAAACAGTTAGAGAATAAGCTTTGAACAAGTTGAGCCAAAGAGGAATCGAGGTGGTGGTGGTGTGGCTCGAGGAATGAATTAATGATGGAAGATCAGTTAAAGGAACATGAAATAAACTAATTTATATGTGTGTATTTTTTTAATTATTAGTTAAACTTAGTGCTTGAAAAAACAGTGCGTAAATAGGCATGGATTTTACTTTTTAGGAGATTCTCCGTCAATTTGCTTGTTGTCCCGAATATCAGTTTGACCCGGCAAAAGCTGATTCCATATCTGCCCTGAGGAGATTAGAAAACTGACCACACAAGAGCAGGACCTCTCTTTCTCTCTCTCCCCGTGTGCGTCTAACATGCTTCGAGGGTCCTGATATATTATATATTATTGGACTTTGACCATCGCCCCTTTAACATAAGGGCTAGTTTGCTTCAAATAATATAATTAGAAATGATATATAAACAAATGAATACATTTTAAGTCATTAAGATAGAATGTTTTGATTTTAAATTTGATAGGTAAAATTGATATATAAATAAATTAAAATATATAATATATAAATTTACTATTATATTCTTTATACTTTATAATAAGTTTTTCACAATTTTCTCATTCTTCCCCATTCTTAGGAACAATGTTTAATTAAAAATAAGATAAAAATATAGGTTCTATTTGATATTTGTAATTCTAATAACATCAAATCAAGCATTCCCCCTTGATCCATTTTCAAAAGTAACAATAAATAATGTTGGGCCTAAGATTTAAAATAAATATTAAAAAAGGTTTGAATAAATATGTATCACTTCTAATCAAGTCAAGCAAACAAAGCTTAATAATATAAGCATATGTAATACCTACAAAGGCCTAGCTAGACACACAAACGCACACACAGAGTATAATATATATATATATATATATATAGGAGTGCTTAAACATGATCAATAATTCTTGGTCTCTAAAACAGGTCAAGTCACATGTATCACGCATCCAATCCCAACAGTCACATGTAGAACCATCTAAATGTAAGTAATTAAACATTCTTAGCGGTTTATCTAAATAATTAAATTTTTTGCTCAATAAAAAATATATACTAATTAGTGATTCTAAATTCTTGATAACTTAAATAAATTTCTCACCATTAAGCAAATTTCTTTGTCTATTGTTATATACGTTTGCCTGCATCTTGAATTATGAATTTTTATATTGTATTTAATTATTTAACATCGACATCGACATGGACATTTTACTGTATAATGTCGTTGTATTCTCATTCTCATATATTTTTGAACATAGCTAGTCCAGCTTTGGATGATGGAGTTTGACGGAAGAGGAAAAAAAGGTATGAAAGAAGAGTGGAAAAACTTGAGAGGGGAACAATCAAAAAACACATATACATGATGGATAAAATGTAGATATCGTTGTAGACATATCAATTTTTAGTCAATGGAGAAGTAACATGTATAGAATAATACGTTAATTATTAATTGAAAATTTTCTATTTATCTTGAAATTTATTAAATTTAATTTCAAAAGATAAATAATTAATTTTAATTAATACTCTAGTATTTATTTTATACTCAAATAAAATATAGACAAGTGTCAAAGATAAAGTGTCTACATATGAGGACCAATTAAATCAAAGATATTTGATATTATCTTTTAATATCTGATATTATCTCTTGATATTTGATATTATCTTATCAAAGAGATAACTATCAAAGAAGTTCAAGTTAATTTGGAAGTCTCACATCAAGCATCTATATAAAGGGGGTGATCAAAGTTCATTCGACATACAACACAAATTCTAGCAAGTGAGAGAAGCTTTAAAGGAGTCCAGCAATTCTCTCTACCAAATTTAAGGAGATCCACGGTGATCAAGGCGTCCTTCATGCAACTCATCATATTTTGACGTTTGATTCGAGATTAAGGTACGAAGTTCTCGAATTGGCATTATTTTTTTTAAATCAAATTTAAGGAGATTCACGACATTCAAGACATTCTTCACAGAACTCATCATATTTTGGCGTTAGATTTGATATTAAGGTGCTAAACCCTCAAATTGGCGTTATTTTCTTCAAATCAAATTTAAGGAGATCCACAACGTTCAAGACGTTCTTCATGGAACTCATTAAATTCAAAATCATATTTGGAAGGTAAGAATCAGATGATTGGATTAGAGATTGAATCCAGAGTTGATGAATTTTAATTTTATTTTATTTGTATGAGTTTTCTTATCTTGTAATTTTGTTTATTGTAAACAAAGAAATTTGCACTTACAAGTTTTTGCACACCCAGTGGGATTATCTCTACCTCTCATCTCTTTTATTCATCAAGATTGAAGTATCATGACCACCAACAAGATTGCAACATTAAAAATTACTAACTCAAATTCCTCAAGTGCTGGAGCAAAAAACGTTGGCGTCATCACAAGAAGTCTATCCAAAAAGTTGCAATCATCTTTGGAGGTGGCTCATTTGCTTACTGTGGAAAAAGTGTTGCCTCATTTTATTGATATCGATGAAGATGGTGAAGACTCAAATGAAGAATCTGCATCATCCATTTCCTACTCAACATCAAATTCCTCAAGCATTGCGATGGTGATGGTGACAAGTGCTACAACCATGGAGGAGCAAATCTCAAATTTGACGAAGGCATTGAAGGACTCACGAAGCATGTCTAAGAGCGAAACTTTCAAATCTCCAAATTGATGAGCAAAGTAGCCAATCTTAATGCTAGTTGCATGGGGGAGAAACAAATTGAGGCTCAAGATGAATGCAAAACATCCATAAGGAGGCAATCACCCAAAAATGAAGAAATTGCAACAGAAGAAGAACAACATCCACTGGACTAATTCCTATTGACCCACTGAAGGAATTTATCATAGGGACTATCAAAGACAAGCTTGATGGAAGTTCTAAGTTGTCTATGACTTACTCCAAGCCATATACTTAAAGGATTGACAACTTGAAAATGCCAATCAGTTACCAGCCCCCAAAGTTTCAACAATTTGATAGCAAAGGCAACCCAAAGCAGAACGTGGCTCATTTCATTAAGACTTGCAATAATGCTCGGACATATGGAGATCATTGGTAAAGCAATTTGTTCGATCATTGAAGGGTAATGCTTTTGATTGGTATGTTGACTTGAAGGCAGGTTCTATCGATAGTTGGGGGCAACTGGAACAAGAGTTCCTCAATCTTTCTACGGTACTCGAAGGACAATTAGCATGATAGAACTCACCAACTCTTGTCAGTGGAAAGAAGAACCTGTCATTGACTACATCAATCGTTGGAGAAATTTGAGTCTTAACTGCGAAGATAAATTATTGGAGGCTTCAGCCATTGAGATGTGCATCCAAAGAATGCATTGGAGTCTTTGCTACATACTTCAAGGAATTAAACCAAAAACTTTTGCAGATTTGGCAACTCGTGCTCATAATATTGAAATGAGCATGAATTTTGATGAACAAAAAAAAGACTCAAGTAATGCTGCTGATGATGAAGATATTGGGGGCAATTAATTTTCATCTTCAAATGACAAATGTTCCTTGATTAGAGTCTAAACTATCAATAATACTCCCACATACGAGTATATACTATCTAAAATTTTCAAGTCCCCAGGTATCTGAATTTGAATTTCCAAGTTTCCAAGTCTTTAAATCAATGGATCAAGTCTTCAAGTCTCTAAATCCACAACTCAAGTCTCCAAGTCTTCAAGTCAAAGGCTCAGGTTTCTAAGTCTTCAAATCCAAGACTCAAATTTTTAAGTCTCTAAATCAAAGATTCAAATCTTCTAGTCTTCAAGTCCAAAGCTTAAGTCTTCAAATTCCAAATGCTCCTTGATAAGAGTCTAAAATGCAAATAATGTTCTCATATATGAGTATAAACTATCAAAAATTTTCAAATTAAAGTCTTCCCATGTGCTTCTTGATAAGAGCTTAAACCGTCAATAAGGCTCCTAGATATGGGCATAAACTATCTAAATATTGAAAGTCACTTCATGTGCTACTTCATATGAGCTTAAACTTTCAATAAGGCTCCTAGGTACGAGTATAAACTATCTAAATATTCAAAGTCTCCCCATGTGCTCCTTGATATGAGCTTAAACTTTCAGTAAGGTTCCTAGATATGAGCATAAACTATCTAAATATTCAAAGTCTACCTATGTGTTCCTTGATATGAGCTTAAACTTTCAATAAGGCTCCTAGTTATGAGCATAAACTATCTAAATATTCAAATTCTCCCCATATATTCCTTTATAAGAGTGTATACTATCTATTAAGTCAAACTCAAGTATACTCCTTGACATGAGTATAAATTGTCAATCAAATTCAAGTGAATTCCTTGAAGTGAGTATAAAATGTCTATTCAAGTTAAATATGCTCTTTGACACATGAGCCTAAACTGTATGTTACTTCTAGCCCGCATGAGTATAAACTATGTACGGCATCCTTCTCAAAAAAATAATTATTTTTAATTATGTTATAGTTTGACCCTTTTATTGGGTACCATAGCTCAAGGAATTCTTCAAGGATTTTCTTATTGCAGACGCATGTGAAAAATAAAGAGAAAAGAAAAAATTCTTAAATACTTCAAGCATCGACACATCTTTCACCAAGTCTTCAAGTAGAGGCATTTGTAGACATATCATTTTTAGCCAAGGGAGACGTGACATGTATAAAATAATATACTACACTATAAAAAAATATGCTTTTTACTATGGCTAATTATGTGTAGTATATAGTTATTAAGTGTAGTAAAAAGTTATTAACTACACTTGTGCTACACTTTTCTAGCCGTAGGCATTGTGAGCGAGGTAAAAGCTTTGCTACACTTTTTTAATCGTGGTAATTGAATTTTGCTATGAAATTATCTTCAATTACTACAAATTTAATGTGTAATAAAAGCTATCAAATACACCATGATCTTTTACTACAATAAAAAAGTGTAGTATATACTAGTTAATTGCCACACTTTGAAAATTATAATAAATACTTAAATTATTTTTCACCACAATTAAATGAAGTAAAAACCAATTCATTTGGTGAGCTTACTTTTTTTATTTATATACACACGGATAGTAGGAGTTTATCAGGATTCGAACTCTTGACCTTATTCTTGTGTGTGTGAAAGTAATGCCACTATGCCAATGATTACTTTGTTATTAATCAGCTAAATTAATATATTTGATTACTTAATCAACTTTTTTTAATAATAAAAGTTATTGAAGACAAATATTTATTTTGCCTCAAAATTTAGATTTTCTTACTGTTTTGGGAAACTTTGCTAGTTAGGAAAATTAAGTATTTGATTAATTAATCAAATGTTTTTTAATAATAAAAATTAGAGGAAATTTTTTATTTTACCTCTACTTTTATTAATTAAAACTATGAGTAGTTAGGAATTTTTTAGGGGTTTAGTTTGTTAATTTAGAATTTAATTCATTAATATTTTAATAATAAAAATTGGAAGCAATTTTTTAATTTACCCTGAATATTATTTATTAAGCATTACTTCAAACATATATTTCTTGTTTTCTAGTGAATTTTTTTTATTTATTTAAGATCTTAATCTTTGCCTTCAAATTTTCATAAGTTTCATTGTTTTTACTTCACTAATGAAAAAGTATGGTTAATTCATTAACTTTTTGCTACAGTTTATGTAAAAATGTAGTAAATGTACAATATTATTCACCTCATATAAAAATTGTAGTAAATAAGTATATTTTTTGCTACGATAAGATGAAGTGTAGTATTTAATATAACTTTTACCACATATTTGGAATTTTAAACTACAATAGTAAAATCATAGCAAATAATCCCTTTTTACTACATTATTTTTAGTGAAGTAAAAAATATTGTAGCAAAAAACATATTTTTTTTTGTAGTGCTAGTTATTAATTCAAAAATTTCTATTTATTTTAGAAGATATTAATGCTCAAATCAAATATTGACAAGTATCAAAGATAAAATGTCTACATCTATGGACCAATTAAACCAAAGATACTTGATATTATCTTTTGATATCTGACATTATCTTTTGATATTTGATATTATCAACTATCAAGGAAGTTCAAGTCATCCAGAAGTCTCCCATCAAATATTTATATAAAGGAGGTGACCAAGCTCATTTGACATACAACACAAATTCCAGCAAGTAAGAGGAGTTTTGAAGGAGTCAAGCAATTCTCTCAATCAAATTTAAGGAGATCCACAACGTTCAAGGCATTCTTCGTGGAACTCATCATATTTTGATGTTTGATTCGAGATTAAGGTGCGAAGCCCTCGAATTGGTGTTATTTTCTTCAAATCAAATTTAAGGAGATTTAGGGCGTTGAGGGTGTTCTTCGCGGAACTCATTAAATTCAAAATCATATTTGTAAGGGAAGAATCAAATAATTAGATTAAAGATTAAATCCACAATTGATAATTTATATGATTTTTTTTGTCTTGTAATTTTATTTATTGTAGATAAAGAAATTTGCGCTTACAATCGTTTTATAATTATTCTTGAGAATTGGATTGGGGTGGGGGGGGACGTATTTAGAAGGGCTGAGGAACTGTCATTTCTCCCATTTGTTTCTTAGTATAGTTTGGCCTTTTCTAGGGCAAGTGAAGTGTCCCACAGTACGTAGGGTGCGGCTCTCGCTGCATGCGTCGATTCCCCCATTATTATGTCCCATGTCTCCTCCCCCTCCATCCCTTTCTGTTCGCCTTGTTTCTGCATTATTATCCATGAAATCCAGGGAAGTGACATTTCATGGTAAAAAAACGTTTGATCTTTCTTCTTTTTTACTTTATTTTGGCCATTAGTGTGTAATGATACAGTGAGATCAAAACAGGCCAAAAGCAAAATAATTTTGTACAATATAATCCACCAGCTGGAAGTAAAATGCAATACAACAAATATGCTCTTTCTTCTCCCCATCTTTCCTTCATTAATTAATTGATATCTCTCCAGATATATCCAGCTCATCAAACAAGATTATATTTCATAGTCAAAAGCTAGCAAACCTTAGTTTGTTCCTTGCAAATTAACATGGAAATTAATGTACGTGAACAATTTTTGTGGGTGCTTGCATCAACTTAATTTTGTTTAATTTAGAAAACTGAAAAACTGTGGTAAAAATTGGCATTGTTCGAGAATAGCACTAAAAAGTATCAAGGAACTATGACGTAAGAGATTGTTACGCGTAAGAGATTGTTACTTTTGGTATGGTAAGAAGTTGAAGAAACAATATAATTTTTTTGACATTCTTGAAGATAACATTGAAAAGTACCAATAAAGGTTAAAATAATCAGGCGATGATTGATTTATTTTTTTTCCAACTTTTTATAGAATTGAAAATAGAATACTATTTTTCTAATTAATATTTTAAATTATTAAAAATTCAACTGGAAATTGAAAACCACTTCAAAAGAACTATTGCAAAGGTTCCCGCAGAGTCATGAACATGTCAACAGGTCATAAACTTGGACAGCGCAGGTCGATTTCACGTACTGTAAAATAATGGGATATTTGATTATATGATGCATGCATGCATTGAGGTCGTTAGACAAGATGTAACAAACTAGTTAATGAGGCACGACGGGCTTCAAAATGTGTACCCACCCTAATCAAACATTGTCCTTGCATAATGCAACATTTTGCTGATGATAAACGCCATTAACTAAAAGTGTTAGAAAAACAATTTGTAATTCAAAATTAAAAAAGAAAAAGAAAAAGAAAAAGAAAAATGAAGATTCAAGAATAGTCAAGGAGTCAAAAGAAGATTCAAGAAAAGTCAAAGGAGGTAAAGTTGCAAAGTTTGATTCCACTCCCTATATCAAGAGATAAGGTTAGAGAAGAAAAATACAATTTTGCTTCTTTTACCAAGAGAAGGATATGGAATTGTATAGAAATTGTGATACCTATATATATGTGTGTAATATGTACGTACTTGAAAAGTAGAATAGAAGAGCAGAGAAAGATAGATGTAAGGAAAGAGTGAAAAACACTTTGTAGCAAAAATATTGTTCCAAAGTTTTGTTGCATGAACTTTGGAGAATTATTGTAATATTGCATTTTTATATCAAAATTTTTTCCTCCAATTTATCATTTCTCTCTCAAATCATATATTTACACCCAACAAAAAGGAGACCTAATGAGGCATTTTAGTCATCTTTTAAGATTCATATATAATTACATGTGCCATGTGTGTCATGTCCATACCGGTAATTAATTAGTCCAAGTTGAAATTAGTAATTTGTTTTGTCCTCTATAGTTCCTATGATTCTTCTCCTGTAATTTCACCTGTACGTGTAAACATTGTTTTTTTTTTTTTTTGATACACACGCACATCAAGAGTTCGTTAGGGCTCCAACTCCTGATCTCGCATAGTATATGGGAGACTTATGTAGTTAGGCCACAAACCACTCAACATACATGTAAACATTGGTGATAACAATTTATTTTCCTGCCGGAATCATGAGGTGATTCAGACTCTTCTTGGAGTCCATGCATTTTATACATAGTTTATTAACAATGTCGATATTTGGGACACCACGGGGATGCAAATAAAAATCATGATGGAGGGATTTAGTACTTCCAAATGGAATGCTTCTAAAGAAAATCATAAATAAAGCTTGGGCAATTGAAAAGTATAAAGTTTTGGGCATGTTTATTTAATTGATGTGCCTAGAAGTAGAGGGTGTAATTTATCCAAGACAAAATCATAGTAAAACAAATAGATAGTGATTTGGGATTTACTATAGTTATTCTCTTTAGTCAATTAAAGGATACACACAATCTTGCATCATAGAATCTACACAAATATGTCTAATGGTGGGATTTTAATTTGAACTCAATAAACTAGATATATAATAGGGGTTGTTAAAAGTTCTAAAAAAAAAAAGAAAATCTCCAATAATGAAGTTAGTAAATATTGTTAAAAGATCTAAAATATAATATACAATACATACTTGGATGGCCGTATGCTAAAAATATTTATAGAAAACTGATTTTGCAACATTAAATCTTTATATCTACGTTTAGGAAAGCTATGGGGACATGATAATCGATCTAAATTTCAAGTCCTATTAAGTTTTAACTTAAGTCAATTTCAATCTATAAGAAAAGAGCATAAATCTGGAAGGGGTTTGAATAGTAAATTTAAATAGTGGGGCAAGACTACCCTTTCGCTCGTATGGGATTGTCGGGGTTATTTCAATTGACATGCTGAAAATTAAACCTAATTGAACTATGTTGGGGGGTGGGGGGTGCGAGTGAAACCTATAATTTATGCCTTATAATTGCCTGGGCAACATTTTTATTTATTTATGGGTTCAAACTAGAAACAAATCAAGTGGGGTTACTAGCTTTTGGCGGAAGTGGTATGAATATGATGATATATGAATACTAGAATATCGAAAAAGACAAAAAGGGCTAATTCAAAGAAAAGCATGGGACTTGTTCCACGAGGATAAAGAACAAATTGGAAGTCTCTTTAAATCCATCACTTCTCCCTATTAATTATGGCGACGCCAAGATCTGCATATATAATTCCATATCATGTATGCATCATAATCGCAATTCACAATATTATTGAATGTAAAATAAATAAATAAATAAATAAATATA
Source organism: Jacaranda mimosifolia (assembly GCA_018894105.1). Lineage (NCBI taxonomy): Eukaryota > Viridiplantae > Streptophyta > Magnoliopsida > Lamiales > Bignoniaceae > Jacaranda > Jacaranda mimosifolia. The sequence goes on from CM032121.1 coordinate 23,248,892, forward strand.
TATATATATACGCACACACACACATATTTATATTATATAAAAAGAAAAGAAATCTTACACTATATAATGACAATTTTCACATTGCTACACTAATTAAATATTTAAATGAATATAAAATTTTTTAAGATTTCAAATGAAATTTTACTCATAAAAATCTATTCGATAACCACTTATTCCCATATTCTTTTCCCCCCCCCCCCCCAACTTCTTTTACTTTCCCAACCACAATCCATAAAAACCAACCATATACAATTTTATTTAAATACTATAATATATTTTAATGATATTTTGTTTGACGAATCATATAAATAATGTAAGTTTTTATACACGCAAGGATAGAATGCCACGACAATTATAGTGTATATATATATAAGTGGAGAGATAATTAGTGATGGGGATATACAATCATAACTAGACCCTTGTTTATATTTAAACACTAATATCCCTTACACTCTCAAGTTGAATGGGGAAACACATAATCAATTTGTCCGGTAATGTCTGAAATCAGATTTTGAACAACGTTTGGTGAGAAAATCTACTACCTGTCTAATCATGAGAACTTATATATCTAAGAGACTCTTCATGAACTCCATCCCGAACAAAATGGAAGTCAATCTCTATATGCTTAGTATGTGGATGAAACACCAAATTTATTGCAAGACAAGTAATGAACAAATTATCACACTACAAAATGGGGGACTGCATTGTTGGAAAACAAATCTCCTTCAATATGGACAGTAGCCAAATAACCTCACAAGCCAAAGAAGTAAGAGTTGGTACTTTGCTTTAGAAGAGGAGCAAGATATTGCCCATTGCTTGTGCAAAACTTAAGATACCAAGTTATTACCATGATGGACTGCAAAGTTAGTGCTTGACTCATGATCGTTCAAAGAACTAGCCCAATCAAAATCTTAATAACTATGTAGATAATGACCAGAATTACAAGAATTGAGGAGCCTAATGTTGCACAGAATCCCTATCTTTTTACCCGGGTCGGGTCATGACCCTAATGAGCCCCACTCAGGTATGGATCATGGCCCAACTTATGGGCTGGTGATCAATTGAGAATCTGACGCACAGTAACTTGCCACCTCAAGCTGCACAGACAAGAATGGTTTGATACCTATAAAAGGGGAGAAACGCACAGTACCATGTCATATTATTTTTTAACTCATCCTCTCCTGAGCTCTTACATTACCTTCGAGCCCATCATTAATCACTTTAGTTCTAAGACTAACTTAGGCATCAAAGGACTTTAGCTAAGGGCGATCTCAGCTAGCCTAACGTGCATTATTGTGGTAAGGTCAGAGATCCATAATCACTCGTGTAGATTGGAATTCGGGTAGAGGTCGAGGTTTAGATCAGGGACAATGTTGTGAAATCAAGTTCAAGGTCTTGACCATAGATTTTGAGCCCCATCAGTTGGCGCCGTTTGTGGGAACCTGATTTGATTCATTGATAGCAAAAACGAGCAGTTAGTTATAGATAGAACTCTAGGACGAACAATGGACACTCTAATCCCTATATCACCTAAATCCCCATGAACTCTAATCTTACCTACTTCACCCACGGCCCCAACTTTCATAATACCTTAAGGCACTCAATTGAAAGTTGGGCAAGAAGGACGGGCACAAAACCCATGTGGAGCTCAGATTGTGCAATTAAGCAGAGGGTGACCCCGAGGTTTTGAAATAAGCTAGAGTTGGGAAAAGCATAAACGTAGAACCCGAGCTATGATGGCTCCTCTTGTTCAGGTAAACCGACCTCTATTTCAAGATAGGAGGTCGGGTACTTCGCTAGCTAAGGGAGTGTAACGTCCAAGGATTTCGAGAGGAGAAGAGATAACAAATTCAGAGGAGATAAAAAGTAAAGCTGTGGGATAGCCGAGTTACCTGCCTAATATTTATAGGAGAGAAGAGACATCTAGGTTGGAGTTGCTTACATTGAATCGGGATGATCCTTCTCACAAAAGTCCCCAACTGTCTCTCTCAAGAGAAAAGGTCAATGAGATCAGTGACTAGGTTGAACAATTGAGCAAAAAGATAGATGAACTCAAGAAGAAAGGGACCTCGGCACTCCAGAAAAAGAACTCGTAGTTTTTCATTGAAATATTGGCCGAGTCAGTGGCCTCACATTTTAAGTGTCCATATTTTTAGAAATACGATGGGAGCAAAAGGACTCATAGGAACATGTCGCTGCATTTGAAAGTATCATGAACTTGTAGAGATAGCTAAATGTCATGAACTCTAGAATTTTAATGATAATGTTGAGTAGGAGAGCTCAGGAATGGTTTATGGGTCAGGTCTCTAGAACGTTTGTGTCTTATAACCAGCTCATAAGGAAACTTTTGTACCAATTTGCTTGTAAGAGGAAGTCTAAGAGGTCCGCCACGTATCTATTCACCATAAGGCAGAGGGAATATGAGACCCTGAGGGGGTTTATGAATTGGTTTAACAACAAGATGCTCGAGGTGCAGGACCTACGTATTGATACGATCACTAGCATCCTCATTCACAGGCTTAAGAAGGGACCTTTAGCTTCGGCTCTTGCTAGGGAACCTCAAGAAGACATAGAGCAATTGATGGAGATGGCTTAATGCTAATATCTATGAACAAGAGATCAATGCCATGAAGGACCATGAGTGGACCAAAAATACTCCTCGAAGATCTAAAAAAGATCAGGGATCTCACAAATCTCCATTTGAAAAGGATAGCCATCGCTCCCCATCACGAAAGTACAATCATTGTGCCCCGCTCAACACCATGAGGTCTCATGTACTTATGGCCATCGAGGGGTCTAAAATATTGCAGTGGCCAAGGAAGATGCGGGATATGCCAGCAAGATGGAACTTGAACAAGTATTGTCGTTTTTATAAGGATCGAGGACATGACACTGAGGATTGCATTCACTTGAAAGATGAAGTAGAGAGGCTCATTAGGTAGGGGTACCCGAAAGAGTTCCTTGCAAAGGAGTTTAAGTCCAAAGAATGGGAGCCCGAAGGAGAAACAGTGAAAAAGAGGAATCGGTTCTGTAGTAGGTCTCGCAGTAAGGAGAAAAGGCGCAAGGAAGATGCAAATGACCCTGTCGGGGATAACTTGCTAAGGCAAGGGGTTATATATATGATAGCAGGAAGTCCAACCTCAAGAGACTCTCATAGCGCGTAAAATAAGTATGTCAGGTCTATAAAGCACTATGTAAAAATGGATCTAGTACTAAATATTGCTGACCAATCTACTATCACTTTTGATGGCAGGGACTCTCAAGGGGTTGTTGGACCGAAAAATGACCCTATGGTTATCACGATGGACATAGCTAATTTCTCCGTGTATAAGGTCTTGGTGGACAATGGGAGCTCCATTGACATAATATTTCTCAAGGTCCTGAAGAAGATGGAGCTCACATTCACGAGGATCATGCTGGTTTACACGCTCTTGACAGGATTTGGAGGGGCTAAGGTCACGCTAGTAAGGACTATTGACCTCCCAGTCTCTTTGGGGATGGAGCCCTGTCGAAGGACACTTATGCTGAAGTTCTTAGTAGTGGATGCCCCATTTACATATAATGTGGTCTTGGGAAGACCCGGATTGAACCAATTCCAGTAGTGGTCTCAACTTTTCACCTGAAAAAGAAGTTCCTTATAGAAGAAGTGTGTTGTGACCAAAAATAGGTGAGAGAGTGCTATCAGTTGTCTCTAAAAAAGAGGTTCAAGATAGAGGGCTTGCGGTTGAAGAGAGAGAGCTTGGGGCCGAAAGGGAAGAAAGTGATCGTCACCTTGGTCAAAGATATTGCTAACTTGAGCCCTCAAGAAGAGAATAAGAAAAGGTGAGTGGATGAGTGCAGAATAGAACCAGTGGGTGGGTCCAAGGAGATTGAGTTAGTGCCCAGGGACCCAAGCAAGGTGATGAGGATCGGGACCCAAATGACCCCAGAACTAGAACTTTTAACCATTTAATTCTTAAGAAAGAATGCTAATGTCTTTACTTGTAATCCTTCAAATTTTGAAGGGATAGACCCCTATGTGATAATGCACAGACTTAATGTGGATCCCCAGATAAGACCCATCCAGCAGAAGAAAAGAAACCATAGGGCAATGAAGAATTGAATCATAGCGGAGGAAGTCAATAAGCTTTTGGAGGCGGGATATGTCGTGGAGATCCAGTTCACGAGATGGCTCTTGAATGTGGTGGTTGTGCCAAAGACAGAGGGAAGGTAGATGATGTGCACGGACTATTCAGGCTTGAACAAAGCCTGCCCAAAGGCCCTATCCTTTGCCTCGTATTGATGTGCTGGTAAAATCAATAGCAGGTTGTGCTTTGCTTAGCATGATGGATGCCTTTCAGGGGTATCATCAAATTTTCATGGCAGAAGAGGATAGACATAAGATAACATTTGCCACTGAAAAAGGAATATTCTGTTACAATGTGATGCCCTTCGGGTTAGAGAATGCAGGGGCAACTTACCAGAGGTTGGTGAATAAAATGTTTAAAGACCTGATTAGGCTAAGTATGGATGACTGTGTTGATGATATGTTGGCTAAAAGCCTAAATGAACTTGATCACTTGACGTATTTAGAAGAGGCCTTCACCATCAAGAGAAAATATAGGATAAAACTTAACCGACTATGTGCATCTTTTGGGTCAAAGGTGGGAAATTCCTAGGATACTTAGTTAGTGAACGTAGGATAGAAGCCGACCCCGAAAAGATCAAGGCAATAACTAATATGAACTCGCCTAATTGGTGAAAGATGTTCAGAAACTGACTGGGAGAACATCATCCTTAAATCAATTCATCTTGTGGCGGTATCGGCGGTCCAGATTAGGAGCGCCTGACGGCTGGGATGAATCCACACCTACTTTCAATAGTGCATGGGTCTATTCCCTATAGTAGAGAAATGAACCAGTACACATAGAAAGTAGGGGAATTAATGATGGTGGTAATTAATCAAGATATGGAAAAAAACCACTATGTCTCTGGGTTTTATCCAAAATGCCCAAACAGGATAGGATTCGTATCCTTTTACCCGGGTTGGGTCATAACTCGGGTGAGCTTGACCCGAGTCCAGATCATGACATAACTTATAGGCTATTGATCAATTGAGGATCTGACGCGTAGTCACCCACCATCTCAATTCGTACAAACAAGAACGATTTGACACCTATAAAAGGGGAAAAAAGCACAGTACCAAGTTATATTATTTTTTAACTCATTCTCTCTTCAGCTTTTACATTACCTTTGAGCCCATCATTAATCACTTCAGTTCCAAGACTAACTTAGGCATTGGAGGGCCTTGGTTGAGGGTGATCTCAACTAGCCTAACGTGCATTCTTGTGGTCAGGCCGGAGATCTATAATAACTCGTATGGATCGGGATTCGGGTCGGGGTCGAGGTTGACATTTAGAACAAGGATAATTTTGAAAAATCGAGTTCGAGGTCGTGACCCTAGATTTTGAGCCGCATCAGAGCCCATATTGGAATGTAGCATATAAGTAGCTCAAGATTCGCTTAACTATTGCCCAAAGTGCCTCAAAGGGATTGTGCATAAGATGAGAGAATTTGTTAATAGAGAAAGCAATGTTGAGACTAGTGTTACAATATAAGGTATGATCGTAAAAAGAGTGCTGAGAGTCAACTACCAATTTATCTGTAGAATGGTTAGAGTAGGTAACACATTGAAGGTTTTCGTGCATGTTCGGCACATATCTTTAACATACTTAGAATATGATAATAATGCACCATTTGAATGCTAAGTAGTTTAAATTCCCAAAAAGTTAGGAGCACCATCCAAGTCTCCAACCGCAAACTTATGCTAAACTTGCTTAATCAGTTACGAGCAAGATGTGGATCTAATCCCAACACCAAAATGTCATTAACAGAAATATGATAGAATAATTGAGCACCAGACCTTGACTAATAAACAAAGAAGTATTTACCTTAGAATGACAAAATCCAAATGAATCAAGCTATTAGCAAGACACTTGTGTTGGAATAACGCCTCACAAGCCAATTTGATTGGTATGTAAACTATTTTACTTGTGATACAATCTTGATTGAATGATATTCATTGAATGACCATCTTTATGTTATGCTTATATTTACTTCATTGGCATTTAGTTGAAACCTTTAGATCACACAAGACTACGAAACTTGGTCACGCACTGGGTGGTGATCATGAAACAAGTCTTACATGGTCGTGATTTTAAATATTCCAAGTCGTAGGATCTTACGAGACAGGGCATCTAAGATCTGGATAGACTTGCACTAACTATGCATAAATCAAAGGGTTGGAGAACAAGTTCACTAAAGGCCCACACGGAGAATCTACTAGATAGCTGAAGAGACAAGTCAATAGTGGTAAGTTTTCTAGCTTACGCTAGTGCATATTATTAGTTCTTTGACCTGAGGATCCGTGGTAACCTTGTGTTTAGGTCCTTATGCTTTGACTCTTCCTTGACCACATAGCGGGTCGTTTGGGTGGAGATTGGGCATGAGCTACTTAGACAAGAAAGTTTGCAAGATCCAAGAAGGGATCTAATTCCTCGTTGTTGTGAAGGGCGAGTACATCTCCTATGTATTCTATAATGATCGATTCCATGAAATCCTTGCACAAGGTAGTATGATAATTTAGAAAAAGAGTTTCCAATGATAAGGTCATAAAGGGAAATCAAACATTGGGAATAAAAATATAGTATCGAGGCTATTAATGAGTTGGTAAATATCTTACCCTAGGCCTCTTTTGGGAGATAGGAGATGGGAGGACCGTATTTGCATGGTACGCATAGAGCTAGAATGGTTCTTCAAATGCATTTATTTCGGCCAATTAGTTGGGCTCCATGGGTTGAGGTTGGACATCGACCATAAAGATTGAGTACTCTTCAATTAATGGAGAATAATTGAATTGATTTGATTAGTTTAAAGGAGTTTAAACTAATGTGAATATTCGATATTCTATAAGTCACAAAGAGTTGTAAGCCCATGTCCAATAAATGGTAGAACCTAATGGGTCCCACACAAAAGCCAATTGCAAATCCTACTTGATGAAGGGGAATTTTCTAAGAGTTAGAAAAGTTCCTTAATGACCGAATTTGGAGGTAGACATTTGATGCCATTTCGGCTTGGTTAATTTAATTGTTAAATTGATCTAATTAATTTAAGGAGTTAAATTAGACTAATTAATTAAGGAGTTAATTATTTAGTGCCACATGACTATCAATTGGTTAAGTTAATTTAAGGAGTTAAGTTAACAATTACTTGCTTAAGGCGTTAAGCAAATTGACTTAATAGTTAAGTCAATGGTTAATTAATTAAATTAAAGTGTTTAATTTAATTAAAATGAAGAATTAATTTCGGAGGAAAAATTCAAATGAAATGTTCATTTGGTATGAATTAGGATTTATTTAGATGACATTTCATGAGATGAAATGAAGATTTCAAATGAAATTCAAATTCATATGCCAACTTGCAAGAGCTAGTTGGCGCCACCCTTGAGGAAGGTGTGATGCCACCTTGGGATCACACCATCCTCCCTCTATATATTGATATAGAGTGTGTGAGTGGCCGGCTACTTGATCATCAATGTGAATTAAGATTCTCTCAATTTCTCTCCAATTTCCCAAGTATTGCCTCATGTGTTGAAGCTTCACTTTTCTTCATCTCCTACCTCCAAATCAAGCCTTTATCCTTACATTTCTCCTCTTTATTCCCTAGCTAATATTGAGGAGAATTGGATTGTGTATTGGTGTGTGGATCTTATCATTAAAATAATTGGATTGTTAGCTTTTGGAGATCCCTTTTTTTGGGCAATAAATTTGGAGAGTCCATTAAAGGTCTTGTCGGATCTATTTTGAGCTTATTTTTTTACTAGATATACATCAAGGAATTGGTGTTCTTTTAGTTCAAATTTCACTCAAATGGGAGTTCATTTGGTTGGAAAAAATTTCGAAAAGCTATTGTGCTGCTAGGAAGACAGTTTTCGAGGAGTTGAGACCTTCTTCTACCTTCCTTTGATTTTGTGAAATTCAAGGTAATCCTCTTACCAAATCTAAATCTATGGCATGTTTAGATCCTTCGTTTCATATGTAGCCTAGTTATTTTAGCATTTTTGACTTTTGATAATTGGATCCTAATGCTACATGTGACTTCAACTTGTTCCACATAAAATGAGCCTACTTCAACCTATAAATAGAACGATGTGGCTAACATACTTAACGAAGCTAATTACTAGAGTCAATGAAGCTTGGGGGTTGTTGTATAAACACCACTTTATGTAGTTTATCATGTAAAAATGCATTAGAAATGATAAGTTGAGAAATAAATCATTTATTAGGCACAACAATTAAGAGTAAGTGTTGGATTGTAGCACAAGCTTCACCACTAGATTCAAAGTGTCATTAAAATCAACACCAAGGTGTTTATGGATTCCTTAGCAGCTAACTATACTTATATTGATCTATTGAAGTATTTGACTCTCTTTTAATCTTGAAGACCCACTTGCAAGCATTCACATTCAAAGCGTCAGAGGAGGAAACCAACTACCATGTACCATTGGCAGTAAGGACATTACATTATTTCAGTATTACCTTGTACTAGTGAAGGTGTTTAACAGTCATGAGAGTAAGATGTTGGATCAAAATCCTTAATCACAAAGATATGGAATGACTTGGACTTCAATGAACTAGTTTGCAACCGTGTAACTAAGGATGAATTCATAAATAAGAGTGGGGAAAGGGGGTGGGGAAAAACATAAAAGTTCAAATACACATTTCATAATTTTGGGAATTTGAAATACATATCTTCATCCTAGTTGAGTGCGACATGAAAGTAGTAGTGAGGCAAGGTCCATTCACCATAGGAAATTAAAATTTCAAAAGTAAGTTGCAACACTACATCTAAGGATCTAGATTATGCCATAATTATGGATTTAAGGAGAATGAGAAGTACTTTGGTAGATTTCAAAAATCAACTTGAGGATCTTCTAAAAGAAGCCTCTCTAGTGAACATCTCCCACTCCTCTTTACTTGGACTCTTCTTCCCATTAATTGGCCACAAAGAGTAGCAACTTTTGGCCTCCAAAAGTCCTCCAAACCGTGGCTTTATAGCAGCAAAAGTTGGCCTTCAATTGACTAATAGCCTTGGTTGGATCTCCTTTAATAACTTCTTGAAGAACTCATCCTCAAGTGATCTTGCTTGTTCACCAACAATCAACACTCAAAATATAGCGTCTCTAAAGGTATTCACACACCCAAAGACACTCTAAATCCTCAATCCAATGCTAGAAATAGAATGAAGATGAAGGATGAATATGGTGGAGAAAAGGTGAGAAAATTTGGAAGAGAGTGAGTTGCTGAGAGAATATAGGAGAATAGTTTTAGATCTCAACTAACTGAGAGAATTTTGAGAGGGAAAAATGGGTGGTGTGGCCAGCCATGATGAATGGTGTGAAGGGGGTATTTATAAGATGTGATGGATGCCTATAGATGTATCCTTCACACCTTGCCAACTAACATGCCAACTTACTTATATGCTTAGTTGAATTTTAATTTCCACTAATTAAAAGTTAATTTTAATTAGAAAATTAAAATGCCACCTAATATTTAAACGGACTCGTCCATTAGAAAGTTTCTTCCAAAATTAGATTCTCCAATTAATTAAATTAACCCCTTAATTTAATTAACTTAACTTAACTCTTTAAGTTGATAAGACTAATTAAATTATCACATGGCTCCAATTAAATTAATACTTTAATTTAATTGATCTAATTTAACCAATTAAATTATTTGATTAATCTAACACTTTAAATTATCAAGACATTATGACAAACTCTTAATTAGTCAACTTAGTTTCTTCTAAACTTGACCATTTTAATTATCTAACTCTTTAGATAATTTCTCAAATTCCAATTAGAGTGCTTAGGGATTTTTTATGTGACCCTTTATGTTCACCAATTAATTAGACATGGGCTCACAACTCTTTGTGACTTAGTTAATATAAAATATTCCGATTAGTCTAAGCTCTTTTAAACTAATGACTCTTTCGATTGATCTTTATTAATTGAAGAGTACCTAATATCCGTAGTTGATATCTAGCACAAGTCTATGGAGCCGAACCAATTGGATGAATTAATTTTAGGTGAACTTATTCTGCTTACGATTGCTAGGCAAATACGATCATTCCGTTTCTTATTTCCCAAAAAAGGCATAAGGCAAGAAATTTGTTGGTTCCCTAATAGCCTCGATGACTATATATCTATTCTTGATGTTCGATTCCCATTTATGATCTCATTTGGAACACTCATTTGCCAAATTACCTTGCCAAGAATTTCTTGGAACTGATCATTTTAGAATACATAAGAGATCAACTCATTTTTCAAAATGAGCAAAGTGGATCTCTTCTTGGAACTCACCAAGCTCCATACTTAGTTAGCTTGTGCCTAACCTAAGCCCCAGATGACCTGCTACATGGTTAGAATAAAATCAAAGTACAAGGACATAAATATAAGGTTACCATGGAACCTCAAGTCAAAGGACTAATCATATGCACTATCATAAGCTAGAGAATTTACCACTACCAACAAGACACTTTGACTACCTTATGGATTCTCTAAGCGAGTCTTCAGTGAACTTGTTCTCTAACAAGCACCTACTAGTGTGCATCCATAGCACACACGGATTGCCCATGAAACAGGGCAATATCCAACTCTTTGGAATATGTATAGTTAGTGCAAGTCTATCTAAATCTTAGATGGCCTATCTCATAATATTTTATGACTTGAAATATTTAAAATCATTACCATAGAGGCTTGTTTCATAATCACCACAATATGAGTGGATAAGTCCTATATTCTTGTATGATTTAAGGGCTTCAGCCAAATGCATATGATGAATAAATTGCACAAGATGAAGATGGCCATTTTATTGAATATCATTCATTGAAGACCGTATCACAAATGGAATAGTGATACATGCCAATATAATTAACTCTGGAGTACTATTCCAAAAATCTTCCACTTACCTTAGAATTAATTCCCTATAGCCTTTAAGCCTATCTTCTCAGATGCCTTAAAGACCTTTCGTGTTTAGGGGTTTAGACAGTGGATTTGCTATATTCTCTTACAAGGCAACTATCTCCACTCAACTATTGCCTCTATTAATGATCTCATGGATCAAATGATTACGCATTAATATGTGTTTGGATCACTTATGAGATCTTCGTTCATTTGCTTGCAATGGTTCCATTGTTGTCATAAAAGATAGCAACTGGCTATTTTTCAATGCTAGGCACTCCATCCAATTCTTGGATAAAGTTTTTCATCCAAACACCTTTCTTTGTAATGTTTGACGACGTAATATATTTTGCTTCAATAGTTGGATCAGCCATGGTGCCTTGCTTGGAAGTCTTTCAATTCATTGTGTTGCTATTGAGGCAAAATATCAATCTAAAAGTAGATTTGAGGTCATCTTCATTGTATTGGAAACTAGATTTTGAAAACCTCTCAAGTTTCAATTCTCCATCATTGCATACTAAAAGTAAATCTTAGTTTTTCTTAAGTACTTTAGGATTGTTTTTATAGCTTTTCATTAACTTTTACTGGGATTAGATTGGTAGTGCCTCGTAACACTTAGAGCATGAGCTAATCTAGTATCGTACATAGTATAACATATATTATGCTTCCAATAGTGGATGCATAAGGTATGTGGGACATCTACTTTCTCTTTTCCCAAGTCTTATGGGCCATAGACTTAGAGAGACGAATGACATATCCCATACAAAGGTATCATCTCTTGGATTCCTCTATACTAGACCTCTTTAATATCTTATCTATGTGAATAAATTGTGAGAGCTCCAACATCTTCCTTGATCTATCTCTATAGATTTATATTCCCAATGAAGTATATAGTAACACACGGATCCAATCGAGTAGCGGGATTTAAAAAAAAAATTCATCACATGAAAATTAACTTGGATAACTGCATACAAGGATCTACTTTATACCGTGAAGATGGATTTAGGCAGAAGAATTAATTACCTCTGTCAATTCTTCAAAAATAAATGTAGAACCTTCACTTGACTCCTCCATTGAAGATATACCCCTTCCTCTTGTTTGGATCTTTCTTTCTCACTTCTTGACCTCAATTTAAAGCAACTTAAGGCCTAAAAACTACCTCAAAAACGTGCTAAAGTGGCAACAATTGGATTGACTACAATAACCCTCAAAACCACCTCTTATGTGTTTGAATAATTCTTCTTCAATGATCTCTTTTGTTCACCAATAAAATACCCCAAGTATGGTACCTCTAATGGTATCCACACACCTTACAAGCACGTTAATTCTTCAATCTTTTTCTAGAAGAAGAATGGAGAATGAAAGAGGAATTTTTAAAGGAGGGAGAAGAAGAAGTTTGGAAGAGAAGGATTCTAAGAAAGAATCTTGGAGGAAGGAGTTTTTGTTCAGAACAAACTCAAGAAGGGACTTTTTTCCTTTTTCTTTTGAGAGTGGCCGCCACTTATGGGAAATCGAGAGCCTTTTATAAGGTGTTTCGCACTTGCATGCTAACTTGCATGCAAAGAAATTAATTTCTACTAATTAAAATTCTATTTCAATTAGGAAACTAATTTCTACTAATCAAAGTCCTATTTCAATTATGAAATTAAGATTGTCAGTTGATTTTAAATGGACTTTTCTATTTAAATCTTCCCTCAAAAATTGGATTCTCCAATTAATTAAATTAGCCCTTCAATTTAATTAAACTAACTTAACTGTTTAAGTTAGTAAGACTAATTAAATTGTCATATGCCTCTAATTAAATTAACACTTTAATTTTATTTATCTAATTCAATTTTTTAAATTATTTGATTAATTTATCACTTAAATTAATCAAGTCATTATGGCTAACTCTTAATTAGCCAACTTGGTCTCTTCTAAAATTTACCAATCTAATTATCTAACTCCTTAGATAATTTCTCCAATTCCAATTAGAATGGCTAAGGATTTTGTGTGTGATCCACTAGGTTCACCAATTAATTAGACATAGGCTCACAACTCCGTGTGATTTATTGAATTAAATATTCTGATTAGTCTAAACTTTTTTAAACTAATCACTTTCTGAATTAATCTCCATTAATTGAAGAGTACCTAATCTCCATAGTCGATGTCTAGTACAATCCAATGGAGCCCAACCAATTGGATGAATTAATTCGAGTGAACCTTTTTTGTTTATGATTACCATGCAAATACGGTTCTTTCATTTTTTATATCCCAAAAGAGGCCTAGGACAAGATATTTGTTGATTCCTTAATAGCTTTGATAAGTGTGTATCTACTCTTGGTGTGTGATTTCTAATTATGACCTCAAGTTTGGAAAGTTCCTTTTCCAAATTTTCATACCACCTTGACAAAGATTTCTTGGAATTGATTATCATAGAATACATAGGAGATCACTCGTTCTTCACAAGGAGCGAAATGGATCCCTTTTTGGAACTTACCAATATCCATACATAGGTTGCTTGTGCCCAACCTAAGCCCTTGGTGATTTGCTAAGTGGTTGGAACAAAAATCAAAACACAAAGACCTAAGTACAAGATTATTGTGGATCGTCAAGTCAAAAGGTCCTGAGTAGAACCAACTGACACTGGGGTGTGTAATTACCACCTTGGTCATGACTTTCTTTGGGCTTGGAATGGCATGCTTTGAACATGCTTAGCGAAACATACTATGACCTAGATTTAAACATCATGCCATGGGTCCCGTCCGGTCATGGCTTCAAAGTAGGGGGCTTTCGTCTATTACACACTTTCTATCTATCTTTCTCTTGCTCGGAAAGTAAATAAATAAGTAATTTATCTTCTTCTAGTACTTTCTAAGCTAGGTGACCCTACTTGGGATTGACTAATTATATGCACTATAGTAAGCTAGAGAAATTTCCACTATCGACAGCCACTTTGGCTACCTCACGGATTCTCTAAGCGAGTCTTCAATGAACTTGTTCTCTAGCAAGCACATGCTAACATGTATTCATGTCATACACGGATTGCCTATGAAATGGGGCAATATTCAATCCCTTAAAGTATGTATTGTTAGTGCAATTCTATTCAAATTTTAGATACCCTGTCTCATAAGATTCTATGACTTGAAATATTTAAAATCATGACCCTTGATGATCACCATCATATGCCTAACCAAGTCCCGTAGTCTTATATGATTTCATGGCTTCAACCAAATGCACATGAAGAATATAATTAATTGCATAAGATGAAGATGACCATTTTACAAAATATCAATCAATCAAGATTGTCTTACATGAAGTAGTTTTGACACACCAATCTAATTGGTAGCAGGGCATTATTCCAACAATTTTCCACTTGCTCTAAAGTCAATTCCCCGTAGCTTTTAAAGCCATCTTCCCAAGATGCCTTTCAAATGTTGGAATATTGCCTCGCAAGCCAATTAGATTGGCCTTTTAAACTATTTCATTGTAAGATAATCTTGATTGAATGATATTCATTATATGGTCATTGGATAAAGCCCTTAGATCACACAAAACTATAGAACTTGGTCATGCACTTGGTGGTGATCATGGAATAAGTCTTACATGATCGTGATATTAAGTCTTTCAAGTCATATGATCTTATGAGACAGGGCATCTAAGATCCAGATAGACTTGCACTAACGATGCATAAATCGAAGGGTTGGATTTTGTTCCGTTCCATCAGTAATTCCATATGAGATATGGATACATGCTAGTGGGTGCTTATTAGAGAACAAGACGTGAAGAGAGAATCCACTAGATAGCCTAAGTGGCTAGTCGGTAGTGGCAAGTTCTCCAGCTTACGCTAGTGCATATTATTAGTCCTTTGACTTGAGGATCCATGGTAACCTTGTGTTTGGTCCTTATGCTTTGATTCTTCCTTGGTCACTCAGTGGGCTACTCGGGTTGAGACTGGAGATGAGATACTAGACATGGAGATTTCTGAGATCTAAGATGGAATTCGACTCCTCGCTTTTGTGAAGGGCGAGTGTATCTATTATGTGTTCTACAATGATTGATTCCTTGAAATCCTTGCGCAAGGTGATGTGACAATTTGGAAAGATGTTTCCAAAGATGAGGTCATTAAGAAAATCGAACATTGAAAATAAAAGCATAGTATCAAGGCTATTAAGCAATTGACTAATATCTTGCCCTAGGTCTCTTTTATGGAGATAAGAGACGGAAGGACTGTATTTGCATGGTATGCATAATGCTAGAATAGTTCTCCAAGAGCATTCATTTAGGCCAATTAGTTGGGCTCCATGGGCTTGAGGTTGGACATCGACCATGAAGATTGGGTACTCTTCAATTAATGAGATTAATTGAATTGAGTCACTTAGTTTAAAGGATTTTAAACTAATGTGAATATTTGATATTCCATAAGTCACAAGGAGTTGTGAACCCATGTCTAATGAATGATAGAATCTAATGGGTCGCCCACAAAAGCTAAATTGAATAACCTATTAAAGGAAGGGGAATTTTCTAAGTGACTCTTGATCGATTTTGAAGGAGGTTAAAATTGGAGTCATTTTTGGCTCGATCAATTTAAGAGTTAAATTGATCAATTTAATTGAAGAGTTAAATTAGTATCAATTAATTAAGAATTAATTAATTGATGCCACATGGGTATCAATTTGTCAAATTAATTTAAGAGTTAAATTAATCTTGACTAGCTTAAAGAGTTAAGTACTTTGACTTAAGAGTTAAGTCAAAGAGTTATTAGTTAAATTTAAGTGTTTAATTTAATTAAATTGGAGAGTTAATTTTGGAGAGTATTATTAAATGAAGGGTTCATTTAATATGGAATTAGAATTCATTTGTAAGACATTTCATGAGATAAAATGTAAATTCCAAATGACATTCAAATACACTAAACACTAATTGTTAGTGGCCACCTTGGCATGGACATGTGGCATCTCCTTAAAGATGGTATGTGATCACACACCATCTTCCTCCGATATATAGATATAGGAGGAGACGGCCACAAGGTAAGCATCATGCAAGGATCTTCAAGGTATTAAGGACACTCGGTAAATTTTTTAGCTCAAACGGAGAAGTTTAACTTGGGGAAATCGGTTGGTGTTTCTGCTGTGCCAACAAGGAATCTACTTTAAGAGTTGAAGGGTGTTTTCTCTCGTTCCTTGACTTTCGATTTCATCAAGGAGTTTTCCTCTCTAAATCTGAATCCTATGCATATCTAGATCCTTGTGGATGTGTGTGGGCTAGTTTTATTCAGTTTTTCTTAAAAATATTTGGATCTTAGTGCCACACATACCTTCATCAATGACATTTTGTGCTAGGTGTTTAGTTAGTGGATCTACTATATTCTCTTCCAAGGCAACTATCTCCACTCAAATGTTGCCTTTATCAATAACCACATAGATCAAATGATAACACCTTAGTATGTGCCTGGATCGATGATGAGATCTTGGCTCTTTTTCTAGTGCAACCGCTCCATTGTAGCCACAAAAGACAACTGTTGGTTCTGCTAAGCTAGGCACTACATCCAACTTTTGGATGAAATTTTCATCCAAACACCTTTTTTGCGGTGTTTGATGCTGCAATATATTCTGCCTCTGTGGTAGAATCGATTGTGGTTTCTTGCTTGAAACTCTTCAAACTAACCGTGCCACCATGGAGGGAAAATATAAATCCAAAGGTGGATTTAAGGTTATCTTCATCAGATTGGAAATAAAATCTAAAAATCCTTCGAGTTTTAATTTTCCATTGTCGTATACCAAAAAAACAAATTCTTAGTTCTTCTCAAGTACTTGAGGATTGTTTTTATGGCTTTCTAGTCACTCTCACTGCGATTGGATTTGTAGCAACTCGTACCACTTAGAGTATGTGCTACATATAGTCTTTTACATAGTATGACATACATTATGTTTCCAATGGTGGATGTATAAGGAATGTGGACATCTTTTTTATCTCTTCATCTGTATGAGAGGCCATAGACTTAGAGAAACGAAGTCATGTCCCATAGAAAGGTACCTTATCTTGGATTCCTCCATACTAAACCTCTTTTGTATCTTATCTATATACAAAGATTAGGAGAGCCCCTATATCTTCCTTGATCTATCTCTATAGATCTGTATTTCCAATACATAAGATGCTTCTTCCAAATCTTTCATGGAGAATTGCAATGATAACCACGGTTTAGTGCATTCTAACATCTCTATCTCATTCCGAATGAGAAGGATGTCATCGACATAAAGCACAAAATTTTTTATCGAACTTCCACTAGGTTTTTTATGCATAAGGTTCATACACATTTTTTATGAAGCCAAATGATTTGACTGTCTCATCAAAATGTATGCTCCAACTTTGGGATGCTTGCTTGAGTCTAAATGGACCTTTTGAATTTGCAAATCTTTTGCTCGCTCTCTTTGGATAAAAAGCCTTCAGGTTGCTCTATATATATTTCCTTCTCAATATTTCCATTGAGACAGGTAGTCTTTACATCAATTAGTCAAATGTCATAATTATAGTAAGTGGCTATGACAAGCATAATCCTAATAGACTTAGGCATAGCCACTGGTGAAAAGGTTTCCTCAAAATCAACATTAGGTCTTTCAGTATAACCTTTTGCCACAAGTCTAGCCATAAAGGTCGAAACCTCTCCATCAACTCCAAGCTTGTGCTTGTAGATTCACTTGGAACCAACGGGTACTATATCCTCTAGTGGATCTGCCAAAGTGTATACTTTGTTAGAGTACATGGAGTCCATTTTAGATTTCATGATCTCAAGCCAAGGACCCGAATCCATGTCTAACATGGCTTCCTCATAAGTCCTTGAATCACTATCCATTTGACCCATCTCATGATGAATCCGAACCTTTCGGGTTGCTTCTTGATTCGGTTCAAACCCTTAGGAAGTTGTGTATTAAGCTCGAGATGCTCTTTTGTTTCTATCGCTTGTGGGATTGGTTGATCATCTTTAACTTCATCAAGTTCAATGATAACACCTTATCTATCCAATAGAAATTCCTTTTTCAAAAAGGTGGCCTTTCTCGAAACAAACACATTTTGATTCGAGGGATCATAGGAATAATAACCGAAAGACTCTTTTTGGTATCCCACAAACTTGCACAAGGTTGATCTTACATCCAACTTGCCTCCTATTAGTCTCTTAACATACGCAAGAGGCCCCAAACTCTTAAATAAGACTAAGAGAGAGCTTTGTCATACCACATCTCATGTCGGGTCTTTGACATTGATTTTGATGGCACTACATTAGCAACCACTACAACAAATTACACTTAAGGTAACGACATATTTCATTACCAAGAGTGTCAAATTCATTACCATAGCAATTCGGTAATGACTTTTTTGTTACCAATATTTCGTGTGTTAAAC
Source organism: Jacaranda mimosifolia (assembly GCA_018894105.1). Taxonomy (NCBI): domain Eukaryota; kingdom Viridiplantae; phylum Streptophyta; class Magnoliopsida; order Lamiales; family Bignoniaceae; genus Jacaranda; species Jacaranda mimosifolia. The sequence continues at coordinate 23,267,271 of CM032121.1, forward strand.
CCTGTCGCTAAAAGTTCTTGTAATGAACTCTTTAGTTCACTAGAAATGTTCTTCCTATTGTAAGAATTTGTTAAATTACCAAAAACTTGTTGTAGTAACAAAATATTCTTAGTTACAATTCGATTTGTGAAACGTAATAAATACTTTTATTACAATAATATAGCATTTCTTGTCACATATAATTTTTTTCGTTACCAAAATTTAATAATAATAATAATAATAATAATAATAATAATAATAATAATAATAATAATAATAATAATAATAATAATAATAATAATAATAAATATCTTTTTATGTAGTTTCGCTACAAATATTTAGTGTAACAAAATAAGTTGTTACTAATAGCAGAATAATATTTCCATTAAAAGATTTTGTCATTACTAATATGTAGATAATATTACAAACAATTTTGTTACCAAAGTGATGGAGTTTTATCCAATAAATTACGTAACAAATTATTTTTTCATTTATAACATGTAAGAAAATTATTATTTTGTTATAAATAAATCAAATGACAAAAGTATCATTACCAAAAGAATATATTGTTAACAACAGTATCAATTTATTTTTCTATTTTTTTAGTAGCTAAATCTAGTTAAAAATTAATCAAAAGTTGAACGAAGAAATGCAATTTACCAAAAGAACAAGATACCATATAAATGTCAAGTTAGATGTAGAAACCAGCAATCTAAATATATTTAATAAACACCCGACCATAGAAGTCACAATCTACATTTATGTATAGTCATCACAAACACATTAATGTAGCTTTAGAATGTGTTAGTAGTTCAACTACCAAAATACCAAAATACAACAATCTGCTGTCAAGATTCTTGACAAAGATGTTTCCTAGCTTATTCATAGCTACTTTAAGTTTGAAACTTTCTTCATCATCAAAGAAAGGTCTGCATACAATATTCTGCAGAAAATGATTCCAAAATTAATATCAATATTAAGAATATCAAGATAAAAAAAGGCATCACATCTCAAAGTCCTAATAATTAAGATCATTTAAAAAGGTTAGTCTGGCAACAGAAGAATCACAACTTCCAAAAAAATCAAGTAGAAACAAGAACCAAATTTTTTATAAGAAACAATCCACATTCTTGTCCAAGGTGCATCTCTAACAACTTTGAGTAAAAACAATCTAAAATTCAGATAAAATAATCCATATGCAAAAATAAAAGCAAAAATTTCAGTCATTACTATGTACACAATCAAAAGAGTCTAAGGTGCATCTCTCACCATTGTTAGTGCATTTTTATCTCCAACAACTCAAAACACAAATGTAAACTCTAAAAATGTGATTCTTTTCGTATTAGCAAACATATAATACATTTTCTTTTCATGTTGCAATAAGCACATAAATTTTGTTAGTAGATATTTGATATATATATGTTATCATATCCAATATAGTCAAAGAAATAAGAATTGCCTATCTGTTCCCTGAAAGTAAATATTACTAAACTTGAACCTCAAACCTTAGACAAACAAATGTGATCAGTACATTACCAAAACAACAGTTAAGAAAATGTTTCGTTATGTTGAAACTCCCATAGAGAAATTTTAAGATGTTAACTAAACTAAAGTTCTTGAACTTCCAATCCTAACCAAACAAATACGAAGACTACTTTGCCAAAAGAATATAAACATAAAATGTTGGACCAGAATTGATCTTGCTTTGACAGGAACAATTAGTAGATACACTCATATACAAAGAAGAGAATACATGCTTACAACATTAAATCTTACATGTACATAATAGAAGGAAGCAACAAACTTTGAAATCCTTGAACAATTGGAAGACCGCGTGGTAACCAGGGTCTTCTGTAGTTTCACAACAAACAAAAATTCTGGGAAATTGCCATATTAAGATGTAATATCCAGCATTCATAGACCAAAGGATAATGAAAACAAACATGTATGTTTTTGTCTCATCTGATGATGTAGAGTAGTAGATTTTAAGATTCTAAAAATTAGAAAGAGAGAAAGTAATATGCTAAAAGTAATAGCAAGATGAAAACTTCATTGAAAGTCTACTTTTTCTAAGATTCTTGTTCAAAATTTATTTTGAACAATCTTGTTTTATCAATCTTATAATTATCATATAATAAGAAAAGAGAATCTAAGAAAAGTGAAATATGTTATTGACCATATAACAAATTGAGTTTGATTTGAATTGCTAGCCTATAAATTCTCTAGTTTGAGTCTACTTGCGTTGAAGTAGCACATTCAACTACTAGTAGTACATCAATGAATGAACCTACCCCTATTTGGATGAGCATTAATCCAAACTTCTCCTCATATGTAGATTGTGTTCCCCAAACCCCTTCAAAGGCATAACAATTGGAACCTTTGGCAAATTTGACATGATTAGAATGCTCCGCGTCATTATTATCATAACAAAGAAAGCAAAGCTATTGCCATTTTTTATGCTTTCTGCCGTCCATCTTATCTCTTTAGTCATGTGATAGGAAATAACCCGTGTATAATATTAGCACCTACTAGTAGACCATCAAATTTCAATACTTAACATAAAAGCCAAAGGCAACCCAATGCAAGAACTAAGCAAATGAAAAATCCCTATAACCGGAACAAAAATTTCAACTTATTCCGAAAATTGTCATGTAGAGATTTAAGAAACCCAAAGTAATATTGACATTGATTCAAGACAAGTTCTATTATTCTCTTATTTTGATAAGAATAGCAAAAGCCGAAAGAGTATTTATATATATTACATCACATCACTCCATAAAACAAAGAGTTTCCTAAATTCACAATAAGAATTTTATATCACAAATTTTTTTTATTAGTGGAACAATCTGATAACCAGATAAAAGTTTTATTTTTTGCATTTTTACCTATTTTCTATTTATGGAGTCACAACACCAACAGTTGAGTACCCTACATTCTTTGCAATTTGAGGGAGAACAAGGCAGCACCAGAACTTTTACCTTCATCTATCCATGTAATAATAAACGCCATATTTGATCCATTTAGAGCATTTGTGATAGCCAATAATTTCCACCAATCCATTATAGAAAATAATCTGGCCAACAATTTCTACATGTGACCACTAATTCCAACATTTAATTATAATGTCACGTAAATATATGTCGTTCAAAATTAGGAAATGAATTAAGCTACTAGTTAGAACCCTAAGTCAAGTACTCCAAAAATGTTTACTATCAGTAGTAGCTATAAAAGAAAGTAACCAATATTTTAACCAAACAATGTTGACTTAAGAGTTTCTACTAAGTATTTGGATATGTAGTTAACTTGTAATGAGATGTAGTCAATTGTCAGTCACATATATGAAATACTAGTTTTGCATCAATTGTAGTTACACTTGACTTGTGGCCCCCAGTCAGTGGTTGCATTAACATAATAAGAATCTATTCTAGCACCTACTAGTTATATTTGTGTCGAGGACAAGCCTTTTTCCTCTTTAGAGTTATGTGCCAAAATTGTAGGGGGAAAGACTAAGAGACCAAAATTTGAGGTCTAACTTCAACAGCAACTCAGTCGATTTACTGGAAAGAAATAAATCAAGCAAAGAGAATTAGAGAATTTCATGAATGAGTATTTCAGCATTTCCAAGCAGGTAATTAGTTTTTACCAAATCATGAATAACGTATCCTAATAGGAAGGGGAAAAAAAAAAAAAAAAACACTAAAGTTAGTGTTCTTCTCACTCTAATGTTAAAATTATTGCAATGTTTCTGTCTTGCCATATGATCCACATCCTTATGCTTTCAAATAAATCGATCCAATTGAAGAAACTAAGCTAATATTAGATCATTTGGAGAATATTTTATACCTTTATGCCATCACCAAAAACGAACCATAAATTTTAGTTTTGAATGTTCAAAACCACACAAATGCAAACAAAGACGCATATGAAACAAGACAAACTACTCTATTAAATATGTACTATTTCTCTATATCTGTGGCATCAGATCAGTAGTACAAACAAAGCTACCACTAACTGATTAAAGGACAAAACTCTACTAAAAATCAACCTACTAACTTTAGAAAGGGAAGAAAAGGTTTCTTTTCAATGAGTAAATCTAGAAAGAAATAGAAACAACAAAAAAGATCTGAATGTTACTAGGCCAAAAAATATGAACAACCTATAAGAGAACAAACATCAGAATTACACTTTTGCAAAAGTTTTTCCCTTAGATAACATTTCCACCACCCTCGAAACCATAACCATATCCTCTCCCTTTCGCCATCTATCGTCATTTATTGGTTTTAGGTTTTGTCAACAGAAATCATAATTAAGTAGGGTAAAAAAAAGAGAAAAACCTATTAGAGAACTCCAAGAATAACCAGATCCATTCGATCCCCAAAAAATGACCTTCATTCTTTGTTTCCAAAAAAATTAAGCTCGACATTTGAATTTTGCAGATGGGTTTTGCAACTATTTAGGACGGTTTTTTAAATTCTATTATATTCAAATAGATTTTGTAAGTGTGATGGAGATGGTTTGGTGAATTTCTAATAATTTTTCCTTTCAAAATTTCTGCCTTTCTTCGGCAATTTCCGCCCCCTCCCTTGTTGAATGAAATTTGGCTATTCAATTTCCCCCCCTCATTTTTTATGTGAATACTTAGAAAATTTTTATATGTTTAACCTTAAAATTCTAGAAGCATTATAATATTCTTTTTTTTTTTAGGATAAAAATAAATTTAACCTAATATATTTTATGGTATTTTACATAATTATATTATATGTAAAGTGACTTTTTCTTCTATTTTGCTTTTAAACTTTTTCTTTTTCTTTTTTAGCTAAAACTTCTTAAATAAATGTCAAACATTTTAAATTAAAAGAAAAATACAACAAATAACTCATATAAAAAATATGAATATAAAAATAAAAAAATTTAAAAACGTAAATCCAAAAAGTAATCTATTACAAATAATATATTATTAAAAACCATTAATACACTTACAAGACCATAAATTTAATTGTGTAAAAATGTTTTATTGAGTAGTAACTTCATGTAGAGCTGCATTTTTGTAGCAAATCTATGTACTCTCTGTGTTTGAAGATGTCTGAATATTTTGTCTCCAAATTTAACAAAGATATCCAATAAAGGAAATGAAGATTTGGTCAATGCAATAAATTTGGCTACACAATAATATTGATATTTTTTAAATAAGTATGTATTCAAATGGTTATAAAATTAGATTTTATATTATAAAATAAATAATTAGTTTGAAATTTGAAATTAAAAATTTAAATGGTTACTTGTATGCCCTTGTCGTATATAAATAAATAGGTAATAGTCAATCAATTTAAAATGACCAAAAAATCAATGGTAAGTTAGTCAAAATGTTAACAAATTTAATAGTAAAAATAAATGAAATTTACGTATACATCAATAAATATAAAATGCCATTTAATACTAAATGATTGATCAAATTAAAATACAACTTATTGTAATTAAAATATTGTGTTTAAAAAATAAATTTGCACCAAATTTTGGTTTTTAGTAATTTTTTATTATATATTATTCCAAAAATTAAATATTTGAATAATAAGCCTTTATTTTACATATTATTAGTTTACAGAAAAATGTTACATATTATTATATTTAACTTTCCTTTTAGTATGTCTTTTTTGAGCTAAAGCTCAATATTAATAGCGTGCCCCTTTATTGATAATATATATAAGACTATTAATTTAATAAAAGTTATTAAAATTTAGATTCAAATCTTTAATGAATCAAATTATATATTTCCATATTCCATATTCCATGCATTTAATTAGGATTACTGATATTTATCAACATATATGATCCATTAGATATTTTAATCGATTAAAAATTCTAAATTTAGGGTCTTATTTAGATTGGACCCGAATTAAAATTTGATCCATTAACAGCCGTAATTAAGACATCACTGATGCCCAATTTCTAAAACAAGTTGGTTAAGCCCAATGCTAAAAAGGAAGTATAGGGTTGTTGATGGATCAGATTTTAATTCGAATCTGATTTGAATTTGATCCGAATTTTAGAATTCGTATCCGATTAAAATATTCAATTATAAATATTCGTAATTTAAAATAAGTGAATTGGATACAGAACTAAGCAATTCGACCTGCTAAAGATTCGAATCCAAATTTTCATAATTTTTTATTAAATCAATACTCTTATATATAATATTAATAAATATTTTAAAATAAAATTTATATATTATATTGACCTAATATTTATTTTAATGTCCATATTATACTATTAATATTAAGTTTTTTACCTAAAAAATAAGAGAGATATTGATAAAATGTCAAATATAATAACGTATAATAGTTTATCTATGCATTAATATAATATGAAATAGGGGTTTAATATTCACATATTTAACTTTTGGACTAATATATAATAAAAAAGTTGTTAGAAATTCAAATATAATGTAAGTTTACTTTATAAATACAATACTTTTATACAATCCAAAAGGGGAAAAAAAGAAAGAAAAAATATTAAATTTGGTCGGATTTTTTTATTGGAATCGAATATGATACTAACTAACAAAAATCCTATAGGATATTGGATCAGATTTGGATATGAATTTTGATAATCGAATTTGGACTCGGATATGACTTGTTGGATCTAAATCCATTGCATCGACAGCCCTAAGGAAGTCTAATCACCAATTAATTCACTAGAAATTTAGACAAGCCCAATTTTTAAAAGAAAGCTCAATTTTACAAATTAATTCACTAAAATTTTGTCAAGCTGGGTACAAAATTATTTTTAAAATTTTTTTCAAGCCCAATTTCTTAAAAGAAAGCCCAACTCAACAATTAATGCACTAAAATTTTGGTTAAGCCTAATTTTTAAAAGAAAACCAACTTAACAATTGATTCACTAAAACATTTGTCAAGTCCAATTCTTAAAGAAAGTTCAACTCAATAATTAATTCAATGAAAAATGGACAAGCCCAATTCTTAAAAGGAAAACCAACTCACCAATTAATTCACTAATATATGGACAAGCTAAATTCACTAATAATTTGAAACCTATTTCATGAAAAAAAAAAAAAAAAAGAAGACAATTCACCAGTTAATTCACTAAAAATATGTTCAAGCTCAATCATAAAATAAGTTGGCCAAGCTCAATGAATAGATTCTTTACATTAATTGGAATCCCATTTCTTAAAAGAAAATTTCAATTAATTCGCTACAAACATATTCAAACCCAATCATAAAATAATTTGGTCAAACCCAATTAACAAATTCTTTACATTAACTGGAAGACCATTTCTTTTGAATAAAGAAATCAACTCACCAATTAGTTCACTAAAATACGACGAAGCGCAATTATAAGACAAGTTGATCAAGCCCAAACAATGCATTCTTTATGTTATTGTGAAGCCTATTTTTTTATTTTAAAATAAAAGCCCAATGCATAACATCACTAAAATTTTTGGTAGAGGCTAATTATAAAAATAAGTTGGTGAAGCCCAATTGACTAATTCTTTACATTAATATGAAGTCCAATTTAAAGGAAATCCAATTCAACAATTCACAAATATATTTGTTCAATCCCAATTCTAAGAACAATTTAGTGAAATTCAACTCAACAATTATATTTCCACTAACAATTTTAGCATATTTGGTACAAGTACTAAAATTTTTATAGTATAAATTAATTAAAATTATTGATATTTTATAATATTAATATATTAATAATTATAATATTATACAAATTTTTACATAAATAATAATGTTAATAAAATATGATAAAAATATAACCATGGTTATAAAATTGTGGGTTATATTGGTAGTATGAGGGGGTTTTTTTTCTTTTTTCTTTAAAGAAAGAAATGAGGACGTTTCATACAAATCACTCAAAAACACAAAGAGAGTAGGTACTTTATTAATTGTATTAATGACATCAAACTAGGATATGAAAGACAATTCTAAAAGAAACCCCTATTTACTAATTCAACTTTTATGTGAAGCCTAATTAATTGTTGAAGGAAACCACAATTTGTGGCAAATTTTGGATGGGAAGTTAATTTAATTGTAATTTACTATTAGTAACCAAAATAATTGGTGCCATACCTACGTAACAAAATTTTAGAGGGAACGAATTTTTGGAGGGAACTTAATTTAACTTTAGTAACCTAAAAATTTGTAGCAATGTGTTATTTGTAACGAGTTCTCTAGTGTTACAAAAAGTAGGAAATTTTGTTACATATACATCTTCCTAAATAGTGAAAAATATTATCTATAACAAAATTTCATTTGCAATGACGAATGTGTAATTAGTTACAAAAACATCAAAGAGCTAAGGTAACAAGTTTTCATTCAAGGTAACAAGATTTTTGTGGTCACCCAAGATGAGTATATTTGTAACTAAATCTTAATTTAGTTACAAGAAATCACGAAATGGTAACAAATTTAAACTTTGTTACCAAAATTTTTGTTATGTGAAGTGACAATTTGCTATAATGAACCTTGTTGCCGTATCTAAAGCGAATCCCAAAAGATGATAGGGACATTAGTGAAGCTCATCATGGATCATACTATATTGAACAAGGTACGATTTCACCTTTCAGCTATTCCATTATATTAAAGTATGCTAGGTGGAGCCCATTGTGAGAGAATCCCATTCTTTTTAAGATAATCCATGAATTTGGTACTTAATTATTCCTCCTCCTCGATCAGATCAAAGAGCTTTAATAATGAGTCCTAATTTCTTTTCTACTTCATTCATATAGTCTTTGAATCTTTCAAAGGCTTTGGATTTGTTCTTCATAAGATATACATGTCCAAAATGACTATGATCATTAGTAAAGGTAATAAAGTAAGAATATCCTCCTCTTGCACTAACTGTTAGTGGTCCACACACACACACACACACATATGGATTAAATCCAAAAGACTAGTGGTTCACTCCATTTGTCCAACAAATAGAGCCTTGGTCATTTTTCCCTTCAAACAAGACTTACAATTAGGTAACTCCTCTAGTCCACTAACATTTAGTGAACTTTGGGCTCCAAACTTGCTCATCCTATTTTTGAAAATATGTCCAAGTCTTGTATGGATAGGCATTTTCTTGGTTATCTTTATTTCTTTTGTTGTTTTGTTGAATGTGCATAAGTGATGGTTAAAAATCAAGAATGTATAATCCATTATTCAATGTACCATATGCAATTAAAGAACTATTCTTTATTGCCATCAATTTCCCATTTTTGATGGAAAAATCAAATCCTCCATCATCTAAAATAGGAATTGAAAGAATATTATTAATAAGATTCGATGTATAATAGCAAGAATCAAGTACTATCATAGAATTTCCTAAGTTTAACTTCACAACACATTCGACTTTGGCTGCAATTTTTGTTCCATTGCCAAGGCGGAGGATCATATCCTCATCACTTAGATTCTTTCTTCTTTTCATCCCCTGCAATGAACTGCAAAGATGATAATCACATGCGGTATCAAATACTCATGAGAAAGAATTGGTAGTTAGATCAATTTCAATAAACAACATACCCTTTCCTAAAGCTGCAAGATATTACTTGCAATTTTGCTTCCAATGCCCTGGTTCACTGCAATAGAAATATGTGGCATCCTTTTTATCCTTTTTTTTTTTCTTGACCCCTCCAGATGCCTTCAACTCTTGTTTCTCTTTAGAAGAACCTTTATTTTTTCACCCTCTTTCTTTTTGCCTTTTAGGCCTTTAGATTGGGAGGAAGAAGCAATCAGCAAAGGCTTATCTTCCTTCACAGTCGCCTCTGAGGGTGATTATAAGCCTAAGAGGGGGTGAATTAGGCTTAAGGGATTTTAATGCAGCGGAAGTTTTTCACTCAAAAACCTTTTGGACTTTCAAATTGCTTTAAGTATTTTGTGGAAAATAGTTTTAGTTACTGATTAGAATTTCTAAATACCAATTAAACAAATAGTTAAACTAGTGATAGATAAAATAGTAAAAATAGAAGTAAATAAACACTGGAATTAATAGAGGTTTGGCAATTCCTACTTTTCTACCTAATCTTTCACTTAGGATTTTGAACCTGTCAAATCAATTAAGATATTAAAATGTTTTGCAAGTAAATACAATAATTTAACAAAATGAAATTTAAGGATCAAAAATACCCTAGCAAGGTCAAAACCATCTCTTCATAAAGAGTTAAACTGTAATACTAGATATGATAAGGCGAATTCCATAGTAATGTGAAACCAGCTGCTTTCTGAATAGGCTCGGGGGAACATTTGCTAGTCTCACTGGCATAACCTCTATGGACTGATGCACGAGTTACTGCCACTCTGTACAACAAGTTGTAGTTTTCCTTTAAGAATGAAACCCAAAATACTGCAGAAGATTCCAGACAACACCGCTCTACTAGTTTCTTTACCTAGAGGTCCCAGAGCAACCAAGTGCCCGATTTATTCTCTTCATAGGATCCCTAGAGAGCAGGTACGATTCTAGCTTCTCTTCACCATTAGGTCCTATGAGACACAAACCACTTTGTCTTCGTGTCCCCAAGGTTCATCGAAGGCAAGCTTCCCCTGATCGAAAGGTCTCTAGAAAACACAAGTAGAGCAAGAAATAAGTTAACACTTAAGCATAATGTGAACGAGAGTATCGCACAACTCCTCAAAACACTCTAAAGATCTTTTTCCCACCATAGTGATTCATAAAAAATAATGCTGCATATTTTTTTATTTGTAGGTTTTTGTCTAATGGCTATAAGTCCTTAATTAGGTAAGTGTCCACTGAAATCAAATAAGGAAAGAAGATATTATGGTAAAAATCCATTACCACCATGAATTGCGGATTTTCAAGGTATATGTGGCATTAGGATCCAAATATTTTTTTTTAAAAAAAAATTGAATAAAACTAGCCCACACATCCATAAGGATCTAGACATTCATAGGATTCAAATTTAGAGAGGGAAACACCTTGATGAAATCAAAAATCAAGGAACAAGAGAGAACACCCTTCAACTCTTGAAGTTGTCCCCTCACTGGCGCAGCAAAAACACCAACCGATTTTCCTAAGTTAAACTCCTTATTTTGAGCCAAAAATTTTATTGTATTCCCTCACACCTTGAAGATGCTACAGCTAAAATTTTAGTTCAATCAGAACAAAATAAGTCCTCCTAGAACTCATTGCAAGCGGCTGCCAGAAACTGTTTCAACATGAGCAATAGCAACCAAACATTTTGCCTTTAACGATATAGTCCACAAACCAAATGGAAAGACCTTTTCTCCAAAAAAATGGTTGGAGATAATTATAGAGAAATAGAGGAAAGAAGGCTAGGTATGGATGTGGAGGATGAGGGAGGTTGGAGAGATTTGTGGAGAATCTAACTATTAGATACCCATTAAGAAAGTTTATTGTTGGGAGAATAATGCACACCTTGCATAATGCTTACCTTGTGGCCACCCTCCTCCTATATCTATATATAGGAGGAGGATGGTGTGTGGCCACACACTATCTTCAAGGAGGGAATGCCACATGTCCATGCCAAGTGGCCACTAACAATTAGTGTTGTGTGAATTTGAATGTCATTTGGAATTTACATTTCATCTCATGAAATGTCTTCCAAATGAATTCTAATTCTATATTAAATGAATCATTCATTTAATAATACTCTCCAAAATTGATTCTCTAATTTAATTAAATTAAATACTTTAATTTAGACTTAACTCTTAAGTCAAAGTGCTTAACTCTTTGCGCTAGCCAAAATTAATTTAACTCTTAAATTATTTTAACGAATTGATATTCATGTGGCATCAATTAACTAACTCTTAGTTTAACTCTTAAATTAAATTGACCAATTTAACTCTTAAAATGATGAAGCCAAAAATGACTCCAGTTTTCACCTCTTTCTAATTAGGTCAAGAGTGAATTTTCAAACACTTAGAAAATTCTCCTTCCTTCAATAGGTCATTCAATTTGGATTTTGTGTGACCCATTAGGTTCTACCATTCATTTGACATGGGCTCACAACTCATTGTGACTTATGAAATATCAAATATTCACATTAGTTTAAACTCCTTTAAACTAAGCGACTCAATTCAATTAATCTCATTACTTGAAGAGTACCCAATCTCCATGGTCGATGTTCAACCTCAAACTTATGGAGCCCAACTAATTGGCCGAAATGGATGCTCTTGGAGAACCATTCTAGCATTAAGCGTACCATGCAAATACAATCCTTCCATCTCCTATTTCTATGAAAGAGGCCTGGGGCAATAGTCAGCTCTATAATATCCTATACTATGCTTCTATTCTCAATGTTTTGATTCCTTTAGTGACCTTATCTTTGGAAACACCTTTCCAAATTATCACATCATATTCTGCAAGGATTTCTTGGAATTGATTATCATAGAATACATAGGAGATGCACTCGCCCTTCACAAAAATAAAGAGTCAGATTCCATCTTAGATCTTACAAACCTCTATGTCTAGTAGCTCATGCCTAATCTCAAACCGAGTGGCCCGCTAAGTGACCAAGGAAGAGTTAAAGCATAAGGACCAAACACAAGGTTACCTTGGATTCTCTGGTCAAAGGACTAGTAATATGCGCTAGCGTAAGCTGGAGAACTTGCTAGTATCAACTAGCCACTTCGGCTATCTAGTAGATTCTCCGAGCGGGTCTTCAGTGCCTTGTTCTCTAACAAACACCTACTCATATGCATCCATATCTCATATGGGATTGCTCATGAAATGGAACAATATCCAACCCTTAGATTTATGCATCATTAGTGCAAGCCTATCCAGATCTTAGATGCCCTATCTCGTAAGATCCTATGACATGGAAAATTTGAGATCACGACCGTGTAAGACTTATTCCATGATCACCACCTAGTGTGTGACCAAGTCCCATAGTCTTGTGTGATCTAAGGGCTTCATCCAAATGCGAGTGAAGTAAATAATGAGCATAAGATGAAGATTATCTTACAAGTAAATAATTTACAAGGCCAATCTAATTGGCTTGTGGGGTACTATTCGAACAATCTCCTACTTGCCCTAAAGCCAATGCCCCATGGCCTTGAGACCTATTTTCTCAAGATGTCATTTAAAGACCTTTTGCAATAAGGGTTTAGTCAGTAGATCTGCTATATTCTTTTCTGAGGCGACTCTCTCCACTCAGATGTCGCCTCTATCAATGATATCCCAAATCAAGTGATATCGCCCCTAAATGTGCTTGGATCGCTGATGAGATCTTTGCTCTTTAGCTTGCGTTACCGCTTCGTTGTTGTCACAGAAGACAACTACTAGCTCAACAATACTCTTTAAGTTAACTTGACCAATTGATAGTCATGTGGCACCAAATTAAATTAAAATTTAATTTAGTTGGTCGTAATTTAACTCCTTAAATTAATTAGATCAATTTAAAAATTAAATTGATGAAGCAAAAACTAACTAAAAATTGCATCAACCATAACCCTCAATTTTCGATCACTAGGAATCTTTCTAACACTTAGAAAATTCCCTTCATCAAGTAGTATTTCCAATTTTCTTTTGTGTGTGACCTATTAGCTTCTACTATTAATTGGACATGGGCTCAAAATCTTTGTGACTTTAGAATTGTTAGAATAGTACCCCGCAAGCTAATTAGATTGGCCCTATAAACTATTTCCTTGTAAAACAATCCTGATTGAATCATATTCTTTATATGACCATCTTCATCGTATGCTCATTATCTGCTTCACTTGCATTTGGCTAAAGCTTTTAGATCACATTAGACTATGACATTTGGTCATGCGCTGGGTGGTGATCATGAAATAAGTCTTACTTGGTCTTGATCTTAAATCTTTCAAGTCATAGGATCTTGTGAGATAGGGCATCTAAGATCCGGACATACTTATACTAACGATACATAAATTTAAGGGTTGGATGTTGCTCAATTCCATGAGCAGTACCATATGAGATATGGACGCATGTTAGTGGGTGCTTGTTAGAGAACAAGGTACTGAAAGGCTGCCTGGAGAATCCACTAGATAGCTAAAGTGGCAAGTCGGTAGTGACAAGTTCTCTAGCTTATGCTAGTGCATATTATTAGTCCTTTGATCTGAGGATCCATGTTAATCTTGCGTTTTGTCCTTATGTTTTGACTCTTCCTTAGTCACTTAGTAGGCCGCTTTGGTTGAGGTTGGGCATAAGCTACTATGCATAGAGGTTTGTGAGATCCAAGATGGAATCCGACTCCTCACTTTTGTAAAGAGAGAGTGCATCTCCTATGCGTTCTATAATGATCGATTCTAAGAAATCCTTACGCAAGGTGATTTGATAATTTGGAAAGGTTTTTCCAAAGATGAGGTCACTAAGGGAATTGAACATTGAGAATAGAAGCATAGCATCGAGGTTATTAGGGAGCCGACTAATATCTTGCCCTAGGCATCTTTCGAGAGATAGGAGATGGAAGGACCATATTTGCATTGTACGCGTAATGCTAGAATGGTTCTTCAAGAGCATTCATTTTGGCCAATTAGTTGCGCTCCAAGTGTTTGAGGTTGGACATTGACCATGAAGATTGGGTATTCTTCAATTAATGAGATTAATTGAATTGATTTGATTAGTTTAAAGGAGTTTAAACTAATGTGAATATTCGATATTCTATAAGTTACAAAGAGTTGTAAGCCCATGTCCAATGAATGATAGAACATAATGGGTCACACACAAAAGCCAATAGCTTGACCTATTGAATGAAGGAGAATTTTCTAAGAGTTAGAAAGCTTGCGATCGAATTATGGAGGAGGTGAAAATTGGAGTCATTTTTGGCTTGATCAATTTAATTTAAGAGTTAAATTAAGATCAATTAATTAAGAGTTAATTAATTGATGCCACGTGACTATCAATTGGTCAAATTGATTTAAGAGTTAAATTGATATTGACTAGCTTAAAGAGTTAAGCACTTTGACTCAAGAGTTAAGTTAAAGGATTATTAATTAAATTAAAGTGATTACTTTAATTTCATTGGAGAGTTTATTTTGGAGAATATTGTTAAATGAATGGTTCATTTAATATGAAATTAGAATTCACTTGGAAGACATTTCATTAGATGAAATGCAAATTTCAAATGACATTCAAATTCACATTAACGCTAATTGTTAGTGGCCACCTAGGCATGGACACTTGGCACCCTCTCCTTGAGGATATTGTATGACCACACACCATCCCACTCCAATATTTAGATATAGGAGGAGAGGGGGCTACCACTTGGTGCAAGATTGCTAGGTGTCTTTTATTATCCCACCAAACTTGGATGGTGGGCATCTAATTGTTAGCATCCCATTATTCTTTCCAACCATCCCACACATTCCATCTCCATTCGTCCAAACCTTCTCTTCTCCTCTCTCTGAAGATAGCTGCAGCCATATTGTAGGGATATGGTCCTAGCTATGGTGTGTGGACTATGTCATTAGAGGCCCATCGTTTGGTTGCTATTGCTCTTGTTTGAGAAAGTTCTCGCAGCCGGTTGTGGGCATTTCTGGGAGGCTTTTTGATCTTCTATTTTGGCTAATATTTGGAGCGTTATATCCTCAAGGTGTGTCAGCATTCCAGAAAAAAATTCAGCTTAAAAGGAGGAGTTTAACCTTGGGTAAAATGTTGGTGAATTTGCTGCGCTAGTGAGGAGTTTCTTCAATGGTTGACGAAGAGTTTTCTTGTTCCTTAAATTTTATGATTTCACCAAGGTAATTTCCCTCTATAAACCTGATTCCTATGTATTTCTTGATCCTTGGGGTGTGTGTGGGCTGATTATATTCATGTTTTTTGAAAATTTTTGGATCCTAGTGCCATACACACCTACAAGTGGTATCAAAGCCATATTCAAGCATGGATTTGGATTTTGCTTGGCTTGGATGATTGGTTTTTGTGAAGAATTATCAATATCACCATATACTTGATCCATATGATGGGTTGGAGTGTATGAATGATCTTGTTTGTGGCTCCTTGGTTTAAGGATTGAATCATGCTCATATGTGCTTTAATTGTTAAATCATGTGATGGGTTTGCTTTAATTCATTTTGACTAATGTTGAATTTTGATTTGGCATTTGTGGGTGTTATATGCTGATATAGCATGTTGTGAATGGCCTCAAGTTTTTTTGATCATTTTTTGGTCCAATATGATTGGATATTTTTGGACATTTTTGAAGAATGTGATTCTTGCTTAAACTTGTTTTTCAAGCATCTTTGGGCACTTGATATTTCAGTTTTAAAAGTTGTTTTAATCTGAAACCTTGACCTATGTTGTGTGTTTTGATGTTTAGAAGTTGTTCTAAAATTCTTGATGCTTAAAAGTTGAGCCGAAAATGGCTTGACTAGGTCGTGACCCTAAAACAGGGAAGCTGTCGGCACTTGGCATCTCACAGCAGGGCAGTGGCAGAGAGCTACTGCCTAGAAATGTGCAAGCCTCGACGAGCAGCCCGTAGTTGGGTTTGGGATGAGGTTTGAGCTTTTCCTTTGGTTCATTTAGCGACCAAACTTGTTTTGAGACACACACATTGGTTGCACAAGTGTTGTGCAAGGCCTCAAAATTGTGTTGGACACTTTTGGTTGCTTTCAAAACTTGTTAAAGTTAATTTCCAATTGTGGCAAAAATATGATGCATAAGTGTCATGCTTGTTTTTGCTTGACTAATTATTTGTTAATTTTGATTAGCATTTAAATGATGGAATTGAATGTTCATTCTTGATTTATTTATTGTTCATTTAAGTTTTAATGGATGATGAATGAATGTTGATGATCATGAGCTTTTAATATTGATTTTATTTGTTTCAAGTTGTTGAAAAGGGTTGTATTAAATTGAGGCTTGCACGTCTCTTTTATTTCTATCTTGTAAATGTTATGAGAGTAGAATCACTAAGAGTGAGGACTTCTTTCTCATGTAAATGTTACAAGGAGCAAAGAAGACCATTAGAGGTGTAAAGACCCATGAATGTATGGGGATACATTCATATAATAGCTAGATTTAATCAACCCACTTAAAATAAACTAAGTGGTACACCTATGACTTTAAATGCACCATTTGGTTAGGCTCATGGTCATCCTACCCTACGAGCATGCTAGGTGCATTTACTTATTTATGCTTTCCATATCCTATTGATGTATGAGAGGTTTGATTAGGATATTGAGAAACTAAATAAGAAGATAAAATGAAGAGATTTTTGCAAGCAAAAACCCTCTACTTGGAATGTCCAAGTGCTTTCAAATATTAAGTCAAGATGGATATAAATTAAAAGAGTTTTAATTAATCCATGTCTTCTACCAATAGTATGTGGCATGGAGATACTACCATCTTTGTGTGATATACATTCGATCATAGGGGTCACACTTAGATGGAAAGCTGTGACCATGTACTTAGCATGAGATGCATCTTTGATTTGATAACGCCCACACATAATACACTCGGTCAGGGGGGATGTTGTGGTGTCCCTCTCGAATCGAAGCTTGATAGGTAGGTTTGACTTAACACCAAGTAATGTAGAGGTCGTCCTTATAGGGACCTACATGAAAAGGTGATGCAGAATATATTAAGAGTTGTGTAAGATGCAATTAGCAAAAGTTGCTTATATTTGGATTGTTTGTGGATATACATCCGGTCACGGGGGTCTATTTACAAGTCCTTGGGGTCTTGATTCTCACTAAGGAAATATGATTTCCCAAATTCTTTTGGGGGGTGAAGGATTTGATAGAATAGTGAGAGAAAAACATGCTTGAAAGACCCATAGACATATTTTTAATATCAATATTCAATCACATGCTTATATTCTCTTTTTCGCTTTTGAGGACTTGTGAAATATCAGAAAAATGGCTAATAAACCACACAACATTTTTTGGAAATCAATAAACTAACTGGGCCAAACTTCCATGATTGACTTAACCTCAAAAATTGTTTTAGATTTCTAGAAGCGGATATATGTCCTATATCAAGGTGCTCATAATCCCATGGGGATTATTCTAGATGAAGAGACACGTGAAAAGTTCATAAGTTGGGTTTTAGGATCGTCTTATCCTTTAGTCTCATGATGGCATTTACAAACTTTAAAAGTTTCAAGCACACATGAATAATACCTTGGTTAAAGTTTATAAGAGTTGTAAAGCAGATAAGGTAACAAAAGTTTATGTTGTCAAAGGAGATTTTTCAAGCTAGGATGGATGTGAAGTCATATGTCATCAACTATGGTCTAAAGATGATTAGGCTTGGAGAAGCTTTTCAACTTGGGCATAGTGATGGACACTGATCTCCATGAGGATTTGATCTTTACATCCTCCTGAGTTTTATTGATCAAAGTGTTGATCTAGAAATGAGACTACCATAACAATGGCAAACTTTTGACACTTGTTTCCTTTTCCAAGTCTATAGGCCCTAAGGGTGCTAGAAAGGGAGGTACAAGAAAGAAAAGTTCTTCCTCTAAGAGAAAAAACTATTAAAGGCGTCTAGAGGAATCAAGAAGATTATGGAGAACATAGTCGATATTAATTGTTTCTACTTTAGCGAGATAGGCCACTGGAAGCGATATTGTAAGGAATACCTTGGAACCCTTAAGAAGGGTATGTACTTTATCGAAGTGCATTTAAGGATAAATTATCCCTCATGGATATATGATATTGCATGTCATTCTTATCTTTGTAAAATGTTATAAAGAATAGAAAGAAGAATGAATCTAAGTGATGTGGATATGATCCACCACTTTGGCTAAGAAGCAAGAGTTGTGACCCAAGCCAAATGCATATAATAAGTTAGACTTAGGGAGTTCCATACTAGTGTTAGACCTTTTGTTATAATGTACCATATATTATTGAGAACATTATTTTAATTCCCATTTTGGATAGCAATGGATTTGATCATTCTATATCAAATGAAAAATTGAACGAATTAAAGAATGGGTTCTTTAGTTGCTTATGTTACACTTGACAAAGGATTGTATACATTGGATTCTCAACCATCACTAATGCACTTTCAACAAAGTAAGAAAGCTAGATAACCAAGAAGATGCCATTCTTTGGCATGCAAGACTTGGGCATGTGTCCAACAATAGGATAAGCAAGATGGAAACTCTCAAAGTACTAAAAGTTAGTGGCATTGAGGACCTTCCCACTTGTGAATCTTGTTTGAAGGGAAAAATGGCAAAGGCTCTTTTTGTAGGACAACAGAAGTACTTCACAAGTCCTTTGGATTTGATTCGTATGCATATTTGGGAACCACTAAGAGTTAGTGCGAATGGAGGCCATTCCTACTTCATCACCTTCACTAATGATTATAATCATTTTGGACATGTGTATCTTATGAAGAGCAAGTCCAAAGCCTTTGAAAAGTTCAAAGTGTGTAGAAATGATGTGGAAAAGCTATTGGCACTTAGTATTAAAGCTCTTTGATCGAATCGAATGGGAGAATACTTAAGTATCGAATTCTTGGGTTATTTAAAGGAGAATGGAGTTCTCTCTCAATGGACTCCAACCAGCATACCCCAACACAATGTAGTAGCTAAAAGGAGAAATCGTACCTTGTAAGATATGGTACGTTCTATGATGAGCTTTTTCGATGTACCTATATCCTTTGGGGGATACGCCTTAGAAACAACAGTGAAGTTACTAAATGTAGTACCTTCAAAATCGATGCTAAAGACGCCGCATGAGATGTGGTGTGGCAAAGCACCCTCTTATCACTACCTTAGGGTTTTGGGGGTCTCCTGCTTACATGAGATGGATAGTAGGAGAAAAGTTGGATAGTAGACTTACCTTGTGCAAGTTTGTGGGATACCCAAGAGAGTTTATAGGTTATTACTTTTATTATCCCTCAGAACAAAAGGTGTTTGTTTCGAGGAATGCCACTTTTTTAGAAAAGGATTATCTATTGGATAGAAATGGCATTGTTGTTGAACTTGATGAAGTTTAAGATGATCATCAAATCCCACAAGCGGTAGAAATAAATAAATATCAAAGAACCTTATATATAACCTTTGAGAAGGTCGGATTGGGTCAAGAAGCAACTTGAAATGTTCGGATTCTTTTATGTGACGGACTAATTGGATAGTGATTTGATGATCTATGAGGAAGCTATGTTGGACATAGACTCGGACATTAGCTTCATGCCATGAGATCCGAAATGAACTCTATATACTCCAACAAAGTATGGACTTTGGTAGATCCACCAAAGGGAGTGGTTTATATTGGTTGCAAGTGGATCTACAAGCGAAAGCTAGGAGTAAATAGAGAGGTAGTGACCTTTAAGGCGCGAGTAGGGTAAAAGGTTACACTCAAACACCTGGTATCGATTTTGAGGAAAGATTTTTTCATCAATCGCAATGTTTAAGTCCATTCAGATTTTACTTGCCATAAGCGCATATTATGACTATGAGATTGAAGAAAGAAATCTATATGGAGCAACCATAAGATTTTATATTCGAGGGGAGTGACCAAAAGGTATGCAAACTCCAAAGATCTATTTATGGACTCAAACAGGCATCCCAAAATTAGAACATACATTTTTGATTGGAAGGTCAAATCGTTTGGCTTTGTCAAAAGGATGTAAGAACCTAATGTGTACAAAAGGCTAGTGGGAATAGTATACAGTTTATTGTGCTTTATGTCGATGACATCCTTCCCAGTGAGAATGAGGTAGGAGTGTTAGAGTGTACTAAAGTGTTGTTATCTACACAATTCACCATGAAGGATTTGGGATAAGCATTTTAAATATTAGGAACACATATTTATAGAAATAGATCGAGGAGGATGCTAGGGCTTTCCCAAACCCTGTATATTGATAAAAATACTAAAGAGGTTTAGTATGGAAGAATCCATAAAGGGATTCCTTTCCATGGGACATGACATTCGTCTTTCCGAGTCTATGGCCCCCCAAGACTAAAGACGAGAGACAGAGGATGTCCCACATGCCTTATGTATCTGCCATAGGGAAGCATAATGTATGCAGTTCAATGTACAAGAGCAAATGTGGCACACTCGCTATGTGTTACGAGTAAGCTCCAATTCAATCCCAATGAGAGTCACTAGGCAGTCGTAAAAATAATCCTTAAATACTTGAGAAGGACTAAATGACATGTTTTTGGTATACGACAATGGAGAATTGAAATTCAAAGGGTTTTCAAATTCTAGTTTCCAATCCGATGTAGATGACCTGAAATCCACTTTTAGATTCATATTTTACCTCAGTAGTAGTGTCGTGAGTTGGAAGAGTTCCAAACTGGACACCACAACCAAGATGACAACTGAGGTGAAATAATTTGTGGTTTTGGAAACCGCAAAGAAAAGTGTTTGGATAAAAACTTCATCCAAGAGTTAGATGTAGTGCCTAGCGTGCATGAACCTATGGTTGTCTTCGAAAGACAGCTTAGGACTTGAGTTAAGATCTCATCAGTGATCCAAATACAGTAAATATGTTATCATTTGATATATGATATCAGTTGATAGAGGTGACAATTGAGTGGATAAGGTTGCCTTAGAAGAGAGTATAGCAGAACCATTATTTTAACCCCAAATGCAAATGGTCTATGAAGGACATCTTGAGAAGGTGGGCCTTAAAGCAATAGGGAATTGGCTTTAGGGAAAGTGGGAGATTGTTGGAATAATGCCCTGCAAGCCAATTAGATTGGCCTTGTAAACTATTTCTTTGTAAGATAATCTTAATTGAATGATATTCTTTAAATGACTATCTTCATCTTATGCTCATTATTTGCTTAATTTGCATTTGGAAAAATCCCTAATATCACATTACACTGTGGAACTTGGTCACGCACTGGGTGTTGATCATGCAATAAGTTTTACATGGTTGTGATCTTAAATCTTCCAAGTCGTAGGATTTTGCGAGACAGGGTATCTAAGATCCGAATAGACTTGCACCAACGATGTATTAATCCAAGGGTTGGATGTTGCTCCTTTCTATGAGCATAACCATATGAGATATGGATGCATGTTAGTAGGTGCGTGTTAGAGAACAAGACACTGAAAGTCCACCCGGAGAATCCACTAATAGTCGAAGTGGCAAGTTCTCCAGCTTATGCTAGTGCATATTGTTAGTCCTTTGACCTGAGGATCCATGGTAATCCTGTGTTTGATCTTTATGCTCTAACTCTTCCTTGGTCACTTAGCGGGCAACTTGGGTTGAGGTTGGGCATCAGCTACTAGGAGTAGAGGTTTGTGAGATCCAAGATGGAATCTGACTCCTCATTTTTGTGAAATGCGAGTGTATCTCCTATGTGTTCTACAATGATTGATTCCAAGAAATCCTTGCGCAAGGCGATGTGACAATTCGGAAATGTGTTTCTAAACATGTGGTCACTAAGGAAATCAAACATTGAGAATAGAAGCATAGCATCGAGGCTATTAGAGAGCCGACTAATATCTTGCCCTAAGCCCTTTCGGGAGATAGGATACGGAAGGACCGTATTTGCATGGTACACGTAATGCTAGAATAGTTCTTCAAGAGCATTTATTTTAGCTAATTTTTTAGGCTCCATGGGCTTGACGTTGGACATCGACCTTGGAGATTGGATACTCTTCAATTAATGAGATTAATTGAATTAAGTCGCTTAGTTTAAAGGAGTTTAATGTAATGTGAATATTTGATATTTCATAAGTCACAAGGAGTTGTGAGCCAATGTCTAATGAATGGTAAAACCTAATAGGTCACACGCAAAAGCTAATAGCTTGACCTATTGAAAGAACGAGAATTTCCTGAGAGTTAGAAAATTCACGACTGAATTATGAAAGAGGTGAAAATTGGAGCCATTTTTGCCTTGATCAATATAAGAGTTAGATTGATCATTTTAATTTAAGAGTTAATTTATTGATGCCACATGACCATCAATTGGTCAAATTGAGTTAAGAATTAAATTAATTTTGACTAGCTTAATGAGTTGGGCACTTTGACTTCAGAGTCAAGTCAAAGGATTATTAATTAAATTAAAGTGTTCAATTTAATTTAATTGGGGAGTTTATTTTGGAGAATATTATTAAATGAATGGTTTATTTAATAGGGAATTACAATTCATTTGGAAAACATTTCATTAGATGTCATATAAATTCCAAATGACATTTAAATTCACATTAACACTAATTATTAGTGGCCACCTAGGCATAGACACTTGGCATCCTTTCCTTGAGGGTGTTGTGTGACCATACACCATCCCACTCCTATATATAGATATAGGAGGAGAGGGGGCTACCACTTGGTGCAAGATTGCTAGGTGTCTTTTATTCTCCCAACAAGCTTGGATGGTAGGCATCTAATTGTTAGCATCCCATTATTCTCTCCAACCTCCCACACATTCCACCTCCATTCTTCCAAGCCTTCTCTTCTTCTCTCTCTGCAAATATCTGTAGCTATATTGTATATATAAGGTCCTAGCTATGGTGTGTGGACTATGCCATTAGAGGCCAACCATTTGGTTGCTATTGCTCTTATTTGAGGAAGTTTCTGGTAGCCAGTTGTGGGCATTTCTGGAGGTTTTTTTATCGTCTGTTTTGGCTTATTTTTGGAGTGTTATAGGCTCAGGGTGTGTTGGCATTCCATAAAAGAATTTTTCTTAAAAGGAGGAGTTTAACCTTGGGTAAAATGTTGGTGAATCAATTGCGCCAGTGACGTGTTTCTTCAACAGTTGAAGAAGAGTTTTCTTACTCCTTGAATTTTATGATTTCGCCAAGGTAATTTCCCTCTATAAATCTGATTCCTATGCATGTCTTGATCCTTGGGGGTGTGTGGGCTGGTTATATTCGTGATATTTGAAAATTTTTGGATCATAGTGCCATACACACCTACAAGCGGTATTGGAGCCAATTCATGCATGGATTTGGATTTTGCTTGGCTTGGATGATTGGTTCTTGTGAAGAATTGATCAATATTACCATATACTCGATCCATATGATGGGTTGGAGTGTATGGATGATCTTGTTTGTGTCTCCTTGGTTTATAGATTAAATCATACTATTATGTGCTTTAATTGTTAAATCATGTGATAGGTTTATTTTAATTCATTTTGCCTAATGTTGAATTTTGATTTGGCATTGGTAGGTGTTGTATGTTTATATAGCATGTTGTGAATGGCCTTAAGTTGTTTTGATCATTTTTGGGTCCAATATGATTGGATATTTTTGGAGATTTTGGAAGAATGTGATTTTTGCTTAAACTTGTTTTTCAAGTATCTTTGGGCACATGATATTTCAGTTTTAAAAGCTATTTTAATATAAAATCTTGACCTATGTTGGCCTCCAGTGCCTTGTTTTCTAACAAGTACCCATTAAGATGCACATATCTCATATGGTTTGCTCATGGAACGGAGCAACATCTAAGTCTTGGATTAATGCATCATTTGTGCAAGTCTATCTGAATCTTAGATGCCTTGTTTCATAAAATTCTGTGACTTGGGATATTTGAGATCACGATCATGTAAGACTTATTCCATAATCACCACATAGTGCGTGACCAAGTCCTGTAGTCTTGTGTGATCTAAGGGCTTCAACTAAATGCCAATGAAGAAAGATAAGCATAAGATAAAGATGATCATTTATAAAGATTATCATTCAATCAAGATGGTATCACCAGTGAAATAGTTTACATGCCAGTCTTATTGGCTGCAAGGCACTATTCCAACAAAATGACCAAGGCTCTTTTTGAGGGACAAATTGAGTGAACCACAAGTCCTTTGGATTTAATCCATAGGGATGTTTGTAGCCCACCAAAAGCTAGCACAAGTGGAGGCAATTCTTAGTTCATCACCTCCATCGATTATCATACGCAGTTCAAACACGTGTATCTTATGAAGTATAAGTCCGAAGCTTTGAAAAGTTCAAAAAAGTATACGAATGAAGCAGAAAAGCAAAAAGGACTTAGTTTTCAAACTTTTTGATCGGATCGAGGGAGAGAATACTTAAGTATTGAATTTTGGAATTATCTAAAGGAGAATGGGATTTTCTCTCAATGAACTCCACCCGGCACACCCCAATACAATGGAGTAGCTGAGAAGAGAAATCTTATCTTATTGGAAATGGTATGTTCTATGATGAGCGTTTTCGATGTGCCTATATTTTTTTAGGGATACGCCTTTCAAACAACAGCGAAGCTACTAAATGTAGTACTTCAAAGTTGGTGCCAAGACACCCCATGAGATGTGGTATGGCAAAGCACTCTCTTACTCTTATCTAAAAGTTTGGGGGTCTCACGCTTACGTGAGACGGCTAGTGGGAGACAAGTTGGATAGTAGATCCACATTTTGCAAGTTTGTGGGATACCCAAGAGAGTCTTTGGGTTATTACTTTTATGATCCCTTGGAATAAAAGGTGTTTGTCTTGAGGAACGCCCACTTTTTGGATAAGGAATTTCTATTAGATAGAAATGGTATTGTTGTTGAACTTGATGAAGTTCAAGATGATCGTCAAATCCCACAAGCGGTAGAAACAAAAGAGTATCAAGAGCTTTACACACAACCTCTAAGAAGCAACCCAAAATATTCGGATTCCTTCATGATATGGGCCAATCAAATAGCGATCCAAAGACCTATGAGGAAGCTATGTTGGATATAGATTTGGGATATTAGCTTGATGCTATTAAATTCAAAATAGACTCCATGTACTCCAACAAAGCATGGACTTTGGTAGATCTACCGAGGGGAATAGTTTCTGTAGTTGCAAGTGGATCTATAAATGAAAGTTAGAAGTCGATGGAGAGGTAATGACCTTTAAGGCATGACTAGTGGCAAAGGTTACACTCAAAGACCCGGTATCAATTTTGAGGAAACTTTTCACCGGTTATAATGCCTAAGTCTATTTAAATTTTACTCGCTATAGCCGTATATTATGACTATGAGATATGGAAAATAGATGTGAAAACTACTTTCCTTAATGGAAACATTGAAGAAGAAATGTATATGGAGCAACAATAAGGTTTTACATCTAAAGGGAATGAGCAAAAGGTTTGCAAACTCGAGAAATCCATTTATGGACTCAAGCAAGCATCCAAAAGTTGGAATATACGTTTTAACAAGACAGTCAAATCATTTAGCTTTGCCAAAAATGTGTACGAAGCATATGTGTATAAAAAGGCTAGTAGGAGCAGTATACAGTTTATTGTACTTTATGTCAATGACATTCTTCTCATTGGGAATGAGAGAGAAATGTTAGAGTGTATTAAAGCACGGTTATCTACTTAATTCTTCATGAAAGATTTAGGAGAAGCATCCTACATATTAGAAATACTATCTATGGAGATAGATCGATGAAGATGTTGGGGCTTTCCCAAACCCTGTACATTGACAAGATACTAAAGAGGTTTAGTATGAAAGAATCCAAAAAGGGATTCCTCCCTATAGGCCATGGTCTTTGTCTCTCCAAGTCTATGACCCGTAAGACGGAGAAGGAGTGACTTAAGATGTTCCACATACCTTATGCGTCCGCTATTGAGAGAATAATATACGCCGTTCAATGTACAACACTGGATGTGGCACATACTTTAAGTGTTATGAGCCGTTTCCAATCCAACCCCTATGAGAGTCACTGGATGGTCGTTATAGTAATCCTTAAGTACTTGAGAAAGACTAAGTATTTGTTTTTGGTGTACGGCAATGGAGAATTAAAACCCCAGGGGTTTTTAGATTCTAGTTTTCAATCTGATGTAGATAACCTAAAATCTACTTCAGGATTTATAGTTTGCCTTAATGGTGGCGCAGTGAGTTGGAAAAGTTCCAAAAAAGATACCACGGCCAATTCAATTACTGAGGCAGAATATATTGCGGCTTCAGAAGCTGTAAAGGAAAGAGTTTGGTCCAAAAACTTCATCCAAGAGTTAGATATAGTGCCTAGCATGTCTGAGCCTGTGGTTGTCTTTTGTGATAACAATAGTGCAATTGCGCAAGTAAAGGAGCAAAGATCTCATCAATGATCTAAGCACATTTTGAGAAGATATCACTTGATCTGAGAAATCATTAGCAGAGATGATATTAGAGTGGAAAGAGTTGCCTCAAAAGAGAATATAGGGGATCCACTGACAAAACCCTTAATGTAAAAGGTATTTGAAAGAATCTGAAGAAGACGGGCTTAAGGACTATGGAGAATTGACTTTAACGCAAGTAGGAGATTTTTGGAATAGTTCCCTACAAGCCAATTAGAATGGCATATTTAACTACTCTATGTAATGGTCTTGAATGAATGATATTCATTAAAATGGCCATCTTCATCTTATGTGTCTATGATTTCTACACATGCATTTGGTTGAAGCCTTTAAATCATACTAGACTATGGGACTTAGTCACGCATATGATGGTGATCATGAAACAAATCTCTATGGTCAAGATTTTAAATATTTCAAATCATAGAATCTTATGAGACAAGTCATAGAATCTTATGAGACAGGGCATCTAAGATTTGGATAGACTTGCACTGATGATGTATATTTCAAGGAGTTGGATATTGCCACATTTTATATGCAATCTATGTTAGATATAGATGCATTTTAGTCAGTGTTTGTTGCAAATCAAGTTCACTAAGGGCCGACTTAGAGAATCTACTAGGTAGCCATAGTGGCAAGTCAGTAGTTGCAAGTTCTCTAGCTTATGATAGTGCATATAATTAGTCCTTTAACTTGAGGTTCTACAATAACCTTCTATTTAGGTGCTTATACATTGATTTTGCACCGACCATGTAGGGGGTCGCCTGGGCCTTAGGTTGCCACAAGGTACCTAAGTATTGAGGTTGGTGAGTTCCAAGATGGGATTCGTTTCACTTATCAGTTAAGAATGGGTTGATCTCCTATGTATTCTGAGATGATTGATTCCAAACAATCCTTGCGCAATGTAATATGATAATTTGAAAAAGGAGTTTTCCAAAATTGATATCATAACGAGGAATTGAACATCAATAATAGATCTATAGTTATCGAGGCTATTAGGGAGCCGGCAAGGATCTTGCCGTAGGCCTCTTTCTGGAGATAGGATATGGAAGGACCGTACTTACATGGCAATCATAAGCGGTAATGGTTCCCCAAGAAATAATTCATTCATTCAATTCACAGGACTCCATAGGCTTGTTGCTAGATATCGGCTATGGAGATTGGGTATTTTATAATTAATAAAGATTAATTGATAGAATTATTAGTTTAAAAGAGTTTAAACTAATTCAAATATATTTAATATTCAAAATATCACAAAGATTTGTGAGCCTATGTCTAATGAATTGGTGAACTTAATAGATCATGCACAAAAGCCTAAGGAAACTCTTATTTGATAGGAGGAATTTTCGAAGGAGTTAGTGAAAAAAGGTGTAAGCCAAGGATCCAATGAAAAAATAATTAGAAATTGAAATCAAACTTTTTTAGACCTCCCTAGGGATCTAAATCATGATACTAAAGTGAACTTAGGTAAGAAAATCTCCTAAATCGCAGAAATCTATCCACGAGATGAAGATTAGCATGAACTCTTCATGGTAGTCTCCTCTTGGCGCAGAAGCTTGTAGGCAACGTTTTCCCTACCAAATCACCTTCGAGTTTGCTGAAATTTGGACACAACCTCCTCCACACATTGGGGAATTTCTAACAAAAAATTTAGGAACAAATCAGATGTGCAAAGCCTCAAAAAGTTGCACTAAAACTTTAGCCCTGCTGTAGATCTTCCAAGAGCAAAGTAATCCAAATGTCTTGCCTCTAATGAAATAATCCACACACCAATAACAAGCACTAATCAACCTCAATTCCAGCTAGAAAATTGAGGGTAAAGGTATGGTGATGGCTGATTTGAGAGGGAGAGGTGAAGAAGGTGTGAACTCTCAACATACGAGAAGATCACATAAAATGGGAAGGAAAATGTGTATCTAAAAATTTGATATGAAAAGCATGTGATTGGCTTCCAATGGCCGTCCACTTATATCTATATATAGATGGAGGGAAGGTATGATACTAGTTGGCACCACACCTCTCTTAAGGTGCCACCAAAAGCAAGCAAGTTGCATCTGAAATATGAATTTCACTAGCATTTGAATTTCATTTGAAATTTTCAATTGATCTCATGAAATGCCATCCAAATAAATTCCAAATGCATGCAAAATTAACTCCTTCATTTGAATTTCCCTCCAAAATTAATTCTTCACATTAGTTAAATTAAACTCTTTAATTCAATTAATTGGACTTTGACTTAACAGTTGAGTCAACTAAACTGTTTGAGCTAGCAAGTGTTAACTTAACTTCTTAAGTTAACTAGATTAATTAATTGTCATGTGGCACCAATTAAATTAACTCTTTAATTTATTTTGATTAATTTAATAATTAAATCAATCATGCCATAATGACTAAAAATTAGCCAACCAATTTTACCTCCAAAATCGGTCACATAGAGAAATACTTCTAACACATAGAAAATTCTTTCACGAAGTAGAACTTGTAATTTGGCTTTTGTATGTGACCCATTAGGTTCACCTATTCATTGGACATGGGCTCACAACTCTTGTGATATTTTGAATATTGAATATTTATATTAGTTTAAACTCATTTAAACTAATAACTCAATTCAACTAATCTCCATTAATTGAAGAATACCCAATCTCCATGGTGAAAGTCTAGCCACAATCCCATGGAGCCTAACTAATCGGTTAAAATGAATATGCTCTTGGTGAACCATTCTACCTTTACGCACACCATGCAAATGCGGTCCTACTGTCTCCTATCCCCTGAAAGAGGCCTAAAACAAGATATTTGTTGGCTATCTAATAGCCTCGATACTATGTTTCTATTCTCAATGTTCAATTCCCTTTTATGACCTTATCTTTGGAAAACTCTTTTTCCAAATTGTCATACTACCTTGCACAAGAATTTTTTGGAATCGATCATTATAGAATACATAGGAGATGAACTCGCCCTTCACAACGATGAGAAGTCGGATCCCATCTTCGATCTCACAAACCTTTATGTCTAAGTAGCTCATACCCAAACTCAACTTGAATGACCCACAAAGTAGTCAAGGAAAAGCCAAAGCATGATGACCTAAACACAAGGTTACCAAGGATCCTTAGGTCAGATGACTAATTATGTGTACTAGCGTAAGCTGGAGAAGTTGCCACTGCTGACTTGCTACTTTAGCTATCTAGTAGATTTTCCTGGTAGGCCTTCAGTGAACTTGTTCTCTAACAAGCACCCACTAACATGGACCCATATCTAACATGGATTGCTCATGAAACAAAGTAATATCCAACTCCTTGGAATTATGCATCATTAGTACAAGTCTATCCGAATCTTAGATACCCTGGCTTATAAAATTCTATGACTTGGGATATTTTAGGATCACGATCGTGCAAAACTTATTTCATGTTCCCCACCTAATGCGTAACCAAGTCCTATAGTCTTGTGTGATCTAAGGGCTTTAACGAAATGCTAGTGAAGTTAAGAAAGCATAAGATGAAGATGGCCATTTAATACATGCCAATCTCTTTAACTATAGGGTACTATTCCAACAATCTCCCATTTGCCCTAAAGCCAATGCCTTATAGTTTTAAGACCCTTTTGTCCCAAGATGTCTTTCAAAGACCTTTTGCATTAGGGGTTTTGTCGGTGGATCTGTTATATTCTCTTTCAAGGAAACTCTCTCTCTACTCGAATATCACCTCTACTAATGATCTCCCAAATCAAATGATATTGCTTCAAAATGTATTTGGATTGTTGATGAGATCTTAGCTCTTTAGCTTGCGCTACCGCCCTGTTGTTTTCATAGAAGACTGCTACTGCCTCAGCAATGCTAGGCAGCACATCTAATCTTTAGATGAAGTTTTTAATCAAACACCTTCCTTTGCAATCTCTAAAGCCACAATATATTCCACCTTTGTGGTTGAATCGGCCATAGTATCTTGTTTGGAACTCTTCCAACTAATCACACCACCATTAAGACAAAATATAAATTCAAAAGTGGATTTTAGGTCATCTACATCGAATTAGAAACTAGAATCTAAAAATTCCTCGGGTTTCAATTCTCCAGTGCCGTATACCAAAAATAAATCCTTAGTTCTTCTCAAGTACTTAAAGATTGCTTTAAGAGTTTTCTAGTGATGATTACAAAGGTCGAATTGAAAACGGCTTGTAACACTTAGAGCATCTGCTGCATCCGGCCTTGTACATTGAACGACATACATTATACTTCCAATGGTGGATGCATAAAGTATATGGGACATTTTACATCTCTCTTCCTCTATCTTAAGGGCCATAGACTTGGAGGGATGAAGACCATGTCCCATGGGGATGGATTTGTTCTTGAATACCTCCATACTAAACCTCTTTAGCATCTTGTTAATATACGGTATTTGGGAAAGCCCAAGCATCCTCTTTGATCTGTCTCTATAGATATGTATTTCTAATACGTAGGATGCTTCTCCCAAATCCTTCATGGAGAATTGTGCAGATAACCATGCTTTAGTACATTCTAACATCTCTCTTATTCCCAATGAGAACAATGTCATCGACATAAAGCACAATAAACTTTACGTTACTCCCACTAGCCTTCTTGTACACACAAGGTTCATACACATTTTTGACAAAGCCAAACGATTTAACTATCTTGTCAAAACATATGTTCCAACTTCGAGATGCCTGTTTGAGTCCATAATTGGATCTCTCAAGTTGGCAAACCTTTTGCTCACTCCCTTTGCATGT
This sequence comes from Jacaranda mimosifolia, assembly GCA_018894105.1. Taxonomy (NCBI): domain Eukaryota; kingdom Viridiplantae; phylum Streptophyta; class Magnoliopsida; order Lamiales; family Bignoniaceae; genus Jacaranda; species Jacaranda mimosifolia. The sequence goes on from CM032121.1 coordinate 23,298,882, forward strand.
AAAACCTTGTATTACTCCATATAGATTTCTTCTTCAATGTTGCCACTGAGGAAAGTAATTTTCACATCCATTGATCATATCTCATAGTCATATTTTGCAGCTATGGCAAGCAGAATCCAAGTGAACTTAGGCATTACAACCGGTTAAAAGGTTTCCTCGAAATCAATACTAGGTCTTTAAGTATAACCTTTTGCCACTAGTCGCGCCTTAAATGTCATAACCTCCCCATCGACTCCTAGCTTTTGCTTATAGATCCACTTGCAACTAATAGTTAGTTTACCCTCTGGTGGATCTACTAGTACATAGAGTCCATTTTAGATTTCATAACATCAAGCCAATATCCCAAATCTATGTCCAACATTGATTCATCATAGGTCTTCGAATCATTATCTGATTGGCCTGTCTCATGAAGGAATCTGAACCTTTTGGGTTGTTTCTTTATTCGAACTGACCTATGTGGAGGTTGTGTGTAAGGCTCGCTACTCGTTTCCCCCGGTTGTGGGATTTGTTGATCATCTTGAACTTTATCAAGTTCAGTAACAATGCCTTTTCTATTTAATGAAACTCCTTTTCCAAAAAAGTGGCATTCCTCGAGATAAACACCTTTTGTTCTGAGGGATCATAAAAATAATAACCCATAAACTCTCTAGGATATGCCATAAACTTACACAAGAAGGATTGACTATCCAATTCGTTTCCCAATATCTCTTCACGTAGGCCTTGAGATAATGGTAAGAGGGTGCTTTGTCATACCATATCTCATGTGGTATCTTTGGCACGGGTTTTAAGGGTACTGTATTTAGTAGCCTCGCTGTCGTTTCTAAGGCGTATCCCTAAAGGGATATAGGCACATCGGAGAAGCTCATCATGGAACATACCATGTCCAATAAGGTATGATTTCTCCTCTCAACTACTCCATTGAGTTGGAGTGTACTGGGTGGAGTCCATTGAGAGAGAATCCTATTCTCTTTTAGATATTCTAAAAACTCGGTACTTAAGTATCTTCCTTGAATCGATTGAAGAGCTTTAAAACTAAGTTATTTTTGCTTTTCTACTTCACACCTGTACTCTTTGAACCTTCAAAGGCTTCGGACTTGTACTTCATAAGATACACATGTCCAAATCGAGTGTGATTATTGGTGAAGGTAATGAAGTAAGAATAGTCTACTCGCGCACTAACTCTTAGTGGGCCACACACATCCATATGGATCAAATTCGAAGGACTTGTGCTTCACTTTGATTGTCCTATAAAAGGAGCCTTGGTCACTTTTCCCTTCAAACAAGACTTACAAGTTGGAAGTTCCTCAATGCCACTAACATTTGGTGCTTTGAGAGCTTCTATCTTGTTCATCCTATTTTTAGGGATATGGCCAAGTCTTGCTTGCCATAGAATGACATCTTCTTGGATAGCTATTTTTCTTTTACTTTATTGAATGTGCATTAAAGAGTTTTGAGAATTGAATATGTACAATCCATTATTCAATGTACCTTGAGAAATTAAAGAACCATTATTTAATGCCTTCAATTTCCCATTAGATATAGAAAAATCATATCCTTCATTATCCAAAATGAGAATTGAAATTGTATTCTTCATAAGATTTGGAATATAAAAATGAGGATCAAGTACAATCATAGAATCTCCCAAGTCCAACTTGATTATGCCTTAGGTTATGGTAGCAACTCTTGCTCTATTTTCGAGGTGGAGGATCATATCTCCTTCATTAAGACTTTCTCTTCTTTCCAGCCCCATGTAACGAATCACAAAGGTGAGAACCACATGGGGTATCAAATACCCATGAGAAAGAATTAGTCGTTAAATACAGTTTAATAAAGTGCATACCCTTTTTTAAAGGTTGCAAGATAAGTTTTGCAATTCCATCTCGAATGCCCTTTTTCGCCATAATGGAAACATGTAGCATCGGTTTAAGCTTCTTTCTTCTTCTTAACTCCTTATGAACCTTTCAAGGGTTGCTTTCCTTTCGATGAAGAACTTTTCCTCTTCTTACCGCATTTCCTAGAACCCTTTGGGCCTTTGGACTTGGAGGAGGATGCAAACATAAGGGGCTTTTCCTTTTTCATAGCCGCCTCATCGGTAACCATCATGTTCACCAATTTGTTAATCATTATTTCTTTCTTAGACATACTAAAGTTCATAATGAATTGGTCAAGCAAACTTGGCAATAACTATAGGATCAAAACCACATAGAGTTCATTGTCTATGATTGCATCAAGTTGTCCAAGTTTTTTAGTGAGTCCAATCATTTTAAGCCCATGATCATGGACACATATGCCCTCAGTCATTCTATTTCTAAAGAGCTCCCTAGACAAAGCAAATTGTTCGTGTCTAGTTTGGACACCATACAACTCTTCTAGGTGTGCATAGATCTCACTTGCATGCTTCATATGCTGATAAGTCTTTTGCAACTCATTAGACATAGTTCCCATCATAAGACACCTAGTTTTTAGATCATCATCCACAAACCTCGTGAACAATTCACAGGCCTCATTGGTGGCATCATCACCAATGGTTTCCAGTGGACTTTGGTCAAGTACATACGTCCTCTTTTTGGAGTCAAACACGATTTTGAGGTTTCTCAACGAATCGTGGAAATTGGGCCTGGTTAGTTTATTGGTTTCCAAAATCATTGTGAGTGGATTCTTGGCCATTTTGAGTTTGAAGATTTCACAAATCTATAAAATGTGAAAAAAGAGAATATGAGCATGTGATTGAATATTTGATATTTTGAAAACATGGTTGTGGAATTTCAAGCATGTTTTTCTTCCACTATTTTATCAAATCCTTCACCTCCTAGAAGAATTCGAAAAATCATATTTTCTAGTGAGAATCAAGACCCCAAAGACTTGTAAGTGGACCCCCGTGACCGAGTGCCATCCACAAACAATCCAGGGATAAGGAACACTTGCTAATTATATCATATGAAACTTTTGATATATTTTGCCTCACTTGTCATGTAGACCCACACCTCGTGCGACATCTACACTACTAAATGTTAAGCCAGGCCTACTAATCATACTTTATTCAAGACCGCTCCACAACATCCTCTGTGATCGAGTGCCAATGTGTGGGAAGCCTCAAATCAAAGATGCATCGTATGCTAAGTATATGCTCACAGTTTTCCTCCTAAGTGTGATCCCTGTGACCAAGTGCCATCACACAAAATTGATAGCATCATCATGACATATACTATTGGTAGAAGACATGGATTAATTAAAACTCCTTTTAATTTATATCCATTTTGACTTAATATTTGAGAGCACTTAGACATTCTAAGTAGAGGAATTTTTAACTTGCTTGCCAAGATCTCACCAATTTTATCTTCTTATTTAGGTTTTCTATATCCTAATTCATGCATCACATACCTCAATAGGATATAAAAAGCATAAATAAGTAACTCCTAGGGTGGGATGACTATAAGCCTAACCAAGTGATGCACTTTAGAGCCATAGGTGCATCACATAGCTGATTTTAAGTGGGTTGATTAATTATAGCTATTTCAAAATGTATCATATACATTCATGGGTCTTCATACCTGCAATGGTCTTCTTTTCCCCTTGCAACAATTACATGAGAAAGAAAAACTCATTCCTAGTGATTCTACTCTCACAATATTAACAAGATAGAAATTAAGAGGCCTGCAAGCCCCGATTTAATACAACCCATTTCAACAACTTGAAACAAATAAAATCAATATTAAAAGCTCATTATCATCGCTATTCATTCATCATCCATTCAATAATTAAATGAACAATAAATAAATCAAGAATTGACATTCAATTTAAATAATTAAATTCTTATCATATGAATAATTAATTGGCCAAGCAAAAACAAGCATAACATTTATGCATCCTATTTTTGCAACAATTGGATATTAACTTTGACAAGATTTAAGAAATCATAAAAAATGTCAAACACAATTTTGAAAATTTGCACAACACTTGTGAATCCATTATGTGTGAAGTAATACACTTTTGATCACAAAAGGGGGCTAAAATAAATCCAAAAACTAGCCAAACCCATGACTAGCACATTGCCTGCTGCCAGCCAGCGCCGGCCCAGGCTGGGCGGTTGCTCGGTCACATGGTTCAAGGCATTTTGCTCTATTTTGATCAATTTTTTTGTGCACTAAACATTTAGAACAACTTCTAAACATCATTTCCATAATATGGATGAAATTTCAAATCTAAAACACCTTTTAAAATTGAAAATTCAAGTGCTTAAACATGCTTCAAAAATCAAGTTTAAGTAAAAATCACATTCTTCTCAAAATCTCCAGTTAAATCCAATCTAATTGGATTAAAAAATGACCAAAACAACTTAAGGCCTATATCAACATATGACATCATCCAATGCTAAATCAAAATTTAATATTAGCTAACCATGAATTAAATTACACTAACATATGAATTAACAATTAAAACACATATTAGCATAATATCTAGTCATCATCAAAGGAGCCACAAACATCATCATCCAAACAATCCAATCCATGATTTGGATCAATTGTTTTTAGATCTAGATCAATTCATCACATGAATCAATTAAAAGAGAATCCAAAATATAGCATGAAATTAGGCTTCGATACCACTTGAAAGAGGTGCAAGACTAAGGATCCAATTTAAAACATTTAAAAACTGAAATCTAACTTAGTTTACACCACCATAAGGATCTAAATCATGCCATTATAATGATCAAGCTTAGATTTTTGCCTCACAAGCAAAATCCAACCAAAACTTGAAGTTGTGCTTCCTTTCATGAAAGTAGACAACTTCTAGCGCAGCTAGGTGCGATCAATTTTTGATTGGGAAAATCATCTCGGATTCAAGTCAAATCTAAACCAAAATTTTTCCAACTCAATGGAGAATGTCCAATAAAAATTCAGCCCCAAACACCTCTAGGAAGACTATAAACAGAGTCCAGAAAGTCACTGCTGGAACAGAGGATCACCAAAGCCAAACAATCCGAAATCATCTTGCCTCTAATGCCAACCTCGAAACACCAATGGACAATCCTTTTTCTTCTTAATTCATCTGAAAAAACTAAGAAGAAAGTGAACTTGGTTGGAGGCCAAAAATGGTGAGGGAGGTGAAAAAGAGAGTGAAATCTCGACTCATGAGAGAATCATAATTTAGGAGGGAAATTTTGGATCTAACTCTTAGATGTACAAAATGTGTGAATGATTAGCACGTGGCTGCCCCCCCAACCCCTACTCTATATCTTTATATAGAGGGAGGATGGTGTGATGCCAAGGTGGCATCATGCCTTTCTCAAGGAGAGCCCCCACCTAAGCATGCCAACTTGCAAGCATCTTGCAAGTTGCATGTGAATTTGTGTTGAATTTGACTTTCATTTGAAATCTACATTTCATCTTATGAAATGCCTACTAAATAAATTCTAATACCACACCAAATGAACATTTCATTTGAATTCTCCCTCCAAAATTATTTCTTCACTTTAATTAAATTAAACACTTTAATTTAATTAAACTTTAACTTAACTATTAAGTCAACTAACTTAACTGTTTAAGCTAGTTTTAGTTAAGTTAACTTGACCAATCGATTGTCATGTGGAACCAAATTAAATTAACACTTAATTTAATTGATTTTAATTTAACTCCTTAAATTAATTAGATCAATTTAACAACTAAATTGATCGAGCCAAAATGACTAAAAATTGCGTCAATCGAATCCCTCAATTTTCGGCCACCTTGGAATTATTCTAACACTTAGAAAATTCCTTTCATCATGTAGGATTTCCAATTGACTTTTGTGTATGACCCATTAGGTTCTACCACTTATTGGACATGGACTTACAACCTTTGTGACTTTAAAATATCATATATTCACATTAGTTTATACTCCTTTAAACTAGCCGACTCAATTCAATTAATATCTATTAATTGAAAAGTACCCAATCTCCATGGTCGATGTACAACCTCAAGCCCATGGAGCCCAATAATTGGCCAAATGAATGCTTTTTGTGAACCATTCTAGCTTTACGCGTACCATGCAAATACAATCATTCTGTCTCCTATCTCCATTCAAGAGGCTTAGGGTAAGATATTTGTCAGCTCCCTAATATCTTCAATACTATGTACCTATTCTCAATGTTTGATTCCTGTTTGTGACCTCATCTTTGGAAAACCCTTTTCTAAATTGTCACACCGCCTTGGCCAAGGTCTCATTGGGATCGATCATTATAAAATACATAGGAGATGCACTTGCCTTTCACAAAGACGAGGACTCAGATCCCATCTTGGATTTCATAAACCTCTATATCTAAATAGCTTATACCTAAGCACAACCCGAATGGCCAACTAGGTGACTAGGGATAAGTCAAAGTATGAGGACCTAAGCACAAGGTTGCAATAGATCCTTAGGTCAAATGACTAATTATATGCATTAGCGTAAGTTGGAGAACTTGCTACTACTGACTTGCCACTATGGCTACCTAAGTGGATTCTCCAGGTAGGTCTCTAGTACCTTGTTCTCTAACAAGCCCCTACTAACATGCATCATATCTCATATGGTTTGCTTATGGAACGGAGCAACATCCAACCCTTGGATTATGCTTTGTTGGTGCAAGTCTAGCAAAATCTTAGATGCCCTGTCTCATAAGATTCTATAAATTTGGATGTTTAAGATCACGATCCTGTAAGACTTATTCCATGATCATCACCTAGTGTGTAACCAAGTCCTATAGTCTCATATGATTTTAGGGCTTCAACCAAATGCTAGTGAAGTAATGTAAGCATAAGATGAAGATAGCCATATATAAAGAATATGACTCGATTAAGATTGTATCACAAGTGAAATAGTTTACAAGCTAATCTTATTGGCTTGGGGGGTACTATTCCAACACACTTAACCTCGTAGCCTACACGTTTGGCCTTTATCCTTCTGGAACTCACCATTCCCTCAAATAAGCTTTTGTTTCATCCTGCCAGGAGGGGGCTGCTTCTTTAATCTGCCTCACTATGTTCTAGTCAGGAATGCCCATGGTGGGTTTTGTTGGCAACCAAAAATGTGATTGTTCTATTTCTGGTTTTCTTTGTCGAGCTCAGAAATTTTGATAGCATATTGATCATTCTTTGATCGAGGGACTTGGGTAAAGGTGAATTTCTTAAACTATTGTTGTATTCTCTTCACCCTGGCTAAATACTTGCTCATTGTGGTCTCTTTGGCTTCAAAGTTTTCGTCGACCTGTTCTGCGACCAGCTAGAAATCAGTGATGGCTGCCAACTGTTTGACTCCTCTGTCTACCGTTATCCTCATGCTAGCAATAAGGGTCTCATATTCTGCTTCATTATTCGTTACATGGTAGTCGAGTTTAATTGCGAAGTCGTGTTCCTCAACTTGTGGAGAGAGTAGGGAGATCCCAATTTCCCCTCCTGAGGTAGTCACTAAACCATCCACTTACAATGTCCCTAATATGGAATCCTAATCGAGTTGGTCGGGGACATCAAGCCCTTCAGCAGTAAAGTTTGCTAATACTTCGGATTTTATGGAAGTTCAGAGCTGAAAAGTAATATGAAACTCCCCTAACTCGATTGCCTACTTTGTCAACCTTTCTAGTGTATCTGGTTTTGACAACACTTGTTTTAACGGTTGGTTTGTTAGGACCACAATAGAGTGAGATTGAAAGTAGGACCTCAGTATCCTGGTTGCAGTGACTAAAGTGAAAGCAAATTTTTAATCTCCAGGTAGTTGAGCTCTGGCACTTGCAATGCTTTGCTGTTGTAGTCGATGGGTCGATGGGTGCTTTTATGGTCAAGACTAAAACTAAACTGATTGCTGCCGAAGAGATAGCCAAATAAATATGCAGAACTTCTCAAACCTCAAGTTAGCTAGCATTGATGGTGTTGAAAACATTGCTTTAATTTGACTAGGGCTTGGTCGCATTGTTCGGTCTATTGGAAGCCTGATTTCCTCGTATTTCTTAGGATCTTGAAGAATGGTAAACTTTTGTCAGCCAGTTGGGCAATGAATTGCCCTAGTTCAATGATTCTGTTGACCAGGCCCTGAATGTCCCTAACTCGTTGAGGAGGTGTAATGTCTAAAATGGCCTAGATTTATGTGGGTTAGCTTTGATACCTCTTTGGCTGACTATGTAGCCTAAAAATTTGCCTCTCCTAACCCTGAGCGTGCACTTGTTATGGTTGAGCTTTATACCAAGTGCTCGTAATATTGAGAATGTATGGTTGAGGTTGGTTAAGTGATTTTTTTCTTTTTCTGTTTTGACGATCATGTCATCAAGATGGACCTCCATAGTCTTTTCGATCTCGTTCTTGAACATAAAGTTTACGAGTCTCTGGTATGTTGCACTTGCATTTTTTAGCTTGAAAGGCATGACCAGAAAATAATATACCCAATTGGGGATGACGAAAGAGGTTTTATCCCTATCCTCGGGTGCCATGAAAATTAGGCAATAACCTTGAAATTCATCCATCATACTCAACAAATCACAACCAGTAATAGAATCTACTAATAAATCTATATGAGGCAGGGCTAAGGATCTTTAGGGCAAGCTTTATTCAAACCAGTGAAATCATTACACGTTTGCCATTTTCCTCATTTTTAGGGACAAGGACTATATTACTAAGCCAACTTGGATATTAAATTTCTACAATTCATCCTGCCTCTAAAAGTTTGTTGACCTTCTCTTCGATGATTTGGCATTATTTAGTATTAAAGGTTCTTGTCTTCTGCTTCACTAGTTTGAATGAGAAGTCCACGTTCAAGCAGTGGATGATGACATTGGGGTCGATTCCTTGGAGGTTAGATGCCTTCCATGTAAAAACGTCAACATTTCTTTTGAGGAAATTGACCATAAGGCGTTCCATGGTTCTGCCCATATCAGTGCCAATTCTGGTGGTCTTGTCAAGGTTCCCTAGTTCTAGCTCAATGGTTTTGAACTCCCCAACAGGCTCGACCTTGGTCTCCTTCCACTTCTTGCTCGTCTATCCCTCCTCGGGTTTCGTTACTAGGCATCCCCTTGAAAGCAGGTAAGATACTAGGATCTAATTATAAAAACTTCAAAAGCTAAATAAACTAGTGTTTGCATGCTAACTTGGATCAAATCATGCCTAAAGTCCAAATTTTGATAGAGTGTTCCCTTGAAATACTAAAATCTAAGGAGAAAGTAGTGAACCTTTCACCAATTTAGAATCTGCCAGAAATCGCACAGCAGGAATGAAGAAATTTTTAACCTTATTAAAACTTATCCAAAATTCACTAAAAAAATATTTAAATCTATTAACATATTGGAGGAAACACAGTAAAAAAATTGGATCAAAAAATCTTTCTAGATCTCTCTAGAAAAATTCTCCCAATCGGATGTTGTGCAGGTAGATCTCCAAACTGTAGCAAACTAACCTGTTTGCCTCTATTGATATGATCCACACACCAATTAGATCTTCCAAAATCTCTAGTCTATATGCTACAATAAGACCAGAGATAGGCTATGGTAGGGGTCGATTTTAGGTAGGGAATAAGAAGAAGAGAGCAAAGCTTTCAACACATGAATGCAATGCTTGCAAGAGGTTTTGGACCTTTTGACATCATGGCCGATCCTCTCTCTCTCTCTCTCTCTCTATATATATATATATATATAGATGCTGAAAGCTATGATGCCAACGTGGCATCACACCTTCAATGAGAGGGGGGTAGCCAAATTGCATTGCCAAGGTGGCAAATGCAAATTCAAATCCAATTTGAATTTCATGTGCATCTTGATTACATTTAAAATCTAATTTCAAGCTAATTAAAATGCAAATTCAAATGAACATTTCATTTGAATTTTCCCTCCAAAATGTGTTCTTCTCATTAATCAAATTAAACATTTTAATTTAATTAATTAACTTTTGACTTAACTCTTAAGTCAAACAAGCTCAACTCTCAAGCTTGATTTTTGTTAACTTAACTCTTTAAGTTAACTTGACCAATTGATGGTCATATTGGAACCAAATAATTAACTCATTTATCATTGGTTTAATTTAACTCCTTAAATTAATGGATTAATTTAACAATTAAATTAATTAAGCAAAAATTGATACCTTAAAATCGGTCCACTACTTAGAAAACTTCTTCCATTAATTAGGAAGCTAATTGGCTTTTGTGTGTGACCCAATAGGTTCTACTAGTCATTAGACATGGGCTTACAACTCCTTGTGACTATATATTCATTTTAGTTTAAAACATTTTAAAACTAATCGACTTGATTCAATTAATCTTATTAATTGAAGAATACCCAATCTCCATGGTCGATGTCCAACCTCAAGCCCCTGGAGCCCAAATAATTGGCCGAAATGAATATTTTGGAGAACCATTATAGCTCTACGCTTACCATGCAAATACAGTCCTTTCGTCTCCTTGAAAGAGGTGTAAGGCTAAGGATCTAATTTAAAATATTTAAAAACTGAAATCTAACTTATCTTACACCACCACAAGGATCTAAATCATGCATATATAGTGGATTAAGGTTAGTTTGTTACCTCTTGAGAAAAATCCATCCAAAGGTAGAAGAACAGCTTCCTTTCCCAAGAGGAAACTGCCACTGGTGTAGCTAGGCATGATCAACTTTTGATCAAGCAAACCACCTCAGAATTCAAAATAATCTGGACCAAATGAAAGTTGACTCAAAGAGGAGCATCCAGATATGAAATTCACCATAAAAATCTTTCGGAAAGACCTTGAATAGAGACCTCAAAGTTTATGCTGAAACGGGGGATCACCAAAGCAAGCAATCCGAAATTCGTCTTGCCTCTAATATCAAAGTCCACACACCTTTGGATAATAAATTCCTTCTCAATATAGCTGGAAAAATCAAGAAGGAAGAGAGCTAGGTTGAAGGCCGAAAATGGAAGGGAGGAAGAAGAGAGTGAAACCTCAACTCATGAGAGAATCACTTTTGGAGGGAATTTTTTGATCTAACAATTAGATGCAAAAAGTGTGATCTATTCTTTTTGTTGGATGACCTCCTCTATTTCTATATATAGAGGGAGGATGGTGTGATTCCAAGGTGGCATCACACCTTCCTCAAGAGGGGTTGCCAACTAAGCATGCGAACTTGCAAGCTTAATTTGAATTTTCCCTCCAAAACTCTTTCTTCCATTTAATTAAATTAAACACTTTAATTGAATTAAATATTGACTTAACATTTAAGTCACCAAACTTAACTCTTTAAGTTTGACTTGACCAATTGATAATCACGTGGTACCAAATTAAATTGACAATTAATTTAATTAGATCAATTTAACAATTAAATTGATGAAATCGAATGACTAAAGATTGCCTCAAGATTTCTTCCTCACATTTTTGGTTCTCTTGGAATTTTTCAAACACTTAGAAAATTACTCCTCATTATTTAGAATTTCCAATAGGCTTTTGTGTGTGACCTATTAGGTTCTACCGCTCATTGGACATGGGCTCACAACAATTATGACTTTAGAATATTATATATTCATGTTAGTTTAAAACTCCTTTTAAACTAATCGACTCATATTAATTAATCTCTATTAATTGAAGAGTACCCAGTCTCCATGGTTGATGTCCAACCTCAAGCCCATGGAGCCTAACAATTGGCCAAATGAATGCTTTTGGTGAACCATTCTAGCTTTACATATACCATGCAAATATAGTCCTTTTGTCTCCTATCTCCATGAAAGAGGCCTAGAGTAAGATATTTGTCGCCTCTCTAATAGCCTCAATGCTATGCATATATTTTTTATGTTTGATTCCTTTTGTGACCTCATCTTTAGAAAACTCCTTTTTTGATTATCGCACTGCTTTGGCTAGGGACTCTTTGTAATCGATCATTATAGAACACATAGGAGATGTACTCGCCCTTCACAAAGACGAGGAGTCGGATCCCATCTTGGATCTCATAAACCTTCATGTCTAAGTAGCTCATGCCTAACTACCACCAGAGCGCCCGCCAAGTGGCTAGGGAGGAGTTAAAGTATGAGGACCTAAACACAAGGTTATAATGGATCCTCAGGTCAAAGGACTAATTATATGCTCTAGCATAAGCTAGAGAACTAGCCACTACCGACTTGCCACTACGGTTGTCTAGTGGGATCTTTGGATGGGTCTCCAATGCCTTGTTCTCTAACAAGCACCCACTAATATGCACCCATATCCATATGGTTTGCTCATGGAACGGAGCAACATCCAACCTTTAGATTTTTTTCATGGTTTGTTCAAGTCTATCCGAATCTTAGATGCCCAATCTCTTAAGATCTATGACCTAGGATGTTTAATATCATCATCGTGTAAGACTTATTCCATGATCACCACTGAGCAAACTGACTAAGTCCTACAGTCTTATGTGATCTAAGGGCTTAACCATATGTCAGTGAACTAATATGAGCACAAGATGAAGATGGCCATTTAAGAATAATATCATCAAATCAAGATTGTATCACAATTGAAATAGTTTGTGCTAATCTTATTGGCTTGCTTGGTACTATTCCAACAATCTCCCACTTGCCCTAAAGCTAATTCCCCATAGTCTTAAGACCCATATTCTCAACATGTTCTTCGAAGACCTTTTGCATTTAGGGGTTAAGACAATAATTTTGCTATATTCTCTTTTGAGGCAACTATTTCCACTAGAATGTCGCCTCTACTTATGATCTCCTGGATCAAATAGTATCGCCTGAAAATGTGCTTGGATCGCTGATGAGATCTTAACTATTTGGCTTGTGCAACTGCACCGTTGTTGTCACAAAAGATAACCATAGGCTCAGACATGCTTGGCACTACATCCAACTCTTGGATGAAGTTTTTTGATCCCAACACTTTCTTTTGCAACTTTCGAAGCCGCAATGTATTCTGCTTCAGTGGTTGAATTGGCCATGGTGTCTTGTTTGGAACTCTTCCAACTAACCACAACGCCATTAATGCAAAATATAAATCTAGAGGTGGAATTTTGGTCGTCTACATTGAATTGGAAAACCGCTCAGGTTTCAATTCTCCATTTCCATATATAAAAAATAACTCCTTAGTTCTTCTCAAGTACTTAAGGATTGTCTTAAGAACTATCCAGTGACATTTACCGGGTTGGATTCAAAGTAGCTCGTGACATTCAAAGCGTGCGCTACATCCAGTCTTGTATATTGAACTGCATACATTATGCTCTCTATAGCGGACGCATACATTATGCTCCCTATAGCAGTCACATAAGATATGTGGGACATTCTCAGTCTCTCGTTGTTAGTCTTAGGGGTTACAAACTTAGAGAAATGAAGATCTTGTCCCAAGGGGATGAATCCTTTCTTGGATTCTTCCATAATAAATCACTTTAGTATTTTGTCAATGTACTGGGTTTGGGATAGCCCCAACATCCTCTTCGATCTATTTCTATAGATACGTATTCCTAATATGTAGGATGTTTCTCCAAATCCTTTACGGAGAATTATGTAGATAGCTATGCTTTAGTACACTCTAACATTTCTCTCTCGTTCTTAATGAGAAGAATGCCATCGACATAAAGCATAATAAACTATATACTACCTCCACTAGCCTTTGTGTACACACAAGGTCCATACACATTTTGACAAAGCCAAACGATTGGACTTTCTAATCAAAACGTATATTCTAAGTTTGGGACGCCTATTTGAGTCCATAAATGGATTTCTCAAGTTTACAAGCCCTTTGCTCACTCCATTTGGATGTAAAACCTTGTGGTTGCGTCATATAGATTTCTTCTTCAATGTCGCCATTGAGGAAAGCGGTTTTCACATCCATTTGCCATATCTAATAGTCATAATATGTGACTATGGCAAGTAAAATCCGAATGGACTTAGGCATTATGATCGGTGCAAAGGTTTCCTCAAAATCAATACTAGGTCTTTGAGTATAAAATTTTTCCACTAGTTGCACTTTACAGGTTACTACATCTCCATTGACTCTTAGCTTTTGCTCATAGATCTACTTGCAGCCAACAGGTACTATACCCTCCGGTGGATCTACCAAAGTCCATGCTTTGTTGGAGTACGTGGAATCCATTTCGGATTTCATGGTGTCAAGCCAAGGTCCCGAGTCTATGTCTAACATAGCGTCCTCATGGGTCTTCGGATTACTATTCGATTGGCTCGCCTCATGAAGAAATCCGAACCTTTTAGGTCGCTTCTTGATTTTATCCGACCTTTTCAGAGGTTATGTGTAAAGATCTTTGATGTTCACTTATTTCTATCGCTTGTGGGATTTGTTGATCATCTTGAATTTTATCAAATTCAACAACAATGCTTTTTCTATCAAATAGAAATTCTTTTTCCAAAAAGGTGGCGCTCCTTGAGACAAACACCATTTGTTCCGAGGGATCATAAAATAATAGTAACCCATAGACTTTCTAGTGTATCCCACAAACTTGTACAATGAGGATAGACTATCCAACTTATCTCTTACTAATCTCTTCACATAGGCGGGAAACTTTACCATATCACATCTCATGCAGTATCTTTGGCATCGACTTTGAGGGTACTATATTTAGTAGCCTCGCTGCCGTTACTAAGGTGTATCCCTGAAAAGATATAGGCACATTAGAGAAGCTCATCATGGAACGTACCATGTCCAACAAACTATGATTTCTCCTCTTAGCTGCTCTACTGAGTTGTGGTGTACCGAATGAAGTCTATTGAAAGAGGATCCCATTCTCTTTTAGATAATCCAAGAATTTGGCACTTCAGTATTCTTCCCTTCGATCCAATCGAAGAGCTTTAATACTAAGTCATTTTTTGCTTTTCTACTTCATACCAATACTCTTTGAACCTTTCAAAGGCTTCAGACTTGTACTTCATAAGATACACGTGTCCGAATTGGTAAAGGTAATGAACTAAGAATAGCCTCTTCTTTCACTAACTCTTAGTGGGCCACAAATATCCTTATAGATCAAATCTAAAAGACTTGTGGTTTGCTTCAATTGTCCTACAAAATGAGCCTTGGTCATTTTTCTCTTTAAACAAGACTCATAAGTAGGAAGCCCTCAATGCTACTAACATTTAGTGCTTTGAGAGCATCTAACTTGTTCATCCTATTTTTAAAAATATGCCTAAATCATGCATGCCAAAGAATGGCATATTCTTGGATATCTAACTTTCTTACGTTGTTGAATGTGCATTTGTGATGGTTGGGAATCCAAAAATATATAATTGTTTGTTAAGTGTACCTTGAGCAACTAAAGAACCCATTCGTTAATGCCTTCAATTTTCTATTTGATATAGAAGGATCGAATCCTTTGCTATCCAAAACGGGAATTGAATTAATATTCTCAACAATATATGGTACATAATAACAAGGGTTCAATACAATTATGGAATTCCCTTAGTCTAACTTATTATACGCCTTTGGCTTTGGCCGCAACTCTTGCTCCTTAGCTAAGTCAGTAGATCATATCTACATTACTGAGTTTTATTCTTCTTTCTATTCTTTGTAATAAATTACAAAGATAAGAACCACCTGCGATATCATATATCCACGAGGAAGAATATATCATTAAATTTACTTCAATAAAGTAAATACCCTTCTCAATGGGTGGCAAAAGTAATTTTTCTTTTTTTGCAATACCACTTCCAATGGCCTATCTTGCCAAAGTAGAAACAACTAACATCGATTTTATCCTCTATAATCTTGTTGATTCCTCTAGATACCTTTAATGGTTTCTTTCCCTTGGATGAAGAACTTTTCTTCCTTTTACCTCCCTATCCAGCACCCCTAGGGCCTATAGACTTGGAGGAGGAAACAAATGTCAAAGGTTTGCCCTTGTCATGGTAGTCTCCTTCTAGATCAACACTTTGATCAATAAAACTTGGCGAGGATGTGAGGATCAAATCCTCCTAGAGATCATTGTCCATCACTGCTTCCAAGTTTAAAAGCTTCTTCAAGCCTAATCATCTTTATACCGTAGTCAATGACACATGACTTCTCATCTATCCTAAATTGAAAAATCTCATTTGACATCATGAACTTCTCATACCTTGCTTGGTTTACAACTCTTGTAAACTTAAGCCAAGGTATTATTCATGTGTCCTTGAGATTTTGAAGTTTGTAGATGCCAACAAGATATACTGGGATATGACGATCCTTAACCTAATCTGTGCACCTTTCATGTATCACTTGATCTACATTAATCCCAATGGGATAAAGGGCAACATGATATAGGACATTTATCTATTTCTCGAAAGCTAGAATGAATTTTTTTTTAGGTTAAGTTAATCGTGGAAGTTCGGCTTGATTGGTTTATTGGTTTCCAAAAAAATATTAAGTAGATTTTAGCCATTCTTGAGATTCCACAAATCATCAAAGGTGAAAAAAGAATATAAGCATGTGATTGAAATTTGACATTGAAAACATGTTTATGGTTTTTCAAGCATATTTGTTTCCCACCATTTTATCAAATCCTTCACCCTCTAGAAGAATTCGGGAAATCTCATTTCCTAGTTAGAGTCAAGACTCCAAAGACTTACAAGTGGACTTGCAAATGGACCCCCCTGACTGAGTGCCATCCATGAACAATCTAAGAATAAGTAACACGTGCTAATTGAATCACATGTAACTCTTGATATATTTTGCCTTACTTTTCATGTAAAAACCACAACTCGTGCGACATATATACTACTAAGTGTTAAGTTAAACATACCAATCATACTTCGATTCAAGATCGGTTCACAACATCCCCTGTGACCGAGTGCCAATGTATGGGAAGCCTTCAATTAAAGGTACATCATATGCTAAGTATATCCTCATAGCTTTCCCTTGGAGGAAGAACTTTTCTTCCTTTTATCTCACTTTCTAGCACCCCTAGGGCCTATAGACTTGGAGGAGGAAACAAATGTCAAAGGTTTGCCCTTGCCATGGTAGTCTCTTTCTAGATCAACATTTTGATCAATCAAACTCGGTGAGCATGTGAGGATCTAATCATCATGGAGATCATTGTTCATCACTCTGTCAAAGTAGAAAAAAGCTTCTCCAAGCCTAATCATCTTTAGACCTGTAGTTGATGACACATTACTCAGCATCCATCCTTAGCTTGTAAAATATCCTATGACACCATGAATTTCTCATACCTTGTTTGCTTTGTAACTCTTGTGTCTTTGAGAATTTTAAAGTTTGTAGATGCCGTCATAAGACTATAGGATAGGACAATCCTAAACCCAATTTATGAAATTTTCACGTGTCCCTTGATCTACTTTAATCCCCAAGGGATTAGGAGCACCTTGATATAGGACATATATCCACTTCTAGAAATCTAGAACGATTTTTGAGGTTAAGTCAAATGTGGAAGTTTAGCCTGGTTGGTTTATCGATTTTCAAAATGACGTTGAGTAGAACATTAAGCCATTCTTGAGATTTCACAAATCCTCAAAGGTGAAAAAGAGAATAAGAATGTGATTGAATTTGATATTACAAACCATGTTCATCGTC
Organism: Jacaranda mimosifolia; assembly: GCA_018894105.1. Lineage (NCBI taxonomy): Eukaryota > Viridiplantae > Streptophyta > Magnoliopsida > Lamiales > Bignoniaceae > Jacaranda > Jacaranda mimosifolia. The sequence continues at coordinate 23,316,324 of CM032121.1, forward strand.
AAGCATGTTTTCCTTCCACTATTTTATCAAAATTTTCACCTCCAAGAAGAATTCGAGAAATCATATTTCCTAATAAGAATCAAGATCCCAAGGACTTGCAAGTGGACCCCCGTAACTGAGTGCCATCCACAAGCAATCGATGGGTAAGCAACTTTTGTTAATTGCATTTCATGCAACTCTTGATATATTTTGCCTCACTTTTCACATAAACCTACGTAACCGTGTGCCATCTATGGTACTAAGTGTTAAGTCAAACCTACCAATTAATCTTTGACTCAAGATATGCACCACATCATCCCCTACAACCGAGTGCCAATGTGTGGGCGTTCCTAAGTCAAAGTGCACCTTATGCTAAGTGCATGCTCACAACTTTCCTCCTAAGTGTACCCCCTGAACCGATTGCCATCACACAAAAATGGTAGCATCGTCATGGCATACAATATTGGTAGAAGGCTTGGATTAATTAAAACTCTATTAATTTATATCCATTTTGACTTAATATTTGAAAAACACTTAGATATTCTAAGTTGAGAGTTTTTGCTTGCAAAGATCTCATCATTTTATCTTCTTATTTAGGTTTTCTATATCCTAAACATGCATCTCATACAACAATAAGATATAGAAAGCATAAAAAAAGTAAATGTGCCTAGCATGCTCCTAGGGTGGGATGACCATAAGCCTAACCAAGTGGTGCACTTAGAGCCATAGGTGCACCACCTAGTTGATTTTAGGTGGGTTGATTAAATTTAGCTATTACATGAGTGTATCCCAATCATTCATGGCTCTTCAAAAAACTCCATGTCTCCATGGCCTCTTTTGCACCATGCAACTTTTACTGAGAAGAAAATCCTCATTCTTAGTGATTCTATTCGCATAATATTTACAAGATAGAAATAAAGAAACATGGAAGCTTCAATTTAATACAACCCATTTCAACAACTTGAAACAAATAAAATTAATATTAAAGGCTCATTATCATCCTTATTCATTCATCATACATTCAAAAATTAAATGAACAATAAATAAATCTAGAATTAACAATTAATTCTAACAATTAAATGCTTATCTCGTAAACAAATAATTGAATAAGCATAACATTTATGCCACAATTGGAAGATAAACTTTAACCAATTTTTAAAAGTATTAACAAATGTCAAACATAATTGTGAGGACTTGCACAACATTTGTGCATCTAATATGTGTGGTGCAAAAATATTTGAAGCACAAAAAGAGTTGGAAAATAGTCTCAAAGCTCACCAAAATCCCAAGCATGGGGCTCCCGCCCAGCTTGGGTAGGCCGCGTGCCCAGCCAGCGCTCGACAACCCCTATTTTGAGGTTTCAAGATGTGCCAAGCCATGTTTTTACTGAACTTTCATACACCAATAATTTTAGGACATGCTCCCAACATTTAAACACACATAATAGATGAATTTGCAGATTCAAAACACGTTTTAAAAGTGTAAATTCATGTGCTCAAACATGCTTTAAAAAAGTAGAAAAAGGCTATAATCATATTGTATAAAATCTTCCAATAAAACACCAATCAAATTGGATCCAAAAATGACCAAAACTCTTTTGATAAATCATCAACATGCTATATCAACATACAACATCAATTAATGCTAAATCAACATTCAACATTAATAGCTATGAATTAAAACATACTAATCATATGAATCAACACTTAAAACACATATTAACTGTTTTCAATTAATAAATCTAGGAGCCACACAAATCACATCCAAACACTTCAATGTAGCATATGAATTTAGAATTTGGTGATAATGATCAATCCATCACATGAATCAATCATCAACAAAAAAATCCAAATCTAAGCATGATTTTGGCTCTGATCCACTTGAAAGCAAGTAAGGCACTAAGATCCAATTATTAAAACTTCAAAAGCTAAATAAACTAGTGCTTACATGCTAACTTGGATCAAATCTTGCTAATATTCAGATTTAGATAGAGTGATACCTTGAAATGCTAAAATCCAAGGAGAAAGTGGTGAACTTTTCACCAATCCAGAATCCGCCAGAAACTGCGCAGTAGGAATAGTGCAATTTTTAACCTTATTAAAACTCCTCCAAAATTCACGAAACAAATACTGAAACCTCTCAACACCTTGGAGGAAACACAGTAAAAAACTAACCTATTTGCCTCTATTGATATGATCCACACTCCAATTAGATCTTCTAAAATCTCTAGTCTATAAGCTGGAATAAGACCAAAGATAGGCTATGGTGGAGACCAATTTTAGGTAGGGAAGAAGAAGAAGAAGAGAGCAAAGCTTTCAACACATGAATATAATGCTTGCAAGAAGTTTTGGAGGGAATTGCAAAGAATCTAATTCTTTACACCTTTTGACATAATGACTGATCATCTCTCTATATATCTATATATAGATGCTGAAAGGTGTGATCCAAGGTGGTATCACACCTTCTGGGGGAGGGGAGCGGCAGCCAAGTTGCATTGCCAAAGTGGCAAATGCATATTTAAATCCAATTTGAATTTCATGTGCATTTTAATTACATTTGAAATCTACTTTCAAGCTAATTAAAATGCTAATTCAAATGAACATTTCATTTGAATTTCTCCTCCAAAATGTGTTCTTCCCATCCATTAATTAAATTAAATATTTTAATTTAATTAATTAACCTTTTACTTAACTCTTAAGTCAAACAAGCTCAACTCTTAAGCTCGATTTTTGTTAACTTAACTCTTTAAGTTAACTTGACCAATTGATGGTCATATTGGCACCAAATAATTAACTGCTTAATCATTGGTCTAATTTAACTCCTTAAATTAATTAATTAATTTAACACTTAAATTAATTAAGGCAAAATTGACCTTCAAAATTGACACCACTTTTGTATATGACCCAATAGGTTCTACCATTCATTGGACACGGGCTCACAACTCCTTATGACTTTTGAATATCATATATTCATTTTAGTTTAAAACACTTTTAAACTAATTGACTCGATTCAATTAATCTCATTAATTGAAGAGTACTCAATCTCCATGGTCCATGTCCAACTTCAAGCCTATGGAGCCCAACTAATTGGCCGAAATGAATATTTTGGAAAACTATTATAGCTCTACACTTACCATGCAAATACGGTCTTTCCGTATCCTATATCCCTAAAGAGGCCAAGGGCAAGATATTTGTTGGCTTCCTAATAGTTTTGGTACTATGTTTCTATTCTCAATGTTTGATTCCTTTGTGTGACCTTATCTTTGAAAAACTCATTTTCCAAATTGCCACACCACCTTGCACAAGGATTTCTAGGAATCGATCATTGTAGACTACATAGAGGATGCACTCGCCCTTCACAAAAGTGAGGAGTCGGATTCTATATTGGATCTCACAAACCTCCATGCCAAGCTCATACCCTACCTCCACTATAAAAAAATATGCTTTTTACTATGGCTAATTATGTGTAGTATAAAGTTATTAAGTGTAGTAAAAAGTTATTAACTACACTTGTGCTACACTTTTCTAGCCGTAGGCATTGCGAGCGAGGTAAAAGCTTCACTACACTTTTTTAATCGTGGTAATTGACTTTTGCTATGAAATTATCTTCAATTACTACAAATTTAATATGTGTTAAAAGCTATCAAATACACCACTATCTTTTACTACAATAAAAAAAGTGTAGTATATAGTAGTTAATTGCCACAATTTGAAAATTGTAGTAAATACTTAAATTATTTTTCACCACAATTAAATGTAGTAAAAACAAATTAATTTGGGGAGCTTACTTTTTTATTTATATACACATGGATAGTAGGAGCTTATTAGGACTTGAACTCTTGACCTTATTCTTGTGTGTGTGAAAGTAATGCCACTACGCCAATGATTATTGTGTTATTAATTAGCTAAATTAATATATTTGATTACTTAATCAACGTTTTTTAACAATAAAAGTTGTTGGAGACAAATATTTATTTTGCCTCAAAATTTAGATTTTCTTACTGTTTTGGGAAACTTTGCTAGTTAGGAAAATTAAGTATTTGGTTAATTAATCAGTTTTTTAATAATAAAAATTAGAGGAAATTTTTTATTTTACCTCTACTTTTATTAATTAAGACCATGAGTAGTTAGGAATTTTTTAGGGGTTTAATTTGTTAATTTAGAATTTAATTAATTAATATTTTAATAATAAAAATTGGAAGCAATTTTTTAATTTACCTTGAATATTATTTATTAAGCGTTACTTCCAACATATTTTTCTTGTTTCCTAGTGAATTTTTTTTATATTTAAGATCTTAATCTTTGCCTTCAAATTTTCACAAGTTCCGTTGTTTTTACTTCACTAATGAAGAAGTATGGTTAATTCATTAACTTTTTGCTACAATTTATGTAAAATTGTAGTAAATGTACAATATTATTCACCTCATATAAAAATTGAAGTAAATAAGTATATTTTTTGCTACGATAAGATGAAGTGTAGTATTTAATATAACTTTTAGCACACATTTGGAATTTTATACTACAATAGTAAAGTCATAGCAAATAATCCTTTTTTACCACATTATTTTTAGTAAAGTAAAAAATATTGTAGCAAAAAGCATGTTTTTTTGTAGTGATCAAGGAAAAGTGAAAGCTTGAGGACCAAACACAAGGTTACCATGGATCCTTAGATCAGAGGACTAATAATATACACTAGCTAAGCTGGAGAACTTGCCACTATGGCTATCTAGTGGATTCTCTGGTGGGCCTTTAGTGTTCTCTAACAAGAACCCACTAACATACACCCATATCTCATATGGTTGCTCATGGAATGGAACAATATCAAACTTTTGGATTTATGCATCGTTAGTGCAAATCTATCTGGATCTTAAATTCCCTATCCCGTAAGATCTTACGACTTGGAAGATTTAAAATCACGACGTTGTGAGACTTATTCCATGGTCACCAAACCAAGTCCCGTAGCCATGAGTGATCTAGGGGCTTTATCCAAATGCAGGTGAAGTAATAAAGAGCATAAGATGAAGATGGTCATATAAAGAATATCATTCAATCAAGATTGTTTTACAATGAAATAGCTTTTACAAGGCCAATCAAATTGGCTTGCCGCATACTATTCCAACACCTAGGGGGGTTTCAGTTTTGGTTGAGCCTTCTGTACATTTACCTCAACTGAAATTGTAAAGCATCGCCAAGCTTCCTTCATATTGCATAGATGTTTGCTCATCCCGGTGGTAGTCGAAAACTTAACCTTCATATAATAGGTCGGGATAATAGCACGGAAGTTGTTCAGTGCTGGTTGACCGATGATAGCATTATAAGCAAATAGTGTGTCGACGACCAGATAGTTGGCCATGAGAGTTCCCTGCTGAAGGGCCTCCCCTAAATGATGTGGACAGGTTTATAGATCCTTCAAGGATCATCTCTGACCCCCCGAATCAGACTAGCAGGGTGCGGATAGGCTCGAATTTCAACTTGCCCAATTTCATTCTCTTCAAGGTCGATAAGAAAATGATGTTGGCGGAGCTTCTATTGTCAACCAATATTTTTCTAACCTCAAAGATTGCTATTTCGATAGATACTACCAAGGGGCAATCTAGCTTGTTGTTGGCCCTTTAATTCTCGATGTGGAAGAGGTCAGCATCGGAGAAAGAGATTAGCTCCACGTTGGTCGAGAGCTGGAAGATAATTTCACTAGAGAAAGATTTGGTCAATTCTAGTCTTCGTTAGTTCTGCCTTCTAGCTGACTTTGAGTCTCCCTTAGTTGGGCCTCCCGCGATAGTGTCAATTACTCCTCTGATGGGTGGGTGGGGATCATGGGCAGGTATCTTTCCTTTATCTTCTTTCCTCAGGCTAATCGACCTTTCTCTATGAAGAGTTTTTTAGTTATGGCTGTTTCTTGTCTAGCTTTCTCATCGACAAACTTCTTCAAGTACCCTTGTAAAATGAGTCTTTCAATCTCATCATGAAGATTGCGACAATCCTCTTTGTTGTGGCCCTTCTGCCTATGGAAGTGATAATACTTCTTAAACCTCTTAATTGCTTCTGTCTTAATCAACTTCCTAGGCTTTTTAAGGAGGTTGTCGTGTTAAATAGCAAACAACACCTCCTTTCTGGCAGTGTTGAGAAGTGTATAATTGTGGAAACATTTGATTGGAGATCGATAACCATCTTTATGTTGTATGTCATCTTTCTCCTTTCCTTTCTTCTTCTCGCTGTCAGGGTTGCCATATTTGAGTCTTTCATGCTTTCTTATGTTACTTGTATTTGGATGATGCCCTTAGATCACATATAACTACGGGACTTTGGATGGTGATCATGGAATAAGTCTTATATGATTGTGATCTTAAATCTTCCAAGTCATAGGGTTTTATGAGATAGGGCACCTAAGATCCGAGTAGACTTGCAATAACGATGTATAAATCTGAGAGTTAGATATTGCTCCATTGCATGAGCAATCTGTATAGGATAGAAGTGCATGTTAGTAGGTGCTTGTTAGAGAATAAGGTACTGAAGACCCTTCGAAGAGTCCACTAGATAGTTGTAGTGGCAAGTCGGTAGTGGTAAATTCTCCTGCTTATGCTAGTGCGTATTATTAGTCCTCTAACCTAAGGATCCAAGGTAACCTTGTGTCTGGTCCTTATGTTCTGACTTTTCATTGACCATTTAGTAGGTCTTTCGGGTTGAGGTTGGGTATGAGCTACTTGGCATGGAGATTTGTGAGATCTAGGATGGAATTCTAGTCCTCGCTTTTGTGAAGGGCGAGTGCATCTCCTATATGTTCTATAATGATTGATTCCAAGAAATCCTTGCACAAGGTGGTGTGATAATTTGGAAAAGGAGTTTTCCAAAGGTGAGATCACACAAGGGAATCGAACATTGAGAATAGAGACATAGTATTGAGGCTATTGGGGAACCACCAAATATCTTGCCATAGGCTTTTTTTGGGAGATAGGAAATGGAAGGACCGTATTTGCATGGTACAGTAGAGTTATGATGGTTCCCCAAAATATTTATTTTGGCCAGATGGTTGGGCTCCATGGGCTTGAGGTTGGGCATTAACTATGAAAATTGGGTACTATTCAATTAATGAGATTAATTGAATTGAGTTGATTGGTTTAAAAGGAGTTTTAAACTAAAATGAATATAAGATATTCAAAAGCGACAAAGAGTTGTGAGATCTTGTCCGATGAATGGTAGAACATTTTTGGTCACACAAAAAAGCCAAATAGTTTCCAAAATTGGTAGAGCAATTTTCTAAGTGTTAGAAAAATCACCCTTTGGTGACCGATTTTCAAGGGTCCAATCCAATGGTCAATTTTGATTTGATTAATTTAAGTGTTACATTAATCAACTAATTTAAGCATTAAATTAGATCAATAATTAAGGAGTTAATTATTTGGTACCATGATTAACCATCAATTAGACAAGTTGACTTAAAGAGTTGAGTTCACTAATTTAAGCTTAAGAGTTAAGCGTGTTTGATTTAAGAGTTAAATCAAAGGTTAGTTAATTAAATTAAAGTGTTTAATTTAATTAATGGGAAGAATAATTTTTGAGGGAAAATTTAAATGAAGTGTTCATTTAAATTAGCATCTTAATTAATTTGGAATTAGATTCTAAATGAAATTGAAATGCACATGACATTCAAGTGATACTTGAATTTGAATTTTGCCAACTTGGCGTGCCACTTGGGTGGTCACCTTGACGAAGGTGTGATGCCAACTAGCATCACACCTTCTACCCTCTATATAGATGTAGAGTGCAAGCAAAAATTGAATTAAGCATTGCTGAAAAGTGAGAGAATTAGATTCTTGCATTTTCTCCAAAATCTCTCTCTCTCCCTCTCTCTTTCTCTATCTCCATGCATTGCATCATGTGTTGAAGCTTTGCATTTCTTCTTCTTCCCAACCTAAAAATTTGCCTCATTTACCTCATTTTCTCCTCTCTAACTCCAGCTTCTAGTGAGGGGAAATTAGAAGATTATTTGGTGTGTGGATCATATCAATAGAGACAAGGCACTTGACTTGGTCGATTTTGGAGATTCACTTGCAATAGCTTCCGGTTGGAGATTTTTTATGGAACGATCCAGAAGGATTTTTTACTTCAATTTTTCACAGTATCTTTCTTTGTTTGTAGAGGTGTTCTAGATTTAATTTTGTGATTTTGGGAGCAGTATAGCCAAGGCAAAGATTGCCATCTTTCCGTCGTGCCAGTTCCAGATAATTTCTAGATTCGTGAGAAATAGTTGATCTTCTCCTTATTTTTAAGCTACAAGAGGTAATTCTTCATCCTAATCCAGATCTATAGCACGAGTAGATCCTTGACAACTCAAGTAGCTTAATTATTTTTAAGCTAATGAAGTTTTGATTTATGGATCCTAATTCTACTCTTACCTTCACATGACTGTATGGAATACACTCATGTAATAGCTAGATTTAATCAACCACCTAAAATCAACTAGGTGGTGCACTTATGGCTCTAATGCACCACTTGGTTAGGCTCATGGTCATTCCACCCTAGGAGCATGCTAGGCTTATTTACTTATTTATGCTTTCCATATCTTATTAATGTATGAGATGCACGGTTAGGATATAGAAAACCTAAATAAGAAGATAAAATGATGAGATCTTTGCAAGCAAATACCATCTACTTAGATTGTCTAAGTGCTTTTCAAATAGTAAGTCAAAATGGATATAAATTAAAAGAGTTTTAATTAATCCATGAACTCTACCAATAATATGTGGCATGATGATGCCACAATTATTTGTATGATATCTCACGAGTCGTGGGTCACACTTATAGTGGAAAGTTGTGACCATATACTTTGCATATGATGCACCTTTGATTTGGGAACGTCCATGCATTGTCACATGAGTTGTGGGATGTTGTGGTGCCTATCTCGAATTAAAGTTTGATTGGTAGGTCCAACTTAACACCTAGTAGTGTGGATGTCTCACGAGTAGTGGGTCCACATAAAAAGTAAGGTAAAACATATCAAGAGTTGCTTGAGATGCAATTAGCAAAAGTTACTTACCTTTCAATTGTTTGTGGATGTCTCACTAGTCGTGGGTCCACTTGCAAGTCCTTGGGATCCTAATTCTCACTAGGAAATATGATTTCCTAAATTCTTCTCGAGGGTGAAGAATTTGATAAAATAGTGGGAGAAAAACATGCTTGAAAGACCATAAACATGTTTTAATATCAAATTCAATCACATGCTCATTCTTTTTTTCGCCTTTGATGATTTTGAAATCTCAAGAATGGTTTAATGTTTCACTCAACGTAATTTTGGAAACCAATAAATCAATTGGGCCAAACTTTCACGATTGACTTAACCTCAAAAATTGTTCTAGATTCATAGAAGTAGATATTTGTCCTACATCATGTTGCTCCTAATCTCATGGGGATTAATGTAGATCAAGAGATACGTTAAAAGTTCACAAATTGGGTTTAGGATCATCATATCCTATAGTCTCATGATGGCATCTACAAACTTTAAAAGTCTTAAAAACACATAAATAGTACCTTGGTTAAAGTTTACAAGATTGTAAAGCAAATAAGGTATGAGAAGTTCATGTTGTAAGAGGAGATTTTTCAAGCTAGGATGGATATGAAATTATGTATCATCTACTACAGTCTAAAGATGATTAGGCTTGGAGAAGCTTTTTCTACTTGGATGTAGTGATGGACAATGATCTCCATGAGGATTTGGTCCTCACATCCTCGCTGAGTTTTATTGATTAAAGTGTTAATCTAGAAGGAGACTACCGTGATAAGGGCAAACCTTTGACACTTGTTTCCTTCTCCAAGTCTATGGGCCCTAGGGGTCTTACAATCGGAGGTAAAAGGAAGAAAAGTTATTCCTCCAAGGGAAAATGACTATTAAAGGCATTCGGAGGAGTCTAGAAGATTATAGAGCATATAGTCAGTATTATTAGTTTCTACTTTGGCCAGATAGGCCATTAGAAGCCATTATGCGAGGAATACCTTGCAACCCTTTGGAAGGGTATGTACTTTATTAAAGTGCATTTAAGAATAAATTCTTCCTTATGGATATCTTATATTGCATGTGGTTCTTATCTTTGTAAGTTGTTACAAAGAATAAGAAAGAAGAATATAACAAAGTGATGTGGATATGATCCACCGTTTTGGCTAAGAAGCAAGAGTTGTGACCAAAGCTAAAGGTGTATAATAAGTTGGACTTAGAGATCTCCATAATTATATTAAACCCTTACTATAATATGCCATATATTGTTGAGAACATTACTTCAAATTCTTGTTTTGGATAGTGAAGAATTTGATCATTTTATATCAAATGGGAGATCGAAGACATTAAAGAATCGATTCTTTAATTGGTTTTGGTACACTTAACAAAGGATTATACATATTGGATTCTCAACCATCACTAATGCGCTTTCAACAAAGTAAGAAAAATTAGATATCCAAGAAAATGCCATGTGATGACATGCAATACTTAGGCATATCTATAAAAATAAGATAAGCAAGTTAGAAGATCTCAAAGCATTAAATGTTAGTGGTATTGTGGATCTTTCTACTTGTGAATCATGTTTAAAGGGAAAAATGACAAAGGCTCCTTTTATAGGACAAACGGAGCACTCCACAAGTCTTTTAGATTTGATCCATACGGATGTTTGTGGACCACTAAGGGTTAGTGTGAGATGAGGCTATTTCTACTTCATCACCTTCATTGATGATTATAGTCAGTTCAGATAAATGTATCTTATGAAGAACAAGTCCAAAGCCTTTGAAAAATTCAAAGAGTGTAGGAATGAAAAGGAAAAGCAATTAGGGCTAAGTATTAAAGCTCTTCAACTGGATCGAAAGGGAGAATACTTGAACACTGAATTCTTAGATTATCTAAAGGAGAATGAGATTCTCTCTCAATGGACTCCACCCAGCATACCCCAAGATAATGGAGTAGCCGGGAGGAGAAACCCTACTTTGTTGGACATGGTACATTCCATGATGAGTTTCTTCAATGTGCTTATATCTTATAGGGGATACGCCTAAAAGGCGACAATGAAGTTACTAAGTGTAGTACCTTCAAAAGTCCATACCAAAGATGCCGCATAAGATGTGGCATGGCAAATCACCCTCTTACCAATATTTCAAGGTTTGGGGATCTCTCGCCTACGTGAGGTGGACAGTGGAAGATAAGTTGGATAGTAGATTCACCTTGTGCAAGTTTGTGGGATACCCAACAGAGTCTCTAGGTTATTACTTATATGATCCCTCAGAACAAAAGGTGTTTGTTTCAAGGAACGCCACTTTTTTAAAAAACAAAGAATTTCTATAAGATAAGAAAAGGCATTATTGTTGAGCTTGGTGAAGTTCAAGATGATCATCAAATCCTACAAGCGGTAGAAACGAATATATATCAAAAAGCCTCACACACAACCTCTAAGAAGGTTGGACCGAATCAAGAAGCAACCCGAAATATTTGGATTCCTTCATGAATCGATTCAATCGGATAGTGATCCAAAGACCCATGATGAAGCTATGTTGGATATAGATTCGGGACATTGGCTTGAATCTATGAAATTTGAAATAGACTCCATGTACTTAAACAAAGTATGGAATTTAGTAGATCTACCAAAGGGAATGGTTCTCGTTGGTTGCAAGTGGATCTATAAGCAAAAGCTTGGAGTAGATGGAAAGGTAGTGATTTTTTAGGTGCGACTAGTGACAAAACGTTACACTCAAAGACCTGGTATCGATTTCAAGAAAACCTTTTCACTGGTCACTATGCCTAAGTCCATTCGAATTCTACTTGCCATAGCCACATATTATGACCATGAGATATGGCAAATGGATGTTAAGATTGCTTTCCTCAATGGAGATATTGAAGAAAAAAACTATATGGAGCAACCACAAGGTTTTACATCTAAGAGGAGTGAGCAAAAGGTTTGCAAAATCCAGAGATCCATTTATGGACTTAAACAAGTGTCCCAAAGTTGGAACATACATTTTGACAAAACGATCAAATTGTTTGGCTTTGTCAAAAATATGTATGAACCATGTGTGTACAAAAAGGTTAGTGAGAGTTCAGTACAATTTATTATGCTTTATGTCAATGACATCCTTTTCATTAGGAATAAGGTAGGAATGTTAGAGTGAACTAAAGCATGGTTATCTACACAATTCTCCATGAAGAATTTAGGAGAAGCATCCTACGTATTGGGAATACGTATCTATAGAAATAGATCTGGGAGGATGCTGGGGCTATCTTAAACCCCGTACATTGACAATATACTAAAGGGGTTTAGTATGGAAGATTCCAAGAAGGAAGAGAAATAAAGCATGTCCTACATACCTTATGCCTCCACTATTGGTAGCATAATGCATTCAATTAAATAAACTAGACCATATATGGCACACTCGCTAAGTGTTACGAGTAAGTTCTAATTCAATCCTAGTAAGAGTCACTGGATAGCCATTAAAGCAATCCTTAAGTATTTGAGAAGGACTAAGGACTTATTTTTGGTAACGTTAATGGAAAATTTAAACTAGAAAGGTTTTTGGGCTCAAGTTTCCAATCCAATGTAGATGACCTAAAATCCACTTGTGGATTTATATTTTGCCTTAATGGCGGTAGGGTGAGCTAGAAGAGTTCTAACAAGACACCACAATCAAGACTACCACTAAGGTGAAATAATTTATGGTCTTGGAAACCAAAAGATGAGGTATTTGGATAAAAACTCCATCCCAGAGTTGGATATAGTGCCTAGCGTGTATGATCCCACAATTATTTTTGAAAGACAATTTTGGACTTGAGCAAGATCTCATCAGTGATCCAAACACAGTAAATGTGTTATCATTTAATATATGATATCATTTGATAGAGACGACAACAGAGTGGACAAAGTTGCCTCAGAAAAGAATTTAGCAAAACCACTGTCTAAACCTCTAATGCAAAAGGTCCTTAAAGAACATCTTGAGATGATGGGTCTCAAGGCCATGGGGCATTGACTTTAGGGCAAGTGGGAGATTGTTGGAATAGTGCCTAGCAAGTGAATTAGATTGTCTTGTAAAATCTATTTCCTTGTAAAAGAATCTTGATTGAATGATATTCTTTATATGGCCATCTTCATCGTATGCTCTTTAATACTTCACTTGTATATTGATGAATCCCTTAGATCACTCTTGACTATAGGATTGGGTTCATGACCATGGAATAAGTCTCATGCATTCGTGATCTTAAATCTTTCGAGTCCTAGGATCTTACGCAACAGGATATCTAAAATCTAGATAGACTTGCACTAATGATGCATAAATCTAAGAGTTGGATATTACTCTATTCCATGAGCAACCGTATGAGATATATGTGCATGTTAGTAGGTGCTTGTTAGAGAACAAGGCACTAAAGGCCCACCAGAGAATCCACTAGATAGTCGTATTGGCAAGTCGGTAGTGGCAAGTTCTCTAGCTTATGCTAGTGCATATTATTAGTCCTCTGACCTGAGGATCCGTGGTAACCTTGTGTCTGCTCCTCATGCTTTGACTCTTCTTTGGCCACTTAGCGGGTCTTTCAAGTTGAGGTTGGGTATGAGGTACTAGGCATGGAGGTTTGTAAGATCCAAGATAAAATTCGACTCCTCGCTTTTGTGAAGGGCGAATGCATCTCTTATGTATTCTATAATGATCGATTTCAAGAAATCCTTGCGCAAGGTAGTGTGACAATTTGGAAATTGAGTTTTCTAAAGATGAGATCACATAAGGGAATCGAACATTAGGAATAGAGACATAGCATCAAGGCCATTAGGGAGCCGACAAATATCTTGCCCTAGGTCTCTTTCGGGAGATAGGAAATGGAAGGACCATATTTGCATGGTAAGCATAGAGCTATAATAGTTCTCTAAAACATTCATTTCAGCCAATTAGCTGGGCTCCATGGGCTTGAGGTGGGACATCGACCATGGAGATTGTGTACTCTTCAATTAATGAGATTAATTGAATCAAGTCGATTAGTTTTAAAGTGTTTTAAACTAAAATGAATATATGATATTCAAAAGTCACAAGGAGTTGTGAGCCTATGTCCAATTAATGGTAGAACCTATTGGGTCACATACAAAAGCCAATTAGCTTCCTAATTAATGGAGGAAATTTTCTAAATGTTAGAAAATATCTCCTACTGAACCGATTTTAAGGTATCAATTTTAAAGGTCAATTTTAGCTTGATTAATTTAAATGTTAAATTAATCAACTAATTTAAGGAGTTAAATTAGGCCAATAATTAAGGACTTAACTATTTAGTGCCAATATGACCATCAATTGGTCAAGTTGACTTAAAGAGTTAAGTTAACAAAATTCAAGCTTAAGAGTTGAGCTTGTTTGACTTACGAGTTAAGTCAAAGATTAATTAATTAAATTAAATTATTTAATTTAATTAATGGGAAGAATAGATTTTGGAGGGAAAATTCAAATGAAAATTTCATTTGAATTAACATTTTAATTTGCTAGAAATTAGATTTCAAATATAATTAAGATGCACATGAAATTCAAATTGGATTTGAATTTGCATTTAGCACCTTGGCAATGCAAGCGGCTGCCCACCTTGAGGAAGGTGTGATGCCAACTTGGCATCACACCAACCTCACCCTATATATAGATATGGTAGGTGTGTGGATTGCATATTACTGAACGTGTGAAAGAATTAGATTTGTTTGCAAATTTGCTCCAAAACCTCTTGCAAGCATTGCATTCATGTGTTGAAAGCTTTGCTCTCTTTTTCTTCTTCTTCTTTTTCCCTATCTAAAATCGGCCTCCACCATAGCCTATCTCTGGTCTTATTCCAACTTATAGACTAGAGATTTTAGAAGATCTATTTGGTGTGTGGATCATGTCAATAGAGGCAAACAAGTTAGTTTGCTACGATTTGGAGATCCACCTACACAAGGTTTGATTTGGCAAAATTTTCCAGGGAGATCCAAAAAGATTTTTTATCCTAATTTTTTACTGTATTTCCTCCATGGTGTTGAGAGGTTTTGGTATTTTTATCTTTATTTTTGGAGCAGTTTTGACATGGATAAAAATTGCTCCATTCTTGCTGCGCAGTTTCTAGCAGATTCTGGATTGGTGACACCACTTTCTCCTTGGATTTTGGCATTTCAAGGTAACATTCTATCTAAATCTGAATTTTAGGCATGATTTGATCCTATTTAGCATGTAAGCATTAGTTTATTAAGATTTTGGAGTTTCTATAATTGGATCCTAGTACCTTACTTGCTTTCATAGCTAAGGTACTCTGACGCTCAAGTCAGTATAATCGACTAGGAAACAAAGCAGCAGAGTGAGGGCTTTCAATGATAAAGAGCATACCTTGCTAAAGGCTAGCAATAGGGTAATTATAGCCTTCCCAATGTGGTTGATATGTATATAGTGCCCTTATTGCATGGGAAGGGTTTTTATCTTGGCTTGAAGACCTTTATGCTTTCTCCAACTTGTGTACTATTCTAAGTGGTGCTGCCTTTAACTACCTAGGATAAGGTGGTACATTGGAGGCGTGTACTAGTTTACCGCGGCTGAAAAGGTGGTACTGGTAGTGGGACGTGCCATCAATGTGGAAGCATGCTACCTGGCAAAGCATTAAATGCGGCTAAAAGGTTGTCGTTTCAATTTAACCCTCCAAGTCGAGATAAATACTTATTTGGGGGCATCTCTATGGACTCACATCGACAAGCTATAATTTTGGTCGATAAAGTGTAACTCTGTTATATTCGTCTCTCTTTGGCTAAATGATGAACAACACATCCCCAATGGTGGTCTACCATAACTTGGTCGACAAGGTTAATGTTGCTCAAAGAGGTCAAAACTCGATCGATAATATGGCTGGCCCACAACATGTTGGGCCTGATAGGTAATTGGGTTATCTCATACTATAACCGTAGCCTGGTCGAGTGTTGTTGGGCTGGGCCTGCTAGGGTATCCTATATCACTTAGCTTCAATGTCCTCCTCTACACGTTTTTCCCCCCCTATCGCTTGTGTTTGTACATGACCAAAGGATACTCCTTAGATGTAACCCAGTCACATTTTTTTCTCTAGTAGAATCTATCTTCACAAAGCTAGTTGTGGTGATCATGTGTTTCTGTATTTCACTTATGGAGATCATGTGTTTCTGTATTTCACTTATGGACTCCTTCAACTTTTTAAGCAATTTGTGACGTCAAATGTAGCACTAGGATCTAATTATCAAAGTATAAAAACACTAAAATAACTAGGCTACATATGAAGCCAAAGATCTAAACATGCCATTGATTCAAATTTGGAAGCAGAATTACCTTGATTTTCAGAAAATCAAAGAAAGGCGGAAGAAGATCTCAACTCTTTGAAAACTGTCTCCTAGGTGGCATAGCAGAATCCGAGCAACTTTTTCCCAAACAAATGAACTCCGATTTGAGTGAAATTTATACCAAACAAACACCAAATCCTTGATGTATCTCTAAAAAAAATTCAGCTCAAAATGAGTCCAGAAAGACCTCTAAAGGTTGCTCCAAATTTATTGCCCAAAATAGAGGATCTCCAAAGGCTAGCAATCCAATTATCTTGCCTCTAATGTAAAGATCCACACACCAATGCACAATCCTTTTCTTCTCAATGTTACCTACAGAGAGAATAGAAGAAGGGCTTGGATGAAGGCTTGATTTTAAGGTAGGAGAAGGAGAGAAGTGAAGCATCAACATATAAGGCAACACTTGAGAATTCTGAGGGAAAAATGATAGAATCTAATTCAAGCTTGCAAATCACACATTTAATGAAAGTGGCCCACCTCACACTATATCTCTATATAGAGGGAGGATGGTGTGATGCCAAATCACACCTTCCTCAAGGTGGCCACCCACTTGCTCATGAAAGTTGGCATATGAATTTGAATTTCATTTGGAATCTTTATTTCATTTGATGAAAAGTCATCAAAATAAATTCATTGGATGAAAAGTCAATGAAATAAATTCTAATTCACACCAAATGAACATTTCATTTGAAGTTTCCCTCCAAAAATAATTCATCATTTTAATTAAATTAAACACTTTAATTTAATTAACCTTGACTTAACTCTTTAAGTTAATTTGTTTAACTCCTTATGCAAGACATTGTTAACTTTTTAAGTTAACTTGACCAATTGATAGTCATTTTGCACCAAACAATTCACTCCTTAAATAATTGGTCTTAATTTAACTCATTAAATTAATTAGATCAATTTAACAATTAAATTGATCAAGCCAAAAGTACTACAAGTTGTATCAATTGGTCAACCTCCAAAATCGGTCATGCAGGAACTTTTCTAACCTTTAGAAAATTTTCCTTCATCTACTAGGATTTGCAATTGGCTTTGTGTGTGGCCCTCTAGAATCTACCATTCATTGGACATGGGCTTACAACCCTTTGTCACTTTAGAATATCAAATATTCATATTTTTTTAAACTCCTTTAAACTAATCGACTCAATTCAACTAATCTCCATTAGTTGAAGAGTACCCAATCTCCTTGGTCGATGTCCAACCTCAAGCCTATGGAGTCCAATTAATTGGCCGAAGTGAATTATTTTGGAGAACCACGCGTACCATGCAAATACGGTTCTTTTGTCTCCTATCTCCCAAAAGAGGCCCAAGGCAAGATATTTGCCAGCTACCCAATAGCCTCAATACTATATTTCTAGTCCCAAAGTTTGATTCTCCATTATGACCTCATCTTTAGAAAACTCTTTTTACAAATTATCATACTACTTTGCGCAAGGATTTCTTGGAATCGATTATTATTGAATACATCGGAGATGTACTCGCCCTTCACAGCGACAAGAAGTCGAATCCCATCTTGGATTTGAAAAACCTCCATGTCTAAGTAGCTCATGCCTAGTCTCCACCTAAATGACCTGCTATATGTGGCCAGGGAAGAGTCAAAGATCCATGGATCCTCAGGTAAAAGGACTAATTATATGCACTAGCGTAAGGTGGAAAACTTGCCACTACTGATTTGCCTCTTTAGCTATCTAATGGACTCTCCAGATGGTCCTTTAGTGCCTTGTTCTCTAACAACCACCCAGTAACATGCATCCATATCTCATATGATATTGCTCATGAAACGGAGCAACATCTAACCCTTGGATTTATCCATTGTTAGTGCAAGTGTATCTGGATCTTAGATGCCCTATCTCATAAGATCATACGAGTTGGAAAATTTAAGATCACGATCGTGTAAGACTTATTCCATGATGCACCACCCAGTATGTGACCAAGTCATGTAGTCTTGTATGATCTAAGGGCTTCAACCAAATGCTAGTGTAGTAAATGTAAGCATAAGATGAAGATGGCTATTTGATGAATGTCATTCAATTAAGATTGTATCATAAGTAAAATAGTTTACATTCCAATCTAATTGGCTTGTGGGACACTATACCAACAATCTCCCACTTGCCCTAAAGCCAATCCCCCATAATCTTAAGTCTTATCTTCTCAAGATGTTCTTTAAAGACATTTTGCATCTTTGGGTTTAGACAGTGGTTTTATTATATTCTCTTTTATGGTGACCATTTCCACTCAGATGTCTCCTCCATCAAATGATATCATTTATCAAATTATAACACATTGAACTGTGTTTGGATTATTGATGAGATCTTCATTCAAGTTCATAGTCTTCAAAAGACAACCATAGGCTCATGCATGTTATGCACTTTATCCAACTCTTAGATGAAGTTTTTATCCAAACGCCTACCTTTATGGTTTCCAAGACTACAATGTATTCAGCCTCTATGGTTGAATCAACCATGGTGTCTTGTTTTGAACTCTTCCAACTCACCGCACCGCCATTGAGGCTAAATATAAGTCCAAAAGTGGATTTTAGGTCATCCACATCGGATTGAAAACTTGAATCTGAAAATCCCTCGAGTTTCAATTCTCCATTGCTATATACCAAGAACAAGTCCTTAGTCTTTCTCAAGTACTTAAGTATTGTATTAATGGCCATCTAGTGACATTCATCGGGGTTGGATTGGAAACAACTCGTAACACTTAGACCATGAGCCACATCCGTTCTTGTACATTGAGCGACCTACATTATACTCCCAATAGCAAACGCATAAGGTATGTGGAACATTTTTTGTCTCTCGTCATCAGTCTTAGGGGCCATAGACTTGGGGAGACGAATGTCATATCTAATAGGGAGGAATCCCCTCTTAAATTCTCCCATACTAAACATTTTTAGTATCTTATCAATGTACAAGGCTTGGGAAAACCCTAACATCCTTCTCATCTACTCTGTAGATACGTATTCCTAATATGTAGGATGCTTTTCCTAAATCCTTCATAGAGAATTAAGTAGATAGCCATATTTTAGTGCACTCTAACATTTCTCTCTTATTCCCAAAGAGAAGAATGTCATCGACATAAAGCACCCACAAGCCTTCTTACACACACAAGGTTTATACATATTTTTGACAATGCCAAATGATTTGATTATCTTATCAAAATGTATTTTCCAACTTTAGGATGCCTATTTGTGTCCATCAATGGATCTCTGGAGTTTGCAAATCTTTCGCTCACTCCCTTTGGATGTAAAACCTTGTGGTTGCACTATATAGATTTCTTCATCAATGTTTCCATTGAGGAAAGCAGTTTTCACATTCATTTGCGCTATCTCATAGTCATAATATATAGCTATGGCAAGTAAAATCTAAATAGACTTAAGCATTGTGACTGGTGAAAATTTTTTCTCAAAATCAATACCAAGTCTTTGAGTGTAACCTTTTGCCACTAGTTGTGCTTTAAAAGTTATTACCTCTCCATCGATTCCTAGCTTTTGTTAATAGATCCACTTGCAGCCAACGTGAACTATTCCCTTGGGTGTATCTACCAAAGTTCATACTTTGTTAGTGAATATGGAGTCCATTTTCGATTTCATAGCATCTAGACAATGTCCCGAGTCTATGTCCAACATAGCTTCCTCATAAGTCTTTGGATCGCTATTTGATTGGCCCATCTCATGAAGGAATCCAAACCTTTTGGGTTGCTTCTTGATTTAGTTTGACCTCTTAGAGATTGTGTGTTCAGCTATTGATGCTCATTTGTTTTCACCGCTTGTGGGATTTGATGATCATCTTGAACTTCATCAAGTTCAACAACAATACCATTTTTATCTAATAGAAATTCCTTTTCCAAAAATTGGGCATTCCTTGAAATGAACACTTTTGTTCTAAGGGATCATAAAAGTAATAACCCAAAGACTATCTTGGGCATCCCACAAACTTGCACCAGGTGGATCTACTATCCAACTTGTCTCCCACTAACCGTTTGACATAAGCGAGATACCCCTAAACCTTAAGATAATGGTAAGAGGGTGGTTTGCTATACTAAATCTCATGCGGCATTTTTGGTACCGACTTTGAGGGTACAATATTTAGTAGCCTCGCTGCCATTGTTAAGGCAAATCCTCAAAAGGATATAAGTACATCAGAAAATCTCATCAGGGAACGTACCATGTCTAACAAGGTACAATTTCTCCTCTCGGCTACTTCATTATGTTGGGGTGTGCTGGATGGAGTCCATTGAGAAAGAATGACATTCTCCTTTAGATATTCCAAGAATTCGGTACTTAAGTATTCTTCCCCTCGGTCTGATTGAAGAGCTTTAATACTAAGTCCTTTTTGCTTTTTTATTTCATTCCTATACTCTTTGAACTTTTCAAAGGCTTTGGACTTGTACTTTGTAAGATACACATGTCCGAACCAACTATAATCATTGGTGAAGGTGATGGACTAAGAATTACCTCCTCTTACACTAACTCTTATTGCGCCATAAACATCCATATGGATCAAATCTAAAGGACTTGTGGTGCACTCCGTTTGTCCTACAAAAGGAGCCTTGGTCATTTTTCCCTTCAAACAAGATTCACAAGTGGCAAGGTCCTCAATGTCAATAACATTTAGTGCTTTGAGAGCTTCTAACTTGTTCATCCTATTTTTACAGATATGTCCAAGCCTTGCATGGCATAGGATGGCATCTTCTTAGTTATCTCATTTTCTTTTGCTTGATTGAATGTGCATTAGTGATGGTTGAGAATTCAAAAATGTATAATCCTTTGTTAAGTGTATCATAAGCAGAAAGAACCCATTCTTTACTGCCTCAATCTCCCATTTGATATAGATGGATCAAAACCTTCGCTATCCAAAATAGGAATTAATATAATGTTCTCAACAATATATGGTACATAATAACAAGGGTTCAATACAAGTATAGGGTTCCCTAAGTCTAACTTATTATATGCCTTCGGCTTTGGCTACAACTCTTGCTCCTTTACCAAGGTGGTGGATTATATTCCCATCACTTAGTTTTATTCTTCTTTCTATTATTTGTAACAAATTACAAAAATAAAAACCACACGTGATATTATATATCCATGAGGAAGAATTTATCTTTAAATGCGCTCCAATAAAGTACATACCCTTCTCAAGATTGCAAGGTAAGCTTGCCATACCGCTTCCAATGATCTATCTTGCCAAAGTAGAAATAAGTAATATTGACTATATCCTCTATGATCTTCTTGAGTCCACTGAATGCCTTTAATGGTTGCTTTCCCTTAGAAAAAGAACTTTTATTCCTTTTTACCTCATTTTCTAGCACCCCTAGGGCCTTTAGACTTGGAGGAAGAAGCAAGCTTCAAAGGTTTGTCCTTGTTATGGTAGTCTCCAACTAGATCAACACTTTGATCAATGAAACTTAGCGAAGATGTGAGGATCAAATCCCTATGGAGATCATTGTCCATTACTACGTGCAAGTTGAAAAGCTTCTCCAAGCCTAATCATCTTTAGACCTTAGTCGATGACATATGACTTCACATCCATCCTAGCTTGAAAAATCTCCTTTGACAACATGAACTTTCCATACCTTGTTTGCTTTACAACTCTTGTAAACTCTAACTAAGGTATTATTCATGTGTCCTTGAAACTTTTAAAGTTTGTAGATGCCATGATGAGACTATGGGGATAGGACAATCCTTAACCCAATCTTTGAACTTTTCACATATCTCTTGTCTATATTAATTCCCATGGGATTAGGAGCACCATAATATAGGATATTTATCCATTTATTAGAATCTAGAACAATTTTTGAGGTTAAGTCAATTGTGGAAGTTTGGTCCGGTTGATTTGTTGGTTTTCAAAATAACGTTGAGTGGATTTTAAGCCATTCTTAATATTTCACAAATCATTAAAGGTGAAAAAGAGAATATAAGCATGTGATTGAATATTGATAGTTGAAAACATGTTCATAGTCTTTCAAGCATGTTTTTCTCCTACTAGTTTATGAAATCCTTCACCTCCTAGAAGAATTTAGGAAATCTCATTTCCTAGTGAGAATTAAGATCCCTATGAATTAGAAGCGGACCACCGTGCCTGAGTGTTATCCATAAACAGTTAAAGGGTAAGCAATATTTGCTAATTGCGTCTCATGTAACTCTTGATGTACTTTACCTCACTTTTCATATATACCTACGTGACTATGCGCCATTTATACTACTAAGTGTTAATTTAAACCTACCAATCAAACTTTGATTCGAGACCGCTCCATGACATCCCCATGACTGAGTGCTAATGCATGGGAAGCCTCAAATAAAAGGTGCATCTTGTGCTAAGTATATGCTCACAACTTTCCACCTAAGTGTGATTCTCGTGACTGAGTGCCATCACACAAAGATGTAGTGTCATCATGGCATATACTATTGATAGAAGGCAGGGATTAATCAAAACTCCTTTTAATTTATATCTATTTTTACTTAATATTTGAAGTACTTAAGACATTCTAAGTGGAAGGTTTTTTCTTACTTGCAAAGATTTCATCATTTTTATCTTTTTATTTAGGTTTTCTATATCCTAACCATGCATCTCATGCATCAATAGGATATGGAAATAAGTAAATGCACTTAGCATGATCCTAGGGTGGGATGACCATTAGCTTAACCAAGTGGTGCACTTAGAGGCATAGGTGCACCATGTAGTTGATTTTAAGTAGATTGATTAAATCTAACTATTACATGAGTGTATTCTATACATTCATGGGTCTTTATGCCTCCAATGGCCTTCTTTACTCCTTGCAACTTTTACAAGAGAAAGAAATCATCACTCATAGTGATTCTACTGTCATAATATTTACAAGATACAAATTAAGAGGCATGCAAGCCTTAATTTAATACAATCCTTTTCAACAACTTGAAACAAATAAAATCAATATTAAAGGCTCATGATCATCTCCATTCGTTCATCTCCATTCAACAACTAAATGAATGATAAATAAATCTAGAATTGGCAATCAATTCTAGTAATTAAATGCTTATCTCATAAACAATTAATTGGCCAAGTAAAACGAACCAAAACAATTATGCCACCTAATTGAAGATTAACTTTAACAAGTTTTTAAAAGCAATAAAAAATGTCAAACATAATTTTAAGAACTTCGACATACTTGTGCATCTATTATGTGTGAAATAAAACACTTTTGATCACTTAAGGAGATAAAAATAACACTAAAAACCAATCAACTGTTAAAATAGCCGCTACCGTGAGCCTACTGCCCGGCAGTGGTTGGCAGTAGCCCAAATTTTGAGTCTAGACCGTGTCAAGTATTTTTAAGCTCAACTTTTGTGCACCAAAAAATTTAGGACACATCCTAAACATTAAATCACACAATACAGATAAAATTTCAAATTTAAAACACTTTCTAAAAAATAAATTTCAAGTGCTTAATCATGCTTCCAAAAACAAGTTTAAGTAAGAATCACATTTTTCAAAAATCCCCAATACACTCCAATCATATTGGATCTAAAAATGACCAAAAGACTTTAAGCTAAATTTAACATGCTATATCAAGATAAAACATCAACCAATGCCAAACCAAAATTCAACATTAGCAACTAGGAATTAAAACATGCTCAACATATGAATTAACACTTAAAATGCATATTAGCATAATTTCAATTCATCAAGCATGGAGCCATATACAATAACAACAAAACACTCCAATCCATAGTTTGGATCAAATATTTGGTGATTTTGACCAAGTCATTATTGGAATAGTGCCCCGCAAGCCAATTAGATTGGTATGTAAACTATTTCACTTGTGATACAATCTTGATTGAATGATATTCTTTAAATGACCATCTTTATCTTATGCTCATAAATATACTTCACTAGCATTTGGTTGAAGCCTTAGATCACAGAATACTCTGGGACTTGGTCATGCACTGGGTGGTGATAATGGAATAAGTCTTACACGGTCGTGATATTAAATCTTCCAAGTCATAGGATCTTAAGAGACAGGGCATCTAAGCTTCGAATAGACTTGCACTAACGATGCATAAATCTAAGGGTTGGATGTTGTTCCCTTTCATGAGCAATCCCATATGAGATATGGATGCATGTTAGTGGGTGCTTGTTAGGGAACAAGGTACTAAAGGCCCACCTGGAGAATCCATTAGTTAGCTAAATTGGCAAGTCGGTAGTAGCAAATTCTCCAAGTTACGCTAGTGTATATAATTAGTCATTTGACATATGGATCTATGGTAACCTTGTGTTTAGGTCCTCATGCTTTGACTCTTCTTTGGTCACTTAGTGAACCATTCAGGTGGTGATTGGGCATGAGCTACTTAGATATGGAGGTTTGTGAGATCTAAGATGGAATCTGACTCATTATCTTTGTGAAGGGCTACATCTCCTATGTATTCTATAATGATCGATTTCAAGAAATCCTTACGCAAGGTGGTATGACAATTTGGAAAATAAGTATTCCAAAGATGAGGTCATAAAGTGGAATTGAACATTGAGAATAAAGACATAGTATTAAGGCTATTAAGGAGCCGACAAATATCTTGCCCTAAGCCTCTTTTGGGACATAAGAGATGGAATAACCGTATTTTCATTGTACGTATAGAGGTATAATAGTTCTCCAAAAGCATTCATTTTGGCTAATTAGTTGCGCTCCATGGGCAAGAGGTTGGACATCGACCATGGAGATTGGGTACTCTTCAATTAGTGGAAATTAATTGAATTGAGTTCATTAGTTCAAAGGAGTTTAAACTAAAATGAATAAATGATATTCAAAAGTCACAAGGAGTTGTGAGCTCACGTCCAATGAATGGTAGAACCTATCAAGTCACACACAAAAGCCAATTACATTTCCTAATTGATGGAGGAATTTTCTAAGTGTTGGAAACTTACTTGTTATGACCGATTTTGGGGTGACCAAAAATTGAGGTCAGTTTTGGCTGGATTAATTTAATTGCTAAATTGATCAAATAATTTAAGGAGTTAAATTAGACCAATAATTAAGCTAATTGACTTAAGAGTTAAGTCAAGGATTAATTCATTAAATTAAAGTGTTTAATATAATTAATCAGAAGAATAAATTTTGGAGGAAAAATTCAAATGAAAGGTTCATTGTGTGTCATTTAATTAATTTGAAATTATATTTCAAATGTAATTGAAATGCATACAAAATTCAAATTTGATTTGAATTTGCCAACTTGCAATGCAAGTGGGCGGTTCCCCCACTTTAAGGGGCATCACACCATCCTCCCTCTATATATAGATATAGAGGTGAGAGTAGGCGGCCACATTGAATTCCATGTAAAGAATTAGATTCTCACATTTTTCGTCCTTCAAAGTGTTGCCTTATAAGTTGAGGCTCCACGTCTCTCTTCTTTTCCAACCCTTAAATCAGCCTTCAAGCTCTCATTTCTCCTCTCTATCCCCAGCTATGTTATGTGTCAGGGCAGCGACTTGCCAATTTTTTTCTAGGAGATCCAAAAGGAGTTTTGATCTGAAATTTTTATAGTAGTTTCATCAAATAGTTAGGGATGTACTGGAATTTTTCCCAATTTTTTGGAGACATTTGACCTTGCAAAAGTTGCATCCTTCAAGTTGTGCCGTTGTTTGACAGTTTCTAGATTGAAGAAGAGTTCTTCATCTTTCATTTGGATTTTGTTAATCAATGTAACTCTCTATCCAAATTTGAATCCTAAGCATGTTTAGATCCTTGTTTGCTTGTGAAACACTAGTTAATATGAGCTTTTGAAGTTTTATTATTAGATCCTAGTGCATCACTTGCCTTCATATGGTATCGAAGCCTAATTTATGCTTTGATTTGGATTTTTTTTTTTATTGATTGATTCATATGATGGATTGATCAAAATCACCAAATTCCCAATTCATATGATGGATTGGAGTGTTAGGATGATGTCGTGTGTGGCTCCTTGATTGATGAATTAAAAGTATGCTAATATATGGTTTAATGTTGATTCATATGATTGGTATATTTTAATTGATAGCTATTAATGTTGAATGTTAATTTGGCATTAATTGATGTTATATGGTGATATAGCATGTGTTAATTGACCTTAAGTTGTTTTAGTTATTTTTGGATCCTATTTGAATGGAGTTTTGCTGGAGATTTTTGAAGGATATGATTTTTACTTGAACTTAAAGTTTGAAGCATATTTGGGCACTTGAAATTCCATTTTTGAAAGGTGTTTCAATTCTGGAATTTCATCTAAAATGTGTGGTATGATGTTTAGGATGTGTCCTAAAATTTTTGGTGCACAAAAATTGAACAAAAATTGACTTGACTCGGTCCAAACCTTAAAACTGGACAAGCTGCCATGCCCGGCCAGCCACCAACTGGGCAGTAGGCATGCCTGGTGTGCACTTGCCACACTACTGTGCAGCTGAGCTGGGGTAGCAGTGCATAGTTTTGATTTTGGTAAGTTTTGAGTGTTATTTTGTGTTCCTTAAGTGACCAAAATTGATTCAAATCATGTTAGATATGTGCACAAGTGTTGTGCAAATTCTTAAAATTATGTTTGACATTTTCTACTGCTTTTAGAAACTTGTTCAAGTTAATCTCTAGTTTTGTGCAAAAATGAGATGCATAAAAGTTATGCTTAATTTCTCTTAACCAATTAATTATCTATGAGATAAGCATTTAATTGTTGGAATTAATTGTTAATTCTATATTTATTTATTGTTCATTTAATCATTGAATGTGCTGGAATAGTACCCTGCAAGCCAATTAGATTGGCCTTGCAAACTATTTCCTTGTAAGACAATCTTGATTGAATGATATTCCTTATATGATCATCTTAATCTTGTGCTCTTTAATTACTTCATTGGCATTTGGAAGAAGCCCTTAGATCACATAAGATTGTGGAATTTGATTATCCATTGGATGGTGATCATGGAATAAGTCTTACACGGTCATAATCTTAAATCTTTCAAGTTATAGGATCTTATGAGATAGGGCATCTAAGATTTAGATAGACTTATACTGACGATGCATAAATCCAAGGGTTGGATGTTGCTCCATTTCATGAGCAATCCCATATGAGATATGGATGTATGTTAGTGGGTGCTTGTTAGAGAACGAGGCACTAAAGACCCTATTGGAGAATCCACTAGATAACTGAAGTGTCAAGTCTGTAGTGGCAAATTCTTCAACTTATACTAGTGCATATTATTAGTCCTTTGACCTGAGGATCCATAGTAACCTTGTGTTTGGTCCTTGTGCTTTAACTCTTCACTTAGTGGGCCACTCGGGTTGAGATTGGGCATGAACTACTAGACATGGAGGTTGATGAGATCTAAGATGGAATCTGACTCCCTACTTTTGTGAAGGGTGAATGCAACTCCTATGTGTTCTATAATGATCAATTCCAAGAAATCCTTGTGCAAGGTGATGTGATAATTTGGAACGATATTTCCAAAGATGAGGCCAGTAAGGAAATCAAACATTGAGAATAGAATCATAGTATCAAGGCTATTAGGGAGTCAATTAATATCTTGCCCTAGGCCTCTTTCATGGAGATTGAGATGAAAAGACTGTATTTGCATGGTACACGTAATGCTAGAATGGTTTTCCAAGAGCATTTATTTCAACCAATTAGTTGGGCACCATGGGCTTGAGGCTGGACATCAATCATGGAGATTGGGTATTCTTCAATTAATGAAGTTAATTGAATTGAGTCGTTTAGTTTAAATGAGTTTAAACTAATGCGAATATTCAATATTCCATATGTCACAAAGAGTTGTGAGCCCATCTCCAATGAATGGTAGAACCTAATGGATCACATAGAAAAATCAAATTGAATGACCTATTGAAGGAATGAGAATTTTCTAAGTGTTAGAAAATTGACTCTTGACAGATTTTGAATGAGGTGAAAATTGGAGTCATTTTTGGCTTGATCAATTTAAGAGTTAAATTTGTCAATTTAATTTAAGAATTAAATTAAGATCAATTAATTAAAAGTTAATAAATTGATACCACATGACTACCAATTGATCAAATTAATTTAAGAGTTAAGTTAATTTTGACCACTTTGACTTAAGAGTTAAGTCAAAGGATTACTAATTAAATTAAAATGTTTAATTTAATTAAATTGGAGAGTTAATTTGGGAGAGTATTATTAAATGAAGAGTTCATTTAATATGGAATTAGAATTCATTTGGAAGACATTTTATGAGATGAAATGTAAATTCCAAAGTAAATTCCAAATGACATTCAAATCCCCACAACACTAATTGTTAGTGGCCACCTTGGCATGGACATGTGGCATCCCCTCCTTGAAGACGGTTCGTGATCACATACCATCCTCCTCCTGTATGTAGATATAGGAGGGGGCAGCCACAATGATGATTTATGTAAGGTGTGCATTATTCTCCCAACAACAGACTTTGTTAGTGGGCATCTAATAGTTAGATTCCCCACAAACCTCTCCAACCTCTCTCGTTATCCCCATCCATACCTACCATTATTTCATCCATTTTTCTACAATTATCTCCATCTATTTTTGTAAAGAAAGGTTCTATCTGTTTGGTGTGTGGACTATCTCATTAGAGGCAAAATAGTTGGGTTGCTATTGCTCTTGTTGAGGCAGTTTCTGGCAACTGCTTGCAACGAGTTCTAGGATGACTTATTTTGTTCTGATTGAGCTAAAAATTTTCTTGTAGGGTCTTCAAGGTGTTGAGGGAATACAATAAAATTTTCAGCTCAAAAGGAGAAGTTTTACTTTGGAAATCCATTGGTGTTTCTGTTGCGCCAGTGAAGCGACAATTTCAAGAGTTGAAGAGTATTTTCTCTTGTTCCTTGAGTTTCGGTTTCACCAAGGTATTTCCTTCTCTAAATCTAAATCCTATGCATGCTTGGATTATTGTGGATGTGTGTGGTCTAGTTTTTTTTAGTTTTTGCTTGAAAATGTTTAATCCTAGCAGCACACATACCTTCAAGTAGTATTGGAGCCATATTTATGCATGGATTTGGATTTTGCTTGGATGATTGGTTCTTAGGAAAAATTGATCAACATCTCCATGTACTTGATCCATATGATGGGTTGGAGTGTATGGATGATCTTGTTTGTGGCTTCTTGATTAATAGGTTAAACCATGCTATTATGTGTTTTAATTGGTAAATCATGCAATGGGTATGTTTTAATTCATTTTTTCTAATGTTGAATTTTGATTCGGCATTGGTGGGTGTTATATGTTGATATAGCATGTTTAGAATGGTCTTAAGTTGTTTTTATCATTTTTAGTTCCAATATGAATGGAGAAAATTGGAGATTCTTTGAAGAATTTGATTCTTGATTAAACTTATTTTTCAAGCAATATTGAGCACTTGATATTTTAGTTTGAAAAGGTGTTTTAATCTAAAATTTTCATCCATATTCTGTGTTTTGATGCTTAGAAGGTGTTCTAAAAGTCTTGGTGCACAAAAGTTGAGCTAAAAATGTCTTGACTCACTATGACCGTAAAATAGGGGAGCTGCCGGCACTTAGCAGCACATAGTATGGCAGTGGCTGAGAGTTGCTACCCAACCGTGTGCACGCCTTAGCAAGAAATACATGGTTAGGTTTAGGATTAGTTTTGAGCTTTCCTTTGGTTCCTTTAGGGACCAAATTTGGTTTGAAACACACATAATGGATGCACAACTATTGTGCAAGTTCTCAAAATTGTGTTGGACACTTTTGATTGCCTTTAAAACTTGTTAATGTTAATTTTCAATTGTGGAAAAAATATGATGCATAAATGTTATACTTGTTTTTGCATGACCAATTATTTTTTAATATGATTAGCATTTAATTGATGGAATTGAATGCCAATTCTTGATTTACTTATTGCTCATTTAAGTGTTGAATGGATGATGAATAAATGGGGATGATCATGAGCTTTTAATGTTGATTTTATTTGTTTCAAGTTGTTGAAAAGGGTTGTAGGGCTTGCATGCCTCTTAATTTCTATCTTGTAAATGTTATGACAGCAGAATTACTAAGAGTGAGGATTTCTTTCTCATGTAAATGTTACAAGGAGCAAAGAAGACCATTGGAGGCATGAAGACCTATGAATGTATGGGATATACTCATGTAATATCTAGATTTAATCAACCCATTTAAAATCAACTAAGTGATGCACCTATAGCCCTAGTGCATCACTTGGTTAGGCTTATGGTCATCCCACCTTAGGAGCATGCTAGGCACGTTTACTTATTTATGCATTCCATATCCTACTGGTGATGTATGAGGTGCATGATTAGGATATAGAGAACCAAATATGAAGATAAAATGATGAGATCTTTGCAAGCAAAAACCCTCCACTTGGAATGTCCAACAACTTTCAATTATTAAGTCAAGATGGATGCAAACTAAAAGGGGTTTAATTACTCCATGCCTTCTACCAATAGTATGTGGCATGATGATACTACCATTATTTGTTTGATATCTCACAAGTCGTGGGTCATATTTATAGTGGAAAGCTGTGACCATATACTTAGCATGAGATGCACCTTTGATTTGAGAACACCCATGCATTGGCACATGAGTCATGGGATATTGTGGGCCCATCTCAAGTTGAAGTTTGATTGGTAGGTTCGACCTAACACCTAGTAATATGGATATCTTATGAGTCGTGTGTCTACATGAAAAGTGAGGCAAAATATATCAAGAGTTGTATGAGATGCAATAAGAAAAATTTGCTTACCTTTGGATTGTTTGTGGATCTCACGCGTCGTGGGTTCACTTGCAAGTCCTTAGGATCTTGATTCTCAATAAGAAACGAGATTTCCCGAATTCTTCTAGGGATGGAGGATTTGATAAAATAGTGGGAGAAAAACATGCTTGAAAGACCATGAACATATTTTCAATATCAAATTTCAATCACATGTTTATATTCTCTTTTTTGCCTTTGAGGATTTGTAACATCTCAAAAATAGCTAATAAACCACTCAACATTATTTTAAAAATTAATAAACCTATCGAGCTTAACTTCCTTGATTGACTTAACCTAAAAAATCATTCTACATTCTTAGAAGCAGATAGATATCCTATATCAAGGTGCTCCTAATCCCAAGGGGATTATTCTCAATCAAGAGACATGTGAAAAGTTCACGAATTGATTTTAGGATCGGCATATCCTTAGTCTCATGATGGCATCTACAAAACTTTAAAGGGTCTCAAGGACACATGAATAGTACCTTGGTTAAAGTGTACAAAAGTTGTAAAGTAAACGAGGTACGAGAAGTTCATATTGTCAAAAGAGATTTTTCAAGCTAGGAAGAATATGAAGTCATGTATCATCGACTATGGTCTAAAGATGATTAAGCTTGGAAAAGCTTTTTCAACTTGGACGTAGTGATGGGCAATGATCTCCATGAGGGTTTGATCCTTACATCCTCGTCGAGTTTTATTGATCAAACCGTTGATCTAGAATGGAGACTACCATTACAAGGGTAAAACCTTTGATACTTGTTTCATCCTTCGAAGCCTGTGGGCCCTAGGGATCCTAGAAAGGGAGGTAAAAGGAAGAAAAGTTATTCCTCCTAAGGAAAACAATTATTAAAGGCATCCAATGGAGTGAAGAAGATTATAGAGGAAATAGTCAACATTACTTGTTTATACTTTGGCGAGATAGGCCATTGGAAGCGGTATTGCAATAAAAACCTTGCAACGCTCAAGAAGGGTTTGTACTATATTGAATTGCATTTAAGGATAGATTCTTCCTCATGGATATATGATATCGCATGTGATTCTTATCTTTGTAAGTTGTTACAAAGAATGGAAAAAAGAATAGATCAAAGTGATGTTGATATAATCTACCACCTTGGTTAAGAAGCAAGAGTTGTGGCTAAAGCCTAAGGCGTATAATAAGTTAGAGAATTCCATACTTGTATTGGACATTTGTTATAATGTACAATATACTGTTTATAACATTATTTCAATTCTTGTTTTGGACGCAAAGGATTTGATCCTTCTATATCAAATGGGGAATTGAAGGCATTAAATAATAAGTTCTTTAGTTGGGTACACTTAACAAAGGATTGTACACATTGAATTGTCAACCATCACTAATGCACTTTCAAAAAAATAAGATAGTTAGATAACTAAGAAGATGGCATTCTTTAGCATGAAAGACTTAAGAATATCTCTAAGAATAGGATGAGCAAGGTGGAAGCTCTTAAAGTACTAAAAGTTAGTAGCATTGAGAACCTTCCTACTTTTGATCTTTTTTGAAGGGAAAAATGACCAAGGCTCATTTTATAGGAAATCGGAGTGCTCCACAAGACATTTGGATTTGATCAATGCAGATGTTTGTGGACCACTAAGAGTTAGTGCGGGAGGAGGTTATTCCTACTTCATCACCTTCACTGATGATTATAATCGATTCGGACATGTGTATCTTATGAAGTACAAGTTCGAAGCCTTTGAAATTTTCAAAGAGTATATGAGTGAAGTGGAAAAGCAATGGACACTTTGTATTAAAGCTTTTCGATCGGATCGATGGGGAGAATACTTAAGTACTCAGTTCTTGGATTATCTAAAGAAGAATGGGATTCTCTCTTAGTGGACTCCATCTGACACACCCTAACATAATGGAGTAGCTGAGATGAGAAATTGTACCTTG
This sequence comes from Jacaranda mimosifolia, assembly GCA_018894105.1. NCBI lineage: Eukaryota > Viridiplantae > Streptophyta > Magnoliopsida > Lamiales > Bignoniaceae > Jacaranda > Jacaranda mimosifolia. The sequence goes on from CM032121.1 coordinate 23,349,243, forward strand.
TATATGGTACGCTTCATGATGAGCCTTTCCGATGTGCCCATATCCTTTTGGAGATATGCCTTAGAAACAACGATAAAGTTACTAAATATAGTACCTTCAAAGTGAATGCCAAAAACACCACATCAAATATGGTACAGGAAAGCACCCTGTTATCACTACCTAAGGGTTTGAGGGTCTCCTACTTACGTGAGACAGACAGTAAGAGACAAGTGGAATAGTAGATCTATCTTGTGCAAGTTTGTGGGATACTAAGAGAATCTTTGGGTTATTACTTTCATCATCCCATGGGGCAAAGTGTGTTTGTTTGAAGGAACACCACATTTTTTAGAAAAGGGATTTCTATAAGATAGAAATGGCGTTGTTTTTGAAATTGATGAAATTCAAGATGATCATCAAATTCCACAAGCAGTAGAAATAAATAAATATAAAAGAGCCTTACACATAATCTCTAAGAAGGTCAGACTGAATTAAGAAGCATCCTGAAAGGTTCGGATTCCTTCATGAAATGGGTCAACAGATATAGATCCGAAAGACCTATGAGAAAGCTATGTTAGACATAGACTCAGGACATTGGCTTAATGCCATGACATCCAAAATGGACTCATGTACTCCAATAAAGTATGGACTTTGGTAGATCCAAGAAGGGAATAGTTCCCGTTGGTTGCAATTGGATCTGTAAGCGAAAGCTAGGAGTAAATGGAAAGGTAGTGACCTTTATGGCGCAACTAGTCGCAAAAGGTTACACTCAAAGATTCGGTATCGATTTCAAGGAAACTTTTTCACCGATCGCTATGCCTAGGTCCATTCAGATTCTACTTGCCATAGCCTCATATTATGACTATGAGATAGGGCAAATAGATGTCAAAATTGCTTTCCTCAACGAAGACAATGAAGAAGAAATCAATATCGAGCAACCACAAGGTTTTACATCCAAGAGGAGTGAGCAAAAGGTTTGCGAATTCTAGAGATCCATTTGTGGACTAAAACAGGCATCCCGATGTTGGAACATATGTTTTGATAGGATAGTTAAATCGTTTGGCTTTGTCAAAAATGTGTATGAACCATGTGTGTATATGAAGGCTAGTGAGAGTAGTGTATAGTTTGTTGTGCTTTATGTCAATGACAACCTTCTCATTGGGAATGAGGTAGGAATATTAGAGTATAATAAAATATGGTTATCTACATATTTCTCCATAAAGGATTTAGGAAAAGCATCCTATATATTAGGAATACATATCTATAGAGATAGATCGAGGATGATGCTAGGGCTTTCCCAAACCCCATACATTGACAAAATACTAAAGAGGTTTAGTATAGAAGAATCCAACTGGGAATTTCTTTCCATGGGACATGGCATTGGTCTCTCCAAGTCTATGGTCCCCAAGATTGAAGACAAGAGACAGAGGATGTCTCACATGCCTTATGCATTTGCCACAGGGAGCATAATGTATGTAGTACAATGTATTATACTGGATGTGGCACACGCTCTAAGGGTTACGAGTTATTTCCAGTTCGATCCCAGTGAAGCTCACTGGACAGCAGTAAAAGTAATCCTTAAGTACTTGAGAAGGACTAAAGAAATATTTTAGGTATACGACAATAGAGAATTGAAACTCGAAGGGTTTTCGAATTTTAGTTTCCAATCCGATGTAGATTACCTAAAATCCACCTATGGATTCATATTTTACCTTAATAGTGGCACGATGAGTTGGAAGTGTTCCAAACCAGATACCATGGCCAACTCTACCACTAAGGTGAAATAATTTATGGTTTTAGAAACTACAAGGGAATGTGTTTGGATGAAAAACTTCATCCAACAGTTGGATGTAGTACCTAGCGTGCATAAGCCCATGGTCTTCTTCGGAAGATAGCTTAGAACTTGAGCCAAGATCTCATCAGTAATCTAAACACAGTAAATGCATTATCATTTTGATATATGCTATCAATTGATAGAGTGAGTGGATAAAGTTGCCTCAGAAGAGAATATAGCAGAACCACTGTTTAAACCTCTATATACAATGGTCTTTAAAGGACATTTTGAGAAGATAAGCCTTAAGGCTATGGGGAATTGGCTTTAGGGCAAGTGGATGATTGTTGGAATAGGGCCCCGTAAGCCAATTATATTTGCCTTGTAAATTATTTCCTCGTAAGACAATCTTGATTGAACGATATTTCTTACATAGACATCTTTATCATATGCTCTTTATTTACTTCACTGGCATTTGAATGAAGCACTTAGATTACATAAGACTATGAGACTTGATTATGCATTGGATGGTAACCATGGAATAAATCTTACATGGTTGTGATCTTAAATCTTTCAAGTCATGGGATCTTACGAGATAGGGCATCTAAGATCCGGATAGACTTGCACTGACGATGCATAAATCCAAGAGTTGGATATTGCTCCATTCCATGAGCAATCTCATATAAGATATAGATGCATGTTAGTGGGTGCTTGTTAGAGAACAAGGCATTGAAAACCTGCTAGGAGAATCTACTAGATAGCCGAAGTAGTAAGTCGGTAGTGGCAAATTCTCTAGCTTACGCTAGTGAGATTATTAGTCCTTTGACTTGAGGATCCATGATAATCTTGTGTTTGGTCCTTATGCTTTCACTATTCCTTGGTCACTTAGCTAGCCACTTGGGTTGAGATTGGGCATAAGCTACGAGACACGGAGGTTTGTGAGAATCCAAGTGCATCTCTTATATGTTCTCTAAGAAATAATAATCGATTCCAAGAAATTCTTGTGCAAGGTGATGTGATAATATTGAATGGTGTTTCTAAATATGAGGTCGCTAAGGAAATTGAACATTGAGAAAGCATAGCAATGATGCTATTACAGAGCCGACTAATATCTTGCCTTAGGCCTCTTTCATGGAGATAGGAAAAGGAAGGACCGCATTTGTATGGCACGCGTAATGCTAGAATGGTTTTCCAAGTGCATTCATTTTGTCCAATTAGTTGGGCTTCGTGTGCTTGAGGTTCGATATCGACTATAGAGATTGGGTACTTTTCAATAAATGAGATCAATTGAATTGAGTCACTTAGTTTATAGGAGTTTAAACTAATGTGAATATTTGATATTCCATAAATCACAAGGAGTTGTAGGCTCATGTCCAATGAATGATAAAACTTAATGGGTCACACACAAAAACCAAATTGAATGACCTATTGAAGAAAGGAGAATTTTCTAAGTGCTAGAAAATTCACTCTTGACCGATTTTGAAGGAGGTGAAAATTGGAGTCATTTTTGGCTTGATCAATTGAATAGTTAAATTGGTCAATTTAATTTAAGAGTTAAATTAAGATCAATTAATTAAAAGTTAATTAATTGATACCACATGAATACCATTTGGTCAAATAATTTTGCCTAGCTTAAAGAATTAAGCACTTTGACTTACGAGCTAAGTCAAAAGATTGTTAATTAAATTAAAGTGTTTAATTTAATTAAATTGGAGAGTTAATTTTGGAGAGTATTATTAAATCAAGAGTTCATTTAATATGGAATTAGAATTCATTTGGAAGACATTTTTTGAGATGAAATGTAAATTCCAAAGTAAATTCCAAATTACATTAAAATTCATACAACACTAATTGTTAGTGGCCACATTGGCATGGACATGTGGCATCCCCTCCTTGAAGATGGTTTGTGATCACATACCATCCTCCTCCTGTATGTAGATATAGGAGGGGGCAGCCACAATGATGATTTATGCAAGGTGTGCAATATTCTCCCCACAACAGACTTTATTAGTGGGCATCTAATAGTTAGATTCCCCAGAAACCCCTCCAACCTCTCTCATTATCCCCATCCATACCTACCCTTCTTTCCTCCATTTTTCTACAATTATCTTCAGCTATTTTTGTAAAGAAAGGGTCTATCTATTTGGTGTGTGGACTATCTCATTAGAGGCAAAATGGTTGGGTTGCTATTGCTCTTGTTGAGGCCGTTTCTGGCAGCCGCTTGCAATGCAGTCTGGGAGGACTTGTTTTGTTCTGATTGAGCTAAAATTTTGGCTGTAGGACCTTCAAGGTGTTGAGGGAATACAGTAAAATTTTCAGCTCACAAGGAGAAGTTTTACTTGGGGAAATCCATTGGTGTTTCTGCTGCGCCAGTGAGGGGATAGCTTCAAAAGTTGAAGAGTGTTTTGTCTTGTTTCTTGATTTTCAATTTCGTCAAGGTATTTCTGTCTCTAAATCTAAATTCTATGCATGTCTAGACCCTTATGCATGTGTGTAGGCTAATTTTATTCAATTATTTTTTGAAAATATTTAGATCCTAGTGCCACACATACCTTCAGAATGGACGATGAATGAATGGGGATGATCATGAGTCTTTAATATTGATTTTATTTGTTTCAAGCTATTGAAAAGGGTTATATTAAATTGGGCCTTATATGCCTTTTTATTCAATCTCGTAAATTTTATGAGAGTAGAATCACTAATTGTGAGGATTTCTTTCTTATGTGAATGTTGCATGGAGCAAAGAGACCACTGAAGGCATGGAGACCCTAGAAGACCTATGAGTGTATGGGGATATACTCATGTGACTGTTAGATTTAATCATCCCACTTAAAATCAACTAGGTGGTGCACCTATGGCTCTAAGTGCACCACTTGGTTAGGCTCATAGTCATCCCACCCTAGGAGCGTGCTAGCCGCATTTACTTATTTATGCTTTTCATATCCTATTAAAGTATGAGATGCATGGTTAGGATATAGAAAACCTAATAAGATGATCAAATGAGGAGATCTTTGCAAAAACCCTCCACTTAGAATATCTAAGTTTTTTCAATATTAAGTCAAAATGGATACAAATTAAATGGAGTTTTAATTAATTAATGCCTTCTACCAATAGTATATGCCATGACGATGCTACCGAATTTGTGAGATGGCACTCGAAGAAGGGGTCAAACTTATGAGGAAAGTTGTGAGCATATACTTAACGTATGATACACCTTTGATTTAAAAATCTCTAGCATTGGCACACGAGTCATGGGATGTTGTGGAGCCATCTCGAATCAAAGTTTGATTGCTAAGTTTGACTTAATACTAAGTAATGTAGATGCACTTGAAGTGGGGTATCTACGTGAAAATTGAGGCAAAATATATCAAAAGTTACATGAGATGCATTAGCAAATGTTACTTACCTTTTGATTGCTTGTGGATGGCACTCGAAGTGGGGATTTAGTTATAAGGCCTTAGCATATTGATTGTCACTAGGAAATGAGATTTCCCGAATTCTTCTAAGGGATGAAAGATTTGATAAAATAGTGAGAGAAAAACATGCTTGAAAGACCATGAACGTGTTTTTTGTATCAAAATTCAATCACATGCTTATATTCTCTTTTTGGCATTTAAGGATTTATGAAATCTGAAGATAATGACTAAAAATCCTCTCAACATTATTTCCTAGAAATAACCTAACCGGGCCAAATTTTATGATTGACTTAACCTCAAAAATCATTCTAGATTCCTAGAATCGGATATATGTCCTATATCAAGGTACTTCTAATCCCATGGGGATTATAGTAGATCAAGAGATATGTAAAATGTTCACAAATTGGGTTAAGGATCATCTGATCCCATAGTCTCATGTTGGCATCTACAAACTTCAAAAGTTTCAAGGACACATGAATTATACCTCAATTAAAGTTTACAACAGTTGTAAAGCAAACAATTTATGAGAAATTCATGTTGTCAAAGGAGATTTTTCAAGCTAGGATGGATGCGCAAAGTCATGTGTCATCAAGTACAATCTAAAGATGATTAGGCTTGGAGAAGTTTTCAACTTGGACGTAGTGATGGACAATGATCTCCATGAGGATTTGATTCTCACATCCTTGCTGAGTTTTATTGATCAAAGTATTGATCTAGATAGAGATTACCATAACAAAGGCATACCATCAATGCTTGCTTCCTCCTCCAAGTTTATGGGCCCTAGGGGTGCTAGAAAAGGAGGTAAAAGGAAGTAAAGTTCTTCCTCTAAAGGGAAGGCAACTATTAAAGGCATCCAGAGGAGTCAAGAATATTATATAGGATATAGTTGATATTACTTGTTTCTACTTTGGTGAGATAGGCCATTGGCAGCAAAATGCAAGGGATACCTTGCAACCCTTAAGAAGGGTATGTACTTTATTGAAGTCCACTTAAGGATATATTCTTCCTCATGGATATATGATATCACATGTATTTCTTATCTTTGTAAGTTGTTACAAAAAATAGAAAGAAGAATAAGATCTAGTGATGGGGATATGATCCACTGCCTTGGCTAAGGGGCAAGAGTTGCGGCTATAGCTGGAGGGGTAATAAGTTAGACTTAGGGAACTCCATAATTGTGTTGCCTTGTAAATATGTACTATATATTGTTGAGAACATTATTTCAATTCCCGTTTTAGATAGCAAAGGGCTTGATCCTTCTATATCAAATAAGAGATTGAAGGCATTAAAGAATGGGCTCTTTACATGCTTATGGCACACTTAAAAAAGGATTATACATTTTGGGAATTCTCAACCATCACTAATGCACATTCAAACAAAGTAAAAAAAATTAGATATCCAAGAAGATGCCATGTTATGACATGCTAGACTTGGACATATTTCTAAAAATAGGATGAACAAGTTAGGAAGCTCTCAAAGCACTAAATATTAGTAGCATTGAGGATCTTCCTACTTGCAAATCTTGTTTGAAGAGAAAAATAGTCAAGGCTCTTTTTGTAGGACAAACAGAGCACACTGCAAGTCCTTTGGATTTGATTCATAAGGATGTTTGTGGCCCACTAAGAGTTAGTGCAATAAGAGACTATTCCTACTTCATCACCTTTACCGATGATTATAGTCGGTTCCAACATGTGTATCTTATGAAGTACAAGTCCAAAGCCATTGAAAAGTTCAAAGTGTATAGGAATGAAATAGAATAGCAAAAAGGGACTTAGTATTAAAGCTCTTTGATTGAATAGAAGAGGAGAATACATAAGTATCGAATTTTTGGATTATCTAAATGAGAATGGGATTATCTCTCAATGGACCCCACCCAGCACACCCCAACACAATGGAGCAACTAAAAGATAAAATCATACCTTGTTAGACATGATACGTTCCATGACGAGCTTTTTTGATGTGACTATATCCTTTTGAGGATACACCTTAAAGACGATGGCAAAGTTACTAAGACTAGTACCTTCAAAGGTAATGCCAAAGACACCACATGAGATGTGGTTTGGCAAAGCACCCTCTCACCATTATTTAAAGGTTTGGGGCTCCTTCCTAATAAGACATTTAGTATGAGACAAGTTGGATAGTCGATCCACCTTGTGAAAGTTTGTAGGATATCCAAGAGAGTCTTTAGGTCATTACTTTTATGGTCCCTCGAAACAAAGGGCGTTTGTTTTGAAGAATGCCACCTTTTTGGAAAAGAAATTTCTATTAGATAGAAAAGACGTTGTTATTGAACTTGGTGAAGTTCAAGATGATCATTACCACAAGCAGTAGAAACAAGTAAATATGAATAAGAGCCTCACACAACTTCTAAGAAGGTCGGATCAGATCAATAAGCAACTCGAAAGGTTTGGATTTCTTCATGAGATGGGCCAATCAAATAGTGATCCAAAGATCTATGAGGAAGCTATATTAGATATAGACTCAAGACATTAGCTAGAAGCCATGAGATCCAAAATGGATTACATATACTCCAACAAAGTATGGACTTTCATAGATCTACCGAAGGGAATAGTTTCCATTAGTTGCAAGTGGATCTATAAGCGAAAGTTAAGAGTCAATGGAGAGGTAACGACCTTTAAGGCGCGATTAGTCACAAAAGGTTACACTTAAAGACCCAGTATTGATTTCGAGGAAACCTTTTCACTAGTCAAAATGCATACATCTATGCAGATTCTACTTGCTATAGCCACATATTATGATTATGAGATATGGCAAATAGAAGTGAAAATCGCTTTCCCCAATGAAGAAATTGAAAAAGAAATTTAGATGGGGCGACCATAGGGTTTTACGTCCAAGAGAAGTGAGCAAAATATTTGCAAAACTCTAGAGACCCATTTAAAGACTCAAACAGGACTCCCGATATTGGAACATACGTTTTGATTAGAAAGTCAAATCATTTGGCTTTGCCAAAAATATGTATAAACCTTGTGTGTACTAGAAAGCTAGTAGGAGCAGTATAAAGTTTATTGTACTTTATGTTGATAGCATTCTTCTCATTGAGAATGAGAGAGAAATGTTAGTGTACTAACGCATGGTTATCTACACAGTTTTCCATGAAGCATTTGGGAAAAGTATCCTGCGTATTGGGAATATGTATCTATAGAGATAGATCAGGGAGGATGCTAGGGCTTTCCCAAATATCGTACATTGACAAGAGACTAAGGAGTTTTAGTATGAAAGAATCTGAGAGAAGGTTCATTCAAATGGGACATGGTCTTCCTTCTCCAAGTCTATGACCACTTAGACTGAACACGAGAGACAAATAGTGTCCCACATACCTTATGCAGAGCATATTATATGCTGTTCAATGTACAAGACCGGATGTGGTACAGACTCTAAGTGTTACGGGTCGTTTCCAATTCTATTCTGGTGAAAGTCAATGGATGGCCATTAAAACAATCCGTAAGTACTTGAGAAAGATTAAGGACTTATTTTTAGGTATATGACAATAGAGAAATGAAACTAGAGGGGTTTTTGGATCTTACTTTCCAATCCGATGTAGATGACCTAAAAATCCACTTCTGGATTTAAATTTTACCTCAATGGTTGCGCAGTGAGACTATCACTGAGGTAAAATAATTTGTGCGTTTGGAAACTACAATGGATGGTGTTTGGATAGAAACTTCTTCCAAGTGTTGGATGAAGTGCCTAGCGTGCATGAGCCTCTAGTTGTCTTTTGAAGACAACTTAGGACTTAAGCTAAGATCTTATCAGTGATCCAAACACAGATAAATTCGTTATCATTTGATATATGATATCATTCTATAGAAGCGATAACTGAGTGAAATAGTTTCCTCATAAGAGATTATAGCAGAACCACTATCTAAACCCCTAAATGCAAATGATCTTTGAAGGACATCATGGGAAGATAGATCTTAAGACTATGGGGAATTAGCTTTAAGGTAAGTGGGAGATTGTTGGAATAGTGGCCCACAAGCCAATTGAATTGGCATGTAAAGTATTTCACTTGTGATATAATCTAGATTGAATGATATTCATTAAATAGCCATCTTCATCTTATGCTGATAAATATACTTCACTGGCATTTGGTTGAAGCCCTTAGATCACATAAGACTACGAGACTTGGTCATACACTGGTGGTGATCAGGGAATAAGTCTTACATTGTCGTGATCTTAAATCTTCCAAGTCATAGGATCTTAAGAGACACGGCATCTAAGATCCGAATAGACTTTCACTAACGATGCATAAATCTAAGGGCTGGATGTTGCTCCGTTCCATTAGCAATCCCATATGAGATATGGATACATGTTAGGTGGTACTTGTTAGGGAATAAGGTACTAAAGGCTCACCCGAAGAATCCACTAGATAGCCGAAGTGGCAAGCCGGTAATGGCAAATTCTTAAGCTTATGCTAGTGCATATAATCAGTCCTTTGATGTAAGGATCCATGGTAACCTTGTGTTTAGGTCTTCATGCTTCGACTCCTTTTTTGTCAATTAGCAGGCGGTTCAGGTGGTGATTAGGCATGTGCTACTTAGACATAGAGGTTTGTAAGATTCAAAATCGAATTCAGCTCTTCGTCTTTGTGAAGGGCGAGTACATTATCTATGCATCCTATAATGATCGATTTTAAGAAATTCTTGCGCAAAGTAGTATGACAATTTGAAAATGAGTTTTCTAAAAAGAGGTCACAAAGTGGAATTGAATATTGGGAATAGAAATATATTATCGAGGTTATTAAGGAACCAGTAAATATCTAGCCCTAAGCCTCTTTCGGGAGATAAGAGACGAAAGGATCGTATTTGCATGGTACGTGTAGAGCTATAATAGTTCTCCAAAAGCATTCATTTTGGCAAATTAGTTAGGCTCCATGGGGCTTGAGGTTGGACATCAACCATGGGGATTGGGTACTCTTCAATTAATGGAAATTAATTGAATTTAGTCAATTAGCTTAAAGGAGTTTAAACTAAAATAAATATATAATATTCAAAAGTCACAAAGAGTTCTGAGCCCATGTCCAATGAATGGTAGAATCTATCGGGTCACACACAAAAGCTAATTGCATTTCCTACTTGATGGAGGAATTTTTCTAAGTGTTAGAAACTTACTCCATATGACCCATTTTGTGGTGATCAGAAATTGAGGTCAATTTTGGCTTGATTAATTTAATTATTAAATTGATCATATTATTTGAGTTAAATTAGACCAATAACTAAAGAGTTAATTATTTGGTGCCACATGAACATCAATAGGTCAACTTAAAGAGTTAACAATTCTTAGCTTAAAGAGTTAAGCTAATTGCCTTAAGAGTTAACTCAAGGATTAATTAATTAAATTAAAGTATTTAATTTAATTAATGAGAAGAATAAATTTTGGAGGAAAATTCAAATGAAAGGTTCATTTGGTGTGGCATTTAATTAATTTGAAATTAGATTTCAAATGTAATTGAAATTAACACAAAATTCAAATTTGATTTAAATTTGCCAACTTGCAATGCAAGTGGCCGATCCCCCCACCTTGAGGAAGGTGTGATTCCATCTTCCCTCTTTATATGGATATAGAGGTGAGAATAGGCGGCCACAAAGAATTCCATGTGAAGAATTAGATTCTCACATTTTCCTTCCTTCAAAGTGTTGCCTCATGAGTTGAAACTCCACTTCTCTCTTCTTCTTCAACACCTAAATCAGCCTTCAAGCTCTCATTTCTCCTCTCTATCTATAGAAAATATTGAGGAGAAATTGGAAAAAGCATTGGTGTGTGGATAATATTGATAGAGGCAAGACAGTTGGATTGTTGTGCCTTGGAGAACCATTAGTCAGGGCAGCGAATTGACAATTTTTTTCCAGGAGATCCAAAAGGAGTTTTGATCCGAAATTTTACCAATAGCTTCATCAAAGAGTTGAGGATCTACTGAAAATTTTCCAGATATTTTGGAGACATTTGGATCATGCAAAAGTTGCATCCTTCCAGCTGTGCTGCTGTTTGACAGTTTTTAGATTGAAGAAGAGTTCTTCGTCTTTCCTTTGAATTTTGCTAATCAAAGTAAATCTCCATCCAAATATGAACTAGTTAATATGAGCTTTTGAATTTTTATTATTGGATCCTAGTGCATCACTTGCCTTCATTCATCTAATGAATCAATCAATGAAAAAATCTAAATCATAGCCTAAATCAGGGTCTGGTTCCAATTGAAGTCATATGTAGCACTAGGATCCAATTATCAAAGCATAAAAATGCTAAAATAACTAGGCTACATATGAATACAAGGATCTAAACATGCCATTGATTTAGATTTGGAAGGACAATTACCTTGATTTTCAGAAAATTAAAGGAAGGTAGAAGAAGATCTGAACTCCTTGAAACTGTCTCCCAGGCGGCACAGCAGAATCCAAGAAATTTTTGCCCAACCAAATGAACTTTAATTTGAGTAAAAGTTATACCAAATAAACACCAACTCCTTGATGTGTCTTCAATAAAAAAATCAACTCAAAATGGATCCATAAAGACCTCAAAAATTCGATCCAAAGTTACTGCATGAAACAGAGGATCTCCAAAGGCTAGCAATACAATTGCTCTACCTCTAATGTAAAGATCCACACACCAATGCACAATCCTTTTCTTCTCAATGTTAGCTTGAGAACAAAGAAAAGAAGAGCTTGGATAAAGGCTTGAGTTGGAGGTAGGAGAAGAAGAGAAGTGAAGCTTCAACACATGAGGCAATACTTGAGAATTTAGAGGGAAAAATGAGAAAATCTAATTCAAGCTTGCAAATCACACATTCAATGAATGTGGTCGTCCCCTTCACACTATATCTATATTAGGGCTATAAATAGGTAAGGTTTTACCCTACCTAAGCCCATACCCAAATAATACCCAAAACTAATAACCATTTAACTACCCTACCCACTTAGACCCATTAGCCATTGGGTCTGTGCATTGGGTCTGCTGTTTGGACCCATCACTTTCGGGTCGGGTCCAAACCCTTTTGCTGCTATTTTCCAAAGAAATTCTTCACTCAACGTATTTGACATATAATTAATATTTCTTCACTCAATAATGGGGTAAGGTAGGTTTGTCAATGAAATGGTTAGGTATTGCCCTACCCAAGACCATACCCTAACATACCTAAATAGTTAGACCCTATATTTACCCTACCCTATTCAATCCAGACTCAATTAGACCCATACCCTAAAATACCCGAATAATAGACCCTACCCTATCAAACCCATAACCCATTGGGTCTATAGTTGGGTCTAGTTTATTAGACCAAATTTTTTAATTGTGTTTTAATTTGACTAATTTTTTATTTTTCTCAAATTTTCTTATTGTCAATCAAAATGCTAAAACTACCTAATATTTGAATACTAGAGTAATTTATTAAAAGGGTTAGAAAGAAGAAAGAGTCTCGATGAAGGGGATATGATCCTACGCTTAGGAAATAGAGCAAAAGTTGCAGCCATGATCCAAGGCGAAATCCAAGTTAGACTTAGGGAACACCTAAATTGTACTTGATCCTTATTATTACATACATAATCTTGTTAAGAACATTATTTCAATTCTCAACTTGGATAAAGAAGGATATGATTTTTCTATATTCAAGGGAAAGTTGAAAGGATTAAAGAATGGTTCTTTAATAGCACAAGGTATATTAAATAATGGATTGTGTATATTGGATTCTCAACCTTCATTGATGCACATTCAATCAAGTAAAAGAAAATTAGATATCTAAGAAGATGCCATTTTATGGCTTGCAAGACTTAGCTATATCTCTAAGAATAGGATGAACAAGATATATGCTCTCTAAGCACTAAATGTTAGTGGCATTGAGGAACTTCTAACTTGTCAGTCTTTTGTAAAGTGAAAAATAACTAAGGCTCGTTTTGTAGGACAATCTGATCGAAGCACAAGTCTTTTGGATTTGATCCATATAGATGTGTGCGGTCCACTAAGAGTTAGTGCACGATGAGGCTATTCTTACTTCATCACCTTTACCGATGATTACACTCGATTAGGACATGTGTATGTTAGGAAGAACAAGTTCGAAGCCTTTGAAAAGTTCAAAGAGTATAGGTGTGAAGTAGAAAAGCAAAAGGGACTTAATATTAAAACTTTTTGATCGAATTAAGGAAGAGAATACTTAAGTACCGAATTCTTGGATTATCTAAAAGAGAATGGAATTATCTCTCAATGGACTCTATCCAGCACATCCCAACTCAATGGAGGAGCCGAGAGGAGAAATCGCGTCTTATTAGACATTATGCGTTCCATGATAAGCTTCTCTGATGTGCCTATATCCTTTTAGGATATACCTTACTAACAGCAGTGAGGCTACTAAATATAGTACCCTCAAAGGTCATGCCAAAAAAGCCACATGAGATGTGGTATGGCAAAGCACCATCTTTCCAATATCTAAAGGTTTAGGGGTTTCCCGCTTACGTCAAGAGGTTAGTGGGAGACAAGTTGGATAGTCGATCCTACTTGTGCAAGTTTGTGGGATACCCTAGAGAGTCTATGGGTTATTACTTTTATGATTCCTCGGAGTAAAAAGTATTTGTCTCGAGGAACGCCACCTTTTTGGAAAATGAGTTTCTATTAGATAAAAAAGGCGTTGTTGTTGAACATGATGGAGTTCTAGATGGTCAAGTCCCACAAGCGGAGGAAACAAGTAGTGAACCTTGCACATATCCTCTATGTAGGTTGGACCGAAACAGGAAGCAACCTAAAAGATTCAAATTTTCTTGATAAGACAGGTCAATTGGATATAAATTCAAAGACCCAAGAGGAAGCTATGTTGGACATAGACTCAGGATATTGACTTGATACTATGAGATCCAAAATGGACTCCATGTACTCCAATAAAGTATGGACTTTGATAGATCCACTGGAGGGAATTGTTTCCATTGGTTGCAAGTGGATCTATAAGCAAAAGCTAGGAGTCGATAGAGAGGTAGAGACCTTTAAAGCGCGACTAGTGGCAAAAGGTTATACTCGAAGACCCAATATTGATTTGGATGAAATCTTTTCACCAGTTGCAATGCCTAAGTTTATATGAATCCTACTTGCTATAGCCGCATATTATGACTATGAGATATGACAAATGGATGTGAAAACTGCTTTTCTCAATAGGCAACATTGAAGAAGAAATTTATATGAAGCAACCACAATGTTTTACATCTAAGGGGAGTGAGCAAAAAGTTTGCAAACTCCAAATGTCCATCTATAGACTCATGCAAGTGTCCCGATCTTGGAACATACATTTTGATTGTACTATCAAATCATTTGACTTTATCAAAAATGTGTATCAATGATGTGTGTACAAGAAGGCGAGTGGAAATTATGTACAATTTATTGTGCTTTATGTCGATCATATCCTTATCATTAGGAATGAGGTAGGAATGTTAGACTAGACTAAAGCATGGTTACCTACTCAATTCTCCATGAAAGATTTGGGAGAAGTATCCTACGTATTGGGAATACGTATCTATAGAGATAGATCGAAGAGAATGATGGGGCTATCCCAATCACAGTACATTGACAAAATACTAAACCGATTTAGTGTGGAAGAATCCAAGAAGGGATTCCTTCCCATAGGACCAGGTATTTATCTATGTAAGTCTATGGCCCCCCGACTGAGGCAAGAAAATAAAAGATGTCCTGGATACCTTATGCATCTGCTGTAGGGAGCATAATATACGCAATTCAATGTACAAGACTGGATGTAGTGCATGCTCTGAGTGTCATGAGCCGCTTTCAATCCAACCCCAGTGAATGTTATTGGATGGCCATTAAGATAATCCTTAAGTACTTGAGAAGAAATAAGGAGTTGTTTTAGTATACGGTAATGGAGAATTGAAACACGAGAGAATTTCAAATTCAAGTTTTCAATTTGATGTAGACAACCTAAAATCCACCTTTGGATTCATATTTTACCTTAATGGCGCCACGGTAAGTTGAAAGAGTTGCAAATAAGATACCATGGCCAATTTAACCACTGAGGCAGAATATATTGCAGCTCCAAAAGCCGCAAAGAAAGGTGTTTGGATCAAAAAATTCATCCAAGAGTTGGATGTGGTGCCTAGCATGTCTGAGCTTATGGTTGTCTTTTGTGACCATAACACTGTGGTTGCACAAAATAAGGAGCGAAGATCTCATAAGCGATCCAAGCACATTTCGAGGCATCAACATTTGATATATGATATCATTTGATTAGAGGCTACATCAGAGTGGAATGGATTGCCTCTAGAAAGAATATAAAAGATCCACTGACTAAACCCCTAACACATAAAGTCTTTAAACAACATCTTATGAAGATGGGTCTTAAAACTGTAGGGCATTGGCTTTAGGGCAAGTGGGAGATTGTTGGAATAGTGCCCAGCAAGCCAATGAGATTAGCATGTAAACTATTTCACCTATGATACAATCTTGATTGAATGATATTATTCTTATATGGCCATCTTTATCTTATGCTCATATTACTTCACTAGCATATAGTTGAAGCCCTTAGATCACATAAGACTACGGGACTTGGTCAGTTCACTTGGTGGGGATCATGGAATAAGTCTTACACGATCATGATCTTAAATATCCCAAGTCATAGAATCTTCAAAGACGGGGCATCTAAAATTTGGATAGACTTACACTAATAATGCATAAATCCAAGGGTTGGATGTTGCTCTATTCCATGAGCAAACCTTATGTGATATGGGTGCATGTTTGTGGGTGCTTGTTAGATAATAAGGCACTGGAGACCCGCCAGGAGATCCCACCAGATAGCCATAGTAGCAAGTCGATGGTGGCTAGTTCTCCACCTTACGCTAATGCACGTAATCAGTCCTTTGACCTGAGGATCCATTATAACCTCATATTTAGGTCCTCATGCTTTGACTCTTCCTTGGCCACTTAGCGAGCGTTCTAGTGGTGATTGGATATGAGCTACTTAGACAAGGAGCTTTATGGGATTCAAGATAGGATCTGACTCATCGTCTTTGTGAAGGTCGAGTACATAGTACATCTCCTGCATGTTCTATGTTGATCGATTCCAAATAGTCCTTGGCCAAGGCAATGTGACAACTTTGAAAAGGAGTTTTCCAAAAATGCGGTCACAAAAGAAATCGAACATTAAGAATAGATGCATAGCATTAAGGATATTAGGGAGTTGACAAATATGTTGCCCTAGGCCTCTTTCATGGAGATAGGAGATGGAAGGACCATATTTGCATGGCATGCATAAAGCTATAATGGTTCACCATAAGCATTCATTTGGTCAATTATTGGGCTCCATGGGCTTGAGGTTAGACATCGACAATGGAGATTGGATACTGTTCAATTAATAGAGATTAGTTGATAAGAGTCGGTTAGTTTAAAAGGAGTTTTAAACTAATGTGAATATATGATATTCTAAAGTCATACTTGTTGTGAGCCCATGTCCAATGAGCAGTAAAACCTAATGGGTCACACACAAAAGCCTATTGGAAATCATAAATAATGAGGAGGAATTTTCTAAGTGTTAGAAAAATGCAATGAAGAAATCTTGATGCAATTTATAGTCATTCGGTTTCATCAATTTAATTATTAAATTGATCAAATAAAATTAATTGTTAATTTATTTTGGCACCACATGATAATCAATTGGTCAAGTCATTCTTAAAGACTTAAGTTTGGTAACTTAAATGTTAAGTCAATATTTAATTGAATTAAAGTGGAAGAATAAGTTTTGGAGGGAAAATTCAAATTAAGCTTGCAAGATGGCATGCTTAGTTGGCAACCCCTTGAGGAAGATGTGATGCCACCTATGCATCACACCATCCTCCTTCTATATATAGATATAGAGGGGGGTAGCCAACAAGAAGAATCAGTCACACTTTTTGCATCTAATTGTTAGATAAAAAATTCCCTCCAAAAGTGATTCTCTCATGAGTTGAGGTTTCACTCTCTTCTTCTTCCCCTCCATTTTCAGCCTTCAACCTAGCTCTTTTACTTTATGATTTTTCCAGCTAAATTGGGAAGGAAAGGATTGTCCAAAGCTATGTGGACTTTGACATTGGAGGCAAGACGAATTTTGGATTGCTTGCTTTGGTGATCCTCTATTCCAGCATAAATTTTAAGGCCTCTATTTGAGATCTTTCCAAAGGATTCCGGTGGTTAATTTTATATCTGAACACTCCTCTTTGAATAAGCTTTCATTTGGTCCAGATTTTCTTGAATTCCAAGGTAATTTTCTAGTTCAAATGTTGATCACACCCAACTGTGCCAGTAGCACTTTCCTCTAGGGAAAGGAAGCTCTTCTTCTATCTGTGGCCAGATTTTGCCTGAGGAGTAACAATATAACCTTAATCCATTGTATATGCATGACTTAGATACTTTTGGTGGTGTAAACTAAGTTAGATTTCAATTTTTAAATGTTTTAAATTGGATACTTGGTCTTACACCTCTTACAAGTGGTATTGGAGCCTAATTTCATGCTATATTTTGGATTCTCTTTTGATTGATTCATGTGATGAATTGATCATGATCTGAAAACACTTGATTCAAGTCATGGATTGGAGTGTTTGTATGATGTTGCATGTGGCTCCTATGGTAATGAATAGAAATTATACTAATATGTGTTTTTAATTGTCAAATTCAAATGTTAGTATAAGTTGATTCGCGTTTAGCTAACATTAAATTTTGATTTAGCATTGGATGATGTCATATGTTGATATAGCATGTTGTATTTGGCCTTAAATTTTTTTGGTCATTTTTGGATTCAATTCGGTTGGATATAATGGGAGTTTATTTGAATGCCTTGAAGGTGTTTGAAGAATGGTGATTCTTCCTTAGATTTGATTTTTGAAGCAATTTGAGCACTTTAATTTCTAGTTTTTAAAGTTTTTGTAATCTAATAATTTATCATAAAATGTATGGAACTATGTTATGGCAGTGTCCATAAGGTTTAGGAAGGGAAAAAGGCAAAAACGTGGTAGAACAGTGGCATAGGCACCTTATGTCAGCAGCTCGGCAGGCCGGCCAGCCCCTCGCTGGGCAGCATGGGTACTGTAGTGCCCGTGTAGCCTGCCTGGATGACCAGCTAGGCTGCAGGCCCGCCCAAAGCTACCATGCCTTGATTGGTTTGCCGTTTTATGCATTTTTGCCCTCCAAAGCTTGATTTTTCCATACACTTTTGATGCACAATTATTGTGTAAGTACTCATAAGAATGTTCGACATTTTTGCTTGCTTTTAAAGTCAAATTTAAGTTGCTCTCCAATTTTTTCAAAAATAGGATGCATAAATGTTTAGCTTGTTTTTGCTTGGCCAAATAATTGTTTATATGATGCATTTAATTGTTGGAATTGAATGTCAATTCTGAATTTATTTATTATTTATTTAATTTTTGAATGGATGATGAATGAATGGGGATGATCATGAGCCTTTAATATTGATTTTATTTATTCCAAAGTTGTTGAAATGGGTTGTATTAAATTGGCACTTGCATGCCTCTTAAATTCTATGTTGTAAATATTATGGGAGTAGAATCACTAGGAGTGAGGATATCTCTCTCACGTAATTGTTACAAGGAGTAAAGAAGACCTTTGGAGGCATGGAGACTTATGAAGACCATGAATATATGGTATACACTCATGTAATAGCTAGATTTAATCAACCTACTTAAAATCAACTAAATGATGCACCTATGGCTCTAAGTGCATCACTTGGTTAGGCTCATGGTCATCCCACCCTAAGAGCATGCTAGGCACATTTACTTATTTACGCTTTTCATATCCTATTAATGTATGCGATGCATGGATTAGGATATAGAAAACCTAAATAAAAAGATAAAATTGGTCAGATCTTGGCAAGCAAGTTGAAAATCCCTCCACTTAGAATGTCTAAGTGTTTTTCAAAAGTTAATTCAATATAGATATAAATTAAAATGAGTTTTAATTAATCCATGCCTTCTACCAATATTATATTCCATGTTTATGTGACTGAATTTGTGTGATGGCACTCAGTCACGGGGGTCACACTTAGGAGGAAAGTTGTGAGAATATACTTAGCATTCGATGTACCTCTAATTTGAGGCTTCCCACACATTGACACTCGGTCACGGGGGATGTTGTGGAGCGGTCTTGAATCAAAGTTTGATTGGTAGGTTCGACTTAACACTTAGTAATATAGATGTCGCATGAGTTATGGGTAACGCGCTCCTTGTGGATTTGATCCTTCAATCATTACCTAACACGTTTAACCAATTTATTATGAACTTCTATATATTGATGCAAGAAGTAATGATTAATGAATTAGTTAATATATTGGTAATCGCTGAGGAGACTATAAACAAAAATAAACCTCATACACTTATTTTGTCCTCCACATCTATGGGCCCTAGAGGTGCTAGAAAGGGAGGTAAAAGGAAGAAAAGTTCTTTCTCTGAAGAAAAACAAACATTGAAAAGTTCAAGGGGAATTGAGAATAACAAAGAGGCTAAAACTGGAGCCACGTGTTTCCATTATGATGAAAAAGGACATTGGAGAAGAAATTGCAAAGCTTATCTTGCTACTCTTGAGAAGGGTATGTACTTCATTGAAGTGCACTTGACGACTAGTTCTTCCTCATGGGTGTTTGATACCGCATGTTGTTCTCACCTTTGTAATTTGTTACAAAGGTCAGAAAGAATAAAGATTCTCAATGAAGGGGATATGATCCTATGTGTAGGAAATGGAGCAAAAATTGTAGCCATGGTCCAAGACGTAATCAAGTTAGACTTGGGGAACTCCCAAATTGTACTTGATCCTTATTATTATGGAACTAATCTTGTGAATAACATTATTTCAATTCTTGAATTGGTTAAACAAGTATTTGATTTTTCTATATCTAAGGGGAAGTTGAAAGCATTAAAGAATGGATTTTTAATTGCACAAGGTACATTAAACAATGGATTGTACATATTAGATTCTCAACCTTTGTTGATGCATATTCAATCAGGTAAAAGAAAATTAGTTATCTAAGAAGATGCCATTTTGTTATGCAAGACTTAGCTATATCTCTAAGAATATGATGAACAAGATTGAAGCTCTCAAAGCACTAAATATTATTGGCATTGAGGAACTTCCAACTTATGAGTCTCGTTTAAAGGAGAAAATGACCGAGGCTCCTTCTGTAGGACAATCAGAGCGAAGCACAAATCCTTTAGATTTGATCTATATGGATGTGTGCGGTTCATTAAGAGTAGGTGCACGAGGAGGCTATTCTTACTTCATCACCATCATCGATGATTACACTCGATTCGGACATGTGTATCTTATGAAGAACAAGTCCAAAGCCTTTGAAAGGTTCAAAGAGTATAGGTGTGAAGTAGAAAAGCAAAATGGACTTAGTATTAAAAATCTTCAATTGGATCGAGGAGAAGAATACTTAAGTATCGAATTCTTAGATTATCTTATACAGAATGGGATTCACTCTCAAAAGACTCCACCCGGTACACCCCAACTCAAAAGGTAGCCGAGAGAAGAAATCATACCTTATTGGACATGGTGCGTTCCATGATGAGCTTTTCCAATGTGCCTATATCCTTTTAGGGATACGCCTTGCCAATAGCAGCGAGGCTACTAAATGTAGTACCCTCAAAGGTCATGCCAAAAACACTATATGAGATGTGGTATGGCAAAGCACCCTCTTACTAATATATCTATCGGTTTGGGGGTCTCCCGCCTACATCAAGAGGTTAGTGAGAGATAAGTTGGATAGTTGATCCTTCTTATGCAAGTTTGTGGGATACCCTAGAGAGTCTATGGATTATTACTTTTATGATACCTCAGAGCAAAAAGTGTTTGTCTTGAGGAATGCCACATTTTTGGAAAAGAAATTTCTATTAGATAGAAAAGGCATTATTGTTGAACTCGAAGAAGGTTAAGATGATCATATCCTACAAGCAGTGGAAAGTAGTAGCGAGCCTTACACACATCCTCTATATAGGTTAAATCGAATCAAGAAGCAATTCGAAAGGTTCATGTTTCTTCATAAGATGGGCCAATAAGATATAGATCTGAAGACTTATTAGGAAGCTATGTTGGACATAGATTTAGGACATTGGCTAGATGCTATGGATCCAAAATGAACTCTATGTACTCCAATAAAGTATGGATTTTAGTAGATCCGCCAGTGGGAATCATTCCCCTTGGCTGTAAGTGGATCTATAAGCGAAAGCTAAGAGCCGATGGAGAGAGGTAGTAACTTTTAAGGCGTGACTAGTGGCAAAAGATTATACTCAAAGACCCAGTATTGATTTCGAGGAAACCTTTTCACCAGTTACAATGCCTAAGTCCATACAGATCCTACTTGCCATAGCTGCACATTATGACTATGAGATATGGCAAATGGGTGTGAAAACCTCTTTCGTTAATGGCAACATTGAAGAAGAAATTTATATAGAGCAACCACAAGGTTTTACATCCAAGGAAAGTGAGCAAAAGGTTTGCAAACTCTAAAGGTCCATTTAGGGACTTAAGCAATCATCCTGATCTTGGAACATATGTTTTGATAGTACAACCAAATCATTTAGCTTTATTAGAAATATGTATCAAGCATGTGTGTACAAGAAGGCGAGTAGAAATTACTTGCAATTCATTTTACTTTATGTCGATAACATCATTCTCATTGGGAATGAGGTTAGAATGTTAAAGCAGACTAAAGCGTAGTTATCTACTCAATTCTCCATGAAAGATTTAGGAGAAACATCTTACATATTGGGGATATGTATTTATAGAGATAGATCGAAGAGAATGCTGGGGCTATCCCAATAACAGTACATTAACAAACAACTAAAGTGGTTTAGTATAGAAGAATCTAAGAAGGGATTCCTTCCCATGGGATATGGTATTCGTCTATCTAAGTCTACAGCCCCCCAGACTGAGGCAAAAAGATAAAAGATATCCCGGATACCTTATGTGTCCGCTATAAAGAGCATAATGTATGCCGTTTAATGCAGAAGACCGGATGTAGAGCACCCTCTGAGTGTCACGAGCCATTTTCAATCCAACCCCACTGAATGTCATTAGATGGCCGTTAAGACAATCCATAAATACTTGAGAAGAACTAAGGAGTTGTTTTTAGTATACGGCAATGGAGAATTGAAACCCGAGGGATTTGCGGATTCATGTTTCTAATCTGATGTAGATGACCTAAAATCCATCTCTAGATTCATATTTTGCCTTAATAGCAGCGTTGTGAGTAGGAAGAGTTCCAAAAAAAACACCACAACTGATTTAACTACTGAGGCAGAATATATTACGACTTTGGAAGCAACAAAGGAAGGTGTTTGGATCAAAAACTTCATCCAAGAGTTGGATATAGTGCCTAACATATTTGAGCCTTTGGTTATCTTTTGTGACAACAATGGTACGGTTGTACAAGCTAAGGAGCCAAGATCTCATCAGCGATGCAAACACATTTTGAGGCATTATCATTTGATATATGATATCATTTGATTAGAGGCGACATCCGAATGAAATGGATTGCCTCTAGAGAGAATATAGCAGATCTACTGACTAAAGCACATAAAATCTTTAAAGGACATTTTATGAAGATGGGTATTAAGACTACAGGGCTTTGGCTTTAGGGCAAGCGGTAGATTGTTGGAGTAGTGCCCAGCGTGCCAGTGAGATTGGCATGTAAACTATTTCACTTGTGATACAATCTTAATTTCATGATATTATTCTCATATGGCCATCTTCACTGTATACTCATATTACTTCACTGGCATATGGTTGAAGCCCTTGGATCACATAAGACTACGGGACTTGGTCAGTTCACTTGGTGGTGATCATGGAATAAGTTTTACACGGTCATGATCTTAAATATCCCAAGTCATAGAATCATAAGAAACGGGGCATCTAGGATTCAAATAGAGTTGCACTAATGATGCATAAATCCAAGGGTTGGATGTTGCTCCATTCCATGAGCAAACTATATGTGATATGGTTCATGTTAGTGGGTGCTTGTTAGAGAACAAGGCATTAGAGACTCGCCCAGAGATCCTATGGGATAGCCGTAGTGGCAAGTCAGTAGTAGCTAGTTCTCCACTTTACGCTAGTTCATATAATTAGCCCTTTAACCTAAGGATCTATTGTAACCTTGTGTTTAGGTCCTCATACTTTAACTCCTCCCTGGCCACTTAGCGAGTGTTTCGATGGTGATTGGGCATGAGCTACTTAGGCATGGAGGTTTATGAGATCTAAGATGGGATCTGACTCCTCCTCTTTGTGAAGGGTGAGTACATCTCCTATGTGCTCTATAATCATTAATTCCAAGCAGTCTTTGGCCAAGGGCAATATGACAATTTGGAAAAATAGTTTTCCAAAGATGAGGTCACAAAAGGAATCGAATATTAAGAATATATGCATAGCATTGAGGCTATTAGGGAGCCAATAAATATCTTGCCCTAGGCCTCTTTCATGGAGATAGGAGACGGAAGGACCGTTTTTGCATGGTACACAATAAGCTAGAATAGTTCGCCATAAGCATTCATTCGGTCAATTGTTGGGCTCCATGGGCTTCAGGTTGGACATCGATTTTGTAGATTGGGTACTCTTCAATTAATAGAAATTAATTGATATGAGTTGATAAGTTTAAAAGGAGTTTTGAACTAACGTGAATATATGATATTCTAAAGTCATAATTGTTGTGAGCCCATGTCCAATGAGTGATAGAACCTAATGGGTCACACATAAAAGCCTAGTGCAAATCCTAAATAGTGAGGAGGAATTTTCTAAGGGTTAGAAAAATTCCAAGAGGACCGAAAATATGAGGAAGAAATCTTGATGCAATTTTTAGTGAATCGGTTTCATCAATTTAATTGTTAAATTGATCCAATTAAATTAATTGTTAATTTAATTTAGTTCCACATGATTATCAATTGGTCAAGTCAAACTTAATGAGTTAAGTTTGGTGACTTAAATGTTAAGTCAATATTTAATTAAATTAAAGTGTTCAATTTAATTAAAATGGAAGAATAAGTTTTGGAGGGAAAATTCAAATTAAGTTTGCAAGTTGGCATGCTTAGTTGGCAAACCCCCTTGAGGAAGGTGTGATGCCACCTACGCATCACACCATCTTCCCTCCATATATAGATATAGAGGGGGGCAACCAACAAGAAGAACCAGTCACACTTTTTGTATCTAATTGTTAGATCAAAAATTCCCTTCAAAAGTGATTTTCTCATGAGTTGAGGTTTCATTCTCTTCTTCCTCCCTTCCTTTTTTTGGCCTTCAACCTAGCTCTCTTTCTTCTTGATTTTCCCAACTAAATTGAGAAGGAAAGGATTGGCTAATGGTGTGTGGAATTTAACATTAGAGACAAGACGAATTTCAAATTGCTTGCTTTGGTGATCCTCTATTCCAGTAGAAATTTTGAGGTCTATGTTTGAGGTCTTTCCAAAGGATTCTAGTGGTAAATTTTATATCTAGATGCTCTTCTTCGAAACAACTTTCATTTGGTCTAGATTTGGTTGAATTCCTAGGTGATTTGCCAGATCAAACCTTGATCACGCCTATCTACACCAGTAGAAGTTTCCTCTCGGGAAAGGAAGCTCTTTTCCTACCTTTGGTTGGATTTTTCTTGAGAGGTAACAATCTAACCTTAATTTATTATATATACATGATTTAGATCCTTGTGGTCGTGTAAACTAAGTTAGATTTCAGTTTTTAAATGTTTTAAATTGAATACTTGGTCGACACCTCTTACAAATATCTCATACGACGTCTTTGGCGCCGGTGCTAGGTTTAGTAGCCCTGCCACCATTGTTAAGGTGAATCCTCGAAAGGATATGGGCACATCAGAAAAGCTCATCATAGAACATACCATGTCCATCCAGGTACGATTGTGCCGGGTGGAGTCCATTGAGAGAGAATCCCATTCTCCTTTAGATAATCCAAGAATTTAGTACTTAAGTATTCTCCTCCTCAATCTGATCGAAGAGCTTTAATTCCTAGTCCTTGTTGCTTTTCTACTTCATTTCTATACTCTTTGAACTTTTCAAAAGCTTCGGACTTGTAGTTCATAAGATACACATATCCGAACCCACTACAAACATCTGTATGGATCAAATCTAAAGGACTTGTGATTCACTCCATTTGTCCTGCAAAGGAAGCCTTGGTCATTTTTCCCTTCAAATAAGATTCACAAGTAGGAGAGTCCTCAATGCTGCTAGTATTTAGTACTTTGAGAACTTCTAACTTGTTTATCCTATTTTTAGAAATATGGCCAAGTCTTGCATGCCAAAGAATGGCATCTTCTTGGTTATATAATCCATTATTTAATATACCATGTGCAATTACAGAACCATTCTTAATGCTTTCAACACCCCATTCGATACAAAAAAGTCATATCCTTCATTATCAAGAATGGAAATTGAAATAATGTTCTTAACAAGTTAGGGTACATAATAACAAGAATATAATACAATTCAAGCATTCCCTAAGACTAATTTGATTACATCTTAGAACATAGTGGCAACTCTTGCTCCATTTCCGATATAAAGGATCATTTCCTCTTCAAAAAGAATCTCTCTTCTTTCCATCCTTTATAACGAATTACAAAGGTGAAAACCACATGTGGTATCACATACTTATGAGGAAGAATTAGTCGTCAAGTGCACTTCAATAAAGCACATACCCTTCTCAAAGGTTGCAAGGTAAGCTTTGCATTTCCTTTTCCATTGCCGCTTTTCGCCACAATGGAAATAACTCGCATTTGTTTGAGTCTCTTTCTTCTTCTTTACTCCCCCCGAACCCTTCAAAGTTTGCTTCCCTTTCGAAGAAGAGCTCTTCTTCCTCTTACCTCCCTTTCTAGGACCCCTATGGCCCTTGGACTTAGAGAAGGAAACAAGCATAAGGGGTTTATCTTTTTTCATTGTCACCTTGGCTGTCACCAATTGGTTCACCAATTCATTAATCGTGACCTCTTGCTTTGACATATTAAAGTTCATAATGAATTGGAGGATCAAATCCACATAGAGGTCATTGCCCATGATAACATCAAGTTGCCGAAGCTTTTTGATGAGTCCAATCATCTTTGGAAAAGGAGTTTTCCAAAGATGAGGTCACAAAAGGAATCGTATGTAGTTGAGGCTATTAGGAAGCTGATAATATCTTACCCTAGGACTCTTTCATGGAGATAGGAGACGGAATGACTATATTTGCATGGTATGCGTAAAGCTAGAATGGCTCACCATAAGCATTCATTCGGCCAACTGTTAGGCTTCATGGGCTTGAGGTTGGACATCGACCATGGAGGTTGGGTACTCTTCAATTATAGAGATTAATTGATATGAGTTAGTTAGTTTAAAAAGAGTTTTAAACTAATATGAATATATGATCTAAAGTCACAATTATTGTGAGCCCATGTCCAATGAGCAGTAGAACCTAATGGCTCACACATAAAAGCCTATCGAAAATCCTAAATAATGAGAAGGAATTTTCTAAGTGTTAGAAAAATTCCAAGAGGACCAAAAATGTGAGGAAGATATCTAGATGTAATTTTTAGTCTTTCGGTTTCATCAATTTAACTGTTAAATTAATTTAATTTGGTACCATATGATTATCAATTGGTCAAGTCAAACTTAAAGAGTTAAGTTTGGTGACTTAAATGTTAAGTTAATATTTAATTAAATTAAAGTGTTTAATTTAATTAAATGGATGAATGTGTTTTGGAGGGAAATTTAAAATTAAGCTTGCGAGTTGGCATGCTTAGTTGGCAACCCCCTTTAAGGAAGGTGTGATGTCAAAGTGGTGTGATGCCACCTTGACATCACACCATCCTCCCTCTATATATAGATATAGAGGGGGGGCAGCCAACAAGAAGAATCAGTCACACTTTTTGCATCTAATTGGTAGATCAAAAATTCCCTCCAAAAGTAATTTTCTCATGAGGTTTAACTCTTTTCTTCCTTCAGTCCATTTTTGGTGTTCAACCTAGCTCTTTTCCTTCTTGATTTTTCCAGCTAAATTAAGAAGGAAAGGATAGTCCAAAGGTGTGTGGACTTTGACATTAGAGGCAAGACGTATTATTGATTGCTTTAGTGATCCTCTATTCCAGTAGAGAATTTGAGGTCTCTGTTCGAGGCCTTGACAAAGGAGTCTGGTGGTGAATTTTGTATTTGGAAGCTCCTCTATGAGTCAGCTTTCATTTGGTCTAGTTTTGGTTAAATTCTGAGGTGATTTGATAGATCAAACATTGATCACACCTAGCTGCAGTAGTAGCAGTTTTCTCTCAGGAAAAGAAGCTCTTCTTCTACCTTTGGTTGGATTTTGCTCAAGACGTAGCAATCTAACTTTAATCCACTATATATGTATGATTTAGATCATTGTGGTGGTGTAAGATAAGTTAGACTTTATTTTTTAAATGTTTTAAATTAGATCTTTAGCCTTACACCTCTTATAGATTCTACTCTCATAATATTTACAAGATAGAAATTAAGAGGCATGCAAGCCCTAATTTTATACAACCCTTTTCAACAACTTGAAATAGATAAAATCAATATTAAAGGCTCATGATCATTCCCATTCATTCACTATTCATTCAGCAATTAAATGAACAATAAATAAATCTAGAATTTACACTAAATTCCAACAATTAAATGCCTATCTCATAAACAATTAATTGGCCAAGCAAGAGATAGCATAACAATTATGCAACAACTTGAAGATTAACTTCAAAAAGTTTTAAAAATAATCAAAAATGTCAAATATAATTTTGAGAACTTGCACAACACTTGTGCACCTATTGTGTGTGGTTCAAAATGTTTTTGGTCACTTAGAGGAGCCAAAAAACAAACCAAACTAGTGCCAAAAGAAACTGTGCTTGGCGCGCCAACTGCCCGGCCAACACCAAGCCAGGCAGGTGAAATTTTAGCTCAACTTTTGTGCACTAAAAAATTTAGAACACTTTTCAAACATTAAAACACACATTATATATGAAATTCTAGATTCAAAACTACTTTTAAAAATGCAATTCCAAGCGCTCAACCTTGCTTATAAAAATAAGTTAAAGTAAGAATCACATTCTTTGAAAATCTCCAACAAACTCTGATCAAATTGGATCCAAAACTGACCAAAACTCTTTTAGGCCATCAACGCCATGCTATATCAGGAAATAACATCAACTAATGCTAAATCAACATTCAACATTAGAATCTATGAATTAAAACATACTAATCATATGAATTAACACGTAAAACACATATTAGCATGCTTTCAATTCATCAATCAACGAGCTACACCCAACATCATCCAAACACTCCAATTCATCATATGAATCAAGAATTTGGTGATTATGATCAATTCATGACATGAATCAATCAATCAAAAATCCAAATCAAAGCATGAAATAGGCTCTGATACCACTTGAAGTCACATGTAGCAGTAGGATCCAACAAATAACACTTTAAAGATGAAAATTAAATAGGGTATATGTGATAAAAAGGATCTAAACATGATATTGATTCAGATTTGAAAATAGAATTACCTTGATTTGCAAAAATCCAAGGAAATAAGGAAGATGATCTCAACAACTTGAGTTTGTCTCCAGCGGCACAGTGAAGATTGAACAATTTTTACTTGATCTAGACTCTTCCAAAATTTTGAAAATTTTACAGCATGTTCTCAACTCCTTGGTGAAGCTTTTGGAAAAAATCCAGCTCAAAAAGCCAAAGGGAAGCTCTTGAAAAACTTGCCAAAGTTGTTGTCCTAACAGTGGATCTTCAAAAGTAAGCAATCTTATTGTCTTGCCTCTAATTTTATGATGCTAAATCCTTTTCTCCTCAATATCAGCTGGAGAATAGAGAGGAGAATTTCAAACATGGAAGCTTGTTTTTCGAAGTGGTTGAAGAAAAGAAGTGAAGCTTCAACACTTGAAAAATGGAAGGAAAATGCCAGATAATCTAATTTTACACACTTGTTGCAAGTGGCCAACTCTCTCTCCCTCTATATCTATATATACAGTCAGGATGGTGTGATGCCAAGGTGCATCACACCTTCTTCAAGGGTGACCGCCAACTAGCTTGTTTAGTTAGCAAATTTGAATTTGAATTTTGTTTGCATTTTAATTTCATTTGAAATCTCATTTCAAATTAATTAAAATGCCACACCAAATGAACCTTTCATTTGAATTTTCCCTCCAACAATGATTGTTCTCATTAATTAAATTAAACACTTTAATGTAATTAACAAACCTTTGACTTAACTATTACGTCGACTAATTTAACTCTTTAAGGTAATAATTGCTAACTTAACTCTTTAAGTTGACCAATTGATGGTCATGTGGCACCAAATAATTAACTCCTTAATTATTGATCTAATTTAACTCCTTAAATTAGTTGACTAATTTAACAATTAAATTAATCAAGTCAAAAATGACCTCAACTTCTTCAACCTCCAAAACCGGTCAAGTGAGCAATTTTCTAACTCTTAGAAAATTATCCTTCATCAAGTAGGAAATACAATTAGCTTTTGTGTGTGACCCGTTAGGTTCTATCATTTATTGGATATGGGCTCACAACTCTTTGTGACTTTTGAATATCAAATATTCATTTTAGTTTAAACTCCTTTAAACTAATCGACTCAATTCAAATAATCTCTATTAATTGAAGAGTACCCAATCTCAATGGTCGATGTCCAACCTCAAGCCCATGGAGCCCAACTAATTGGCCAAAATGAATGCTTTTGGAGAACTATTCTAGCTCTATAGGTACCATGCAAATACAGTTCTTTCACCTCATATCTCCCGAAAGAGGCCTAGGACAAGATATTT
Organism: Jacaranda mimosifolia; assembly: GCA_018894105.1. NCBI lineage: Eukaryota > Viridiplantae > Streptophyta > Magnoliopsida > Lamiales > Bignoniaceae > Jacaranda > Jacaranda mimosifolia. The sequence goes on from CM032121.1 coordinate 23,379,208, forward strand.
GCTGACTCCCTAATAACCTCAGTACTATATTTCTGTTCTCAATGTTTGATTCCCTTTTATGACCTCATGTTTGGAGAGCTCCTTTTTCAAATTATCATACCACCATGTGCAAGGATTTCTTAGAATCGATCAGTATAGAATACATGGAAGATGCACTCGCCCTTCACAATAACGAAGAGACAGATTCCATCTTGGATCTCACAAACCTCCATGTCAAGTAGCTTATGCCCAATCACCACCCGAACGGTCCACTAAGTGACCTGGGAGGAGTTAAAGCATGAAGACCTGAACACAAGGTTACCATGGATCCTTAGATCAAATGACTAATTATATGCTCTAGCATAAGCTGGAGAGCTTGCCACTACTGAATTGTCACAACAGCCATCTAGTGGATTCTCTGGGTGGCCCTTCCGTGCCTTGTTCTTTAGCAAGCACCCATTAACATGCATTTATATCTCATATGACATTGCTCATGAAATGGAGCAATATCCAACCCTTGGATTTATCATTGTTAGTAAAAGTCTATTCGGATCGTAGATGCCCTGTCTTATAAGATCCTACAACTTGGAAGATTTAAGATCACGACTGTGTAAGACTTATTTCATGATGCACCGCCTAGAGTGTGACCAAGTCCCATAGTCTTGTGTGATCTAAGAGTTTCAACCAAATGCCAGTGAAGTAAATATGAGCTTAAGATGACGATGGCCATTTAATGAAAATCATTCAATCAAAATTGTATCAGTAGTGAAATAGTTTACAACGCTAATCTAATTGGCTTGCGGGGCACTATTGCAATAAATAAAACTTTTCTACTTCAAATCTAAGGATCCAATCATGCAATTAAAATGAATTTAATGGCAGAAAACTAACCTTCAATGCTTAATTCAAGGAAGATATGGATGAAAACAATGAACTCTTTAAAACTGTCAATCCGCGCACAGTAGGGAAATGGCAATGATTGACCAGGCAGATCAACTCCAAATAGGCTGAAATTTGCAGAGATCTATTCAACATACTTGAGAATCTCCAGTTAAAATTTTAGCCAAATCCAAGCACGGCAAGGCCTCAAAATCAGCCTCTAAAGTTACTGAACTACCATGGATCTTCAAGAGCAAAGCTCCCTAAGTGTGAAGCCTCTAATGTTATGATCCACACACCCAAGGAGAGCTCCAATCAACCTCTAATCAACTAGAGAACTAATGGAAGAAGAAGGTAGAGAGGGCAAAAAACGTGTAGAGAATGGTGAGGATTGTGTGAAACTTCAACACATGAGTGGATCACACTCTTTGGAGGGAAAAATGTAATCTAGCAACTTGCTTTCATAACTTCAAGTGGCCAGCCACCTCCTCTCTATTTATAGAGTGGATGGTGTAATGCTAGTTGACATCACACCCTCCATGAGGTAGTTTGCCAACTTGGCAATCCACTTGCATGTGAAATGTGAATTTCACTCGCATTTGGATTTAATTTGACTTTACATTTCATCTCATGAAATGTCTTTCAAATTAATCCCAAATTAACCTCAAATGAACTCCTTCATTTGAATTTTCCTCCAAAATAAAATCCTCATATTAATTAAATTAACTTTTTAATTTAATTTATTAATTTGACTTAACTTTTTAAGTCATCTAACTTAACTCTTTAAGTTAGAAAGTGTCAACTTTACTCTTTAAGTAGACAAATTAATAGTCATATGGCACTAATTAAATTAACACCTTAATTTAATTGATCTAATTTAACTCTTTAAATTCATTGATCAATTTAACAATCAAATTAATCAAGCCAAAATGACTAAGAAATTAGCCAACCAAGTTCTCCACAAAAATGGCAATTGTGAATTTTCTGACTCCTTAGAAAATTCCTCCATTCAAATAGAATTTCCTTTAGGCTTTTGTGTATGATCCATTAGGTTCTCCCATTCATTGAACATGGGCTCACAACTCTTGTGATATTTTTAATATTAAAATATTCGCATTAGTTTAAACTCTTTAAACTAATAACTCATTCAATTAGTTTCTATCAATTGAAGAGTACCCAATCTTCTTGGTCAATGTCTAGTCTCAAGCCTATGGGGCCTAACTAATTGGTCAAAATAAATATGCTCTTGGTGAACCATTCTAGCTTTATGCTTACCATGCAAATGTTGGAATAATACCCCTCAAGCCAATTAGATTAGCGTTGTAAACTATTTCACTTGTGAAACAATCTTGATTGAATAATATTCCTTATGTAGCCATCTTTATCTTATGCTCATTATTTCTTCACTAGCATTTTGTTGAAGCTCTTAGATCACACAGGACTATGGGACTTGGTTATGCATTGGGTGGTGATCATGGAATAAGTCTTCCATGGTCATCATCTTAAATCTTCCAAGTCATAGGATCTTATGAGATAGGGCATCTAAGATCCGGATAGACTTGCACTAATGATATATAAATCTAAGTGTTGGATATTACTCCATTCCATGAGCAATCCCATATGAGATATGGATGCATATTAGTGGGTGCTAGTTAGAGAATAGGCACTGAAGGCCCACTTGGAGAACCTACTAGATAGCTGAAGTGGCAAGTTGATAGTAGCACATTCTCCAATTTATGCTAGTACATATAATTAGTCCTTTCACCTGAGGATCCATGGTAACCTTGTGTTTATGTCCTCATGCTTTAACTACTCCTTGGCCACTTAGCGGGTTGTTAAAGTAAAGATTGATCATGAGTTATTTAGACATGGAGATTTATGAAATCCAAGATGGAATCTAACTCCTCGTCTTTGTGAAGGGCGAGTGCATCTCCTATGTATTCTATAATGACCGATTCCAAGAAATTCTAGCACAAGGTAGTATGACAATTTAGAAAATGAGTTTTCCAAAGATAAGGTAATAAAGTGGAATCGAGCATTGAGAATAGAAATATAGTAACGAGGCTATTGGGGAGCCAACAAATATCTTGTCCTAGGCCTCTTTAGGGAGATAGGAAATGGAAGAAATGTATTTGCATGGCATGCGTACAGCTATAATGGTTCTCTAAGAGCATTCATTTTGACCAATTACTTGGGCTCCATGTGAGCAAGAGTAGCATTAGGATCTACAAATCAAAACTTCATAAGCATGAAAATAACTAAGCTACTCGAGCTACCAAGGATCTAGTCATGCTACAGATCTAGATTAGGATGAAGAATTACCTCTTGTAGCTTGAAAACAAGGAGAAGATCAACTATCTCTCACGAATCCAGAAATTGTCTTGAACTGGTATAGTGGAAAGACGGTAATGTTTGCCCCCGCTATAAGGCTCTAAAAATCACAAAATTAAATCTAAAATACCTCCACACACAGGGAAAGATACTGTGAAAAATTGGAGCCAAAAATCCTTCTGGACCACTCTAGAAAAATTCACCAACCGAAAACTACTGCAGATGGATCTCCAAAACCAAGCAAGTCAAGTGCCTTGCCCCTATTGATATGATCCACACACCAAACAATCTTCCAATTTCCCCTTACTAGAAACAGGAGTTAAAGAGGAGAAAATGAGGTAGAAGAGGCCAATTTTCAAGTTGGGAAGAAGAAGAAATGCAATGCTTCAACATATGATGCAATGCATGGAGAGAGAGAATTTTAGAGGTAACGCAATAATCTAATTCTCACACTTTTCAGCAATGATAATTCAAATTTTGCTTGTACTCTATATCTACATATAGCGGTGGACTAGCATCACACCTTCGTCAAGGTGAGTGCCCAAGTGGCATGCCAAGTTGGCAAAATTGAAATTCAAATCTTACTTGAATTTCAAGTGCATTTCAATTTCATTTGGAATCTAATTCCAAATTAATTAATATGCCAATTTAAATGAACACTTCATTTAAATTTTCTCTCCAAAAAGTATTATTCCCATTAATCAAATTAAACACTTTAATTTAATTAATTAACTTTCGGTTTAGCTCTTAAATCAAATAAGCTTAACTCTTAAGCTTAAATTAGTTAACTTAACTCTTTAAGTCAACTTGTCCAATTGATGGTCAACATGGTACCAAATAATTAACTCTTTAATTATTTGTCTAATTTAACTCTTAAATTAGTTGATTAATTTAACATTTAAATTAGTCAAACCAAAATTAGCCGTTAGATTATAACCTTGAAAATCGATCACTAATGGGTGATTTTTCTAACACTTGAAAAGTTGCTCTACCAATTTTGGATGCTATTTGGATTTTCTGTGTGACCCAATAGGTTCTACCATTCATTGGACATGGGCTCACAACTCTTTGTAAATTTTTAATATCTTATATTCATTTTAGTTTAAAACTCCTTTTAAACTAATTGACTCAATTCAATTAATCTCATTAGTTGAAGAGTACCTAATCTCCATGGTCGATGTCCAACCTCAAGCCCATAGAGCCCAACTAATTGACCGAAATAAATATTCTAGAGAACCATCATAGCTCTACGTGTACCATGCAAATACGGTCCTTCTATCTTCTATTTCTCGAAAGAGGCCCAGGGCAAGTTATTTGCCGGCTCTCTAATAGCCTCAAACTATGTCTCTATTCGCAATGTTCGATTCCCTTGTGTGACCTCACCTTTGGAAAACTCCTTTTCCAAATTGTCATACCACCTTGAGCAAGGATTTCTTGGAATCGATTATTATAGAACACATAGGAGATGCACTTGCCCTTCACAAGCGAGGAGTCAGATTCAATCTTAGATCTCACAGACCTCCATGTTAAGTAGCTCATACCCAACCTTAACCCAAAAGACCTACTAAGTGGTGAACAAGGAGTTAAATAATGAGGATTGGACACAAGGTTACTATAGATCCTCAAGTCAAAGGACTAATAATATTCACTAGCATAAGTAAAGGAGTTGACCACTACAGACTTGCCAGTATGGCTGTCTAGTAGATTCTCCAAAGTGTCTTTAGTGCCTTGTTCTCTAACAAGCACCCACTAACACGCACATGTATCTCATACAGATTTCTCATGGAATGGAACAATATCCAACTTTTCAATTTATGCATCGTTAGTGCAAGTCTATTTGGATCTTAGATGTCCGTCTATTTGGATCTTAGATGCCCCGTCTCATAAGATGCTATAACTTGAAAGATTTAAGATCACGACTGTGTAAGACTTAATCTATGATCACCACCCAGTGAACTGACTAAGTCGCATAGTCATGTGTGATCTATGGGATTTATCCAAATGCAAGTAAAGTAATATAACGCATAAGATGAAGGTGGCCATATAAAGAATATCATTCAATCAGGATTTTTTTACAAGGAAATAACATTAACAAGGCCAATCTAGTTAGCTTGCTGGGAACTATTCCAACAATCTCCTACTTGCCCTAAAGCTAATGCCCCTTGGCCTTGAGACCCATCTTTTCAAGATGTTTTTAAAAGACCTTTTGCGCCGAGGGTTTAGTCAGTGGATCTGCTATATTATCTTCCGAGGCAGTTCTTTCCACTCGGATGTTGCCTCTATCAATGATCTCGTGGATCAAATGATATCATCTTAAAATGAGTTTGGATTTCTGATGAGATCTTAGCCCTTTAGCATGTGCTACCGCCTCGATGTTGTCACAAAAGATAACAACTGGCTGAGCAATGCTAGGCACTACATTCAGCTCATGAATGAAGTTTTTTTCATCCAAACACCTTTCTTTGCAACTTTCAAAGCCGCATTATATTCTGTTTTAGTGGTGGAATCGGTTGTGGTATATTATTTGGAACTCTTCCAACTCACTGTGCTACCATTGAGGTAAAATATAAATCTAGAAGTGGATTTAAGGTTATCTACATCGGATTAGAAACTTGAATCCAAAAACCCTTGTAGTTTCAATTGTCCATTGTCGTATACCAAAAACAAGTCCTTAGTCCTTCTCAAGTACTTAAGGATTGCTTTTATGGCTCTCTAGTGACTCTCACCGAGATTGGATTGGAACCTATTCGTAACACTTAGCGAATGTTCCACATCCGGTCTTGTACATTGAACTACATATATTATGCTACCGATAGCAGAGGCATAAGGTATGTGAGACATCCTTCGTGTCCCATGGGAAGAAATCCTTTATTGGATTCTTCCATATTAAATCTCTTTAGTATCTTGTCAATGTACAGGGTTTGGGATAGCCCCAACATCCTCTTTGATCTATCTCTACAGATACGTATTTCCAATATGTAGGATGCTTTTCCTAAATCCTTCATGGAGAATTATGTCGATAACAATGCTTTTAGTACATTCTAACATTCCTACCTCATTACCAATGAGAAGGATCAATGAGAAGGATGCCATCGATATAAAGTACAATAAACTGTACTGAACTCCCGTTAGCCATGTTGTAAACACATGGTTCATACATATTTTTGTCAAAGCCAAATGATTTGACCATTTTTCAAAACATATGTTCCATCTTCAAGACGCTTGTTTGAGTCCCTAAATGGATCTCTGGAGTTTACAAACCTTTTGCTCACTTCCCTTGGTGTAAAACCTTGTGGTTGTTCCATATAGATTTATTCTTGAATGTCACCATTAAGGAAAATGGTTTTCACATCTATTTGCCATATCTCATGGTCATAATATTTAGCTATGCAAGTAGAATTTGAATAGACTTAGGCATAGCGATCAGTGAAAAGGTTTTCTCAAAATTGATACCGGGTCCTTGAGTGTAACCCTTTGCCACTAGTCATGCCTTAAAAGTCACCACTTCTCCATCTACTCCAAGCTTTCGCTTATAGGTCCACTTCCAACCAATAAGAACTATTATCTTTGGTGGATCTACCAAAGTCCATACTTTGTTTGAGTACATGAAGTCTATTTCGGATTGCATAGCTTCAAGCCAATGTCCCGAGTCTATGTCCATCATAACTTCCTCATAGGTCATCGAATTATTATCCGATTGGCTAGTCTCATAAAGGAATCCAAACCTTTTCGGTTGCTTCTTGATTCAATTCAACTTATGCAGAGGTTGTGTACAAGGCTCCACTTGCTCGCTTATTTCCACCACTTGTGGGATTTCGTGATCATCTTGAACTTCATCAAGTTCAACAACAACGCTATTTTTATCTAATAGAAATTGTTTTTCCAAAAGGTAGGCGTTCCTCGAGATAAACACATTTTGTTTCGAGAGATCATAAAAGTAGTAACCCATAGACTCTCTGGGGTATCCCACAAACTTGCACAAAGTGGATCTACTATCCAACATATCTCCTACTGTCCATTTGACGTAGGCGGGAGATCCTTAAACCTTAAGAAATTTGTAAGAGGGTGCTTTGCCATGCCATATCTCATATGGTATTTTGGGCACCGACTTTGAAGGTACTATATTTAATAGCTTCGCTACTATTAGTAAGGCATATCCCCAAAAGGATATGGGTACATTGAAAAGCTCATCATAGAACGTACCATGTCCAACAAGGTACGATTTCTCATTTAGCCAACTCTATTGTGTTGGGGTGTGTAGGGTGGAGTCCATTGAGAGAGAATCCCATTCTCCATTAGATAATCCAAGAATTCAGTGCTCAAGTATTCTTCTCCTTGATCTGATCAAAGAGCTTTAATACTTAGCGTCAATTGCTTTTCCACTTCATTCCTATACTCTTTGAATTTTTCAAAGGCTTTGGACTTGTTCTTCATAAGAAACACGTGTCCATATCGACTAAAGTCATCGGTCAAGGTGATGAAGTAGGACTAGCCTCCTCTCCCACTAACTCTAAGTGGACCACAAATGTCTGTATGGATCAAATCTAAGAGACTTGTGGAGTGCTCCGTTTGTCCTACAAAATGAGGTTTGGTCATTTTTCCCTTTAAACAAGATTCACAAGTAGAAAGATCATCAATGCCACTAACATTTAGTGCTTTGAGAGCTTCTAATTTGCTCATCCTATTTTTAGAGATATGACCAAGTCTTGTATGCTAAAGAATGACATCTTCTTGGATGTCTAATTTTCTTTTACTTGATTGAATATATATTAATGAAGGTTGAGAATTAAGTATGTACAATCTATTTATTATTGTACCTTGAGCAATCAAAGAACTATTCTTTAATGCCTTCAACTTCCCATTTCATATAAAAAAATCAAATTGTTCAATATCTAGAACGAGAATTGAAACAATGTTCTTAACAAGGTGGGGTACATAATAAACTATATCAAGTACAATGCAAGCATTCCCCAAGTCTAACTTGATAATACCTTGGAAAGTGGCTGCAACTCTTGCTTCATTTCCTAAGAGAAGGATCATATCCCCTTCATGAAGACTCATTCTTCTTTCCATCCCCTGTAACAAATTATAAAGGTGGGAACTGCATGTGGTATCAAATACCCATGTGGAAGAATTAGTCATCATGTACACTTCAATAAAGTACATACCCTTCTCAAGGGTTACAAGGTAAGCTTTGCAATTTCTTTTTCAATGCCTTTTTTTGCCACAGTGGAAACAACTAGCTTCGGTTCTAACCTTTCTTTTAAACCTCTTGGAACTCTTCTCGGGTTGCTTTATTTTGAGGAAGAACTATTCTTCCTCTTACCTCATTTTTTGGGACCCCTAGGGCCCTTCGGCTTAGAGGATGATGCAAGATAAGGGGATTTCCCTTTCTTATAGTTGCCTCCATGGTCACAAGCATATTGAGCAATTCGTTAATCGTAACATCTTACTTTAACATATTAAAGCTCATAATGAATTGATCATATGACGGCGGTAATGACTGTAGGATCAAATCCACGTAAAGGTCGTTGTCCATGACCACATTTACTGTCCAAGCTTCTCGATAAGTACTATCATCTTGAGGCCATGATCATGGACATTAGACTCTTCACTTGCCCTAAAGAGCTCTTTAGATAATGCAAACCTTTCGTGTCCATTATTTACACCATACAACTCTCGCAAGTGCACATAGATCTCTTGAGCATGCTTCATGTGCTCATGAGTCTTTTGGAGCTCATTGGACATAGATGCCATCATGACACACCTCACTTGTAGATCATCATCTACCAATTTCATGAACATTTCACGTTGTGCGTCGGTGGCATCATCACCAAGTGTGTCCATAGGACTTTGATCAAGGAAGTAAGTTCGTTTTCTAGAGTCCAGAATGATTTTAAGGTTTCTCAACCAATCTTAGAAGTTCGGCACGGTTAGTTTATTGGTTTTCGAAAAGCTTGCGAGTGGATATTTAGCCATTTTGATTGAAGATTTTGAAAATCTACAAGAGGCAAAAAAAGAGTATAAGCATGTGATTGATTTGATATTAAAAACATGTTTATGGTCTTTCAAGCATGTTTTCCTCCCACTATTTTATCAAATCCTTCACCCCCCAAAAGAATTTAGGAAATCATATTTCCTAGTGAGAATCAAGATCCTAAAAACTTGCTATGGACCCTCATGACCGCATGTATATCCACAAGAAATTCGAAGATAAGAAACTTTTGCTAATTGCATCTCATGTAATTCTTGAAATATTTTGCCTCACCATTTAATATAGATCCCCTTATAGATGACCTCTACATTACTTGCTGTTAAATCAAACCCACCAATCAAACTTTGATTTGAGACGAGTGCCACAACATCCCCCGTGACTGAGTATATAATATATGGGCATTCCTAAATTGAAGGTGCATTGCATGCAAAGTGTATGGTCATAGCTTTCCACCTAAGTATGACCCCCCGTGACCAGATGTATATCACACAAAGGTGGAAGAATCATCATGCTATATACTATTGGTAAAAGGCTTGGATTAATTAAAACTTTTTTAATTTGTATCCATTTTGACTTAATATTTGAAAATCACTTAGAATTCTAAGTGGAGGGTTTTTGTTTGCAAAGATCTCATCATTTTATCTTCTTATTTAGGTTTCTATATCCTAAACATGCGTCTCATACATCAATAGGATATGAAAAGCATAAATAAGTAAATGCGCCTAGCATGCTCCTACGGTGCGATGACCATGAGCCAAATTAAGTGGTGCACTTAGAGGCATAGGTGCACCACATAGTTGATTTTAGGTGGGTTGATTAAATCTAGCTATTACAGGATTGTTTCCCATACATTTGTGGGCCTTCAAAAGTCTCCATGCCTCCATTGGTCTCCATTACTCCACGTAATATTTACATGAACAGGAAATCTCCACTCCTAGTGATTCTACTCTCATAACATTTACAAGGTAAAAATTAAGAGGCATGCAAGCCTCAATTTAATACAACCTATTTCAACAACTTGAAACAATTAAAATCAATATTAAAAACTCATGATCATCCCCATTCATTCATCATTCATTCAACAATTAAATAAACAATAAATAAATCTAGAATTAACAATTAATTCTATAAATTACATGTGTATCCCATAAACAAATAATTGAACAAGCATAACATTTATGCCATTATTGGAAGATAAATTTAACCAATTTTCAAAGGCATTCAAAAATGTCAAACATAATTTTGAGAACTTGCACAACGTTTGTACATCTGCTATGTGTGGTGCAAAAACATTTCAAACACAAAAGGAGTTGAAAAAAAGCTTAAAACTACCAAAACCACAAAACAGGGGTTGTAGCCCAGTTGAAGAGCACGACTGAGCAGGCCACGTGCATAGCGTGCACACAGCGCCCGGCTGCTACTCGATAGTCCCCTATTTTAGGGTTTCAAGGTGTATCAAGTTATTTTCCACTCAAATTTCATGCACCGATAGTTTTAGCACATGCTCCCAACACTTAAACACATATTATAGATGAATTTCCATATTTAAAACCTCTATTAGAAAAGGAAATTCAACTGCTCAGTCATGCCTTCAAAAATTAGAGAAAGCTAGAATCATATTCTTCAAAATCTCCAATACAACTCCAATCAAATTGGATCAAAAAATGACCAAAATTCTTTTGATCAAATATCAACATGCTATATCACCATATAACATCAATAAATGTTAAATCAACATTCAACATTTGTCACTATAAATTGGAACATACTAAAACATGAATCAACACTTAAATCACATAATAGCATGCTTTTATTTCACCAAGCAATAGAGCCACAAGCATCATCAACAAAAATCCAAAACATAGCATGAAAAAGGCTCAAATACCACTTGAAAGCAAGAGTAGCATTAGGATCTACAAATCAAAACTTCATAAGCTTGAAAATAACTAAGCTACTCGAGCTACCAAGGATCTAGTCATGCTACAGATCTAGATTAGGATGAAGAATTACCTCTTGTAGCTTGAAAACAAAGAGAAGATCAACTATCTCTCACAAATCCAGAAATTGTCTTGAACTGGTACAGTGGAAAGACGGTAATGTTTGCCCTCGCTATAAGGCTCCAAAAATCAAAAAATTAAATCTAAAATACCTCCACACACAGGGAAGATACTGTGAAAAATTGGAGCCAAAAATCCTTCTGGAACGCTCTAGAAAAATTCGCCAATCGAAAACTACTGCAGATGGATCTCCAAAACTAAGCAAGTCAAGTGCCTTGCCCCTATTGATATGATCCACACACCAAACAATCTTCCAATTTCCCCTCACTAGAAACAGGAGTTAAAGAGGAGAAAATGCTGGTAGAGGAGGCTAATTTTCAAGTTGGGAAGAAGAAGAAATGCAATGCTTCAACATATGATGCAATGCATGGAGAGAGAGAATTTTAGAGGTAATGCAAGAATCTAATTCTCACACTTTTCAGCAATGATAATTCAAATTTTGCTTGCACTCTATATCTATATATGGAGGTGGACTAGCATCACACCTTCGTCAAGGTGACTACCCAAGTGGCATGCCAAGTTGGCAAAATTCAAATTCAAATCTTACTTGAATTTCAAGTGCATTTCAATTTCATTTGGAATCTAATTCCAAGTTAATTAAGATGCTAATTTAAATGAACACTTCATTTAAATTTTCTCTCCAAAAATTATTATTCCCATTAATTAAATTAAACACTTTAATGTAATTAATTATCTTTTGATTTAACTCTTAAATCAAATAAGCTTAACTCTTAAGCTTAAATTTGTCAACTTAACTCTTTAAGTCAACTTATCCAATTGATAGTCAACATGGTACCAAATAATTAACTCCTTAATTATTTGTCTAATTTAACTCTTAAATTAGTTGATTGATTTAAAACTTAAATTAATCAAACCAAAAATTGACCATTAGATTGGAACCTTGAACATCGATCACCAAAGGGTGATTTTGCTAACACTTAAAAAATTGCTCTACCAATTTTGGAAGCTATTTAGATTTTGTGTATGACCCAATAGGTTCTACCATTCATTGGACATGGGCTTACAACTCTTTGTGACTTTTGAATATCTTATATTTATTTTAGTTTAAAACTCCTTTTAAAGTAATCGACTTAATTCAGTTAATCTCATTAATTGAATAGTACTCAATCTCCATGGTCGATGTCCAACCTTAAGCCCATGGAGCCCAACTAATTGGCCAAAATGAATATTCTAGAGAACTATCATAGCTCTATGCATACCATGCACATACGGTCATTCCATCACCTATCTCCAGAAAAAGGCCTAGGGCAAGATATTTTCCGGCTCCCTAATAGCCTCAATACTATGTCTCTATTCTCAATGTTTGATTCCCTTGTGTAACCTCACCTTTGGAGAACTCCTTTTCCAAATTTTCACATCACCTTGAGCAAGAATTTCTTGAAATCGATCATTATAGAATACATAGGAGATGTACCCGCTCTTCACAAAAGCAAGGAGTTGGATTCCATACTGGATCTCACAAACCTCCATGTCAAGTAGCTCATACCCAACTTCAACCTAAAAGACCCAATAAGTGGTCAAGGAAGAGTCAAAGCATGAGGACTGAACACATGGTTACTATGGATCCTCAAGTTAGAGGACTAATAATATGCACTAGCGTGAGCGGAAGATTTGACCACTATCGACTTGCCACTATAGCTATCTAGTGGATTCTCTAGAGGGTCTTCAGTGCCTTGTTCTCTAATAAGCACCTACTAAAATGCACATGTATCTCATACAGATTGCTCATGGAACGGAGCAATATCCAATTCTTGGATTTATGCATCGTTAGTACAAGTCTATCCGGATTTTAGATGCCCTGTCTCATAAGATACTATAACTTTGAAGATTTAAGATGACGACCAAGTAAAAATTATTCCATGATCACCACCCAGTGAACTGACCAAGTCCCATAATCATGTGTGATCTAAGGGTTTCATCTAAATGCAAGTGAAGTAATATAAAGCATAAGATGAAGGTGGCCATATAAGGAGTATCATTCAATTAAGATTATTTTACAAGGAAATAGCTTTTACAAGGCCAATCTAATTAGCTTGCCGAGCATTATTCCAGCATCATAGGCTTGAGGTTGGATATCTTCCATGGAGATTAGGTATTCTTCAGTTAATGGAGATTAATTGAATTAAGTCAATTAGTTTAAAGGAGTTTAAACTAAAATGAATATATGATATTCAGAAGTCACAAGGAGTTGTGAGCCTATGTCCAATGAATGGTAGAATTTATTGAGTCACACACAAAAGCTAATTGCATTTCCTAATTGATGAGGGAATTTTTCTAAGTGTTAGGAAATTCACTCCGAGTGACCAATTTTTAGGGTGATAGAAAATTGAGGTCAACTTTAGCTTGATTAATTTAACTTTTAAATCGATCAACTATAATTTAAGGAGTTAATTATAAGGTACCACATGACCATCAATTGGTAAATTTAACTTAAAGAGTTAAGTTAACAATTCTTAGCTTAAATTAATTAAATTAAAGTGTTTAATTTAATTAATGAGAGGAATCTATATTTGAGGGAAAATTCAAATGAAAGGTTTATTTGGTGTGCATTTTACTTAATTTGAAATTAGATTCCACCTTAGCATCACATCATCCTCCCTCTATATATAGATATAGATCCCTCTATATATAGATATAGATGTGAGGATGGGCAGCGATTATGCATTCCATGTGAAGAATTAGATTCTCACATTTTTTCCTCCTTCAAGTGTTGCCTCATAAGTTGAAGCTTCACTTCCCTTCTCTTCTCCAACCCCAAAATTGGCCACCTACCTCTCATTTCTCCTCTTTATTGCCAGCTAATATTGAGGAAAAATTGGAAATAGCATTGGTGTGTGGATCATATTGATAGAGGCAAGACAATAGGATTGTTGTGCCTTTGGAGATCCACCAATCAGAACAGTAACTTGGTGATTTTATTCCAGGAGATCCAGAAAGAGTTTTCATTTGAAATTTTCATAGTAGGTCCTTTAAAGAGTTGAGAAACTACTAGAATTTTTTTAGAGTTTTTGGAGGCTTTTGGAATGGGTAAACGTTGCTCCAAATCTGCTATGCCGCTGTTTGATAGTTTCTGGATTGAAGAAGAGTTCTTCATCTTTCCTTTGGATTTTGCTAATCAAGGTAACTCTCCATCCAAATTTGAATCCTAAGCATGTTTAGATCCTTCTTTGCTTGTGAAGCACTAGTTAATTATAGCTTTTGAAGTTTTGTTATTGGATCCTACTGCATCACTTGCCTTAACCAAACATAGTCCTTTCGTCTCCTATCTCCCAAGAGAGGAAGGCAAGATATTTGTTGGCTCCCTAATAGCCTCAATAACTATGTTTCTATTCCCAATGTTCGATTCCTCTTTATGACTTCATCCATGGAAAACTACTTTTCTAAATAAGCATACTACCTTGGCCAAGGATTTTCTAGAATCAAACATTATAGAATACATAGAAGATGCATTCGTCCTTCACAACGACGATGAGATGAATCTTATCTTGGATCTAACAAACCTCTGTGTCTAAGTAGCTCAAACCCAATCTCAACTCAGAAGACCCGCTAAGTGGTCAAGGAAGAGTCAAGTTATAAGGACAAAAACACAAAGTTACCATGGATCCTCAGGTCATATGAATAATTATATGCACTAGATAAGCTAGAGAACTTGCCACTGTTGACTTGCCACTTCGGCTAAGTAGTGGATTCTCTGGGTGAGCCTTTAGTAAACTTTTTTTGTAACAAGCACCCACTAACATACACTCTTTTCTAACATAGATTGCTCATAAATGGAGCAATATCCAACTCATTGAATTTATGCATCATTAGTGTAGTCTATCCAAATCCTAGATGCCTTATCTCATAAGATTCTACGACTTAGAGTATTTTAATATCAAGATCATGTAAGACTTATTTCATGATCATCACCCAGAGCATGACCAAGTCTCGTAGTCTTGTGTGATTTACGGGTTTCAACCGAATGCTAGTGAAGTACAATAAGTATAAGATGAAGATGGTCATTTAATATGAATACCATTAAATTAAGATTGTATCACACGTGAAATAGTTTAAATACGAATCTAATTGGCTACGGGGTACTATTCCAACAATATCCCACTTGCCCTAAAGCTAATACCCCACAGTTTTTAGTCATATCTTCTCAAGATGTCCTTCAAAGACCTTTTGTGCAAGGGGTTTAGTCAGTGAATCTTCTATATTATCTTATGAGGCTATCCTTCCTACTCGGATGCCGTATCTATCAATGATCTCATTGATCAAATGATAATACCTTAAAATGTGCTTGGATCGCTGATGAGATCTTAGCTCTTTTGCTTGCGCAATCGTTTCATTTTTATCATAGAAGACAACTAAGCTCAGCAATCCTAAGCACTAAATCCAACTCTTGGATGAAGTTTTTCATCCAAACACCTTTATTTATAGCTTTCGAAGCCACAATATATTCTACTCAGTAGTAAATCAGCCGTGGTGTCTTGTTTGGAACTCTTCCAACTCTCAGCGCCGCCATTGAGGCAAACTATAAATCCTAAAGTGGATTTTAGGTTATCTACATTGAATTGTAAACTAGAATCCAAAACCCCTCCAATTTCAGTTCTTCATTGCCGTACACTAAAAATAAATCCTTAGTTCTACTCAAGTACTTATGGATTGCTTTTATGACTTTTTAGTGACATTCACCGACGTCAGATTGAAAGTGCCTCTAACACTTAGATTATGTGCTATATCTTACCTTAGACATTGAACGGCACATATTATGTTCCCAATAGCGGACGCATACACATATTCTTTTTTTCTCGTCGTCAGTCTTAGGGGCTATAGACTTTGAGAGATGAAGATCATGTCCTATAAGGATGAATCCCTTCTTGGATTCCTCCATACTAAACCTCTTTAGCATGTTATCAATGTTCAGTGTTTGGGAAAACTCCATCATCATCTTCGCTCTATCTTTATAGATTTGTATTGCTAATATGAATGATGCTGCACCCTAAATCCTTCATGGAGAATTGTGTAGATAACCATACTTTAGTGCACTCTAACATTTCTCTCTCGTTCCCAATGAGAAGAATGTTATTCGCATAAAGCACAATAAATAAAATACTACTCTTACTAGCCTTCTTATACACACACAGTTCATACATATTTTTGATAAAGCCAAACGATTTGACCATTTTATCAAAACGTATGTTCTAACTCTGGAACACCTGTTTAAGTCTATAAATGAACCTTATGAGTTTGCAAACCTTTTGCTCACTCTCTTTAGATGTAAAACCTGTCGTTACTCCATATAAATTTCTTCTTCAATGTTTCCATTGAGGAAAGAGATTTTCACATCCATTTGCCATATTTTGTAGTCATAATATGTGGCTATGGAAAGCACAATCCAAATAGACTTGGCATAGTAATTGGTGAAAAGGTTTCATCAAAATCACTACCGAGTCTTCGAGTATAACCTTTTGCCACTAGTTGCGCCTCAAAAGGTCATAACCTTTCCATCGACTCCTGGCTTTTGCTTATAGATCCAATTACATCCAACATGTACTATACCCTCTGGTGGATCTACTAAAGTCTATGCTTTGTTGGAGTATATAGAGTCTATTTCGGATTTCATGGCATCTAGCCAATGTCCCAAATATATTTCCAACATCGTTTCTTCATAGGTCTTCGGATCACTATCCAATTAGCCTGTCTCATGAAGGAATCCAAACCTTTTAGGTTGCTTCTTGATTCGATCCGACTTTTTCAGAGGTTTTGTATTAGGCTCTTGATGTTCAATTATTTCGACCACTTATGGGGATGTTTTGATCATCTTAAACTTTATTAATTTCAAAAACAACGTCATTTCTATCTAATAAAAATTTCTTTTCTAAAAAGGTGGTTTCCTTGAAACAAAAACCATTTGCTCCAAGGGATCATAAAAATAATAACCCAAAGACTCTCTTGGGTATCCCACAAACTTGCACAAGGTAGATCTACTATCCAACCTGTCTCCCATTGACCGCTTGACGTATACGGGAGACCTCCAAACTCCTAGAAAAGAGTAACAAGATGCTTTGCTTTATCACATATCATGTGGTGTTTTTGGCACCAACTTTAATAGTACTACATTTAGTAGCCTTGATGCCATTTCTAAGACGTATTCCGAAAAGGATACAGACACATTAGAGAAGCTCATCATAGAATGTACCATGTTCAACAAGGAACGATTTCTCCTCTCAGCCACTCCAATGTCTTGGGGTGTGCTAAGTGGAGTTCATTGAGAGAGAATCTCATTCTCCTCTAGATAATCCAATAATTCAATACTCAAGTATTATCCTTCTCGATCTGATTGAAGGGCTTTAATACTTAGCCCCAATTACTTTTCTACTTCATTCCTATACTCTATGAACTTTTCAAAATCTTTGGACTTGTACTTCATAAGATACACGTGTCTAAACTAAGTATGATCATCGATGAAGCTGAAGAAGTATGAAAAACCACTTCTAGCACTAACTATTAGTGGTCCACAAATATCCATATGGGTCAAATCTAAAGGACTTATGATCTGCTTTGTTTATTGTACAAAAGGATCCTTCGTCATTTTTCCCTTTAAACAAAATTCACAAGTAGGAAGATCCTCTATGCCATTAATGTTTAGTGCTTTCAGGGCTTCTAACTTGTTCATCTTATTTTTGGAAGTATGTCAGGAAGGATGGTATGAGCCAAGGATCCAATTATAAAACTTTTAAAAACTTAAATCTAACTTGATCACACCTCCCCAATGATATAATTCACATAGTTAAATTGGATTTAGGTTAGAAAATTACCTTAAAAATAAAATCCAACCGAAATAGTGACGAGATGCTTGAACTCCTTCAACATAGTCTCCACTAGCGCATCAGATAGTGGACAACTTTTGCCCAACCAAATCTCTTCAAAATTGGTTGAAATTTGAACTGGAAATCACTAACACCTTACTGGATCTACAGTAGAAAAATTAGCTAAATCAAAACTCCTTTCTAGTAACGCCTCCAAATTTTTGCCCAAATAGAGGATATCCAAAAAGCTAACAATCCAATTATTTTGCCTCTAATCATAAGATCCACACACCAATGGACAATCTAAATCTATCCTATGTTAGTTGGAGAATAAAAAAGAGATACGAGAAGATAAAGACTGATTTTGGAGGTAGAAGATGAAGAAAAATATGAAGCTTCAACATATGAGGCAACATATGCAAAATTGGAGGGAAATGAAGAATGATAGGGCCCGCAAGCTAACTAGATTAGCATGTAAACTATTTCACTTGTGATACAATCTTGATTGAATGATATTAATTATAAACGGTCATCTTCATCTTATACTTATATACTTCACTAGCATTTGGTTGAAGCCTTTACTTGTTTTGATGTGCCTATATCGTTTTAGGGATAAGCCTTAATGATGGCGGCAAAGGTACTAAATATAGTACCTTCAAAGTTGGTGCCAAAAACACCGCATGATATGTGGTATGACAAAGTACCCTCTTACACTTATCTAAGAGTTTGGGTTCTCCCGCTTATGCCAAGCAGTTACTAGAAGATAAGTTGGATAGTAGATCCACATTATGTAGGTTTGTGCGATACCTAAGAGAATCTTTGGGTTATTACTTTTATGATCTCACGAAACAAAAGGTGTTTGTTTCAAGGAATGCCTACTTTTTGAAAAAAAAATTCTATTGGATAGATATAGCATTGTTGTTAAACTTGATGAGGTTCAAGATGATCATCAAATCCCACAAGTGATGGAAAGAAGTGAGCATCAAGAGCTTTACACATAACCTCTTAGAAGGTCAGAACAAATTAAGAAGCAACCCGAAAAGTTTGGGTTTCTTCATGAGACGTGCCACTCGGATAGCCATCTAAAGACCTATGAGGAAGCTATGTTGGACATAGACTTGGGATATTAGCTGGGCACTATGAAATCCAAAATGGACTCCATGTACTCCAATAAGGTGTGGACTTTGGTAGATCTATCGAAGGGTATTGTACCCGTTGCTTGCAAATAGATCTATAAGCAAAAGCTAGGAGTCGATTGAGAGGTAATAACCTTTAAGGTGTGACTAGTGACAAAAGGCTACACTTAAAGACTCGATATTGATTTAGAGGAAACCTTTTCACCGATCGCAATGCATAAGTCTATTCAAATTTTACTTGCCATAGTCGCATATTATGACTATAAGATATCGCAAATAGATGTGAAAACTACTTTCCTTAATGAAAACATTGAAGAAGAAATCTATATAGAGCAACCACAAAGTTTTAAATCTAAATGCAGTGAGCAAAAAGTTCGTAAACTCTAGAGATCCATTTATGGACTCAAGCTGGTCCCAAAGTTGGAACAAACATTTTGACAAGATAGTCAAATTGTTTGGCTTTGTCAAAAATGTGTATGATCTATGTTTGTATAAGAAGGCTAGTAGGAGTAGTGTATAGTTTATTGTGCTTTATGTCAATGACATCCTTCTCATTGGGGATGAAGTTGGAATGTTAGAGTATACTAAATTCTTCATGAAGAATTTGGGATAAGCATCCTACGTATTAGGAATACATATCTATAGAGATAGATAAAAAAGGATGCAGCGCTTTCCTAAACCCTATACATTGACAAAATACTAAAGCAGTTTAGTATGGAAGAATCCAAGAAGGGATTTCTCCTCATGGGACATAGTCTTCGTATCTCTAAGTCTATGGCCCCTACGACTGAGGAAGAGAGACAAAAGATATCTCATATCTCTCACACATCTTCTATTGGGAGCATAATGTATGCAGTTCAATAAACAAGATCGGATATAGCACACGCTCTAAGTATTGTGAGCCGCTTTCAATCCAACCCTGGTGAGTGTCATTGAATAGCCGTTAAAGTAATCCTTATGTACTTAAGAAGGACAAAAGACTTATTTTTAGTTTACAACAATGTAGAATTGAAACCCAAGGGATTTTCGGATTCAAGTTTCCAATCCGATGCAGATGACCTAAAATCCACTTCTGGATTCATATTTTGCCTCAATGGCGTCGTGGTGAGTTGGAAGAGTTCCAAACAAGACACCACGGTCGATTCAACCATAAAGGTGGAATACATTGGGGCTTTGGAAACCGCAAAAGAAGGTGTTTGGATAAAATTTCATCTAAAAGTTGGTGTAGTACCTAGCGCGCATGAGCCTATAGTTGTCTTTTGAAGATAACTTTGGACTTGAGCCAAGATCTCATTAGTGGTCCAAACACAGATAAATGTGTTATCATCTAATATATGATATCATTTGATAGAGGCGACATCTGAGTGGAAACGATTGCCTCATAAGAAAATATAATAGATTTACTGATATAACCCCTAAAGCAAAAAGGTCTTTGAAGGACATCTTGAGAAGATGGGCCTTGAGGCTACGGGGTATTAACTTTAGGACAAATGGGATATTGTTCGAATAGTGCCCCACAAGCCAATTAAATTGGCATGTAAACTTTTACACTTGTGATACAATCTTGTTTGAATGATATTAATTATAAATAACCATCTTCATCTTATGCTTATATTACTTCACAAGCATTTGGTTGAAGCCTTTCGATCACACATGACTACGAGACTTGGTCACGCATTGGATTATTATTATGAAACAAGTCTTACACGATCGTGATCTTAAATCTTCTAAGTCGTAGCATCTTATGAGACAGGGCATCTAACATCTGGATAGACTAGCACTAATGCAGCATAAATCCAATGGTTGGATATTGCTCTGTTTCATGAACAATCAATGTGAGATATGGGTGTATATTAGTAGTTCCTTGTTAGGGAAAAAGTTTACTGAAGGCACGCCTGAAAAATCCACTACAGAGCCATAGTGGCAAGTTAATAGTGGCAAGTTCTCCAGCTTACGCTAGTACATATAATTAGTACTTTGACTACTCCTTGACCACCTAGCGGGCCATTTGGGTTAAGGTTGGGTATAAGCTACTTAGACATGGAGGTTTAAGATATCCAAGATGGGATCCGACTCCTCGTCATTGCGAAGGGCGAGTGCATCTCTTACGTGTTCTATAATGATCGATTCTAAGGAGTCATTGCATAAGGCGATATGACAATTTGGGAAAAGAATTTTTCAAAGATGAAGTCATAAGTCGGAATCGAACATTGAGAATAGAAATATAGTATCGAGACTATTAAGGATCCGATAATTTTCTTGTCCTAAGCTTCTTTCATGGAAATAGGAGATGGAATGACCATATTTGCATGTATGTGTAGAGCTAGAATGGTTCACCAAAAGCATTCATTCGGCTAATTGTTGGGCTTCATGTGCTTGAGGTTGGACATCGAGTATAGAGATTGGGTACTCTTCAATTAATAAAGATTAATTGAATTGAGTCGATTAGCTTAAAGAAGTTTAAACTAATATGAATATTTGATATTCTAAAGTCACAAGAGTTGTGAGCCCATGTCCAATGAATGGTAAAACCTAATGGATCACACACAAAAGCCAATTGGAAATCCTACTTGATGAAGGGAATTTTCTAAGTGTTAGAAAAATTCCTCTTTAATTGAAAATGAGAAAAAAAATTGATTGATGCAATTTTTAGTCATTTTGGCTTGATCAATTTAGTTGTTAAATTGATCTAAATAATTTAAAGAGTTAAATTAGACCAATTAAATTTAATTGGTGCTACATGACTATCAATTGGTCAAGTTAACATAAAGAGTTAAGTTAACTATTACTAGCTTAAAGAGTTAAGTTAGTTGACTTAAAAGTTAAGTCAAAGTTTAATTAAATTAAAGTGTTTAATTTAATTAAAGTGAAGAATTAATTTTGGAGGGAAAATTCAAATGAAGAGTTCATTTGGTGTTGCATTAGAATTTATTTGGATGACATTTCATGAGATGAAATGAAGATTCCAAATGAAATTCAAATGCACATTAAATTCACATGCAGCTTGCTAGCAAGTTGGCAAGCAAGTCGTACCCCCCTCATGGGAGGTGTGATGCCACCTAAGTATCACACCATCCCTCCATCTATATATAGATATAGAGAGGGGAGACTAAGAGGTATGTGAATACAAGCATTTTGTATCTAATTGTTAGATTTCTTTCCCTCCAAAATTGTGTGACTCTCTTATGTGTTGAGGCTTCACATTTTTCTTCACCTCTTCCCTCTCTAGATTTTCAGTTTTCATCATCCTTATTTCTCCATTGATTTTCCAGCTGATCTAAGAGAAATTAGATTTTTAATTGGTGTGTGGACCTTATCATTAGAGGAAATACATTTGGAGTGCTAAGCTTTTTGATGTTCTCTTTTTGGGCAGTAACTTTGGATGGTCCAATGGAGGTCTTGCCGAAACTGTTTTGAGATGAAATTTTTACTAGAGATATTGAAAGCAAGTAAGGCACTAAGATCTAATTATAAAACTTCAAAAGCTTAAATAAACTAGTGATTACAAGCAACCAAGGATCTAAACATGCTTTAGGATTCAGATTTGGTTGAAGAGTTACCTTAAGAGCTTAAATCCAAAGGTAGATTGAAGAACTCCTTCTTCAAATAGAATCTGCCAGATAGTACCGCAGCTGGAAGCAAGCAATTTTTGACCAATTCAAAACTCTCCAAAAATACTGAAAAGATTCTAGTAGATGCTCAACACCTTGAGGAAGTTTTAGGAACAAGTTTTAGCTCAAAACTCCTTCTGGATCTCCTAGAATAAAATTGAAAAGAGACTGGTCTTGCGGGTGGATCTCCAAAGGCTTAGCAAACCAAGTGTTTTACCTCTATCGAATGATCCACACACCAATCCAAATCCTACTACTCCTTACTTTTAGCTAGAAAAAGAAATGAGAGTTGAGAAGGAAGTGGCCAATTTTAAGGTGGGGAGAAGAAGAAGAAGAAGAAGGTGATCTTCAACACATGAATGAACACCTTTGAACATGGAGGGAAAAGTGAGAATCAAATTCTTCACTTGCAAGATATGTGTGTGTTGCCCCCATAATGACGATGGTGTGATGCCAAGGCCTTTCTCAGTGAGGGAGGACTGCCAACTATTCATGCCATGCATGCTTAGTTGATAAATTAAAATCTGTATTTGTAATGCATATCCCCAAAAGGATATGGGCATATCGAAAAAGCTCATTATACTACATACCATGTCTAACAAAGTACGGTTTCTCCTTTTGACAATTCCATTGTGTTGGGGTGTGCCGGGTGGAGCCTATTGTGAGAAAATCACATTATCTCTTAGATAATCCAAGAATTGGGCATTTATCTATTCTTTTCCTTAATCCAATCGAAGAGCTTTAATACTAAGTCTTTTTTACTTTTCCACTTCATTCCTATACTCTTTGAACTTTTCAAAGGCTTAGAACTTGTACTTCGTAAGATACATATATTTGAACCGACTATAATCATCGGTAAAAGTGATAAAGTAGGAATAGCCTCTACTTGCGCTAAATCTTAGTAGTCCACAAACATCCATGTGGAACAAATCCAAAGGACTTGTGGTACACTCCATTATCCTACAAAAAGAACCTTAGTCATTTTTCCCTTTAAACAAGATTCACAAGTAGGAAGTTCCTTAATGCCACTAACATTTAGTACTTTGAGAGCTTCTAACTTGGTCATCCTATTTTTAGATATATGCCCAAGTCTTGCATGCCAAATAATGGCATTTTCTTGGTTATCTAATTTCCTTTTACTTGATTGAATATGCATTAGTGAAGGTTGGGAATGTAGTATGTATAATCCATTATTTAATGTACCTTGTGCAATTAAAGAATCATTCTTTAATGCTTTAGATACACCATTCGATGTAAAAAAATCAAATCCTTCATTACCTAGAACTAGTGTTGAAACAATGTCCTTAACCAGTTGGGTTACATAATAACAAGGATTTAACTCAGTACAAGAATTCCCCAAGTCTAACTTTACTACGCCTTGGACCGTGGCAGCAACTTTTGCTCCATTTTCGAGGTGGATGATCATATCCCTTCACATAGACTCTTTCTTCTTTCCATCTCCTATAATGAATTACAAAGTTAAGAACCACATGCAGTATCAAATACCCATGAGGAATAATTAGTCATTAAGTGTATTTCAATGAAGTGCATATCCTTCCCAAGAAGGGCAAGGTATTCTTTGCAATTTCTTTTCTAATGCCCCTTTTCACCACAGTAGAAACAAGATGTATCAGTCTTGTCACCTTTCTTTTTCCTAACTCCCCCCCAAACCCTTCAAAGGTTACTTCCCTTCTGAGGAGGAACTCTGTTTCCTCTTACCTCCCTTTCTTGGACCCATAGGGCCCTTTAACTTAGAGGCGAAAGCAAGCATAAGAGGTTTTTTCGTTTCCATAGTTACCTCGGCATTCACAAGCATGTTCACCCATTCATTAATCGTAACCTCTTACTTGGACATATTGATGTTTATAATGAATTGGTCGAACAATGTGGGTAATGATTGGAGGATCAAATCTAAGTAAAGGTCATTGTTCATGACCACATCAAGTTGTCCAAGCTTCTCGATGATCCCTATCATCTTGAGGCTATGATCATGGACATTAACACCTTCACCCATCCTTGTCCTAAAGAGCTCATTCGATGAAGTGAACCTTTTGTGTCGAGTTTGGACACCATATAACTCCTGTAGCCATTTATAAATCTCACATGCATGTATCATATGCTCGTAAGTATTTTGAAGCTTATTAGTCATGGAAGCCATCATGAGGCATCTTACTTGTAGATCATTATCCACAAGTTTAGCGAACACTTCGCATGCCTCATTGGTGGCATCGTCACCTAATGGGTCTGGCGAACATTGATCAAGGACATAAGTTCTGTTTTTAGAGTCAAGAATGATTTTAAGGTTCCTTAACCAATCATGAAAGTTAGGCCCGATGGGTTTACTGGTTTCCAAATGCTTGCGAGTGGATTCTTATCCATTTTGATTGACGATTTTGAAAATCCACAAGAGGCAAGAAAAGAGTATAAGCATTTGATTGAATTTTGATATTAAAAACACGATATGGTCTTTCAAGCATATTTTTCTTCCACTATTCTAACAAACTTTTCACCCCCTAGAAGAATTCGGGAAATCTTACTTCCTAGTGAGATTCAAGATCATAAGGACTTGCAAGTGGACCTACGACTCGTTAGACATCCATAAACAATCAAAAGGTAAACAACTTTTGCTAATTTCATCTCATGCAACTCTTGATATATTTTGCCTCACTTTTCATGTGGACCCACAACTCGTGAGACATCCATACTACTAGGTGTTAAGTTGGACCTACCAATCAAGCTTTAATTCGGGACAAGCACCACGACATCCCACGACTCGTGTGATAATGCATGGGCATTCTAAAATCAAAGGTACATCATATGCTGAGTATATGATCACAACTTTCCACTACAAGTGTGACCCACAACTCGTCAGACATCACACAAATAATGGTAGCATGTCATGCCACATACTATTGGTAGAAGACATGGATTAATTAAAACTGTTTTAATTTATATCCATTTTGACTTGATATTTGAAAGACACTTAGGCATTCTAAGTTGAGGGTTTTGCTTGCAAAGATCTCATCATTTTTAATCTTCTTATTTAGGTTTTCTATATCCTAACCATGCATCTCATACATTAATAGCATATGGAAAGCATAAATAAGTAAATACGCCTAGCATGCTCCAAGGGTGGGATGACCATGAGCCTAACTAAGTGGTGCACTTAGAGCCATAGGTGTACCACCTAGTTGATTTTAAGTGGGTTGATTAAATCTAGCTATTACATGAGTGTATCCCCATATATTCATGGGTCCTCAAAAGTCTCAATGCCTCCAATGACTTTTTTTGCTCCATGCATCATTTACATGAGAAAAAAATTATCATTCCTAGTGATTCTACTTTATAACTTTTACAAGATAGAACAAAAGAGGCATGCAAGCCCCTATTTAATACAACCCTTTTCAAAAACTTAAAACAAAATTAAATCATTATTAAAGGCTCATGATCATCCCCATTCATTCATCATCCATTCAACAATTAAATGAACAATAAAGAAATCTAGAATTAAAAATTAATTCAAATAATTAAATACGTATCTCATAAACAAATAATTGGCTAAGCATAACTTTTATGCCATAAATTGAAGATTAACTTTAACCAATTTTTAAAAGCATTCAAAAATGTCAAACATAATTTTGAGACCATGCACAACACTTGTGCATCCAATACATGTGATTTAAAATTATCTTGGTCATCAAAGGAGCCCAAATAATGGTTCAAAACTCACCAAACCTAAAACTAGGTACTGTCGGGCTGAGCGTGTGCAGCTGGGCTATGACTCTCAGTCACTGCCATGCCAGCATGCACTCTTGGCTCGGCAGCTGCCCTATTTGTGGGTTGTGGCCAAGTTAAGCCAATTTTGGTTCAACTTTTATGCACCAAAAATTTTAGAACACATTCTAAACATTAAATAACACATTATGGATGAATTTCTAGATTCAAAACACCTTTTAACAATGGAAATTCAAGTGCTCAAACATGCATCCAAAAATTAGTTTAAGTAAGAATCATATTCTTCAAAAATCTCCAACAAAACTCCAATCAAGTTGATCCAAAAATGACCAAAACATCTTAAGGCCAATTAACACATGCTATATCAACATATAACATCAATTAATGCCAAATCAACATTCAACATCAATAGCTATGAATTAAAACATACTAATCATATGAATCAACACTTAAAACAAATGTTAGCGTGCTTTTAATTCATCAATCAAGGAGCCACATACAACTTCATCCAAATGCTCTAATCCATAAATTGAATTGAGAATTTGGTGATACAGATCAATCCATCACAAGAATCAATCTTACAAAAAATCCAAATCTAAGCATGAATTAGGCTCGGATACCACTTGAAAGCAAGTAAGGCACTAGGATCCAATAATAAAACTTCAAAAGCTTAAATAAACTAGTGCTTACAAGAAACCAAGGATCTAAACATGCTTTAGGATTTATATTTGGTTGAAAATTTTTATTAAGAACTTAAATCCAAAGGTAGATTGAAGAACTCCATCTTCAAACAGAATCTGCCAGACAGTGGCGCAGCTGGAAACAAGAGATTTTTGACAAATTCAAAACTCTCCAAAAATTCTGAAAAAATTACAGTAGATGTTCAAAACCTTGAGAAATCTTATGGAACAAGTTTCATATAAAAAATCGTTCTGGATCTCCTGTAATAAAATCTACAAGAGATTGGTCTTGCAGGTGGGTCTCCAAAGGCTTAGCAGACAAAGTGTTTTGCCACTATTGAAATTACTACACACCAATCCAAACTCTACTGATCCTCACTTTTAGCTGGACAAATAGAGGGGATTTGAGAGGGAAGTTGCTGATTTTAGGGTGGGGAGAAGAAGAAGAAGGTGATCTTCAACACATGAGTGAACACCTTTGAAAATGGAGGGAAAAGTGATAATCTAATTCTTGACTTGCAAGATATGTGGGTGCCGCCCCCTCAATCTAATCTATATATCCATATATAGAGTTAGGATAGTGTGATGCCAAGGCCTTCCTGGGGGGGGGGGACCGCCAATCATGCATGCCATGCATGCTTAGTTGACAAATTCAAATCTAATATGAATTTGTGTGCATTTGAATTACATTTGAAATCTAATTTCAAATTAACTAAATGCCACAACAAAATGATCCTATCATTTGAATTTTCCCTCCAAATAATATTCTCCTCATGAATTAAATTGAAAAATTTAATTTAATTAATTAATAATTGACTTAACTCTTAAGTCAACTAGCTTAACTCTTTAAGCTTAATTTTGTTAACTCTTTAAGTTAACTTGACCAATTGATTGTCACATGGTACCATATAATTAAGTCTTTAATTATTGGTCTAATTTAACTCCTTAAATTAGCTGATTAATTTGACACCTAAATTAATCAATTCAAAATTGACCTCAATTTGAATCACTTAAAAATTAGTCTCCATGGAAAGAATTTTCTAACACTTAGAAAGTTCGTCAATTACTTAGGAAATGTAATTGGCTTTTGTGTGTGACCCGATAGGTTCTACCGTTCATTGGACATGGGCTCACAACTCTTTGTAACTTTTGAATATTGTATGTTCATTTTAGTTTAAACTCCTTTAAACTAATCAACTTAATTCAATCAATCTCCATTAATTGAAGAGTACCCAATCTCCATGGTCGATGTCCAACCTCAAGCCCATGGAGCCCAACTAATTGGCTGAAATAAATGCTTTTGGAGAACTATCATAACTTTACACGTACCATGAAAATACGATCCTTCTATCTCATATCTCCCAAAAAAGGCCTAAGGCAAGATATTTGCCAGCTCCCTAATAGCCTCGATACTATATCTCTATTCCCAATGTTCAATTCCACTGTATGACCTCATCTTCGAAAAATTCATGTTTTCCAAATTTTCATACTACCTTGCGCAAAAATTTCTTGGAATCAATCATTATAGAAGACATAGGAGACGTACTCGCCCTTCAAAAAGATAAGGAGTTAGGTTCCATCTTGGATCTCACAAACCTCTATGTCTAAGTAGCATATGCCCAATCACCACTCGAATGGCCCACTAAGTGACTAGGAAGGAGTCAAAGCATAAGGTTATCATGAATTCTCAGGTCAAAGAACTAATTATATGTAATAGCATAAGCGGGAGAATTTTCCACTACCGAATTCCCACTCCGGCTATCTAGTGGATCTCCGGTAGGTCTTTAGTGCCTTTTTTCCTAACAAGCACCCACTGACATGCGTCCATATCTCATATAGGATTGCCCATGGAATGGAGCAATATCCAACTCCTTGGATCTATGCATTATCAATGCAAGTCTATTTGGATCTTAGATGCCCTGTCTCATAAGATCCTATAACTTGAAAGATTTAAGATCACAACTATGTAAGACTTATTACATGATCACCACCTAATGCGTGACCAAGTCCCGTATTCATGAGTGATCTAAGGGCTTCAACCAAGTACTAATGAAGTGAATATAAGCATAAGATGAAGATGGTTATATGATTAATATCATTCAATCAAGATTGTATCCTAAGTGAAATAATTTATAACGCCAATCTAATTGGCTTGCTGGGCACTATTCCAACAGATACATCATGGTGTTGGTGTTCTTTTGGTTCAAGTTTTGCTCAATTTTAAGGTAATTTGGCTGGGCAAACATTGCTCAAACTCTACTACACTAGGAGGATATTGCTTTGGAGAGATCTTGCTAGCCTTTGTCATTTTGTTTGGAATTTTCTTTTGAGGTAATTTTCTAATCCAGCTTAATAGCATGAATTAGATCCTTATGGAGGTGTAAATCAAGTTAGATTTCAGTTTTTAAGTGTTATTAATTAGATCCTTGGCTTACACCGTCTTTCTTCTAGTAATTAGATGCCTGTGCGTAATTAACATGCTTGGCCGGCCACACCCCTATATCTATATATAGAAGGAGGAAACTGTGATGCTTAGGTGGGCATTACACCTTCCTCAAGGTGGGGTACAAACTAGGCTTGCCAACTTGCAAGCAAGTTGCATGTGAATAAAATGTGCATTTAAATTTCATTTGGAATCTTCATTTCATCACATGAAATGTCATCCAAATAAATTTTAAATACACTTCAAATGAACATTTCATTTGAATTTTTGCTCCAAAATTGATTCTTCATTTTAATTAAATTAAATACATCAATTTGATTAATTAACATTTGACTTAACTCTTAAGTCAGTTAGCTTAACTCTTTAAGCTAGCTTGACCAATTGATAGTCATATGGCACCAATTAAATTAACTCTTAATTTAATTGGTTTCATTTAACTCTTTAAATTATTCTGATCAATTTAACAATTAAATTGATCAAACCAAAATGACCAAAAATTGAGTCAACCATTTATCTCCAAAAAATCGATTAAAGTGGGAATTTTCTAACTCATAGAAAATTTCTCTTCATCTAATAGGATTTCCAATTGGATTTTTTGTGTGACTCATTAAGTTTTACCAATCATTGGACATGGGCTCACAACTCTTGTGATTTATTGAATATTAAATATCCACATTAGTCTATTAAATATTCATATTAGTCTAAGTCCTTTAAACTAATGACTCAATTCAATTAATCTCATTAATCGAAGAGTACCCAATCTCCATGGTCGACATCCAACCTTAAGCCTATGGAGCCCAACTAATTGGCGAAAATAAATGCTTTTGAAAAATCATTCTAACTTTATGCTTAACATACAAATACGGTCCTGCTGTCTCCTATCTCCTAAAAGAGGGTTAGGATAAAATATTTGTTGGCTCCCTAATAGCCTCAATATTATGTTTCTATTCCAATGTTTTGTTGAAATAGTACCCCGCAAGCTAATTAGATTGGCGTGTAAACTATTTCACTTGTGATATAATCTTGATTGAATGATATTCATTAAATGGTCATCTTCATCTTATGATTATATCTACTTCACTGGCGTTTGGTTGAAGCCTTTAGATCATACAAGACTACGGGACTTGGTCAGTACACTCAGTTATGATCATGAAATAAGTCTTACACGATCATGATCTTAAATCTTCCAAGTCGTAGGATCTTAGAAGATAGGGCATCTAAGATTTAGATACACATGCAATAATGATGCATAAATCCAAGGGTTGGATACTGCTCCATTTCATCAGTAATACCATATGAGATATAGATGCATGTTAGTGGGTGCTTGTCAGAGAAAAAGGTACTGAAGACCCGCCAGAAGAATCCACTAGATAGCTGAAGAGATAAGTTAGCAATAGCAAGTTCTCTAGCTTACGCTAGTGCATATAATTAGTCATTTGACCTGAAGATCCATGGTAACATTGTGTTTAGGTACTCATGCTTTTACTCTTCCCCAGCCACGTAGTGGGTTGTTTGGGTGGTGATTGGGCATGAGCTACTTAGATATAGAGGCTTGTGACATCTAAGATGGGATCCGACTCCTCATCGTTGTGAAGGGCAAGTAAGTCTCCTATGTATTCTATAATGATCAACTCCAAGAAATCCTTATGCAAGGTAGTGTGAAAATTTGGAAAAAGAGTTTTCCAAAGATGATTTCATAATGTAGAATCAAAAATTGAGAATAAAAACATAGTATTGAGGCTATTAGGGAGTCAACAACATCTTGCCCGAAGCCTCTTTCGGGAGATAAGAGATGGAAGGATCGTATTTGCATGGTACACTAGAGCTAGAATTAATGGTTCTCCAAAAATATTCATTTCGGCCAATTAGTTGGACTCCATGGGCTTGAGGTTGGACATCGACCATGCAGATTAGGTATTCTTCAATTAATGGAGATTAATTAAATTAAGTCGATTAGTTTAAAGTTTAAACTAATGTGAATATTTGATATTCTAAAGTCACAAAGAGTTGCGAGCCCATGTCCAATAAATGGTAGAGCCTAATGGGTCACACACAAAGCCAATTGCAAATCCTATTTGATGAAGAGGAATTTTCTAAGAGTCAGAAAAATTTGGAGATAGATGTTTGATGTCATTTTGGGTTGATCAATTTGATTATTAAATTGATCAAATTAATTTAAGGAGTTAAATTATGACCAATTAATTAAGAAATCAATGATTTGGTGCCACATGACTATTAATTGGTCAAGTTAACTTATGGAGTTAAGTTAATAAATACTTGCTTAAGGAGTTAAGCAAATTAACTTAAGAGCTAAGTAAAAGGTTAACTAATTAAATTAAAGGGTTTAATTTAATTAAAATGAGGAATTAATTTTGGAGGAAAAATTTAAATGAATTGTTTTTTTGGTGTGAATTAGAATTTATTTGGGTGACATTTCATGAGATGAAATAACAATTCCAAATGAAATTTAAATTCACATGCCAACTTGCAAGAGCTAGTTGGCACAACTCTTGAGGAAGTGGCATCACACCACCCTTCCTCTATATATGAATATAGAGTGTGGAGTGGGCAACCACTTGACTTTATATGTGACTTGCAAGCTAGAATTAAATTCTCTCAATTTCCCTCCAATTTCCCAAGTGTTGCCTCGTGTGCTGAAGCTTCGCTTTTCTACATCTCCTACCTCCAAATCAAGCCTTCATCCTTTCATTCCTCCTCTCTATTCTCAAGCAAATATTAAGGAGAA
Source organism: Jacaranda mimosifolia (assembly GCA_018894105.1). Taxonomy (NCBI): domain Eukaryota; kingdom Viridiplantae; phylum Streptophyta; class Magnoliopsida; order Lamiales; family Bignoniaceae; genus Jacaranda; species Jacaranda mimosifolia. The sequence continues at coordinate 23,411,615 of CM032121.1, forward strand.
TTCGATTATGGATTGGTTTGTGGATTTTTTATTAGACGCAAGACAATTGGATTGCTAGCCTTTGGAGATCCTCTATTTTGAGTAGTGACTTTGGAGCCTCCTTTCGAGGTCTTGATGGATCTTTTTTGAGCTTATTTTTTTATTGGAGATAGATCAAGCAGTTGCTGCTTTTTTGGTTCAAATTTCACTCAAATCAAACTTTATTTGGCTAGGGAAAAATTGATGGAAAGTCGTTGTGCAGCCGGAGAGACAGTTTTCAAGAAGTTGAGATCTTCTTCCACCTTCCTTTGATTTTGTGAAAATCAAGGTAAGTCTCTTACCAAATCTAAATCTATGGGATATTTAGATCCTTGACGTCATATGTAGCCTAGTTATTTTAGCATTTTTTTATGCTTTTATAATTGGATCCTAGTGCTACATGTGACTTCAAGTGGCATCGGAGCCTAATTAGTGCTATGATTTGTATTGATGGTCAAGCGGACACACACTATTTTTCAACCTGAGAGTGATGGTAACAAATTTAACATGTGTGGCTTTTCGACTTGAAAGTGGTGGGGGGCCGGAACCTGCAACCACATAGCAAACATCAACCTAGCTGAGATGGTCCTCGGCTAAGACCCTCCGATGGTTAAGTCAATTTCTAGGCTGAATTACAAACTAAAACCTGAGCAAAGTATTGGGTTGGTTTATAATAAACTAAAAACTAAAGACTGAATTATAAACTAAAAACTTACTCTTTGGTTGAGAGAAGAGAGTATTTACAGTGTACGCTCTTTGGTGAAAAGACGAGAATCGCCTTAATAAGCTCTCAGCGAAATTACTGCTGGTATGGGCAATCATGGTCATTTTAACTAGATCCCATGCTTTCCAACTATTTTTTATGCCGACCACTAAGCTCCACAGAGGAGGAGACAGTGCTGTTATTAAATATAGATGCAAAAACATTAATAGCAAAGGTGACACGCCGTCACAGCATTAAATGCAGATGGACGAATAGTTGAAGTGCATTTAATATGGCAGATGGGATGGTGCAGGTTGCATCATTAGTCTCTAAACACCTGAGTCTTCTAATCGGGTCAGCTTATTCGACATCGCTGGTCGAACAGTCATCTTGATCTTTTCGGTTGAATTTAGGCTTGACTAAATAAGACCCAATGAGTTTATTGGGCTTTCAAGGCCTTAATAGGCTAATCCCATATGATGAGTCCCCCTACTCCGAAGTTCGACCTAAGGGGAGTTAAAGTTTAGAGTAGGTCTGCGTAAATTACGATGAGAAGATACTGGCGGGGGGAGTAATTTTAAATCTTAACAAGAAATGTATTGGCAGGAGCTATTATTCATCGGTTACACAAAGATCAATACAGGAAAATCAACGGTTACGCACTTATTAGCCAATTGCCGATCACTTTAGTGGGTTAACATTCCCGCATGCCTATAAATAGGAGATTTTAACCATTCATTTTTACTTTTACTGCAACGCATTTGAGGTTGAGCAAAAACGTTTTCAGTCAAGTTGTTGACGATGACTCCTTCCTTATAATTATATTTTTCGTAAGTATCTCTTCTGCTCTTAGCTTTATAAATTGTTGGTCTTTAATAATGTCTAGTTTTAGCTCCGACTCTGAAGCTACTTAATTCACTTTGAATAGCAAGGTCGAGATGAGCGAGATTTTGGGTGGGGAATTGAGGGAAACCTTAGGTGGGGAGATGAGTACGCAGGGCCTTCTAATCCTACCGTCGAGGACATAGCTAGGCCTTCGAGCCAAGGTAGGGATGAGGAAGAAATACCTATGGAGGAGGTGCCTAGGTCGAGGGGTCGATTATTTTCAATAACACATTATAGTGATATTGTGTTAACAGTATCGTCTAATGATCTGGTGTCAATCTGAGGGAAATACGATGTTCCTCATGGGTTTGAATTAATAAAACCAAGATCTATCGATATGATACATACCCCTCCTACTGGCTGTATTACCCTTTTTGAGGATGCCATGAAATGTGGATTGAGATTCCCCATAGCTGACCCCGTAGTCGACCTCTTAAGGGGTTTACAAGTTTGCATAACTCAACTCTTTCCTAATTGTTTTGTGCTAATGTATATTTTCATTGCATCGATGGGTATTGTTGAGGAATTGCCCTCGTGGGTCAATTTTAGCTATCTCTTTCATTTACCAATGCCTCAAAAGTCAGGGTTGGTAGGGGAGTTGGGTTTTTATTATTTGACTGCACGACCCCATAGGAAAATCTTTAGGAGTTTCTCATCAACCCATGGCTAAAAATAGAAAGAGAGGTATTTTTATGTTCAACCCCCCACGGGGGTCGAATTCCAAATTTGCAGAGGATAGATGAGGGGTGGGGTCGTGTTGGATGGCAATGAGAATCCATCGTGGAGTAATATTTTTGTTCGAGATCTACTCAAACACGGTGAGATGGATGTCTTAATGTTCTTATGAGAGAGGAAGTTGGTGTTTGCGAGGCTGTCGACCGCCTCTTTAAATAATGTTATTTGTTGTTCTCTTTTACCTTTCATTTAATAAGGAGTTTTCCCTTGTCTTTTAGGTTGATCAATCATGAACCGTGCTCGCCAAATCTCAATGAAAAAGCAACAGGAGGCACAGCAGCACAGGAAAACTGCGGCCGCTCGCCGAGCGACATAGAGTGCTGGCGTCGATCAGGTGGTCCACGAGCCCCTACTTTTGACTGTACAGAGTAAAGGGGCTGCAGTAGATCCCTTCAACCTAAAAGAAAAGCCGTCAAGGCCACAATTGAAGCCACTATGAAAAAGGTCGCGGTCAAGAAATGGGAGAAATTAATGGAGAAAGCGTATGCTCTTCTTCCTCCCAGAGTTCCTAGAAACCCGGTTCGGGGAGAAGATTGGTGTGTCGAATGAAGTGACCATAATGGGCACGAGCGTGACATCCATAAAACCATTAGATGTGCTGACCAATGGTTTGTTCAAGAAAGATCAGGTCGAGATACATAGTCATGAACAACTGGCAACACTAAAAGCATTCGCATACCATGCCAACATGGTAAGAGTTCAGTCGATTATTCTTTACTATATTTTGGGGTAGAACATAGATGGGTAAAGTCACGAGCTATCTTATTTCTCAAGTCGGACAATGGGGATATAACCTCCACCATCGATTCGAGCTGTGCGAGGCGCACCGGTTGGGATTGGAGGAAAAATATGGGCAACTAGAAAATGAGCAAAGCGACATCTTGAAGACTAAAATTCAGTCAATGGAGTCGAGGATAGCTAAATTATCGAATGAGCTAAAGGAGAAAGACGCCCAATTGCTGGTCGCTGTGGAAGGAAAGAGTTGGGTCGATGAGCAGTTGAAGAAAACTGTTTTGATATCCAGGAAGCTGCCAATGCGAGTCGAGCGTACAGTTACAACAGCGTAATGAACTATGCCCAATCAGAATTTTTCAAGTTGTTTCCCGGGATTCGCAAAGAGGTGGTCCAATAATTCATGTTGACGTCAGCTTTCACTAAAGTAAGTGTGACGTTTCACATGGACGACATGCAAGAGGCAGGCGTTCGATCGGGCTGTGAAACAGTTAGAATTTCTTCGATACAAATTTCTCCCAGAAGATAAAGCAAAGCTCGACGTAAATAAGGATGAGAAGCTTCAAGCCTTTGATTTGAACGCTCCCGTCGAAGGCGGTGCTAATATTATTCTTTCTCTCCCACGTGTTGTTGTCGTTGGTGAAGTGCTCGGTTTTGCGAGGGAGTTTGCACTGGAAATTAAGAACAATGAGATGAACACATCGAACTTCTTCCCAATGGGAGGTTAGGTATTCCTAGCAGGAGAGCTGAGACCTTCTCAAATAGTAGGCCCTAGTCAGCCGGGGATGGTTGAACTGGAGGTCGAGAGACCCACTTTGAGCGGGCAAGTGGGCTAAATTGAGGAGCTTTTTAGGACTGTGGATGAATTCGCTGTAGAGGGAGTTGCTCGATAGGGCGAAGCTGTGGGGTCGAGCTAGGTTATTCTCCATTAGTCAAGATTAAAATTTCCTTCCAATTTTTTTTTTTTTTTTTTTTATGTCGAATGATGGTTGTAAAGTAAAGGATGCTTCAATGGAAGTGTGGGGTCGACTTGGCCTATCTTTTACTCTAATACCTTATTTACCATTCTTGTGCTCTGTTAATTATTTTATTTTAGAAATCAACTATGAGGTCGATTTCGTGATTCTTTGATAATTAATTAATAACTAATAATTAAAAAGATGGTATGATCCAATGGGCATAATGCAACTGGGGAATCAACATAGGCATTGAGTGGTATCCAAATTAAATAAAGAGAATCAAATTACTGGTCGAATATTGTACCCTTTTATTTAAGAAATTGTATAGCTATGAGGTCCATCCACGTAGATTTGGCGATCATGCTAATTGGGGTCGAAACTGCACGACTACTGGGTCAGCATAAATAATATTTTCTAGATCAGATGACTACAGGGTCGACCTGACCATTCTATGAGTACAGGTCGATCAGATGACTACAGGATCGCTCTGATCATGGTTTATTAAATAAATTAGATAGGTTGGAATTAGGCGACTACGAGGTCGCTCAACATCATTTACTAAAGCAAAGCATTGTTTTGTACAATGCAATCTATACATAGAATTTCTTGAGGTTAATAGTGTTTCATGGCCTAGGTAATTCATTTCCCGATAGGTCAGCTAATCGGTACGAGTTATTTTTTGCAACCTTTATAGTAGAGTAAGGGGCCTTCCCACTTCGGATCGAGTTTACCTACATTACGAAAGACTTCAACCTTTTTCAAAATGAGGTCACCCACTTTAAAGGACTTGGGCCTCATTTACTTGTCATAATGTTTTGCCATGATGGATCTATATCTTTGCATATTTGAAAAAGCTTATTGTTGCAGTTCGTCTATGAGGTCTAAGTCGACATCTCTTTCTGCTCTGTTCCTGATTGGGTTATACACTATAACCCGTGCCTTGTGTTGGATTAGTAGGTATTATAGCTTCTGAACCATACACCAAATTGTAAGGGCTGTGTCCGGAAGCTATTCTCGGAATGGTACAGTAAGCCCAAAAGGACGCTTGGGAGGTCATCAGCCCAGCTTGCATTAGAACCTTCTAATCTGGTTTTGATATGATCAAGCATAGTTCTGTTGGTTACTTCCATATGACCGTTGCATTGGGGTTTCCCCACTGAGGTAAAATGTTGCTTAATGCTTAGGCTCTCGCACCATTCCCTGGTCCATTCGCTCTAGAACTAAGTGCCATTATCAGATATAAGGACCTTTGGTAAACCGAAACGGAAAATGTTGTTTTTCCACAGAAAACTTCTTATAACCGCATCTGTGATCTTGGGCACTGCCTCTGCCTCAACCCATTTAGTGAAATACTCAACTACTACAATCATAAATTTCCTTTGCCCCGTAGCCATCGGGAAGGAACCTACGATATCGAACCCCCACTGGTCGAATGGCCAAGTGATTTGTAATGGCACCAGCGCGGCAGTAGGGTTGATAAGGGATGTTGGCGTAGACCTAGCATGATCAGCATTTTCTTGCAAACTCAACCGCATCCTTGATAAGGGTTGGCCAGAAATATCCGCTTCTAATGATTTTATGAGCCAACGAACGACCTACCATGTCATTTCTGCATATGCCTCCGTGAACCTCCTTTAAGACTTCTTGCGCCTGGTCATGAGCAAGACATCTTAAGGGAGGTCCAAAAATGGATATCTTGGATAACTAATCAAACTCATCCAAAGCAAATTTTGACACAAGCCTTTTGAGTCTTTGGGCATTGGCCTTTCAGACGGCACCTTCCCCCCTTAGATGTAGGCTTTAATTTCATCAATCCAAGTTTGTTCTTGGGTATCCATCACAAATATGTTGCCACGTTGAGACTCAGAAATGGTGGGTTCATGCGACACCAGGAAAGTGATTGACTTATTCAGGTACCTTCGGACACGCTGGCGAATTTAGAAAGTGTATCCGCTATCTCGTTCTCTGACCTAGGTACCTAACTGATTGTGAATTTTTCAAATAATTTTCCTAATCTCTTGACCTCATGAATATAGGCGTTCATAATTAGATCTCTTTCTTCAAAATTAGCTTCAAACTGCTCAGCAACTAGTTGAGAATCTATAACGACAGCCAGATTCCTGAACCCTCTGTCCAAAGCTATCCTCATTCCAGCAATGAGAGCTTCGTACTCCACCTCGTTATTAGGGACTGTGTAATTTAGTTTGATAGCGAAATCGTACTCTTCAGACGAGGAGAACACAACAACACCCCTGCTCCTTTCCCTGAGTTTGTAGCTGACCCATCGACATGTAAGGTCTAGGCAAGTGATTGAGGTTCTCGGGAGGTGGCAGGTCGATCCTTTTTGCCACAAAATTCGCCAACACTTAGGCTTTTATTGTGATATGAGGTTGAAATCTGAGGTCGAATTCTCCCAGCTCAATGGCCCATTTAGTCAACCTTCCTGAAGTGTCTGGTTTAGTGAGCACCTATCTCAAAGGTTGGTTCGTCAAAACAACAATAGTGTGAGATAGAAAATAAGGCCTTAATTTCCTTGATGTCGTGACTAGCGCCAAGGCGAACTTCTCAATATCTAAATAGTTGTGCTTAAGGACTTGTAACATTTTGCAGATGCAATAGACCAGTTTGTCCTTCCCCTCTCTGGTTGACACCAGCACAGAGCTAATGGCGATCATCGACATAGCTAAGTATAAATATAGAACTTCTCCAACAATTGGTTTCGATAGCACGAAAGGTTGGGAAAGATATTATTTTAATTCGACCAACGCCTGATCACATTGATTAGTCCATTAAAACTTCTTAGCATTTCTTAGGACCCGAAAGCATGGTAAACTCTTATCTGCCAATCTTGCTACAAATCGACCCAAACTTATGATCCGCCCAGCTAGACTCTGTACGTCCTTGACTGTTCTCGGGGGCGCTATATCCTGGATGGTCTATATCTTTTGAGGATTGGCCTCAATACCTCGCTAGCTGACCATATACCCTAGAAACTTTCCTCCCCTGACGCCAAAAGTGCATTTACTTGGGTTAAGCTTTATTCTAAAAGTACAGAGAATGGAAAAAGTATAAGCGAGGTCGATAAGATGGCCAACCTCCTTTTCTTTCTTGATGATCATGCTATCCACATATACCTCCATAGATTGGCCTATTTCATTTTTGAACATGAAATTAACTAATCTATGGTATGTTACCCCGGCATGACCATAAAATAATATACGCCATCGGGCAGTACAAAAGAAGTTTTATCTCAATCCTCGGGGGCCATAAAAATTTGATAATACCCTTGAAAGGCATCCATCATGCTTAAAAGTTCACACCCAGTAGTGGAATCAACTAATAAATCAATTCGAGGCAGAGGATATGAGTCTTTAAGGTATGCTTTATTAAGATCTACGAAATCATTACACATTCTCCATTTTTCTTCATTTTTAGAAACTAAAACTACATTACATAACCAACTAGGATATTGGATTTCAATAATTAGCCGGCTTCAATAAGCTTGCTGACCTCTTCCTTGATGATCAGAGTCCTTTCAGCATTAAAAGTTCTAGTCTTCTGTCGAACGGACTAGTACGCATGATCGACATTAAGTCGATGCACAATGATTTCTAGGTCTATGCCTTCCAAGTTAGCAACTTTCCATGCGAAGGTGTCCACATTCCTTCAGAGGAAATCAATGAGCAAACATTCCATTGGACCTCCCAGGTCTGCTCCTATTTGGGTCGTTTTCTTAGGGTTCCCAAGCTCCAATTCAATGGTTTTAAATTCCTCAACTAGTTTGACCCTAATATCTTTATTTTTCCTCTTCTTATTGTTCTGACCCCCTCAAGTTTCATTACTGGGATGTCCCTCAAGGCCTTCAATTAAGGTCATTTCTTTTAATAGTTGGCTTCAGTTGAAATAGTATAACATCACCATGCCTCTTTTATATTACATAGCATTTCGCTTGTCCCCACTGGTGTGGAAACTTTGACCTTCATATGGTAGGTCGACACAATTGCTTGAAAGTCATTCAAAGCTAGCCTACCAATTATGGCATTGTAAGCAAAGGGAAAATCTATTACCAAAAAGTTAATCATCAATGTACGCCTCCTAGGAATTTCGCCAAATGAGGTGGTCAAATTGTGGATCCTACTCAAATAGCAAGACCTCCTTGTGAGGGGTGTTCAGAGGAGCATAATTATGGAAGCGTTTGATAGAAGGCCTATAACCTTCATTCTGATGTCGGTCATCTTTCTCATTTCCTCTCTTCTTGTCGGGTTTTCCTCCCCTGAATTTCATTCTATTCATCTCCTCTTGGGTCATATACCTTTCTGCTAGATCCAAGATCTCTTCCATTGTCCGAGGGCGCTCCCTAACTAATGAATTGGCACACCCCTTATGCCTCAACCCTAAAAACAACACATCGATGAGGAATTTAATATGAGGGTTATCAATTTTTAGGACCTCCGCGCTGAATCTGGAAAAGAAATCCCTTAAAGTTTCTCCTTTATTTTTCTTGACAGTGTACAAGTGAGTATGAGGTAATTTAGCTTTCCTTCTGCTAGCAAATTGGTGTCAAAACTTATCACAAAGCTAGTCATAAGTAAATATGGAACCTGGCTCAAGTTTAACAAACCATTCTAAAGCGATACCCTGGAAGATGATAACTAACATATTTGCATGAATGTGGTTACTATGCCCATCCAGCTGCATCATGTGCTCAAATTGTAAGAGATGCTCATTTGGGTCAGTTAACCCATCATATATCATGGCAATTCGGTAGGGACTTTTGCATCAAGGGCTATCTTCTCGTCAAATCTCTTTCACAAAAGGTGACTCTCTTTCATGTCGGATTTAGGGAGCCGTTTCAGCCTGAGTCCTTTCCAAATTTCTTCTTGAGATTTCCTCCAACATCTTATCAAGTTGTTGGGCCTGATGTGATACCTTTTCCCATTCCTCTTTGTCTATCCTGGACATATCTCGATTGGAGTTAGCCTTTAGTGTTCACCTCGATCGCATTGCTGGGCTCAATTAGGTCAAACCCATTGATCTGCTGATTTTGCTACTTCTTCATAAGGGACATTTCGGGGTTTGTTATGAGGGAAATGACCTAAGCTCAGTTCACGTCTATCGGAGAGAAGACGTATCTCATTTTTTAAACTGCCTTCAGTCGGGGGTTGTTCCTCTCCGTGGGTGGGATAAAGAGTAATGCTCGCAGCCAGTGCGGATTGATTATTGTACCTCTGCAAAGCGGCAAACAATTGAGCCAAAAGCTGAGCTGAAATCTGGTCATTGATAATATGCATAAGCCTAGGAAAGGTTAAAATGACCACTTGCTCCATTTACGAACTAGGGCCGCCCACTTCCTTGGCAGACTACTAATGGGGAAGCGACGAAGGCGATTGGGGCGAGCGACGCTCATTTAGGAAATAGACTTCCTGGTTTGTGCCAATTTCGATTGTAAAGTTTTGTTCCCACCGACGGTGCCAAAATATTGATGGTTAAGTGGACATATATTGTGTTTCGACCTGGGAGTGATGGTAACGAATTTAGTATGTGGGGCTTCTCGACCTGAAAGTGGTGGGGGGTCAGAACCTACAACCAAGTAGTAAACGTCAGGCTAGCCGAGAGGATCCTCGGCTAAGACCCTCCAATGGTTAAGTCAGTTTCGAGACTGAATTATAACATGAAAAATAAGCAGAGTAACAACTAGGTTTAGAATAATAATCTTACCTTTTGGTTGAGAGAAGAGAGTATTTATAGTGTATGCTCTTTAGTGAAAAGACGAGAATTGGCTTACCAAAACCCGACCAAGTGTGTTCTAACTGAGCCCAATTTAAGTTTCCCTTAGCTGCATTTTGTTAAGGGTTGAAAGAAAGATAATATTCACAGAACTGTTATTATCAACTAATACTTTAAGGGCCTCAAAGTTTGTGATTTACCTCCCACACCATGTCCTCCCAAATGCTTCAGGTCAGAATCTGAGAAGGAAATAGGCTCGAAACTAGTGGATAGTTGATAGATCGACCTATTGTTTACCCATCTATCGGATTCGAGCCGTCTCTATACTTGTTTCTACGCTGACCTTGAGTCTCCTCCTCCAACTATCATGTCGATTATTCCTTTCAAAGGGGGGAGATCATCTTCTATCTTCTGTTTTCCTTTATCTTTATGTTTTAGGCTCAACTACCGTTCTCTACAAGAAGTCTGGTCGGTCTGAGCCATAGCCTGTAAAGTTTTCTAATCCACAAATTTCTTAAGGTGCCCCTGACTGCTAAGGCGCTCGATCTCATCCTGTAGGTTGAAACAATCTTTAGTATCATGACTCTTCTGACAGTGGAAATGATAATACTTCTTCAATTTTCTCATAGCTTCCACCTCAGTCAGTTTTTTGGGCCTTTTTAGGAGATTGTCAAGTAGCTCCCAGCAAAATTTCTGCTAGTAGAGGCAGTTATGGTCATTTCGACTAGAGCCGATGCTTTACAATTATTTATTGTGCCGACCACTAAGCTCCAGGAAGGAGAGACCGTGTTGTCATTAAATGTAGATGTGACAGCATTAATGGCAGAGGTGACACGCCATTATTACATTAAATACGGACGGACGAGTGGTTGAAGTACATTTAATAGGATGGTACATGCTACATCATTAGTCGCTAAACACCTGAGTCTGCTAATCGGGTCGTCTTATTCGACCTTGCTAGTCGAGCAGTCATCTCAACCTTTTTGGTTGAATTTGGGCCTAACTAAATAAGGCCCAATGATACCAACATATCCCGACCTCCAAGTCGAAATTAAATTGGGCCTAATAAGTTTATTAGGCTTTCAAGGCATTAATGGGCTAATCCCATTTCAATTTGAATTTTTGATTGATTGATTGATTCATGTGATGGATTGATCTAGATCTTCAAATACTTTATCCAATTTGTGGATTGGAGTGTTTTGATGTTGATGCTTGTGGCTCCTTTGCTTGATGAATTAAAAGCATGCTAATATCTGTTTTAAGTATTAATTCATTTGATTAATATGTTTTAATTCATAGTTGCTACTGTTGAATTTTGATTTGGCATTAGAAGATGTTATATGTTGATATAGCATGTTAAAATTGGCCTTAAAGAGTTTTAGTCATTTTTGGATCTAATTTGATTGGAGTTTATTGCAAATTTTTTAAGAATATGATTCTTACTTGAACGTGAAGTTTGAAGCATGATTGAGCACTTGAAATTCCATTTTTAGGTTGGAATAGTGCCCACAAGCCAATTAGATTAGCCCTGTAAACTATTTCCTTGTAAGACAATATTGATTGAATGATATTCTTTATATAGCTATCTTCATCTTATGCTCATTATTACTTCATTGGCATTTGGTTGAAGCCCTTCGATCACACTAGACTAAAAGACTTGGTCATACATTGGGTGGTGATCAAGGAATAAGTCTGACACGATCGTGATCTTAAAATCTTCCAAGTCATAGGATCTTATGAGACAGGGCATCTAAGATCTGGATAGACTTGCACTAACGATGTATAAATCTAAACGTTGGATGTTGCTCCATTCCATGAGCAATCCCATATGATATATAGATACATGTTAATGGCTGTTTGTTAGAGATCAAGGCACTGAATGCCCGGCCAGAGAATCCACTAGATAGCCGTAGTGGCAAGTCAGTATTGGCAAGTTCTCCAGCTTATACTAGTGAATATAATTAGTCCTCTGACCTGAGGATCCATAGTAACCTTATGTTTAGGTCCTCATGTTTTGACTCCTCTTTGGTCATCTAGCAGGTTGTTCGAGTAAAGATTGGGCATGAGCTACATAGACATGGAGGTTTGTGAGATCCAAGATGGAATCCAACTCCTCATCCTTGTGAAGGGCGAGTACATCTCCTATGTATTCTATAATGATTGATTCTAAGAAATCTTTGCGCAAGGTAGTATGACAATTTGGAAAAGGAGTTTTCCAAAGATGAGGTTGTACAGAGGAATCGAACATTGGGATTAGAAACATTGTATCGAAGCTATTAGGGATCTGACAAATATCTTGTCCTAGGCCTCTTTTGGGAGATAGAAGATAAAAGGATCGTATTTGCATGGTAGGCGAGAGCTAAAATGGTTCTCCAAAAGCATTCATTTCGATCAATTAGTTTGATCCATAGGATTGAGGTTGGACATCGACCATGTAGACTGTGTACTTTTCAATTAATAGAGATTAATTGAATTAAGTTGATTATTATAAAGGAGTTTAAACTAAAATGAATATTTGATATTCAAAAGTCACAAAAAGTTGTGAGCCCATGCTTAATGAATGGTAGAACTTAATGTGTCACACATAAAAGCCAATTGCATTTCCTAATTGATGGAGGAATTTTTCTAAGTGTTAGAAAAATGCTCCTAGTAGACCGATTTGAGGATTGGCGAAATTGAGGTGATTTTGGCGTGATCAATTTAATTGTTGAATTGATCAACTAATTTAAGGATTTAAATTAGACCAATAATTCAGGAGTTAGTTATTTGGTACCACATGACCATCAATTGGTTAAGTTAGCTTAAAGAGTTAAGTTAATATTGACTAGTTAAAGAGCTAAGTTAATTAACTTAAGAGTTAAGTCAAAGTTTAATTAATTAAATTAAAGTGTTTAATTTAATTAATGAGATGAATCTATTTTAGAGGGAAAATTCAAATAAAAGGTTCATTTGGAGTGGCATTTTAATTAATTTGAAATTAGATTCCAAATGAAATTGAAATGCACGCAAAATTCAAATTCACATTTAAATTGCAACTTGCCAACTTGCAAGGCAAGTTGGTGGTCACCCTTGAGGAAGGTATGATGCCAAGTGGCATCACACCATCCTTACTTTATATATAGATATAGAGGGAGAGAGGGTCGGCCACTTATGCTTTGTGTGAAAACTTAGATTCTCTCACATTTTCTCTCCCAATCTTAAGTGTTGCTCATATGTTGAAGCTTGACTTCCTCTCTTCTTCTCATACCTCAAATTAAGCCTCCATCTATGCAAATCTCCTTGGTATTAGATCTCCTTTGTATTTTCCAGCTAATGCCAAGGATATTAGGATCTAGTATTGGTGTGTGGATCATTTTGTTAGAGGCAAGACAGTTGGATTGCCAGCCTTTGGAGATCCACTATCAGGGCAGTCCGCTTGGTGATTTTTTTTTGGCACTTCCCTATGGTTTCTTGAGCTAAATTTTTTACAATAGATTCATCAAGGAGTTGAAAAGATACTATAATTTTTTTGAAAGTTTTGGAGGAATTTGGATTGGGAAAAAATTCCATCCAATCCGCTGTGCCGCAGTGTGACAATTTTTGGATTGAAGAATTGTTCTTCATCATTTCCTTGTTTTTTAGCAAATCAAGGTAATTCTCATTCCTAATCTAAATCAATAGCATTTTTAGATCCTTTTTATCATGTGTAGCCTAGTTTATTTCAATTTTAGTTATTGTATCCTAGTGCTACATGTGCCTTCATTTTGAAAGGTGTTTAAAATTTGGAATTTCATCTATAATGTGTGTTTTGATGTTTAGGAAGTGTCCTAAAATTTTTGGTGCACAAAATATGAGAAAAAAATGGCTTAACTCGGTCCCAACCCCAAAAATAAGGGGGTGTTGCTGCACCGTGACAGTGCATAAGCAGGGCAGTGGGCGCACTTGCCACCCAGCTATGTACACAGCCCGAGCAATAGCGACTATTTTAGGTTGGAATAGGTTTTGAGCCTATTTTTATGTTTCTTAAGTGACCAAAAATGATTCAAATCATACTAGATAGGTGCATTGTTGTGCAAGTTCTTAAAATTATGTTTGACATTTTTTATTGCTTTTAGAAATTTGTTCAAGTTAATCTCTAATTTAGTGCAAAAATGACATGCATAAATGTTATGCTTATTTTTGATTGATCAATTAATTTTTTATGAGATAAGCATTTAATTGTTGGAATTGAATGTCAATTCTAGATTTATTTATTGTTCATTTAATTGTTGAATGGATGATGAATGAATAGGGACGATCATGAGCCTTTAGTATTGATTTTATTTATTTCAAGTTGTTGAAATATGTTGTATTAGAGTAGCGCTTGCATGCCTATTAATTTCTATCTTGTAAATGTGGACTATCTCATTACAGGAAAAACGTTTCGGTTGCTATTGCTCTTGGAAAAGCAAATTTTGGCAGCCGCTTGCAATAAGTTCTAGGGGGCTTTATTTTGTTCTGATTGGGGTAAAATTTTGGTTGTAGGATCCTCAAGGTGTTAAGGGAATACAATCAAATTACTTGCTCAAAACAAGGAGTTTAGCTTGGGGAAATCTGGTTGTGTTTCCACTGCGCCAGTAAGGGCACAACTTCAAGAGTTGATTGGTGTTCTTTTTTGTTCCTTGATTTTCGGTTTCATCAAGGTATTTCTCTTTCTAAATCCAAATCATATGCATGTCTAGATCCTTGTGGATGTGTGTGGGCTAGTTTTGCTCAGTTTGGTTTTCTTAATTTTAATAGATCCTAGCGCCACACATACCTTCAAGTGGTATCGGAGCCTTATTTATGCATGGATTTGGATTTTGCTTGAATGATTAGTTCATATGATGAACTAATTATAAATCACCATATACTCAATCCATATGATGAGTTGGAATGTTTGGATGATCTTGTATGTGGCTCCTTGGTTGATGAATTAATAGCATGCTATTATGTGTTTTAAGTTTTAAATCATGTGATGAGTATGTTTCAACTTATTTATTTATCCTAATGTTAAATTTTGATTTGGCATTGGTGGATGTTATATGTTGATATTGCATGTTGTTAATGAACTTATGTTGTTTTGGTCATTTTTGGATCCAATGTGATTCGAGATAATTGGAGATTTTTGAAGAATATGACTCTTGCTTAAACTTGTTTTTGGAGCATGATTGAGCACTTGGAATTTTAGTTTTGAAAAGTGTTTTAGATTTGAAATTTCATCCATAATGTGTGTTTCGATGTTTAGAAGTTGTTTTAAAATTTGTGTTGCACAAAAGTTGAGCCAAAAATGGCTTAACTCGGTCTTGACTCCAAAACATGGGAGCTGCCAGCCATGGTATCACACAAGCAAGGCAGTGATCAAGAGTTGATTCCTAAACGTGTGCAAGCCTCAACCACCAGTGCCCGGTTTGGTCCTAGACAAGTTTCAAGCCTTATTTTAGGTTCCTTTAGTGACCAAATCATTTTGAAACACACACACAATGGATGCACATATGTTGTGCAAGTTCTCTTAATTGTGTTGACACTTTCAATTGATTTTAAAACATGTTAAAGTTAATTTCCAATTGAGGCAAAAATATAATGCATAAATGTTACACTTTGCTGGGCCAATTATTTGTTAATGTGATTAGCATTTAATTGATGGAAGTAATTGTTAATTCTATATTTGTTTATTATTCATTTAATTGTTGAATAGATGATGAATGAATGGAGATGATCATGAGCCTTTAATATTGATTTTATTTGTTTCAAATTGTTGAAAAGGGTTGTATTAAATTGAGGCTCGTATGCCTCTTAATTTCTACCTTATAAATGTTATGAGTGTAGAATCACTAAAACTGAGGATTCCTTATGCAAATGTTACTTTTGAAGACCTATGAATGTATAGGATATACTCATGTGATAGCTAGATTTAATCAGCCAACTTAAAATCAACTAAGTTGTGTACCTATGTCTCTAAGTACATCACTTGGTTAGGCTCATGGTCATCCCACCCTAGGAGCATGCTAGGCGCATTTACTTATTTATTCTTTTGATATCCTATTGATGTATGAGATACATGTTTAGAATGTAAAAAACCTAACTAAGAAAATAAAATGATAAGATCTTTACAAGCAAAAACTCTTTACTTAAAATGTCTAAGTGCTTTCAAATATTAAGTCAAAATGGATACAAATTAAAAGAGTTTTAATTAATCCATGCCTTCCACCAATAGTATGTGGCATGATGATGCTACCATTATTTGTGATGTCTCAAGGGTTGTGGGTCACACTTATAGTGGAAAGTTGCGACCATGTACTTAGCATGAGATATACCTTTGATTTGAGAATGCGATGTCATGGGCCCGTCTCGCATTGAAGTATGATTGTTAAGTGCGACTTAACACCTAGTAATATGTATGTCTCACGAGTCGTAGGTCCATATGAAAAGTGAGGCAAAATATATCAAGAGTTGTATGAGATGTAATCAGCAAAAGTTGCTTACCTTTGGATTGTTTGTGGATGTCTCACTAGTCATGGGTTCACTTGCAAGTCCTTAGGATCTTGATTCTCACTAGAAAATGAGATTTCTCGAATTCTTCTAGGGAGTGAAGGATTTGGTAAAATAATAGGAGAAAAACATGATTGAAAGGCCATGAACATGTTTTCAATATTAATATCCAATCATATGCTTACATATTTTTTGCCTCTTGTGGATTTTTGAAATCTTCAAAAGAAAATCGCCAAAAATCCATTCCAAGGTATTTTGGAAACTAATAAACTCACTAGGCCTAACTTTCGTGATTGATTAAGGAACCTTAAAATCATTCTTGACTTCGAAAAGAAGACTTATGTACTTGATCAATGTCCGTTGGACACCTTAGGTGATGATGTCACCAATGAGGCCTATTAAGTGTTCACTAAACTTGTGGATGATGATCTACAAGTGAGATGCCTCATGATGGCTTCCATGACTAAAGAGCTGCAAAAGACTCACGAGCATATAAGACATGCATGTGAGATCTATAAACACCTACAACAGTTGTATGGTGCTCAAACAAGACACGAAAGGTTTGCTTTGTCTAGAGAGCTCTTTAGATCAATGATAGTAGAGGGTTAGTGTCTATGATCACGAGCTTAAGATGATTGGACTCATTGAAAAGTTTGGACAACTAGACATGGTCATAGGCAATGATCTCTATGTGGATTTGATCCTAGAATCATTGCCCTTTCATTAGACCAATTCGTTATGAACTTTAATATGTCCAAGCAAGAGGTGATGATTAACGAATTGTTAAACATGATGGTGACCACCAAGGCGACTATGAAAAAAGAAAAGACTCTTATACTTGCTTCCACCTCTAAGTTAAAGGGCCTAAGGATCTTAGAAAGAGAGGTAAGAGGAAGAAGAGTTCCTCATCGAAAGGGAAGTAACCCTTGAAAGGTTCGGGGGGAGTTAAGAAGAAGAAAAGTAACAAAACCAATGTAACTTGTTTTTACTATAGTGAAAATGGGCACCCTCGGGAAGGGTGTGCACTTCAATGAACTTCACTTAATGACTAATTCTTCCTCATGGGTATTTTGATATCATATGTAGTTCTCACCTTTGTAATTCATCACAAGGGATGGAAAAAAGAAAAAGTCTATGTAAAGGGATATGATCCTCCACCTCGAAAATAAAGCAAGAGTTGTCGCCACGGTCCAAGGCATAGTAAAGTTAGACTTGGGAAATGTTTCTATTGTGTTAGATCTTTGTTATTATGTACCTCAACTTATTAAGAACATTGTTTCAATTCCTGTTCTTGATAATGAAGGATTTGATTTTTCTATATCGAATAGGGTATTGAAAGCATTAAAGAATGGTTTTTTAATTGCACAAGATACTTTGAATAACAGATTATACATACTAGATTCCCAACCTTCACTAATATACATTCAATCAAGTAAAGGAACATTAGATAACCAAGAAGATGCCATTCTTTGGCATCTAAATGTTAGTGGCATTTAGGACCTTCCTACTGTGAATCTTGTTTGAGGGGGAAAATGACCAAAGCTACTTTTGTAGGACAATTGGAGTACTCCACAAGTTATTTGGATTTGATCCATACAGATGTATGTGGCATGCTAAAAGTTAGTGTGAGAGGAGGCCATTCCTACTTCATCATGTTCACCGATGATTATAGTCGGTTCGGACATTTGTATCTTATGAAGTACAAGTCTGAGGCCTTTGAAAAGTTCAAAGAGTATAGGAGTGAAGTGGAAAAGCAATTGGCACTTAGTATTAAAGCTCTTCAATTAAGGGAAAAATACTTAAGTACTAAATTCTTGGATTATCTAAAGGAGAATGGGATTCTCTCCTAATGGACTCCACCCAACATACCCCAACACAATGGTGTAATGAAGAGGAAAAACTGTATCATACCTTATTGGACATGGCACATTCCATGATGAGCTTTTCTGATGTGACCATATCTTTTTAGGGATACGCCTTAGAAACGATGGCGAAGCTACTAAATGTAGTACATTGAAAGTTGGTGCTAAAGACGCCACATGAGATGTGGTATAGCAAAGCACTCTCTTACCACTACCTAATGGTCTGAGGGTCTCCTGCTTATATGAGACAGACAGTGGGAGACAAGTTGGACAGTAGATCCACCTTGCGGAAGTTTGTGGGATACCTAAGAGAGTCTATAGGCTATTTCTTCTATGATCCCTCATAACAAAAGGTGTTTGTTTTGAGGAACACCACCTTTTTGGAAAAGGAATTTCTATTAGATAGAAATGACATTGTTGTTGAACTTGATGAAGTTCAAGATGATCAACAAATTCCACAAGCGGTAAAAATAAGTGACCAACAAAAGCTTTAAACATAACCTCTAAGAAGGTCAGATCGAATTAAGAAGCAACCTGAAAGGTTTGGATTTATTCATGAGACGGGCCAATTGGATAGTGGTTCGAAGACGTATAAGGAAGCTATGTTAGACATAGACTCAGGACATTGGCTTAACGCCATGACATCCAAAATGGACTCTATGTACTCTAACAAAGTATGGACTTTGGTAGATCCACCAAAGGAAATAGTTATTGTTGGTTGCAAGTAGATCTACAAGCGAAAGCTAGGAGTAGATGGAGAGGTAGTGACCTTTAAGGCATGACTAGTGGAAAAAGGTTACGCTCAAAGACCCGATATCGATTTCAAGGAAACTTTTTCACCGGTCGCAATGCCTAAGTCCATTTGGATTTTACTTGCCATAGCCGTATATTATGACTATAAGATATGACAAATGGATGTGAAAACCGCTTTCCTCAATGGAGACTTTGAAGAAAAAACCTATATAGAGCAACCACAAGGTTTTACATCCGAGGGGAGTGAGCAAAAAGTTAGCAAACTCCAAAGATCCATTTATGGACTTAAACTGGCATCTCGAAGTTGGAACATACGTTTTAACAAGGCAGTCAAATCGTTTGGCTTTGTTAAAAATATATATGAACCATGTATATACATGAAGGCTAGTAGGAGTAGTGTACAGTTTATTGTGCTTTACGTCAATGACATCCTTTACATTGGGACTGAGGTTGGAATGTTAAAGTGTACTTAAGCGTGGTTATCTATACAATTCTCCATGAAGGATATGGGAAAAGATCCTACATATTAAGAATACGTATCTATAAAGATAGATCGAGAAGGATGCTGGAGCTTTCCCAAACCTCGTACATTAACAAAATACTAAAGAGGTTTAGCATGGAAGATCCAAGGGGGGATTTCTTCCCATGGGATATGGCATTCATCTCTCTAAGTCTATGACCCCCAAGACTGAAGACGAGAGACAGAGAATGTCCCATATACTTTATGCCTATGCCATAGGGAGCATAATATATGCAGTTCAATGTATAAGACCGAATGTGGCACATGCTCTAAGTGTTATGAGCCATTTCTAATCCGATCCCGATGAGAGTCACTGGACAGCCATAAAATCAATCCTTAAGTACTTGAGAAGGACTAAGGACATATTTTTGGTATACAGCAATGGAGAATTGAAACTCGAGGGGTTTTTGAATTCTAGTTTCCAATTCGATGTAGATGACTTCAAATCCACTTCTAGATTCATATTTTGCCTCCAATGAGTTGGAAGAGTTTCAAACAAGACGCCATAGCTAACTCTACCACAGAGGCATAATACATTGCAATTTCGAAAGCTACAAGGAAGGTGTTTGGATGAAATATTTTATTTAAAAGTTGAATGTAGTGCCTAGCATTACTGAGCCAGTAGTTGCCTTTTGTAACAACAATGGGGCGATAGCACAATCTAAAGAGCCAAGATCTCATCAGCGATCCAAGCACATTTGAGACAATATCACTTGATCCGAGAGATCATTGATAGAGGCAACATTTGAGTGGAGAGAGTTGCCTCGAAAGATAATATAGCAGATCCATTGACTAAACCCCCATCGCAAAAGATCTTTGAAGGACATATTGAGAAGATGGGTCTTAAGGCCATGAGGAATTGGCTTTAGGGCAAGTGGGAGATTGTTGGAATAGTGCCTCACAAGCTAATTAGATTGGCCTTGTAAACTATTTTCTTATAAGACAATCTTGACTGAATGATATTCATTATATGGCCATATTTATCTTATGCTATTTATTTACTTCAGTAGCATTTGGATAAAGCCTTTAAATAACATATGACTACGGGACTTGATTACACATTGGATGGTGATCATTGAATAATTTTTACACGATCGGGATGTTAAATCTTCTAAGTCAAAGGATCTTATGAGATAGGGCATATAAGATCCGAATAGACTTGCACTAACGATGTATAAATCCAAAATTTAGATGCTGCTCAGTTCAATGAGCAATCCATTCTATGAGCAATCTTATATGACATATGGATGCATGTTAGTAAGTGTTTATTAGAGAACAAGGCATTGAAGACTCACCAGAGAATCCACTAGATAGCTAGAGTAGCAAGTTCACCAACTTACGCTAGTGCATATAATTAATCCTTTGACCTGAGCATCCATGGTTACCTTGTGTTTGGTCCTCATGCTTTAACTCCTCCCTAGCCAATTAGTAGGCCCTTCAGGGTGTTGATTGTACATGATCTACTGGACATAGAGGTTTACAAGATCCAATATGGAATCCAACTCCTCACCTTTGTGAGGGCGAATGCATCTCCTATATATTCTATAACGATCGACTCCAAGAAATTCTTGTGCAAGCCGATGTTAAAGGTCAGTAAGCTACTAGGATCCATTAATTAAACTTTAAAAGCTCAAAATAACTAATGCTTACAACCTAAAAAGAATCTACTCATGCTTAAAATTTAGATTTAGGTATAGATTTACCTCAAAGAGCAAATTTCTAAGGTCACAAAGGTGAATACTTCACTGATCTAGATTCTGGCAGACTCTAGCACAGCAGAGAACCAGCAACTTTTGTGCAATATGTAGGAGATTAACTTTAACAAGTTTTAAAAGCAATAAAAAATGTCAAACATAATTTTGAGAACTTGCACAATACTTGTGCATCTATTATATGTGAAATAAAACACTTTTGGTCACTAAAAGAACACAAAAAACTAGTGAAAACACATCTAACCCGAAATTAGGTGTTGCTGCCCCAACCAGGCCGCATGGCCTGGCAGCAAGTGTGCACACTGCCCAAGTGGTGTCTGGCCAGACGTAGCAACTTGCCCTTTTTTGGGTTTAGACCAAGTCAACTCATTTTAGGTTCAACTTTTGTGCACTTAAAAATTTAGGACACCTCCTAAACATTAAAACACAATTTAAAATGAAAATTTCAAGTGCTCACACATGCTTCAAAAACAAGTTCAAGTGAGAATCAAATTCTCCAAAAATCTCCCATAAAACTCCGATCAAATTAGATCCAAAAATAACCAAAACTATTTTAGTCAATCATCAACATGCTATATCAACATATAACATCAATTGATGCCAAATCAACATTTAACATTAATAGCTATGAACTAAAACATACTAATCATATAAAACAACACTAAAAACACATATTAGCGTACTTTCAATTCATCAATCAAGGAGCCTCACAATAAATCATCCAAACACTCCAATCTATCATATGAATCAAGTATTTTGATAATAAGATTAATTCATCAAATGAATCAATCAAAAACAAAAATCCAAATCAAAGCATGAAAAAGGCTTCGACACTACTTGAATATTAATAAGCCACGATGATCCATTAATTAAGAGTCAAAAGTTGAAAATAACTAGTGCTTACAACCTAACTAAGATTTATTCATGCTTACAATCAAATTATTTGCCTTCATTATAATGATCCACACACCAATTGATCCTCCAAATTCCACTCACTTTTAGTTGGAGAAAATGAGCAGAATATCAATATGCGGAATATCAATGGTGAAGGCCAATTTCTAAGGTAGGAAAGAAGAGAGAACAAAGCCTCAACACATGAAGCAATGTTTGAAAAAGAGTTTTGGAGGGAATTATGGAAGAATCTAATTCTTCACACCTTTTGCAATGATGGTCGATTCACTCTCTCTATATCTATATATAGATGTTGGATGGTGTGATGCCAAAGTGGAATCACACCTTCCGTGAGGGAGGGCGGCCAAGTGAGGGGTGCCAAGGTGGGAAATTTGAATTCAAATCTCATTTGAATTTCATGTGCATTTTAATTACATTTGAAATCTAATTTCAAGTTAATTAAGATGTTAATTCAAACGAACATTTCATTTGATTTTCCTTCCAAAATGTATTATTCTCTTTAATTAAATTAAACACTTTAATTTAATTAGTTTAACTTTGACTTAACTCTTATGTCAAACAAGCTTAACTCTTAAGCTCAATTTTGTTAACTTAACTCTTTAACTTGACCAATTGGTGGTCACTTGGCACCAAATAGTTAACTCCTTAACTGTTGGTCTAATTTTACTCTTTAAATTAGTCAATTAATTTAACACTTAAATTAATCAAGTCAAAAATTGACCTTTAATTTGGTACCTTAAAATCGGTCACCAAGGAGTAATTCTCTAACTTTTAGAAAATTACTCTATTTAACTAGGAGGCTAATTGGATTTTGCGTGTGACCCAATAGGTTCTATCATTCATTGGACATGGGCTCACAACTCTTTGTGACTTTTGAATATCATATATTGATTTTAGTTGAAAATGCCTTTTAAACTAATCGACTCAATTCAATTAATCTCATTAATTGAAGAATGTCCAATCTCCATGGTCAATGTCCAATCTCAAACCCATAGAGCCCAAACAATTGACCGAAATAAATGCTTTTGGAGAACCATTATAATCGTATGCTTGCCATGCAAATACGGTCATTCTGTCTCCTATCTCTCGAAAGAGGCTTGAAGTAAGATATTTGTCGGCTCCCTAATAGGCTCGATGCTATATCTCTATTCCCAATGTTCAATTCCATTGTATGACCTCACATTTGGAAAACTCCTTTTCTAAATTGCTATACTACCTTGCACAAGGATTTCTTAGAATCAATTATTATAAAACACATAGGAGATATACTCGCCCTTCACAAAAGTGACGAGTCAAATTCTATCTTGAATCTTACAAACCTCCATGTCAAGTAGCTCATACCCAAACTCAACCCGAAAAACCCACTAAGTGGTCAAGGAGGAGTCAAAGCATAAGGACAAAACACAAGGTTACCATAGATCCTCAGGTCAGAGGACTAATAATGTGCACTAGCGCAAGCTGGAGAACTCGCCACTACTAACTTACCACTCCGGCTATCTAGTGGATTCTTCGATGGGTCTTCAGTGCTTTGTTCTCTAACAAGCACCCACTAATATGTACCCATATCTCATATGGTTGCGCATGGAATGGAGCAATATCCAACTCTTAGATTTATGCATCTTTAGTGCAAGTATATCCGGATCTCAAATGCCCTGTCTCATAAGATCTTATGACTTGGAAGATTTAAGATCATGACCGTGTAAGAGTTATTGCGTGGTCATTGAACCAAGTCCTGTTGTTATGAGTAATCTAAGGACTTCATCCAAATGTGAGTGAAGTAATGAAAAGCAGAAGATGAAGATGGCCATATGAAGAATATTATTCAATCGAGATTGTTATACAAGGAAATAGCTTCACAAGGCCAATCATATTAGCTTGCTGGGTACTATTCCAACAAATGTGACAATTTGGAATTTCCAAAGATAAGGTCACAAAGGAAATCAAACATTAAGAATAGAAGTATAACATCGAGGCTATTGCGGAGCCGACTAATATTTTTCCCTAAGCCTCTTTCGTGGAGATAGGAGATGAAAGGACCATATTTGCATAGTATACGTAATGCTAGAATGGTTCTCCAAGAGCATTCACTTTGGCCAATTAGTTTGGTTCTATGGGCTTGAGGTTGGACATCGACCATGGAGATTGGGTTCTATTCAATTAATGAGATTAATTGGATTGAATCGCTTAGTTTAATGGAGTTTAAACTAATGCAAATATTTGATATTCTAATAAGTCATAAAAAGTTGTGAGCCCATGTCTAATAAATGGTAAAACCTAATGGGTTACACACAGAAGCCAAATGCGTGATGCATTGAATGAATGAGAATTTTCTCAAAGTTAGAAAATTCATGACCGAACTGAAGGGGAAGAAAATTGAAGTCATTTTTAGCTTGATAAATTGAAGAGTTAAATTAGTCAAGTTAATTTAAGAGTTAAGTCAAGATCAATTAATTAAGAGTTAATTAAGTAATGCCACATGACTATCAATTGGTCAAATTAATTTGAGGGTTGAATTAAATTTGGCTAACTTAAAGTGTTAAGCACTTTGACTTAAGAGTTAAGTTAAAGGATTATTAATTAAATTAAAGTGTTTAATTTAATTAAATTGAAGAGTTAATTTTGGAAGGAATTATTAAATGAAGAGTTCATTTAATATAGAGTTATAATGTATTTGGATGACATTTCATAAGATGAAATGTAAATTCTAGATGACATGTAAATTCACACACCACTATGGACCACATGCCACTTGGCATGGGTAGGTAGTGGCCTCTCATTGAGGATTCTATACTTGGATATAGAAATGGCCGACCACCACTAGCATAGTTAATGAGGTGCGGAATATTTTCTCCCAACAAATTATTAGTGGATACATCTAAAAGTTAGATTCTCCACAAATCTCTCCAACCTACCTCATCCTCCCCTTCCATACTAGGCTTGCTTTCCTCCATTTTTCTACAACTATCTCCAGCTATTTTTGTAGAGAAAAGGGACTTTTCATTTGCTGTGTGGACTATCTCATTAGAGGTAAAATGTTTGGGTTGCTATTGCTGTTGGAAAAATAAATTCTGGCAACTATTTGCAATGAGTTATGAGGGGCTTTATTTTATTCCAATTGGGCCTCAATTTTGGTTGTAGGAACTTCAAGGTGTTGAGGAAATATAGTAAAATTTTTAACTCAAAACAAGGAATTTAGATTGGGAAAATCTGGTTGTGTTCCGCTGCGTTAATGAAGGGATGGCTTCAAGAGTTGAAGGGTATTCTTCCTTGTTCCTTGATTTTCGGTTTCATCATGGTATTTCCTTTCTAAATCTGAATCCTATGCATGTCTAGATCCTTGTGAATATGTGTGGGCTTGTTTTGTTCATATTTTTTTTGAATTTTAATGGATCTTAACGCCACACACACCTTCACTTTGGTAGATCTACCGAAGGGTATAGTACACATTGGTTGCAAGTGGATCTATAAATGAAAGCTAAGAGCCGATGAAGAAGTAATGACTTTTAAAGCGCAACTAGTGGCAAAAGGTTATGCTCAAAGACCTAATATCGATTTCAAAGAAACCTTTTCACCAATCACAATACCTAAGTCTATTCAAATTTTACTTTTCATAGTTGCATATTATGACTATGAGATATGGCAAATGAAAGTGAAATCCTCTTTCCTCAATGGAAACATTAATAAAGAAATTTACATAGAGCAATCACAAGGTTTTACATCTAAAGAGAGTGAGCAAAAGGTTTGCAAACTCCAAAGATCCATTTATGGACTCAAACAGGTATCCAAACTTGGAACATACGTTTTGATACGACAGTCAAATTGTTTGTCTTTGTTAAAAATATGTATAAACCTTGTGTGTACAAGAAGGCTAATAAGATTAGTATACAGTTTATTGTACTTTATGTCGATGACATTCTTCTCATTGGGAATGAGAGAAAAATATCAGCATGTACAAAAGCATAGTTATCTACACAATTGGGAATAATATCCTACATATTAGGAATATGTATCTATAGAGATAGATCGAGCTGGGGCTTTCCCAAACATCGTGCATTGATAAGATACTAAAGAGGTTTTGTATAGAATAATCCAAAAGGGGACTCATCCCACTGGGACATGGCCTTTATCTATGGCCCCTGAGACTAACGACGAGAGACAAAAAATATCCTACACACCTTATGCGTTCGCTATTGGGAGCATAATGTGTGATGTTCAATGTGCCAGATCATATATGGCACACGCTCTAAGTGTTACAAGCCGTTTTCAATCCAACCCTGATGAATATCACTAAATGGCCATTAAAATAATCCTTAAGTACTTGAGAATGACTAAAGACTTGTTTTTAGGCATACAAAAATAGAGAATTGAAACTCGAGGGGTTTTTAGATCCTAGTTTCCAATCCGATGTAGATAACCTAAAATTCACTTCTGGATTCATATTTTGCCTCACTCGCAGCACGGTGAATTGGAAGAGTTTCAAACAAGACACCACGAGCGATTTAACTATAGATGTGAAATACATTGCGATTTTGGAAACTGCAAATGAAGGTGTTTGGATAGAAACTTCATCCAAGAGTTGGATATAGTACCTAGCGTGCATGAGCATATGGTTATCTTTTGAAGACAACTTTTGACTTGTGCCAAGATCTCATCAGTGATCCAAACATAAATATATGATATAATTTGATAGAGGCAACATCTGAGTGGAACGATTGCCTCAAAAGAAAATATAGCATAACCACTGTCTTAACCCCCAAATGTAAATAGTCTTTGAAGGATATGTTAAGAAAATGGGCCATAAGGCTATGGGGAATTGGCTATAGGGAAAGTGGGAGATTATTGGAAAACTGCCCCCACAAGCCAATTTGATTAGCATGTAAACTATTTCACTTGTGATACAAACTTGATTGAATGATATTCATTAAATGGCCATCTTTATCTTATGCTTATATCTTCTTCACTGGCATTTGGTTGAAGCCTTTAGATCACACAAGACTACGGGACTTAATCAGTACACTTGATGATGATTATGAAACAAGTCATATACGGTCGTGATCTAAAATCTTCTAAGTCATAGGATCTTGCAAGATAGGGCATCTAAGTGTTGTAATAGTGCCTGTCAAGCCAATTAGATTGGCCTTGTAAACTATTTTCTTGTAAGATAATCTTGATTGAATGATATTTCTTATATAGCCATATTCATCTTATGCTCATTATTTACTTCACTAGCATTTGGATGAAGCCCTTAGATCACATAAGACTACGGGACTTGATCACGCATTGGATGGAGATCATGAAATAAGTCTTATATAGTCGTGATCTTAAATCTTTTAAGTCATAGGATCTTACGAGAAAGAGCATCTAAGATCCGAATAAACTTGCACTATCGATTCATAAATCCAAGAGCTGGATGTTGCTCCATTCCATGAGCAATCACATATGAGATATAGATGCATGTTAGTGGGTGCTTGTTAGAGAACAAAGCAGTAAAGGCCCGCCTAGAGAATCTACTAGATAGCCAAAGTGGCAACTTGGTTGTGGCAAGTTCTCCAGCTTACGCTAGTGCATATTATTAGTCCTTTGACCTGAGGATTCATGGTAACCTTGTTTCTGGTCCTTATGCTTTGACTCTTCCTTGGTCACTTAGCGGGCTGCTCAGTTTGAGATTGTACATCGACTGGAGATGGGGTACCCTTCAATTAATAAGATTAATTGAATTAAGTCACTTAGTTTAAAGGAGTTAAAATAATGTGAATATTTGATATTCCATAAGTCACAAGGAGTTGTGAGCCCATATCTAATGAATGGTAGAACCTAATGGGTCACACACAAAAGTCAAATTGAATGACCTATTAAAGAAATGAGGAGAATTTTCTAAGTGTCAGAAAATTCACTCTTGACCAAATTTGAAGAAGGTGAAAATTGGAGTCATTTTTGGCTTGATCAATTTAAAAGTTAAATTGGTCAATTTAATTTAACAGTTAATTTAAGATCAATTAATTAAGAGTTAATTAATTGATCCCACATGACTATTAATTGGTCAAAATAATTTAAGAGTTAAATTAATTTTGACTAGTTTAAAGAGTTAAGTCAAAGTATTATTCATTAAATTAAAGTGTTTAACTTAATTAATTGGAGAGTTAATTTTGGAAAGAATTATTAAATGAAGGGTTCATTTAATATAGAATTAAAATTCATTTGGAAGATATTTCATGAGATGAAATGTAAATTCCAAATGATATTCAAATTCACACAACACTAATTGTTAGTAGCCACCTTGGCCTGGACACATGGCATCCCCTCCTTGAAGATGGTGTGTGATCATACACCATCCTCCTCCCATATATAGATATAGAAAGGGAACAACCACAAGATAAGCATTATGCAAGGTGTGCATTATTCTCCCAACAAGAAACTTTGTTAGTGGGCATCTAATAGTTAGATTCTCGACAAATCTCTCCAACCTCCCTTGTCCTCCCCATCCATACTTGGCCTTTTTTCTTCCATTTGTCTGCAATTATCTTCAGCCATTTTTTTAGAGATAAGGTCTTTCTACTTGGTGTGTGAACTATCTCATTAGAGGTAAAACATTTGGGTTGCTATTGCTCTTATTGAAACAGTTTCTTGCAACCACTTGCAACGAGTTCTAGGAAGATTTATTTTATTCTAATTGAGCTAAATTTTTGGCTGTAGGATCTTCAAGGTGTTGAGGACACTAAGTAAAATTTTTATCTCAAAAGGAGAAGTTTAACTTAGGGAAATCTGTTGGTGTTTCTACTGTGCCAATGAGGAAGCTACTTCAAGAGTTGAAGGGTGTTTTCTCTTGTTCCTTGATTTTCTGTTTCAACAAGGTTTTTCCCTCTCTAAATCTAAATCCTATGCATGTCAAAATACTTGTGGAAATGTGTAGGCTAGTTTTATTTAGTTTTTTTGAAAATATTTGGATCTTAATGCCACACATACCTTCACTAAGATCCGGATAAACTTGCACTAACAATGCATAAATCCAAAAGTTGGATATTGCTCCATTCATGAGCAATACCATATGAGATATGGGTTTCTATTAGAGAACAAGGCACTGAAGGCCCACCTGGAGAACTATTAGATAGCCGAAGAGGCAAGTCGGTAGTGGCAAGTTCTCTAGCTTACGCTAGTGCATATAATTAGTCATTTGACCTAAGGATCCATGGCGACCTTGTGTTTAGGTCCTCATGCTTTAACTCTTTCCTGGCCACGTAGCGAATCGTTCGGGTGGTGATTGGGCATGAGTTATTTAGATAAGGAAGTTGTGAGATCTAAGATAGGATCTGACTCCTTGTCATTATGAAGGGCAAGTAAATCTCCTATGTATTTTATAATGATTGATTCTAAGAAATCCTTGCGCAATGTAGTATGATAATTTTGAAAAGGAGTTTTCCAAAGATGAGATCCTAAAGGGGAATTGAATATTGAGAATAGAAACATAGTATCGAGGCTATTAAGGAGTCGACACATATCTTGCTACTAGGGAGTCGACAAATATCTTGCCCTAGGCCTCTTTCGGGAGATCAAAGATGGAAAAACCGTATTTGCATAGTACACATAGAGGAAGAATGATTCTCCAAAAGCATTCATTTCAGCCAATTATTTGGGCTCCATCTGCTTGAGGTTGGACATCGACTATGGAGATTAGTTACTCTTCAATTAATAGAGATTAATTGAATTGAGTTGATTAGTTTAAAGGAGTTTAAACTAATGTGAATATTTGATATTCTAAAGTCACAAAGAGTTGCGAGCCCTTGTCCAATGAATGGTAGAATCTAATGGGTCACACACAAAAACCAATTGTAATCCTATTTGATGAAGGAAGTTTTCTAAGAGTTAGAAAATTCCTACATGACTGAATTTGGAGGTAGATGTTTGATGTCATTTTAGCTTGATCAATTTAATTGTTAAATTGATCTAATTAATTTAAGGAGTTAAATTAAGACTAATTAATTAAGGAATTAATTATTTGGTGCCACATGACTATCAATTGGTCAACTTAAGGAGTTAAGTTAACAATTACTTGCTTAAGGAGTTAAGCAAATTGACTTAAAAGTTAAGTAAAAGGTTAATTAATTAAATTAAAGTGTTTAATTTAATTAAAATAAAGAATTAATTTTGGAGGAAAAATTCAAATGAAATGTTCATTTGGTGTGAATTAGAATTTATTTGGATAACATTTCATAAGATGAAATTAAGATTTCAAATGAAATTCAAATTCACATTCCAATTTGCAAGGGCCAATTAGCACCATCCTTGAGGAAGGTATGATGCCACCTTGACATCATACCATCTTCCTTCTATATATGGATATAGAGTGTGGAGTGGGCAGCCACTTGACTCTACATGTGATTTGCAAGCTAGAATTAGATTCTCCCAATTTCCCTCCAATTTCCTAAGTATTGCCTCATGTGTTGAAGCTTCACTATTCTTCATCTCCCACCTCCAAATCAAGCCTTCATCCTTTGATTTTCAAGGAGTTGAGATCTTCTTCCACCTTTCTTTGTTTTTTTGAAAATCAAGGTAACTATCTTACCAAACCTAAATCTATGGCATGTTTAAATCCTTGGCTTCATATGTAGCCTAGTTATTTAAGCATTTTTTATGCTTTGATAATTAGATCCTAGTGCTACATGTGACTTCATGTTCAATTCCCCTTTATGACGTCATCTTTAGAAAACTCATTTTCCAGATTGTTATACTAATTATATGCACTAGCGTAGGTTGGAGAACTTGCCACTACAGGCTTGCCACTATGGTTATCTACTGAATTCACCGCACGGGTCTTCAGTGAACCTGTTCTCTAACAAGTACCCACTAACATGCACCCATATCTCATATGGTTTTCTTATGAAACGGAGCAATATCCAACCCTTGGATTTATGCATCATTAGTGCAAGTCTATTCAAATTTTAGATGCCAGGTCTCATAAGATCCTACAACTTGGAAGATTTAAGATCATGACCATGTAAGACTTGTTTCATGATCACCACCCAGTGCATAACCAAGTCTTATAGTCTTGTGTGATCTAAGCGCTTCAACCAAATGATAGTGAAGTAATATAAGCATAAGGTGAAGGTGATCATGTAAAATAAATATCATTCAATCAAGATTGTATCATAAGTAAAATAGTTTACATGCCAATCTAATTGGCTTGCGGGGCACTATTCCAATAATCTCCCATTTGCCCTAAAGCTAATGCCCTATAGTCTTAAGACCCATCTTCTCAAGATGTCCTTGGAAGACCTTTTGGGTTATGGGTTTAGTCAGTGGATCTACTATATTCTGTTTCAAGGCAACTCTTTCTACTCAAATTTCACCTCTACCAATGATTTGCCAGATCAAATGATATCACCTCCAAAAGTGCTTGGAATGCTGATGAGATCTTAGCTCCTTAGCTTGTGCAACCGCACCTTATTATCCCATAAGACAACTACAAGCTCAGACATGCTAGGCACTGCATCCAACTCTTGGATGAAGTTTTTGATCCAAATATTGGAATAGTGCCCGGCAAGCCAATAGGATTGGCCATCTTAAAGCTATTTCCTTATAAAATAATCTTGGATTGAATGATATTGTATATATGGCCACTTCATCTTATGCTATTTATTAATTCACTCATATTTGGATGAAGCCTTTAGATCACTCATGACTACAGGACTTGGTTCGATAAGCATGGAATAAGTCTCACATGATCGTGATCTTAAATCTTCCAAGTAATAGGATCTTATGAGACGGGACATCTAAGATCTGGATAGACTTGGACTAAAGATACGCAAATCCAAGAATTGGATATTGCTCCATTCGATGAGCGTTATATGAGATATGGGTGTCTGTTAGTGGGTGCTTTTTAGAGAACAAGGCACTGAAGACCTACTAGGAGAATCTACTAGATAGCCGAAGTGGCAAGGTCTCTAGCTTATGCTAGTGTATATTATTAGTCCTCTGACATGAGGATCCATGGTAACCTTGTGTTTGGTCCTTATGCTTTGACTCTTCCTTGACCACTTAGTGGGTTTTACGGGTTGAGATTGGGTATGAGCTACTAGGCATAGAGGTTTGTGAGATTCAAGATGGAATCCGACTCCTTGCTTTTGTGAAGGACGAGTATATCTCCTATATGTTCTATAATGATCGATTCTAAGAAATCCTTGTGCAAGGTATTGTGACAATTTGGAAAAAGAGTTTTCCAAAGATGAGATCATATAAAGGAATCAAACATTAGGAATAAATACATAGAATCGAGGCTATTAGGGAGCCGATAAATATCTTGCCCTAAGCCTCTTTCGGGAAATAGGAGATGGAAGGACCATATTTGCATGGTAAGCATAGAACTATAATGGTTCTCCAAAATATTCATTTT
The DNA here is from genome assembly GCA_018894105.1 of Jacaranda mimosifolia. NCBI lineage: Eukaryota > Viridiplantae > Streptophyta > Magnoliopsida > Lamiales > Bignoniaceae > Jacaranda > Jacaranda mimosifolia. The sequence continues at coordinate 23,444,009 of CM032121.1, forward strand.
GGCTAATTAGTTAAGCTCCATGGGCTTGAGGTTGGACACCGACCATGAAGATTGGGTACTCTTCAATTAATAAGATTAATTGAATTAAGTTGATTAGCTTAAAAGCGTTTTAACTAAAATAAATATAAGATATTCAAAAGTCATAAGGAGTTCTGAACCCATTTCCAATGAATGGTATAACCTATTAAGTCACACTAAAAATCCAATTAGCTTCCTAGCTAATGGAGGAATTTTCTAAGAGTTATAGAATTACTCCATAGGACCGATTTCTTGAGGTTCCAATTTAAATGTCAATTTTAGCTTGATTAATTTAAGTGTTAAATTAATCAATTAATTTAAGGAGTTAAATTAAACCAATAATTAAGGAGTTAATTATTTGGTGTCAAATGATCATCAATTACTCAAGTTAACTTAAAGAGTTAAGTTAACAAAATTGAGCTTAAGAGTTAAGCTTGTTTGACTTAAGAGTTAAGTGAAAGATTAATTAATTAAATTAAAGTGTTCAATTTAATTAATGAGATGAATAGATTTTTGAGAGAAAATTCAAATGAAGAGTTCATTTGAATTAGCATCTTAATTAATTTGAAATTAGATTTCAAATGTAATTGAAACGCACATGAAATTCAAATTAGATTTGAATTCAAATTTGCCACCTTGGCAATGCAAGTGGCCACCCCGCTTGAGGAAAGTGTGATGCCAATTTGGCATCACACCATTCTCCTTCTATGTATAGATATAGAGGGTGTGTGGATCGGCCATTGCATGATTAATGTGAAGATTAGAATCTATCACATTTCCCTCCAAAAACTCTCTCCAAGTATTGCATCATATGTTGAAGCTTTACTTTCATTCTTCTTCTCCAACCTTGAATCGGCCTCCACCATTGTATTTATCCTCTATTATTCCAACTAAAAGTGAGGAGAAATTGGAAGTTTGATTGGTGTGTGGATCATTTCAATAGAGGCAAAACATTTGGTTTGCTAGTTTTAGAGATCCACTCAAACAAAGCACCAAATTGGCAAGTTTTTTTTCCAGAAGATCCAGAATGCTTTTTGATCCAAAAATTTTACAGCGTCTCCTCAAGGTCCTGTGAGGATACAGTACGTTTTTGGTGATTCTTGGAGAATTTTAACTGAGGCAAAAGTTCCTCTCTTCCTACAGTGCTGGTTTCTGGCAGATTCTAGATTAGTGAAGAGTTCACCATTTTCTACTTGGAAATTAGCAATTCAAGGTAACTCTCAACCTAAATTTGAATTCCTAGCATGATTAGGTCCTTGTTCACTTGTAAGCACTAGTTTATTTATGCTTTTGAAATTTTGTTATTGGATCCGAGTGCCATACTTGCGCTCAAGTGGTATTGGAGCCTAAGTTATGCTTAGATTTGAATTTTTTTGATTGATTAATTCATATGATGGATTGATCAAAATCACCAAATTCTTGATTCAGATGATGGATTGGAGTATTTGGATGATGTTGTGTATGGCTGCTTGATTGATGAATTGAAAACATCCTAATATGTGTTTTAAGTGTTAATTCATATGATTAGTATGTTTTAATTCATAGCTATTAATGTTGAATGTTGATTTTGCATTAATTGATGCTATATGCTGATATAGCATGTTGTTTATTGACTAAAATAGTTTTGGTCATTTTTTGATCCAATTTGATTGGAGTTTTGTTGAAGATTATTGAATAATATCATTCTTACTTAAATTAGTTTTTGAAGGCATGTTTGAGCACTTGAATTTCCATTTTTAGAAGGTGTTTTGAATTGGAAAATTCATCTATAATGCGTGTTATGATGCTCGAGAAGTGTCATAAAATTTTTGTTGCACAAAAGTTGAGCTAAAATGAACTTAACTCGGTGCCAAACTGAAAATAGGGGCTGCTGCACAGCCTGGCCGAGTGCTGGCCAAGCAGTGGGCGCGTCTTGCTTGTGCCTGCCGCGCAGTAGTGTGCCCAGCCTGGGCAAGTAGTGGCAATTTTTGACTTTGGCGTGAGTTCTTGTTATTTTGTGCTCCTTTTATGACACTACATCAAATTGCACTTCACGTAACAAAAATAAAATAGGTTACATATGTTAGATTTATTATAAAAAAGTGAATTGAGTCCTAAAAAAAATTTAAAACTTGCACATTAGAATTTAAAATATCAAATATTATTCAAATTTATAAAATTTTATTTCATACGAATTTATCATCTAAAATTTTTTAAAAATCTAATTTATCACTTTAGGCCATATAATTTTAATAATATTAAGTTAAAATATCTAATAATGTTAAAATAGTAAAATATCTAAAAATTTAAATAAATTTTGTTGAATTTATTTATTAAGTTAAAAATGAAATAAAAATTAAACAATAAAAATTTAAGTCTATCATATTATCTATATAATTCAAAATTACATAATAATATTAAAATGATAAATACATCTAAAATAATTCTGTTAAATATAAATATGTTTTATTTATTAATTCAAATATGACAAAAAAAAAAAACTTAAACAATAAAACTTTAAGTCTATCATCCTAACTATATAATTATAAATCACATAATAATATTAAAATCAAAAAAATTCTAAACATTAGAATTTAAAATATCAAATATCCTTCAAATTTATAAAGTTTTATTTCATACGAATTTATCATCTAATTTTTTTAAAAATCTAACTTATAACTTTAGGCCATATAATTTTAATATTACTAAGTTAAAATATTTGATAATGTTAAAATAGTAAAATATCTAAAAATTTAAATAAATTTTATTGACTTTATTTGTTAAGTTAAAAATGAAATAAAAATTAAACAATAAAAATTTAAGTCTATCCTATTATCTATATAATTCAAAATTACATAATAATATTAAAATGATAAATACATCTAAAATAATTCTATTAAATATAAGTATATTTTAATGTAGATATAACAAAATAAAACTTGAACTATAAAATTTTGAGCCTATCATCCTAACTATATAATTATAAATTACATAATAAAATTAAAATAAAAAATATTCTAAAATAATTCAATTATTCAATTAATACAAATAAAAAATTCAATAATAATAATAATAATAAGAAGAAGAAGAAGAAGAAGAAGAAGAAGAAGAAGAAGAATCCCCACCCTTCCCCTTCAGCATTTCATATATTTCTCATTTCTTTTCTTTTTTCTTCATTCTTTATTTTTTTATTCTCATTTCTCTCTTCTTCTGTTATTTCATATGTTTCTCATTTTATACATGTATGTATAAATTTATCATCATTTTTCAGTTCTCATTATTTCATATATTCTCATTTTATACATATATTTATGTATATAAATTTATCTATAAAATTTTAAATAATTTTTATTTTTATCTTTTTTCTTTCTAATTATTCATACATGTATACTTATTTTTTATATTTATACTTATTCACATATATATAATATATATATATAAATTTATCAATAAAATTTAAATTACTTTTATTTTATCTGTTTTTTTTCTATTTATTCATTACGAATTAAATAATATTTAATATTTATAAATATATATATAATATAATTTTTTTATTCATACTTATATATATATAGTATACACACACACACACACATATATATATATATTTCAATAAAATTTAAAGAAGATTCACCATATATTTCTCATTTTATACATATATAAATTTATCATTATTTCTCATTTCTCATTATTTCATATATTCTTATTTTATACATATGTATAAATTTATTTAATGAATTTGGATGGTAATGCAATTTTGTTTCCCTTCAACTTTGTATTTCCATCCATCCTAACTATATAATTCTAAATTATATAATAATATTAAAATAAAAAAAAATTCTAAACATTAGAATTTAAAATATCAAATATCCTTCAAATTTATAAAATTTTATTTCATACGAATTTATCATCTATTTTTTTTGAAAAATCTAACTTATCACTTTACGCCATATAATTTTAATAATATAAAGTCAAAATATCTAATAATGTTAAAATAGTAAAATATCTAAAAATTTAAATAAATTTGTTGACTTTATTTGTTAAGTTAAAAATGAAATAAAAATTAAACAATAAAAATTTCAGTCTATCATATTATCTATATAATTCAAAATTACATAATAATATATTAAAATGATAAATACATCTAAAATAATTCTATTAAATATAAATATATTTTATTTATTAATTTAGATATAACAAAATAAAACTTGAACAATAAAATGTTGAGTCTATCATCCTATCTATATAATTATAAATTACATAATAAAATTAAAATAAAAAAATTCTAAATTAATTTAGTTATACAATTAATATAAATAAAGAATTCAAATATAAAAATAACAACAACAACAACAACAATAATAATAATAACAACAACAACAATAAGAAAAAAAATCCCCACCTGTAGCGCCCTATCTCGGGATAGCATCTAAGCTAAGGTACCACTCTAGTTCAATCTTAATTCAAGCTATGGAATAAGCTATATAGTCAATAATCCCATCACAAAAATTTTCAAAACTTATCAAAGACATATAGCAGCAGATTTCAAACTTACCAACTCTTCAAAACATTAAATAAGTCATAACTCAACTTCTTACATCTAACAAAACATATATAGACTTCAAGTCATCGACATCAATCCTGACACATCACAATGTCACTAAATCTAATTATAGCAATCAAGTGAACCCATTTAAACGTCTAAGCACCCATTCTAATACAAAAGGGTATTTCTTCACTCCAAGTTGGAATCTCATATTCTCCACTTATACCTGTCTGAGAAAATAAAGGAGAAACGGGCGGTAAGTACAAAGGACTTAGTAAGTGATAATGGTAACATAAATAATGGGGATCTGTTGAGGAAGAAATCGACTCAACAGATCATCAATTAACAATTAACAAGAACACAACAGGATACGTTCAAACAGTTAGGGACAGTCTAACAGGCAAAATACAGTCGGTCAGTCATATTGCAGTCGGACAAAATAGTCTTAATTAATGTTTACATTTTAGTCAATCTTATCCAAGCATGACAACTTGTTGTACAACAATCGCCGATAGGTAGATGTCTAGGAATAGACTTAGCACATCAGACTTTCAATTACTCAGGGAATAGCCCTAAACGTATCAGACTTACAAATACTCAGGGAATAGCCCCTGACATATCAGAGGTACAGGCAAATACCTAGGGATTAGCCCCTGACGTATCATATGTACAGATAAATACTCAGGGAATAGCCCTTGACATATCAGACTTACAAATACTCAGGGAATATATCAGATGTACAAATAGTTCAGAACAGTACAGAAATGTCGATAAGGCAATAGATAACAGAACAAAACGAAACAGATAACAGACAATAATAGATAACAGATCGGATAACTAAACAGATTAAAATAGATAATAGATAGAAATGATAGGCCCTAGAATAAATAGGAAATAGAATCATAACAGAAATAATCCTCACAAAGGTGTCCAGATCAGAAAACAAAATATCAAAGAAATCTTAATAGATCACGGATTTCAATAACAGTACAGTCAGTTCAGAAACAGTAACCCTCATAGGGTTTTAGCGCAAATACTGAAAAGTGAAATGAAATGCCTAATTGGCAGACCCTCACCTGTAGTATCCCGAAAAGATGTTGTCGCCGCCTACTACTCTGCGGAACCCACGTTGCCATCACCTATCCAAAATAATATTCCATAGTCAAATTTCTCATTTAACCCTGATAGACTTCTAGAAATCGCATCACGAGCATTCTAATGTCATTAACTTATCCACTAACATGATGATATAGCTTTAATAGCATCTTTACAAAATTCTCCAATAATTAACATTGCTAGATTAAACCACGACGGTCCATATCAATTCCAAAATAATATGATATCTCATTCTTTATATACAAGGTCATGGTCAAGCCATATCATTATCCTAAATCACATAATTATGATTCAATTCCTTACATAATCAATCCTAATCAAATATCACTTAATCTCATACTATAATCCTTAATACCATTATTAAATCTAATTTTTGGCATTTTGCAGGATAATTCTGGGTCCATAACTCAATATTCCTTTACATGGAAATCAACACATATATATGGGCATATCATTCATCCCAAATTCCAATTCTTGGCATGGATACAAGCTCAATATGAAGGTACAGCATATGCATATATATATATATATAGAACAAAACTTTTCTTCCAATCTTTTACCATCATCCACCTAACGAGACCTCAGATTCATGAACTAAATACACGGTTGTGTTCATCACGTCGAGGGGAGAAAACTGTCCTTCCACCGCCGTCGACCGCCGTCTGCCGTCGCCGAAAAATCTCAACATTACCACCAATTTGCTCCTCTCGAGCTCCTGAATCCAATACCGCCTTTAGTTTCAAGTTTCACAGCCTGTAGCACCCTCAACCAAGCTCAATAGCCTTCAAAATGGTCTTCACCACCATGCTCCGATCATCATTTCCTATCACCGCCGCTGCGTTTCACCGCCAAGCAATGCCTCCACAGTGTTCTGCCCATCGAGTACTGCCCTAAACACCCCTTGGAGTCGAAGTTGGTTGCCAAAAAATGAGAAACCCAATTACCCGCCGTAAAGCTTGTTCTCGGTCTCTGTCGCGGTGGCTCACCGAAGTGGGATTCAGCCATGCAAGGTGGTGTACAAGTGTAGCCGAAGTTAAGAAAAGTGATTTGGCCCATTTGGCTTGGTGAAATGTGGTAATCGGTGGAAAATCTCCAGAGTTAAGTGGTCACGGTACAAGAAGAGGAAAAAGGAAGAAGAAATGAAATGGACAAGAAATGAAATCTGCCATTTTTCTTTTATCAATTCCAACTTTTCTAAATTTTAGATTGGCCCCCAGAAATATATCCTCCAGATTCTCTACCCACTCCTCTGTCTTTCATCGTCCGGCTCTCTAAGAAACTTTAAGGGAATGAAACGATAAAACCATTCCAACGCTTCATCTTCAGCCACCTCAATAACTATTTCTGCTTCACTACCTAGTTGTTGATCATGTTGCCTCAATCCTGGTCCCCTCTGATCTACAAGGTCTACTAGCTAACCTACTGAAGGAGTTTGCGAGAACTATTCTTCTCACATAGTTTGAGAGTAAGCAGGAGCTTCTTGCCTTGGGATATGTCGGTCACCAACCCGACGCCCAGGACGTCTTTCCATTCGCTCGGGAGGTCTTTCCCTTCATCCAGCTCTAGGAGGAACGGGTGTCCCAGAATTTCCTTGAGATGCCATCAATTTTGCTAACTCTTCCAAGCTTCTAAGGATAAAAAAAAAGAATTAGAAGAAACCAAAACAAACTCAAAGATACACAATTCTAATTGTCCTACAATATACGACAAAACCCCATAGACATCCTATAGTGCTGAACTCATCTCCTAATACCAACTGATCAATTCATTCTCATTCCTAAAATCACACAGGATCTGTTCAATGCAAAACATAACTAAATTCATACTCAAGCTAACCTAATCAAAAGTTCAGTCACAAATCTGAATAATACCCAAATGCCTAGGTCATCAACAACCTAGGCTCTGGTACCACCTCTATAGGGCCCCATCTCAGGATAGCACCTGAGCTGAGGCACCATTCCTGTTCAATCTTAATTCAAGCCAAAGAATAAGCTATACAGTTAATGGTCCCATCAGAAAAATTTTCAAAACTTTTCAAAGACATATAGCAGCGGATTTCAAACTTACCAACTCTTCAAAACATTAAACAACTCATAATTCAACTTCTTACATCTAACAAAACATATACATGCTTCAAGTCATTGACATCAATCCTGACACATCACAATGTCACTAAATCTGATTACAACATTCAAGTGAACCAATTTAAACATCTGAGCACCCATTCTAATACCAAAGGGTACTTCTTTACTCCAAGTTGGAGCCTCATATTCTTCACTTATACCTGTCTGAGAAAATAAAGGAGAAATGGGCGGTAAGTCCAAAGGAATTAGTGAGTGATAATAGTAACATAAATAATGGGGATCTATCGAGGAAGAGATCGACTCAACAAATCATCAATTAACAATTAACAGGAACACAACAGGATACATTCAAACAGTCAGGAACAATCTAACAAGAAAAATACAGTTGGTCAATCAGATTACAGTTGGACAGAACAGTCCCGAGTAACGTTTCCATTTCCGTCAGCCTTATCCAAGCATGACAGCTTGGTGCACGACAGTTTCCAAGAGATGGTAGATATCCAGTAATAGCCCTAGTACATTAGAGTTTTAATTACTCAGGGAATAGCCCCAAACGTATTAGACTTACACATAATCAGGGAATAGCGTACAGGCAAATACTCAGGGAATAGGCCATGACATATCAGACGTACAGGCAAATACTCAGGGAATAACCCCCGACATTTTAGATGTACAGGCAAATACTCAGGGAATAGCCCCTAACATATCAGAGGTACGGGCAAATACTCCAGGAATAGCCCATGACGTTTCAGATGTACAGACAAACACTCAGGGAATAGCCCCTAACATATCAGACTTACAAATACTCAGGGAATATATCAGACGTACAGACGATTTAAAATAGTACAGAAATGCCGATAAGACAATATATAATAGAACAAAACGAAACAGATAACAGATAGTAATAATAACACATCGAATAACTAAATAGATCGAAATAGATAATAGATAGAAATTATGGGCACTAGAATAAACAAGAAATAGAATCATAATAGAAATAATCCACACAGGGGTATCCAGATCAGATAATAGAATATCAAAGAGATCTTAATAGATCACGAATTTCAATGATAGTACAGTCAGTTCAGAAACAGTAGCCCTCATAGGGTTTTAGCTCAAATATTGAAAAGTGAAATGAAATGCTAGATTGGCAGGCCCTCACCTCCAGTATCCCGAAAAGATGTTGTCGCCGCCTACTGCTCTACAGAACCCACGTCGTCGTCACCTATCCAAAATAATATTCCATTGTCAAATTTCTCATTTAACCCTGATAGAATTCTAGAAATTGCATCACGAGCATTCTAATGTAATTAACTTATCTACAAACATGATGATATAGCTTTAATAGCACCTTTACAAAATTCTCCAATAATCAACATTGCTAGATTTAACCACGACGGTCCATATCAATTCCAAAATAATATGATATCTCGTTCTTTATATACAAGATCATGGTCAAGCCATATCATTATCCTAAATCACAGAATTATGATTCAATTCCTTACATAATCAATCCTAATCAAATATCACTTAATCTCACACTATAATCCCTAATACCATTATTAAATCTAATTTTTGGCATTTTGTAGGATAATTCTGGATCCATAACTCAATATTCCTTTACATGGAAATCAACACACATATATAGGCATATTATTAATCCCAAATTCATATTCTTGGCATGGATACAAGCTCAATATTAAGGTAAACATATGCTTATATATATATATTTATATAAAACTTTTCTTCTAATCCTTTACCACAATCCACCCAACAAGACCTCAAATTCATGAACCAAATACACGGATCTGTTCATCACGTCGAGGGGAGAAAACTGTCCTCCTACCTCCATCGACTGTCGCCGAAAAATCTCAACATTACCACCAATATGCTCTTCTCGAGCTCATAAATCCAATGCCGCCTTTAGTTTCAAGTTTCACACCCTGTAGCACCCTCAACCGAGCCCAACAGCCTTCAAAATGGTCTTCACCAAGATACTCCGATCACCATTTCCTCTCACCGCTGCTGCATTTCACCAGTAAGCAATGCCTCCACAGTGTTCTCCCTATTAAGTACTGCCCAGACCACCCATTGGAGTCGAAGTTGGATGCCAAAAAATGAGAAACCCACTTACACGCCGTGAAGCTTATTCTCGATCTCTCTCGCGATGGCTCACCGGAGTGGGATTCTGCTGTGCATGGTGGCGTGCGAGCATAGCCTAAGTTAAGGGGAGTGATTTAGTCAGGTTGGTTTTGTGAAAGGTGGTCGCCGGTTGAAAATCGCCGAGGTGGAGTGGTCACAGTAGAGGAAGAGGAAAAAGCAAGAAGAAATGAAATGGAGAAGAAATGAAATCTGCCATTTTTCTTTTATCAATTCCAACTTTTCTAAATTTCAGATTGGCCCCCAGAAATATATCCTCCAGACTCTCTACCCACTCCTCTGTCTTTTGTTGTCCGGCTCTCCAAGAAACTTTGGGGGAATGAAACGATGAAACCATTCCAACGCTTGATCTTCAACCACCTCAATAACCGTTTCTGCTTCACTACCTAGTTGTTGATCCTGTTGCCTCAATCTCGGTCCCCTCTAATCTATAGGGTCTGCTAGCTGACCTACTAAAGAGGTTTGCGAGAACTCTTCTTCTCACATGCCTTGAGAGTAAGTAGGAGCTTCTTGCCTTGGGACATGTTGGTGATCGAACCAACGCCCAGAAGGTCTTCCCCTTCACCCAGGAGGTCTTTCCTTTCATCCAGCTCTAGGAGGAACGGGTGTACCAAAATTTCCTTTAGATGCCATCAATTTTGCTAACTCCTCCAAGCTTCTAAGGATAAAAAAAGAAGAATTAGAAGAAACCAAAACAAACTCAAAGATACACAATTCTAATCGTCCTACAATATACGAAAAAACCCCATAGACATCCTATAGTGCTGAAATCATCTCCTAATACCGACTGATCAATTCATTCTCATTCCTTAAATCACACAGGATCCTTTAAATACAAAACATAACTAAAATTCATACTCAAACTAACTTAATCAAAAGTTCAGTCATAAATCTCAATAATACCCAAATGCCTAAGTCATCAACAACCTAGGCTCTGATACCACCTCTATAGGGCCCCATCCCGAGATAGCACCTGAGCTAAGGCACCATTCCAGTTCAATTTTAATTCAAGCCAAGGAATAAGCTGTACAGTTAATGATCCCATCAAAAAAATTTTGAAAACTTATCAAAGACATATAGCAGCAGATTTCAAACTTACCAACTCTTCAAAACATTAAATAAGTAATAATTCAACTTCTTATATCTAACAAAACGTATACAGGCTTCAAGTCATCGACATCAATCCTGACACATCACAATGTCACTAAATCCAATTACAGCATTCAAGTGAACCTATTTAAACATCTGAGTACCCATTCTAATTCAAAAGGGTATTTCTTCACTCCAAGTTGGAACCTCATATTCTTCACTAATACCTATCTGAGAAAATAAAGGAGAAACGGGCGGTAAGTCCAAAAAAGGACTTAGTGAGTGATAATGGTAACATAAATAATGGGGATCTATCGAGGAAGAGATCGACTCAACAGATCATCAATTAACAATTAACAGGAACACAACATGATACGTTCAAACAGTCAAGAACAGTCTAACAGGAAAAATACAGTCGATTAGTCAGATTACAGTCGGACAGAACAGTCCTGAGTGATATTTCCATTTCAGTCAGCCTTATGCAAGCGTGACAACTTGGTGCACGACAGTTTCCAAGAGACGGTAGATATCAAGGAATAGCCCTAGCACATTGGAGTTTCAATTACTCAGGGAATAGCCCCAAACGTGACTTACAAATACTCAGGGAATAGCCCCTGACATATCAAATGTACAGGCAAATACTCAGGGAATAGGGCATGACATATCAAACGTACAGGCAAATACTCAGGGAATAGCCCCTGATATATCAGAGGTACGGGCAAACACTCAAGGAATAGCCCCTGATGTTTTAGATGTACAGACAAATACTCAGGGAAAAGCCCCTAACAAATCAGACTAACAAATACTCAGGGAATATATCTGATGTATAGACAGAACAAAACAGTATAGAAATGCCGACAAGATAATAGAAAACAGAACAAAACAACACAGATAACAGATAGTAATAGATAACAAATTAGATAACTAAACAGATCGAAACAGATAACAGATAGAAATTCTGGAATAAACAAGAAATAGAATCATAACAGAAATAATCCTCACAAGGGTATCCAGATCAGATAATAGAATATCAAAGAGATCTTAATAGATCACGGATTTCAATGATAGTACAGTCAATTCAGAAACAATAACCCTCATAGGGTTTTAGCTCAAATATTGAAAAGTGAAATCAAATGCCAGATTGGCAGACCCTCACCTCCAATATTCCGAAAAGATGTTGTCGCCGCCTACTGCTCTACAGAACCCACGTCGCCATCACCTATCCAAAATAATATTCCATTGTCAAATTTCTCATTTAACCCTGATAGAATTCTAGAAATTGCATCACGAGCATTCTAATGTAATTAACTTATCTACAAACATGATGATATAGCTTTAATAGCACCTTTACAAAATTCTCCAATAATCAACATGCTAGATTTAAGCACGACGATCCATATCAATTCCAAAATAATATGATATCTCGTTCTTTATATACAAGGTCATGGTCAAGCTATATTATTATCCTAAATCAAAGAATTATGATTCAATTCCTTACATAATCAATCCTAGTCAAATATCACTTAATCTCACACTATAATCCCTAATACCATTATTAAATCTAATTTTTGGCATTTTGTAGGATAATTCAGGATCGATAACTCAATATTCCTTTACATGGAAATAAACACATATATATAGGCATATTATTGATCCCAAATTCGTATTCTTGGCATGGATACAAGCTTAATATGAAGGTAAACATATGCATATATATATATTTATATAAAACTTTTCTTCTAATCCCTTACCACGATCCATCCAAGAAGACCTCAGATTCATGAACCAAATACACGGCTCTATTCATCACGTTGAGGGGTGAAAACTGTCCTCCTACCTCCATCGACTGTCACTGAAAAATCTCAACATTACCACCAATTTGCTCCTCTCGAGCTCCTAAATCTAATGCCGCCTTTAGTTTCAAGTTTCACAGCCTGTAGCACCCTCAACTGAGCTCAATAGCCTTCAAAATGGTCTTCACCAACATACTCTGATCACCATTTCCTCTCACTACCGCTGCGTCTCACCGCCAAGCAATGCCTCCACAGTGTTCTCCCTATCGAGTACTGCCCAGACCACCCCTTGGAGTCGAAGTTGGTTGCCAGAAAATGAGAAACCCACTTACCCTCCGTGAAGCTTATTCTCGATTTCTCTCACAGTGGCTTGCAGAAGTGGGATTCTTCCGTGCATGGTGGTGTGCGAATGTAGCCTGAGTTAAGGGGAGTGATTTGGTCGGGTTGGTTTGGTGAAAGGTGGTCGCCGGTTGAAAATCGCTGGGGTGAAGTGGTCACGGTGGAGGAAGAGGAAAAAGGAAGAAGAAATGAAATCTGCAATTTTTCTTTTATTAATTCCAACTTTTCCAAATTTCAGATTTGCCCTTAGAAATATCTCTTTTTTCAATTATGTCCTCCATGAAAATTGCAAAACTTCAATTGAGCCCCAAGAAATAATTTATGCCTAATTTGACCCCTTTGACCCAAAATAATTACCAAGCAACCCCAAGAATTTCCCAATTTGGTTCAATCCACTCGCCTCAAATTATAAATTGACCCCAAAACTTCTCATTTTCTTGCAATTGAGTCCTTTTTTCATTACTTTCGAAATACTGAATTTCAGTAGTGTTACAGAATCTCCCTTTAAAAGAATCTGGTCCATCGATTCTCATCTGAGTACTGTTCCGACTAACAGAAATGAGTAGATTCGGTCTTTATTTTCTCTTCATTACGTTCTACCAAGATTACTTCTTCAAGTCTTAATACATCTTCATGCTTCTCAGATGCATCGTATGTCTTGACTTGTGTTCCTTATCTAACAATCTCTCTTCCATCACACCTGTTGTCTCAATCACTTGTCGTCTCAATACTTAAGATATTCTCCACTTTAGTTCTAACAGAGTGAATACCTTTGTATAAAGATTGAAAAGCCATTATAGTAACAAACAACTAATAGCATCACAAGTTCACACTTACATATAATCACATAAAGAGTAGTCAATATTCAAACTTGTCATACTAGATTTCATAACTTATCATACATTCCCAAGCAACTAGATATAGATTCACAGAACTTAAATACACTAGGTATGGACATAACTCATATGCATGTTGCTCCCAAGACTCCGTCTAGGGTATGAAGCCAAAATATGCAGTGTCGAACTTTTTCCTGAAAACTAAGAACTTAGACAGAACCTTCGGCCACTTATTTTTCTTCTCCCACCGATGTTGGACCTCTCATATTAGCAATTTTTTAGGAAGTGTTTGTCGCTACCACAACCCACACATCTACCCTACTTTTTCCAACATCCTAACTCCTCATGGGTATGTGATCTACATAATCCACATTTCTTGAATCAGAATTGTTGTCTCATCGATCTAACGGGCTTGAGGAGAAGCATTTTCAACCTATATCCTCGATTGTTTCTCTCCAGCATTGCTCTGCTCCTTAGGGCATGATCTTCCCTTCCGATTCTTATCTTTGATCTTTCGAATTTCTTGAAACTCTAATTCTAGCTGCACTACTCTGCTTACTGCTAAGCTGAAATTTGGTAGACAACATATTGCCAAATGCTGCCTGAGCTCTAGCCGTAGCCCTTGGATAAATCGTCGAGCCTATAGACCTTCATCATCTTACATATAGGGAGCATATTGTATCAGTCGACTAAAAATAGCCTTTGTTCTGACTTTCAAGCTACGCCCCTTGAATTAAATCCATGAATTCCCGCTCTTTGGCTTGTTTGACTCGTAGGGGTATGTATTTATTCATAAATTCCCTAGTGAAGTTCTCCCAAGTCCTGCGGGTCCCCATGATGACCCATCAGCGTTCAATCATCTTCCACCAGCTGCGAACAGGTCTAAATAGAAGAAGTGTAGCGAAATGAACTCTTCTTTCACTTGGTTAGCATAAGGTGTCGAATATGTCCTCCAAACTCTCTACCCACTCCTCTGTCTTTTTGTCATTCGGCTCTCCAAGAAACTTTGGGGATTGAAAAAAGAAACTGTTCCAACGCTTGATCTTCAGCCACCTCAATAACCATTTCTGCTTCACTACCTGGTTGTTGATCCTGTTGTCTCAATCCTAGTCCCCTCTGATCTACAGGGTCTGCTAGCTGACCTATTGAAAGGGTTTGCAAGACCTTTTCTTCTCGCATGGCTTAAGAGTAAGCAGGAGCTTCTTGCCTAGGGACATGTCGGTCACCGACCCGACGCCCAGGAGGTCTTCCCTTTCATCTAGCTCTAGGTGGATCTTGTGTACCAGAATTTCCTTGAGATGCCATCAATTCTACTAACTCCTCCAAACTCCTAAGGATAAAAAAAGAAAAATTAGAAGAAACCAAAACAAACTGAAAGATACACAATTCTAATCATCCTACAATATACGACAAAACCCCATAGACAACCTATAGTACTGAACTCACTCCTAATACCGACTGATCAATTCATCTTCATTCCTTAAATCACACAGGATCCATTCAATGCAAAACATAACTAAAATTCATACTCAAACTAACCTAATCAAAAGTTCAGTCACAAATCTCAATAATACCCAAATGCCTAGGTCATCGACAACCTAGGCTCTGATACCACCTCTACAGGGCCCCATCTTAGGATAGCACTTGAGCTGAAACACCACTCTAGTTCAATCTTAATTCAAGCCAAGGAATAAGCTATACAGTTAATAATCCCATCAGAAAATTTTTCAAAACTTATCAAAGACATATAGTAGCAGATTTCAAACTTACCAACTCTTCAAAACATTAAATAAGTCATAAGTCAACTTCTTACATCTAAAAAAACATATACAGGCTTCAAGGCATCGAATGAATCTTGACACATCACAGTATCACTAAATCCAATTACAGCATTCAAGTGAACCCATTTAAACATCTGAGCACCCATTCTAATACAAAATGGTATTTCTTCCAAGTTGGAACTTCATATTCTTCACTTATACCTGTTTGGGAAAATAAAAGAGAAACGGGGCGGTAAGTCTAAAGCACTTAGTGAGGGATAATTATAACATAAATAATTGGGATCTATTGAGGAAGAAATCGACTCAACAGATCATCAATTAACAATTAACAGGAACACAACATCATACGTTTTAAATAGTCAGGAACAGTCTAACAGGCAAAATACAGTCGGTCAATCAGATTACAGTCGGATAGAATAGTCCCGAGTAATGTTTACATTTCAGTCAATCTTATCCAAGCGTGATAGCTTGGTGCGCGACAGTTGCTAATAGACGGTAGATATCCAAGAATAGCCCTAGCACATCAGGGTTTCAATTACTCAAGGAATAGCCCCAAACGTATTGACTTACAAATACTCAGGGAATAGCCCCCGACATATCAAACGTACAGGCAAATACTTAGGGAATAGCCCCTAACATTTCAGATGTATAGACAAATACTCAGGGAATAGCCCTGACATATCAGACGTATAGGCAAATACTCAGGGAATAGCCCCTGACGTATCAGATGTACAAACCAACACTCAGGGAATGGCCCCTGACATATCAGACTTACAAATACTCAGGGAATTTATCAGACGTAGAGATAGTTCTGAACAGTACAGAAATGCCGATAAGGTAATAGATAACAGAACAAAACGAAATAGATTACAGACAATAATAGATAACAGATCGGATAACTAAACAGATCGAAACAGATAATAGATAGTAATTCTGGGCACTAGAATAAACAAGAAATAGAATCATAATAGAAATAATCGGGTGTCCGAATCAGATAACAAAATATCAAAGAGATCTTAATAAATCACAAATTTCAATAACAGTACAGTCAATTCAAAAACAGTAACCCTCATAGGGTTTTAGCGCAAATACTAAAAAGTGAAATGAAATGCCAGATTAGCAGACCCTCACCTCCAGTATCCCGAAAAGATGTTGTCGCCGCCTACTGCTCTATAGAACCCACGTCACCGTCACTTATCCAAAATAATATTCCATAGTTAAATTTCTCATTTAACCCTGATAGACTTCTAGAAATCGCATCCCGAGCATTCTAATGTCATTAACTTATCTTCTAACATGATGATATAGCTTTAATAGCATCTTTACAAAATTCTCCAATAATCAACATTGCTAGATTTAACCACAACGGTCCATATCAATTCCAAAATAATATGATATCTCGTTCTTTATATACAAGGTCATGGTCATGCCATATTATTATCCTAAATCACATAATTCTGATTCAATTCCTTACATAATCAATCCTAATCAAATATCACTTAATCTTATACTATAATCCTTAATACCATTATTAAATCTAATTTTTCACATTTTGCTGGATAATTCTGGGTCCACAATTAAATATTCCTTTACATGGAAATCAACACATATATATAGGCATATCATTCATCTCAAATCCCTATTCTTGGCATGGATACAAGCTCAATATGAAGGTACAACATATGTATATATATATATATATACAACAAAACGTTTCTTCCAATCCTTTACGATGATCCACCTAACGAGACCTCAGATTCATGAACCAAATACACGGTTATGTTCATAGCGTTGAGGGGAGAAAACTGTCCTCCTACCGCCGTCAAAAAATCTTAACGTTACCATCAATCTGCTCCTCTCAAGCTCCTGAATCCAATGCCACATTCAGTTTCAAGTTTCACGTCTTGTAGCACCCTCAACCAAGCTCAACAGCCTTCAAAATGGTATTCACCACCGTGCTCCGATCACTATTTCCTATCACCGCTGCTGCGTTTCACCACTATGCAATGCCTCCATAGTGTTTTCCCTATCGAGTACTACCCAGACCACCCCTTGGAGTCGAAGTTGGTTGCCGAAAAATGAGAAACCTACTTACTCGTCATGAAGCTTGTTCTCGGTCTCTCTCGCGGTGGCTCGCCGGAGTGGGATTCAGCCGTGCATGATGGTGTGCGAGTGTAGCTAGAGTTAAGAAGAGTGATTTGGTCAGTTTGGCTTGGTCCCTGGTGGAAAATTGCCGGGGTAGAGTCATCACGGTGGAGGAGGAGGAAAAATAAAGAAGAAATGAAATCTGCCATTTTTCTTTTATCAATTACAACTTTTCTAAATTTTAGATTGGCTCCCAGAAATATCTCCTTCTTTAATTAGGTCCTCCAGGAAAATTGCAACACTTTAATTCAGCCCCAAGAAATAATTTATTCCTAATTTGACCCCTCTGAGCCAAAATAATTACCAAACAACCCCAAGAGTTACCAAATTTGGCTCAATCCACTCTCCTCAAATTGTAAATTGACCCCAAAACTTCTCATTTTCTTGCAATTGAGTCCTTTTTTCATTGTTTTCGAAATACCAAATTTCAGGGGTGTTACACCACCTTTCCCTTCCAGCACTTCATATATTTCTGATTTCTTTTCTTTTTTCTTCATTCTTTTCTTTTCTTTTTTTTTTATTCTCATTTCTCTCATCTTCTATTTCATATATTTCTCATTTTATACATATATGTACAAATTTATCATTGTTTCTCATTTCTCATTATTTCATATATTCTTATTTTATACATACATATATATATATATATATTTATAAATTTATCTATAAAATTTTAAATAAATTTTATTTTTATCTTTTTTCTTTCTAATTATTCATACATGTATACTTATTTTTTCTATTTATACTTATTCACATATATATAATATACATATATATAAATTTATCAATAAAATTTAAATTACTTTTATTTTATATATTTTTATATTTATTTATTATAAATTAAATAATATTTAATATTTATAAAAATGTATATATAATATAATTTTTTATTCATCCTTATATACATATATAGTATGTATGCACATGTATATATAAATTTAAATAAAATTTAAAGAAGATTCATCATATATTTCGCATTTTATACATATGTAAATTTATCATTATTTTTCATTTCTCATTATTTCATATATTCTTATTTTATACATATGTATACATTTATTTAATGAATTTTGATGCCAATGCAATTTTGTTTCCCTCCAACTTTGTATTCCCTCCAATACTTGGCCCCTAATAAATGTTAACAATTGTTTTTATTATTAGTTTGACATAATAATTTAACTTGGTTTCTTCCAAAAAATTGATTCCCTTTAATAATAATGAATTCTCTTCATTTTTTCGATTCCCCTAAATTTTAGCTCCTCCATTTTTTTTGTAGAAATAATTTATAGAAAAATTAATTTCTTTTATCTTAGATATATGATGAATTGACATATAATATTTTAAATTATTAAATAATTTTCTATTATAGTTAAAATAGTTAAATAACATATAATTTGGACTTATAAATTTTGGTGCTTAAAAATTTAATTTTTTGTTATAATTTTTTACAATATTCATTTAGAAAAATTCTAAAAACTCTTTAAAATAAATAGTTAAAGATTACATACCTGAATAACAAAAGAAAAGAAAGAAATGTAGTTTACATAATACTTAATGAAAAGAAAACAGTCCATGAAGTTAGGCCTGTTAATGTTACATTTTATATTTTAATTGTTGTATTGACCAATTAAATATTTTTATAACTTATAGATATCTATATGTTAATTGTGTGTATGTTTTACTATATAAATTGCTAAAATGAAGATAACTTTCGTGGTTTAATATAGTGTAAAAAAAATATTAATTTAAAGTATATTATTAAATATAATGATTATTAACTTTCATGGATCTAAACAAGTTGTTCTTAAGAATTAGTTGGTCTATATATTATATTTCCTTCAAAAAAGAAGTTTCCCTCCAAAAATGAATTCCCCTATTATTTTTTATTCCGTCCAAATTTTTGCTCCTCCATCCATTCTATGTATAAATAGTATATACAAAAATTATTTATTTTATCTTATATTATAAGATGATTTATGACGTATTATTATGGAGGTTAAAAATTTAATTCTATTCATTGTTATTATCTATTAGGACATTGTTTTTGAACAAAAAGATTTTAGAAAAATTGTTTATAAATTCTAAAAACTTTAGTCTTTACGTGTAATTAATTTCATTTTAAAAATTAAAATATTATGTATTAATAATATATTGATGTGGACAATTTGAACATGTATTTATTGAAAATTTGTTACACTTAATTAACGCAAATTGTTTTGAAATTAATCAACTTTTATAACTTTAATATAGTTGAAAATTTTGAAATTATTTTGAAATACTCATGACATTATAATATAAACTTAGTAATATAGTTATAAGTTTAATAAAATTATTTTTTATGCCCATATATTTAATTAAATATTTGAAGAACTATTAGCATCCTTAACAAATTTGTAGATGTTAGTTGAAAATTTATATTCAAATTCAAAAAAATCCTTCAAAAGCTGTTTTAATTATTTTTCAGACAAAAACACCCCTGGACTTATTTGTAACTTTAACATGGGGGTTTAACTTTAATATTATTTAAATACTCAAAATAAATTTAAATAATTTTATTAATAATTTTTTTAAATATTACATAATCTTTTCATTAAAGTTGGATTAAAAAAATAAAATTTAAAATCATCAATATATGTAAAGTAATTTAATCAAATTTAATTAAACATATTTATTACTTATAAAATAAAAATAAAAATCAAATCCATCTCTTAATTGAACATGATTTTATTTTTAAATTACATCTCAATAATATTAAAAAATAATCATATCTAAAATAATTTAATTAGATTAAGTTAAATATATTTATTAAATATAAAAAGATATTTATTAACTGAAATAAAAATTTTAAAATAAAAATAAGATCTAAAAATATCATACTAACAATAGTAATTTTAAAATGTCTATTTGACCCTATCAACTTAATAAAAAAATTATTAATATGATATCTTGTTCCCTCCTAAAGCACAAATAAATAAATATTTTTCTCCTAATTCATTTTCCACCTACCACCCGAAATACAAACAAACAACCATCACATTCCCCAAACCAACTTCCAAAAAACCATTTTGCTAAAATATTTTGACAAAATGCTCCAATTCATAAACAAACAAGCCCTAATTTAAACTAATTTTGTTAAATTTATTAATTAATAAAAATTAAATAAGTCATATTGTGGGAGATCTAGAGTTGGAACCCTATGAGACCATGATCTGTGTCTATATAAATAAAAAATTGAATATATTTATTATTCAAAATAAATAATTTAAATAAAAATAAAATCTAAAATTTTATCCTAACAATATAATTTTAATAATTTTTAATAAATAAATAATTTTAATTATTTTGAACAAAATAATGTAATGATTTTAAATAAATAACATAAGTAAAAAAAATCAATTTAGGTTAATTTGATTAAAATTTATTAATTAACAAATAAGTAAGTAAAAAAATATAATATACATATATATATGTATATATATATATTTTCACCTTCTTCCACACACCCCCATCCACCCCCGCGTTTTCCAACTAGTGGCCCCCAACCCCCAGGCCAGGCCATGGCTGGCCAATGATCAGCAACCAATCGGCCGCTGGCTGCTGGCCATGGCCTACGGTGAGGGATTAGGGGAGAGGGGGTAGGTGTTATATATATATATATTTATGTATATATTTATATGATATTTATACTTAGATATAAAAATTTTATTTTTTTATGACGATTTTGTTATATATTTTTAAAAAAATTTATTATTTTTTAAAATTTTTTTATTGAAGGTTGCTTGGGCATTTAAAAATTTGTGGAATTTTTATAAATAAATCAAATTTTTGGGGCTGTTGGGTTGTAGCGCCCCTACTCGAGATAGCACCTAAATTGAGGCACCACTCAATTAAATCTTAAAATTGAACCTAAAATACAATTCAATAGGCCCATAATCAAATATTTCAAACTTATCAAAAATAGTAGCAGTATTCAACTTAAGTAACCTCAACAAGAATTATCAGAGATAGCAACATACCTTAACTTAATCAATTTTCACAAAACACTATATGCAAGCTTTAGTGATCCCATAACACTCAACATAAGTACTAAGTACATACCATCATAAATTCCAAAATGTTCAACATAATACATACACCTTGCAGAGGTCGAATTCAAAATCAACATATCACAACACCTCTAGGGTAACAAAACATGCCCAAGTAGGCTCGTTAGCAAATATACACAGCTATTCTAATACAAAATCTTACTCGCCGATCTAACCAGAAATCCAAGCTTATCCTCCAGTCATGTCTGAGAAAATATAGAAGAAACGGGGATAAGTCCAAAGGACTTAGTGAGGGATATTTATAAGATAAAAATTAGGGATCTGTTGGGGAAAATCAACCCCACAAATCGTCAATTATAATAATAATAGAAATAAATTGAATGCAGTCAATCAAGTATCAATTTACAAATGGATCAACTACAGACAGTCAAGAACGATCACAAGGATTAACAAGTTCAAAGCTATCTGAGAGTACTAGCTTGGGGGTTGTGACTGTCAGCTCGAACGGCCTAGGATCGTCTCAACCGAACCTGCTCGGGAGGTATAGAGCATCTCAATCGATCACAGTTGGGAGGAAATACAGATGGCTCGTTCAACATGGACAACAACCCGATCTAGATAAGAAACTTCACTACCCTTGTTGCTCCATGAGCAAGGTACAAACGATCAGACTACAGTCAAAATACGGATCAAAGCAGAACAAAATTATTAGATTCACCTTATCATTGGTTCTGGGCTCATGGCTTATCCCGTGCACACAATGGGGATTAACGTCCCGTTACTTAATCTAAGAGTTTCAGGCTTATGGCTTATCCCATGCACACAGTAGGGATTAATGTCTCGTTACTCAACTAAGTGTCACGGGCTTACGACTTATCCTATACACGCAGCAGGGATTAACGTCCCGTTACTCCCATATAACGGTTACAAACAATAACAGACAACAAAATGGTCAAATAACAATCAATCAACTAACATAACGGATGGATAACAGACAAATAGATAACAAACAGTCAGATAACAAAACTGACAGATAACAAATAGTCAAATAACAAAACAGATGGATAATAGATCACAGACAGAAGTTATGGGTGCCAGAACATATATGAAACAGAGTCATAATTAGAAATAACCCTCACAGGGGCATTCAAATCAGATAATAGATACCGATCGGAATTCAACCAAAATTCAGATTTCAAACAATCAGATTACGGTATAGAAAAAGGGAACCCACATAGGGGTTTAATCCAATAGCATATAAGTAAAAGGAGTGCTAGGTTGGCAGACCCTCAGCTCCACAGTCTCAGAAAAACTACTCTAATATGTTGTCTACTGATCTGTGGGACCCATTTCGTCGTAACCTAACCAAAAAGAAATATTTATAATCAAAATCCATACTTAACCCCGATAACTTTCAATAATTACAATCTTACATAATCTTATATCATCCCAAATCATCAATAATAAGCCAATTAGATTAATAACCCCAATTGTTGCCAATAGGTTCCAAATTCATACAATTAGTGTTTTCTCTTCCAATTAACTCGATAATTCTCATTATTTCATAAATTTATATAATCTAAATTGACTAAACTCATACTAACACCTACATATACCGATTCTTAGTCCCATAATATCTTAAATTACCCACTTATCGATTCTCAAGCCAATTTCATATAATCATAGTTTAATTTCTTAATTGTCTCAATTAATCCTAACATTAAATAAAATAATATAGATTTGGGCCCACTATTTACACTATAGTTCATGCATGGTCTCAATATATATATAATCCATATGATAACCTCATTTCACAACACAGTACAACATATGAAGCAATGCGGTACAAATACTGCCTAAATACTGCTTTTCGCCACCGTTTACCGTTGCCCGTCACACACCGCCACGCCCAAGCTTCGAGCTTCCCATTTTTCGGTGACCTACTATCCAACCACCGTGCATGAGATATCAACGTGAAGCTGGGGTCGAGGGGAAGCTAATCAACAGTTTAGTTTGGGGTATAGGGCAATCGCCAGCGAGATCGTCGGAGGGTAAGAGAGGGGGCTTGGTGGAGAAGATAGAAGAAAAATGAGGGTGGAAATGAAAATTGGTATATTTATAGGAAACATTTCCAGCCTTTCAATTTGACCCCAGAAACTTTTTGCCTTGTTCAATTTAGTCCTCAAGATTTGCTCTTCCTTCAATTAAGCCCCCAGAAAATCTTAGTGCATAAGATTAGACCCTTTGACCCAAAATAAATACCATGCAACCTCATAATTTTTGAAATGTGATCCAATCAAGTCTTTGAAAATTGCAAATTTACCCCCAAAACTTTTGAAATTCTTGCAATTACGTCCGTTGTATTTCTTTTTCTGGCCCTAAAATCCAACCAATTAATACCTAAATTTCTAAATCATTACTTTTCAAAAATGCCGAATTACAGGGGCATTACATGCGTAATTAATTTTTTTTAATTTAATGGTTTCGCCTGAACACTAACGGAGTTGAGGTGTTGTCCCAAACATGTTAAAAAATTTAGAGTTTTGGTCCTGTAAGTGTCAACTTAAGTACCAAAAGTGCAAACCCCCCATCCAATGGGACCAAAAATGTAATTTTTCCAATACAACCAAACACTACGTTAGAAAAAAAAAGAAAAGTAAGGGCTCCATTGAGATGATAATAATTTTATTGGGCTAGTTGCAATTTACCCCCATGTGATTTGTGAAATAAGCATCAAACCCTCATGTGAAAAAAAATATACAAAACAACTTCCTTATGTTTTATAAACCACACACACCGTCTCCCCATCCACACTTGTTGCCCATTTAATGTAATTTTAGTATAAAAAGATCAATTTACCCTTAATCATTTCACATATATACAATTCAATTTAAATAACTTTTTATTATCATATTTTATTTATTTTTTCTATTTTTTTCATTCTTTTCTTTTCTTTTTATTCTCATTTCTCTCTTCCATTATTTCATATATTTCTCATTTTATACATATATATAAATTTATCATTGTTTCTCATTTCTCATTATTTCATATATTCTCATTTTAATATACATATATATATAATTTTAAATAATTTTTATTTTTTTCTTTTTTTTTTCTAATTATTCATACATGTATACTTATTTTTTCTATTTATACTTATCACATAGATATAATATACATATTTATAAATTTATCAATAAAATTTAAATTACTTTTATTTTTATCTATTTTTCTATTTATTCATTCTGAATTAAATAATATTTAATATTTATAAATATATATATGTAATATAATTGTTTGTTCATAATTATTTACATATATATAGTGTGTGTGTGTGTGTGTATATATATACGCCACAAGAAAATAGGTTAATCAAAACATATATTTTGCAATGGTTTGTCTCAACCGCCGCAAAATATTAATTTGATGGTAGTTAAGTGGCGATTTATCCAAACCACCGCTAAATTAGCCATTTAGCGATGGTTTCGAAAAACCGCTGCAAAATTCATAATAAATGGCGGCGGTTAGTGTAACCACCACTGAATGAATAACTTCGCATTGGTTTTTTTAAACCACCGCAATTAATAATATTGTTTCTTTTACTTATTAGATTGCCCTTTGTTTTTAACTTTAAAGGGTTTTGTCCATAATATTTTAATATATATATATATATGTAATTCCAATTATTTTTTAAAAATAATTTTATTTCATTTTAATTTTTTATTAAAAATCAATTAAGTTAAGACAAAACTATGATAGTAAAGAATAAGAAAATTAAAATAAATCAAAATAAATGTATAAAATAATTGTAAAGTTAAAATCAATATTAGTATATAAGTTAATAGAAACCTTTTAGTTTGACTCATAACTTAGTTATCAAATAATTAAGTGAAGAAAAGAGTTTTGACAATAGTCATATAAAGTTAAAACTTCAGTAAATTGATAAAATAATTATAAACTTAAAATTGATTTTAAAATTTGAATTAGTGACAAAATATGAGGATGAAATTAGAATGTAAAATAAAATATAGAAAAAACAAATTATTGTGTTCATTCTCAAATTTTTGTATAAATACAATTAGATATTCATATTATATTTTGCAAATAACAAAAAAATAGTGAATAACAAAAAAAGTTGTTAACCTTTCAAATAAAAATGGAAGAGTATCAAATCTCCATGGTCGGTGTCCAACCTCAAGCTTATGGAGCCCAACAATTGGGTGAATGACTGCTTATGGTGAATCATTCTAGCTTTATGCGTACCATACAAATATGGTCATTCCATTTTCTATCTCCATGAAAGAAGCCTAGGGCAAGATAGTTTTTGGCTCCCTAATAGCCTCAATGCTATGCATCTATTCTTAATGTTCGATTCCTTTTGTAAACTCATCTTTGAAAAACTCCTTTTTCAAATTATCACACTGCCTTGGCCAAGGACTTCTTGGAATCAATCATTATAGAACACATAGGAGACATAGTCGCCTTTCACAAAGATGAAGAGTCGAATCCCATCTTGGTCTCATAAACCTCCATGTCTAAATAGCTCATGCCCATCAACACCAAAATGCCTGCTAAATGGCCAAAGAGGAGTCAAAGTATGAGTACCTAAACACAAGGTTACAATGGATCCTCAGGTCAAAGGACTACTTATATACACTAGCGTAAGCTGGAGAACTAGCCATTACCGACTTGCCACTATAGATATCAAGTAGGATCTCCGGACGGGTCTCTAATGCCTTGTTCTCTAACAAGTGCTCACTAACATACACCCATATCACATATGGTTTCCTTATGGAATGGAGTAACATAAGATAAAGTGGCCATATAAGAATAATATCATTCAATCAAGATTATTTTTACAAGGAAATAGCTTTACAAGGCTAATCTTATTAGCTTGCCAAGCACTATTCCAACAATCCCCCACTTTCCCTAAAGCCAATTCCCTATAGTCTTAAGACCCATCTTCATAAGATGTCTTTCAAAGATATTTTGCGATAGAAGTTTGGTTAGTGGATCTGCTATATTCTCTTTTGAGGCAACTCTTTCCAATCGAATGTTGCCTCTACCTATGATCTCCTAGATCAAATGGTATCACCTCAAAATATGCTTGGATCGTTTTAGCTTGTGTAGCCGCACCATTGTTATCACAAAAGACAACCACAGGCTCAGACATGCTAGGCACTATATCCAACTCTTGGAAAAAGTTTTTGATCCAAACACCTTTCTTTACAGCTTTCAAAGCCATAATATATTCTGCCTCAGTGGTTGAATCGGCCGTGATTTCTAGTTCAAAACTCTTCCAACTCACCGCACCACCATTAAGGCAAAATATGAATTCAAAGGTAGATTTCAGGTCGTCTACATCGAATTGGAAACTTGAATCTGAAAACCTTTCGGGTTTCAATTCTCCATTGTTGTATACTAAAAAGAACTCCTTAGTTCTCAAGTACTTAAAGATTGTCTTAATAGCCATCCAGTGACATTCACTAGGGTAGGATTGAAAGCGGCTCGTAACACTCAGAGCGTGCGCTGTTCCAATCTTGTACATTGAACTGCATATATTATGCTCCCTATAACAGACGCATAAGGTATCTGGGACATCTTTTGTCTTTCTGCCTCAGTCTAGGGGTCCCATAGGCTTAGATAGACGAATACCATATCCCACGGGAAGGAATCCCTTCTTGGATTCTTCCAAACTAAATCACTTTAGTATTTTGTTAATGTACTATGTTTAGGATAGCCTCGTCATCCTTTTCGGTCTATCTCTATAGAGATGTATTCCCAATATGTAGGATGCTTTTCCTAAATCTTTCAGGGAGAACTGAGTAGATAAGCACACTTTAGTCTGCTCTAACATTCCTACCTTATTCCCGATGAGAAGGATGTCATTAACATAAAGCACAATAAACTTTACACAATTTCCACTTGCCTTCTTGTATACACATGATTCATACACTTTTTTTATAAAGTCAAATGATTTGACTATACTATCATAATGTATGTTCTAGGATTATGACGCTTGCTTGAGTCCATAAATGGACCTTTGGAATTTGCAAACCTTTTGCTCACTCCCTTTGAATGTAAAACCTTGTGGTTACTCCATATAAATTTCTTCTTCAATATTGCCATTTAGGAAAATAGTTTTCACATCCATTTGCCATACTCATAATCTTAATATACGGCTATGATAAGTAAAATCCATATGGACTTAGGCATTGCAATTGATGAAAAGGTTTCCTCGAAATTAATATTGGGTCTTTGAGTATAACCTTTTGGCACTAGTCGCGCCTTAAAGGTCACTACCTCTCCATCGACTCCTAGCTTTCGATTATAGATCCACTTGCAAGCAATGGAAACGATTCCCTCTGGTGGATCTACCAAAGTCCATACTTTGTTGGAGTACATGAAGTCCATTTTAGATCTCATAGCATCAAGCCAATATCTGGAGTCTATGTCTAACATAGCTTCCTTATAGGTCTTTAGATCTATATCCGATTACCCTGTCTCATGAAGAAATCCAAACCTTTCGGGTTGCTTCTTGATTCAGTCTGACCTACATAGAGGATGTGTGCAAGGCTCGCTATTTGTTTCCACCGTTTGTGGGATTTGATCATCTTAAACTTCATCAAGTTCAACAACAATGCCTTTTCTATCTAATAGGAACTCTTTTTCCAAAAAAGTGGTGTTCCTGGAGATAAAACACTTTTTGCTCTAAGGGATCATAAAAGTAATAACCCAGAGACTCTTTAGGGTATCCCATAAAATTGCGCAAGAAGGATCAACTATCCAACTTGTCTTCCACTAACCTCTTAATGTAGGCGAGAGACCCCCAAACCTTTAGATATATATTAGTAAGAGGGTGCTTTGCCATACCACATCTCATGTGGCATTTTTGGCATGGCTTTTGAGGGTACTACATTTAGTAGCCTTGCCGCCGTTAGCAAGGCGTATCCCTAAAAGGATATATGCACATCAGAGAAGCTCATCATGGAACACATTATGTCCATCAAGGTACGATTTCTCCTCTCAACTACTCCATTGAGTTGGGGTGTGCCGGGTGGAGTCCATTGACAGAGAATTCCATTCTCTTTTAGATAATTTAAGAATTTGGTACTTAAGTATTTTCCTCCTTCATCTGATCGAAGAGTTTTAATACTAAGTCCCTTTTGCTTTTCTACTTCACACATATACTCTTTGAACTTTTAAAAGGCTTCGGACTTGTTCTTCATAAGATACATATGTTCGAATCGAGTGTGATCATCGGTGAAGGTGATGAAGTAAAAATAACCTCATCGTGCACTAACTCTTAGTGGACCGCACACATCCGTATGGATCAAATCCAAAGGATTTGTGCTTAACTCCAATTGTCCTACAAAAGGAGCCTCGGTCATTTTTCCCTTTAAACAAGACTCACAAGTTGGAAGTTCCTCAATGCCACTAACGTTTAGTGCTTTGAAAGCTTCTATCTTGTTCATCCTATTCTTAGAGATATGGCCAAGTCTTACATGCCATAAAACAACATCTTCTTGGATATCTAATTTTTTTTACTTGATTAAATGTGCATCAATGAAGGTTGGGAATCCAATATGTATAATCCATTGTTTAATGTACCTTATGTTGGAATAGTGTCCGGCAAGCTAATTAGATTGGCCTTGTAAAAGTTATTTCCTTGTAAAACAATCTTGATGAGTGATATTCATCATATGGCCATCTTCATCTTATGCTCTTTATTACTTCACATGCATTTGGATGAAGCCCCTAGATCACTTATGACTATGAGACTTGGTTCGGTGACCATGGAATAAGTTTTACATGATTGTGATCTTAAATCTTCCAAGTTATAGGAGCTTAAGAGACGGGGTATCTAAGATCTGGATAGACTTGCACTAACGATGCGTAAGTCCAAGAGTTGGATATTAGTAGGTGTTTGTTAGAGAACTAGGCACCGAACACCCTCCAGAGAATCCACTAGATAGCCGTAGTGGCAAGTTGGTGGTGGTTAATTTTCCCACTTATGCTAGTGCATATTATTAGTCATTTGACTTGAGGATCCAGGGTAACCTTATGTCCGGTCCTCATGCTTTGACTCTTTCTTGACCATTTAGCGGGTCTTTCAGGTTGAGGTTGGGTATGAGCTACTTGGCATAGATGTTTATGAGATCCAAGATGAAATCCAACTCCTCGCTTTTGTGAAGGGTGAGTGCATCTCCTATGTGTTCTATAATGATCAATTCTAAGAAATCCTTGTGCAAGGTGGTGTGAAAATTTGGAAAAAGAGTTTTTCCAAAGGTGAGGTCATACAAGGGAATCAAACATTAAGAATAGAGATATAGTATTGAGGCTATTAGGGAGCTATCAAATGTCTTGCCCTAGGCCTCTTTTGGGAGATAGGAGACGGAAGGACTATATTTGTATGGTATGCAAAAAGCTACGATGGTTCTCTAGAATATTCATTTTGGCTAATTAGTTGGGCTCCATGGGCATGAGATTAGACATTGACCATGGAGATTGGATACTCTTTAATTAATGAGTTTAAAAGGAGTTTTAAACTAAAATGAATATAAGATATTCAAAAGTCACAAATAGTTGTGAGTCTATGTTCAATGAATGGTATAACCTATTGGGTCACACACAAAACCAATTAGCTTCCAAAATTGGTAGAGCAAAATGTTAGAAACATTCACCCCTTGGTGACTGATTTTCAAGGAACTAATTTGACGATCAATTTTGGTTTGATTGATTTAAGTGTTAAATTAATCAACTAATTTAAAGAGTTAAATTGGCTAATAATTAAGGAGTTAATTATTTGGTACCATGTTGACCATCAATTGGTTAAAGTTGACTTAAAGAGTTAAGTTGACAAAATTATGCTTAAGAGTTAAACTTATTTGATTTAAGAGTTAAATCAAAGGATAATTAATTAAATTAAATTGTTTAATTTAATTAATAGGAAGAATACTTTTTGGAGGGAAAAATTTAAATGAAGTGTTCATTTAAATTAGCATCTTAATTAATTTGGAATCAAATTCCAAATGTAATTGAATTGCACATGAAATTCATGTAGGATTTGAATTTGAATTTGCCAACTCAACATGCCACTTATGTGGTCATCTTGAGGACGGTGTGATGCCAACTAGCATCACACCTTTCACCCTCTATGTATAGATATAGAGGGTAAGCAAATTTGAATTACACATTGTTGAAAAGTGAGAAGATTAGATTCTTTGCATTCCCTCCAAAAATCTCTCTCTCTCTCTCTCTCCATGCATTGCATCATGTGTTGAGCCTTGCGTTCCTTTTTCTTCCCAATCTGAAAATCAACCTCCTCTACCTCATTTTCTCATCTCTAACTCCAACTTCTAGTGAGGGGAAATTGGAAGATTGATTGGAGTGTGGATTATATCAATAGAGGCAAGGCACTTGACTTGTTACATTTTGGAGATCCACCTACAGTATCTCTAGATTGGAGAATTTTTATGGAGTGATCCAGAAGGCTTATTACTCCAATTTTTTTTCATTAGCTTCCTCAGTGCATGTAGGTGTTCCAAATTTAATTTGGTGATTTTTGGAGTAGTATAACCAGGGAAAAGGTTGCCACCTTTTCGCTGTGCCAATTCCAGGCAGTTTCTAGATTCGAAAGAGAGTTGATTGCTCTTTATTTTGAGCTACAAGAGGTAATTCTCCTTCCTAATCTAGATCTATAGCATGACTAGATCCTTGAATTCTTGATTAGCTTATTTATTTTCAAGCTTATGAAGTTTTGATTTATGGATCCTAATGCTACTCTTGCTTTCAAGTGGTATCGAAGCCTATTTCATGCTATGTTTTAGATTATTGATTGATTGATTCATGTGATGAATTGATCAATATCGCCAAATACTTGATCCAACTAATATATTGGAGTGTTTTCTTGGTGATTCTTGTGGCTCTATTGCTTGATGAATTGAAAGCATGTTTTTATGTGATTTAAGTGTTGATTTATATTTTAGTATGTTTCAATTTATAGTTATTAATGTCGAATGTTGACTTGGCATTAATCAATGTTATATGATGATATAGCATGTTGATTTTTTATCAAAAGTTTTTTGGTCATTTTTTGATCCAATGAGTTTGGAGTTTGATTGGAGATTTTTGGAGAATTTGATTCTCACTTAAACTTGAATTTTTTAAGCATGATTTAGCACTTTAATTTTCAGTTTTAAAAGGAGTTTTAGATCTGGAAATTGGTCCATAATGTGTGATTTAATGTCTAGAAAATGTTCTACATTTTTTGGTGCACAAAAAGTTGAGCTAAAAATAAGCTTGATTAGCTTTTGACCCCAAAACGGGGGCCTACCAGAAGCTTTGGTGCAAGTTGGCCGGGTAGTGGCTGAGAGCCACTGCCCAGCCGTGCACCAAGCTCAGTCAGTAGCACCCAGTTTGGGTTTGGGCAGGTTTTGAGCTCTCTTTTGGTCCTTGAATGGCTAGAAATGGCATTAAATCATGTGTTATGGATGCACAAGTGTTGGGAAGTCCTCAAAATTATGTTTGACATTTTTTATTGCTTTTAAAATTTAGTTAAAGTTAATCTCCAACTTATGGCATAAATGTTATGTTATGCTTGTTCAATTATTTGTTTATGAGATAAGCATTTGTTAGAGTTAATTGTTAATTCTAGATTTATTTATTGTTTATTTAATTGTTGAATGAATGGGGATGATCATGAGCCTTTAATATTGATTTTATTTGTTTCAAGTTGTTGAAATGGGTTGTATTAAATTGAGGCTTGCATGTCTCTTAAATTCTACCTTGTAAATGTTATGAGAGTAGAATCACTAGGAGTGAAAATTTCCTATTCATGTAATTGTTGCATGGAGCAATGGAGACCTTTGGAGGTATGGAGATTTTTGAAGAACCATAAATGTATGGGATATATTCATGTAATAGCTAGATTTAATCAACCCACCTAAAATCAACTAGGTAGTGCACCTATGGCTCTAAGTGGACCACTTGGTTATGGTCATGGTCTTCCCACCCAAGGAGCATGCTAGGCGCATTTACCTATATACGCTTTTCATATCCTATTGATGTATGAGATGCATGTTTAGGATATAGAAAACCTAAATAAGAAGATAAAATGACGAGATCTTTGCAAGCAAAAACCTTCTACCTAGAATGTCTAAGTGCTTTTCACATATTAAGTCAAAATGGATACAAATTAAAAGAGTTTTAATTAATCCAAGCCTTCTACTAGTAGTATACGCTAATATGATGCTACCGAATTTGTGTGATGGCACTCGAAGCGGAGGTCACACTTAGGAGGAAAGCTATGAGCATATACTTTGCATATGATGCACCTTTGATTTGAGAACCTCTATACATTGGCACTCGAAATGGGGGATGACATGGAGCCATCTCGAATCAAAGTTTGATTGGTAGATATGACTTAGCACTTAGTAGTGTAGATGTATTTGAAGTGGGATGTCTATATAAAAAGTGTTGAAAAATATATCAAGAATTGCATGAGATGCAATTAGCAAGTACTGCTTACCCTTTCGATTATTTGTGGATGGCACTCAAAGCGGGGATCTACTTACAAGTCTGTAAGATCTTGAATTTCAAAAGGAAATGTGATTTCCCGATATCTTCTTGGGGGTCAAGAATTTGATAAAATAGTGGGAGGGAAACATGCTTGAAAGACCATGAACATATTTTTTAATATCAAACTTAATCACATGCTTATACTTTTTTTTCGCCTTTTGTAGATTTTTGAAATCTTCAAATCAAAATAGCTAAGAATCTACTTGCATAAATTTTGGAACCCAATAAGCTAACTGGGCCGAACTTCCAAGATTGGTAAAAAAAACCTCAAAATCATTCTTGACTCTAAAAAGAAGACTTACATCCTTAATCAAAGTCCCATGGACACACTTGGTGATGATGCCACTGACGCACAATGTGAAATATTCACAAAATTTGTAGATGATGATCTACAAGTAAGGTGTGTCATGATGACATCCATGTCCAACGAGCTCCAAAAGACTCATGAGCACATGAAACATGCTCCAGAGATATATGTACACTTGTAAGAGTTTTATGGTGTACAAAGTAGACACGAAAGGTTCGCATTGTCTAAGGAGCTCCTTAGGGCAATGATGAGTGAAGGGTCCAATGTCCATGAGCACGGCCTCAAGATGATTGGACCCATCAAGAACCTTGGACAGTTAGATACGATCATGGACAATGACCTTTACGAAGATTTGATCCTACAGTCATTGCCACCATCGTATGATCAATTCATTATGAACTTCAATATGTCTAAGCAAGATGTTACGATTACCGAATTAATCAATATGCTTGTGATTGTGGAGACAACTATGAGAAAGGAGAAGCCCATTATGCTTGCATCCTCCTCCGAATCGAATGGTCCTAGGGGTCCTAGAAAGGGAGGTAAGAGGAAGAAAATTTCTACTTCGAAAGGGAAGCAACCTGAGAAGAGTTCTCGGAGAGTTAAGAAAAAGGTTGGAACTAAAGCTAGTTGTCTCCACTATGGTGAAAAGGAGCATTGGAAAAGAAATTGTGAAGCTTACCTTGCAACCATTAAGAAGGGTATGTACTTAATTGAAGTGCACATAACGACTAATTCTTCCACATGGGTATTTGATACCGCATGCGGTTCTCACATTTGTAATTCATTACAGGGGATGGAAAGAAGAAAGAGTCTTCGTGAAGGGGATATGATCCTCTACTTAGGAAATGGAGCAAGAGTTGCGGCCACTTTCCAAGGCATTATCAAGTTGGACTTGGGGAATGCTTGCATTGTAATTGATCTCGTTTATTATGTACCCCATCTTGTAAAGAATATTATTTCAATTTTCATTCTTGATAATGAAGGATTTGATTTTTCTTTATTGAATAGGAAGTTGAAGGCATTAAAGAATGGTTCTTTGATTGCTCAAGGTATATTAATAAATGGATTGTACATTCTTGATTCTCAACCTTCACTAATGCACATTCAATCAAGTAAAAGAAAATTTCATATCCAAGAGGATGCTATTCTTTGGCATGCAAGACTTGGCCATATCTCTAAGAATAGGATGAGCAAGTTAGAAGCTCTCGATGCACTAATGTTAGTGGTATTGAGAACATTTCTACTTGTGAATCTTGTTTAAAGGGAAAATGACCAAAGCTCTTTTTGTAGGACAAATGGAGTGCTCCACAAGTCTCTTGGATTTGATTCATACGGATGTTTGTGGACAACTAAAAGTTAGTGGGAGAGAAGGTTATTCCTACTTCATCACCTTCACCGATAACTATAGTCAGTTCGGACTTGTATTTCTTATGAAGAACAAGTTCGAAGCCTTTGAAAAGTTCAAAGAGTATAGAAGTGAATGGAAAAACAATTAGGGCTAAGTAAAGCTTTTCGATCAGATCGAAGGAAAGAATACTTAAGCACCGAATTCTTGGATTATCTAAAGGAGAATGGGATTCTCTCTCAATTGACTCCACCCGGCATACCCTAACATAATGGAGTAGCCGAAAGGTGAAATTGTACCTTGTTGGACATGGTACATTCCACGATGAGCTTTTTCGATGTGCCCATATCCGTTTAGGGATACACCATACAAACGAAGGCAAGGTTACTAAATATAGTACCCACAAAGTTGATTCCAAAGACTCCATATGAGATGTGGTTTGGCAAAGCACCCTCTTGCAAATATCTCAAGATTTGGGGATTTCCCACTTACGTGACATAGATAGTGGGAGATAAGTTGGATAGTAGATCCACCTCGTGCAAGTTTGTGGGATACCCTAGAGAGTCTATGGGTTATTATTTCTATGATCCCTCAAAACAAAGGGTGTTTATTTCAAGGAAAGCCCACTTTTTGGAAAAGGAATTCTATTAGATAAAATGGTGTTATTGTTGAAATTAATGAAGTTCAAAATGATGAAGATATCCCACAAGCAGTAGAAACAAGCGAGCAACGAGAGCTTAGTACATAATCTCTACGTAGGTCAAACCGAATCAAGAAGCAACTCGAAAGGTTCGTATTCTTTCATGAGACAGGCCAAACAGATGATGATCCAAAGACCTATGAGGAAGCTATGTTGGACATAGATTCAGGATGTTGGCTAGAAGCTATGAGATCCAAAATGGACTCAATGTACTCAAACAAAGTATGAATTTGGTTAGATTCACCAAAGGGAATAGTACTCATTGGTTGCAAGTGGACTATAAGCAAAAGCTTGGAGTAGATGGAGAAGTGGTACATGACTAGTGGCAAAGGGTTACACTGAAAGACCGGGTATCGGTTCGGAGGAAATCTATTCTACTTGCCATATCCGCATATTATGATTATGAGATATGATAAATGGATGTGAAAATCGCTTTCCTCAATGGAGATATTGAAGAAGAAATTTATATGGAGCAACCACAAGGTTTTACATCCAAGGGGAGTGAGCAAAAGTTTTGCAAACTCCATAGATCTATTTATGGACTCACCCAAAGTTGGAACATATGTTTTGACAAAACAGTCAAATCGTTTGGCTTTGTTAAAAGTGTGTATGAACCATGTGTGTATAAGAAGGCTACTGGGAGTAGTCTACAGTTTATTATGCTTTATGCCGATGACATCTTTTTCATTGGGAATGATTTAGGAATGTTAGAGTGTACTAAAGCATATTTCTCCACACAATGCTCCATGAAGGATTTGGGATAAGCATTCTACGTATTAGGAATACGTATCTATAGGAATAGATCCAAGATGATGTTGGGGCTTTCCTAAACCTCGTATATTGATAAAATACTAAAAGGTTTTAGTATGGAAGAATCCAAGAAGGGATTTCTTCCTATAGGACATAGCATTCATCTCTCCAAGTCTATGGACCCAAGACAGAGAAAGAGAAACGAAAGATATCTAACATACCTTATGCCCCCACAATTGGTAGCATAATGTATGCAGTTTAATGTACAAGATCGAATGTAGCATACTCACTAAGCATTATGAGTAGGTTCCAATCTAATGCTGGTGAGAATTACTGGATAGCTGTGAAAGCAATCCTTAAGTACTTGAGAATAACTAAGGACTTGTTTTCGATATACGGCAATAGAGAATTAAAACTAGAGGGGTTTTTAGATTCAAATTTCCAATCTGATGTAGATGACCTCAATCTACTTCTGGATTTATATTTTGCCTCAATAGCGGCGCGGTGAGTTGGAAGAGTTCCAAACAAGACGCCATGGCCAATTCCACCACTGAAGCAGAATACATTGCGGCTTCAAAACCTGTAAAGGAAGGTGTTTGGATGGAAAACTCCATTCAAGAGTTGAATGTAATGCTTAGCATTGCCGAGCCAGTGGTTGTCTATTGTGATAACACTGGGGCAGTGGCGCAAGCCAAAGAGCTAAGATCTAATCATAAATCCAACCACATTTTGAGGCGATATCATTTGATCTAGGAGATCATTGATAGATGCGACATCTAAGGGGAAAAATTACCTCAGAAGAGAATATAATGGATCCACCGACAAAACCTTTAACACAAAAGGTCTTTAAAGAACATCTTGAGAAAATGGGTCTCAAGGCCATAGGGCATTGATTTTAGGGCAAGTGGGAGATTGTTGGAATAGTGCCCGACAAGCCAATTAGATTAACCTTGCGTAAGCTATTTCCTTGTAAAATAATTTTGATTGAATGATATTCTTTATATGGCCATCTTTGTCTTATGCTCTTTATTACTTCACTTGCATTGGGATGAATCCCCTAGATCACTCATGACTATGGGACTTAGTTTGATGTCCATAAAATAAGTCTCACACAGTCGTGATCTTAAATCTTGCAAGTCGTATGATCATACAAGACGGGGTATCTAAGATCTGGATAGATTTGCACTAATGATGCATAAATCTAAAAGTTAGTTATTGCTCCATTTCATGAGCAGCCATATGAGATATGGGTGCATGTTAGTGGGTGCTTGTTAGAGAACAAGGCACTGAAGGCCCACCGGAGAACCCACTAGATAGCGTAGTGGCAAGTTCTCTAGCTTACATTAGTGCATATTATTAGTCCTCTAACCTGGGAATCCGTGGTAATCTTATGTATGGTCCTCATGCTTTGAATCTTCCTTGACCACTTAGCGGGTCTTTTGGGTTGAGGTTGGGTATGAGCTACTTGGTATGGAGGTTTGTGAGATCCAAGATGGAATCCAACTCCTCGCTTTTGTAAAGGGATAATGCATCTCCTTTGTATTCTATAATAATTGATTCCAAGAAATCCTTATGCATAGTAGTGTGACAATTTGGAAAAGGAGTTTCCAAAGATGAGATCACACAAGGAAATCGAGCATTGATAATAGAAACATAGCATGAAGGCTATTAGGGAGCCGATAAATATCTTGCCCTAGGCATCTTTCGGGAGATAGGAGACAAAAGGACCACATTTGCATGGTAAGCGCAGAGCTATGATAGTTCTCCAAAAATGTTAATTTTGGCCAATTAGTTGGGCTCCATGGGCTTGAAGTTAGACATCGACCATGGAGATTGGGTACTCTTCAATTAATGAGATTAATTGAGTCGTGTCGATTAGTTTAAAAGTGTTTTAAACTAAAATGAATATTTGATATTCAAAAGCCACAAGGAGTTGTAAGCCCATGTCCGATGAATGATAGAACCTATTGGGTGACACACAAAAACCAATTAGCTTCTTATTTGATAAAGAAAAGATTTTTTAGCTTCTTATTTGATGAAGAAAAGATTTTCTAAGTGTTAGAAAATATCTCTTAGTAGACCCATTTTAAGGTGGAAGAAAAGATTTTCTAAGTGTTAGAAAATATCTCCTAGTAAACCCATTTTAAGGTGCCAATTTTGAAGGTCAATTATGGCATGATTAATTTAAGTGTTAAATTAATCCAATAATTCAAGGAGTTAAATTAGACCAATAATTAAGGAGTTAATTATTTGGTACCAATATGACGATCAATTGGTCAAGATTAGCTTGAAGAGTTAAGTTAACAAAATTCAAACATAAGAGTCGAGCTTGTTTGACTTAAGAGTTAAGTCAAACGCTAATTAATTAAATTAAAGTGTTTAATTTAATTAATGGGAAAGAACACATTTTGGAGGGAAAATTCAAATGAAATGCTCATATGAATTAGCATTTTAATTAACTTGAAATTAGATTTCAAATTTGATTAAAATACAAGTGAAATTCAAATTAGATTTGAATTTGCATTTGCCAAGTTAGAAAAATGCAAACTTGGCCGCCCCTTCTCCTCATGGGAGGTGTGATGCCACGTTGGCATCACATCTTTTGGCCTCTACATATAGTTTTAGAGAGAGAGAGGGCTGGTCATTATGTCAAAAAGGGGTGAAGAATTAGATTCTCCACCATTCCCTCCAAAATCCTTGCAAGCATTGCATTCATGTGTTGAAAGCTTTGATCTCTTCTTCTTCTTCCCTACCAAAAATTGGCCTCCACCATAGCTTATCTCTAGCCTTATTCCAGCTTGTAGGCTAGAGATTTTGGAAGATCTATTTGGCATGTGGATCACATCAATAGAGGCAAACTAGGTTGTTTGCTACGGTTTGGAGATCCACTTGCACAGAGTCCAATTTGGCGATTTTTTCCAGGGCGATCCAAGAATATTTTCGATTTGAATTTTTTATTGAGAGTTCCCCAAGGTGTTGAGCAGCTCCAAAAAAAATTTTGTGATTTTTGGAGGTGATTTGATGATGGTAAAAATTGATCCTCTCCTACTGTGCATTTTCTAGCACTGACATGCACCCATATCACATATAGTTTGCTCATGGAATGGAGCAACATCCAACCCTTGGATTTATGCATCATTAGTGAAAGTCTATTTGAATATTTTATGCCCTATCTCTCAAGATTTTATGACTTGGGACGTTTAAGATCACGATCGTGTAAGATTTTTCCATGATCATCACTAAGTAAACTGACCAAGTCTCGTAGTCTTATGTGATCTAAGGGTTCAACCATATGCTAGTGAAGTAATATGACTATAAGATGAAGATGGCCATATAAGAATAATATCATTCAATCAAGATTGTATCACATATGTTTACATGCCAATCTAATTGCCTTGTTGGGCACTGTTCCAACAATACAGTCTTTCTGTCTCCTATCTCCCAAAGGAGGCCTAGGGCAAGATATTTGTCGGCTCCCTAATAGCCTTGATACTATGTCTCTATTCCCAATGTTCGATTCCTTTGTGTGACCTTATCTTTGAAAAACTCCTTTTCCAAATTATCACACCACCTTGTACAAGGATTTCTTGGGAATCGTTCATTACAGAATATATAGGAGATCACTCGCCCTTCACAAAAGTGAGGGGTCGGATTCGATCTTGGATCTCACAAACCTCCATGCCAAGTAGCTCATACCCAACCTCAACCCTAAAGACCCACTAAGTGGTCAAGGAAGAGTCAAAGCATGAGGACCAGACATAAGGTTACCATGAATCATTAGGTCAAAGGTGAAAGCTAGTAAGACACTAGAATCCAATTATAAAAACTTTAAAAGCTTAATAAACTAGTGCTTACATGATAACTAGGATCAAATATGCCTAAGATTCAGATAGAGTGTTACCTTAAAATGCAAAATCCAAGGAGAATGAGGTGAAACTTTCACTAATCTAGAAACTACCAGAAAATGCGCCGCAGGAGTGGAGCAATTTTTACCACCTTCAAATCACCTCCAAAAATAAAAAAAAATTATTAGATCAGATAAACACCCTATGGAACTCTCAATAAAAAATTTAGATAGAAAAGCTTTTTGGATCTCCCTAGTGAAAATTGCCAAATCGGATTATGTGCAAATGAATCTCCAAATGGTAGCAAACAAACTAATTTGCCTCTGCTGATATGATCCACACACCAAATAGATCTTCCCAAACATCTGGCCTATAAGCTAGAATAAGGCCAGAGATATGCTATGTTGGAAGTCGAGTTTAGGTATGGAACAAGAAGAAGAGAGCAAAACTTTCAACACATGAATGTAATGCTTGCAAGGATTTTGGAGAGAATGGTGGATAATCTAATTGTTCGCACCTTTGCCATAATGACCAGCCCTTTCTCTCTATATCTATATATAGAGGCTGGAAAGTGTGATTCCAAGGTGTCATCACACCTCCCATGAGGAGAAGGGATGGCCAACTTGCATTTGCCAAGGTGGCAAATGCAAATTCAAATTTAATTTGAATTTCACTTACATTTTTACTTAAATTTGAAATCTAATTTTAAGTTAATTAAAATGCTAATCCAAATGAACATTTCATTTGAATTTTCCCTCTAAAATGTGATCTTCCCATTAATTGAATTAAACACTTTAATTTAATTAATTAACCTTTGACTTAATTCTTAAGTCAAATAAGCTCAACTCTTAAGCTTGAATTTTGTTAACTTAATAACTCTTTAAGTTAACTTGACCAAATGATGGTCATATGGGCACCAAATAATTAACTCCTTAATTATAATCTAATTTAACTCCTTAAATTAATTGATTAATTTAACACTTAAATTAATCAAGCAAAAATTGACCTTCAAAATTGGCACCTCAAAATTTATCCACTAGGAGATAATTTTCTAACATTTAGAAAATCTTTTCTACGTCAAATAGGAAGCTATTTGGCTTTTGTGCGTGACCTAATAGGTTCTACCATTCATTGGACATAGGCTTACAACTCCTTTTGACTTTTGAATATTATCTATTCATTTTAGTTTAAAATACTTTTAAACTAATCGACTCAATTCAATTAATCTCATTAATTGAAGAGTATCCAATCTCCATGGTCGATGTCTAACATTAAGCCCATGGAGCCCAACTAATTGGCCAAAATGAATATTTTGGAGAATCATTATAGCTTTACGCTTACTATGCAAATACAGTCCTTCTGTCTCCTATCTCCCGAAAGAGGCATAGGGTAAGACATTTATCGACTCCCTAATAGCCTCGATACTATGTCTCTATTCCCAATGTACAATTCCCTTGTACGAACTCATCTTTGAAAAACTCATTTTCCAAATTGTCACACCACCTTGCGTAAGGATTTCTTGGAATCGATCATTATATAATACATAGGAGATGCACTCGCCCTTCACAAAAGCGAGGAATTAGATTCAATCTTGGATCTCACAACCCTTCATGCCAAGTAGCTCATACTCAACCTCAACCCGAAAGACCCGCTAGGTGGTCAAGGAAGAGTCAAAGCATAAGGATCAGACACAAGGTTACCATGGATCTTCAGGTCAGATGACTAATAATATGCACTAGCGCAAGTTGGAGAACTTGCCACTGCAGCTATCTAGTGGATTCTTCAGTGGGCCTTCAGTACCTTGTTCGCTAACAAGCACCTACTAACATGCACCCATATCTCATACGGTTGTTCATGGAATGGAGAAATATCCAACTCTTAGATTTATGCATCGTTAGTGCAAGTCTATCCGGATCTTAGATGACCTGTCTCATAAGATTTTATGACTTGGAAGATTTAAGATCACGACCGTGTGAGACTTATTCCATGGTCATCGAACCAAGTCCCATAGTCAATAGTGATCTAAGGGCTTCATTCAAATACAAGTGAAGTAATAAAGAGCATAAGATGAAGATAGCCATATAAAGAATATCATTCAATCAAGATTGTTTTACAAGGAAATAGCTCTTACAAGGCCAATCTAATTGGCTTGCGGGCACTATTCCAAAAAAAGGACTAATAATATGCACTAGCGTAAGCTAGAGAACTTGCAACTACTGACTTGCTACTATGGTTATCTAGTGGATTCTTCGATAGGTCTTCAGTGCACCCACTAACATATATCTATATCTTATGTGGTTGCTCATGGAATGGAGCAATATCCAACACTTAGATTTATGTATTGTTAGTGCAAGTCTATTCGGATCTTAGATGCCTCATCTCGCAAGATCCTATAGCTTGGCAAATTTAAGATCACGATCGTGTAAGACTTGTTCCGTGGTCACCAAACTAAGTCCCGTAGTCATGAGTGATCTAAGAGCTTCGTCCAAATGCAAATAAAGAAATAAAGGGCATAAGATGAAAACGACCATATAATGAATATCTTTCAATCAAGATTATTTTTACTAGGAAATAACTTTACAAGGCCAATATTATTGGCCTACCGAGCACTATTCCAACAATCTCCAACTTGCACTAAAGCCAATGCCCCATGGCCTTGAGACCCATTTTCTCAAGATGTCCTTCCAAGTCTTTCTGCGTCGGGGGTTTTGTTAGTGGATCTGTTATATTCTCTTTTGAGGCAACTCTCTCCACTCGGATGTCGCCTCTATCAATGATCTCTTGGATAAAATGATATAGTCTGAAAATGTGCTTAGATTTCTATTAAGATCTTGGCTCTTTGGCTTGCGCCACTGCCCTGTTGTTGTCATAATAGACAACCGCTGGCTTAGCAATTCTAGGCACTACATTCAAATGAAGTTTTTCATCCAAACACCTTCCTTTCCAGCTTTCGATGCCGCAATATATTCTGCTTCTATGGTAGAATTGGCCATGGTATCTTGTTTGGAACTCATCTAACTCACCATGCCGCCATTGAGGCAAAAATAAATCTAAATGTGGATTTTAGGTCATCTATATCGGATTGGAAACTTGAATTCAAAAACCCATTTAATTTTAATTCTTCATTGCCGTATACCAAAAATAAGTCCTTAGTCCTTCTCATGTACTTAAGGATTATTTTAACGGCTGTCTAGTGACTCTTACCGAGATTGGATTGGAACCTACTCATAACACTTACCAAGTGTGCTACATTCGGTCTTGTACATTGAACTGCATACATTATGCTACCAATAGCGGAGGCATAAGCTATGTAGGACATTCTATGTCTCTCTTTTTCAGTCTTCGGGGCCATAGACTTGGAAAGATGACTGCCATGTCCTATGGGAATGAATCCCTTCTTAGATTCTTCCATACT
Organism: Jacaranda mimosifolia; assembly: GCA_018894105.1. Classification (NCBI taxonomy): domain Eukaryota; kingdom Viridiplantae; phylum Streptophyta; class Magnoliopsida; order Lamiales; family Bignoniaceae; genus Jacaranda; species Jacaranda mimosifolia. The sequence continues at coordinate 23,487,886 of CM032121.1, forward strand.
AAACTTTTTTAGTATTTTATCAATGTACGGGGTTTGGGTAGCCCCAACATCCTCTTAGATCTATCTATATAAATACGTGTTCCTAATACGTAGAATGCCTCTCTCAAATTCTTTATAGAGAATTGTATAGATAACCATGCTTTAGTACACTCTAACATTCCTACCTCATTCCCAATGAGAAGAATGTCATCTACATAAAGTACAATAAAGTGCATCGAACTCCCACTAGCCTTCTTATACACACATGGTTCATACACATTTTCGACAAAGCCAAACAATTTGACTATTTTGTCAAAACATATGTTCCAACTTTGGGATGCTTGTTGGAGTCCATAAATGGATCTTTATGGATATCCTTTTGTTCACTCCTGTCGGATGTAAAACCTTGTGGTTGCTCCATATAAATTTCTTCTTCAATGTCTCCATTGAGGATAACAGTTTTCACATCCATTTGCCATATCTTATAGTTATAATATGCAGCTATGTCAAATAGAATCCGAATGGACTTAGGCATAGCAATCGATGAAAGAGTTTCCTTAAACTCAATACCGATTCATTGAGTGTAACCTCTTGCCACTTATCGCGCCTTAAAAGTCACCACTTCTCCATCTACTCTAAGCTTTCGCTTATAGATCCACTTGCAACCAATGAGAACTATTCTTTTTGGTGGATCTACCAAAGTCGATACTTTGTTTGAGTACATGGAGTCCAATTTGGATATCATGGCTTCAAGCCAATATCCTAAACCTATGTCCGACATAGCTTCCTCATAGGTCTTTAGATCAGTATCTGATTGGCCCATCTCATGAAGAAATTTGAACCTTTCGGGTTGCTTCTTGATTCGGTCCGACTTTCTTTGAGGTTGTGTGTGAGGCTTATGTTGCTCATTTGTTTCCGCCGCTTGTGGGATATCTTGATCGTCTTGAACTTCATCAAGTTCAACGACAAGGCCTTTTCTATCTAATAAAAATTTCCTTTCTAAAAAGGTGGTGTTCCTCGAAACAAACACCTTTTGTTCCGAGGTATCATAGAAGTAGTAATTCATAAACTCTCTGGGGTATCCCACAAACTTGCACAAGGTGGATCTACTATCCAACTTATCTCCTACTGTCTGTCTCACATAAGTGGGAGATCCCCAAACCTTAAGATATTAGTAAGAGGGTGCCTTGTCATGCCATATCTCATATGGTGCTTTGGGCACAGACTTTGAAGGTACTATATTTAGTAGCTTCACTACTGTGTCTAAGGTGTGTCCCTAAAAGGATATGGGCATATTGGAAAAGCTCATCATGGAATGTACCATGTCTAACAAGGTACGGTTTCTTCTTTCGGCTACTCCACTATGTGGGGGTGTGCTGGGTGGAGTCCATTGAGAGAGAATCCCATTTTTCTTTAGATAATTCAAGAATTCGGTGCTCAAGTATTCTCCCCCTTGATCCGATCAAAGAGCTTTAATACTTAGCCCCAATCGCTTTTCCACTTCATTCTTATACTCTTTAAATGATCTTTGAGCTTTTCAAAGTCTTTGAACTTGTTCTTCATAAGATACACATGTCCGAGCCGATTATAATCATCGTTAAAGGTAATGAAGTAGGAATAGCCTCCTATCATACTAACTCTTAGTGGTCCATAAATATCTATATGGATCAAATCCAAAAGACTTGTGGAGTGCTCTGTTTGTCCTATAAAATAAGCATTGGTCATTTTTCCCTTTAAACAAGATTCACAAGTAGGAAGATCTTCAATGCTACTAACATTTAGTGCCTTAAGAGCTTCTAACTTTTTCATCCTATTTTTAGAAATATGTCTAAGTCTTGCATGATATGGTATCTTCTTGGTTATCTAATTTTCTTTTACTTGATTGAATGTGCATTAGTAAAGGTTGAGAATCAAGTATGTACAATCTGTTCATTAATGTACCTTGTGCAATTAAATAACCATTCTTTAATGCTTTCAACACCCCATTCGATATAGAAAAATGAAATCCTTCATTATCAAGAATGGGAATTGAAATAATGTTCTTAACAAGATAGGGTACATAATAAACCGGATCAAGTACAATGCAAGCATTCCCCAAGTCTACCTTGATAACGCCTTAGAAAGTGGCCGTAACTTTTACTCCATTTCCTAAGTAAAGGATCATATCCCCTTCACGAAGACTCTTTCTTCTTTCCATCCCTTGTAACGAATTACAAAGGTGAAAACTGCATGTAGTATCAAATACCCATGTGGAAGAATTAGTCGTCATGTGCACTTCAATAAAGTATAGACCCTTCTCAAGGGTTGTAAGATGAGCTTTTCAATTTCTCTTCCAATGCCTTTTTTGCCACAACGGAAACAATTAGTTTCATTTTTAACCTTTTTCTTAACCCTCCCGGAACTCTTCTCGAGTTGTTTCCCTTTCGAGGAATAACTCTTCTTCCTCTTACCTCCCTTTCTAGGACCCCTAGGGCCCTTCGACTTGGAGAGGATACAAGCATAAGGGGCTTCTCCTTTTTCATAGTCACCTCCGCGGTCACAAGCATTTGACCAACTTGTTAATCATAACGTCTTGCTTAGGCATATTGAAGTTCATGACGAATTGGTCATATAACGGTAGTAATGACTATAGGATCAAATCCATGTAAAGGTTGTTGTCTATGACCATATCTAACTGTCCAAGTTTCTCGATGAGTCCTATCATCTTGAGACCGTGATCATGGACATTGGACCCTTCACTCATCCTTGTCCTAAAGAGCTCTTTTGACAAAGCAAACCTTTCATGTCTATTTTGTACACCATACAACTCTTGCAAGTGTACATAGATCTCTCGAGCATGTTTCATGTGCTCATGAATCCTTTGGAGCTTGTTGGACACAGAGGCCATCATGACACATCTAACTTGTAGATCATCATCTAAAAATTTTGTGAACATTTCACGTTGTTAGTCAGTGGCGTCATCACCAAGCATGTCCATGGGACTTTGATCAAGGACATAAGTCCGCTTTTTAGAGTCAATAATTATTTTAAGTTTCTCAACCAATCTTGGAAGCTTAGGCTTGGTAAGTTTATTGGTTTCCAAAATTGATGCGAGTGGATTCTTAGCCATTTTGTTTGAAGACTTTGAAAATCTACAAAAGGCGAAGAAAGAGTATAAGCATATGAATGAATTTGATATTAAAAACATGTTCACGGTTTTTTAAGCATGTTTTCCTCTCAATATTTTATCAAATTCTTCACCCCTAGAAGAATTCAGGAAATCATATTTCCTAGTGAGAATCAAAATTCCAAGGACTTGCAAGTAGACCCACGACTCATGAGACATCCATAAACAATCGAAAGGTAAGCAACTTTTTCTAATTGCATCTCATGTAACTCTTGATATATTTTGCCTCACTTTTTATGTGGACCCACGAGTCATGAGACATCCACACTAATATGTGCTAAGTCGGACCAACCAATCAAGTTTTGATTCAAGACAGGCACCACGACATCCCATGACTCGTGTGATAACGCATGGGCATTTTCATATCAAAAGTGCATCATATGCTAAGTATATGATCACAGCTTTCCATTATAAGTGTGACCTACGACTTGTGAGACATCACACAAACAATGGTACTATCTTTATGCGACATACTATTGGTAGAAGGCTTGGATTAATTAAAATATTTTTAATTTATATCCTTTTCGACTTAATATTTGAAAAGCACTTAGACATTCTACGTGGAAGATTTTTGTTTTCAAAGATCTCATCATTTTATCTTCTTGTTTAAGTTTTCTATATCCTAACCATGTATCTCATACATCAATAGAATATGGAAAGCATAAGTAAATGCACCTAGCATGCTCCTAAGGTGGGATAACCATGAACCTAACCAAGTGGTGCACTTAGAGCCATAGGTGCACCACCTAGTTGATTTTTAGGTGGGTTGATTAAATCAAGCTATTACATGAGTGTGTCCCATACATTCATGGGTCTTCAAAAGTCTCCATGCCTCCAGGGCCTCCTTTGCTCCATGTAACTTTTACATGAGAAAAAAATCCCCACTCCTAGTGCTTCTACTTTCATAACATTTACAAGGTAGAAATAAAGAGGCATGCAAGCCTCAATTTAATACAACCTATTTCAACAACTTGAAATAAATAAAATCAATGTCAAAGGCTCACGATCATTCCGATTCATTTATCATTCATTCAACAATTAAATGAACAATAAACAAATATAGAATTAACAATTAATTCCATCAATAAAATGCTAATCAAATTAACAAATAATTGGTCATGCATAACACTTATGCAATATATGGAGATTAACTTTAACAAGATTTAAAGAGCATGAAAAAAATGTCAAACATAATATTGCACAACACTTGTGCATCCATATAACACTTGATTTAACATCATTTCTAGCTACTAGAGGAGCCAAAAATCAGCTCAAAACCTACCCAACCGTTGATTGGGCAATGCTGGCAATGGCTCTCGGCCATTGGCCAACAGCCCCTGTTTAGGGGTAAAAGCTAGTCAAGCTGATTTTTAGCTCAACTTTTGTGCACCAAAAATTCTAGAACTCTTTCTAAACATTAAATCACATATTATGGACCAATTTCCAGATTTAAAACACATTTTAAAACTGGAAATTTAAGTGCTCAATCAAGCTTCAAAAAAATAGTTTAAATAAGAATCACATTCTCCAAAAATCTCCAACAAAAGTCCAATCAAATTGGATCCAAAAGTGACCAAACCATATGAATGTCAGATTTAACATGCTATATCAACAGATAACATCAATTAATGCTAAATCAATTTTTAACATTAAAAGTTATGAATTAAAACATACTATTCATATGAATCAACATTTAATACACATATTATCATGCTTTCAATTTATTAATCAAGGAGACAAACATAACATCATCCAAACACTCCAATACATCATATGAATCAAGAATTTGGTGATTTTAATCAATCCATCACATGAATCAATCATTAAAAAATCCAAATCTAAGCATGATTTAGGCCCTGATACCACTTAAAGGTTACTAAGCCACTAGGATCCAATTATCAAACTTCAAAAGCTCAAAAATAACTAGTGCTTACAGCCTATCAAGGATCTAATCATTCTAGGATTTAGATTTAGAAGGAGAATTACCTCAAAAAGAAAATTTCCAAGGCTGTGATGGTGAATACTTCACCAATCCAGAATCTGGTAGGCTTTGGCACATCAGATGAACAATGACTTTCGCCTCGGTTAAAATGTTCCAAAAATCACAAAAAAAATTCTAGAACCTCTCAACTCCTTGAAGAAAGTTCTTTCTAAAATTCAAAGCAAAACTCATTCTAGATTGCTTGGGAAAAAAATCAAAAAGACTGCGCTATTCGATTTGATCTCCAAAGCTTAGCAAATCAAATGCTTTACCTCTATTGATATGATCCACACACCAATCAATCCTCCAAATTCCACTCACTTTTAGCTGGAGAAAGCAAGTAGAATTACATTAGTGAAGGCTGAATTTTGAGGTATGAGAAGAAAAACTAAGCACAGGTTCAACAAATGATGCAATGCTTCAAATGAGGTTTTGGAGGGAAATGCAAAGAATCTAATTCTTCACACCAATTGTGATATGGCCGATTCCTCTTTCATCTATATCTATATATAGATGTTGGATGGTGTGATACCAAGGTGGCATCACACCTTTCGTAAGGGGGGCGGGGCAGCCAAGTGGGGTTGCCGAGGTAGCAAATTTGAATTCAAATCTCATTTGAATTTCATGTGCAATTTAATTGCATTTGAAATCTAATTTCAAGCTAATTAAGAGGCTAATTCAAATGAACGTTTCATTTAAATTTTCTCTTTGACTTAATATTTAAGTCAATTAAGCTTAACTCTTAAGCTCAATTTGTCAATTTAACTCCTTAAATTAATTTGACCAATTAATGGTCACTTGGTACCAAATAATTAACTCCTTAATTATTAGTCTAATTTAACTCTTCAAATTAGTTGATTAATTTAACACTTAAGTTAATCAAGTCAAAAATTGACCATCAAATTGGCACTTCAAAATCGGTCAACTCAGAGTGATTTTCTAACTCTTAGAAAATTGTTCCAGTAACTAGGAGGCTAACCCAATAGGGTTCTACCATTCATTGGACCTGGGCTCACAACTCCTTGTGACTTTTGAATATCATATATTCATTTTAGCTTAAAACAACTTTTAAACTAATCGACTCAATTTAATTAATCTTATTAATTGAAGAGTATCCAATCTCCATGGTCGATGTCCAACCTCAAGCCCATGAAGCCCAACTAATTGGTCGAAATGAATGCTTTTGGAAAACCATAGTAGTTCTATATGTACCATACAAATACGGTCATTTCGTCTCCTATCTCTCGAAAGAGCAATAGGGTAAGATATTCGTTGTCTCCCTAATAGCCTCGATACTATGTTCTATTCCCAATGTTCGATTCCCTTCTGTGACCTCATATTTTTGAAAACGCTTTTTCCAAATTGTCACACCACCTTGCGCAAGGATTTCTTGGAATCGATTATTATAGAATACATAGGATATGCACTCGCCCTTCACAAATGCGAGGAGTCAGATTCCATCTTGGATCTCAGAAACCTCCATGCCAAGTAGCTCGTACCCAACCTCAACCCAAAAGACCCGCTAAGTGGTCAATGAAGAGTCAAAGCATGAGGACCAGACACAAGGTTACCATGGATCCTCAGGTCAAAGGACTAATAATATGCACTAGCATAAGCTGGAGAACTTGCCACTATGGCTATTTAGTGGATTCTCTGGTAGCTTCAGTACCTTGTTCTCTAACAAGCACCTACTAACATGCATCCATATCTTATACAGTTGCTCATGGAATGGAGTAATATCCAACTCTTGGATTTATACATAGTTAGTGCAAGTCTATCAGGTTCTTAGATGCCCCGTCTCGTAAGATCCTATAACTTGGAAGATTTAAGATCACAACCGTGTAAGACTTATTTCATGGTCACCAAACCAAGTCCCGTAGTCATGAGTGATTTAAGGGCTTCATCCAAATGCAAGTGAAGAAATAAAGAACATAAGATAAAAATGGCCATATAATGAATATCTTTCAATCAAGATTGTTTTTACAAGGAAATAGCTTTACAAGGCTAATCTTATTAACTTGTTGGGCACTATTCCATCACCTTCCTCATAGGTCTTCGGATCGCTATCCAATTGGTCCGTCCCATGAAGGAATCTGAACCTTTCAGGTTGCTTTTTGATTCGGTCCGACCTTTTTAGAGGTTGTGTGTAAGGCTCTTGATGTTCACTTATTTCAACCGCTTGTGGGATTTGATGATCATCTTGAACTTTATCAATTTCAATAACAACGTTATTTCCATCTAATAGAAACTCTTTTTCCAAAAAGTGAGCGTTCCTCAAGACGAACACCTTTTGTTTCGAGGGATAATAAAAGTAATAACCCAAAGACTCTTTTGGCTATCATACGAACTTGCACAAGGCGGATCTACTATCCAAATTATCTTCCATTAGTCATCTCACATAAGCAGGAGACCCTCAAACTTTTAAATAAGAGTAAGAGAGTAATTTTCCATACCATATCTCATGTGGTATCTTTGGCACCGACTTTGCGGGCACTACCTTTTGGTAGCCTTGCCACCATTTCTAAAGTGTATCTCCAAAAGGATAGAGGCACATCGGAGAAGCTTATCTGGAATGTGACATGTCCAACAAGGTACGATTTTTCCTCTCAGCTACTCCATTGTGTTGGGGTGTGCTGGGTAGAGTCCATTGAGAGAGAATCTCATTCTCCTTTAGATAAACTAAGAATTCGGTACTTAAGTATTCTCTCCCTCGATTCGATCAAAGAGCTTTAATACGTAGTCCCTTTTGCTTTTCCACTTCATTCCTATACTCTTGGAACTTTTCAAAAGCTTCGGATTTGTACTTCATAAGATATATGTGTACAAATTGAGTACGATCATCGGTGAATATGATGAAGTAAGAATAGTCTCATCTCGGACTAACTCTTAGTGGGCCACAAATATTCATATGGATCAAATCCAAAGGACTTGTGGTATGCTCTATTTGTCCTACAAAAGAAGCTTGGCCATTTTTCCTTTCAAATAAGACTCACAAGTAGGAAGGTCCTTAATGCTACTAACATTTAGTGCTTTGAGAGCTTTTAACTTGTTTATCCTATTTTTAGAAATATGTCCAAGTCTTGTATGGCACAAGATGACATCTTCTTGGTTATCTAATTTTCTTTTACTTGATTGAACGTGCATTAGTGAAGGTTAAGAATCAAGTATGTACAATCCATTGTTTAATATACCTTGCGCAATTAAAGAACCATTATTTAATGCTTTCAACATCCCATTCGATATAGAAAAAACATATCCTTCATTATCTAAAATAGGAATAGAAATAATGTTCTTAACAAGAGAAGATACATAATAACTTGGATTAAGTACAATGCAAACATTTTCCAAGTCTAACTTGATTACACCTCTGACCGTGGCCGCAATTCTTGCACTATTTCCAAGGTGGAGGATTATGTCCCCTTAATTGAGAATCCTTTTTTCCATCCCTTGTAATGAATTACAAATGTGAGAACCACATGCGGTATCAAATACCCATGAGGAATAATTTATTGTCAAATGCACTTCAATAAAGTATTTACCCTTCTCAAGAGTTACAAGGTAAGCCTTGCAATTTTTTTTCCAATGCCCTTTTTCGCCACAATGGAAACAACTTGCATCGATTTTAGCCTTTTTCTTTCTCTTAATGCCCTCCGAACTCTTCAAGGATTGCTTCCCTTTGGAGGAAGAACTCTTATTCCTTTTACCTCCCTTTCTAGGATCCCTAGAGCCCTTAGAATTGGAAAAGGATGCAAGCATAAGAGGCTTGTCCTTTTTCATTATCACCTCAGCAGTCACTAGCATGTTCACCAATTCATTAATCATCACTTCTTGCTTGGACATATTGAAGTTCATAACGAATTAGTCGAACGAGTTTGGCAACAAATGTAAGAGAAGTCATTGTCCATTATACCATCTAATTGTCTAAGCTTCTCGATGAGTCTAATCATCTTGAGCCCATGATCAAGGACACTTGAACCCTCTACCATTCTAGACCTAAAGAGCTCCCTAGATAAAGTGAACCTTTCGTGTCTAGTTTGAACACCATACAACTCTTGTAGTTGTGTGTAGATCTCACTAGCATGCTTCATATATTTATATGTCGTTTGGGGCTCATTGATCATAAAAGCTATCATGAGATACCTTTTTTGTAGATCATCGTCCACAAACTTCGTGAACAATTCACAGGCCAAATTGGTCGCGTCATTGCCAATAGTCTCCAGTAGACTTTAATCAAGAACATAAGTCCTTTTTTCGTAATCAAAAATTATTTTGAGGATTCTCAACCAATAGCGAAAGTTTGGCCCAATTAGTTTATTGGTTTCCAAAATTACATTGAGTAGATTCTTAGCCATTTTAAGTTTGAAGATTTCAAAAATCTACAAAAAAGCAATAAAAGAGAATATAAGCATATGATAGAATTTTGATATTTGAAAACATGTTTATGATCTTTCAAGCATATTTTTCTCCTACTATTTTATCAAATCCTTTACCCCGTAGAAAAATTTAGTAAATTGTATTTCCTAGTGAGAATCAAGACCCTAAGGACCTGTAAGCGGACCCCCATGACCTGTGCTATCCACAAACAATCGAAAGGTAAGCAACTTTTGCTAATTCCATCTCATGCAACTTTTGATATATTTTACCTCATTTTTCATGTAGACCCACATAACCATGCGCCATCTACATTACTAGATATTAAGTTAGACCTACCAATCAAACTTTGATTCGAGACCACTCCACGACATCCCCTATGACCAAGTGCCAATGCATGGGAAGCCTCAAATCAAAGGTGTATCATATGCTAAGTATATGATCACAGCTTTCCACCTAAGTATGACCCCTATGACAAAGTGCCATCACACAAAGATGGTAGCATCGTCATGACATATATATTCGTAGAAGGCATGGATTAATTAAAACTCCTTTAATTTATTTCCATTTTGACTTAATATTTTGGAAGCACTTAGACTTTCTAAGTGGAGGGATTTTCTTGCTTGCCAAGATCTCACTAATTTTATCTTCTTATTTAGGTTTTCTATATTCTAACCATGCATTTCATATATCAATAGGATATGAAAAACATAAATAAGTAAATGTGCCTAGTATGCTGCTAGGGTTGGATGACCATGAGCCTTAATAAAGTGGTGTACTTAGAGCCATAGAAGCACCACCTAGTTGATTTTAAGTGGGCTGATTAAATCTAGCAATTACATGATTATATCCCCATGCATTCATAGTTTTCATGCCTTCAATGGTCTTCCTTACTCCTTGCAACATTTACAAGAGAAAGAAATCTTCACTCTTAGTGACTTGACTCTCATAACATTTACAAGATAGAAATTAAGAGGCATGCAAGCCCATATTTAATACAACCCTTTTCAACAACTTGAAACAAACAAAATTAATATTAAAGGCTCATGATCATCCCCATTCATTCATCATCCATTCAACACTTAAATGAACAATAAATAAATCAAGAATTGACATTCAATTCCAATAATTAAATGCTTATCTCATAAACAATTAATTGGTCAAGCAAAAATAAACATAACATTTATGCGTCTTATTTTTGCACAAAATTGGAGACTAACTTGAACAAATTTCTAAAAGCAATGAAAAATGTCAAACATAATTTTGAGAACTTGCACAATACTTGTGCATCTATTATGTGTAAATTAAATCATATTTGGTTACTAAATGAACACAAAAATACACCAAAAACCCACCAAAACTGAAATTGCCTGCTACCAAGCCAGTCTGGGTGCATAGTCATGTGGCAGGCACACCCCTAGTGTGCCCACTACCTGACCGGCACCCAATCAAGGCTAGCAGTAGCCTTGTTTCAAGGTTTTAATGAAGTCATGTCATTTTTTGTTCAACGTTTGTGCACCCAAAAATTTAGGACACTTCCTAAACATCAAATCACAGATTGTAGATGAAATTCTAGATTTGAAACACCTTTCAAAGATGGAATCTCAAGTACTCAAACATGCTTCAAACTTCAAAAGTTCAAGTAAGAATCACATTCTTCAAAAATCTCCAATAAACTCCAATCAAATTGGATCAAAAAATGACCAAAACTCTTTAAGGCCATTAAAAGCACGTAATATCAATATATAACATCAACCAATGCTAAATCAAAATTCAACATTAGCAACTATGAATTAAGATATACTAATCATATGAATTAACACTTACAAAACATATTAGCATGCTTTCCATTCATCAAATAAAGGTGCCACACAAAACATCATCCAAACACTCCAATCCATAACTCGGATCAAGTACTAGAAGATTTAGATCAATCCATTGTTTGAATAGTTCTTCGCAAGCCAATTAGATTGGCGTTGAAACTACTCAACTTGTGATATAATCTTCGTTGAATGATATTCTTTAAATAGCCATCTTCATCTTATGCATTTATTCACTTCACTGGCATTTGGTTGATGCCCTTAGATCACACAAGACTATAGGACTTGGTCACGCACTTAGTGGTGATCATGCCCTTAGATCACACAAGACTATAGGACTTGGTCACGCACTTAGTGGTGATCATGATATAAGTTTTACACGGTTGTGATCTTAAAATATTCCAAGTTGTAGGATCTTATAAGACCAAGGGCATCTAAGATCTGGATAGACTTGCACTAACAATGCATTAATCCAAGGAGTTGAACATTACTACATTTCATGAGCAATACTATATGAGATATGGGTGCATGATAGTGTGTGCTTGTTAGAGAAAAAGGCATTGAAGACCCACCTAGAGAATCCACTAGATAGCCATAGTGGCAAGTCGGTAGTGGTAAGTTCTCCAGCTTACGCCAGTATATATAATTAGTCCTTTGATTTGAAGATCCATTGTAACCTTATATTTAGGTCCCATACTTTGACTATTCTCTAGCCACGTAGCGGGTCATTTGGGTGTAGATTGGGTATTAACTACTTAGACATAGAGGTTTATGAGGTCTAAGATAAGATCCAACTCCTCGTCATAGTGAAGGGTGACTACATCTCCTATGTATTTTATAATGATCTCAATTCTGTGAAATCCTTGCACAAGGAAGTATGACAATTTGAAAAATGAGTTTTCCAAAGATGAGGTCATAAAAGGAATCGAACATTGGGAATAGAGACATAGTATTGAGGCTATTTGGGAGCTCACAAATATCTTGCCCTGGGCCTCTTTTGGGAGATAGGAGACGGAAGTACTGTATTTGCATGGTACGTGAAGAGCTAAACTAGTTGGGCTCCATGGGCTTGACGCTGGACATACTATGAAAATTGCGTACTCTTCAATTAATGTAGATTAATTGAATTGAGTCGATTAGTTTAAAGGAGTTTAAACTAAAGTTAATATTTGATATTCCAAAGTCATAAAGAGTTGTGAGCCCATGTCCAATGAATGGTAGAACTTAATAGGTCACACACAAAAGCTAATTGCATATCCTAATCAATGAAGGGAATTTTCTAAGAGTTAGAAAAGTTCCTACATAATCGATTTGGAGGCTGACCAATTGACACAAATGTTGTGGTCATTTTGGCTTGATCAATTTAATTGTTAAATTGATATAGTTAATTTCAGGAGTTAAATTAAGATCAATAATTAAGGAGTTAATTATTTGGTGCCGCATGACTATCAATTAGTCAAGTTAACTCAAAGGGTTAAGTTAACAATTGCTAACTTAAAGTATTAAGCTAATTGACTTAAAGAGTTAAGTCAAGGTAATTAATTAAATTAAAGGAGTTTAATTTAATTAAATGGAGAATTAATTTTGGAGGAAAAATTTAAATAAAGAGTTCATTTGGTGTGGCATTTTAAGTAATATGAAATGAGATTTCAAATGAAATTATAACGCACACAAAATTCAAATTCAAATTGAATGCCAACTTGCAATGCCAAGTTGGCGGTCAACCCTTGAAGAAGGTATGATGCCACCTTGGCATCACACTATCTTCACTCTATATATAGATATAGAGGGAGAGAGGGCCGGACACTTGCATTTAGTGTGAAGCATTATATTTTTTCCACTTTTCCTTCCAATCTTCAAATGCTGCCTCATGTGTTGAAGCTTCATTTTATTTTCTTCTCCTACCTTCAAATCAAGCCTTCATAATTGTGTTTCTTCTATATATTCTCTAGTTAATATTATGGAGAATAGGCTATTGCATTGGTGTGTGGATCTTAACGTTAGAAGCAAGACAATTGGATTCTGGCCTTTTGGAGATCTAGTTTCTGGTAGCAACTTGGTGACAGTTTTAGGGGACCTTTAGGAGTTTTGATTAAGCTAATTTTTGGGTTGTTGATCCAGCAAAGTGTTGTAGAGTTTCAGTAAAATTTTCAACTAAAAAAAATCATTTGGTTAGGGAAATCTCTGCTACTCTGCTACGCCTCTAGAAGCTAGTTTTGAAGAGTCAAAATCTTTCTTCTAGTTTCCTTAGTTTTTGAGCAAAACAAGGCAATCCTCATACCAAATCTGAATCAATGGCATGTTTAGATCATTTTTATCATGTGTAGCCTAGTTAATTTGCATTTTTTTGATGATTTGATTACTGGATCCTATGGCTACATGTGACTTCAAGTGGTATCGGAGCCTAATTTATGCTATGATTTGGATTTTTGATTGATTGATTCATTTGATGAATTGATCAAAATCACCAAATACTTGATCCTTACTATGGATTGGAGTGTTTGGATGATGTTGTATGTGACTCTTTGCTTGATGAATTGAAATTATGCTGATATGTGTTTTTATGTGTTAATTCATATGTTGAGCATGTTTTAATTCATAGTTGCTAATGTTGAATGTTAATTTGGCATTAGCTTATGTTATGTGTTGATATAGCATGTGGTTAATGGCCTTAAGGTGTTTTGGACATTTTTGATCCAATATGATTGGAGTTTATTGGAGATTTTTTAAGAATAGGATTCTTGCTTAAACTTGTTTTTGAAAGCATGATTGAGCACTTGAAATTCCATTTTTAAAAGGTGTTTTGAATCTATAATTTTATCTATATTGTGAGATTTAACGTTTAAAATTTTTGATGCACAAAAGTTGAGCTTAAATCCATTTCATACAAGCAAAACCTCAAAACAGAAAAGCTACGGCCCATGGCCGGGCATTGGCCAAGCTGCGGGCGCTCCAGGGGCTTGCCTTCCACACGACCATGCACCAAAGTTGGGCAGTAGTAGGGCAGTTTTAGTTTTATGGATTTTAAGTGTCGATTTTTGGTTCTTTAAGTGACCAAAAGTGTTTTACATCACACATAATGGATGCACAAATGTTGCACTAGTTCTCAAAATTATGTTTGACATTTTTTATTGCTTTCAAAAACTTGTTAAAGTTAATCTTCAATTATGATGCATAAATGTTTTGCTTACTCTTGCTTGGCCAATTAATTGTTTATGAGATAAGCATTTAATCGTTGGAGTTGATTGTTAATTCTAGATTTATTTATTATTCATTTAATTGTTGAATAGATGATGAATGAATGGGGATGATCATGAGCTTCTAACATTGATTTTATTTGTTTCAAGTTGTTGAAAATGGTTGTATTAAATTAGGACATGCATGCCTCTTAATTTCTATCTTGTAATTGTTATGAGAGTAGAACTACTAAGAGTGAGGATTTCTTTCTTATGTATTATTATAAGGAGCAAAGAAGACCTTAGGAGGCATGAAGACCCTAGAAGACCCATGAATGTATGGGGATACACTTATGTAATAGCTAGATTTAATCAACCCACTTAAAATCAACTAGTTAGTGAACTTACGGCTCTAAGTGCACCACTTGGTTAGGCTCATTGTCATCCCACCTTAGGAGCATGCTAGGTGCATTTACTTATTTATGTTTTTCATATCCTATTGATGTATGTGATGCATGGATAAGGACATTGAAAACATAAATAAGAAGATAAAAATGATGAGATCTTTGCAAGCAAGAAAAATCTCCACTTAGAATATGTAAGTGCTCTAAATATTTAGTCAAAATACATATAAATTAAAAGGAGTTTTAATTCATCCATGATTTCTCCTAATAGTAATGTTATGACGATGCTACTAATTTTGTGTGATGGCACTCGATCATGGGGGTCACACTTAGGAGGAAAGCTGTGAGCATATACTTAGCATACCGTGCACCTTTGATTTGAAAATGCCCACGTATTGGCACTTCATCACAAAGGATGTTGTGATGCAATCTCAAGTCAAAGTTTAATTGATAGGTCTGACTTAACACATAGAAATGTCAATGGCACACGGTCACATAGGTCTAAGTGAAAAATAAGGCAAAATATATCAAGAGTTGCATAAAGATGCAATTAGCAAAGGTTGCTTACCCTTCAATTGGTTGTGGATGGTACTTGGTCATAGGGTCCGCTTCCAAGTCCTTGGGTTCTTAATTCTCACTATGAAATATGATTTCTCGAATTCTTCTAGAAGATGAAGGATTTGAGAAAATAGTGGGAGCAAAACACTCTATAAACAAGTTTTTTCAATATCAATATTCAATCATATGCATATACTCTTCTTTTTGCCTCATGTAGATTTTCAAAATCTTCAAAACAAAATAGCTAAGAATTCACTTCACACTATTTTGGAAACTAATATACTTACTGGGTCAAACTTCTGCGATTGGCTGAGAAATCTCAAAATTATTCTTGACTTCGAAAAATGGACCTATGTCCTTAATCAAAGTCTGTCAGACACATTGGGTGATGATGCCACAAATATGGAGCGTGAATTGTTCACTAAGTTTGTCGAGGATGATCTACAAGCAAGATGCCTCATGATGGCTTCCATGACCAATGAGCTCCAAAAGACTTATGAGCATATGAAGCATGCAAGTGAGATCCATACATACCCACAAGAGTTGTATGGTGTACAAACTAAACATGAAAAGTTCGCTTTATCTAGAGAGCTCTTTAGTTCAAGGATGATTGAGGGTTCAAGCATCCACAATCATCTTAAGCTTAAGATGATTAGACTCATCAAGAACTTGGAAAACTTAATGTTGTGATGGACAATGACCTCTATGTGAATTTAATCTTACAGTCATTACCCTTTTTGTTTGACCAATTTGTTGTGAACTTTAATATGTCCAAGTAAGATGTGACGATCAACAAATTGGTGAACAAGCTTGTGACCACCGAGGCAACGATGAAAAAGGAAAAACCTCTTATGCTTGTTTCCTCCTTAAAGTCGAAGGGCCTTAGAGGTCCTGAGAAGGAAGGTAAGAAGAAGAAAGGTTCTTCCTCCAAAGTGAAGTAACTAGGTTCGGGGGGAATAAAGAAGAACAAAGAAGATAAAACCGATGCGAATTGTTTTCATTGTGGTGAGAAGGGGCATTGGAGAAAAAATTGCAAAGCTTACCCTGCAACCCTTGAGAAGGGTATGTACTTTATTTAAGTACACTTGACGACTAATTATTCTTCATGGGTATTTGATGCCGCATGTGGTTTTCACCTATGCAATTCGTTACAGGGTATGAAAAGAAGAAAGAGTCTTTGTGAAGGGGATATATGTTGGAACAGTGCCTTGCAAGCCAATTAGATTGGCATTGTAAACTATTTTCACTTGTAATACAATCTTGATTAAATGATATTCTTTAAATGGCCATCTTCATCTTATGCTTATATTTACTTTACTAGCATTTGGTTGAAGCCCTTAGATCACACATAGACTACAGGACTTGGTCACACACTAAGTGGTGATCATAAAATAAGTCTTACACAATCGTGATCTTAAAACTTCCAAGTCATAGGATCTTATGAGACAAGGCATCTAAGATCCGGATAGACTTTCACTAAAAATGCATAAATCCAAGGAGTTAGATATTGCTCCATTTCATAAGTAATTCCATGTGAGATATGGATGCATGTTAGTGCAGCTTGTTATGAATAAGGCACTGAAGGTCCGCCCGGAGAATACACTTGATAGCTAAAATGGCAAGTGCTCCAACTTATGCTAGTGCATGTAATTAGTCCTTTGACCTGAGGATCCATGGTAATCTTATTTTTAGGTCTTCATGCTTTAACTCTTCCTTGGCCACATAGTAGGTCATTCAGGTGGACGTTTGGTATGAGCTACTTATATGTGAAGGTTTGTGAGATCTAAGATAGAATTCAACTCCTCGTCGTTGTGAAGTGCAAGTGAATCAAGGGAGTTGAGAAGATACTGTAATTTTCTTATAATATTTGGAGAAGTTTGGATCGAGCAAAAGTTGCATCCAATCCGCTTTGCCGCTATGTCATAGTTTCTGGATTGAAGAAGTGTTCTTCATCACTTCCTTGGATTTTTGCAAATCAAGGTAATTCTTTTTCTAAATATGAATCAATAGCATGGTTAAATCCTTGTTAGCATGTTTAGCCTAGTTAATTTCAGTTTATTTATGCCTTCAAGTGGTGTCGGAGCCTAATTCATGCTATGATTTGGATTTTTTGATTGATTGATTCATGTGATGAATTGGTCAAAATCACCAAATACTTGATCCCACTCATGGATTGAAATGTTTGGATGATGTTGTATGTGGTTCCTTGCTTGTTGAATTAATTTCATGCTAATACGTGTTTTAAGTGTCAATTCATATGTTGAGCATGTTTTAATTCATAGTTGCTAATGTTGAATGTTGATTTTATTGGAATAGTGCCCTACAAGCCAATTAGATTGGCCTTGTAAACTATTTCCTTGTAAAATAATCTTGATTGAATGATATTCATTATATGACCATCTTCATCTTATGCTTATTATTTGTTTCACTGGCATTTGGATGAAACCTTTAGATCACATTAGACTACAGGACTAGATCACGCATTGGATGGTGATCATGAAAGTCTTACACAGTTATGATCTTAAATCTTCCAAGTCATAGGATCTTACAAAATAGGGCATCTAAGTTCTAGATAAACTTGTACTAACTATGCATAAATCCAAAAGTTGGATGTTGCTCCATTCCATGAGCAATCCCATATGAGATATGGATGCGTGTTAGTGGGTGCTTGTTAGAGAACAAGGCACTGAAGACCCGCCTAGAGAATCTACTAGATAGCTGAAGTGGCAAGTCAATAATGCCAAGTTCTCCAGCTTACGCTAGTGCATATTATTAGTTCTTTGACTTGAGGATCCATGGTAAACTTATGCTTGGTCCTTATGCTTTGACTCTTCCTAGATCACTTAGTGGGCCACTCGGGTTGAGATTGGGAATGAGCTACTAAGTATGGAGCTTTGTGAAATCCAAGATGGAATCCAATTCCTTGCTTTTGTGAAGAGCGAATGCATCTCCTATGCATTCTATAATGATCGATTCCAAGAAATCCTTGCGCAAGGTGATGTGATAATTTGGAAAGGTGTTTCCAAAGATGAGGTCACTAAGGGAATCGAACATTGAGAATAGAAGTATAGTATCGAGGCCATTAGGGAGCCGACTAATATCTTGCCCTAGGCCTCGTTGGGGAGATAAGAGATGGAAGGACTGTATTTGTATCGTAAACATAATGCTAGAATGGTTCTTCAAGAGCATTTATTTTGGATAATTAGTTGGGCTCCATGGGCTTGAGATCGGACATTGACCATGGAGATTGGGTACTTTTCAATTAATGAGATTAATTGAATTGAGTCGCTTAGTTTGAAGGAGTTTAAACTAATGTGAATATTTGATATTCCATAAGTCACAAGGAGTTGTGATTCCATGTCCAATGAATGGTAGAACCTAATAGGTTGCATACAAAAGCCAAATTGAATGACCTATTAAAGGAAGGAGAATTTTCATGTTAGAAAAATCATCTTAACCGACTTTCAGGGAGGTGAAAATTGGAGTCATTTTTCTCTTGATCAATTTAAGAGTTAAATTGGTCAAATTAATTTAATAAGATCAACTGATTAAGAGTTAATTAATTGATGCCACATGACTATCAATTGGTCAAATTAATTTAAGAGTTAAATTAATTTTGACTAGCTTAAAAAGTTAAGCACTTTGACTCAGGAGTTAAGTCAAAGGATTATTAATTAAATTAAAATGTTTAATTTAATGAAAATTAGAGCTTTTATTTTGGATAATATTATTAAATGAAGGGTTCATTTAATATGGAATTAAAATTAATTTGGAAGACATTTCATGAGATGAAATGCAAATTCCAAATGACATTCAAATTCGCATTAACATTAATTGTTAGTGGCCACCTTGGTAGACATGTGGCATCTCCTCCTTGAAGATGGTTTGTGACCACACACCATTCTCCTCCTATATATAGATATAGAGGGGAGCAATAACATGTAATGCTAGCACTGTACAAGGTGTGCAATATTCTCCCATCAACTTGGTAGTGGGCATCTAATAGTTAGAATCCCCAAAAATCTCTCAAATCTCCTCCATCCTCCCCATCCATACTTGGCCTTCTCTCCTTCATTTCTATACAAATATCTCCATCCATTTTTGTAGAGAAAAGGTTCATCCATTTGGTGTCTGCACTATATTGTTAGAGGCAACACGCTAGGGTTGCTATTGCTCTTGTTGAAGCAGTTTCTGGCAGCTATTTGCATTGAGTTCTAGGAGGCCTTTTGGTGTTCTGTTTTGACTGATTTTGGATTGTTGTATCCCCAAGGTGTGATGACATTCCAGTAAAAATTTTGTCCCAAAAAAAGAATTTTAACCAAGGGAAAACCAGAAGTGAATCTGCTGCGCTAGTGAAAAGCTTCTTCAACAGTTGAAGAGAGTTTTTCTTGCTCCTTGAATTTTCTATTTTCACCAAGGTATTTCCCTTCTATAAATATGATTCCTATGCATGTCTTGATCCTTGGGGATGTGTGTGGGCTAGTTACATTCATGGTTTTTGAAAATATTGGGATCCTAGTTCCATACACCTACAAGTGGTATCAGAGCCATATTCATGCATAGATTTGGATTTTGCTTGGCTTGGATGGTTGGTTAGGTTCTTGTGAAGAATTTATCAAAATCACTATGTACTCAAACCATATAATGGTTTGGAGTATATGGATGATCTTGTTTGTGGCTCGTTGATTAATGGATTAAATCATGCAATTATGTGCTTTAATTGTTAAATCATGTGATGTGTATGTTTTAATTCATTTTGCCTAATGTTGAATTTTGATTTGGCATTGGTGGGTGTTATATGTTGATATAGCATGTTGTGGATGACCTCAAGTTGTTTTGGTCATTTTTGGGTCCAATATGATTTGATATTTTTGGAGATTTTTGAAGAATGTGATTCTTGCTTAAACTTATTTTTCAAGTATCTTTAGGCACTTGATATTTCAGTTTTAAAAGGTGTTTTAATCTGAAATTTTCACCTATGTTGTGTGTTTTGATGTTTAGAAGTTGTTCCAAAATTCTTAGTGCACAAAAGTTGAGACAAAAATGGCTTGACTCAGCCGTGATCCCAAAACAGGGGAGCTGCCAGCACTCAACAGCCTACAGTAGAGTAGTGGCCGAAAGCTACTGCCCAGTAGTGTGCAAGCCTCGGCCAGCAACCCCTAGTTGGGTTTGGGACATGTTTTGATCTTTTCCTTTGGTTCCTTTAGTAACCAAACTTGTTAACACACACATTGGTTGTACAAATGTTGTGCAAGTTCTCAAAATTGTGTTGGACACTTTTTGGCTGCTTTTAAAACTTGTTAAAGTTAATCTCCTATTGTGGCAAAAATAAGATGCATAAATGTTATGCTTGTTTTTGCTTGACCAATTATTTGTTAATTTGATTAGCATTTAATTGATGAAATTGAATGTCAATTCTTGATTTATTTATTGTTCATTTAAGTGTTGAATGGATGATGAATAAATGGAGATGATCATAAGCCTTTAAAATTAATTTTATTTGTTTCAAGTTGTTGAAAATGGTTGTATTAAATTGGGGCTTGCATGCCTCTTTTATTTCTATCTTGTAAATGTTATGAGAGTAGAATTACTAGGAGTGAGGATTTTTTTTCATGTAAATGTTATAAAGAGCAAAGAAGACCATTGGAAGCATGAAGACCCATGAATGTATGGGATACACTCATGTAATAGCTAGATTTAATCAACCCACTTAAAATCAACTAAGTGGTGCACCTATAGTTCTAAGTGCACCACTTGATTAGGCTCATGGTCATCCCACCCTAGGAGCATGCTAGGCACACTTACTTATTTATGTTTTCCATAACCTATTGATATATGAGATGTATGATTAGGATATAGAGAACTTAAATAAGAAGATAAAATGATGAAATCTTTGCAAGCAAAAACCTTGCACTTAGAATGTCTAAATCTTTCAAATATTAAGTTAAAATGGATACAAATTAAAAAAGTTTTAATTAATCCATACTTTCTACCAATAGTATGTGGCATGACAGTGCTACCATCTTTGTGTGATATACATCCGGTCAAGGGGGTAAAACTTAGATGGAAAGTTGTGACCATATACTTAGAAAGATATGCATCTTTGATTTGAAAATGCCCATACATTATATTTGATCACGGGAGATGTTGTAGTGCCCATCTCGAATCAAGGCTTGATTGGTAGGTTCAACTTAACACCAAGTAATGTAGAGGTCGTCCTTATAGAGGATCTACATGAAAAGGTAAGGCAAAGTATATCAAGAGTTGCATAAGATGCAATTAGCAAAAGTTGCTTACCTTTGGATTGTTTGTGGATATACATCTAGTCACGGGGGTCCACTTACAAGTCCTTAGGGTCTTGATTTTCGCTAGAAAATGATATTTCCCGAATTCTTCAAGGGGGTGAAGAATTTGATGAGATAGTGGTAGAAAAAATATGTTTGAAAGACCATGAACATGTTTTCAATATTAATACTCAATCATATGCTTATATTCTCCTTTTTGCCTTTGAGGATTTGTGAAATCTCAAAAATGGCTAATAAACCACTCAACACTGTTGGAAACTAATAAACCAACTAGGCCAAACTTCCACGATTAACTTAACCTCAAAAATCTTTCTAGATTCCTAGAAGCGGATATATGTTCGATATCAAGGTGCTCCTAATCCCATGGGGATTATTGTAGATCAAGAGACATGTGAAAAGTTCATGAGTTAGGTTTTAGGATCTTCCTATCCCTTAGTCTCATGATGGCATCTACAAAACTTCAAAAGCCTCAAAGACACATAAATTGTACCTTGGTTAAAGTTTACATGAGTTGTAAAGAAAATAAGGTATCAAAAGTTAATGTTGTCAAAGGAGATTTTTCAAGCTAGGGTGTATTGAAGTCATGTGTCATCGAATACGGTCTAAAGATAATTAGGCTTAGAGAAGTTTTTCAACTTGGACGTACTGATGGACAATGATCTCCATAAGAATTTGATCCTCACATCCTCACTGAGTTTTATTGATCAAAGTGTTAATCTAGAAAGGAGACTACCATGACAAGGGCAAACCTTTGACACTAGTTTCCTCCTCCAAGTCTATAGGCCCCAGGGGTGCTAGAAAGGGAGGTAAAAGGAAGAAAAATTCTTCTAAGGGAAAACAACCATTAAAGGCATCTAGAGGAGTCAAGATGATTATAGAGGAAATAGTCGATATTAATTGTTTCTACTTTGGTGAAATAGGCCACTGGAAGCAGTATTGTAAAGAATATTTTGCAACCCTTAAGAAGGGTATGTACTTTATTGAAGTACATTTGAGGATAAATTCTTCCTCTTGGATATATGATATCGCAAGTGGTTCTTATCTTTGTAAGTTGTTACAGAGATTAGAAAGAAGAATGAATATAAGTAATGTGGATATAATCCACCGCCTTGGCTAAGAAGTAAGAGTTATGACCAAAGCCAAAGGCGCATAATAAGTTAGACTTAGGGAATTCCATACTTGTATTGGACTATTATTATAATGTACTATATATTGTTGAAAACATTATCTCAATTCCTATTTTAGATATCGAAGGATTTGATCCTTCTATGTCAAACGAAAAATTAAAGGCATTAAAGAATGGTTCTTTAGTCACTTATGGTACACTTGACGAAGGATTGTACACATTGGATTCTCTATCATCACAATGCACTTTCAACAAAGTGAGAAAGTTAGATAACCAAGAAGATGCCATTCTTTGGCATGTAAAACTTGGGCATATCTCCAAGAATAGGATAAGCAAGATGGAAGTTCTCAAAGCATTAAAATTTAGTGGCATTGAGGGGAATCTTATTTGAAGGGAAAAATGACCAAAGCTCATTTTATAGGACAATTGGAGCGCTTCACAAGACCTTTGGATTTGATCCATATAATATTTGTGACCCATTAAGAGTTAGTGTGAGAGGAGGCTATTCCTACATCATCACCTTCACCGACGACCATACTCGGTTTAGACATGTGTATCTTATGAAGTGCAAGTCCGAAGCCTTTGAAAAGTTCAAAGTATATAGAAATAAAGTGGAAAGCAATTGACACTTAGTATTAAAACTCTTCGATTGCATCAAAGGAGAGAATACTTAAGTACGCAGTTCTTAGATTATCTAAAAAAGAATAGGATTCTCTCACAATAGACTCCGCCCAGCACACCCCAACACAACGGAATAGTCGAGAGGAGAAATCGTACCTTGTTGGACATGGTACGCTCCATGGTAAGCTTTTTCAATGTACCTATATCTTTTTGGGGATACGCCTTAGAAACGGTGGTGAAGTTACTAAATTTAGTACCTTCAAAGTCGGTGCCAAAAATGTCGCATAAGACGCGGTATGGCAAAGCACTCTCTTATCACTACCATAGGGTTTGGAAGGTCTCCTACTTACGTGAGACGGATAGTGGGAGACAAGATGGATAGTAGATCCACCTTGTGCAAGTTTGTGGGATACCCAAGAAAGTCTATGGGTTATCACATATGTTATCTCTTGGAACAAAAGGTGTTTATCTCGAGGAACGCCACCTTTTTGGAAATAATTTTCTATTTGATAGAAATGGCGTTATTGTTGAAATTGATGTAGTTCAAGATTATTATCAAATCCCAAAAGTGGTAGAAATAAATAAATATCAAAGAGCCTTACGCACAACTTCTGAGAAGGTCGGACCAGATTAAGAAGTAACCCTAAAGTTTCAAATTTCTTCATGAAACAGGCCAATCGGATATTGATCTGAAGATATATGAGAAAGCTATGTTGGACATACACTCAGGACATTAGCTTAACACCATGAGATCTGAAATGGACTCCATGTACTCTAATAAAGTATGGACTTTGGTAGATCTACCAGAGGGAAAAGTTCCCATTGGTTGCAAGTGGATTTATAAGAAAAAGATAAGAGTTAATGGAGAGGTAGTGATCTTTAAGGCACGACTAGTAGCAAAGGGTTACACTCAAAGAACCAGTATCGATTTTGAGGAAACCTTTTCACTGGTCACAAGGCCTTAGTCCATTCGAATTCTACTTACCATAAGCGCATATTATGACTATGAATATGGAAAATAGATGTTAAAATTGCTTTCCTCAATGGAAAAATTGAAGAAAGAAATTCATATGGAGCAACCACAAGGTTTTATATGCAAGGAAAGTGAGCAAAAGGTTTCCACAGCCTAGAGATCTATTTATGGACTAAAATAGGCATGCTGAAATAGGAACATACGTTTTGATTAGAAAGTCAAATCGTTTGGCTTTATCAAAAAGGTGTATAAACCATGTGTGTATATGAAGGCTAGTGGGAGAAGTACACAGTTTATTATACTTTATGTCAATAACACCCTTCTCATTGGGAATGAGGTAGGAATGTTAGAGTATACTAAAGTGAGGTTATCTACACAATTCTCCATGAAGGATTTGGGAAAAGCATCCTATGTATTAGGAATACGTATCTATAAAGATAGATCGAGAAGGATGCTGGGGCTTTCCTAAACCTCGTACATTGATAAAATACTAAAGAAGTTTAGTATGGAAGAATCCATTTGCGGATTCTTTCCCATAGGACATGGCTTTCATCTCTTCAAGTCTATGGCCCCCAAGACTGAAGACAAGAGACAAAGGATGTCCCACATGCCTTAAGCATCTATCATGGGGAGCATAATGTATGCCGTTCAATGTACAAGATCGAATGTGGTACACTCGCTAAGTGTTACGAGTAGGTTCCAATCCGATCCCAGTAAGAGTCACTAGACAGTCATAAAAACAATCCTTTAGTACTTGAAAGGACTAAAGGACATATTTTTGGTATACGAAAATGGAAAATTAAAGCTCAAGGGGTTTTCAGATTCTAGTTTCCAATCCGATGTAGATGACTGAAATCTACTTTTGGATTTATATTTTGCCTTAATGGTAGTATGGTGAGTTGGAAAAGTTTCAAACTGGACACCACAGCCGAGATAACCATGAAGTGAAATAATTTATGGTTTTTCAAACAGCAAAGAAAAGTGCTTGGATAAAAACTTCATCCAATAGTTGGATGTAGTGCCAAGCGTGCATGGGCCTATGGTTGTCTTTGGAAGTTAGCTTAGGACTTGAGCTAAGATCTCATCAGTGATCTGAATACAATAAATGTGTTATCATTTGATATATGATATCTATTGATAAAGGTGACAACTGAGTGGATAAAGTTACCTTAGAAGAGAATATAGCAGAACCACTATTTAAACCTTTATATGCAAATGGTCTTTGAAGGACATCTTGAGAAGATAGGCCTTTAGGCTATGGGGAATTAGCTTTAGGGAAAGTGGGAGATTGTTGGAATAGTGTCCGCAAGCTCATTAGATTGGCCTTGTAAACATTTTCTTGTAAGACAATCTTAATTGAATGATATTTATTATATGACCATCTTCATCTTATGCTCATTATTTGCTTTACTGGCATTTGCATGAAGCCCTTACATCACATTAGGCCACAGGATATGATCACGCATTGGATGGTGGTCATGTAGTAAGCCTTACACAGTCGTGATCTTAAATCTTCCAAGTTATAGGATCTTACAAGATAGGGCATAAGATCCAAATAAACTTGCATCAACGATGCAAAAATCCAAGGCTAGATGTTGCTCTATTCCATGAGTAATCCCATATGAGATATGGATGTGTGTTAGTAGGTGCTTGTTAGAGAACAAGGTATGGAAGACCCACCCAGAGAATCCACTAGATAGCCGAAGTGGTAAGTCGGTAGTGGCAAGTTCTCCAGCTTATGCTAGTGCATATTATTAGTCCTTTAACCTAAGAATCCATGGTAACCTTGTGCTTGGTCCTTATGGTTTGACTCTTCGTTGGTCACTTAGCGAGCCACTAGGGTTGAAAAGTCAGGTTGAGATTGGGCATGAGGTACTAGGCATGGAGGTTTGTGAGATTCAAGATGGAATGCAACTCTTTGCTTTTGTGAAAGGCGAGTGCATCTCCTATGCATTCTATAATGATCGATTCCAAGAAATCTTTATACAAAGTGATGTGATAATTTGGAAAGGTGTTTCCAAAGATGACGTCACTAAGGAAACTAAACATTGAAAATAGAATCATAGTATTGAGACTATTAGGGAGCTGACTAATATCTTGCCTTAGGCCTCTTTCAGGAGATAGGAGACGGAAGGACCGTATTTGCATCGTACATTAATGCTAGAATGATTCTTCAAAAGCATTCATTTCGGCCAATTAGTTGGGCTCCATGGGCTTGAGGTTAGACACCAACTGTGGAGACTGGGTATTTTTCAATTAATGAGATTAATTGAATTGAGTTGCTTAGTTTAAAAGAGTTTAAGCTAATTTGAATATATGATATTCTATAAGTCACAAGGAGTTGTGAGCCCATGTCCAAGGAATGGTAGAACCTAATGGATCACACACAAAAGCCAAATTGAATGACCTATTGAAGGAAGGAGGATTTTCTAAGTGTTAGAAAATTCATCTTCACTGACTTTAAGGGTGGTGAAAATTGGAGTCATTTTTGGCTTGATCAATTTAAGAGTTAAATTGGTCAAAGTAATTTAAGAGTTAAATTAATATCAGTAAGAGTTAATTAATTGATGTCATATGACTATCAATTGGTCAAATTAATTTAAGAGCTAAGCACTTTGACTTAAGAGTTAAGACAAAGGATTATTAACTAAATTAAAATATTTAATTTAATTAAAATTGAACAGTTTATTTTGGAGAATATTATTAAATGAAGGATTCATTTAGTATGGAATTAAAATTCATTTGGAAGACATTTCAAGAGATGAAATACAAATTCGAAATGACATTCAAATTCGATTTAACACTAATTATTAGTGGCCACCTTGGCATGGACATGTGGTATCCCCTCCTTGAAGATGGTGTGTGACCAAACACCATCCTTCTCCTATATAGATATATAGGGGGGCAGCCACATGTAATGCTAGCATTGTGCAAGGTGTGCAATATTCTCCGAACAACTTAGTTGTGGGTATTTAATAGTTAGAATCCCCAAAAATCTCTCCAACATCCTTCATCCTCCCCATCTATACTTGGCTTTCTTTCCTTTATTTCTCTGCAAATATCTCCAACCATTTTTGTAGAGAAAAGGTATATCCATTTGGTGTGTGGAATATATCATTAGAGGCAACATGCTTGGATTGCTATTGCTCTTGTTGAAGTAGTTTTTGGCAGCCATTTGCATTGAGTTATGGGAGGCCTTTTGGTGTTCTATTTTGGCTACTTTTGGAGTGTTATATCCTCAAGGTGTTGTGACATTCCAGTAAATTTTTCAGCCCAAAAGGAGAAGTTTAACCAAGGGAAAATCGGAGGTGAATCTGTTGCGGCAGTGAGAAGCTTCTTCAATGGTTGAAAAGAGTTTTTCTTGCTCCTTGAATTCTCTGTTTTCACCAAGGTATTTCCCTTCTCTAAATCTGATTCTTACACTTGTCTTGATCATTGGGGATGTGTGTAGGCTAATTACATTCATGTTTTTTGAAAATATTTGGATCTTAGTGTTATACACACATACAAATTTAGCATTCGTTATTGTTATATGTTGATATAACATGTTTTATTTAGCCTTAAGGTGTTTTGGTCATTTTTAGATCTATTTTAATTAGAATTTTGTTGGAGTTTTGAAGAATATGATTCGTACTTAAACTTGTTTTTAAAGCATGATTGAGCACTTGAAATTTCATTTTTGAAAGGTGTTTTAGATCTAAAATTTCATCTATAATGTGTGATTACATGTTTCGGAGGTGTCCTAAATTTTTTGGGGCACAAAATTTAAGCCAAATTTCAATTGACTCGCTCATCACTGGAAAAGAGGGTAGCTGTCAACCCTGGCCAGCGCTGGCCAAGCAGTGGGCACGCCATGCACACGCTTATCGCCCACCCGTGCACCCAGGCCTGGCTGGCAGCGGTCAGTTTTGGTCAATGCAAGTTTTGAGTGTAAATTTTGGCTCCTTTAGTGACCAAAAGTGTTTTGGATCTCACATAATAGATGCACAACTACTGTGCAAGTTCTCAAAATTATGTTGGACATTTTTTATTGCTTTTAAAACTTGTTAAAGTTGACTTTCAATAATGATGCATAAATGTTACGTGTGCTCTTGCTTGTCCAATTAATTATTTATGAGATAAGTATTTAATTGTTGGAATTAATTGTTAATTCTAAATTTATTGGTTGTTCATTTAATTGTTGAGTGGATGATGAATGAATAGGGATGATCATGAGCCTTTATAATTGACTTTATTTGTTTTAAATTATTGAAAAGGATTACATTAAATTGGGGCTTGCATGCCTCTTAATTTTTATCTTGTAATTGTTATGAGAGTAGAACCACTAAGAGTAAGGATTTCTTTTTCATGTAATTGTTACAAAGAGCAAAGAAGACCTAGGAGGCATGAAGACCCTAGAAGACCCATGAATGTATGGGGATACACTTATGTAATAGCTAGATTTAATCAACCCACTTAAAATGAACTAGGTTTGCACATATGGCTCAAAGTGCACCACTTAGTTAAGGCTCATGGTTATCCCACCCTAGCAGCATGCTAGATGTATCTACTCATTTACACTTTCCATATCCTATTGATGTATAAGATGCATGGTTAAGATATAGAAAACCTAAATAAGAAAATAAAATTGATGAGATCTTTGCAAGCAAGAAAAACCCTCCACTTAGAATGTTTAAGTACTTTAAATATTAAGTCAAAATGGATACAAATTAAAAAGAGTTTTAATTGATCCATGCCTTCTACCAATAGTATATAGCATGACGACATTACCATCTTTGTGTGATGGCACTTGAAGCGGGGGTCATACTTAGGTAGAAAGCTGTGATCATATACTTTGCATGAGATGCACCTTTGATTTGAGACTTCCCATGCATTGGCACTCGAATTGGCGGATGTCATGGAGCGGTCTTGAATTAAAATTTGATTGGTAGGTCTGACTTAACACCTAGTAATCTAGATGACACATGGTTATGTGTGTCCACATGAAAAGTGAGGCAAAATATATCAAGAGTTGCATGAGATGCAGTTAGCAAATTTTGCATACCTTTCAATTGTTTGTGGATGGCACTCGAAGCAGGGGTCCACTTGCAAGTCCTAAGGATCTTGATTTTCACTAGGAAATGAGATTTCCTGAATTTTTCTAGAGGTGAAGGATTTGATAAAATAGTGGGAGAAAAACATGCTTGAAAGACCATGAATATGTTTTCCTCAATATCAAATATTCAATCATATGCTTATACACTTTTTTTTGCCTCTTATAGATTTTTTCAAAATCTTCAAAAGAAAATGGCTAAGAATTCACTCCAATCTATTTTGAAACCCAATAAGATTACTGATCCTAACTTTTTTGATTGGTTAAGGAATCTTAAAATCATTCTTGACTTCGAAAAGAGAACTTATGTCCTTAATCAAAGTCAGCTAGATACCTTAGGTGATGACCCATCCAATGAGGCACGTGAATTGTTCACTAAGTTTGTAGATGATGATCTACAAACAAGATGCCTCATGATGGCATCCATGACCAATGAGCTCCAAAAGACTCATGAGCATATAAAACATGCTTATGAAATCTATAAACACCTACAAGAGTTATATTGTGTATAAAAAAGACATGAAAGGTTTGCTTTGTCTAGAGAGCTCTTCAGTTCTGTGATGGTAAAGGGTTCAAGTGTTCATGACCAAAGGATTAAGATGATAGGATTCATCAAAAATCTTGGCCAACTTGATGTGGTTATGGACAGTGATCTCTACGTCGATTTGATCCTACAGTCATTACCCCTTCGTTCAATCAATTTGTTATGAACTTTAATATGTTCAAGTAAGAGATGACGATTAACGAATTAGTGAACATGTTGGTGACCACCGAGGCAACATGAAAAAGGAAAAACCTCTTATGCTTGCATCTGCCTCCAAGTCTAAAAGCCCTAGGGGCCGAAGAAAGGGAGGTAAGAGAAAGAAGAGTTTCTCCTTGAAAGGAAAGTAACCTTTGAAAGGTTCAGGGGGAGTTAAGAAGAAGAAAGGTGATAAAATTAATGCAACTTATTTTTACTGTGGCTAAAAGAGGCATTGGAAAAGAAATTGCAAGGAATACCTTGGCACCCTTACGAAGGCTATGTACCTTATTAAAGTGCACTTGACTACTATTTTTTCCTCATAAGTATTTGATACCGCATGTGGTTCTCACTTTTGTAATTCGTTATAGGGGATGGAAAGAAGAAAGAATCTTAATAAAGGGGATATGATCCTTCACCTAGGAAATAGAGCAAGAGTTGCCGCCATGGTCCAAGGCGTAGTCAAGTTAGACTTCGAGAATACTTGCGTTGTATTAGATCCTTGTTATTACGTACCCCAACTTATTAAGAACATTATTTCAATTCCCGTTCTTGATAATGAAGGATATGATTTTTCTATATCGAATGGATGTTGAAAGCATTAAATAATGGTTCTTTAATTGCACAAGGTTTATTGAATAATGGATTATATATACTCGATTCTCAACCTTCATTAATGAACATTCAATCAAGTAAAAGAAAGTTAGATAACCAAGAGAACGCCATTCTTTGGCATGCAAGACTTGGACATATCATTAAAAATATAATGAAGAAGTTAGAAGCTCTCCAAACATTAAATGTTAGTGGCATTGAGAACCTTCCTACTTTTGGATCTTGTTTAAAGGGAAAAATGACCAAAGCTCCCTTTATAGGACAAACGGAGCATACCACAAGTCCTTTAGATTTGATCCATATAGATGTTTGTGGCCCACTAAGAGTTAGTACGAGAGGTGGCTATTCCTACTTCATCACCTTCACCAATGATTATAATCGGTCCGGACATGTGTATATTACTAAGTACAAGTTCGAAGCTTTTGAAAAGTTCAAAGACTCTAGGAATGAAGTGGAAAAGCAAAAAGGACTTAGTATTAAAGCTTTACGATTGGATCAAGGGGGAGAATACTTAAGTATTAGATTCTTGGATTATCTAAAGAAGAATGGGATTCTCTTCCAAAGGATTCCACTTGGCACACCCAACACAATGAAGTACCCAATAGAAGAAACCATACCTTGTTAGACATGGTGCATTCCATGATGCATTTTTTCGATGTGCCCATATCCTTTTGGCGATACGCCTTAGAAACGGCAGCGAAGCTACTAAATATAGTACCTTCAAAGTCATGCTGAAAACACCGCATGTGATATGGTTTGACAAAGCACCCTCTTACTATTATCTTAAGGTTTAGAGTCTCTCGGTTACATCAAGCGGTTAGTGAGAGACAAGTAGGATAGTAGATCCACCTTGTGCAAGTTTTTAGGATACCCAAAAGAGTCTTTGGGTTATTACTTCTATGATCCCTCGGAACAAAAGGTGTTTGAATTGAGGAACGTGTACTTTTTTAGAAAAGAAATTTCTATTAGATAGAAATAGCATTATTGTTGAACTTGATGAAGTTCTATATGATCATCAAATTCCACAAATAGTAAAAACAAGTGAGCATCAAGAGCCTTACACACAACCTCTGAGAAGGTTAGATCAGATCAGGAAACAACCCAAAATGTTTGAATTCCTTTATGAGACAGGCCAACTGCATAAGGATCCGAGGACCTATGAGAAAGTTATATCAGATATAGACTTGGGACATTGGTTAGATGCCATGAAATCCAAAATGGACTCCATGTACTCAAATAAAGTATGGACTTTGGTAGATCTACCAGAGGGAATAGTTCCCATTGGTTGCAAGTAGATCTATAAGCAAAAGCTCAGAGTTGATGGAGAGGTAACAACTTTAAGGCACAACTAATGGCAAAAGGTTATACTCAAAGATCCAGTATCAATTTTGAGGAAACCTTTTCGCGGATCATAATGCTTAAGTATATTTGGATTTTTCTTGCCATAGCCGCATATTATGACTTTGAGGTGTGGCAAATGGATGTAAAAATCACTTTCCCCAATGGCAACATTGAAGAAGAAATCTATATGGAGCAACTGCAAGTTTTTACATCCAATGAGAGTAAGCAAAAGGTTTGCAAACTCTAGAGATCCATATATGGACTCAAACAGGCATCCCGAAGTTGGAATATACTTTTTGATAAGACTGTCAAATCGTTTGGCTTAGTCAAAAATATATATCAACTTTTTGTGTCCAAGAAGGCTAGTAGGAGTAGTTTACAATTTATTGTGCTTTATGCCGATAGCATTCTTCTCATTACGAATGAGTGTACTAAAGCATTGTAACTACTCAATTCTCCACGAAGGATTTGGCCATAGCATCCTTATATTGGGAATACGTATCTATAGAGATAGATTTAGGAGGACACTGGGGCTATCCCAAACTCCGTACATTGACAAGATACTGAAGAGGTTCAGTATGGAAGAATCTCAGAGGAGATTCCTCCCTATCTCTCCAAGTCTGTGGCTCCTAAGACTAACAATAAAAGACAAAGAATGTCCCGCATACCTTATGCCTTCAATATTGGGAGCATAATGTATGCCGTTCAATGTACAAGATTGGATATGGCACACGCTCTAAGTGTTACAAGTTGTTTCCAATGCAATCCCGCTGAAAGTTACTGGATGGCTGTAAAAACAATCCTTAAGTACTTGAGAAAGACAAAGGAGTTGTTTTTGGTTTACAACAATGGAGAATTAAAACTCGAGGGATTTTCAAACTCTAGTTTCCAATCCGATATAGATGACCTAAAATCCACCTTTAGATTTATATTTTGCCTTAATGGCGGTGAGGTGAGTTGGAAGAGTTTCAAGCAAGATAGCATGGTCGATTCAACTACTGAGACAGAATACATTGCAGCTTTGAAAACCACAAAGGAAAGTATTTAGATGAAAAACTTCATTTAAGAGTTGGATGCAGTGCCAAGCATTCTTGAGCTAGTTTTTGTTTTTTGTGACAACAATAGGGCAATAGCGCAAGCTAAAGAGCTAAGATCTCGTTAGTGATCCAAGCACATATTGAGGTGATATCATTTGATCTAGGAGATCACTAATAGAGGCGAAATCCAAGTAGAGAGAGTTGCCTCAGAAGAGAATATAGCAGATCGACTGACTAAACCCCCTATCGCAAAAGGTCTTTGAAGGACATCTAGAGAAGATGGGTCTTAAGACTATGGTGAATTGACTTTAGATTAAGTGGGAGATTGTTGGAATAGTGCCCCACGAGCCAATTAAATTGGCATTGTAAACTATTTCAATTGTGATATAATCTTGATTGAATGATATTCTTTAAATGGCCATATTTATCTTATGCTTATATTTACTTCACTGGCATTTGGTTGAAGCTATTAGATCACACATAGACTATGGGACTTGGCCACGCACTGGGTGGTAATCATGAAACAAGCCTTATGCAATCGTGATCTTAAAACTTTCAAGTCATAGGATTTTATGAGATAGAGCATCTAAGATCTAGATAGACTTACACTAACAATACATAAATTCAAGGAGTTGGATATTATTCCATTTCATTAGCAATACCATATAAGATATGGATAAGGCACTAAAGGCCTACCCAAAGAATCCACCAGATACTTGAAATGGCAAGTCAGTAATGGCAAGTTCTCCAGCTTACGCTAGTATATATAATTAGTCCTCTAATATGAGGATCCATGGGAGCCTTATGTTTAAGTCTTCATACTTTGACTCTTCCTTGGCCACGTAACAAGTCATTCAGGTGGACGTTGCGAATGAGCTACTTAGATATAAAAGTTTGTAAGATCCAATATGGAATCCGACTCTTTGTCATTGTGAAGGGCGAATGCATCTCGTATGTATTCTACAATGATTGATTTTGGAAAATTCTTGCGCAAGGCAGTATGACAATTTGGAAAAGGAGTTTTTCAAAGATGAGTTCATAAAGAGGAATCGAACATTGAGAATAGAAACATAGTATCAAAGCTATTAGAAAATTGGCAAATATCTTGCCCTAGGCCTCTTTTAGGAGATAGGAAATAGAATGACCATATTTGCATGGTACGCTTAGAGCTAAAATGGTTCTCCAAAAGCATTCTTTTCGTCCAATTAGTTGGGCTCCATGGGCTTGAGGTTGGACATCAACCATGAAGATTGTGTACTTTTCAATTAATGAAGATTAATTAAATTGAGTAGATTAGTTTAAAGGAGTTTAAACTAAAATGAATATATGATATTCAAAAGTCACAAAGAATTGTAAACCCATGTCCAGTGAAAGGTAGAACGTAATGGGCCACACACAAAGGCCAATTACATTTCCTACTTGATGAAGGAGAATTTTATAAGAGTTAGAAAATCACTCCTAGTGAACCGATTTTAAGGTTGGTGAAATTGAGATCAATTTCGGCTTGATTAATTTAATTGTTCAAATTGATCAACTAATTTAGGGAGTTAAATTAGACTAATAATTAAGGAGTTAATTATTTGGTGCCACATGACCGTCAATTGCTCAAGTTAGCTTAAAGAGTTAAGTTAACAATTCTTGGCTTAAAGAGTTAAGCTAATTGACTTAAGAGTTAAGCAAAGGTTAATTAGTTAAATTAAAGTGTTTAATTTAATTAATGAAGAGAATTTATTTTGGAGAAAAAACTCAAATGAAAGGTCCGTTTAGTGTAGCATTTTAATTAATTTGGAGTTAGATTCCAAATGAAATTGAAATTCACACAAAATTCAAATTTGAATTTGAATTTGCTACTTTCCAACTTGTAAAGCCAAGTTGGTGGTCACCTTGAGGAAGGTGTGATTCCACCTTGGCATCACACTATCCTCACTCCATATATAGATATAGGGAGAGATAGGCAGCGACTTGATCACATTGTGAAGAATTTGATTCTTTCACATTTTCCCTCCAACTCTCAATTGTTGCCTCATTATTGAAGCTCGACTTCCTCCCTTCTTCTCCTACCTCAAATTAAGCCTTCATCTTTGAAATCTCCTATCTATTTTTTGGCTAATACTGAAGAGATTAGGATCTAGCATTGGTGTGTGGATCATAACAATTAGAGGCAAAATAATTGGATTGCTTGCTTTAGATCCACTGCCAGACAGTCTACTTGGCGAATATTTTTTGGCACTTCCCTGCAGTTTTTTTAACTGAATTTTTTAAAATAGATTTGTCAAGGAGTTAAGAAGATACTATAACTTTTTTAGAATTTTTGGAAAAGTTTGGATTGGGCAAAAGTTGCATCCAATCCATTGTGTTGTTGTGTGAAAGTTTTTGGATTGAAGAAGTGCTCTTCATCACTTCCTTGGATTTTTGCAAATCAAGGTAATTCTCCTTCTAAATCTGAATCAATAGCATGTTTAGATCCTTCTTAGCAAGTGTAGCCTAGTTAATTTTAGTTTAATTACTAGACCCTAGTGCTATATGTGTTTTTAATATGATCCTCTGTGTCGAAAATGGAGCAAGAGTTGCCGCCATGGTCCAAGGTGTAATCCA
The DNA here is from genome assembly GCA_018894105.1 of Jacaranda mimosifolia. NCBI lineage: Eukaryota > Viridiplantae > Streptophyta > Magnoliopsida > Lamiales > Bignoniaceae > Jacaranda > Jacaranda mimosifolia. The sequence goes on from CM032121.1 coordinate 23,523,782, forward strand.
GTTAGACTTGGGGAATGCTTACATTGTACTTGATCTGGTTTATTATGTACCCAATCTTGTTAAAAATATTATTTTTGTTCATGTTCTTGATAATGAAAGGTATGATTTTTCTATATCGAATGCGATAATGAAAGCATTAAAGAATGGTTCTCTAATTGCATAAGGTACATTATATAATGGATTGTACATACTTGATTCTCAACCTTTACTTATGCACATTCAATCAACTGAAAGAAAATTAGATAACCAAGAAGATGCCATAATTTGGCATGCTAGACTTGGACATATTTCTAAAAATAAGATGAACAAGTTAGAAGCTCTCAAAGCACTAAATGTTAGTGGCATTGAGGACCTTCCTACTTGTGAATCTTGTTTGAAGGGAAAAATGACCAAGTCTCCTTTTGTAGGACAAACAGAGCACACTAAAAGTCCTTTGGATTTGATCTATACAGATGTTTGTGATCCACTAAGAGTTAGTGCAAGATGCGGCTATTCATACTTCATCATCTTCACTGATGATTATATTCAATTCGAACATATGTATCTTATAAAGTACAAGTTTGAAGCTTTTGAAAAGTTCAAAGAGTATAGGAATGAAGTGAAAAAGCAAAAAGGATTTAGTATTAATGCTCTTCAATCTGATCAAATGGGAGAATACTTAAGTATCGAATTCTTGAATTATCTAAAGAAGAATAGGATTATCTCTAAATTGACTCCACCCGACACACCCCAACACAATGGAGTAGCCAAAAAGAAAAACCATACATTGTTAGATATAGCGCATTCCATGATGAGTTTTTCCAATGTGCCCATATCCATTTGGGGATACATCTTAGAAACGGAAAAGCTACTAAATGTAGTGCTTTCAAAGTCGATGCTAAAAACACCGCATGAGATGTGGTTTCGCAAAGCATCCGCTTACCATTATCTTAAGGTTTAGGGGTCTCCTGCTTACGTCAAGCAGTTAGTAGGAGACAAGTTGGATAGTAGATCTATCTTGTGCAAATTTATGGGATACCCAAGAGAGTATTTGGGTTATTACTTCTATGATCCCTCGGAATAAAAGATTCTATCTCAAGGAACACCTATTTTTTGAAAAAGGAATTTCTATTACATAGAAATGGTGTTGTTGTTGAACTTGATGAAGTTCAAGATGATCGAAAAATCCTATAATTAGTGGAAACAAATGAACAATAAGAGCCTTAACACAATTTATGAAAAGGTCGGACCGAATCAAGAAGCATCCCAAAAGGTTCGAATTTCTTCATGACACGAGGCCAATCGAATAGTGATCCAAAAACCTATAAGGAAGCTACGTTGGACATAGACTCGGGACGTTGGCATAACGCCATCAAATTCGAAATGGACTCCATGTACTCTAATAAAGTATGGACTTTGTTAGATCCACCAGAATGAATTATTCCCATAGGTTCCAAGTGGATCTATAAGCAAAAGATAGGAGTCGATGGAGAGGTTATGACATTTAAGATGCGACTAGTGGCAAAAGGTTACACTCAAAGACTCGACATTGGTTTTGAGGAAACCTTTTCATTGGTCGCAATGCCTAAATCTATTCAAATTTTACTTGCAATAGTCGTATATTATGACTATGAAATATGGCAAATAGATGTGAAAACCGATTTCCTCAATGGAAACATTGAAGAAGAAATCTATATGGAGCAACTAAAAGGTTTTACATCCAAAGAGCATAAGCAAAAGGTTTGCAAACTCCACAGAGCTATTTATGGGCTCAAACAAACATCCCAAAGTTGGAACATATGTTTTGACAAGATAGTCAAATCGTTTAGCTTTGTCAAAAATGTGCATAAACCTTGTGTGTACAAGAAGACTAGTGAATATAGTTTATTATGCTTTATGTCAATGACAGTCTTCTCAATGAGAAATGTTAGAGTATACTAAAGCATGGTTATCTACTCAATTCTCCATGAAAGATTTAGGAGAAGCATCCTACATATTAGGAATACGTATTTATAGAGATAGATCAAAGAGGATGCTGGGGCTTTTGCCAAACCCCATACATTGATAACATACTAAAGAGGTTTAGTATGGAAGAATCCAAGAGAGGATTCCTCCTTTTAGGACATAGCATTCATCTCTCCAAGTTTATAGCCCTAAGACTAACGATGAAAGACAAAGAATATCCTATATACTTTATGCATCCGCCATACGGAACATAATGTATGTCATTCAATGTACGAGATAGGATGTGGCACATGCTCTAAGTGATACGAGCCATTTCCAATCCAACCCTGATGAATGTCACTAGATGTCTGTTAAAACGATCCTTAAGTACTTGAGAAGAACCAAGGAATTATTTTTGGTGTACGGTAATGGAGAATCAAAACTTTAGGGGTTTTTGGATTCCAGTATCCAATCTAAGGTAAATGACCTAAAATCTACTTTTGGATTTATATTTTGCCTCAATGGCAGCATAGTGGGTTGGAAAAGTTCCAAACAAGACACCATAGCCGATTCAACCACGGAGGCAGAATATATTGTGGCTTCCAAAGCTGCAAGGGAAAGAGTTTGGATTAAAAACTTCATCCAAGAGTTGGCGTTGTAAGCCAATTAGATTAGCATTGTAAACTATTTCACTTGTGATACAATCTTGATTAAATGATATTGTTTAAATAGTTATCTTCATCTTATATATATATTTACTTCACTGGCATTTGGTTGAAGCCCTTAGATCACATAAGACTATGGGACTTGTTCACGCACTTGGTGGTGATCATGAAACAAGTCTTACACGGTCGTCATCTTAAAATCTTCCAAGTCATAGGATCTTATGAGACCAAGTGCATCTATGATCCAGATAGACTTGCGCTAACGATGCATTAATCCAAGGTGTTGGCTATTGCTTCATTTCATGAGCAATGCCATATAAGAGATGGGATTATGTTAGTGGGTGTTTGTTAGAGAACAACGCACTAAAGACCTGCTCAAAGAATCCACTAGATAGCCAAAGAGGCAAGTCGGTGGTAGCAAGTTTTCCAGCTTATGCTAGTGCATATAATTAGTCCTTTGACCTAAGGAACTATGGTAACCTTGTGTTTAGGTCCTCATACTTTGACTATTCCTTGGCCACGTAGCAGGTCGTTCAGGTGGAGATTGGGCATGAGCTACTTAGACATGGAGGTTTGTGAGATCCAAGATGGGATCCGACTCCTCGTCGCTGTGAAGGGCGAGTACATTTCCTATGTATTCTATAATGATCAATTCTATGAAATCCTTGCTCAAGGTAGTATTACAATTTTGATAAGAAGTTTTCCAAAGATGAGGTCATAAAAGGAATCAAGCATTGAGAATAGAGACATAGTATTGAGGCTTATTAGGGAGTCGACAAATATCTTGCCCTAGGCCTCTTTCGGGAGATAAGAGATGGAATGACCGTATTTGCATGATACGCATAGAGCTAGAATGGTTTTCCAAAAGCATTCATTTTGGCCAACAAGTTGGGCTCCATGGGCTTGAGGTTGGACATTGACCATGGAAATTGGGTACTCTTCAATTAATGTAGATTAATTGAATTGAGTCGATTAGTTTAAAGGAGTTTAAACTAAGGTGAATATTTGATATTCCAAAGTCACAAAGAGTTGTTAGCCCATGTCCAATGAATGGTAGAACCTAATAGGTCACACATAAAAGCCAATTGCATATCTTAAGTGATGAAGGGGAATTTCCTAAGAGTGTGAAAAATTCTTGCATAGCTGATTTGTAGGTTGACCAATTGACATAAATGTTGTGGTTATTTTTTGCTTGATCAATTTAATTGTTAAATTGATCTAGTTAATTTGAGATGTTAAATCAAGATCAATAATTAGGGAGTTAATTATTTAGTTCTTCATAACTATCAATTGATCAAGTTAACTTAAGGCGTTAAGTTAACAAGTGCTAGCTTAAAGTATTAAGCTAATTGACTTAAAGAGTTAAGTCAAGGTAATTAATTAAATTAAAGGAGTTTATTTTAATTAAAATGGAGAATTAATTTTGGAGGAAAAATTCAAATGAAGAGTTCATTTGGTGTGACATTTTAATTAACTTGAAATGAAATTTCAAATGAAATTAAAATGCACACAATATTCAAATTCAAATTGAATGCCAACTTGCAATGCCAAGTTGACGGTCACCCCTTGAGGAAGGTATGATGCCATCTTGGCATCACACCATCCTCACTCTATATATAGATATAGAGGGAGAGAGGGGCAGACACTTGCATCTAGTGTGAAGAATTACATTCTCTCCACTTTTCCGTCCAATCTTCAAGTGTTGCCTCATGTGTTGAAGCTTCACTTTCTTTTCTTCTCCTACCTTCAAATCAAGCCTTCATCACTGTGTTTCTTCTCTAATTCTCTAGCTAATATTTAGGAGAATAGGTTATTGCATTGATGTGTGGATCTTAACAATAGAGGCAAGATAATTGGATTGCTAACCTTTTGGAGATCTAAAATCTGGCAGCGACTTGGAGGTAGTTCTGGGGGACCTTTTCGAGTTCTGATTGAGCTAATTTTTGAACTGTAGATCCAGCAAGGTGTTGTGGCTCAAACAAAAGTCATTTGTTTGGGGAAATCTAGCCGCCATAAGGCAGTTTTGAAGAGTCAAAAGCTTTCTTCTAGCTTCCTTAGTTTTTGAGCAAAACGAGGTAATTCTCATACTAAATCTGAATCAATGGCATGTTTAGATCCTTGTTATCATGTGTAGCCTAGTTAATTTGATTTTTTTAATTTTTTGATTATTAGATCCTATAGCTACATGTGACTCCATCCATCACATGAATCAATTGTCCAAAAATCTAACTCAAAGCATGAATTTAGACTCTGATACCACTTGAAGGTTGGTGTGAGACATAGATCCAATTATAAAACTTTTTAAAATAGAAATATAACTTGATTACACCTCCCCCAGGATCTATTTCACACCATTAAAATAGATTTAGGTCAAAAAATTACGTTAAAAGCAAAATTCAACCGAAATAGTGAAGAGGTGCTTGAAATCTTCAATGTAGTCTCCACTAGCATAGCGAATTGTGGACAACTTTTGCCCTTCCAAATCTCATTGTAATTGGATGAAATTTGAACTAAAAATCACCAACCCCTTGATGGATATGCAGTAGAAAAATCAGTCAAATCAAAACTCTAGAAGGCACTCTAGTAACGCCTCCAAATTTCTACCAAAACAGAGGATCTCCAAAAGGCTAACAATCCAATTGTTTTGCCTCTAATGATATAATCCACACACCAATGGACAATCCAAATCTCTCCTATATTAGTTTGAGAACAAAGAAGAGATATAAGAGGATGAAGGCTAATTTTGGAGGTAGGAGATGAAGAAAAATGTGAAGTTTCAACACATGAGGCAGGATATGCAAAATTAGAGGGAAAGGAATAATCTAGCAATTAGATGCTAGTGTGTGATTAATATGCTTGGCCGGCCACACCTCTGTATCAATATATAGAGGGAGGAAAGTGTGATGCTTAGGTGTGCATCACACTTTCCTCAAGGTGGAGTGCCAACTAGGCTTGATAACTTGCAAGTAAGTTGCATGTGAATTAAATGTGCATTTGAATTTCATTTGGAATCATTATTTCATCACATGAAATGTCATCCAAATAAATTCTAAACACACTCCAAATGAACATTTCATTTGAATTTTCCCTCCAAAGTTGATTCATCATTTTAATTAAATTAAACACTTTACTTTGATTAATTAACCTTTGAGCTAACTCTTTAAGCTAGCTTGACCAATTGATAGTCATGTGGCATATATTAAATTAACTCTTAATTTAATTGGTCTAATTTAACTCCTTAAATTATTTAGATCAATTTAGCATTTAAATTGATGAAGCCAAAATGACAAAAAATTGAGTCATTCAGTTACCTCCAAAAAATCGATGAAAGTGGAAATTTTCTAACTCTTAGGAAATCCCTCTTCATCTAGTAGGATTTCCAATTGGCTTTTGTGTGTGACCCATTAGATTCTACCATTCGTTGGACATGAGATCACAACTCTTGTAATTTATTGAATATCAAATATTTACATTAATCTAAACTCCTTTAAACTAATGACTCAATTAAATTAATCTTATTAACTAAAGAGTACCCAACCTCCATGGTCAATATCCAACCTCAAGCCCATGGAGCTCAACTAATTGGCCAAAATGAATGCTTTTGGAAAATCACTCTAGCCTATGCTTACCATGCAAGTACGGTCTTTCTGTCTCCTATCTCCCAAGAGAGGCCTAAGGTACGATATTTGTCGGCTCCCTAATAGCCTCAATACTATATCTCTATTCCAATGCTAGATTCCCCTTTATGACCTCATCTTTGAAAACCCCATTTTCCAAATTGTCATACTACCATGCGCAAGGATTTCGTGGAATCGATCATTATAGAATACATAGGAAATGCGCTCGCACTTCACAACGATGAGGAGTCGGATACCATCTTGGATCTCGCAAACCTCCATGTCTAAGTAACTCATAGCCAACCTCAACCTGAAAGACCCACTAAGTGGTCAAGGAAAAGTCAAAGCATGAGGACCTAAACATAAGGTTACCATGGATCCGCATGTCAAAGGATTAATTATATACACTAGCGTAAGCTGGAGAACTTGCCAATATGGCTATCTAGTGGATTCTCTGGGTAGACCTTCACTGAACTTGTTCTCTAACAAGTACCTACTAACATGCAACCATATCTCATATGGTTTGCTCATGAAACGGAGCAATATCCAACCCTTGGATTTATGCATCGTTAATACAAGTCTATCTGGATCTTAGATACCTTGTCTCATAAGATCCTACAACTTGGAAGATTTAAGATCACGACCGTGTAAGACTTGTTTCATGATCACCACCCAATGCATGACCAAGTCCCGTATTCTTTTGTGATCTAAGGCTTCAACCAAATGCTAGTGAAGTAATACAAGCATAAGATGAAGATAGCCATGTAAAATGAATTTTGTTCAATCAAAATTGTATCGCAAGTTAAATGATTTACATGTCAATCTAATTAGCTTGTAGGCTACTATTCTAACACGTCCAAGTCTTGCATGCCATAAAATGGCATCTTCTTGGATATCTAATTTTCTTTTACTTTGTTGAATGTGCATCAATGATCGTTGAGAATATAAAATGTATAATCCATTATTTAATGTACCTTGAGCAATTAAAGAACCATTCTTTAATGCTTTCAAATTTCCATTAGATATAGAAAAATCAAATCCTTCATCATCCAAAATGGGAATTGAAATAATGTTCTTAACAAGATTGGGTATATAAAAGCCAGGATCAAGTACAATAAAAGAGTTCCCCAAGTCTAACTTGATGATGCCCTTTACTTTGGCTGCAACTTTTGCTCCATTTCCTAGGCATAGGATCATATACCCATCATTGAGACTCCTTCTTCTTTCCATCCCCTGTAAGGAATTAAAAAGGTGAGAACCACATGCGGTATCAAATACCCATGAGGAAGAATTGATCATTAAATGTACTTTAATAAAGTACATACCCTTCCCAAGTTTTGCAAGATACTCCTTGCAATTTTTCTTCCAGTGGCCTTTCTCGCCACAGTAGAAACAAGTTGCATTAACTTTGGCCTTTTTGTTCTTCTTGACTCCGCCCAAGGCCTTTAATAGTTTCTTTCCCTTAAAGGAAGAAATCTTCTCCTTTTCACCTCCCTTTCTAGCACCCCTAGGGCCTTTAGACTTAGAAGATGAAGCAACCATCAAAGGTCTTATCGAAACATATGTTCCAACTCCAAGATGCTTGTTTGAGTCCATAGATGGATCTGTAGTGTTTGCAAACCTTTTGCTCATTCCCTTTGGACGTGAAACCTTGTGGTTGCTCCATATATATTTCTTCTTCAATGTTCCATTGAGAAAAGCAGTTTTTACATCCATTTGTCATATCTCATAGTCATAATGCATAGTAAGTAAAATCCGATTGGACTTAGGCATTGCGATCGGTGAAAAAGTTTCCTCAAAATCGATACCCGATCTTTGAGTGTAACCTTTTGCCACTAGTCGCACCCTAAAGGTCGCTACCTCTCCATCAACTCCAAGCTTTCGCTTATAGATCCACTTGCAACCAACAAGAACTATTCCCTTTGGTGGATCTACCAAAATCCATACTTTGTTGGAGTACATGGAGTCCATTTCGGATCTCATGGCATCATGTCAATGTCCCGAGTCTATGTCAATATAGCTTTCTCGTATGTCTTTAGATCATTATCCGATTAGCCCATTTCATGAAGGAATCCGAACCTTTTGGATTGCTTCTTGATTCAGTCCGACCTTCTAGAAAGATGTGTGTAGGGCTCTTAATGCTCACTCATTTTTATCGCTTGTGGGATTTGTTGATCGTTTTGAACTTCATCAAGTTCAACAACAACGTTGTTTCTATCTAACAAAAATTCCTTTCTAAGAAGTGGGCGTTCCTCGAAATAAACACCTTTTGTTCCGAGGGATCATAAAAGTAATAACCTAAAGATACTCTTGGGTATCCCACAAACTTGCACAATGTGAATCTACTATCCAACTTGTCTCCTACTGTCCATCTTATGTAGGCGGGAGACCCCCAAACTTTAAGATGGTTATAAAAAGGTGCTTTGCCATTCCACATCTCATGTGGCGTTTTAGGTACTGACTTTGATGGTACTATATTTAGTAGCATCGCTGCCATTTCTAAAGTGTATCCCCAAAAGGATATGAGCCATTGGAAAAACTCATCATGAAACATACTATGTCTAACAAAGTACGATTTCTATTTTTGGCTACTCCATAGTGTTGGGGTTTGCCAAGTGGAGTCCATTATGATAGAATCCCATTCTTTACCTGGAGTTCATTGTGAGAGAATCTCATTCTCTTTTAGATAATCTAAGAATTCAGTACTTAAGTATTCTTCTCCATGATCCAATCGAAGAGCTTTAATACTAAGCCCCTTTTGCTTTTCCACTTTATTTCTATACTCTTTGAATTTTTCAAAGGCTTCAGACTTATACTTTATAAGATGCACATGTCCGAACCGACTATAATCATCGATAAAGGTGATAAAGTAGGAATAGCCTCCTCTCATACTAACTCTTAGCGGGCCACAAACATCCGTATGGATCAAATCCAAAGGACTTGTGGTTCACTCTGTTTGCCCTACAAAGGGAGCCTTAGTCATTTTTCCCTTCAAACAAGATTCAAAAGTAGGAAGTTCATCAATGCCACTAACATTTAGTACTTCGAGAGCTTCTAACTTGTTCATCCTATCTTTAGAGATATGTCCAAGCCTTGTATGCCAAATAATGGCATCTTCTTGGTTATCTAACTTTCTTTTACTTAATTGAATATGCATTAGTGAAGGTTGGTATTATTTAATGCTTTCAATACTCTATTCGATATAGAAAAATTAAATCCTTTATTATCTAGAATGGGTATTGAAACAATGTTCTTACCAAGTTGGGTACATAACAAGGATTTAACACAATACAAGCATTCCCAAAGTCTAACTTTACTATGCCTTGGACCGTGGCGGCAACCTTTGCTCCATGTCCGAGGCACAGAATCATATCCCCTTCAAAGGTAAAATCACTTGCGGTACCAAATACCCATGAGGAAGAATTAGTCGTTAAGTGCATCTCAATAAAGTACATACCCATCCCAAGGGTGCCAAGGTATTCTTTGTAGTTTCTTTTCCAATGTCCTTTTTCGCCATAGTAAAAACAAGTAGCATCGGTCTTGTCACCTTTCTTTTTCTTGACTCCCCCCATACTTTTCAAGGGTTGCTTCCCATTTGAAGATGAACTTTTCTTCCTCTTACCTCCATTTTCTAGGACCTCTATGGCCCTTTGACTTAGAGACAGAAGTAAGCATAAGAGGCCTTTCTTTTTTCATAGTCACCTCAGCGGTCACAAGCATGTTCACCAATTCGTTAATCGTAACTTCTTGCTTGGACATATTGAAGTTTATAACGAATTGGTCGAACGAAGGGGACTACAATTGGAGGATTAGATTTACGTAATTGTCATTGTCCATGACCACATTAAGTTGTCCAAGCTTCTTGATGATCCCTATTATCTTGAGGTCGTGATCATAGACACTAGCACCTTCACCCATCCATGTCCTAAAGAGCTCATACGACAAAACAAACCTTTCGTGTCGAGTTTGGACACCGTACAACTCTTGTAGATATTTATACATCTCACATGCATGTCTCATTTGCTCGTGAGTCTTTTGAAGCTCATTAGTCATGGATAACATCATAAGACATCTTACTTTTTGATCATCATCTACAAGTTTAGCGAACACTTCATGTACCTCATTGGTGGCATCATCACCCAATGTGTCCAACGAGCATTGATCAAGAACATAGGTTCTCTTTTTAGAGTCAAGAATGATTTTAAGGTTCCTTAACCAATCATTGAAGTTAGGCCCGGTAAGCTTATTGGTTTCCAAAGTACTTGCAAGTGGATTTTTAGCCATTTTCTTTGTTTTAAGATTTCAAAAATCTACAAAAGGCGAAAAAAAAGTATAAGCATGTGATTGAATTATTGATATCACAAAAACATGTTCATGGTCTTTTAAGCATGTTTTTCTCTCCTACTATTTTATCAAATCCTTCACCCCCTAGAATAATTCGGGAAACATTATTTCTTAGTGAGAATCAAGATCCCAAGATCTTGCAAGTGGAACCCAGTTACCAAGTGCCATCCACAAGCAATTGAAGGGTAAACAACTTTTGCTAACTATATCTCATGCAATTCTTGATGTATTTTACCTCACTTTTCACACAAACCCACGTAACTGTGTGCCATCTATGTTACTAGGTGTTAAGTCTAACCTACCAATCAAATTTTGATTCAAGATGGGTATCCCACAACATCCCCCCATAACAGAGTGCCAATATGTGGGCGTTCTTAATTCAAAAATGCATCACATGCCAAATGTATGCTCACAGCTTTCCTCCTAAATGTAACCCCCACAACCGAGTGCCATCACACAAAATTGGTAGCTTGGTCATGGCATAGATTACTGGTAGAAGGCTTGGATTAATTAAAACTTCTTTTAATTTGTATCCATTTTGACTTAATATTTGAAAAGTACTTAGACGTTCTAAGTAGATGGATTTTGCTTGCAAAGATCTCATCATTTTATCTTTTTATTTAGGTTCTCTATATCCTAACCATGCACCTCATACATCAATAGGATATGGAAAGCATAAATAAGTAAATGCACCTTGCATGCTCCTAGGGTGGGATGACCATGAACTTAACCAAGTGGTGCACTTAGAGCCATAGGTGCACCACTTAATTGATTTTAAGTGGGTTGATTAAATCTAGCTATTGCATGAGTGTATCCCCATAAATTCATGGGTCTTCAAAAGTATCCATGCCTCCAATGGTCTCCTTGCTCCTCATAACATTTACAAGAGAAAGAAATCCTTACTCCTAGTGATTCTACTCTCATAACATTTACAAGATAGAAATTAAGAGGCATGCAAGTCCCAATTTAATACAAACCTTTTCAACAACTTGAAACAAATAAAATCAATATTAAAGGCTCATGATCATCCCCATTCATTCATCATCCATCAACAATTAAATGAACAATAAATAAATTGCATCTCTTTACAGTATTGAAGCATAACTAGCTCAACTTTCACCACCTAATTGCATCTCTTTGCAACACTTGATATATTTTGCCTCACTTTTCATATAGACCACGACTCGTGCGACATCTATACTACTAGGTGTTAAGTCGGGCCTATCAATCACTCTTTGATTCAAAACCGCACTATGCCATTCCACAACTTATGAGACACTACGTAGAAAGCGTTAAATCAGAGGTGCATCATATGCTAAGTATGTGAGCATAGCTTTCCACCATAAACGTGACCCACGACTCGAAAGACATGATGTAAATGTAGTAGAATCTCATGTCACATACTATTGGTATAAGGCATGGATTAATTAAAATTTATTTTAATTTGTATCCATTTTGACTTAATATTTTGAAAGCACTTAGACTCTTCTAAGTAGAGGGTTTTTTTGCATGCAAAGATCTCATCAATTTTATCTTCTCTTATTTAGATTTTCTATATCCTAAGTATGTATCTCATACATCAATAGGATAAAGAAAACACAAATAAGTAAATACGCCTAGCATGCTCCTAGGGGGGATGACCATGAGCCTTAACCAAGTAGTGCACTTTAGAGCGATAGTGCACTACTTGGCTGATTTTAAGTGGATTGATTAAATATAGCTATTACATAAATATGTCCCACACATTCATAGGTCTTTGTGCCTTCGATGGCCTTCTTGTCTCCTTGCGAAAATTACATGAGAAAAGAAATCCTCACTCCTAGTGATTCTACTATCATAATATTTACAAGATAGAAATTAAAAGGCATGCAATTCCCAATTTAATACAACCCTTTTCAATAACTTGAAACAACTAAAATCAATATTAAAGGCTTATATTCATCCCCATTCATTTATCATCCATTCAACAATTAAATGAACAATAAAAAAGAATTGACATTCAATTCAATAAATTAAATGCTTGTCTCATAAACAATTAATTAATTAGCAAAAATAATCATAACATTTATGCATCTCATTTTTTGCACAAAATTGAAGATTAACTAGAACAATATTTCAAAAGCATTCAGAAGTGTGAAACATTATTTTGAAACACTTACATAACTTTTTGTTGACAAGTATTGCACTAGGATCTAATAATAAAACTTCAAAAGCATAAATAAACTAGTGCTTTACATGCTCACAAGGATCTAATCATGCTAGGGATTTAGATTTAGGAAGAGAGATACATTGAACAGCAAATTTCCAAGGAGAAAATTGTGAACTCTTCACCAATCCAGAATCAGTCAACAACGCAGCCGAAAGAAAGCAATTTTTGCCTCAGTTAAACTTATCCAAAAATTAGTAAAAAATTCTTGGATCCTCTCAACACCTTGAGAAAGATACTATGAAAATTTAGGGTCAAAACACCTTCTGGATCTCCTAGAAAAAAATCAAAAAATCACTGCTCTGTTTCAATGGATCACCAAAGCTAGCAACCCAAGTATGTTGCCCCTATTGTGATGATCTACACACCAATTGAACTTCCAATCTCTCCTCACTTTTAGCTGGTGTAAGAGAGGATAAATACAATGGTGGAGATTGATTTGAGGTTGGAGAAGAAGAAATAAAGCAAAGCTTCAACACATGATGCAATGCTTGGAGAGAGAGTTTTGGAGGGAATTATGAAAGATTCTAGTCTTCACACCTTTTTGCATAGTGGCCGATCCTCTACCTCTATATCTATATATAGAGGGATGATGGTGTGATGCCAAGGTGGCATAACACATTCCTCAAAAGGGGGAGGGCGGCCGCTTGCCTTGCTAAGGTGGCAAATTCAAATTCAAATCTAATTTAAATTTGAGTGCATTTTAATTACATTTGAAATCTAATCTCAAATTAATTAAGATGCTAATTCAAATGAACCTTTCATTTAAATTTTCCCTCCAAAATATATTCTTCTCTTTAATTAAATAAAATACTTTAATTTAATTAATTAACCATTGGCTTAACGCTTAAGTCAAACAAGCTTAACTCTTAAGCTCAATTTTGTTAACTTAACTCTTTAAGTTAACTTGACCAATTGATGATCATTTGGCACCAAATAATTAAGTCCTTAATCATTGGTCTAATTGAACTCCTTAAATTCATTGACTAATTTAACAATTAAATTAATAAAGCTAAAATTGACCTTCAAATTGGACACCTCAAAAATCAGTCCCGTGAGCCAATTTTTCTATCACTTAGAAAATTCCTCCATTGACTAGGAAGCTAATTGGCTTTTGTGTGTGTGACCCAATAGGTTATACCACATGGGATCACAACTTCATGTGACTTTTTAGAATATCTTATATTCATTTTATTTTAAAGCATTTTTAAACTAATTGACTCGATTCAATTAATCTATATTAATTGAAGAGTACCCAATCTCCATGGTGAATGTCCAACCTCAAGCGTATGGAGCCCAACTAATTGGCTGAAATGAATGCTCGTGGAGAACCATCATAGCTCCACGCTTACTATGCAAATATTGTCATTTCATCTCTTATCTCCCAAAAGAGGCCTAGGGCAAGATATTTGCTGGCTCTCTAATAGCCTCGATGCTATATCTTTGTTCTCAATGTCTGATTCCATTGTGTGACCTCATACTTGGAAAACTTTTTTTTCCAAATTGTCACATCACCTTGCGCCAGGATTTCTTGGAATCACCATTATAGAACACATAGGAGATGTATTCGTTCTTCACAAAGACGAGGAATCAGATTCCATCTTAGATCTCACAAACCTCTATGTTTAAGTAGTTGATGCCCAATCACCATCTAAATGGCCAGCTAAGTGACCAAAGAGGTGTCAATGCATGAGGACCTAAACATAAGGTTACAATGGATCCTCAGGTCAAAGGACTAATTATATGCACTAGTGCCGACTTGCCACTCTGACTATCCAATGGATTTTTCGGTGGGTCTTCAGTGCCTTGTTCCCAAACAAGCACCCACTATCATGCATACATATCTCATATGGGATTGCCCATGGAACGGAGCAATATCCAACTTCTTAGATTTATGCATTGTCTGTGCAAGTTTATCTGAATCTTAGATGCCCTGTCTCTTAAGATCTTATGACTTGGAAGATTTAGGATCACGACCATGTAAGACTTATTCCATGATCACCACCCAGTGCATGAACAAGTCCCTTAGTCTTGTGTGATCTAAGACTTATTTACCTCACTAGCATTGGTCACATACTAGGTGGTGATCATAAAATAAGTCTTACACGGTCATGATCTTAAATCTTCCAAGTCGGATGATTTTATGAGACAGGGCATATAAGATCCAGATATACTTGAACTAACGATACATAAATCCAAAGGTTGGATATTATTCCATTTCACGAGCAATGCCATATAAGATATGGGTGGATGTTAGTAGGTGCCTGTTAGAGAACAAGTTCACTGGATCTTAGCTGCTTCGTCTCGTAAGATCCTATAACTTGGAAGATTTAAGATCACGATCATGTAAGACTTATTCCATGGTCACCAAACCAAGTCTCGTAGTCATGTGTGATCTAAGGGCTTCATCTAAATGCAAGTGAAATAATATAAAGCATAAGATGAAGGTGGCCATATAAAGAATATCATTCAATGAAGATTGTTTTACAAGGAAATAGCTTTTACAAGGCCAATCTAATTGGCTTGCCGGGCACTATTCCAACAATCTCCCACTTGCCCTAAAGCCAAATCCTATGGCCTTGAGACCTATCTTCTCAAGATGTTCTTCAAAGACCTTTTACTTTTAGAGGTTTAGACAGTGGTTCTGCTAAATTCTCTTCTGAGGCAACATGGTCCACTCAATTGTCACCTCCGTCAATTGATATCATATTTCAAATGATAATGCATTTACCATGTTTGGATCATTGATGAGATCTTAACTAAAGTCCAAAATTATCTTCCAAAGATAATTGTGGGCTTATGCATGCTAGGCATAACATCCAACTCTTGGATGAAGTTTTTATCCAAACACTTTCTTTTGCGGTTTCCAAAACCACAAATTATTTCACCTCAGTGGTTCTCTTGGCCACGGTATCTTGTTGAAACTCTTCCAACTCACTGTATCACCATTGAGGCAAAATATAATTCTAGAAGTGGATTTGAGGTCATCTACATTGGATTGGAAACTTGAATCCGAAAATCCTTTGAGTTTCAATTATCCATTGCTGTATACCAAAAACAAATCCTTAGTCCTTGTCAAGTACTCAAGGATTGCCTTAACGTCTATCAGTGACTCTCACTAGGATTGGATTGGAAACTACTCATAATACTTGGCGAGTATGCCATATCTAGTCTTGTACATTGAACTGCATAGATTATGCTCTCAATAGTGGAGGCATAAGGTATGTGGGACATACTTTATCTCCCGTTGTCAATCTTCAGGGCCATATATTTGGAGAGATGAATGCCATGTCCCATGGGAAGAAATCCCTTCTTGGATTCTTCCATACTAAACCTCTTTAGTATCTTGTCAATGATGGGATTTGGGATAGCCTCAGTATCCTCCTAGATCTATCTCTATAGATATGTATTCCCAATACGTAGGATGTTTCTCCCAAATCCTTCATGGAGAATTGTGTAGATAACCACACTTTAGCACACTCTAACATTCCTACCTCATTCCTAATGAAAAGGATGTCATCAACATAAAGCACAATAAACTGTACGCTACTCTCACTAGCCTTCTTGTACATGCACGGTTCATACACATTTTTGACAAAACCAAACGATTTGATCATTTTGTCAAAACATATGTTCCAACTTCAAGACATTTGTTTGAGTCCATAAATGGATCTCTGGAGTTTGCAAACCTTTTGCTCACTCCCCTTGGATGTAAAACTTTGTGGTTGCTCTATATAGATTTCTTCTTCAATATCACTATTGAGGAAAGCAATTTTCACATCCATTAGCCATATGTCATAGTTATAATATGCGACTATGGCAAGTTGAATCCGAATGGACTTATGCATTGCGATCGGTGAAAAAGTTTCCTCAAAATAGATATTGGGCCTTTGAATGTAACCCTTTGCCACTACTCACGCCTTAAAATTTACCACTTCTCCATCTACTCCAAGCTTTCATTTATAGATCCACTTGCAACCAATGGGAACTATTCCCTTTGATGGATCTACCAAAGTCCATACTTTCTTTGAGTACATGGAGTTCATTTCAAATTTGATGGCTTCAAGCTAATGTCCCGAATTTATGTCCAACATAGCTCCCTCATAGGTGTTCGAATCACCATCGGATTGGCCTGTCTCATAAAGGAATCCGAACTCTTCGGGTTGCTTCTTGATTCGGTCCAACCTTCTTAGAGGTTGTGTGCTAGGCTCTTTGATATATATATATATATGTTTCTACCGCTTGTGGGATTTGATGATCATCTTGAACTTCACCAAGCTCAACAACAATGCCTTTTTTTCTATCTTATAGAAATTCCTTTTCTAAAAAGGTGGCGTTCCTCGAAACAAACATCTTTTGTTCTAAGGGATCATATAAGTAACAACCCATAGACTCTCTTAGGTATCCCACAAACTTACACAAGGTGGATCTACTATCCAACTTATCTCCTACTATTCATCTCATGTAGGCAGGAGATCCCCAAACCTTAAGATATTAGTAAGAGAGTGCTTTGCCATACCATATCTCTATGGTGTTTTGGGCACTGACTTTGAAGGTACTACATTTAGTAACTTCGCCACCGCTATAAGGCGTATCCTAGAAAGGATATAAGCATATCGAAGAAGCTCAACATAGTTCGTACCATGTCCAATAAGGTAAGTTTCTCTTCTCGACTACTCCATTGTATTGGGGTATGCTCAGTGGAGTCCATTAAGAGAAAATCTCATTCTCATTTAGATAATCTTATAATTCAGTGCTCAAGTATTTTTCTCCTTGATTTGATCAAAGAACTTTAATACTTAGCCCCAATTACTTTTCTACTTTATTCCTATACACTTTGAACTTTTCAAAGGTTTCGGACTTGTTCTTCATAAGAAACACGTGTCCGAACCGACTGTAGTCATCAGTGAAGGTGATAAAGTAGGAATAGCCTCATCTCCCACTACCTCTTAGACTATGTTTGGTTCATAGATTTTGATGAGGAAAAGAAAAAAAAATGTGAAGGAAAATATTTTTCATTGTTTGGTTGGCAAGGAAAATGCTAAAGAAAGGAAAATTTGGGGGAAAATATAGTGTATCTAAGGAAAATGAGGGAAAAGCTTATTTGAACTCTCTTTTATTCTCCAACACATACATCACCCTCTTTTCCCCATCTTTTTCTTCATTATTTTCTTTAACAACCAAATAAAATTGAGATTTTATATTTCTTTGTTTTCTTTTCCTTTTCTCTAATACTTTCATTTCCTTATCGAAATCCTTAAACCAAACATAGTGTTAGTGGCCCACAAACATTTGTATGGATCAAATCCAAGAGACTTGTGGAGTGTTCCGTTTTGTCCTATAAAAGGAGCCTTGGTCATTTTTCCCTTTAAATAAGATTTACAAATAGGAAGTTCCTCAATGCCACTAACATTTAGTGCTTTGAGAGCTTCTAACTTATTCATCCTATTCTTAGAGATATGACCAAGTCTTGCATGCCAAAGAATGACATCTTCTTGGATATCTAATTTCCTTACTTCGTTGAAAGTGCATTAGTGATGGTTGAGATCCAATATGTATAATCCTTTGTTAAGTGTACCACAAGCAATTAAAGAACCCATTCTTTAATGCCTTCAATCTCCTATTTGATATAGAAGGATCAAATCCTTCACCATCTAAAATGAGAATTTGAAATAATGTTCTCAACAATATATGGCACATATTAGCAAGGGTTCAATACAATTATGGAGTTCCCTAAGTCCAAGTTATTATACACCTTCAGCTTTGGTCACAACTCTTGCTTCTTTGCCAAGGCGGTAGATCATATCCACATCACTTAGTTTTATTCTTCTTTCTTATTCTTTGTAACAACTTACAAAAATAAGAACCACATGCGATATCATATATCCATGAGGAAGAATTTATCCTTAAATGCACTTCAGTAAAGTACATACCCTTCCAAAGGGTTGTAGAGTATTATAGCCAAAGTAGAAACAAATAATATCAACTATTTCCTCTATAATCTTCTTGATTCCTCCAGATGCCTTTAATTGTTGTTTTCCCTTGGAGGAAGAATTTTTCTTCCTTTTACCTCTCTTTCTAGCACCCTTAGGGCCCATAGACTTGGAGGAAGAAACAAGTGTCAAAGGTATGCCCTTGTCATGGTAGTCTCATTTTAGATCAACACTTTGATCAATAAAACTCGGCGAGGATGTGGGGATCAAATCCTCGTAGAGATCATTGTCCATCACTACATCCAAGTAGAAAAAGCTTCTCCAAGCTTAATCATCTTTAGACCATAGTCGATGACACATGACTTCGCATTCATCCTAGCTTGAAAAATCTCTTTTGACACTATGAACTTCTCATACAGTGTTTGCTTTACAAATCTTGTAAACTATAACTAAGGTACTTTTCATGTGTCTTTGAGACTTTTAATGTTTGTAGATGCCATCATGAGACTATGGGATAGAACGATCCTAAACCCAATTCATGAACTTTTCAAGTGTCTCTTGATCTACTTTTAATCTCGATGGGATTTGGAGCACCTTAATCTAAGACATCTATCTATTTCTAGAAATCTAGAACGATTTTTTTTTTTATTTTTGAGGTTGAGTCAATCGTGGAAGTTTGGTCCAGTTGGTTTATTAGTTTTCAAAATAACATTGAGTGGAACATTAAACCATTCTTGAGATTTCACAAATCCTCAAAGGCGAAAAAGAGAATAAGCATGTGATTGAATTTGATATTAAAAACATGTTTTATGGTCTTTCAAACATGTTTTCCTCCCACTATTTTTTCAAATTCTTCACCCCCTAGAAGAATTCGGGGAATCATATTTCTTAGTGAGAATCAAGATCCTAAGAACTTGTAAATGGACCTCTGCTTCGAGTGCCATCCACAAACAATCGAAAGATAAGCAACACTTGCTAATTACTTCTCATGCAACTCTTATATTTTGCCTCACTTTTCATGTAGACACCCCGCTTCGAGTGTATCTACATTACTAAGTATTAAGTCGTACCTACCAATCGAACTTAGCATGAGATGCACTTTTCACATAGACCCACGTACCCGTGTGCCATCTATGGTACTAAGTGTTAAGTTGTCCCTACCAATCAATCTTTGACTCAAGATGAGCACCACATCATCCTCCGTACACAAGTTCTAATGTGTGGGCATTCCTAAGTCAAAGTGCATCTCATGCTAAGTTTATCCTCATAGCTTTGCTCCTAAGTGTGACCCCGTACACGAGTGCCATCACACAAAATCAGTAGCATTGTCATGCCATACACTACTGGTAGAAAGCTTGGATTAATTAAAACTCTTTTAATTTATATCCATTTTGACTTAATATTTCATAAGCATTTAGATATTTTAAGTTTAGGGTTTTTGTTCGCAAATATCTCATCATTTTATCTTCTTATTTAGGTTTTCTATATCCTAAACATACATCTCATAAATCAATAGGATATGGAAAGTATAAATAAGTAAATACGCCTAGCATGCTCCTAGGGTGGGATGACTGTGAGCCTAACCAAGTGGTGCACTTAGAGTCATAGGTGCACCACCTAGTTGATTTTAGGTGGGTTGATTAAATCTAGCTATTACATAAGTGAATCCCATACATTCATGGGCCTTCAAAAGTCTCCATGCCTCCAAGGCCTCCTTTGCACCATGTAACTTTTACATGAGAAGGAAATCCTCTTCATGATTCTATTCTCATAACTTTTACATGCTAGAAATAAAGAGGCATGCAACCCCCGATTAAATACAACTCATTTCAACTTGAAATAAATAAAATCAATATTAAAGGCTCATGATCATCCCCATTTATTCATCATCCATTCAATAATTAAATAAACAATAAATAATTCTAGAATGAACAATTAAATGCTTATCTCATAAACAAATAATTGAATAAGCATAACATTTATGCCATAATTGGAAGATTAACTTTAACCAATTTTCAAAAGCATTAAAAGATGTCAAACATAATAGTGAGAACCTGCACAACACTTGTGCATCTAATATGTGTGATGCAAAAACTTATTGAGCATTAAAGGAGTTAGGTAAACAAGTCAAAGCACACCAAAACCTTAAAAACTGGACTGCTGCCTAGCCTGGGCGCACGGCTGGGCAGGCCGCGCACACAGCATGTGCATAGCGCCCAGCCAGCCCCCAACTGTGAGCGGCAGGCCCTGCTTTTGGGTTTCTAAGTGCGCCAAATGTATTTTCCACTCAACTTTCATGCACCAATAATTTTAGTACATGTTCCTAACATTTAACCACACATAATAGATGAATTTCCATATTCAAAATACCTTTTAAAAATGGAAATTCAAGTGCTCAAACATGCCTTAAAAAATTTAGAAAAAGCTAGAATCATATTCTATGAAATCATCCAATAAAACTCCAATCAAATTGGATCCAAAAATGACCAAAACTCTTTTGATCAATCATCAACATGCTATGTCAACATATAACATCACTTAATGCTAAATCAACATTCAACATTAATAGCTATGAATTAAAACATACTAATCATATGAATCAACACTAAAAACACATATCAGCATGCTTTCAATTCATCAATCAAGAAGTCATACACAATGTCATCCAAACACTCCAATTCATCATATGAATCGAGAATTTGGTGATAATGATGTAACCATCACATGAACTAATCATCAACAAAAAATCCAAATCTAAGCCTGATTTAGGCTCCAATACCAATTGAAAGCAAGTAAGGCACTAGGATCCAATTATAAAAACTTCAAAAGCTTAATAAACTAGTGCTTACAAGATAACTAGGATCAAATCATGCCTAAAATCCAGATTTAGATTGAACGTTACCCTAAATGCTTAAATCCAAGGAGAAAGTGATGAACGTTTCACTAATCCAGAATCTGCCAGAAACTGCGCAACATGAATAGAGCAATTTTTAACCTCATCAAAACTGCTCCAAAATTCACAAAAAAAAAAAAATACAAAAACCTCTCAACACCTTGGAGGAAACATAGTAAAAAATTCAAATCAAAAAGCCTTCTGGATCTCCCTGGAAAAAATCTCCAAATTGGACTCTGTGCAAGTGGATCTCCAAACTGTAGCAAACTAACATGTTTACCTCTATTGATATGATCCACACACCAAATAGATCTTTCAAAATCTCTAGTCTATAAGCTGGAATGAGGCTATAGATTAGCTATGGTGGAGATCGATTTTAGATTGGGAAGAAGAAGAAGAGAGCAAAGCTTTCAACACATGAATGCAATGCTTGCAAGAATTGCAAAAGAATCTAATTCATTCACACTTTCAGCAATGTGCAATCCACACACCCACTTTATCTATATATAGGGCGAGGTTGGTGTGATGCCAAGTTGGCATCACACCTTTCTCAAGGTGGGTGGCCACTTGCATTACCAAGGTGGAAAATGTAAATTCAAATCTAATTTGAATTTTCATGTGCATCGTACTTACATTTGAAATCTAATTTCAAGCTAATTAAAATGCTAATTCAAATGAACATTTCATTTGAAATTTCCCTCCAAAATATGTTTTTCCCATTAATTAAATTAAATACTTTAATTTAATTAATTAAGCTTTGATTTAACTCTTAAGTCAAACGAGCTTAACTCTTAAGCTTGAATTTTGTTAACTTAACTCTTTAACTTAACTTGACCAATTGATGGTCATATTGGCCCCCAAATAATTAGCTGCTTAATTATTGGTCGAATTTAACTCCTTAAATTAATTGATTAATTTAACACTTAAATTAATCAAGCCAAAATTGACCTTCAAAATTGATACCTTAAAATTGATCCACTATGAGATATTTTCTAGCACTTAGAAATTTTCCTCCATTAATTAGGAACCTAATTGGATTTTATGTGTGACCCAATAGGTTTTACCATTCATTGGACATGGTCTCACTACTCCTTGTGACTTTTGAATATCATATATTCATTTTAGTTTAAAACACTTTTAAACTAATCGACTCGATTCAATTAATCCATAATTGAAGAGTACCCAATCTCCATGGTCGATGTCCAACCTCAAGCCCATGAGGCCAACTAATTGGCTGAAATGAATGTTTGAAGAACCATTCTCTACGCTTACCATGCGAATACGGTTCTTCCGTCTCCTATTTTCCAAAAGAGGCCTAGGGCAAGATATTTGTCAGCTCCTTAGTAGCCTCGATGCTATGTCCTATTCCCAATGCTTGATTCCCTTGTGTGACCTCATCTTTGGAAAACTCCTTTTCCTAATTGTCACACCACCTTACACAAGGATTTTTTGGAATCGATTATTATAGAATACATAGGAGATGCACTCGCCCTTCACAAAAGCAAGGAGTTGGATTCCATCTTAAATCTCACAAACCTCCATGCCAAATAGCTCATGCCCAACCTCAACCCGAAAGACCCGCTAAGTGGTCAAGGAAGAGTCAACGTAAGAGGACCAGACACAATATTACCATGGATCCTCAGGTCAAATGACTAATAATATGCACTAGCGTAAGCTAGAGAATTTGTCATTACTAGCTTACCACTACGACTATCTGGTGGATTCTCCTATAGGCCTTTAGTGCCTTATTCTCTAACAAGCACCCACTAACATTCACCTATATCTCATATGGTTGCTCATGGAATGAAGTAATATTTAACTCTTAGATTTATGCATTGTTAGTGCAAGTCTATCCGTGTCTTAAACGCCCCATCTCGTAAGATCCTATGACTTAGAAGATTTAAGATCACGACTATGTGAAACTTATTCCATGGTCATCAAACTAAGTCCCGCAATCAAGAGTGATCTAAGGGCTTCATCCAAATGCAAGTGAAGTAATAAAGAGCATAAGATGAAGATGGCCATATAAAAAATATCATTCAATCAAAATTATTTTACAAGGAAATAACTTTTACAAGGCCAATCTAATTGGCTTGCCGGGCACTATTCCAACACCTTATACTCTGACTTTGCCCTGACCACATAGCACGTCATCAAGGGTTTAGATTGGACATGAGCTACTTAAACATAGAAGTTTATGAGATCAAAGATAGGATCCGTTTCCTTGTTGTTGTGAAGAACAAGTGCATCTCCTATATATTATTTAATGATCGATTCCAAGAAATCCTTGTGCAAGGTAGTATGACAATTTAAAAAAGGATTTTTTCAAAGTTGAGGTAAAAAAGGGGAATCAAACATTGGATGTAGAGACATACTTATTGAAGCTATTCGGGAGCCAACAAATATCTTGCCCTAGGCCTCTTTCCGGAGATAAGAGATGAAAGGACCGTATTTGCATTATAGGCGTAAGCTATAATGGCTCATCAAGATATAATTCATTCATCCATTTAGTTAGGCTCCATGGGCTTGTTGCTAGACATCAACCATGGAGATTGGGTGCCCTTCAATTATAGAGATTAATTGAAAGAGTTATTAGTTTAAATGTATTTAAACTAATATGAATATTTTAATATTGACAACTTTACAATGAGTTGTAATCCCATGTCCAATGAATGGATGAATTTAATGGGTCACACACAAAAGCCTAAGAAACACTTATTTGATCGAAGGGATTTTCTAAGGAGTTAGCAAATCATATGCTAGGCATTTTTGGTAAACAAGGGAAAACAATAGACTAATTATTAATTGGTCATTTTGGCTTGATTAATTTAAGTGTTAAATTAATCAAAATAATTTAAGGAGTTAAACTAAGTTAATTAAATTGAGGTGTTAATTTAATTGGTGCCATATGACAGTTAATTAGTCAAGTTAACTTAAGGAGTTAAGTTAGCTCTAATTAACTTAAAGAGTTAAGCTAATTAACTTAAGGAGTTAAGTTAAATTAATTAAATTAAAGAGTTAATTTACTTAAATTAGGAATTTAAGTTTTGGAGGGAAATCAAATGGAAAAGCCATTTGAATTATGCAAGTTGGCATTACATTTAGTGAAATGAAATGCAAATGCAAATTTAAGCTAAATGAAGATTTAGCAAGTTGGCAAATCGGCGCACATGTATGGAGAGTGTGATGGAAGCCTCCAAAGGTCTCCATCCTCTCCTATAAATACATGTGGCTGGCCACTTGGTGTGAGTTGTGAAGCTCTCAAATTTCCCCCCCAAAATGTGGTATAATTCATGTGTTCAATAACCACACCTCCCAAATTCTCTCTTTCCTCTCCTCTCCAGAATCCACAATCCACCACTCCTTTCATCACCTTTTTCCTCTCTTCTCTAGTAAAGTGAGGTTGATTCAGAGCTATTTCTAGGTGTGTGGACTATGTTGGAATAGTGCCCCACAGTCAATTAGATTGGCATGTAATACTATTTCACTTGTGATACAATCTTGATTGAATGATATTCTAATTAAATGGCATCTTCATCTTATGTTTATTATACTTCACTAGCATTTGGTTGAAGCCCCCTAAATCATACAAGACTATGAGATTTGGTCACGCATATGATAGTGATCATAAAATAAGTCTCTACAAACATGATTTTAAATATTCTAAGTCATAGAATTTTATAAGGCGGGGCATCTATGATCTGGATAGACTTGCACTAAGGATGCATATTCTAAAGGGTTGGATATTACTCTATTTCATCAGCAATCTATGTGAGACATAGATGCATGTTAGTGTGTCCTTGTTAGAGAACAAGTTCACTGAAGACCCACCCAGAAAATCTTCTTGATAGCCACAATGGAAAATTTTCCAACTTACATTAGTGCATATAATTAGTCCTTGGATCTGAAGATCCATAGTAACCTTGTGTTTAGATCCTTATTCTTTAACTTTTCTTCTAGCAAGTAGCAGGTCATCTAGGGTTGAGATTGGGCACGAACTTCTTAAGCATGCAAGTTTGTGAGATCTAAGATGGGATCCATCTCCTTGTTGTTGTGAAGGACGAGTGCATCTCCTATGTATTCTATAATGATCGATTCCAAGAGATCCTTGTGCAAGGTAGCATGACAATTTGGAGAAAGCATTTTCCATAGTTGAGGTCATATAAGGGAATCGAACATTGGATGTAGAGACATAATTATTGAGGCCATTAGGGAGCTGGTAAATATCTTATCCTAAGTCTCTTTTAGGAGATTGGAGATGGAATGACTCTATATTTGCATGGAAAGCAGAAGCTAAAATAGTTCATCAAGACATAATTCATTCATCCAATTAGTTGGGCTCCATGAGCTTGTTGCTAGACATCAACCATGGAGATTGAGTACTCTTCGATTAATGGAAATTAATTGAAGATTAATTGAAAGAGTTACTAGTTTAAAAGAGTTTAAACTAATGTGAATATTTTGATATTCAAAATATCAAAATGAGTTGTGAGCCTATGTCCAATGAATGGATGAACCTAATGGGTCACACACAAAAGCCTAGAGAAAGCTCTTATTTAATAAGAGGAATTTTCTAAGGAATTAGAAAATTCGAGCCTTGATGATTTGAAAAAGTGACAAGTGGCTATTTTAATTGGTCACCTTGGCTTTTAAGTGTTAAATTAATCAAAATAATTTAAGGAGTTACATTAGGATAAATAAATTAAGGAGTTAATTTAATATGAGCCATGCGACAATTAATTAATCAAGTTAAATTAAGGAGTTAAGTAAAATTAAATAAATTAAAGAGTTAATTTAATTAAAAATGAGATTTGGACTTTGGAAGAAAATCAAATGGAAGAGTCCATTTGAATTTGAATTAGAGTTAATTAGCATTTCATTTCATGAGATAAAATGTAAATGTTAATTAAATGCAAATGCATGTAAAAGTCAAATTCACATGCAAGTTGGCAAGTTGGCCAACTAGCATGGGAGGTGTAATGCCAATTTACATCCTCTCTCCCCTATAAATAGCCACATGGCTAGCCACTTGAGTAGTAGTTGGTGTTGGAACAGTGCCCCGCAAGCCAATTAGATTGGCCTTGTAAACTATTTCCTTGTAAGACATCTTGATTGAATGATATTCATTATATGACCATCTTTATCTTATGTTATTTACCTACTTCACTGGCATTTCGATGAAGCCCTTAGATCACATAAGAAGTGAGAGCCACTGGAAAGCTGTAAATGAAAGTAGAGGAGGCGTTAGGATCCATAATAATTTGCAAAAATAGGCAAAAATTAACCAACACATCTTCAACCTAAGGATCTATTTTGTGCCTCAAAATTGGATTGAAAAAGCTAGAGAAAGTTATGTTAATCACGAAAATGAAAGGCAATTAGGAAGATCTCACTATAGAACTCTTTCCAAGCAAGGAATTCGTCTTTTTCTCAAAGGATCTCTGACTTCTCTTCAATTGACAGCTTTCACAAAAACTTTTGCTGCTAAAATCTCCTGCAAGATATTCTCCAATAGGCAACAAAATTGAAACTCTTGAAACAAAATTGTTGGTTGATAATCAACACCAAAATTGGCCACAAACTTGGAAGATCTTGAGTTACCTAACGAAAGCTTCCCAAATGTGAAGCCTCTGAAGCTAGTCCACACACCTAAAGCCACTCTCAATCCTCTCTCAATCAGCTAGAAAGATGAGGAGGATGAATGAAGATGAAGAAAAAACTGTGAGGAAGTTATTAGAGAGAAGAAGTTGTTGGAGGGAATCTAGAGTGTGGTTTCTCTCAACATATGAGATCACTTGATTGGAGGGGAAAATGCAGCTGGAATGTTGGCATAAAGTGGCTAGCCATGAGGGGGAGTGGGGTGTATTTATAGTGTGGGATGGAAGCTTGGGGAAGCTTCTATCACACATACATTACTTGGCACCTAGGATGCCACTTGGCTAGTCAAGTTGTATTTTTAATTTCTCAAATTAAAAATGCTAACTCACTAATTTAAATAGACTCTTCCATTTAATTTTTCCTCCAAAATTAGATTCATCTACTAATTAAATTAACTTTTTAATTTAATTAGATTAACCTAACTCCTTAAGTTAATAAAATCAACTTAACTTTTTAAGTTGACTTTGACTAATTAAAATTGCCACATGGATCCAATTAAATTAATTCCTTAATTTAATTGGCCTAATTTAATTTTTTACATTATTTTGTTTAATTTAACACATAAATTAATTAAGTCATAGTAACCAATTCATAATTAGTCAACTTGGTCTCTCTCCAATTAAAAATTTAATATAAATATGTAATAATTAGTATTAAAACTAGCAAATAAAAAATAAATAAAATAATAAAATTATGTATTAACTACTAAATAACCTAGCTATGTAATATACATAACATATTTACTTTGTAATTAGTAAATAATACATTGAATTATAAACTAATTATCAATAAATAATATATTCTACTCGAAAATGAAAAAAAAAATGATTTTTTTTAAATTACAATTATTTTTTTAAATATTTTTGAATAACTATGTCAATTTGTTTGATTAATATTTTATTGAATATTTTAGATTATTTAAAGAATTATCTCACTATATTTATTTTTTTGGTTAATTTATAACTAAATGAAGAAAATAGAAAAAAATTTAATTAGTAAAATTTTAATATTTTCATATATGTATATATATATATATATATATGAGTGAAGTGAAGTGAGAGAGCGAAAAATAAATGAGTGATGAGAAAGGTAAAACAAAAAAAGGGGAGAGTAGGTACATATATATATATATTACTTTTGAGAGATATTCTGGATATGAAAAAGTATTTTGAGAATTAAAATTAAAGAATATACCAATTTATTATTGTTTTGATAATTGAAAAATATTTTGAAAAAAATCAAACACGTAAGGGCCCGTTTGGTTTTATTTCCATTTCCAATTTCCATTTCCATCATTTCTAAAATGGTGAGAATTAGTTATGTGATGTGATATGGAAATGAAAATGTATTTGAATAAAATGACTGAAAATATAATGATTATATTGATTTTAATAGGCTGTAGGTGGAGAGAGATAGAAATAATGGAATAGAAAGAGAAAATATATATGTTATTGGGAAAATATATATATAGATTGTTGGAGAATGTATTTTGAAAATGAAAATAAAAATTATATTGGGTGAAATTTTTTAAAAAGTAATGATATGTATTTCTGAAATAGTAAAAATGGTGAAAATGGGGTTTGGAAATAAAACCAAACACCCCCTAGGTGTTTGTGGATCAATTAAGCCGATACATGGACTTTGGAATTTGGCCTTAGTAGCAAGCAAATCGCGCTTCTCCAGTCGGCGCGACCACATAGAAAGTTCAAACCCGTATTCACACAGAGTCCATGCCCATCACGTGGGAGGCGTGACTGTGCGGTCAACCTATTGAAAAAGGCAAAATTGGAAAGCACACAAAAGCGGGAAACTTCGAACCATAGCCACCAGCGTTGTTCGCCTATAAATTCCTAGGGTTCAATTCCACACACACACACACATCATTTGTGTCTCTATCTCTCCCTCAATGTATATACACTAGGCAGAATCAAATTGACAAGATTCATCTAAAGATTCTGAAATGGAAGAGGTCAGAGTTACCTCCGCTTGGGTCGCCTCTCATTCCTCCCATGTCACTGTGGACTCCTCAGGTCTTCGCACATTGCTGCAACCTTTTCTTTTTCTTGTTCTGTTTTGGGCTTGGCTTTCTATTTTACTGCTAGATGTGAAATTCTATGTCAGAATGGTCTCTAATTGTGTTCTTTGAAGCAGTGTTCTGTTTTTTTGACTACCTGTAAGGTTCTTGCATTTTTATTTTTATTTCTTATTTTTTCCCGGAGAGAACATTATGAAGAGTCAATATAATGCAATTATCAAATCAAAAAAATTATCCGTACAATAAATCAATCAATTAAATGAAAGTACAAACAACATACCAAATGCACACGTAAGGTGTATAAAGGAATCTATTCAGGTTCAAATACGAGATTTTCACATGA
The DNA here is from genome assembly GCA_018894105.1 of Jacaranda mimosifolia. NCBI lineage: Eukaryota > Viridiplantae > Streptophyta > Magnoliopsida > Lamiales > Bignoniaceae > Jacaranda > Jacaranda mimosifolia. Next base: position 23,553,399 of record CM032121.1, read on the forward strand.
TAGGGGACTGATGCCACTGGCTATAAGCCACTGGACAGGTTCTTGCGTTTTTTAGTGGTTATATTTTGTGTGTTTAGAAGTGGAATTAAATGGTGGCGGACGTTTGTAGGCATTGAGAAAGTGGCTGAAAGAATGAAAGATTCAATACCCAAGGTGGAGTGGGATTTTGAAGGAATTCATTATTTCGATAATGGTCCCTTGACTGTCCAGTATCTGTTTGTGTTGGATGCACTGAATTTCTGTTTCTGGCCAGGTATTTAGCTTTGTTTCCATTAGTTATTGGCATAATATTTTTTGAACTTTACTTGCTAGCTCTGACCCAGACTTCATGTTGTTTCCGTCTTATGTTCATATGGAAATATTGCACTCACGCTTGGTTGTTGAACTAACTAGATGCAAAAATGATTATAAAAAGTTTGTACTTATATGAAGCTGCAGAGTAGCATTTCTATTGTCATATGGCTCTGGTGGCAGCTCTGTCAGTTAACTTATAAACATCTTGTTCTTTGTAAATAGGGGAATACATCAGTGTTTTAATCTTATCTGAGTGGCCATAGTTTAAGATATATGGTTTTAATGTTGGCTTCATCACTAAGAAACTAATGCCTTTTTTTCTTATTATTTCTGGTGGCAGATAAGGAAATGAATTATGATCATTTGGCTGCGGGATTGAAGGAAGCTCTTCAGAATGATAAGTCTGCTTTTACTGCAGATCGTCTGCAAAAGTACACTGGTACAAAGTTCACAGCAGCCCCCCATCTTTCAATGTATTATTTTGCTCAATTATGTTAAAATTTCTTTAGCCAAGTTTTGTTTTGTTTTGTTTTTTTATGTCACACAAATCTGAAGGCATTTCTAAGAGAGGATTAAGATTCAAATTGAAGGCTTATGACAAATATCACTTGTTCATTTGAGTTTTGCCTTGTCAATGTTACATCTTTTTGCTGTACATGATTTGTTTATTTTACAGGGATGAATATCTCTTGCTTTAATATAACTTCATGTTAACTAATTGTTTTACTTTTTTAGGCAATAAGATTTGAAAAAGCTGTAGTTGGTCTAAATCAATCTCACAATGTTTTGTGAATTACAAAATTGTCATTACTTCTCTATATATTTAGTTTTGCTATTCTTCTTACATGCATGTACAATTGCAATATGTATGTTGGTTCACTGCTAAAATTTTCATTGATGGGATAATTACGGTGAATATTATGGTTAACAGGCCCTGATCTACGTAAAATGCTGAAATGGCCAAGGCCATTACCTTTGGAGGATGAACGAGTGCGCTTAATGCATGAGGTGTTAATTTTGATTAATATAGCTCCAAGATTTTTTGGCTTAGTCTGAGTTATTCTTTTACTTTTTGCTTCAGAGTTGTTTATAGTTAAGCTAATTATTTTGTCACATGATTGTTTAGGTGGGATATGAGCTGGAGAGATCTTTTGATGGGAAAGCATCCACACTTGTAGAATCTTGTGAGAAATCAGCTGCAAAGCTAGTGACTCTCATCACAAGCCACTTTTCTGGTAAATTAATGCATTGCTGAAACCCAGTTACTCAATAGGCTGATTATAAATGTTTGTGAATTTACTTTACAAATGATTCTCAATAGTCTGTCTCTCCTTGGAGTGTTAATTACTGATGGTGCAAGATGCAAAATAATGTTATCCATGTTGTTTCAGGATTCCGGGACCATACGGTATACAAAGGTCACCAAGTTTTCTTGTATAAAAGGGCTCAGATATTTGCTGCAGATTTATGGGGTGCATTCAAGGGTCAAGGATATGGTGAATTCAATGACATAAAATCAGTGACAATGTTTGCTGACTATATTGTGCCTGCAGTTCTTCAGCAGCTTGGAGTACTAAAATATAGTCCTTCCCTATCCAATATGATAGAATCAAATAGAGAAATCATTTCAGGAAGTGAGGAGGAAGTAGAACTTAGAGCATGCTCAGTACATGCTGTGGAGGAAATGAGGGAGTTGATCCACAGAAAATCAGGAAAGCAGGTCGAGTTTTCCAGGGCAACTCTAACAAAGTACATATTTTATAAGTTCTGGTGTCTGTTTAATGATTTATTTGAATGATCATTATGCAATATGGGATTTTTGGTATATCCCCAGTAATAATTTCCATATTCTTCTGTTTGTGCTGGATAACTTGAGAAAGACTTGGTGAGGACTATATCTTAACCTAAGAAAAATCATCCGCAACTTAGAATCAGAAATTCATTTCTTCCCTATCCTGTGGCAAGTCTATTTAATTTTTGTGGCTTTAGCTTTCTTCCTGGATAGAGATATATAATATACTTCTCGAGCATATTTTCTATACACCACCAGCTCTTCTCTTATTCATTTCTTGATGTTCCAAAGACACTTTGATGACAGATGTTTCTGTTGGACTTCCTCATGTTTTTGTTACTTGTTCAATTTCACTACTCAAGAACTTTAACTTTCTTGTACACCCTCCTTGAGATTAGCTCCAAATCAACTTGTAAGAGATGTTGTTAATATATCTACTTTTATCAAATAATTTCTAGCCATATTGTTTGTCCTTTGAATGTCATATGGAGTTAGCAACTTGTCATTAAGGTTTAATTCGTACAAATTTCACTTATATGGAGCCCTGATGTTTAGTTACTGATCTCCAATCTTTTGTTTAGTTGTCTAACCACGAAGCAGGTTGAACTTCAATAGATTTCAAACATAGAGTTTTTATGAGGTTTGAACAAAGTTCAGGCTATATTATCTTTTCACTGTGCATATTTTGTTATTCCAAGTGCTTGACTATCATAATGTTTTCCTATAAACATCATCAACTGACAGGGTAATAATGTATAATTGTTAATTGGTTGCCCCTGTCATTCAAAATGGCAGTTTATTGAGATAGGATGTGAATTTGCATCACTAAACCCTTTTAATACACGTTCTGAAGCTTTGGGATACCATGGTCTAGAATTAGCGCCTGCTTCATGTTATGATCTTTGTCAAACCATTGGCTTTGGTTGATGGAAACTAATATGCAGGTTATTTCCAGTTTCCAGGTATTTCTGAAAAGTGGGCCGTTAAGATTTTACAGTTAACTTGATAAATTGAAATTCTACGTGTTTGATTTCTGAATTTTTACTTCAGTTTTACAAGGTGGTACCTTAATTATCCAATATATTTTATGAATTTCCTAAAATTTCCAAATATCCTTTGTCAAATAGAATATTTTTGGAGGATATTTTTATGAACCTTTTTCTTTTCTTTCAATCGAAATTTGAGGCAGGTTTCTTTTCGTCCAGGTTTTGAGTGTGGAGTTGGATCTCTGGTTATGGGCTGTTGGCATTCAATGTCCTTCTCTTCAACACCATCGAACACTCTCCATATATTATTGAGTGGAAAACATACTAAGTCATGATTAGAGGGAAAGATATCTGGAATTTTTGAGGTAACTTCATTGAAAATAGTGTAGCGTTATGGATTACAGTTTTAAGTAATTTTGTAAAACAGTTTCCTCGGTTCTCTTTACTTAAAAATCAGACATCTATCTATGGATTGTCGCCCTTTTTCTGTTTAATGACTTTTGATAGAAACATAAGATTATCATTTATCTTGACTGTTTGGAAATGAAATAATCTCTGATTTATTTCCTTATTTTCTCTGTGCCCTTTATCTGAAAAGTTACATCTGAAGAGCTCTGGTGCCTACTTTAAAAATAGGGACATCACCTTATGACTGTTGATAGCATGCAGAATTAAAAATGATCTTTATGCCCATCTAGAGGCTGGTAAAGATGCAAGCAGATGTGAATGGCACTGGCACTCTTTATTTATTTTGTGCATATAAGTATCACGTAATTAGAAACTCTTTTTGTCATTATGCTACACTTCGAACTATATATCTTCTACTATTAAGTTTTTACTTATCTATTCTATGCATACATGCTTAGCTGCTGCCTGCTGGCGGTATTTTGTCTTTCATGACCCAGCTGCTTCATTGATTGTAGTCTGGTTGTAGCACATGGATTTTTGGTGGTTGGCTAGTTTTCATAGCCTGTGCACTGTGGGATACTATAAGCCTAGGTCCAGTTGGCACATTGTTCGTATTGGAATGAATATTCTCTACACAAATAACTTTTGATGTGAACTCATGAGTTTGAATTGAAGTTAGGGATTCTAAATACTGTGAGGTTACTTTAACCAGTTTGTCTGATGCCTTATGTGGCAGCTAGTTTGGAAATTGCAACACATTTATTGTTCCTTGTTTCTTTGAGTTTGTATGGGTTTATTGCTCATCTGTGTTCACTTGTGTTATAAGTCAGAAAGAAACTTAGTCCTTTCAGAAATGTGCTATGTTTTATAATGCTTGAGCTATAGCTGGTTATCTTCCCACGACTTGTTTTTGTTCTTTCCTCATCATATAACAAGTATATGAGTTTTAAAACCATGCTAGTTATAGGCCATTCCATATTTCCCTGCTAGTTTGCACGGAGTCTGTGCTGCTTTTGGATGGCAATTTTCCATTATGAATTTTAGTGATGGATATTTATATTGTACTGTTTTTACATGCAACTCAATACAAGAAGTCTGTATAGTTGTAGTACCTGGTCAACATAGCAATTGGAATTGCAAGTGTGGCAACAGTATTCAGGGAATCCATTATTCCTGAAATCCTTCATTTGCAAGGGCAGCATGAGAGTAGATGATAGACCTGATGAGAAGGGGGTGGGGAGGTGGCAAAATTGGATACCTGTTTCTTAGAGCATCCAAATTGGGGGAGGTAGTCAATTGCATTGATCAGTGCACACTTGTGAACAACGCTCTTGTCAAGGTAGTGTTGCCACCAACCCTTATCAGTACTAATGCCATCAAACACTAACCATTCTGAGAATCTTGGCTTTACTGGGCCCATCTCTGCATTGGATTGACATGTAGAGTAGTTGTCTGCATTGCAGTGAGGCACTCTTTAATTCCTTTGTGATTTCACTGCTGATAGGAATTGAATTAGTGCTGGCAAAATTCTGATGAGATTTGAGGAATAATTGGTAATAACTGCAGGCTATGCAAGCTGCTATTTGGACCAGGATATTGGAACATGCACCAAATCATGCCTGATTACATGCTGGTGGCAAATTTTTTAGATGCTCTTAGGAGAAATAAACCAATTGTGTCCTTTATGTTCTCCTGTGAAAACCAAAGTTTTTTGTACAAATGTCACTTTTGGTTTAATGGGAACTGATAAAATTTGTTAATTCTGATTGCAGTTTGACAAGTTTGCCTTTTCTATCCTAAGTCTCCAGCTAATTTTTCTTTTAAATAAACATATTGTGGTCTTAGGTTTCTTTACTGATTGTGTGGCAGATATGCTTGGAATAGATCCTGATGACATTCACGACTACCTGCATCCTGTATTGAGCAATATGAAGGGGAACTTTTGATGAAATAGTGAAGCCGAATGCTCATTGAAATTCTGCACAGTGATTGATTAGTGTTTCTTCCTTGCAAGACTTAATGGCTTAAGTTTAATATTTGGCTTATAGTTATTGCTGATGCGCCTTTCAGCTCAAGTGTTTTCGTGTTATAACATTAGTTGCTTCTGTGCGTTAATTTCTGGGCCTGACTTACATATTTATCTTAACCTTATCCGCGATGCCAAGAAGGTTAATTATCCTAATAATTCACTTTTTATGACAGGAGAAAGTCATTCAACATATTGAAATGATGATAGGTAAGATGTGAAACTTACTTGAGTTGTAGAAAAGTAGTAGAAAACCGCTCATCTCGATTTTGCCCGCAAAATGCAATTTCACCATCAGCTTTTTGATTTGTTAGTGAGATTTTAATGCCACAATTCCCCCTATGATTATATATAGCTGGGTATTAAAAGATATTTGTAATATTATAAGGCTTGGTGGTCTTATCCATCCCCCCCCCCCCTACCCCCCGCCCCCCCGGCCCTCCCTGTTCTTTGGGTGACTACAGTCCTTTGTGGCATCTTTTTCTGAATCGTATGGAGGAAGAGGTGCAACTTCGAAAAAAGTATCTTGGTTTGCAAAGCAGAAAGTTGTACTTAAAAGTTGATAGATCCAAAGATTTTTATGTCGAGAGTAGATTTATTGTCAATTGAACTTGGGTTTAATTCAACTTCAAAAACTAACTCAAGAGATGAGAATTGTTTAAAATCATATATAAAAATTATAATTTATTTATTTTATCAATATGGGACAATAAAAAAATTTCTTTTTCTTTTTTTTTTTTGGGCATTTTCTTTTCAAGTACAGTGCTAAGTATCTTTAATAGTCAATTGTCAAAACAAATAAAATTTGTTTGTATTCTATCATGTAAATGCATCCTTTTCTTTTCCCTATTGGAATATAAGGTACATTTTTGTGTGGTAGAAGAAAATTAAAAGAAAAGTTTTCTACTTGGAAATTTGATTTCTTGGTGGGAGGACAAAAAAAAAAAAACATGAAGAAGAAGAATAAAGTTGAAATCGCTCGTCCTCACTTTTCAGCTCCTAGAATATGGTTCAAATTTAAGAAAATCAATCATGAGCCAATTGTCGTACAAGTATAATAAAACTGATTCTTGATCGGATTTACAGGCTCTGATGCTCTTAGGTTTATCTCTTTCTGAAGAAAAGAAAAAGGGAAAGAGACACAACTTTCTTGGCTTTTCCTCGTTTAACGAGTTTTAGAAATTTTGCAATGAAAATTAAAGCAAATTGCTTGAGAAACATGGGCATGTCTATGGTAAAGTATACTTATATATACTTGAGACACAATTAATTCTATAACAAGTTATTGGCTCGCATTTTTAGTACATAAATGCTTGGCAAATATTTAAAAATAATAATTAAAAGATATTTTTCAAAAAAAAATATTATTGTATTAGTTAACATAGCTTCATGATTTTTAATTATATATTTTATAATATTAAAATAATAAATATATTTAAAATAATATAGTTGAATAGAATTATCTTTATTTATTAACTAAAATAAAAAAATTAAGAATAAATGTAAAATCCAAAACTATCATTCTAAAAATAAAATTTTATTTTAAATAAGTAATTTAATAATTTAATTATGTTAATATAATTTGATAATTTTAAATCAATGCAATAAGATAAAAAAATAATTATTTTGGATTAATACTAATAATATATAAAATAAATGAATATATTTAAAATAATTTGATTAAAATAATTAATTAATTAACTAACTAATTAATTAATTTAAAACAAAAACCATTGATCTTCTTCTCCCCCATCCAGCAAGCCGCAAAACGCCCAGCCCCCCTCCTTTCCCCGCCTACCAATAGTCAGGCTAGCCATGCGGACCAACCATGGCTAGATCTGGCCACCTATCCGATCAGTCGCCGGCCATGGTCGTCGGATTGGGAAGGGAGTTGGGAATGGGGATGGGATTTATATAGATATATCTATATATATGTATGTTATAGATGTGTATATATTCATGTATATGTAAATATATTTTATTTTAAAATATATTTTTGTGGAAGATCTTTGTGGTATTTAATTTTTAATATTTTTATTTTTTAAATTTTTTTAGTGATGGTTAAATGGATGTTTCATATTTTGAGTTTTTCATAAATAGATCAAAATTTAGTTCTTTTTTCATAAATAAATAATAATTTCCATCAAGATTTTAATGAAAAATTGGATGGAGAATCAAAAGTGTCCAAAAAGTTATAGAATTCGGATTACAAATGTTCAATACCATAAGTTTAAGACTAACCATGCATACACAATTAAATTATGAGACAAATGGTAATTTCTCAATTTCGTAATTAAATTTTTGATAATAAAAATTTTATTATTAGTAGTCATTCTTTTAGTTCAATGAGCCATTAACACACAATCAGAATTAACTATCAATTAGTAATACAGGTAGCAAGTAAAATGTATTTATTATGTTGCCAACTAATCATTAAAATGAAAGGTTATGATTTCACATTTTAAATCAAACAATTTACATTAAGTACATTTGTACATCCCTCACATGAAGTATGTACAATCAAGATTGTATCGTAGACTACTCTGAGAAACATATGTGCATGCTTGAAACCTTGGGCAGTATGCTATTTTATTATGCCGCCTTCACTACTCAAATCCACCATCTGAACCCTAACAAGTTGTTCGGTTGTTTTACCGTCTGCTACCGGCGAGGAAGCTTTTGCTCCCACTCCATTTCAAACTAATTCCCATGTGGGGATCAAAGGTTTTAGTTTAACTTAAAGAGTTAAAGTCAGAGAGGAGCACCGAGATTCGATTACATACAGAAAACTTGCAGTTGCAGCATTCTTTTTCGTATGGACACCAGTTATTGGTACTCACAATGCCAAAATTTCTTTGTAGATATGTGACCCACTCATTGCGCTTTGATTGCATTCTCTCTTTTCATTGACAAGATGTTTCATTTTAGATACATATATATTATTGATCTCGATCTTGATATCTTGTAGTATTATCAATCCAAACTAGCAAAAACTGTAATTAGTATAAATTTTTACGAGGACCATCAATTAAAAACAAACAATAATCAATACAATCCGTAGTTATCTTTCCAATTGCCCCATCTCCACTTGGGGTTCTCAAATTATTCCAATTTCACATCTCATTAATTTGGTGCATTTATAAGAGAATATTACAAGCACATAACAATTAAGCAAGATTAACCCCCTCATTCAAGAATAATTACAAAATGCATTATATAAATGTTATCCTAATTGTTAGACAAGATTCTGATACAAATTATTGCATTAGAATAACCACAACAAGATTTTTATCACCACTAACTAAGGGGGAAGGTTAGTGGTAAAAAAGAAAAATAAAAAAAGAAAGATTAAGGGAATGTAATCCACTTCAACTAATTAGTGGCTTTTACTATTAGATTCAACTCAGCATTAACATAATTTAAATAAAATTATGGGAGTAGGATTTTCTTTATGTATGAAAGCGGTTGTCGTCTCTTCTTGAGAAATTTTTTTCTCCATCTTTGGGGGGTTTGTTTTCTTAATCATCTGGGAATTACAGTTGCTACATCTATGTTGTTCATCTCTATTATCATTTATGGATATAGATTTGACCAAACTTACTAAACCCTTGTCTTTACTGAAAGAGAACATGATGTTTTATTTGTCCTTGATCATGAATGGAACAGTGGAATCTTCAATACAGATCTCACTTTGGTGTGGAGATTACTTACTACAAAGTACTATAATGTGGAAGCTTTAAAAAATACGCTTGTTAGTATGTTCAACACTGGAGGAGGTGTTCTCATCAACAACTTGATAAGGGTCATTTTTTGTTCCATTTCAATCATCTCAGAGAAAAGATAAAAGTATTACAAGGTTGTCCCTATCATTTGATAAGAATTTCCTCATTCTTGGTAAAGTTAGTACTTCTACTGACCCATATATGGTTGATCTTGATCATTGCGTTTTCTGGATCCATGTTAGAGGGCTTCCTTTTCATAAACATTCCCCTGAAGTTGTGAGTATGGTTGGTAATCGCCTAGGGTTGCTCCAGGAAGTTGATTTGGAGCCCCCTAACTGAACGAGGTATGATTGTGTCCGAATTCGGGTGAAGAGTGATGTTCGAAAGCCATTACAACAAATACTTCGAATTTCTAGTGGTACTGGGGAAAGTTTCACTTACTTTACAACATAAACGTCTCCCCAGTTTTTGTTACATGTGTGGCTTATTGGGACATGTTATGCGTGATTGTGAGTTGCAATATTCGGACTCTTTTGATCATCAACAACAACTTCAATATGGTGCTTAGCTCTGAGCACCACCTATGAATATCATGCATTCTGTTAATTATTCTGGAAAGTTTATTCATAAGGACTACTAGAGGGTGAGTTTTCTGGTAAACATGGTGGGCTATCTTTGGTAATTTTCCAACAAACTTATTCAAGAATGGTTTAGTTAGAACTATAGGTTGTGATACACATTGGAATGTTCGAAATTCTGGAAAACCAAGTATTCACTCGAATGTTGGCGATGATGGGTTGTCTTGTTTGAGATACAGAGTTGATGTTGGGGTAGATATCGTGGATGAATCCTTGGTGGATATAGATTTGATGTATCCATAATGTTAACCCACTAAGCCCACTCTCTCTTCTTATTTACAAGATGGGCGTAATCCTGATAATGCTATTGGGCCATTGCATTCGTGTGGGCCTGAAGAACAGGATATCGATCCTCATTATCTAAAGTCCATTTCCTCTTCACCAAATGAAGACACCATAATGCCCGTGAACAATATCTTAGAACATTCCGCCCCAATTCTAGTTGAGGTACTATTGCAAATCAATTCGGATGCAAATATCGTACATTGTAAAGGAAAACATAGCAAACAATTGTCTATAATTGCAAATCGTCGGTGCCTCTATGTTTCTCAATTGCGAAAGGTTTTTGAAGTGAGTAATGAATTTCTCTATGGTGATTCTCATTCGAGAAAAAAGCTTTTTCACTCAGTTCAATCTATGGAGAATAATGATGTTTCCTCAGCGGCGGAGACTGCCTCGTATTCCTGCCGATCGCCATGAGGTGTCTTAGCTAGAACACCAAGGTTTAGGGAACCCTTGGACAGTTTGAGAGTTGGGTGATTTGCTTAAATACCACCATCCCCATTTGGTCTTTCTCTTTGCGACCAAATTATTTTGTGCAAACTTTGAGAGATTACGAGAAAAATTTGGGTTGTATGGAGTTTGTGTTGCAGCATGTGGGAGGTCTGGGGGATTGGCCTTGATGTGGCAAAAGGAAATTGAAGTTGTTCTGAATATTTTTTCTTCATCATATATTGATATAACAGTGATGGGTAATTTGAATGCTAACGTGTTTCGAATTATAAGTGTTTATGGTGCTCTAGATGCAAATTATAGATCAGTGACTTAAAATCTCCTTAGATAGTTGAAATTACAGATGTTACTACCATGGGCTTGTATAGGAGATTTTAATGAAATTCTATCTTCTTCAGAAAAATAAGGGAGAATGGGTGTATCCAATTCTAGAATACAGGCGTTTCGTGATACTCTTCTAGAGATAGATATTCATGATCTTGGTTACACTGGTTACCCATTTACCTGGTGTAATAATCATGCTAGTCCTGACACAGTTTGGGAGAGGCTTGATAGAGCATGTGCTTTACCAAATTGGCTTAATATGTTTCCTCATTACTAGGTGCGTTATCTACCATGTAAGAATTTTGACCATATTCCTATATTGCTGGAGTTCGATAAAAGCATAGTTGTTTTCAGTTTTCAAAAGAAACGAAGGTTCTAATTTGAAGCGTGGTAGATTAAGAAGACAGATTGTGAAAAAGTTATTGCAAAATCATGGTTCAATGACCGTAATGAGAGCAATGGGAATGATATTAGAGCCATTATTGCATGCTGCTGTGTAGGACTAATAAAATGGAATAAAAATGAGGGTAGTTCAATTTAGAGGCACATATAGTCTCTAAATAAACAGATTGGCAGTCCTTCTAAGGGTGTTCTGATTGATCAAGCTTAACACCAGCTGAGTAGTCTTAAAAATGAACTAGAAAACCTATTGGATGCGGAGGGTATTATGTGGGAACAACAAGCTAAGGCCCACCGGATGAAAGAAGGGGATAGAAACACCAGATTTTTCCATTCAAAAGCTATAAGACGGTTCAAAAATAATTTTATTTTGGGACTAAAAAATGCTGTGGGTGAATAGTGTACTTCTGGTATTGAGATGGAAAACCTTATGCTTTCTTATTTCCATAATCTATTTTAGTCAAGTGGTCCTACATCGATGAGTTGGATGTAGTTCTAAGTTGTGTTGAAAGCAGAATAGATGAGCAGATCAATAGTAAATTTCTTGAACAGTTCTCAGTTGATGATGTGATGAAGGCGTTGCCCAAATAAGTCCTTTGAAGTCACTAGGGCCAGATGGTATGCTAGTGTTTTTCTATAAAAAATTCTAGCCTACAGTTAGGAATGATGTAATATCATTTGTTTAAAGTTCCTTAATGATGGTGTTTTTTTATCCTAAACTTAACTATACACATATTATTTTTATCCCAAAAACATCAAGACCGAAACTTCTTACTCGATTTTGGCTAATTAGTTTGAGTAATGTTGTGTATAAAATTGTGTCGAAGACAGTTACAAATTGGTTGAAGCTACTTATGGATGATATTATAGAGGATGTCCAGTGAGCTTTTGTTCCTACCAGGCTTATAACTAATGATGTATTGGTAACTTTTGAGCTTAATCATTTTTTTGAAGCGAAAAAAGGAGTGGGAAAACTGGCTACATGGCAGTCAAACTTGACATGTGTAAGGCCCATGACTAAGTTAAATGGTGCTTTCTTCAGAAGATGTTACTTAAGGTAGGTTTTGCCAAACGGTTTGTGGATTTAATTATGATATGTGTGTCCACTGTCTTGTATTCAATTATGTTCAATAGTAATCAATTTGGTTTCTTTCATCCACAGTAAGGACTTCGTCAAAGTGGTCCATTATCGCTTTATATTTTTTTTATTTTGTGCGGAGGCTCTCAGTTCATTAATAAGACTTAAGAAATCTGAGAAGGAAATTGAAGGTATTGTTGTTTGCCAAAATGAACCAAAGATCTCTCACCTTTTGTTTACAGACGATACATTGATATTTTGCAAGGCCACCATTTTAGCGGCACAATCTCTTCGTCATATTCTTCAGATATATGAAAAACCATCTAGTCTACATGTTAATCTTGGGAAATCTTCAGTTATATTTAGTAAGAACATGGCCGAAAATGATAAATGCAATCTACGATGCATTCTTGGTATGACGACAATTGATAAGCACGATAAGTATCTTAGCTTGCCATCAATGGTTGGAAGAACTAAACAAGAAATCTTTTCTTATCTTCGCGACAAGGTTTGGAATAAGTTTAATGGTTGGTGAGAAAGGATTTTGTCTCAAGCTGGAAATGAAGTTTTGATTAAGGCAGTCATTCAAGTTGTACCGACTTTCGCTATAAGATGCTTTAAGCTTCCTGAGACTTTAATTTGAGATATCAAGTTGATGATGGCGAGGTTATGGTGGTGTTGTAAAGGAGTTCGCAAAATTCATTTGCTAAAGGGGAGAATTTAGGAAGATGCAAAAAGGCTGGAGGTTTGGAATTTAGAGACCTAAGAGCCTTTAACATAGCTTTATTAGCCAAACAGGGGTGGAGATTACTAACACAACCTAACTTGTTATTATCAAAACTCCATAAGGCCGAATATTATCCAAGTTGCAAGTTATCCATGCTAACTTAGGCTCTAATCCCTCTTTTACATAGAAATGTATTTGGAAATCTCTTCATCTGCTTGTTGGAATAGTGCCATGCAAGCCAATTGGATTAGTATGTAAATATTTCACTTGTGATACAATCTTGCTTTAATGATATTCATTAAATAGCCATCTTCATCTTATGCTTATATTACTTCACTGTCATTTTGTTGATGCTCTTAGATCACACAAGACGACGGGATGTGGTCATGCACTAGGTGGTGATCATGAAACAAGTCTTACATAGTTGTGATCTTAAATTTTTCAAGTCGTAGGATCTTATGAGATCGGGCATCTAAGATCCTAATAGACTTGTACTAACCATGCATAAATCCAAGGGTTGGATATTGCTCCATTTCATGAGGAAGGCCATGTGAGATATGAGTGCATGTTAGTGGGTGCTTGTTAGAGAACAAGTTCACTGAAGGTCCGCCCAGAGAATCCACTAGATATCCAAAGAGACAAGTCGATAGTGGTAAGTTCTCTATCTTACGCTAGTGTATATAATTAGTCCTTTGACCTAAGGATCCATGGTAACCTTGTGTTTAGGTCCTCATGCTTTAGCTCTTCCTTGACCACTTAGCGGGTCGTTCAAGTAGAGATTGGGTATGAGCTACTTAGACATGGAGGTTTGTGAGATCCAAGATGGGATCCAAATCCTCTTCGTTGTAAAGGATGAATGCATCCTCTATGTATTTTATAATGATCGATTCCAAGAAGTCCTTGCACAAGGCAGTGTGACAATTTGAAAGAGTTTTTCAAAGTTAAGGTCATAAAGGAAAATCGAATATTAGGAATTGAAATATAGTATTAAGGCTATTAGGGAGCCGACAAATCTCTTTCCATAGGCCTCTTTTGGGAAATAGGAAATGGAATGACCGTATTTGCATAGTACGCATAGAGCTAGAATAGTTATCCAAAAGCATTCATTTCGGCCAGTGAGTTGGGCTCCATGGGCTTAAGATTGGACAACGACCATAGAGATTGGGAACTCTTCAATTAATGAAGATTAATTGAATTGAGTCATTAGTTTAAATAAGTTTAAACTAATGTGAATATTTGATATTCTCTAAGTCACAAAGAGTTGTGAGCCCATGTCCAATGAATGGTAGAACCTAATGGGTCACACACAAAAGCTAATTACAAATCCTACTTGATGAAGGAGAATTTTCTAAAAGTTAGAAAAATTCCTTAATAACCGATTTTGGAGGTAGACAGTTTGTAGTCATTTTGGCCTTATCAATTTAATTGTTAAATTGACCTAATTAATTTAAGGATTTAAATTAATATCAATTAATTAAGGAGTTAATTATTTGGTATGACATAACTATCAATTGATCAAGTTAACTTAAAGAGTTAAGTTAACAATCACTTGCTTAAAGAGTTAAGCAAATTGACTTAAGAGTTAAGTCAAAGGAGAATTAATTGAATTAAAGTGTTTAATTTAATTAAAATGAAGAATTAACTTTGGAGGCAAAATTCAAATGAAATGTTCATTTGGTGTGGCATTAGAATTTATTTGGATGACATTTCATGAGATGAAATGAAGATTCCAAATGAAATTCAAATGGACAAAAAATTCACATGCCACTTGCTTGCCAACTTGAGAAAAGTGTGATGCCACCTTGGCATCACACCTTCCCTCCCTATATATATAGATATAGAGAGAGAAGGGGCGGCCACTTAAGGATGTGAAGGAAAGCAATCTAGATATAATTTTAGATTCTCTCATTTTCTCTCCAATTTCCCAAGTGTTGCCTCATGTGTTGAAGCTTCACTTTTCTTCATCTCCTACCTCAAAATCAAGCTTTTATCCCTGCATTCCTTCTATTTGTTCTCCAATTAACATTTTCAAAAATTGGATTGTTCATTGTTGTGTGGATCTTATTATTCGAGGTAAGATAATTGGATTTCCAGCCTTTTGGAGATTCTTTGTTTGGATAGAATCTTTAGAGCATCTGTTGAAGACCTTTCCGGAATTCCTTTGAGTTAAATTTTTTACTGGAGCATCATCAAGATGTTGGTGATCTACTAGCCTAAGTTTCACTCAGTTCGGAGTTTGTTTGGTTGGGCAAAAGTTGCTCAAATTCTACTGTGCCCCTGGGAGACAGTTTTCAAGGAGTTGAGATCTTCTTCAATTTTCTTTGATTTTGTGAAAGTCAAGGTAATACTCATACCAAATATAAATTTATGGCTTGTTTAGATCATTGGCTTCATATGTAGCCTAGGTATTTTGGCGTTTTATGCTTTGATAATTGGATCTTAGTGCTACATGTGACTTCACTGCTTAGGGAAGGGATTCGGTGGAGAATAGGGAACAGTCTCAATACTCACATCTGGTTGGCTAAATGGATACCGTGTGAGCCTTCATTTTAAGTCTTTTCTCTCCATCAACTCTTACCAATGGATGCCCCTGTTTTTCAACTAATTGACGGTGTTTCAGGAATGTGGAAGAGTAGTTTGATTAAATCAATTTTTCTTAGCCCAAAAAAGGGAATAATCCTGTCTATTCCTCTTGATAGTAGCAGAAATGATGATCAATTAGTTTGGCACTATTCAAAGTTAGGTATGTTTACGGCTGAATCAGCGTACGACCTTGCTTTAACTATTAAGGATCACATGGTAATACCTACGATTGGCTCATCTAGTGGTGGGCACAAGGAAGATTATTATTTTATTTCGGCTTCAAATGTTCCTCCTAAAGTTAAGTTATTCACTTGGCGAGCTTGCCGTAATTTTCTTCCTATCTCGTGTACATTGGCTAACAAGAAATTATCTCCTAACCCTTTGTGCGATATTTATGGTAATTTGGAGGAAGATTCTTTGCATTGTCTGTTGATTTGTCATTTTGGGCATTATCTAACATTCCTTATACATCTCTGAATCATTCGGCTTCAACTATTTTTATTTAGTTTTAGAAAGTTTTTGAAGTTGCTAATGTTGGCACTTCCGATTATTTTCTGGTCTGCTACTGGCTTATTTGGTTTCAAAGGAATGTTCTCAAATTTGGAGATAAAATTTGGTCACCTGCTGATGCAATTCAGTTTGCTCGGACTTTTCATGAGAATTCCAAGACTACTTCTTTATTTTCTGAGAATGTTGTTCAGCACAATTCTGTGGTTTCTTGGACAGCACCATCTAGTGGAAAGATCAAAATAAACTTTGATGCTACAATATTTAAGGATCATGGGTTCATTAGAGTTGGTGTGGTGGCTCGAAATGCAAGTGGACAGTGCATAGCCTGGTTTTCTCAATTGATTCCTGCACCACTTCAACCAGAGGCTACGGAGGCTCTTGTGGCACGGGCTGCATGTCATTTATTCTATTTTCATTCTTAGTCTGAGATTATAATTGAAGGTGACTGTCTTCTGGTTATAAATGCACTTAGAAGCTACTCCACCAATCTCTCAGTTGTTGGGCCTATTTTATCATATGCCAAGGAACTTCTTACTTACATAGATTTCTCCTCTTTTACACATGTTAGGCGTGATGCCAACAAGTGTGCTCATTTTATTTCCAGACAAGCTTTATATTTGTATCAAAATAGGTTATCTGTTTCTGATGTAATTATTTGGGCTCTAGACTTTGACTCTAATTAATTAATAATATTCGACCATTTTTCTTTTAAAAAAAATGTTATCCTAATTAAATTAGTGGATGTTGATTTGATTTGATTCACTTAAGCAAGTGTGTGTTTGGATATGAGTAGGTAATTTGCATCCATATTATAGAATTGGCTAACAGATCTGGCGCACCATGGTTTGTAGGTTGTGTATATTATTTTCATATGCTAACTAATGGCGTTCTGCACGGTTGGTATTTTTGCTTAGGAAATTATCTTTTAAGTTAATTATTATTGGGACCCCCACAAAGATAAAAAAATGTCCAAACGTCATCGTTGTTACTCTCTTTCATTTCCACTAATTAATGGAAAAATTATTGCTATGTTTTCTTGAAATGGTAAGAAAAAGTTCGTGTTGCCAACTGAGTAATTACAACTATAATTAAATTTTTATACATATGATAATATAATAATATCTAAAATATTGACATAGCTGTATATCATTTTAGTGATTCATATACAATACAAACCAAAAGTGAAAATAATTTTTTAAAAAATTTATATCATCAACTTAAATATGGATTCAAATAGATGATAAATTATTAAATTGCAGATGAGCCCTCCTGACCGTGTCATCGCCTTTTTCTGGTGGTATGAATGTTGGTGCGTAATCTGCTTAATTTTGTCTAAGTTTGGAATATAAAAAATGTATATACATTTCTGTGATATTTTTAAAAGTTTATGATATTTTTTTCGTTATTAATAAGTTTTTGTAAAATGCTTTTATACATTTTACAAGGAATATTATCACCCTATGTCTTAGGAAACTAATTGTTGTGGCACGTCATTTCTATATAGATAATTAAATTTAGTTTATAATATTATTGATGCTAATTATATTTTATTAAAATATTTTTTTATATAACATAAATAAATAATGGTATAATTTTAGCAATAATCATATGGAATAATATATAATATTAATTATCGATTTACACAAAACTATATTTAGCAATAATTATGTTAAAAGTTTTAAAATATGGGATATATATCTGTCTACACATTCAATACATTTTTTCATTATGTTTTAATCATGTTACTTGTGTTTTTTAGTTTCATATCGAGTGATAAATGCACTTTTAAAATTAAAACTAAAAATTAAGGATATAATTGATAATTCAAAATATGGTGTAACCTGGCATAATTGTCACTTTCAATACTAAAATAAGTCAAAGTTAAATACATAGATTGATTAGTTTTTATAGGCACGACGTCCTTGCATGCATAAAGTAATGGTTAATTATTTGAGAATATGAATGTTGCGACTATTTCTAGCTATGATTTGGCATCTTGAATTCAAAGGGTGGATAGAAGGTAATGAGCTGCGCGTAAGGAGAAATACGCCCCAGTGCAAGCAGAACAGTAAGTCAATACCAATTTTTTCATCTCTTTTTTTCGCGCACCCCGGCATGCGGACTTTGAACCAAAAACATCAAATAGGATTATTTAGTCAATTTTTGTCATTCTTTTGATGTCCCTATCAAAAATTTAGGGTGCTACATAAGTTTTCGTGAGATTTCTTTGTGGGATTCATAGATATAACAAAATCCGTAGAAGTTTGGTGTTTTTTATTAGGATTGAGAAAATTGAATTTTGACCTAGTTAATAGAACTCATATCTCCATTTGTAGACATAAGCACATCTTGAAATCATGTAACTTCTTTTGTGTTTTGTCTGTTTCCTTTGTGGTTATTTCATTCTAATACATTTTTTGTCAGTCTGGATTTCAACAAACTAGTATTAAAGCCAATTTAACTAAAGAAGTTTGCAATGAAATATGAGGTAGAGAAATTTGAAGAGAAGACTAAATTTTTTACCTTGCTAGTATAGATGTGCAAGTGGATGACGAAGATCAAACTTTATTCAATAGTGCTCCCTCCCTGAGTTTCATGAACACTTAGTGTATTATTATATGAGAAAGAGATGTAATATCAATGGAGGATGTGAAAGCCTTATTAAATTCTAATGAGTTAAGAATGTCCTAGGCAGTAATGATATTAAGTGTTGAAAATTTGATTCCTATGAGAAACCAAAGGATAAATGGAGGAAATAATGAAGACCAATCTAAGCCCTAAGGTAAACCTAAATCAAGTAATAAATGTTATAGCTCTAGCGACAAAGGGTACTAAAAACAAAATTATCTAGAATGTGAAAAAGGAAAGAATTCGGGTGAATGTTTGAGTTAGAATAGGAATGATGTAGCTAGGGTAGTTGAGGATAAAGCTAACATTGCACTTGTTCTCGATGTTATTAAATGTCTTTAAGTTCTAATGAATTTTAGATAGTGGATGCTCCTATCATATGTGTCCACATGACGATTGGTTTACTACTTATAGAAAATATGATAGTAGTAAGGTCTTCATGGGAAATGATGTATTATGTAAAGTAGTTGGGGCTAGCACAATTAGTATTACAATGTATAATGAAATTGTGAAATTGTAAGGATGCTAACAAAGATACATTATATCCCTAACTCGAAGAAGAACTTGAACTTCCCTGGCACACTGGATAAAAATGGGAGTGAAATTGGGGCTTGAGGTGGAGTTATAAAGGTTTTGAAGGCTACTAGGCTAATTCTAAGGGGAAAAAAGAGAAATGCCCTATATATCTTGCAGGACAATATGGTTACTGGTATTACTATAGCTTTGTCATCGAATACTAATAGAGACAATACGAGGTTGCGGTATATGCATCTTGGGCACACAAATGCAAGGGAAATGCCAGAATTGAGCAAACATGGTTTACTTTGTGGATAAAAGAGAGGGGAGTTGGACCAAGGGAACTTTGGACTACATCTATTCAAACTTTTGGGGGCTTTCTCAAGTTCTCTCAAAAGTTGATTCCTAATATATACTAAAATTTATTGATGACTTATTGTAGAGGTTTCAATGTAACCGTTGAAGTATAAAGGATGAAGTGGTTGTCACTTTCAAGCAGTGAAAGACCTTGATTGAGAAGCGGACAGAGAGGGATGTCAAACGCTTGAGGAATGATAATGGCTTGGAATTCTGCAACATAGAGTTCCAAGAGTTTTGTGATAAGGAAAGGTTTGTGAGGCCAAAGACTAACAATGCCTTGGAATTCCGCAATAAAGAGTACCAGGAGTTTTATTAACAAAAAGGGATTGTGAGGCATCGCATGGTCATTCTACATCACAATAGAATGGGCTGGCTGAAGGAGATGGTGAATCAAGGATCTAAGGTGCAACAAAATTTAAAACTTTTCATCACATGAATTTTAACTTGATTCACTATTAATCAAGGATCTATTTTATGACGAAATAATGAATTTAAAAGGAAGAATAAATTTCCTGAAGAGATCTTCCCAAATCAAAGATGTAGTGCAACCCAGTGATTCCTTAATTGCTTCATCAATACACCTCCACTCCTTAGATGATTTTAGCTACTATATTTCTGAAATTCCAACAACAAATTTAGCCCCAAAACAGCCCCTAAAACGTCCAGGAACAACAGTAAAAATCGCCCCAATTGCTACCTTGAATAAAGAGTTCTTCTTTAACTTGGACTCCTTTTGTTCACTATAAAGCACCCCAATTGATGCCTCTAATGAAGTCCATTCACCTTTAAGCCACTCTTATTCTTCTTATTTTTCACTAGAATAGATGGAAAAAAAGATGGGATGGTTTGAGAGAAAGAAGGAGACTGGATGGGATGGTTTGAGAGAAAGAAGGAGACTGGAAGAGAATAGGCTAGAGAGATTTTTAAAGATAGGTTTTTGGTCAGAGATTGGGGGGGTATTTATATTCCAATGGCCAACCACTTCAAGGCTCAATTTGGGCTCTGAGTGTTTTGGTGCATCAAAGACTCTCTAGATGTTCCCCTCACACTATTGGTCCAAGCGATGTCACTTAAGTGCCAAGTAGTATTTCCTACTAATTAAGATCTCTATTTTAATTACCAATATTCAAAAGGACTCTTTCATTTAATATTTTTCTCAAAAACAATACTCTTATCAACTAAATCAACTCTTTAATTTAATTGATTCAACTTAACTTTTAAAGTTGGCAAGACTAATTAAATTTGTTCATGGCCCGATTAAGTTAATATTTTAATTTAATTGGACTAATTTAACTCTTCAAATTAATTGATTAATTTAACCTCTTAAATTAATCAAGCCATTATGACCCATTTTGAAGCAGTTAATTGATCTCTTCCAATTTTGACCAATTTAACTATCTAACTCCTTAGATAATTTCTCCAAGTCGACTACAGTGTCTAAAGGCTTTTATGTGTGACCAATTAGGTTTACCAATTAATTAGACATGGACTTGCAACTCTTTGTGCTTTATTGAAAATATTTCGATTAGTCTAAACTCTTTTAAACTAATTATTCTTTAATTAATCTCCATTGATTGAAGAGTATCCAATCTCCCTAATCGATGTCTAGCACTAGCCTATGATACCCAACTAATTGGATGAATTAATTAGTGTGAACCTTTCCACTTACTATTACCATGCAAATGCAGTCCTACTATTTCCTATCTTCTAAAAGAGACTTATGGCCAAATATTTGTTGGTTCCCTAGTAGGCTTGATAACTATATATATTTTCTTGATGTGCAGTTCTAATTTATGACCTGAACTTTGAAAAATTATTTTTGTAAATCATCATACTACATTACGTAAGGATTTTCTCGAAATTATTCATTATAGAACACATAAGAGATCAACTCATTCTTCATGATGAGCAAACAGATTCCTTATTGGAACTCACCAACCTCCATACATAGATAGTTTGTGCCAAACCTAAGCCCTAAGCAACCCGCTAAGTGGTCGAGACAAAATGAGAGCATAAGGACCTATATAAGTATATTATTAGCATAGAACCTCAAGTTAAAGGATTAATTATATGCATTATCATAAGTTAGCTAGTTTTTCATTACCGACAAGCCACTTTAGCTACCTTATGGATTCTCTAAGTGAGTTTTTAGTGAACTTGTTCTCTAACAAGCACCCATTAATGTGCATCCATGTCTCATACATGGATTGTCCATGAAATGGGCAATATCTAAACTCTTTGTGGTATGCATCGTCAGTGAGTCTATATGAATCTTAAGTGTCCTACCTCTAGGATTCTATGACTTGGAATATTTAAAATCATGACTATAGAGACTTATTCATGATTACCATCACATGTATGGCCAAGTTCCGTAGTCTTGTATAATTTAAGGATTTCAACCAAATACATATGAAGATTATCATAAAATACATAAGACAAAGATTGCTATTTATATAATATCATACAATCAATATTATCTGAAAAAATAGTAGTACTGCATGCCAATCTAATTGGCTGTAGAGCACTATTCCAATAATTGCACAATGAATGAATGGAACCTATGAAAGATCTCTATTCATGCTCTTTAGCTTTAAGTTGTTAAGAACTTTTAGACTGTAGTTGTCAACAAGACTTGCTACTTGTTAAATGTGTCACCATCAACTACTTTAGATTGCTTGACATCAATGGATATATGGATAGGTTTTCTTTCTAGTTACTCAATTTTGTAAATATTCAGATGTCTGGCTTATGCTCATGTTTATAATGGAAAAATTGAACCGAGGGCCAAAAAATATATATTTCTAAGCTATGCAGATAAAGTTAAAGATTATCATTTTTGCTATATCGATGACAAGGACTCCAAGCTGGTTATCAGTAAAGACATGATTTTCGATGAATTTACAATGATAAAGAAATAGAAGCAAAGTGAAAGCAGTTAGAAAAGCATTATAGAAAATGTGGAGTTTGAGACTGATACTCACAAGGCATTTTAAAGGGGAAATAGAAGGTGGAAGATAAAGTTGGTGTGAGCTTGTTTCCACCATAATAGCAATGAGAAAATGAATCACTATAAGATTATCGCCTAGCTCAAAATAGAGGGATAAGAACATCAAACCACCACAAAGATTAAGGTATTCAGATTTACTAGCATATAGCTTGAGTATGACTGAAGAGTGTGGGGGGGGGGGGGATAATTCAGTCACATATAGAGAAATCGTCTTATGTCCAGATTATAAAAATTGGATAGCTGCCATGAGTGATGAGATTAAGTTTCTTTACAAGAATGGCATGTAGGAGCTGATTCATATATCTAAAAGTTATAAAATAGTTAGGTGTAAGTGAATCTTCAAGCAAAAGAGGGAATTATGAGGATTGGTGATGCTTGATATAAGACATGGTTGGTGAGTAAAAGTTTTGTATAGTGAGAGGGAATTAACTTTCATGAAGTGTTCTCATGGGTGGTAAAACATACTTTGGTTCGTATGTTGCATGCCATATCTGCCTTGTATGATATGGAGTTTGAGTAAATAGACATCTAGACTGCATTTTTTCATGGTGAATTGAAGGAGCAGATATACATAAGTCAAGTTGAGGGATTCATTGTCCAAGAAGGAAGGTAGAGATGTCTCTTGAAGAGATCTCAAAATAGTTCGAAATAGTCTCCCAAGCAGTAGCATAAAAGATTTAATTTCTTTATCATCAAAATTGGGTATAGTAGAAGTATTTATGATTGTTGTGTATATTACAACAAGTATGGTGATGGCTTGTTTGTATGTTTATATATTTATTGTTGTAGTTGGATGATATGTGGATAGCCTTTAGAAACACATTTGAGATTAACTTGCTAAAGGTCGAATGCGTGAATGGTTTGAGATAAAGGATTTGGGTGAAGTAAAGAAGATATTAGGTAGGGAGATTATCAAGATAAACAGTTGGAATTGTTATATTTGTCTTCCCTTGTCGCATGGATACCAAACTTTCAGTAGTTGCCTTATTTGCGTAGGTAGATTTGCAGGGTTCTTTCTGTTCAAGGCCACGAGATAATGGTTTAGGCATAACTACCTTCTCACTTGGTGCGGCTTCTATTGGAGGTTAGCAATCACAGTTGGGGACTAATGTTGGGGTAACCCACCTGACTGTGAAGGTGTAGCAATGGCTCCTTGTGCAGGGGATACGAGGACGAAGATCTAGAAAGCAGTAGGAGCTTTCAGGATGGCTTTTGTTGCTCTCAGGACGATACAACTAATG
The DNA here is from genome assembly GCA_018894105.1 of Jacaranda mimosifolia. Lineage (NCBI taxonomy): Eukaryota > Viridiplantae > Streptophyta > Magnoliopsida > Lamiales > Bignoniaceae > Jacaranda > Jacaranda mimosifolia. The sequence goes on from CM032121.1 coordinate 23,577,370, forward strand.
CCACGCGATGTCAGGTTACTAGTATAGGCTTCTCTATCGAGGGGGCCATAGTATATGTATAATCATTCCAAGTACAAGTTATACAAGTACCTAGATTGGTTGGAGGTCGACCATGTCCGAGGCTATGAAGATACTAACTGATTGGTTGGCCAGTATAGCAATCATCGTGTTCAAAATTAATTCCATCAATAGATGTATGATCATTTTCCAAACCATCGCGAGTAGTAAGAGTAGGTTTACTCCCTTTGTTAAAGAAGTGTTAGCAGAGGAGCTCCACCAATCTCCAGTGAAGTTTTTTCTCTTTCCTTATTTAATTCTCTTTGTATGTCCACCATACTTAACGTCCTAGATTTCAAAATTTCCCACAAACGAATGCATTATAGATCACACACCAATGAAAATACTAAAATCAAGAAACACTTAACTCATAAAAAGGTGGATTTACTGTATTAGAACATAGTACAGGTGACAACAACCCTCTCGAGTTTACATAAGCATTTTTATAAGTACAAATCTCTCATCGAATTTGGAAGAGGTTTCTACCATATTTCTAACGCTTAAACTCACTATTGTAGTAACTACCCATGCACCAAGTGACATTAGCACATTATCCACCACCCACAATGTTGCCTACAATCATGAAGTTGGTTGCTTTCAGCTTGGTAGCTCTTGGAGTCGGCATTTCTAATTCAGCTTTTGTGCTCTCTGTGCCTGCATAGGTATACTTTGTTGTTGTCCGTGGGCCATGCAACTGTGAAGCTTTGGGTCAGCCATTCGATATCAGCTTGCCGTGTTACCAATTTGGGTGACCCACCAATGGTTCAAGCTCTTGCTTTTGAAGCCCATGGGCTCCTACCTAGTATGGGGTCGTATAACTTGTTATTAGGTTGGCATGTTGTCTCTTATCTCGAGCTGACCTGGGCTATCTTATTACTTATTAGAACTATCAAGTAGAAAGTAAGGGTGTTCATTTAGTAAAAGTCGAACCAAACCAAATTGAAAATTGATTAACCAAAAATTCGGTACACCAAACTAGCGTACCAAATACTGAACAAAATTATTTGGTACGGTTCGATAAAAATTGAATTTTTTTGGTTTGATTCAATAAAAAATTGAACTACCAAATTTTCTAACTTGTAACCCAAAAATAAAAAGAACTTAGCATGATCAACACAACAAAATAACAAGTCCATACTTATATTTCAAATACAAAAGCAAAAAAAAAAAAGAAAATACAATCTCTAATTGGTGATTTGTGAAGATTGAAGAATAGAGAAAAGAAGTAGAAGCCCTTGATTTAGAGGAAATCAAAAATTAGGGAAAAGAAGCCCTTGGCCTTGAATGATAAATCTAACTTCGAAAAAAACGCGTGTGTGTTGTGAAAAAAAAAAAAGTATGTTGTTGGCTATTGGGTTTGAATATGTGGTTAAGTAAATAAAATTAATAAAATATTAGTAATTTTGGCACACTCAATGCATGTGCTAAAATTTTATAGTGTGAAGTAAATAAAATATTTATTTTTTTAATTATACTATAATTTTTTAATTATTCAATGTAGTTGATTGAACTTTTAGGATCAATCAAAATAAAAATTTAAGATAGAGTAAAACAATCGAAGGAAAAAAGAAAGAAAATAAATAATTGGAAAGGAAAAAAGGTTATAAAGAGAAATGAGAAAAGAAAAACTACCTTGTTATTATTTTATAAAGTTGGATTATCTTTGTCAATCTATTCAAAAACATACTACTAGAGCGTTGGTTCTTTATATATAGTATAGATAAATTATATATATTTTAAAATTTTGATAATTCGGTTTGGTTCTGTAAATCGGCACAAAAAACAAAAATTGAACCGAATAACTCATTTCTTTTAAGAATTAACTGAATGTCGAACTAAATTTATTCGATTCAAATTGAATTTTTTATTTCAGGTCGATTTACCAAACAGTGAACACCCCTAGTAGAAAGCATATAATTGATTAAGGTATTAAAAAAATAAAAAAGAATAAAACAAGTAAATTGATGATATATGAAAATAGAATTGAGGTCCTTTTCAGGAATCAATGAATTGAATTGGGCTTCTGCTCTTGAAACACATTTGTGTAGAAATAGAGTTGAGGCTTGTAAATGATTTTTTGTATGCTTTTTTGGCTTCAGAAGTTGGAATTTATATTGATTGGATCCTTGGTGGGCTTCATCCACTTAAGTTTAGGTGTCCATTTTGATGGACTTAACCTATTGAACTCATTGACATTTCTTTTTTTATGTATTTATTTAACTAGACCTCTTATTTACTTTTTACTTTTTTGCTCTTAGGGTTTTATTTTTTTATTTGAAAAATAATATTAAAAATATAAATTGGAATTTAACTAATTGCAATCTACCTTAAGTTGAAGAATAACTTTTTCATTTAATATCTTAACTATACTTGAGGTTAAAAAAATTAAAACATATATTTATTACAAAAATATAAACCAAAATTCTCTCATTTACTAATAAACAATCTTATTCAATTGTATAGAAACAAATTAAGGGCTTGTTCTCTTGCGTTTTAGGGGGAAAAAAATTCAACTTCCAAAACAAACCCGAAAACCAGATACATTCTCCAATATTTCTCCCAAAGCACTACAATTTTACACCTAAGAAACTCCTCCCAAGTCACCCAAACAACCCTGCACCCTAAAAACAATACCTATCCCTTCATTTTCTCACTCTGCCTGAACATCACTCATTCATTTATCGCTCTCTCACTTCACTCACTCTCTCTCTCTCACACACACACACACACACATTTATATTTACATATATGAAAATATTAGAATTTTACTAGTTAAAAAAATTCTAAATTTTATGTTTATAACTTTAATTAAATTAATTGTCGAAAATTAATTAAATTTAATTAAATACTATTTATACTATTACTAAATAGTTTATTTACTGAATAATGTATTAAATTATTCAAAGGCAGGACCTTGAAATGAATCAGAATTCAAGGATCAAAGGGCCAACCATGAAAGGCAGCAGTATAGGTAGAACCCATGTAGGCGGTATTTTACTCAGGACCTCTAACTGTCAAATTCTAATTATAGGTCAAGTTAGACCCAACAACGCCTTGAACACCTTCAACATGGCTTCAGCGGGCAAACCAAGGCACATCCCAAGATCCATAATTAAAATTTCCTATTAAGATCCTGAAGCCCCCTTTATCCTTCTATCCTTCTTATCATTTCCAGATTCTTATCCTTATAGCATGAGAATCATCATGCTTAACTAGTGTAAAGAAATATGTAGCCCAACACATAATTAAATTAGCCTGTCATTCAGGCTAATATACAACAATATAAAGAAATATTAATTTAAAATAAAAATTTTAAAGTACCTGAAGAAAACTTTGAAGAAATTTAGTCTTCAATTGTATTTGAGAAATATACAAAGGATGAAAATTTACAAAGATTTATACAAAGAAGGGTAAGGGGAGCTCTGGCTAGCTTCTGTCTAAAACTGAAGTGGCCCTTCCTATATATAGACAATTTAGGCCGGACTTCAAACTTTGAACAAAACTTTTTTGCAAAAATTTCACATCCAAATAGTACTATTACAAAAGTGACTTTATAAAAGTCAAAAAGTCAACAGTAAATTCCTGATGGCTTGTCAATTTTTGTCGGAATGACAAATAATTATTCTTGTCTGGTAGTAGATCCTTCTTCTAATTTTTTAATATTATTTTTAAGAGTTTCTTTTAAACTCTTAAATACATTTTCAATATCTTCAACCGAAGGTTCTTCTTCCTCATAAGGATCTTGAGATTCTCCTGCTAAGCAATTGAATTGGTTTTCTCCTCTTGATGAAGTGACCATTGAAGAACTGAATTTATTATCCATGTCAACGTCTAGATTTTTTATCAAATCTTTCTTCATTTCTTCAAGATATGATTCGAGCATTTCTTCTTTTGATATAACTCCTTTCTTCATCTGCATTTTTCTCAAAATATGTTGGAAAGGACTTGGAGATTCCCTTTGTTGCTTGGCTTTTATTAGTTGTTGGTATTCTGAATTTTTTTCTTGGATATAATCCAGAGTTTCTTGGCCAAAGTGTACTCCTGTTTCTTTATCCTTCAGGACCATCTTATTCCAAAACTTTGTAAAGAAGATTCTTTTCATGCATGGAATGTTTTGTTGAGTATGATCAACTTCTGGAGCCCATTTCCAGATCTAAGGAATGGAAAATTCAATAAAGAAATACATTGGGGCAATTCCCTTAATCCATTTATTCTGGTTTTCTAAATTAATAAGTTTTGGTGAACAATTCACCCATTCAGTATACAAACCTTTAAAAGGTTCAGGAAGAATTTTTATAGATGGACCATAATTTATCCACCATTCATGAAACCAATTAGGAAGCTCTTGTTTATAAACTTTAGAGCAAACCTTTACAAACCAAGAATGTTTTTTCTTGGGGTTTTCATAGAGTAAGACTTTATTATATGCTTCAATATAATCCCAATGCTTAAATTTAATTTGAGTTTTTAAGTCTTGATGAAAATATTCATTTTCCCTTAGGGTACTAATTCCCCATTCTTCAAAAGATATAATCTTCTTTATGATTATTTTGCTAAAACTAAAACTTGATCGACTATTAGTTGGATAAAAATGATTAATCTCACAGGATCCTGTGCTTATGAGTATATTCTCATAATATGATCTTTGTTTATAGGATGCTGCAGCATATGATGCTGTATCAAGATACCTTTGCATTAAGGTCTATGGCTCATCTTGCCATTGTAGACCTTTATTTTCCAAGAGCAGTATTACTTCTCTAGACAAACTTTTTTCATATGTGGAAGAATCATCATTTTCTTCTCAGTAGTAATATTAGCATAAGATGAGGTATTACCTTCTTGTTGGTCTTTTTGTTTCTTGTATTCAAGAAATTCTTTAAAAAAAGAATCATCTGGGATATTACCATGTGAAATATTGGAAGATATTAACCTTTGAGTATCATGTTGAACAATGGTTCCACCTCTTCCTCCTCTATTAGAAAGGAAGTTTTGACCCCTTCCTCATGGGATCATTCCTGCAAAAACTCACGAGAAAGAAAATCAGGCAGACTATTATCTGTACCTTTTTTATAATGGATTTCAAAATCAAAAGGAGCTAAATGAGCTTGCCATCTAGCAAACATTTGTTTAGAAACATCATGTTTAAAATTTTTATTAAACATATATTTTGCAGATTGGCAATCTGTTTTTATAATAAATTTTTGATTATATAAATCATCTTAAAATTTTAAAACACACTTTACTATTGCTAAAATTTCTTTTGCAATAGTAGCATAATTCTTTTGACTATTATTCCATTTTCCTGAATAAAATCTAACAAGATATTCTTGTTTAGTATTTGGATGTAATTGTTTTAAAATACCTCCATAACCTATATCAGAGGCATCTGTTTCTATAATCTTTTTCCAATTTGGATTAGCAAGCATAAGACAAGGAAAATTATTAACCTTCTGTTTTATTCTTCTAACTGCTTCAGAATGATGTTCTGACCAAGGTTTAGGATCTTTCTTTAATCTATCATAAAGAATAGCAATATCTTCTGCTAAATTTTTATAATAAGCAAAAATATAATTCAAACTTCCTAAAAATCTTTGTAACTGAGTTTTATTAGTTATCTTATCAGGAAATTTAGAATCAAATTCTATACTTCTATTGATAGGAATAATTTTTCCCTTTTCTATATTATGACCAAGAAATCTTACTTTTTTTGAAAAATATTCATTTTTGTTCTAGATATAAGTAAACCATTTTGAATAATAATTTTCTTGAAAGTATGAAGATGTTTAAAATGCATTTCAATAGTTTTAGAAAAAGCTAATATATCATCAATATAAACTATTATAAATTCGCTATAAGGAATAAATATATCATTCAAAAAATTTTGAAATTCTGAAGGAGCATTCTTCAGACCAAATGGCATAACATTCCATTCAAATTGTCCAATTGGAACATTAAAAGCAGTTTTATACCTGTCCTCTTTAGCAATTTGAATATGCCAATATCTTGATTTTAAATCAAAATTTGAAAATATGATAGCTTCATAAAGTCTATCAAGTAAATCTTTTCTATTAGGAATAGGATATCTTATCCATTTTAAAACTTTATTAAGAGGTTTATAATTAATAACAAGACAAGGTATTCCTCTTTCCTGTTCAGAATGTTTATTAACATACAAAAGCAGTACAAAACCAAGAAGATTTAGAATGGTTTATTAAACATTTTTGTAAAAGAGAATCAATTTCTTTTTTACATAATTATAAATATTCAGAATTCATTTGACATGGTCTAGCTTTAGTAGGAATTTCTTTTCATCAAAATCATCTTCATACGGAAGACTAACAACATGCTTCTTTATTTTCCAAAAAGCATTTGGATGATCATTACAAATTTGTAAAGAAAGTTGACTAATAATTAATTTAATTTTATCCTGTAATTTAGGATTTTGAAGTTTTTCTTCAACTGTTAAAATATTAATTTCTTCTTTCAAGAAATTAATTTGATGATTTTTTGCTATAAGCAAATCATGAATTTGGTGTAAAATTCTAGTAAAAGGTTTAGTTATAAACTGAAAACTTATTTCCTTCTCTTCAAAGGTTCCTTTAAAACCTTTTTCATCAATATTTTTTATAGGAAATATTTTCTTTAAAAATGGAGTACCAAGTATAACTTGGTTAGTTATATTTTTAACAAGTAAAAAACTTGTAGGAATGCAAGTATTATTTTTGCAAATATATGCTTTTGGTAATTTATATTGAATATCTAATTTCTGACCATTAGCAGAACTAAGAGTATGAGTAGTTTTATGAAAATACCTGGTAGGAATTATTCCTTCATGTATGCAATTCAAATCTGCTCCACTATCAATTAAAGCAGTTAATTCCTTTTTATAATTATTATCAATAAGTAGAGTAATTTTCACAAACCATTTTTGAGATGTAATCATCTCTAAAGTAGATAAAAAATTATCATTATTAGGAAATCTTATTATTTCATCAAAATCTTTATTATGAAAACTCATAATTTTATTATTTTCTAAAATAGAAATTCTTTCATCAAGACATTTATTTTCTTGTTTAAGATTATAAATCTCATTTTTCAAATTATTAATTTCTACAGATAAATCATGAATTGTAGTAGGAGTTTCAATCTTTTGTCTTTGTTTCAAAATTTTTTGAACCTCTACCATAGTATAAGGTTCTGGTGAAGTAAAAACCTTTTGATTATCATCAAAACTATTATTAGAAGAAGTACTAGGAATATTTTCTAATTGATCTATTATTTTAGATCTAATCTCTAGATCTTTTATAAATTTTAAAAGTTCAACAAGATTTTCACCATTTAAAACATTAATATTTAAATCGTTAAATTGGGCTAGAATTTTATAAAATTCTTCATTATCACTTTCTTGTTTAGAACAAGGTTGTCCTTGTTGACAAGGATCACAACATTCTTCTTCAGAAACATAATTTTCATTTTCTAAAACTTTCAATTCTTCATATTTTAAAGATTTCTCAGAACTATTATCTGAAATATCCGAATCATTTTCTGAATCAGAGTTTAAAAGTAAGTTAGAAATAGTTTATTTTAATTCTTCATCAACATTTAGATTATTAATCTTTTTCTTCATTTTACACTTATCAGCGTAATGACCTATTTTACCACATTTAAAACAGGCTCTAGATTTTTTCTTTTCTATTATATCTTTTTTCTTTTTTTTTTTATTTTCTCTTCTTTTCTCTTTTATTTTTATAGAAGAAGCTTTATCTTTTTTAGGCCTATGAGGCTTACTGGTGGAAGGTTGTTCCATACCAAATTGACCACAAAATTGACCTAATTGTCTTTTTTCTGTAATATTATGTCTTTTAATTTGTTGATTTAATTTAATCTCATTACACAAGGATAAACCCTCTTGAATGTAGGTTCCTATAATTTTACCATATGTATAATTTTCATATTCAATTTGAGTACCTCCTTTTCTAAGATTTTTTCTAACTCTTGCAGCAAACAAAGAAGGTAACCTATCGATAAATTTTGATTTCCAATGAGTACTATTAGACTCAGGGAGTTCCATAACTCTAGATAGAAATGTATCCTTGTACCACCTAAATGAAGTAATTGTAGCACATTTTAAACCATTTAAAAGAGTTCTGATATTTTCAGAATTATCAGACCATCTACCAGTAAAATGTTCTATGATATTAATAACAAGTGTATAAACAACATTTTCAACATTATGACCTGTTTCAATCTTAATAGTATTAAGAATTTCAGTTCTGTTAGAAGCAGTAAGATAATAATCCCACCAACCTTTTAATTGGCCAGTAAATCCTACAACAATCATGTTAGCCACAGTTTTATCACTATTTCCATTTTTTTTAGAAATTGTACTATACATAAGCATTCTATGAACAAGATTATAAATTTGTCTTTCAGTATAACCATTTTTCCCTCATTCAAGTGTTGCCTCTTTCAGTATAACATTTTTCCCTCATTCAATTTAATTAGTTTGGGTTGGATCGACTAATCGAGTCTAATTGGGTAAAACCCGATCCAAAAAAATTACAATTGAATTAGACTTAGGTTTCATATTTGTATACTCAACCCGTCCCTACCTGACTAACTCAATTAAAATTAAAAAAAAAATTATTTTTTTATTTTATTTTATTTTATTTTTCTTCACTTTCCCTTCTGTAGTCAGTAGTCTATTTGATATCTTGGAGTTTGATAAATTTATATTTGTCTTCTTCAAATGTATTTAGATTTCTATTATTTGGTTGAAGAAATTGAAATTTTACAATTTAATTAGTATATAGTTTTTATATACAAAAAATAAGGAGGAGAGAAAAAAATAAGGAAAAAAAATACACAGGTAGATCCGATTACCTGACTCGAACCAACTCAACCTAAATTAGATCGATTTGATTTGAATTTAAAAATTAAATTTCATAAAATTTGACCCAATTCAATCCAATCAAATTTAATTAAATTGAACTGATTTTTCTTACAAACCCATCTAACCTTACCCATGACAGCCATACTTCTCAAAGCAGGTTTACATTCATTACAATCAAAGAGGAAGGATCCATCTCAATTCTGGAGCCAATTCCCGAAGGGCTAGGCCTAGGCCATAGAATAAGGATGCCACTCCGCCATGCCCGGTCAGAAAGCGACCTTCATTTTGTCATTTCATCAATAGGATCACAACAAGCTTGCTCCTAAATGTGAAATACTCATGTATAATTCAATATGATTAACCTTCATGAAATGATAACAAAGGAAATGTGAAACGTTATACGCATCATCTACTAATATTGATTAATTAAATTCATTTATAACAAAAACAAGTAATGAAAAAGAATTTTTTTATTAAATTAATATTATAAAAATATAGCAAATTTAACTAGTTTGATAATATATGTATATATATGACCTTGTAAAAATACAAACGTCCTTCAGATTCTAAGGCCTTATTTGTTTATATTTGTCAAAATATTTTTGATTCTTCAAAATATTACCAAACAAGATAGTACATTCCTCAATTTTAGGTCTCAAAACACCCAGATTGAAATCCTAAATATCCCTTTCAAAACACACAAAAGACCCTACATCCTAAAAACCACACATATTGTTAAGTTGCATTTTTGTTATTTAATTCATATAATTTTCCTTATGATTAATAGTAAAAATACTTAATTATTGGATTTCAACTTTCATTTTATATTTTGTGAAGCAAATTGAAGATTCAAGTTAAATGCAGTTGAAAATCGAGTATTTGACATGATTGAAGCAAAAATCACATTCTAGAGGAGATGAGAAATGGTAGAAGCAAATAATTCGAGTGCGGACGTGTTTCGCTTCCCAAGTCTTCATGCATATTTAATTAGGAAACATTCAATTTCTTTTGGCAGTTGTACATTTTTGGGATGTTTTAATTTATATTCCTTTAATTAGGAGAATTTAAATTTTCTTACTTTGGTAGGACTCTTAATTAGTTTCCCAGTTGCATTAGGAATAATAAGCTATTTATAGGGAACTAAGAATCTTTCATAGGAAGCTTTTGATATCTTTTCATTCAGTATATTTTATTTTTCTGCATTTTTCTTCTCTCCATGAGTTGCTAAAATTCCTTTTCTAGTCTAAGGGATTACCAAAGTTTTGATTCTTCAGTATTTGTGAGATTTAAATAATTGATTCGTACTTCTTATTTCTTGAGTATTATTTATCTTCAGTTTTAATTACGAATATTCAGGTTTATTGAATTTAGGGCCCAAATTTGATAGTTTAGAATATTTGCTATGTCAATTAAAATGTTAAATTCGTAATTGTTTAATTGTTCTAATGCTTGTGGCAAATAACATAGTTATGTGTGGGGATATGCATGATTTATGTTATGTGGATAAATAATCTAGTCTAAATGAATGCCGCTTGTGTGTGTTTATTGGCTAGGGTTGGGTTTCTCTAGTTTTTAATGCTATTGATAAATTAAATCCTATGAGTGTTTCTTTATGGTTGTTCATTGGCAAGGAAAATTACTAACGAGTTTCTCTTAGTTATCGAGATAGTAAAGAGAGATTGGTTATTAGAGCATTCGAGTAACTATAACCAGTATATTCAAGAAAAAGGGAATTTATCTTTGCATCAATGATCAAATCTATGAACCAAATTGAGATTTTACTTTAGGCTAGATTTCATTCTCATTGATTTCTTATTTGATTTATTTTACTTTTAAAATTCTAATTCTTTCGTTTCATAAAAATCCCCCTTTTTTCTATTTTATTAATAAGCTTGAAAGAAATAAAATTTACCAATCATGTGGAATACAACCCTACTAAAGGCAAGTGATGCACTTGGATCCGATAATAAAACTTCAAAAGCTCAAATTAACTAGTGCTTCACAAGCAAACAAAGATCTAAACATGCTTAGGATTCAGATTTGGATGGAAGGTTACCTAGATTAGTAAAATCAAAAGGAAAGATGAAGAACTTTTCTTCAATCCATAAACTATCAAATAGCGGCGCAGCAAATTTAGAGCAACTATTGCCTAGTCCAAAAGCTTCCAAAAAATCCAAAAAACTTCCAGTGGATTCTCAACTCTTTGATGAAGCTACTGTGAAAATTTCAGATAAAAAATCCTTCTGGATCTCATGGAATCAATTCGCCAATTGACTGCTCTAACTAGTAGATCTCCAAAGGCACAACAATCCTATTATCTTGCCTCTATCAATATAATCCACAAACCAATGCTATTTCCAATTTCTCCTCAATATTAGTTGGATATAGAGAGGATAAATTAGAGGTAGATGGCCGATTTAGGGGTTGGAGAAGAAGAGAGAAGGGAATCTTCAATTTATGGGCAACACTGGAATAAGGGAAAAATGTGAGAATCTAATTCTTCACATGGATTGTATAGTTGCCGCCCATCCTCACCTCTATATCTATATATAGAGGGAGTATGTTGTGATAAGGTGGGCGACTACCCACTTGCTTTCAAGTTGGCATAATTCAAATCAAATTTGAATTTTGTGTGCATTTGAATTACATTTGGAATATGATTTCAAATTAATTAAAATGCACACCAAATGAACCTTCATTTGAATTTTTCCTACAAAATAGATTCCTCTCATTAATTAAACTAAACACTTTAATTTAATTAATTAATCCTTGACTTAACTCTTAAGTCAATTAGCTCAACACTTTAAGCCAAGAATTGTTAACTTTAACTTGATTAATTGATGATCATTTGGCACCAAATAATTAACTCATTAATTATTGATCTAATTTAACTCCTTAAATTAGTTGATCAACTTAATAATTAAATTAATCAATCCAAAATTGACCTCAATTATCGATCACCCTTAAAATCGGCCATTAGGAGTGAATTTCCTAACACTTAGAAAAATTCATCCATCAATTAGGAAATGCAATTGGCTTTTGTGAGTGACCCGATAGGTTCTACCATTCATTAGACATGGGCTTACACCTCCTTGTGACTTTTGAATATCATATACTTATTTTAGTTTAAACTCTTTTAAACTAATCAACTCAATTCAATTAGTCTCCATTAATCGAAGAGTACCTAATCTCCATGGTCGATGTCTAACCTCAAGCCTATGAAGCCCAACTAATTGGCCGAAATGAATGCTTTTGGAGAACCATTATAACTCTATGTGTACCTTGCAAATACAGTCATTCCGTCTCCTATCTCCCGAAAGAGGCCTAGGGCAAGATATTTGTCAGCTCCCTGATAGCCTCAATACTATGTCTCTATTCCTGATGTTTGATTCAACTTTATGACCTTATCTTTGAAAAATTCCTTTTCCAAATTGTCATACTACCTTGTGCAAGGATTTCTTGGAATCGATCATTATAGAATACATAGGAGATGCACTCGCTCTTCACAAAGACGAGGAGTTGGATTCCATTTTGGATCTCACAAACCTCCATGTCTAAGTAACTCATGCCCAATCTCTACTCGAACGGCCCGCTAAGTGGCCAAGGAAGAGTTAAAGCATGAGGACCTAAACACAAGGTACCATGGATCCTCATGTTAGAGAACTAATTATATGCACTTGCGTAAGTAGGAGAACTTGCCACTACTGACTTGCCACTTTGGCTATCTAGTGGATTCTCTGGGTAGGCCTTCAGTGCCTTGTTCTCTAACAAGCACCTATTAACATGCTCATATGGGATTACTCATGGAATGGAGCAACATCCAACCCTTAGATTTATGCATCGTTGGTGCAAGTCTATCCAGATCTTAGATGCCCTGTCTCCTAAGATCATATGACTTGGAAGGTTTTAGATCACGATCTTGTAAGACTTATTCCATGATCACCACCCAGCTCATGACCAAATCCCATAGTCTTGTGTGATCTAAGGGCTTCAACCAAATGCCATGAAGTAATAATGAACATATGATGAAGATGGCCATATAAAGAATATCATTCAATCAAGATTGTATCATAAGTGAAATAGTTTACAGCGCCAATCTAATTGGCTTGCGGGGCACTATTCAAACACCTACTCACCACTAATTACAAATCATATCTTTAGAGTAGGAATTTATTTTTGTTGGATTCGACACCTATCAAATTTTGGCACCGTTGCCAGGGATTGGTGTTAAGTAATTTTGTTTCTTTTAATGCCTAGATCTTCTCGTACAGGTGAACTTCAATACAATCCTAAGATTGAGAAGACTACTCGTAGATTGAGGAAAGAGACTAGAGTGCAAAAAGACGACAAATCATCATCTTTAGATCTCGATCTAGATACTTTCAGCTTAATCAATTCTAGCGATTCAGAACAAAAGGAAATAATAGCTCGTGAAAGAACTTTAAGGGAGTTAACTGAACTAGATTTGACTCAACAACCACTTTGCATTGAATATCCAGAGTTGGAAACACATTTTGAGTTAAAATACGGGTTAATCCATCTATTACCCATTTTCAACGGTCTGGAGAATGAAGATATTCATAAGCATTTAAAGGCACTTCATGTTGTGTGTTTGACTATGAAACCCCAAGGAGTGTCTGAAGAGCAAGTCAAATTGCAAACTTTTTCATTTTCCTTAGTAGATAAAGCTAAGGATTGGTTGTTTTACATACCCCCTAGCTCTGTTACTACATGGACGGAAATGGCAAGATTGTTTCTTGAGAAAATTTTCCCTACTTCATGTGCTACTAGTATTTGAAAAGAGATAAGCGGGATAAGATAGAGAGATGTGGAGAGTCTTCACGAATATTGGGAAAGGTTTAAATAACTTTGCGCAAGCCAGCCACAACATGGTATTATTGAGCGACTTCTCATTCAGTATTTTTATGAAAGACTTTTACCGATAGAAAGGAGAATGATGGATGCAGCAAGTCAAGGAGCTATAGTGAACAAAACTCCAAGCAAAGCTAGAGAATTAATCTCTATAATGGCTACCAAATCCCAACAATTTAGATAATCTTGGGACCCTCCTAAAAGGGTCAATGAGATAAGTAATTCATCTCTTAAGTGTCAGATTTGTACTTTAACTTCTCTTGTTCAGCAATTGGTTGTAGGAAATACGCAACAAATTAAGGCTTGTGAGATTTGTACTAACGTTGGCCATTCTATGTATATGTGCCCTATGCTCCAAGAGAATTTCTGCGAACAAACTAATGCAGTAGGAGGATTTCCTATACCACTGCAAAGAAAGTACGATCCCTACTCAAACACCTACAACCTAAGATAGTGGGATCATCTAAATTTCAATTACAGAGGGAGATCGCAAAACTACCAAACCATCATCTTCAAATACAGGGATGTCTTTCGAAGAGATTTTTAAATTACTTGTGACTAACACCCAGCAATTTCAACAGAAAATGCGAGCGAGCATTCAAAACCTAGAGAACCAAATAAGTCAGCTAGCCATCTCAATAAGTAAGATGGAATCCAAAGGAGAGCTGCCCTCTGAGACAATTGCCAATCCCAATTAGAACGTTAGCACGATTACTTTGAGGAACGATAGGGAGCTAAAAGAACCCAGCAAGAAGACACGAGAAAATACTATTGTGGAAGAAGTGGAGAGAGAGATTGTCATACCCCAAGATTTAGCTGAACATTTGTATGAACCCAATGGTAAGGTGACAAGCTCATTAGTTGTACACCCTCTCTTTCCTGAAAGGTTTGCTAAATCCAAAAGGCATGAAGAGGAAAAGGAGATTATTGAAACTTTTTGCAAGGTCAAGGTAAATATCCCATTACTTGATGCAATCAAGCAAATACCTCGGCATGCTAAATTTTCAAGAAATTGTGCACAAACAAAAGAAACTTAAAAGGTAATGAAAGAATAAGTGTAGGAGGAAATGTATCAGTAGTGATACAAAGGAAATTTCCCCCTAAATGCAAAGACCCAGGTATGTTTACTATCCCTTGCAAAATTGACAATTTTGGAATTAAAAAGGTCGTGTGCAATCTTGGTGCTTCAATTAATGTCATGCCTCTTTCTGTCTACTCTTCCTTGAATATTAGTCCTTTGAAAGAAATAGGAATAGTTCTTCAACTTGCTGATAGGTTTTTTGTATATCCCGAGGCAGTCTTAGAGGATGTGTTAGTACAAGTTAACAAATTTGTTAACAAATTTATTTTTCTTGCTGATTTTTATGTACTTAACATGTCTAAAAATAACTCTCCTATTTCATCATAAATACTGTAAGGAAGACCTTTCCTTAGAACCTCTAAGTCGAAAATTGATGTGCATAATGGTACACCCACTATGGAGTTTGATGGTGATGTGATTAAATTTAATATCTATGATACCATGAAATATCCTAGTGATGAGTTTTGTGTTTTTGTTGTGGATACTACTGATATTTTAACTCACGAAATCTTTGGTTTGAATGATGATGATAATTTTGTGACTTGAGGAATAGCTACGTCTAGCCAAAGACGTTATAGAGAGGTGCTTTTGGGGAAGCAACCCAAACTTTCAATTTTTCGTTCATTTTTCTTAAAAACAAAAAATTATTTTTCTAGCATCTTTAGTTAACTTTATTTTTTTGATGTAGGAGACATCTTAAATTAGCATGTGGGTACAGTTACTTCAGACAGAAAAGCTTGTCAAACTACCCATGCCCATGCCTTGTTCAAGGTCCTCTTCTGGCATGTTTGAATTAGTTGACAAAAAAGCTCTTGAATCTACTGTGCCTATGCCTTGTTCAAGGATCTCTTCTAGCATGTTGGAATTATTTGATAGAAAAGCTCTTCAATCTACTCGTACCCGCACCTTGTTCAAGGACCTCTTCTGGCATGTTAGAATTATTTGACAGAAAAGCTATTCAATTTACCTGTGCCCATGCCTTTTTCAAGGACCTCTTCTGACATCGTTTGAACTATTTGACAGAAAAGTTCTTCAATCTACCCGTTTCCATGTCTTGTTTAAGGACCTCTTCTAGCACGTTTGAATTAATTAATAGAAGGACATCGTCTCCTCAGAGGAGTCCCTCTTCCACATTTCTTATGCATTTACATTTTTATTTTGAAACATTGAGGCCAATGTTTGGCTTAAGTGTGGGGGAGGAAAATCTGGATTCATTTTGTTCCAAACATGCATGAAATAGCTCTTTATTTTTCTTATTTGCTTCCAAAGTATGCTTTGGTTCTTGATTTGTTATTCTTTCTCATTGATCTTTTGCCTCTTTTCGATGCTTGTCCTTGAGGTAACACTTAAATAATTAGGTTAAATTATAACACATTGTAAGAATGGCATGAATAGTTAAATCCTTGTTTATTACACTTTGACTTGTTGCCTTGTTGGCTAATTTGGATAAAATATGTATGAGGGAATTAATGCATACCACCCCTAATAATTGTCATGCATAGCGGGTTAACTTTTTTTAGAATTTGCCTTGATGATCATATTTGGTTTGAATTGTTGAGTAGAATGTACTAAGACAATGAAAATGGCTAGGTTTGACCATTTAACCCCTTTCAAAAAAAAATAATAAAGCACTGGCTTGATTACTCTGCCAATTACTAAAATTAAGTGATTATAAGTAGGGATAATAACCATCCACGTTTGTGACCGATTGAGTGATCGGGTGCATTCATCACCAATGTTTGTGTTCGCATAAAAAAAGTCGGATAACATTCTAGACAAATTATGGCCGACTAAGTGATCGGTGCATTCATTACCAATGTTTGTATTCGGGTAAAAATTTTGGTCCACGTGCTAAATTTGGTGCACAAAAAAAAGGGAGATCGAGTAAGGTTTTTCCTTTCATCCTTTATGTTTTCGTGCATTAGGGTTGCTATTTCTCCCTGAAAATGTGATATTGTTGCATGTT
Organism: Jacaranda mimosifolia; assembly: GCA_018894105.1. Classification (NCBI taxonomy): domain Eukaryota; kingdom Viridiplantae; phylum Streptophyta; class Magnoliopsida; order Lamiales; family Bignoniaceae; genus Jacaranda; species Jacaranda mimosifolia. The sequence goes on from CM032121.1 coordinate 23,594,239, forward strand.
TTTTATAGTTAACCTTCTATGTCTCACCTTGAAATGAACTTAATTAAAAAGTGTTAAATCCCTCTTACATTTCAAGTTCAAAGAGATTATCAGGGTGGCAGGTTATTTGTGTGACTTATAAGGGTTCTTTATACAAAGTGCATATTCCTGCTTGTGTCTTGATTCAGCCTTCCAAAATCTAATAATTTGAATTATATTGGGGACAAGCTGAGAACAGATAGAAGGGATATTGAGAAAGCTTAATAAATGGGTCAATTACATTCACTTCCCTGAGGTTTGGTGTAATTAAAAAAAAAAAAAAACCCCGTTGTTTTAAAAATTACATTTACCCCCTCCCCCCAACTTTGTATCCATCCAACATTTTAACCCAGCTGTTAGTCAACATCAGGGTTTTGACCAATCGACGTTAGAAAATTAGGTTAAAATTCCAAAAATTCCCTTAGGGCCATTGACTCCATCTTTTTCCCAGTTTGATTTTTTTTAGTGGACAAAGATACCCTCAAGAGTGGTATTATAAGATTTTTTTTTTTACTAATTAAGGGTGTATTTTGCTACTATTTTTTTTGTCTGAGGTCATAAATGTAAGAAAACAAAGAAGAATCCAGGGTGAATTTAAAATAGTAAATGTATTTCAGATAATTTAATTTTATTCAATTGAATTTAATAAGTAAGAAAAATTAAAAATATAAATCAAATCTATCATCTTGGAACATATAATTTTAATAATTGAAATGATATATTCAATAATATTAAAAATAATAAGCATATCTAAAATAATTTAATTAAATTTACATCATTAAAATATAACATATTAAATTATGTTAAATATAAATTTATATTGTTAAAATAATCAATAATATTAAAATAGTAATATATATAAAATATTTTAATTAAATTAAATTCAATTTAACTAAAAAGTAAAATAAGTAAAAAAATTAAAATAAATTAAATCTATCATGATATATATTTCTAATAATTTTTAAAATAGAAAAATAATAATGACATCTAAAATAATTTAATTAAGCAATTTTATTAATTAAAAATAGAGTAAAATAAAAATTAAAAAGATAAAAATTTAAATCTATCATCTAAAAATATAATTTTAATTATATACTTAATAATATTAAAATTATAAACATATATACAATTTAATTAGTTTTATTTACAAATTAAAAAATAAAAAAAATTAATATATGTATTTTTAACCTATATTATTTATTAATTAGAAAATATATATTTTTTAAATTTAATTATATCATTTATTAAAATAATAATCATATCTAAATTAAAAAAATTTAAATTTTTTAAAAAATTGAAATATTTAAAAAATATTTATTAAACTAATAAATCTCTCCAAAATAAACTTATAAATTTATTAATTAAAATACAATAAATAAAAAAAATTAAAAATATATGTTAATTAAATTATTATTAATTTAAAAAGGTATTTTTAAAAAAAAATAAAAAAATAAAATCCTATCCCACTTACTCCCTTCCCCCACACGGTGCAACTCCTCCCCCCTCCCCTTTTTCTTCTTCCACCTGCTGCCATGGCTGCTTGGGCAGCAAGTAGCAATTCTTCTGCCGCTGCTGCTGTCGGTAGGGATGGGTGGGGAGGGTGGCCATGATGGTAGCGGTGGGGTTGGTGGTGGGGTGGTATACACAAACACACACATACATATAGTATATTTGTATATATGTTTGTATATAATATAATATATATGTATATGTGTATATATAAATATATAAATATATTTTTAAAAAATTGAAGGTGATAAAAATATATCAAATAAACCCTCATAAATTAAAAAATATTACGAATAGGTACAAGAGTATTTCTATCTTTTGATATTTCTATTAATTTTTAATTTTTTAAATTTTTAACTGAAAGGTATTTTTGTCATTTTATACTTTCCATCAACATTACATTTTAGTTTGAAAGTTTAGAGGGGTAAATGTAATTTTCAAAACAATGATTTTTTTGTTGATTATGCCAAACCTCAAGGGAGGTTGATGTAATTGACCTTTAATAAATTGAGGCTATTGTATGCTTGAGGAAAAGCATTGTCTAAGTACGGGGGGATTTTTAAGTTGCATTTTTGTTATTTAATTTGTATAATTTTCCTTTATGATTAATAATAAAAATGCTTAATTGTTGAATTTTAACTTTTATTTTATATTTTGTGAAGCAAATTGAAAATTCGAGTTAAATGCAGTTGAAAATTGAGTATTTAACATGCTTGGAGCAAAAATCGTATTCCTGATGAGACGAGAAATGGTAGAAGGAAATAATTCAAGTGTGGACGTGTTTTGCTTCCCAGGACTTCATGCAAATTTAATTAGGAAGCATTCAATTTCTTTTGGCAGTTGTACATTTTTGGGATGTTTTAATTTATATTTCTTTAATTAGGAGAATTTAAGTTTCCCTACTTTGGTAGGACTCTTAATTAGTTTCTCAATTGTATTAGAAGTAGTAGGCTATTTATAGGAAACTAGGACTTTCATAGGAAGCTTAATTTGATATCTTTTCATTCAGCATATTTTATTTTCCTGTATTTTTCTTCTCTCCATGGGTTGCTAAACTCCTTTTCCAGCTTAAGAGATTATTGAAGTTTGGATTCTTCAGTATTTGTGAAATCTAAATAATTGATTCATATGTTTGATTTCTTGAGTTACGATTATTTAGGTTTATTGAATTTATGGCCCAAATTTGATAGTTTAGAATATTTGTTCTGACAATTAAAACGTTAAATCTGTAATTATTTAATTGTTCTAATGCTTGTGACAAATAACATAATTATGCATGGGGATATGCATGATTTATGTTATATGGATAAATAATCTAGTTTAAATGAACCCCGCTTGTGTGTATTTGTTGGCTAGGACTATGTCTCTCTAATTTTTAATGATGTTGATAAATTGAATCCTAGGAACGTTTCTTTAGGGTTGTTTATTGGCAAGGGAAATAACTAATGAGCTTTTTTTAGTTATGAGATAGTAAGGAGAAATTAGTTATTAGGGCATTCGAGAAACTATATCCAGTCTATTCAAGAAAAAGAAAATTTATCTCTGCATCAATGATCAAATTTGTGAACCAAACTGAGATTTTTACGTTAGGCTAGATTTCATTTTCATTTATTTTTTATTTGATTTATTTTACTTTTTAAAATTCTAATTCTTTCGTTTCATAAAAATCCCCCTCTTTATATTTTATTAATAAACTTAAAAAAAATAAAATTTACCAATCCTTATGGATTACGACCCTACTCACCACTAATTACAAATCATATCTTTAGAGTAGGTATTTATTTTTGTTGGATTCGACACCCATCACATATCCTCTATTTTTCTCACTCTTCCTTTCACATATATATATATATATATATGTGTGTGTGTGTGTGTGTGTGTGTGAAAATGTTCAAATCTTACTAATTAATTTTTTTTTAATATTTATGTTTACAAATTTATTAAATTTGCATTTCTATTTAAATTATAAATATTTATATTTCTGCAAAAAAAATTTGAAAAATATAAAAATTATAATTAATTAAAGTTTTTATTTTTGTTTAATTTCATTGAAGAATAAAAAAAAATTAGTATTTCATTTAAGAAATAATGCCAAGTAATTTTGAACTATGTATTATCGCAGTACCTAACTAAACTCGAATGCATAAAAAATTATCATTAGTCATTTTTTTGATATATTATTTTTTGATGAATTATATATATTAATAAAATTTTTTTGCTAAATTATAATGTTTTATTCTATATCTTGCTAAACTTAATAAATTATTAAAAATTTATTTATATTAATTTTTAAAAAATATAAAATAAATATTTTAGCAACTTTTAAATAATATTAAAATATTTTAATTGGTAAGAAACTCTATAATAAATATAAGTTAAACTTTTTCATCTAAAAATGTAGTTTTATAAATTAATGTAGCCTTATATTACAAAGCAAATTCATTATATAATCATGTCATTTTTCCATAAAATAATTCCAGCATTTAAAGATAAATTATTGCAATTTTTTTTTTCATTATTCCCCAACTAAACATGTTTTTTATTTTTGATTTTTTGGATTAATTATTATTTTTTGGACAAGTTATATAAATTAATCAATTTTTTGATAAATTATAAAAATTATTCATTTTGCCTATAAATTATATAAATTATTTTTATTTAAACAACTGAGTTTAAATAATTTAATTATTAATTTTCCTCTATAATATGATTATTTTATTTTCATACTTATAAATAGTTTCATCCAAATAGTACATATATAATACAAATAAATTATTTTAAAAAATATGTAAATTAAATTATTTACACTCACATACCAATCTTTACACACACGCACGCGCGCGCGCACACACACACACACACACACATACATACATATATATACACCAATCATCATCTATAAATAACATGTATGTATTATATACATACATATATATATATGATACAATTATTTCACCCTACAAATCTAATAAAAAAGTAATTGATTTAACATTTACAATAAAAAATTTCTTTTACAAAATATTCCCAAACAAACCATTTTCTGCATTTCCTCAAAACGAAAACAAACACTTAACACATTTGCAATCTTAACTCACTAAACATCTTCTCCCAAAATATTTTTAAAAAAATGCCCAAAACATAACTAAACAAAGCCCAAGAAATGGAATTAATCTCTTATTAATAAAAAAAGGATTTCTCATTAATACGATAATAATTTTTATTTATATGTATTACGAGACAAAGTTATATATTATATGTATATCATAGAAACAACTTAGTAGTGACAAACCAAATATTTTAGGTTATCATAATTGGTGATATATGGACAATGACTATAAAATAATTACTACAATTTGTGACAAAAATAATTAATAAAAAATGAGTTTGTGAAAAATGATTGTTAATAATTATAATTCAAGTACAAGTTTATCATTATTAAACTTATAAAAATGTTTCTTGTAATAAAATAAATTTTTTGATCATTTAATGATACGGGAGATAGAGAGAATCTTGATTGGAGCTATCTTCTGAAAAATATTCACATATGGGAAATATTTAATTCTTATCATTTAGATAATAAGTTTTATCTTTTAGATTCTTTTCTTTTTAGATAAACATTATATTTTGAATTTTTATTATCTTTTAGGAGTTAGATATTATTTTATATTATCTTTTAAAGAATTAGGTGTTATTTTATATTACCTTTTAGGGAGTTAAGAGTCTTAGAAATAAGCATGAATTTCTCATATTCCTATCTTTTGGAGCACTAGGATTCTTCAATAGGCCAATAAATAGGTTCACATATATAGTTTGTCAAACACAACTTGAGCAATAGAATTCTCTCTCTCTCTCTCTCTCTCTCTCTCTATATATATATATATATATATACACACACACACACACACACACGAGAAGGTTCCTTACTTTGTTTTAAGGCTTATCGTATGCATACTTTCTTTTATTTAAGTTACTTGTGTAATTGCTTTTTTTTTTCCTTTTTCTTTCCTCCCAGATTTTCCCCGTTGCTTCACTTAATAGGTATAATTAATAATAATTGTCAATTTATTCTTGTTTTTTAATGCAAGGAATTTAATTCAATATATCTATACTATTATATATAGCATAACGGTGTGGGATCCATAATTATGCAATTTTGATTTCAATTCTATAATTTTGGCCAAATGTCAAATTCTTAAAATTTTGAGTTTTTTATTCAGTTAAAAAAAAATTCATTGGTTATTTTTTTCCCTTTTACATCTCATTTTAATACGATCAACTTATCTATTATAACTAAAATACAATGTTTTGAAAATCAGATCAGACTGGTGGCCGAAGGCTAGTCCAGTCCGGTTGAAGCATAAAAATCAATGTAGTGAAAATCAATCAAAACTGGTGAAAATCGGTCAAAAATCAATTTTTTTTAATTTAAAAAATTATTTTTTTAAAAAAATGAAAAAGTAAAAAAAGAAAAGAGAAATTATGAGTTGAAGATGATGATTAAAGATTTTGGACATATAATTTTTTGAAACATAAATTTCAAGAAAAGAAATTTAATGAAGTGGTAGTTATATGTGAATGCTTATGCTTAATTTGTTATTTTATTTTGTTTAATTTCTCTTAGATTGTGTTGAATATTTAGCATAGAAGAATTTATTTTTATTTGGAGTTGAAGCATGAAACAAATGATTACTTAAATTAATGTAAAATATTATTTTTTATTTATTTATAGTTGACTAATTGTGAAATAGTATTATTTTCTAAAAAATGTACTTAAGAATAAATAAGTTGAAATTTTTTTAAATAATATTCTTTCAATATCAGTTGGAAGTTTTATTTTTTATTAATATAAAAATATTATATATTTTTATAAAATTAAACATAATTATTACTTTATTATGATATCATATCGGTTGAACCAGTAACTAATAACATCAGGTTCTTTGTCCAGTCCGATTTTGAAAACATTGCTAAAATATCATATTGTGTTTATTCAGAATTGCAATATAGATTTCTATCTCATAAGATAATTCAAAAAATATCTATAGATCATATTTTTATCTGACTGAATAAGTTTAAAATTTAAAAAATATTTTATAAGCATCATATTAAGCACTCTTATCACAAAATTCTATTTTATTAATTTAATTTATCATAAGATTAATAGATAAATATTTTATTTATTTTATATATAAATTTTATTATTCTACAGTTATTCTTTTTACATTTCATTTCTACATTATTCGAAGTACAATTCTATATTTTTAACTGTAAGACTTCTTTCCAATTAGAATAATATAATGATGTTTCATTTTTTCTTTTTAATTAATTTAAAGTTCAATTCACAAAAAAAATTTAATATTTTTTTTGAAACACATCTTTATATTGTTTTTGTTTTGTTTTTATTCTAAATTAATTAGATACTTTTCTAATATATTTAAATATTTTATCAATATTATTACTTTATTATTTCCTCAACATTTATTTAAAATTAAAGTTCTTATGGGAAACTTAGGATTGTAATTTTTATATTACTTAAAATTATCAGCATACAGTACTTTTTTATTCAATTAATTGTATTTTATATATTTATTTTCAATAATATTTTTAAATATTTTTGTATGTTCATATAAGAATTTATTTTTTGATATTGAATTTTTATGTTATTACTATTCTAGTTGCAGTGCTCTCAATTTATCTAGACAAAAAAGATTATATATACATCATATTTGAATAATATACCTTGAATAATGTGATGTGAAATATTTAAAAATATTATAATTTATTAAGTTGTTGAAATTATTCCAATTTTTTTATTCAAATAAATGAAGAAATACTATATATTTTTCTATATAAAATATTCATTAAATTTATTAACACTTGATTTACCCATTTCTAATTATGTGCAGAAAAGAAAGAATTTTTTTTTTTTTCACTTTTTCTATATAAGATCATGTGCTTTGATAAGTCTATTTCGATTAGTGGAATATTTACTTATTTATAATATTTTTTATAAGAAAATTATTTTATTTTTCTTTAATAAATAAATTATTATAAAAAATATGTATATATAGATACTTTTACACAATGGATATATTTCATATTGAGTAATTTACACTTTGATAATATTAACTATCAAAAATTAAATGAATATACGAAAATTATGAGCTCTAATAAATATTAATATATTTTTTAGTTAAAGAGTGAGAATTTTTTCTTTTTAATTTAATCATACATTTTTATCCAAAAAAACCTTAAAATTTTATCCCAAAAAAGTAGTTGATAACTTAACAAAACAACAACCATTTTTTCATATTTAATGGTTTTTTTTTTTTTTTTTGGTATTTATATAGATACAATCACATTATTTTTAGTTGAAGTAATATAATACTCAAATATTTCTAATCAAAAAATTAATAAATAAATAAAATATATTCAATCATTTGATCAAATAAATTATTTTTATTTATTAATTAAATCATTATTTTCTAGCCAACTTCAAAAGAAAAATTAAAATACTTAGCAATCATAATTATCTCTTAACATTGTAACTTACTCAAAAAAATTTACAACTTATTTATCACTTATGAAAAAGATAAAGAAATATTTATGTAAAATATCATATCATCACTTCTTTATTAAAGAATTAGAAGTTTCAGAAATGAATAATTATAAATTAATTGATATACAATTCCTCAATTCATCAAAGTCTTTAAAATTCAAGTATTTTTATAATCATATTTTAGATATGTAAAATATTTTTAAATAAAATTATATATATAGAATGTAACAAATTTATTTCAAATATAAATAGTTACTTTTTACAACAACTATAAACTCTTAACTCTATTTTTATATTATTAATTTAAATCTTTTAGTTTTTTAGCAATATAATAATGGAGAACTTATTTTCAATTATTTGAAATAAATTCTTTTATATGAGACACATATATAGTTGACATAGTTGAAAATTTTCAAAAAATTGATAAATGACCATTTAAATAGCAAATGATATCAATTGTTTTTTTGAAATATATTTAATTATACTATTTTATAATTATATTGCGTACATTTATTTTAATATTTTTGCTTATAATAATTCGTAAAAATATTTTTACATGGATTAATGATGTAAGATCAAAAAAAAATTGATTGAAAGTTAGAATCCGTTTAATTATTTGTAATTTTTATATTATAATTATAAAAGAAACTTATGAGAGATTGATAATTTATTTTAAATTGAATAAATACTAAAATTTTACATATTATTTTATTCAAGTACATAATATATTGATGATTGTCAGATTTGTCAGTCGATGGATTGGGCTCAGGACCAGTGTAGTCGACTAGAATAGGTAGTGAAATTGCTAAAGGATTGTAATGGGGTATTTATAGTCTATCTTAAGAGGTTAAGATGTTCATGATATCTTTGCTTGTACAGAGAGGACCTTCGTCCTACTTGAGAACCTTTTAAGTCTTCTTCCTTTTGTGTACTTCTCTAAGTGCTGCCTCTTCATTCTCTTTAGGACATGGATGAGATCTCCACATTTAATGTGGAGGCAGAATGGTGGTACAGTGGAGATATGCACCATAAATGCAGCTACACGCCGCCTGTCAACGCATTTAATGCGGCAGAGTGGTGGTTGTGACACATTCAATGCAACTATGACTGGTGGTGTGGGACTGCTTTATGTTTCTCTGATTGACCTCCTGTGGTCGAGATTTTTCCTTGTTTGCGAGTCATCTAGCTCCGCCCTGGTCGAGGTAACGGGACTTTCTTGGGTTCGAAGGCCTTCAGCTGATGGTTTAATAATCACTCTCCGGTTGATCAACCATGCTTAGGTTGACTAAAAGGATGCTGGTGTGTTGAGCTGGTGAAATGGCCCAACGAGGATTTGGGCCAGATCGATCATCTGGTCAATTGTTAGTGGGTTGGGCCTGTTCGGTTATCCCATATCATATATGTTAACTGATAATTTTAAAAATAATAAAATAACTACATATATAAATAAAAATAAATATATTTGACTTATTAGAGTTGTATGGAATATTAGGAGATATTTTAACTTATAAAAATTGTATGTTACAAACTACTTATTGAATTAGTTATAAAATAATTAATAACCTAACGTAAGCTATTTTCATAGATAAAGTACAAAGATGTTATATATTTACTCTAACAAAAAATTATTTAACATTTAAAATTCTCAAATGCCATAAAATTGTAATTATAACTTCCACATTATTAAGAAATCATACAAAATAGTTTTATATTATAAAAAAATTTATTTAATTATTTATCATATCAAAGTATGTATGTATTAATATATATATATATATCTAATTTAAAAGGCATATTTAGTAAAATATTACACGCTATGTTTATTTTTTAATTCTTTTATTTTTTTAATTTTATCATTTTATAAATTTTTGTATAATTTATAAACTTAGAGTGAGCAAATCTTGATATTCTACAACTTATGTAAGTATAAATTATCTTCAAACATAATATTTTCAATTGAAATATTCATAATATTTTATTTAAATAGTAATAGATTTCTTTCATTAAATACTAAAAATAATTACAACTCATGGTTTAATCGCATGAAGTAAAATAAATATTATTATAAAATAAATTATTCAATCATAGAATCATTTTCGGTGCATCACACCGGACACATGCTAGTATATATATATGACTGTAAATGAATATTCAAAAATTCGTTTATCGTTTGCATACGAATTCGTTTAGAAAGCATATTATCCGTATTCGTTTAAAGCGGATATTATCCATATTCGATTAGTAGATATCCGACTATAAAAGGATACGAATATGGTAATTGCCTATTCGATCCGTTTAATATCCGTTTCGAATACATATCCGTTGGATATATCCGTTTATATATTCTATTATTAGTAATTTAATTAAATCTGTTATTCATATCCAATAAATAATATTTAAAAATTATTATATATAATATATTCTAATTTTTCATGTATTTTAATATATAAATAATAATTATTGTATATAATATATTATTATACGTAATAATTTTTATTTTTTTTTCAATATGAAATCTCATAATTATATATAAATGAGTATAAGTATAAATTAGTAATTAAATAATTAATAAGAAAAAAATAAGTAGTTAAGCATTATGAAGAATCAATAGACGATATTAATGATAATTAAACACTACTAAATCAGGAAAAAAATTGAAAAATCAATATATGAATGATAAAATTAATTAATATAAAATTATTGTTGTTTGACTTTATAATTAATTTATATTAGTGTCATTTTATTAATATTAATTAATCATAAAGTCAATCATCAATTAGAAAAATTAACTAAGTTAAGAATAATTAATTTTTTAATTCTAAAATAAAGTAGTAAATTTTTTTTAATGAAATTTATTAGAAAAAAATGCATTTTATTACAAGTTAACGGATTCGGATATTCGAATATTTGTAAATGAATATTCAAATATTTATAAACGGATATTCGAATACTTATAAACGGATGTATTCTATAATTATAATTGGATACGGATATATCTGAATTCAGTTAATATCTGGCGGATATGAATTCAAATATTATTAAAAATATCCGTCGAATATGGATATTACTGCATATCCATATCCTTTAATATTTGTTTAATGTAACACTCCTAATTATTTATCAATTATGTTAATTATTAATTTATTTATTATTGATTTTTGAAATTTTATTAATTTAATTAGTTTATAAAGTTTGGGGGTTAAATTTACAATTTTTAAAAGGATTAAATTGTACATTTCTTGGAATTGAGGAAAGTTCATTATTTCAAGGGTTAAATTGCAAATATGGAAAGTTTGATTTTTTAAAAAATAAAAAAATAAAAAATAAAACCAAATCGGGCAACACCTTCCTTTACTTTTTCTTCTTCCTTCTTTTTTTCTTCTTTCTTTTCCTTCTTTCTTTCTTCTTCCATTTCTTCCACCCGCAACCACCATCTCCTCTCCGGTGACTTATTCCCAGCCACATTTCATCACCATCCAACCTCACCAACCATCTCTCCTACATTTCCCTCTTCCTTCCCCAGCAACCAACACACACACACACACACACACAAACCCAATTAGGAAACCACGAACGACTGGAAGCTGATTCACGGCAGTGAAGTGGGTCTTCAACTTTCAGGTGCCTAACCTCACTTCTTAAGGCTGGACTAGGTAGTATTCGACCCAGAGAATACTGGGGAGGTTTTGCATGGCTGATTGGAGCAGCAGCAGCAGCTAAAAATAGAGGTACAGTCACGGCGGCGGCAGCGCGGAGGCGGCTCTCAAACATATTCTTCCCCTTGTCGCGGTGGTCGCAGTAGTGCGATCAGTTTCTAATTTCGAGGTCTCAGTTGTGAGATTTAGGGTAAAGATCGATTTTGAGATTAGGGCTTTTGTACATTTTCATTTTCACATAACTCTTGTATCTTGAATAAATATTCCTAAGCTATATATATGCATGTGCCATGTTGGATTTTTGGACCTTAGAGTTGTATCAAATATGAGAATTTGGGAAACTATTGAGTTAAATGAGTTAGAAAAACCCCAAAATTTGAAAAATTTGGTGTTAAAATGACAATAATTGAGTTATTGGATTAGTTGGCTTATTGTTACTGATTAGAACACTGATGTCGGATTAAATTGTATATATCTATTATTTGTGTCATTAAGAACCCTATAACCGATAGTAAATTAGCCGTAGTATTAAGAGTATTTTTGTTACGATAATCCCGGATGAAGTCTTTTATGGAATTAATTAGATGGTTGCTGGTTTAGATAGTCAATAGTAAGGTTTTAATTGTTGAGGGATATCCTATTTGATTATGGGCTTTGATAAATAAATCACTCCTGTGGTTAGGTGACGATGAGCAGGAAACTGCAGGTCAATAGGTCATTTACTGTAGCTGACTTCTGAGACTTTTGAGGCGAGGTTATGCTAATTTGGCACCTTTTCTAACTATATGTTATTTGTGATAAGCCCATGTGTGGGTTTTCTGTTTCTATATCGTACTCTGAATATATTTGAAATCTGATTTGTTATCTGTCATCTTATTGGAACACCCATGTGAGGGTTATCGTTTGATATCGATTTCATTTTATTATCTGACATCTGATTTGAACACCCTTGTGAGGGTTATTCTTTGTCATCGAATCTGTTTTAGTTGTTCCGGTGCCCGGAACTCTCTTCATGTTGTCGATTTATGTTCCTTGTACCCCACGACCTTACCGGCTGACCTTGTATTTCTTGAATCTATTTTATGTGTTGATTATTTGGCCTAGAAGACATACTTGATTATTGATTGTAATGGCTGAGTGCCAATCCCAGCAGAATGCTTGGCTTATTATTTCGAAACAGCTGTGCTGGCCAGTATATTGATTGTTACAAATTTGTACCTTGTTATATTCATACTGATTGTTCAAAGGTTAAACTCATATATGTTGGCATTACATATTACTAACCATGGGATGCCATGGGGGAACCCACCCAAAGAGACGCCACAGGGGAGTTGGGCCCAGAGCTAGGTTGGGAAAGACGACTGGGAGGAACGGACCGACGGTGATAGGTCTACCAGCTAGTACCCATCTACGATCCTGACTCAACAAGGAGCTGGAGGTAGCGAACTGTGAGTGGCGGGATCTGGCATGCGGTCGACCATGCCTTACAAACAAGTTATTACATGCCGAGCAGAGTGCTCGAGCAATGGAGCAATAAGGAAGTTCTATTTATACTATACCGATGCCGAGTACTAACAACCATAATTTCATTTGGGAGCAATAAGGAAGGATGCCAACAATCCATTAAACTTTGATCTTCTGAGCAATATATACCTTGCTGATTTATATGGGCATTCTTGTTGTTATCACCTATTCACTGATAATTGCACCCCATTCCTTTCTTCGAATCTTTTTAATCTCTCTTCCCTCACTAAGTCCTTATGACTTACCCTCCAACATTATTTTGACTTTTCTCAAACATTTACAGTCCTATATATGTGTGTGTGTGTGTGTATGTGTGTGTGTGTGTGAGAAAGATCATTCTCGTATAGAAATATAAGCCGATTTCAGGTAGAAATGTTGGTTAATAGCTGATGTGTTCGTCAGAATTCTTATGTTATGCGTTGTTAAAAAGACAACCTAATTGTGCACAAAAATATTGATGCTTGTGATGAATGTAAGACTGAAGACCCTAACCTATGAAAGCATGTGAACAAGGAGTATTATTTATTTTCTTTCAAATTGCAATGATATGCCCTAGTATAAAACTGATGAAAAATGGAGTGTATATATTAACCCCTTTTACAGTCAATAATTCAGCCCCAGAAATCAATTCATATTCTAAGAAAGCAAGTAAAAAGGAGCAGTACCCCTTGCTATTAGCTATTAGAGAGAATCCATAAAATATTTCTAACGCTTTTCGTTAATCAACAAAATTCCCAAACACCCAATTACTCGTACATTAATTTTAATCCACGTTGTTTTAACTGATTCTGTCCGACCCATATTAACTTGTAATTCAATTTTGACTCGACAAATTTTAAAGATGAAATACCTGAAATCAGTTACACTAGCAATATAGTATTTCTTATAATGATACCAAATTTATAAATACTCTTCTATTCAATCATTTTTAGCTATGATTTATTTCGAGCACACTATATTTTTCTTCAGTTTACTCATTTCAAATGTATTACTGATTTGAGCCGTTATAACCCATGCTTGTATTTTTAGGTTAAAATCTTGATTGAGGATCGAATTCATGACCCGACAAGCGTCAACATGATCCTATTAAGATCTAATCAATTATTGACTAATGGAGTAGTATTGATCATATTCTTTATAACAAATAAAAAAAAAAAAATTCAAATTCTAACTCTTTTTCATTAAGCCTTAATTTCCAAGGGTTTTCTTTTTCTTTTTATTTACATAGGTACATTTATATTTAAAATTTATTAGGGTTTGAACCTTAAATTCTATGTACATAAATGTGAAGGTGGTATCATTAGATCAATTAACCACTCAGCAAGAGTTACCATGGGATTAATAATTTGGACTTACACAATAGCACATAATAATTTTGGCCTGACTTTTGGGGCTGTTGGGATACTTGTATAAAAATGGTACATACTTAATTTCTTCTGTTTAGTGAAAGCTATCTTCGCATGACTTGGTTGAGATCAACTGAGCATGATTTACTTTAGGGCTTAGAATGAGAAAATTAAAGGATGAATAACTATTCAATTGTTAGAAATTACTAGAAATTATTTTGCTTGATAACATCATAAATTAACTTTAAATTTAATTATAAACACTATGATATCATAAACTTATTCACTTATTCAATGTTAGAAATTGTTATGAAGTTTCTATTGTGTATGACTTTTGACTGAAACGTAGAATTGATCTAATTTTAGAATTTTTTTTAATTTGAAGTTGTAAAATCATATTGCGAGTATATATATATTAATGTTGGTATTCCATCTTGTAGTATTATTTCATATAAATTCAAGACCACCTAAACCTATTTAAATACGTTATCCAAATGAATATCACAAAATTAGAAAATACGGAGTAGCTCTTAATGGCTTAGTTAATTAATATGACTGCCTTGTTTGAAGGCTTCACTTTGGCTATATATAGATAGCCCTGACCTCCTTTCGCTGTTGATCGCTGGCCCTTTTACAAGTTGTATAGGAATTAATAGCAATAGTATTTATATTATAATTTTTATAAAGTGAGAATAATTATTATATTATTTTTTCACGATATTGTTAAATTAATAATATTCAACAAGAGTATGTTAATGCCAAGTTGTTAATTGATCAAATGGTATTATTCTTATAGTTATATATGTATAGCATAGGTTTGAGGTTTGAGCCCTAAGTGTGTATATATATGTGTGAAAATAAAAGAAATTAATATATCAAGGTTTTTTTTTTTTCTTATTTCTTATCATTTTGTAAATCATTTTTTAAATAATTATTTTTTATTAGTCATGAATCTTCATAAAATGCAATGAGATAATAATAAAAATAAACACTTACACTATAATTTAAAACTTTAAGTGCCAGAACGTAATTATCTATGGGCCTGTTCTTTAATATTTTGGCCATTTTCTAGAATTTTTTTTTGGGGGAATGGATTTTTGAGAGAAAATTTGGAGAATGTGCCATGTGTTTCTTTCTGTTTTGGGAAAATATAGAAAATGATTTGAGAATGAGTTGTTTGTATCTTTATATTTTGGGAAGAGACAAATTTTACTATAAATGTCAAATTAATTGCTTTTTTTGTTGGATTTGTAGGGTGAAAGTAATTTTTTTTATGTAGTATATGTATGTATT
This sequence comes from Jacaranda mimosifolia, assembly GCA_018894105.1. Taxonomy (NCBI): domain Eukaryota; kingdom Viridiplantae; phylum Streptophyta; class Magnoliopsida; order Lamiales; family Bignoniaceae; genus Jacaranda; species Jacaranda mimosifolia. The sequence continues at coordinate 23,610,144 of CM032121.1, forward strand.
TTTATAATTATTGGATTATGTGTGTATATACACATGCATATATATATATATATTTGTAATGATTGAAAAATGAGTGTAATTAATTTAATTAGTTATTTATTTTGAAATTTATATTTTATAAATTTAATATTAGTAAATGATGTATCATTTGGTTATATTAATAACTATTAATTATTTATGAACTCATAATTATATTTTAATTATAAAAAAATTAGCTTATATCATAATTATTAATATCGGCTTATAAAAAAAAAAGTAATTATTATACATTAATTATAAACTAATTACTGTTTATTAATTAAAATATAATTATTTAACTATTTTTTACTTACAATTTATTTATAAATAAAACTTAGTTATTTATTAAAATAAATCTTTTTTAATAATTTATATATATAAGACTTAATAACAATTCATCAAATTAAAAAAATAAATAATATTATATTATACGAAATTACATCATCTTAAATTATTTATTAAATAAATAAACATAATATTTAATTATACATAAAATATGAAATATAATTAATATATAAATAATAAGTTATTGAAATAAATTAAATTAATTAATTTAATAAGTTATTTAACTATTTTAACTCATTATTTAATTAATATGTTATTTAGTAAATAAATTACTTAGTAATAATCAAATAATTTTACTTAAATTTAATTAATTCTCTCAACAATTACTTTAAGCATATCAATATTAATTTATTAACCTTAATAGATTATTACATAGGTATCACCCTATAATAAATTTTTTTATTATAATGTTAAATAAATGTGAAGATTAATATTTAATGAAGAATTTTTTTTGAAGAAGATTAATTTATTTATTATATCAAATTAAAACATCTTAAGTTATTTATTAAATGAATATATATAATTTTGATTAATACATTAAATATTAAATATAACTAATACATTATTTAATTAATAAGTAAATTTAATATGTTATTCAATAAACAAACTATTTAATAATAACATAAATAATATTTAATTAAATTTAATTCATGTTTTCGATAATTAGTTTAATTAAATTTGTAAACATAAGTTTTAAAAAAAAAATTACCTTGTATATTTTTATATTTATATATATGCATAATGTATGTATGTGTGTATATATATATATAAATGAGTGAAGTGAGAGAGTGATAAATGAATGAGTGATGTGATAAGTAGAGTGAGAAAAGTGAGGAGGTATGTGTGGTTTTTAGAGTGTAGGGTTTTTTGAATGAATTGAGAGGAATTTTTTTAATATAAAATTTAAATTTTTGGGGAAAAAAATTGAAAAACGTGCCTCTATTTTAAAATTTTTTGTTGGGAGTTGAATTTTTTTTTTGAGAAAATGTAGAACAACACTGCCAATGATTTTGTAGAAAACTATTGGATGATAGTGATAGGCTATCAGGAGTGTCGAGCCTCAATATTGAGAAAGCCACAGAGAATCCAACGGTTGAGGGACAGCCATCCGCGGAAACACGGAGCCGCTTCTCGCCCAATACTTTGGAATCTAAAACACACACCCACACATTCATCCACCCACCACCACTTCCTCGGCACAACTAACCCAACTCTAGTTAATGCAAAAGACTTCAACGGTTCAACCCCACTCTTCTCCTTTCTTCTCCAATTCTCCACTTCTTTCTTTATATATGCACCCTTCTTTCTTCTTTCCAAGTCTATTATTCTCCTCTCTTTTCCTTTCCTTTCCTTTCCGTCCCCGGCTGCCTGCTCTCTAGTTTCTGTTTCTTGGAGCCAAAGTGGCTCTCTTTCCTCGCTTTGGTTCTCTTCTTCAGCCATTTTTCTCTCTGAAACCCCTTAAAATATCTTCATGCCCTGACAGATATAATTCCCAAGGAAAAATTAATTGCTTGATTAATATTATAAATAATTTTTTTTTTTTTTGAAAAAAAAGGTAAAAGAGATCATGAGCTGCAATGGTTGCCGGGTTCTTCGAAAGGGTTGTAGCGAGACCTGTATTTTGAGGCCCTGTTTGCAGTGGATTGAAAGCGCAGAAGCACAAGGCCACGCCACCGTCTTTGTAGCCAAGTTCTTTGGCCGCGCGGGCCTCATGTCCTTCGTATCTGCCGTACCTGAAAATCAAAGACCTGGTAAATGTTATGCAGAATTAAGCATCCCACTTTTTTTTCATCTTTATACTGACGATCTGAAACACGAAACTAAGACAATCACGCGCATGCGTGTGTATGTATGCAGCTCTTTTCCAGTCCCTGTTGTTTGAAGCTGCGGGAAGAACAGTGAACCCCGTAAATGGGGCTGTGGGTCTTCTATGGACCGGAAACTGGCACGTCTGCCAAGCAGCTGTGGAGACTGTCCTCCGCGGTGGCGCGTTGAAGCCAATTCCTGAATTTCTGGGCGGTCCATCGGAGCCTGATGACGCTTCTGAGTGCACGGACATGTACAAACTTCAAGATCCTGGTCCCAGTTCACGGCCCAAGGCGCAGAAACGCCGCCGTTTCCCAGATGAGCCGGCTAAGGTTATGCAGTTAGCTGATCTTGATCTCAGCTTGACGCCGGGTTTTCTGGGCAAGAAGAGTAACCCTTTGCCTGAGAAGCGGCGACTCGGGAGCCCATCACTGAATTCTGAAGAATCTCTAACAACAACTTGCGGGGATCAGCCACCTACTGAAATAAAGCTTCTAAACCTCTTTAACTAATTAGGTTAGGAGAGAAAGCTGTAAAAATTGCTCTTCTCAGCTTTAGCTTTTGCTTCGTTTTCAATTTTTCTCTTTTTGTTTTTTCTTTTCTTTTTTTTTTTTTTTTTCTTCCGGGAATTGAATTCCAGTGAGGTTTTGCCAATCGTTGGCACAAGATTTCCCTCTTCTTCTTCTTGATTATGTGTAGAAAGAAAATGAGGGGAAAATGAAAGTTTTGCCAATGATTCATTGTTTGTTATTTCTCCGTCTAATTAATGACTGTCGGACTTGACTAATTGATTTACATTTTAGCCTTTTCCTATTTTCTGGGCTCTGTTTGCTATGATATAACATTCAATTTCAAGAGAGCGAATTAAACCGGCAAAATTAATAATGCATGCGAAAGCCCCTCAAGCTGTGTGGCCAAGCCGGACTATTGATCGTGGTAAGCTAATGCATAGAAATTTTATATACACACACATACATACCTAATTCTCCTTTAACAAATTAATTAATTTGAGCACAGAATTGAAGTCTGAAATATTTTTATCCGGTCATTTTCCACTTTCCACCGCAATTTCATCATTGGCCTGCTCCATGAAAATCCCAAGAAATGCATGCAGCAGGTACCCTTCCACAAAACTAGAATCCATGAGGAAAAGAAATTTTACAATTGATCAACTTGAACTTGAAATTATAACAATTATTCTGAAATTGGCTTAAATGGTTGAAATTAGTAGCCCTCTGAGAATATTGATGATGCTAAGGAATGAAGAAGCAACCTCAGAAATGTAAACTCCAATCCTATTGGAAGGCTGTCCCGTGGTTCTTGGGCTCAGGGGGGTCAAACTTTTTGACCTAATTACACCTCAGAATATATAGTCTAAGAATTACGTGGCGGTGGCGGCCGAAAAATACATTAGTTTTACCTGCCAATTCGTACTTATCCAAAGAAGAAGAAGAAGATTATCGGGTACTCGTTGAAAATTTGTTCCTTTTCTTCTTATATAATAAAAAATGCAACGCTTTATAAATTTTGGTCATATTTTTGGAAACACGGTTGGGAATTGGGATTGGGTCTGTAGTTCATTCGGCCTTTATTAATGGGTGTTGTGTTTTAATTTGGGACCTTTCGCCAGGCAGAACAGCTTAATTTGGTAGGGGCGGAGATAGAGAGAGCAATTTCTGAAAGGGAAATGGATTGGCTTTTGGAGGTAGCCAAGAGGCAGGCGTATATGAATCTTATATTAAAACGGGTTTAATTGTGGAGCCAAAATCCGAATTATTTTATGTTTCAACAGTACATCATAGCGTGTACAATTTTTTTACGTTTCTACAGTACATTACACATCAGTGTCTTCTACTCCACATAGTATGCACAATTTATCAATATTAGTGATTTTAATACATAAACAATACAGTACATTTTTCCAATTATATATATATATATAGAACTTTTAAAAAACTCAAAACTCTATGTGCAGTATATGTTGACTCCTAATCTGTAAAATAACCAGTAGAAACAAGCTTATGTTCCTGAATAATGTACAGTGAACCCGCGCAAAATATTTTCATAAGTGTAGTTTGCCATAACCCAATGTGGAAAATTGCAATTTTAGTCCTTCAACTATTGTCCATTTTGATTTCACTCTATTTTGATATAAAGTTAGCACATTTGATCCATTTTACACAAAATTTTAGCACATTTAGTTCAATTTTTCCCAGATTTGGTCCTCCGGGTTGAAAAATTTTCAATTGCCATATCACCTACCGTATGTGTTGTTAGGGCTGTCATGTTAATGGGTTGGATTCAGATCGGATCATGTTGGATCCAAGTTCAAATCCTAAAGTAATATGTTATATCCAAATCCGATCCAAAATCTATCGGATCTGTAGTTGGTATAACCATATCCGGATCCAAATAAAAATCGGATATCCATCAGATATCTAATGAAATCCAAATTTGAATATTTAAAAAATCATCAGATATTTATTATTTTTCTAAAAAATTAGTAAAATCCAAACTCAAAACAGCTATCCTTAAAAAAAATACACAACCGATTAATGATTAAATTTTTAAGTCTATTGATCACTTAAAAGCAACAAGAGAATTTAACTTAATCACATTCATTCACCAAATCATTACATTTTAGGTTCCGTTGCTGATAATAATACTTATTTGACATTATAAATACATAGTTATACTTGATTATTTAATCAACTAATTATAAACTCAAAATTTTATAAAAAAGAAACTCATTTTGATCAAATCGAGATTTGCATTGTATTATTGCCATATTATTGCATTCGACTCCCACCCATTATTCTTCTCGCATTATTTTTTGTTATAAAAATAGAGAAACAAGTGATGTAATTATGATATAAATAAATTCAAAATCTAACAATTTATATGAAAAACACCAGATTTGATGAATTACATAGGAGTCCATTTCTTATTTCATCTAAATATCCATATCGGCATTATTATAGAATCTTGTGTATACATATATATAATACTAAATATATTCGGATTTAGATTATTAATGGGTCGGATCGAGCCATATCCATATTCGCTATATTTATTTCGAATTATGAACCTTTTCAATCGGATCATATCCATCGAATCTTTTATCGGTTAAAGATTCCAAATAATCAGATTGAATTCGAATTGAATTTAGATTAAAATCCGCTCCATTGACAGCCATATGTGTTGCCAAGTCACTTTAACCCAATAATAAAAAATACACTAAAGCTTATCAATTAAAAAATAAATAAAAATATTAAATATATATGCACACTTGTATAAAATATATAGATTTATATAAACATATCATATATACATATGAAAAATGAATAAATAAAAATTAATTAATGAATAAAATAAATAAATAATTAAGAATAATGAAAATTTGAAATAATATTATCTATTAAATATTGTTAAATATTTAAAATATTCTATTTAATATATAATATTACATATCTAAAATAATTTATCTAAATAATTGAATTTATTTAATAATGTTAAATAATAAATATATTTATTAATTAAGTTACATGATTAATAATTTTAAAATAATAAGTATATATCAGTAATTTAATTAAATTTAATTTCATTATTTACTAATAAAAAATAAAATGAATAAATAATTTATAAATTAGAAAAATTAAAATAATATTGCATTCAATTATATTAAACAATAAACATTATTTAAAATAATTTCATTAATAATATATTATATACATAGATAATTTATTTACATAAATTTTTTTGGAATAATAATTTATTTAAATAATTAAATGTAATAATATTAATATATTTAATAATGTTAAAAAAGATACTAAATGACTTACATCCTTCCTACCTAACCCCCAACAGCCCACCACTGAGCCCACCCAACATTGCCTCCCGCCCCTGCTGCGGCCCTACTTCATCACCCCCCCCCCCTCCCCCGCCCCACACCTTCTCCCTTCCCCTCCACCCCCAGTCATAAACTGCGGTGGCGGCCACGGCACCGGCTTCCATGAGCTGATGCGGCTGCCGTGGCAGCCGCCACATCTCGTGGGCAATGGTGAAGGTGGGTGGGATGGTTTTATTTTGTGTGTGTGTGTATATATATATATATATATTTTTTTTTTTTTGGGTGCATGTTCTTTTATTTTTTTATTTTTTCCTCATCTTTTTTTATTTTGGTCTCAGCCATTTGGGTGACATGGTGAATGGCATGGATGGTGATGTGGAGCTAAATGACAAATGTCACAAAATCTTCAAAAATTAAGCTCAATTGAAAATTTTGAAGCTCGATGAACCAAATCTATGAAAAATTGGGCAAAATGTGCTAAAATTTTGGGCAAAATGGATCACATGTACTAACTCCATATCAAAACGGAGTGAAATCGAAACAAACAATAGCTAGGTGACTAAAATTGCAATTTTCCCTAACCAAGTAGGAGTAATTTATTGTGTAACTTTGATTATGCATACCTCATATGAGATATGTACAAATATAATTAATTTAAGTTGTTTGATTTTAAATATGAAATCGTAATCTTTTATTTTAATGATTAGTTGACAGCATAATGAGTGCATTTAATCTGCTACATGTACGACTGGTTAATAGTAGATTTTGATCATATGTTAATGGTTCATTATACTAAATAAATGACTACTAATAATGAAATTTTATTATTAAAGACTTATTTAATTAAAGCAAATGGAAAATTTGTCTTTTTGGTCCTATAATTTAACTGTGTGTACACTGTTAGTCCCAAACATATGGTATTAAACATTTTTTGTCCAAAACTTATAACTTTAAGCACTTTTGGTCATTCGCCCACTTTTTGGTTAAAAGCTTCACGAAAACTGTTGTATATTTATGAAAAAAAAAACCCCTAAAATTTGATTTATTTATGAAAAAGATCCACAAAATATGAAATGTTCATTTGATCATTACTAAAAAAATAAAAATAAAATAAAAAAATAAAAATTAAATAACACAAAAAGCCTCCAAAAAAAAAAAATTAATAATATATATTTACATATATGTGCATATACATATAAACACCTATATTACATAAATACATATATAAACCCATCCCCCAACCCCAACTCCCACCCAAATTCGACTGCCATGCCAGATTTGGCTAGCTCAACTATGGGCTGGCAAGGAAAGGATGGGGCTGGTAGGCTGGCGAGGTGGGAATCATGAGACGAGGGGGTGGGGGGGGGGGGTTCGTAGTTGGGGGGTTGGGGGAGAAGAAGTCAAGAAGATGACTCTTTTTCTATTTTTTGTATTTTTCTTTTTTAATTAATTAATTAATTTATTTATTTTTTAATTAATTAATTAATTAATTTATTAATTTAATCAAATTATTTTAAATATATTTATTTTTTACATATTATTAATTATTAATCCAAAATAATTATATTTGACTTATTTTATTTATTTAAAATTATTATATTATACTATCCAAAATTATTTAAAGGCAAAATAACAAAATCCATTCTGTAATTTTACCCAATTTGGTTTTTCGTCCTATAACTTGTATAATATCAATTATAGTCCTATAAGTAATAAAAAATTATCATTTTTCGTCCTTTTTTCGCCGGAACCGGCGAAACTCGCCAAAAAATATGACGTGGCACGCCGGGCGTGTAGACATTTCTTGTTTCTGCCTCGTTGGAATGCCTAGTAGGCATTTTTTGTCTTTTTCTTGCTTAGTTGGCAGCATACATGTCTTTTCCTTTTTTTTTTTTTAAATTTCAAATATATTATATAATTTATATACACACACACATATATATACACATCTATTTATATATATATATATTACATATCATCATTTTTCCTCTAAAACACAATTTTTCCCCTGAATATCCTTCATTATCCTCAAAACTTTTCCATTTTTTAATATATACATACATATATTATATATACATCATATATATTATTATTATTATTATTATAATAATAAAAAAATTACTCAATTTCATTTTCACTCCAAAAAATTTAACAAAAAAATATTTATTTAACTGTTACAGTAAAACAAACGTCTCTCCCAAAACATAAACAAACATACCAAAATTCTCCAAATTCAATTTTTAACTATTTTCCAAAATATAACCAAAAATTAATCACATTCTCCAACACAATTTTCATATTCTCCAATAATTTATTCTCCCAAAATACATAATAAAATCACACAAAAAATATAACAAACATTCCCCTAATTTACCATTAACAATATTATTTTAATTCACATATTTAAAATAATTTAATTAAATTTAAATATAAATTAAAATTCCTAACCCCTACCCCCGCCTCGCCACCCCCCACCCACCCACCAACCATGACGTGCTGGCCATGGCCGGCCCGTGCAGGCGGCCACCATGGCCACGTGCGAGCTCACCATGGCCAGCTCGTGGCCATGGTGGCTGGCAGCATGACCTCGCTTGGCCAAATTTGGCCAGGCGAGGTGCTGGCCATGGTGAGCTCGGCCAGCCACCCACTAGGTGGGTGGGTTGGGGGTGGTAGTGGGGGAATATATACATATGTATGTGTATGTATATATAAATACATATATTTAGATATATATGTGTATATATAAATATATATCATATATATATTATTGTATATCTAGTTGGCATTCTTTATTTTTTTATTTTTAATTTATCAAGCCATGCCAGCTGCCAACGAGGCAGAAACAAGAAATGTCCACACGCCCAGCGTGCCACGTCACATTTTTTGGCGAGTTTCACCGACTCCGGCGAAAAAAGGACGAAAAATGATAATTTTTTAATACTTATAGGACTGGAATTGATATTATGCAAGTTATAGGACGAAAAACCAAATGAGGTAAAATTACATGACTAATTTTGTTATTTTGCCTTATTTAAACTATATTAAAATAATTAAAATAATTAAATTTCTTATTTAAAATTGAATTATATTGTTTGGGCGATAGTTTTAGATTTTATATTTATTCTTAAATTTTTTATTTCAATTAATAAATAAAAATAATTATATCTAGCAATATTATTTTAGATACATTTATTGTTTTAATATTACAAAATATATAATTCAAAATTTTGAAATTATGTTATCTAATGAAATAGATTTTTTTTTAGAAAAATATCTTTTAATTATTACTTTTCTAAAATTTATCAAGCACTTAAAGTATTAAATTTTGAAATGCGAACTAACAGTTTATTGTAAAATTAATGAAAACATATTGTAAAAAGACATATGTCATTTAATTTAATGATATATCACATGTGGTAAATACTAGTGTTCACACAAATTTCAAGTCTGCAAAAAATAATTACAAGACAAGAAAAATATGGACAAATTCAATATTTATTGAAAATAAAAAGTGGTTATAATCTCTGAAAATATATCCGTAATTGAAAATAAAATCCTCTGATTCTTCTCCTTGGGATGCGATTCAAGGGCTTGATGCTTGTTCTTGAATTGAATGTGTTATTCCCTCCTAGACTTGTGGATGAAATCACGACCACCTTGAAATCAAGTATTTGTTTTGATATTAAGGTCTTCAGAATTTGGATGCTTTTGAAGAAGATGTAGAACCTTTGTGGCTGCAGCACTTCTTCGGGGCAAGAACTTGGACTTGAGAACTTTGATGCTTGAATTTATCTTGATGTGTGGTATGTCTCCTTGCACCTAGAGGTGTCAAAACGGGCCAGGTGGACCGGCCCGGCTTGCAAAAAAAATCGGCCCAACTCGGCTCGTTTAATTTTTTAATATGGGTTGGGCTGATCGGCTCGCTTGAAAACCCGTCTCGAGTTGAAATTTTGCAACTCGGGATCGGCTTGGCACGCGGACCGTGAAGGACCGTGGGCTAGTCCAGCTCGTGGGCTAAACGAGCCGGCTCGCGGGCTAGCCTGCTTAGCCCGCAATATTTTTTTAATTTAAATTATAAATTTATAATTTATAATTAAGAATGTATAATTTATAATTTATTACTTTATAAATGTATAAATCAATAATTAAGAAATTTTAATTTTTAAATTATAAATTATAATTTATTTTTTTTTTAGAAAAGTGAAGACCATATTGCCTCAATTTGAAGAAGACGATGAAGCATCCACCATCGCATCTCAATCTGAGAGCAATTTAGATCACTTGAGTGAACGATCGGTTTATCATTGAACATGTTTAGATGTTTAGATATTACAAAGTTGTTTATTTTTATTTTTTTGTTATTATTATGTACTTTTATTTAGAGGTTTGGTCAAATCCACCTCTGTGTAATTATTTTTTCTAAATTAATGACGGGTAGAAGGGTCCATGCCAAACCCCTCACCACCTTATTTGGTGGTGTTTTGGAAAAATATAATTGATAAAAAAAAATTAATATAAGTATAAATTTCTAAGTTTTTATAAAAATTTAAGTGTTGTAAAATATTAAAAATCACATAAGTATAAATTATTAAGTTTTTTAAAAAAGTATAAGTGTTGAAAAAAACATTAATAATCACATAAATATAAAAACTTCAAAATTTTAAATTCATTAAAAAACAAAAAAAAGAAACTCGCGGGCCAACTCGCGAGCCGGACCGCCTAGCTCGGCTCATATATAAACCGGCTCACCTATATAGTGGGTTGGTTTTGAGTCGAGCCGGACTTTTCAATTTTCAGCCCGTCACGGTCCGGACCGTGAACGGCCCGCGAGCCGGCCTGGGACCTCCATTAACCGTTTGTTAAACGAGCCGAGCTGGCTCGGCCCAGTTCATTTGACACCTCTACTTGCACCCCCTTCTTATAGGCACAAATTAGGGTTTGGTGACTTGAAGCTTGAGTCTCCTCTTAGGCTTGAACACCACTTGGGATTGGCTTCTTTTGCTAATGGGCCATATTTAAATATGTTAGGTCCAATTAGCTAATCCAAAATAAAATAAGCTTTTATAGTTTATCTTGGATTGACCCGTTAAATAAAGCTCAAATTTATTATGTACTTTAATTTGAGATTCAATCTAATAGCCAATTTGATTGGGCTATCAAATGGTAATTTGTCTCAAATAAAATTTCATTGCCAACAAATGCGCCCACTTCGAAACTCGGTGAACGACATGCTAAAATGGGAATGAGAGGCGAGACTTGAAGTAAATTTTTATAATAGGCACTGAATCATTAATTAAAATGAAATATATAAATGTGGCCTACTTGCACATTTTACAAACTTGAGCTTGACTCTTTGTGAATTTGGCCATGGCATGCACAATAGATAAATATTATGCCAAAGAAGGCTTCAAATGTTTTTTTTTTCTTTCCTTCAATGATTTGGACATGTGGGCCATAGAAGATTTAATGACTTGAGCATAGGACTTTGCCAATTTTATTTCTCAAAGCAGAAAATCATATTCACGTCTGACTTTCCTTATTTCCTTTTCACTTTGCTTTAGTTTGTGACCAGTTGGTCTCTTTCCAAATTCTGGATGCCAATGCCCAGAGATAAAAAAAAATCACTTATTCGAAAGGCAATTTTTTTTTTTTGGCAACCAAAAATTAGTAATCAGTAATTTCCTATTGTTTGATAGAAAGTATGGTAAGTAGTAATCCTCACTAAACGGCCTTATGTAGCAGAATCACATCAAATGTTCTCTCATGAAGGGAATTTTCAATAGATTCGTGGCACTCATTTGATGAAAAGACTTAGCAGCAATTTGTTCTTGGAAAGACATTGTTCTTTTTTCTTACCTTTTCTTCCTCTCTCTTAAAAATAGAAACTAGGCCCACATTCACTCTTTGACCTTAAAATTTTTGGACAAGAGAAAAGTAACAGGTCTGGCAACATTCGGCAAACAACAGCATAGTTTCCTTCATTTCTTTCTTTTTCTTTTCTTTTACTTCAACCCATACATATTTGTAAAATCTGTATATCATTCTTCTTTCCTCAATATTAGGCCACATATTATTTCCTTTCGGAGATGTAAAAGGAAACTACATATGCTTCGTCCATTTTCTGTGAAAAAATCACAACATCACATTATACCATAATATTTCCATTCTGGTTGAGTTCTATTTCCTTTCCAAGCATCTTGCAAAATGGAAAATTTCCTTCTTTAGACTCAAGCGTATCAAGCAAAGTTGTTACTTCGTTTCTTCCTTTAAGAAGCTTGAAAACTTGGAAATTTCTCTTTTAAAATGCTGCTCTCCCATTAAGCAACTGAAGATATTGAAAAATTCTATCTTTTGCCACTATTGAGTATCTATAAGAGAACCATATAAGTGCTTGATTCTTCATTGTCAAGGGTGAAGCAAAGCATTAAAGTCTCCTCAGATTACTTGGTGTCTATCAATTAGTTTGATCATATCGATAATACTTTTTCTTGATTAGCTTGTTGGTTAGGATTGCTTGCCAAGGTTCTACAAGTCCATCCTATACAAGTTCGCACTCCAATTGTTTGTAAAATTGTTCAAGAAAAGATATTCTATTGCCCTGCTGATTCTTCTTCTTTTCATTAATTTTCTGTAGGTTTTGTAGACCATTAAGAATTGGTGAATCACAACTTTAACAGTCTTCTACTAATCGGAATCTATGAAAGGTAGAATATTAGTACAATCCCTCTTTGTTTTCCTTTTAGAGCCAAAAGCTCATCTTTTCTCATTTTGTGTTACTTCTTAATGAGATACTAAATGGAAAATATAACTTTTCTTTTTGTTCAAAAATTTAGCCAAGCCATGAAGATAGACATTAAGGACTGTAGTGAACCAACTCCATGCATCGTGATTCGGGGTGATAAAGACTTCTCCAAAGCCAAAAGCACTACTTTATGTGTGTGTGAACCAATTGTGGATGCTCAATCCTCCAAAGCTTGATCTAACCACTCCATGCACATTGCTAAATGGTATGAAGAGACAACTAAGGAGACGATTGATCAGCATTTTGGTGTTTTTGCTCGTTCTAGGGTCTTGCTTTTGAAATCATCACTTCCTAATATCGGAGCCATGCATTCAAAGTTCTCACTTCCAAACCATCACCTTAGCATCAATAGAGGATCATGGAGAATTCTAACATCTAAGTTTAGTGAGGTATCCTTTCACACTGGCTATTGGGAGTGGACAGAGGAAGTGCTGGGCCATCATACAGATACTCTTCGTTGATCCAAGATTATGCAGCTGTTAATGCCTTCCTTTTCACATGCGTTTGCAACAAAAATGTCCTCCAAGCATTTCTCGAGCTATGGTGCCCTTCTACAAACACATTGTACACCGCTATTGGAGAACTATCGATTTCTTTATGGATCTCTGTGGACTTTGCGGATTGCTAGATATGTCGAGATTTTTATGATGAAGTTGTTCCATCTGCCAAAGAGCTGCTTGATTCCAATACATACCAACCTTCTTTGCCACGAAGCTGCAAGTATCTATCCGCAACATACCACATACTCCCGAAGGACTCCAATGGTGTTCCTATTTCTGACTGGATTGGGTTTTGGTTCAGAGGCTCGCTAGATATCCACAACCATCTTCAAGGTCATCTAGAAAGAGACTTGTCAAGCTAAGGCTACCTCGCAATCCTTGTGGGAACATTAACACGTCTCTTTTATCATGCATTAAGGAGTATAATTAGCCTTTTTTAATGCTAGCGATTGAATAGGACATCAGGGATGAAACTTATTTGGCTGCTTTCCTTTCATGTTGGTTATGCAACTTTGCTTTACCATATCGCAAAGTTGGTAATGTATGTGCTTCTATTTTCAAAATCTCAAGTAAGATAGCTTGTGGCGATTGTTTTTTTTAGCAGTTCCCATATTGGCAAGCATTTACCATAGTTTGAGCGAGATATCTGCCTGAAAGAGCTTGAGCTAGTCTAACACCATATTTCTTATTTATTATGTGTATAGATGGATTGTACGCTATCTTTAAACACATTTTCCATCCAAACTTGAATCAGTTGGAGCTTAAATGGTGAAATATGCAAGAGAAAATATGGCCAAACACTTTGGACTTGTTGAGGCACGCGAATTATTCCACGACATTAACCCCTCAAGGCTTCAAAACTTGCACATACAAGGGCAAACCTTAGTGACAGAAGATGCTGGCATATCCAACACCTACAAAGATCTTTTTGTGGCTTTGCGGTCTAGCTACTTGACATTTTGGAGTGGAGCAATATGTATTGTTGAAGCTTATAGTCCTCATCGATTCAACCAACAACATGGTTTTTATCAAGATATTCTTGGCCACCTAAAGAAAGAGATTCTTACATAAGAGTTGGCTGAACTTGCTCGTCTTTGGCAATCTTGCACTTTTTTGGGTATATCCTCTAAGTTAATTACACCAAGCAGTGCTTCCTCATCACCTTTAGTCACAAAGGAATATGCAATTGGTAGGTTGAATATTAGAAGACTTATTCAGGGAAAAACACAAAAATCATTCTCAAACTTAATCAACTAGCAGATTTAAATACCAAAAGATCTCAAAGGACTTCAAGACAGGGTTCCAAGGATGGTGAAGCTATCCCATCTCCTCAAGATTCGGCTGTTGACCTAGAATCAGCAAAAGTGCCTTCTAAAAGGCAATGAACTCTTCATGTGGACTCGATTCCCAAGCTTGTCCCTACAGCTGAGGCTAATTGAAGGAAATAAAGTGATTTATGCTTTGTCACTCTCTAATGATGAATCCAGCAACCAATACCAGTTTAAAAAGAGATTGAAGGTTCTTAACTTAGACAATATTAGTGTGAATTAAACATTTTTTTGCAGATGCTCCAAGTTCTTCATTGCCTTTAGAGGAATTAGCAGAATATATACATACGCTTAATTCATTTACGTTATCATTCTCCTTTACCCACTTTATATCTTTTTTTTTCCCCAGCTTGTAGACTTTGAGAAAGAAATTCCCATGGCTTCTGAAGGTAGCATGGGCTCAATAAATGGAGTCAATCCTTTTGACTTATGTGGAAAAGACACTATTTCCCATCCTTTTTGTCACAATGCATCAATTATTTCTCTTTGTAAAATTGAGACCTTTTGCAAATATCCAAATGATATTGCCTATTTTATTGTAGAAAAGTTGCTTGTTGAGGAGAATTTGCCTATCTTTTTTTTTCCCCAGCTTGTAGACTTTGAGAAAGAAATTCCCATGGCTTCTGAAGGTAGCATGGGCTCAATAAATGGAGTCAATCCTTTTGACTTATGTGGAAAAGACACTATTTCCCATCCTTTTTGTCACAATGCATCAATTATTTCTCTTTGTAAAATTGAGACCTTATGCAAATATCCAAATGATATTGCCTATTTTATCGTAGAAAAATTGCTTGTTGAAGTTCCATCCTGGCCATTCCTCTACGCCGAAGTTCTTGAATTTTTCCCCACAGTTATAAAGATTAAAGCTGAGCAAATATTGATCAAATTTTACTGGGAACGAATATGTTAGAAGATTATGAAAACTTCATTTGAGCAGCTTTTAGCGGTAAAGCCAGCAATTGATGATTTGATTGTGGAGATTGGGACATATATGAAAGATGCATCATCTTTGGAGAGTCATTTAAAATCTTTCTTTGAGGGCGTTTCCAACTACACAAAAGATAAGTTGGACTCTATCCAGAGAGAAACACAAGAGGCTCATGAGAAAACACTTCTTCTTGCGCAACAAGATCTTTCTAAGGTTGAGACAACATAAATTGAACGAGTTGAGGAAGTGGATAGTCTTAGAGTAGAACTTCTCCAAATCACCAAGTAACAAGAAGAATTGAAGGCGCGATTTGCCGAGTTGAATAGTAAAGAAGAGCTTAAAAGCTTATCACTTCATAAAGTTGAAAAAAACCCATCCATCATTCAAAAAAAATTAGCTACTAAAAGGGAATAAGTCTCAAAGCTCGAGAGCACTCCATTTTTGACTGACAAAGAGGCTGAAGCTTTGAAGAGGATAGAGGCATTACTTAAAGAATCTCGCCATGATTTAGCCCTATTTCATTTGTTTGCTTGAGCATTTAACTTCTAGCACTCTTTATTTTCTTTTTTTAATTGATGTAAAAGAACATTTATTTTCATATGCAATAGAAGTTCTTTTATTTTCATCAATCTATTGCTTCCTTTTTTTTTATTCTCCATTCTCCGCACTTTTCTCATTAGCACCAACTAATCAAAGATAAAACACATGCTTTTAATAATCGAATAATTAGATGAACTGACTCAAACTTACAAACAAATTGGCTATCTTTAAGATAAACCAAACTTGTTTAAAGACGTGACTGAACTTAGAAAATAAATTCCAAGTTGCTTACGTACACCATCAAGGGGATCAAGTCATCAAATAGTTCAATTTTTTTAGGGGAGGAGGGCGTCACAGTTTATATTCATGCGGGCCAGGAGTATCCATAGCTTAGCTACCCTAGATGAGATGAAGTATTTCTATATTTTAGCCACTTGAAATACTTTCAATGATGTAGGTTAGCAATTTATCCACATACACTAGCATTGGTGGGTACCATATATAGTTTTTACTTATGCGAGTCAGGAGTAACATGCAGTTTAGGCTTGTGTGTCAAGGTACACACTTCTTCATGGATAATAGCGCTTCAAAAACTTGCCATTTATAGGGCTAATTTGCAGTCCATCTTTATCTACCAACTTATAGGCACTATTTGTGTGAGCTTCTTTCATCACATAAGGGCCATCCCATTTTGATAAAAACTTGTTTTTCATTCGCTAGGTGATGGTAATCGGCCTCATCACTGCCAGGACCAGGTCCCTTACTTGAAATGATTGAGGGTGGACTTTCTTATTGAATGCTCTCATCATGCGAGCGTAGTAGCACTCAAATTGCTGTTGAGCTTCAAGCCTTTTTTCATCCAACGCTTCTAATTCTTCATATCTGAGATGAGCATTATCTTCGGTGGTGAATTGCAATACGAAGTGAAGGTATCTGACTTTTAGGGGGGAGGGGAATAGCTTCAACTCCACACACCAAAGAATATGGAATGACCTGAGCAGCGGTTCGGTGTGTCGTTCTATATGCCCACAATATTTCTCTAACTTTCTCGTGCCAATCTCTTTTTAACTTTAACACTAATTTTTTTAGGAGATTGCACAGGGTTTTATTAAATGCTTCACTAAAACCATTTGCCATTCATTGTACATCGAGGAGTTATGTTGCTTGAAACCAAACTGTGCACATAACTTATCCATCAACTTGTTATAGAACGACTTCCCATTGTCAGTGATAATGTAGCGAGGTACCCCATATCGAAAAACAAGTTTCTAATGGATAAACTTAACCACTATTTCCTTCTTTACCTCTGTAAGAGGAATCGCCTCTAACCATTCAGAGAAGAAATCAGTAGCTGCCAATATATAAGCATGACCAGCAGATGACTTTGGAGTAATAGGCCCTACAACATGGAGATCGCAAGCGTCGAACGACCACGAAGCAATAGTGTAGGGGCTTCAGAGGATGGTGTATGAAATTTACATATAGTTAGCAAGCTTCACACCTATCACATATTCCAAACAATCTTTGACCATCGTTGGTCAATAGTGACCCATATTTCTGATCCGAAAATGGAGCTTAGGATAGGACTGGTGAGCGCCACAGACCCCGAATGTGCTTCGATCATGGCTTCCATTACTTCTTTGCCACTTAGGTAATGTTGGTAATTACCTTCAAAAGATCGATGATACAAAATATCTTTGTATATAATAAAATGAGACAATTTCCTTCATACTTTCGTCTTATGGCGAGGATTATTTGGCAACTTTCCATGCTTTAAGTATGGACTCCTCCTATCTTGACCATCACTAATCGATACTAATATGGAATTTGAATCTAGATGATTGGGTTTTGCAGAAGGCGGTAGGATCCACTGATTGTATACGGAAACATTTGTCCAAGTTAGCCAATGCATCAGCCATCCTATTCTCCTTTCTCGGGACGTGGTTTAATCTGAAACTTTCAAATTTCTCCAATAAGTCTGAGGCTTGTTGAAAGAAAGGCACGAGATCCTCTTTCTTGACTTCATATTCTTTCAAAAGCTGATTGATGATTAACTTTGAGTCGCTATAGATCTCAATTTTCATAATCTCCATTTCTAATACCATTTGAAGTCCAATGATCAAAGCTTGGTACTCTTGTTGGAGCACAACTCACCCAACATAATAGAATATGTCAATACTTGCTTTTTTGGCGAAACAAAGACAATCCCTACCCCTGATCAGTCAGATCTAGTTGCTCCATAGAAGAACATCGTCCATGTTAGGGGAAATTCAACATAGAGAACATCTCATCGGGGAGGTCATCAGATAACTCCCATTCTGCGAGGATAGGATGATCAGCCAGGAAATCAGCATGACCTTGCCTTTTAACGACTTTTTATGGCATATAGGTTGTCTCGTATTGGTTGAATATGACATACCACTTTGCCAATCTCCCAGAGAGCATAGGTCTCGATATAACAAACTTGACTGGATTGGCATGAAAGATGAGTCGTACGGAGTATGCTTCAAAATAGTGCTTCAATTTCTTAATGGCGTGGAATAATGCTAATAGATATTCTCAATAGGGGAATACTTCAGTTCATTTCCAGTTAGGGATCTACTAAGGTAATATAGTGCTTTTTCTTTACCCTATTTATTTTCTTGAGTCATAAGAGCGCCAATTGACATTTTTTGTGCTGCAATATACAATATAAGTGGTTTTCCAAGTACAGGAGCTCCCAACACTGGTGGATTTTGTTGGAATAGTACCCCACAAGCTAATTGGATTTGCATTGTAAACTATTTCCTCATTAGACAATTTTGATTAAATGATATTCATTATATAGCCATCTTTATCTTATGCTAATTATTACTTCACTCGCATTTGGTTGAAGAACTTAGATCACACAAGACTACAAGACTTGGTCATGCACTGGGTGGTGATCATGGAATAAGTCTTACACAGCCGTGGTCTTAAATCTTCCAAGTTATAGGATCTTATGAGATAGGGCATCTAAGATCCTGATAGACTTGTACTAACAATGCATAAATCCAAGGGTTGGATGTTGCTCCTTTCCATGAGCAATTCCATATGAGATATAGATACATGTTAGTGGTTACTTGTTAGAGAACAAGGCACTGAAGGCCCACCCAGAGAACCTACTAGATAGCATAAGTGGCAAGTCAGTAATGGAAAGTTCTCCAGCTTACGCTGGTGCATATAATTAGTCCTTTGACCTGAGGATTCATGGTAACCTTATGTTTAGGTCCTCATGCTTTGGCTTCTCCTTGGTTACTTAGCGGGCTATTCGGGTAGAGATTGGGCACGAGCTACTAAGAAATAGAGATTTGTGAGATCTAAGATAGAATTTGACTCTGCATCTTTGTGAAGGATGAGTGTATCTCCTATACATTCTATAATGATCGATTCCAAAAAATTCTTGCGCAAGGTGGTATGATAATTTGGAAAAGGAGTTTTCCAAATATGAGGTCATAAGAGGAATCGGACATTGAGAATAGAAATATAGTATCGATGCTATTGGGGAGCTGTCAAATATCTTTCCCTAAGCCTTTTTCAGGAGTTAGGAGACTGAAGGATCGTATTTACATAATACGGTTAGGGCTAGAATGATTCTCCAAAAGCATTCATTTTTGCCTATTAGTTGGGCTCATGGGTTTGAGGTTGGACATCGACTATAAAGATTGGGTACTCTTCAATTAATGAAGATTAATTGAATTGAGTTGATTAGTTTAAAGAAGTTTAAACAATATGAATATATGATGTTCTAAAATCACAAAAAGTTGCGAGCTGATATCTAATGCATGGTAGAACCTAACGGGTTACACACAAAAGCCAATTGCATTTCTTAATTGATGGAGGAGAATTTTCTAAGGGTTAGAAAAAATGCTCCTAGTGGATCGATTTGAGGTTGGCAAAAATTGAGGTCATTTTTCACTTGATCAATTTAATTGTTAAATTGATCAACTAATTTAAGAAGTTAAATTAGACCAATAATTAAGGAGTTAATTATTTGGTGAAACATGACCATCAATTGGTCAAGTTAGCTTAAAGAGTTAAGTAAACTATAACTAGCTTATACAGTTAAGCTAATTGACTTAAATGTTAAGTTAAAGGTTAATTAATTAAATTAAAGTGTTTAATTTAATTAATGGGAAGAATCCATTTTGGAGGAAAAATTCAAATGAAAGGTTTATTTGGTGTGGCATTTTAATTAATTTGAAATTAGATTTCAAATGAAATTAAAATGTACACAAAATTCAAATTCAAATTTGAATTGCAAGTTGCCAACTTGCATAGCCAAGTTGGCAGTCACCTTGAGGGTGGCATCACACCATCCTCACTCTATATATAGATATTAAGGGTGGGAGAGGCGGCTAACTCATGCTCCATGTGAAGAATTAGATTCTTTCACATTTTCCCTCCAAAATCTTAAATGTTGCCTTATGTGATGAAGCTCCACTTCCTCTCTTTTTCTCCTACCTTAAATCAAGCCTCCATCTCTACAAATCCCCTTTATGGTTTCTAGCTAACACCAAGGAGATTAGGATTTAGCATTGGTGTGTGGATCATATTGTTAGAGGCAAGGCATTTGGATTGCTTGCTTTTGGAAGATCAATTGTCAGGGCAGTCTGCTTGGTGATTTTTTCTGGCACTTCCTTGTGGTTTTTTGAGCTAAATTTTTTATAGTAGCTTCACAAGGAGTTGAAAAGGCACTGTAATATTTCTAGAATTTTTGGAGGAGTGGATCGGGAAAATATTGCTCCAAATCCGCTGTGTCGCTATTTGACTGTTTCTGGATTGAAGAAGTGTTCTCCATCTTTCCTTTGAATTTTTGCTAATCAAGGTAATTCTCCATCCAAATCTAAATTATAAGCATGTTGAGATCCTTGTATGCTTGTGTAGCACTAGTTAATATAAGCTTTTGAAGTTTTAATTATTGGATTTTAATGCTACACTTGCCTTCAGATTTAAAAGATGCCTCTTTATACTTTCAAAAGCATTCTAGCATCCTTCATTCCATCTGAAAGGGGCATCTTTTTTCATAAGATGATTGAATGATTGGCACCTTCCAGCAAGGTATGATATGAACTTTCTTATGAATACAAGACTACCTTGCAAGCTTTGTAGTTCCTTTAAGTTCTTTGCCGCTGGCATCTTCTGGATAGCATCTATCTTTGCTGGATTGACCGCAATACCTCGATGATAGATTATAAAGCCGAGAAACTTGCCTAATGTAACACCAAATGCACATTTAAGGGGATTCATTTTCAAGTTGTATTTTCTTAACCGATCAAATACTACTTGAAGATCTGCCAAGTGATCACTTTTTTTTCTACTTTTGACAACCAGATTATCCACATAGCATTCAACTCTTTTGTGCAGCATGTCATCGAATATATTCTGCATAGCATGTTGGTAAGTGGCACCAATATTTTTTAACTCGAAAGGCATCACCTTATAACAATAGATTCCTTTTGGAGTGCAAAAAGCTGTACACTCTTCATCTTGTGGTGACATCCTGATTTGTTTATAGCCAGAAGACCCGTCCATAAAGGACAAAGCTTTATGACCAATAGTTGCATTGACTATGAGCTCAATGATAGGCAACAAAAAATAATCTTTTTTAGGCATGCCTTATTTAAATCTTGAAAGTCAACACAAGGTACGATGCTAGATATCCACATTGGATACTTGACTTTTCTGATAAACCCAGCATCAATGAGCTTGTTTACTTCAGCTTCAATTAGAGGGACAAGCTCTGGGCAGAATTCGCTGTGATAGATTTGCTGGGCACACTCCATGCTTTCTGCCAAGGTGATGAATCGCAACATGAGGATCTAATCCCAGCATCTCTATGTCCAAGAAAAAAACATCACTATACTCGCTCAAGGTTTTGAAGTACTGTTCTTCCTCTTTAGGACTCACTAGAGAACTTACAAATATAGGACGTGGGTTTTCTATTGTACCGAGATTTAATTCTTAAGTTCATCCACAGTTGTCTGTCCACTATATTCAAGTTGTGGATGGGCTTATAGAATATCATCTTCAGAGATGTCTGAGTCAGATTCTTCATTAACAGCAACATGATGACATAAGTACGACTCATTGCCTTCTTCATTATCAAACTGTATAACGTCTACGACCTCTATCTTTTGAAATGTAACCTTTCATTTCATAATTCCATTTGCTTTCACAATAGGGATAAGCGTCGTTCTCCACCTAAGATAGCTTGTGGCTCGCACGAAGCCACCCATCATCTATCTATTGAACTCCTCATGATACTGAGGCTTTGGCTCTTTTGCGATACTTGTATAGTTAGAGCCTATGGTGACTTCCACTTTATCTTTACGTCCACTAACTTCATTAGATGAATGTCTCATAGTACGTCACATCACCTTCATAGGTCTATCCACACTGATTATCAGAGTAGAGGATTTGGTTTCACTCAGTTGAGAAGAGCAAATAGTCTGACCTTCAATTCTCAACTCCATCAAGTCAGTCTCATCATAGTTACTTCTTTTTCTTACTTTTTCTGCAGCATTACTTCCAAGTTGATTGAAGACCAAACCTTGTGTAGGCCCTTTATGAATCGATGGTGTTAGGATCAAGCGCTTACCACTAGGCCAAAAGCTATAGCTTTTAGTAGAAGCCCAACTTTATTTTCTTATATATTTGGCCGCATAAAGCACCGTATAGGGCTACAGTCGGCTTGAGGTGGATGCGCCCTATAAGGTCCATGGGTTGGGCAGTTAGTTCTTGAGTCAAAGAATGATGCGGATAATAAATCCAATAATCTCCCTCCAGTAATAGCCTGGGAACTTGAACTCATGACCTCGCTTTGATACCAATTGTTAGGATCAAGCACTTACCACTAGGCCAAAAGCTATAAGCTATAGCTTTTGGCGGAGGCACAACTTTATTTTCTTATATATTTGGCAGCGCAAAGCAGCGTATAAGGCTACGGTTGGCTTAAGGTGGCTACGCCTTATAAGTGCCATGGGCTGGGCAGTTAGTCCTCAAGTCAAAGGATGATGTGCATAATAAATCCAACAAATGAATTCTGACCAAGTCTGTCAAAGATAGAAGGACGGTTGGTGTGAGTGCTCAGCCGATTGAATACAGAGATGTGACGATCACTTGACTTTTGGCTTTCATTATTTCCATCTTTGTCAGCTGCAATATGTTGGACACTAACACACTTTTCTTTCTTCATCACAAGTATTTTGATTGGTTCACTTGGTGCAAATCCCAAGCCAGTCCTTGGCTGATCAACATGAAACCCTTAACTTCGTAATTTTTGTTATGCTTTCTGAGGCCATGGATCTCTTCTCTAGTTAACTCCAGTTTCAACTCCCCTAGCTCAAATGGATTGGAGAAGTTATATCTAGACTTAGCCAAGAGGATATAGGCTTTTGGATCAAATATCCCATGAGATTTTTCACGTTGAGTTCTGCCAGAAGAAAATTCAGCTGAGGCCTTTGAGTTCAAATTGATAATCAGCATTATGAACTCCTTTCTCATGACTTGGTAGTCATCAGATACTACCTTCCTTATCTGTTCTCTTTTATCATTCAGTGATGGAATGTATGCTTCAGATGACTTTTGTCCTTCTTTCTAATGTGATCGAAGGGTATACCAGAAGACTGGTGGATTAGGGACACCTTCAGATTCTATGACTATACTTGCCAAGGTTTCAATAGTTACCAACTTCTTGGACTTTTCAACATTGGGCTCCAAAATTATAGGTTCAACATGCTCTCTCTCCATATGATGTTTGACGGGAGACTTTGAAGGCAATATTTCCTGCACTGAGTTTAGATCTAGATACAATTTAGCATCCGCAAAGTATAATTCTGCCTCAGTAAATGACTTTGTATCAGCATTGAATTTTATTATCTTACCATTCCTCGAATACTTGAAGCATTGGTGAAAGGTAGATGGGACAACTCTATTTTTGTAAAGCTACAGTCTTCCTAGCAGCAAGCTTTAAGAAGTCCTTGCATCAATGATATGAAATAGAGTGTCCACTTTTAATTCTCCAATAGTAAGGTCTAGGTGGATCATTTTAATAGCTCGTTGGCCTCCCTAGTTGAAACCTTGAATAGTTAAGCAACTGCGAGATAAATCCTCAACTGTGATCCCCAATTGTTTTATAGTAGACTAGTAGACTTTGGCATGATTTTAACCACCAATCCCCTGTCAATAAGCATGCGGTTGAGTTTCTGATCTTGCATAGATCAAGAAACAAAAAGCGATCGATTATAGAGTTTTGATCCCAACAACAAATCTTTATCTATAAATGTAATAACCGCATAGCAAAAAGCAAAATTCTGGCTCTCCATTTTTCCATATGCAGTGAGTGCCGTTTTAACCTTCTGCTCAAAAAATCTCATAGGAAAAAAGCCTCCTAGAGTAACAGGATTCCAATGACTTTTTCTCAATTTTCTCATCTTAATACAAAAATCTTTTATATCTTTCGTTAACTTTGGTTGAGGGCACTTGGTGAGATGTTGTCTTTTTAATAGTGATGGATGAAGTTGGTGAACACATTGCCTTTGACTCCGTTGGCGTGTTACTGGAATCTACTCACATTCATCTTCAACTTCAGAAATAGAACTTGTATTTGACTTTTCATTTTTATCAGTGGACAAAGTTTCGAACAGGACTATGTTTATACTTCCAAATTCGAGCAACTTTGATGCCCCCCATGAGTGAGGGAAGAACATTTATTTGGCTGTAAGCGGCATTTGTAATAGCTTTGATACTAGCAACATTTGCATCCATTGCATCTTTGGTATCAAGGATGATTTTTTCATCTCTTGCCAACATCATGATTTTTTCTTTAACCACAAAATATTTTTCTATAGGATGGCTAACAACTCGATGATACTTACAATATTTTGGGTCATTCACCTTCCCAACTTCATCAAGTTATTTCATCTCAGGTAACTCGATCATTTTCCTTGCCAATAACTCATTAAAGATTTTTAGGATGTTAGAGTTAGGAAATGGGTACTGCTTTTCTTGTAACTCTTTCAATGTAGGTCGATGCCTTTCAATCAACATAAGTTGATCAGGCTTTTCTCTTCTTTTATTGCTTGTAGAAATCTTGACAGGAGCTGTTTTAATTGCCATTGTCTCTTTCACAGTATTTTTGTAGACTTCTTATTCCTCTTTGAGTCTTTTCTACCTTTCTTTTGATCATCAACCAAAAAATAGGTTTATGATTTGCAATGCTCAACTCCATGTCATGAGCATAGGTGGAAAATTCCTCAAAACTTCGTGGCTTGATTCCTTGGAGGATATAAAGAAGCTTAGTGCATGCCAATGATTGATATAGTCAACAATTGGCTCATCTTTCCATTATTTTACATTGGTAAGCTCGATCATACTCATAGTGCGAAGGGTACTATAGAAGCGGTTCAAAAATTTTCTCTCCATGTCTCCCTAACTGTCAATAGATTTAGGCTCCAAATCAATGTACCAATCAAATGCATTTCCCTTGAGTGATCTCACGAACTGCTTCACGAAGAGATCACCATCAGTTCCTACATTATTGAACATTTCCATGAAATGGGCAATATGTTGCTTTGTATTGCCTTTTCCATCAAACTGTTGGAGCTTTGGTGGTTGGTAACCTATCAGCATCCTTAATGTGTCAATTCACTTAGTGTACGGTTTTGAGTACACTAGCAAATTTTGTGAAGGTCCACTATACTGGGCTTTGATAGTGTTAGTTATCATCTCTTGCATTTATTGTACAAACAATGCATTAA
Organism: Jacaranda mimosifolia; assembly: GCA_018894105.1. Lineage (NCBI taxonomy): Eukaryota > Viridiplantae > Streptophyta > Magnoliopsida > Lamiales > Bignoniaceae > Jacaranda > Jacaranda mimosifolia. Next base: position 23,636,040 of record CM032121.1, read on the forward strand.
CGAACATTGTAGAGTGATTAGATTTCTGCACTAAGTCATGCTTCGGTGGTGCCTAACCCATTTGCTTTTCATTGTCAACATGATTTGAGGAGGATGGACGATTTTAGCTAGACTCTCCAACATTTGAATGCTCCAACTTGTTCTTTAATTGGGTGATCTGGAGGTCTTTGTCTTCCACAATCCTTTGAAGATTAATTATGGCTTGGGCCATCTGAGCAAGTTGTTCGTCCAATGTAGTTGTTTCAATTATCATTGTAGGTAGCACATCAAAAAAAGATGATTTGGACTTGTTCTCCATAGGACTTGCTGAGTTCGAGCCATATGATGGAGTAGTATCAATGATCTTGCCCCCAGTGGAGGATTGACCAGCTACAACAATAAAATCCATAACGTCTGTTTGATTCATAGTAGTGACTTGATTCTTCTTGGGTGCCATGGAGCGTTTGGAAATAATGACTGGAATTTTGATGTGGGAAGAAGAGATGAAAGACAAAGATCGTCCCATTGGGCGTGCCAGAAATTTGTTCACACAGATTTTGAGTCTACAAAAAATAATTACAAGACAAGAAAAATATGGACAAATTCAATATTTATTGAAAATAAAACGTGGTTACTATCTCTGGAAATATCTTCATAATTGAAGATCAAATCCTCTGATTCTTTTCCTTGGAATGTGATTCAAGGGCTTGATGCTTGTTCTTGAATCAGATGCATAATCCCCTCATAGACTTGTCGATGAAATCACGAACCACTTTAAAATCAAGTATTTATTTTGATATAAAGGTCTTCAGAATTTGGATGCTTTTGAAGAAGATGTAGAACCTTTGTGGCTGCAACACTTCTTTGGGGAAATAACTCGGATTTGAGAGCTTTGATGCTTGAATTTCTCTTGATGTGTGAATTTCTTGATGTGTGGTATGTCTCCCAACACCCCATTTTTATAAGCACAAATTAAGGTTTGATGACTTGAAGCTTGAGTATCCCTTGGGCTTGAATACCACTTGGGATAGGCTTAATTTGCTAATAGACCATATTTAAATATGTTAGGTCCAATTAGCTAATCCAAAATAAAATAAGATTTTATTATTTATCTTGGATTGGTCCGTTATATAAAGCCCAAAATTTGTTATGGACTTTAATTTGAGACCCAATCTAATAGCCAATTTGATTGGCTATAAAATGATAATTTATTTCAAATAAAATTTCAATACCAACAACTAGCACACCTCACCATAAACATGCCCAACTCACTACTTAAAAAAAGTGCAAAAGTAATGGAAGTCAAGTATAGCAATAATTTTATTTTATTACGAGAATGATTTCCATACTTTTAAAATAATTTATAAGAACTTTGCAAAAAATATCATTAACACATAAGTGATTGTGCTAAAATTTTTATAATATAAAAGAATAAAATATTAATTTACCTAATTTTTATATGATATATAATTTTTTTTAATAATCTCAACACATATGTTTAAATTTTCAGGATATAAAAAAATTAAGATAAGATAAAATAATGGAAAGAAAAAAGTAAACAATTCAAAAGGAAAGAAACATTATAGAAAGGGAGAAAAAAGACAAAAGAAAAAATTACCTTATCATTATCTTGGCAATAACACTAATTTTATCAACGTATAAAATAGTATACACTATTAATTTTCACTATAAAAATGTAATATTAATGATAGTAAGTAACAAATGTAAAAGTTATCATCAATGATATTTATTAAATGAATAACTTTTATTTTGTTATTAATAATATTTTTAAATGACAATTTACCACGATATGGACTCAATAATGACAAAAACTAATGTTTTATATTGTCACTATTGATAATTAGTGACACTGCTATTGTGACAATAAAAATTATCATTATAGTTTGTAACAAGATATTCATTGTGTTTGGTTCATGTTTTGATGAACGACAATGAATTTTTTTTGTTTCGATCTTAAACTTATAGAAGAATGACATCACAACATGGTAAGTTACCATTGTAATCCATCTATAGAAAGTTATTGCTGGAACTTCGTATAAGAACAAATTCTCACTATTTAATCCCAAAAAGATGCATTTAGAAGAACAAGTCTTTGCCCACGAAAGTATCCAACTCTTACTATCAGCACTTTTGAGGTACCTTATTGGAAAAAAGAAAATAGTACACTCTTTGTTTCTAGTTGAAACTATCATCAACCGTTTAGCCTTATGTGTTAGGGACTCTAGAATATTCCTCCCCTTTTGCTTTATCAGTTTGTTTAGTATAGTTTCAATTGGTTTGAATTTCTTGTTCATATTTATTAGATTTATTTGCACTAATTCTCTTTGGAATTATTAATGAAATTTATAGATTAAAATCCTAAATGAAGAACTTAGATAGGGGGTTTAGGGTTGCCGAATCACTACAAATCTGGCTTCTCATTTACTGTTTTGTTTATTTTATATTATTCTCTTTGGGACTTTCAGTTTAAAATTGTCAGTAATTACTTCAAAACTTAAAGTTAAATTGTTTTTGGTCTAATTCACCCCTTCTTAGGCTTATCATTATTAACACATTATTGCACTAGGTTGTCACTACAGTTATGTTACTAACTGATATGGGTATAATTGACGAGCCCAGTATAGTCAGCCCAATATTTAACATCAGGCCAGGCCTGAGTCAAAACATGGGCCCAAGTATAAAGATCTAATATCGACCCCAAGCGAAGCCTATGGACCTTGATAAAGAGTTGACAAGAGTCTCACATGTATACATGGCCATAGCCATCTCGACCATGTCTGGTTGAGTGGGCTGTAGAGCAGCGCATCTCCTGATCATGGCCGCATTAATTGCAGTATTTGCTACCGGTTATATTTGCATTTAATGCAACTAAACCAATATCATGTTTGCATTAATAACTTTGTCAACTGGTCACCTCCGCATTAATGACGGTAATGGTGCCCCTTATTTCTGGCTAGTTAAAAGCATGTCGGCCAACTAACTCAAAGGACCTATGGCGTCCCTATGAAGAGGAAATGAGTGTTGCCAAATAGTAGGGAGAATATTGTCTTTCCACACGATGAATACTATAAATATCCTTACTTCAGAATCAAATGTATACTTTGAACACTCTCATAGACTGTTACTCTACTAAACTACCTTCTAGTAGAGCATATACTAACTTAAGCATATGAGGGTCATAGTTGAGGGTCCTCTTTGCTAGACTAACGTGTGTTGATTGGTTGTAGGATTCGACTTACTCCCCTCAGCTATTCCTTAAGCCTATTTTTCTGGTCAATTGATTTCTCTGGTCAACAAATAGGATCTGCTCATCAGGAATATCCTCATTATTTGGCATTGCTGTGTGATATTAAACCCTCAACTGTAAAAATGGTGAACACTAGGCACAATGAATTCGGAAAGATATTATGTATAAACGAGATCTTATCTTCTTGGAATACTTATATTTTATGAGATCTTGTTTTCTCGACTAGGTTCTTGTTTCAAAATAAGACCATGATTTATTCCGTAGTCATCCAGCACAGATTAATTGATTATTAGTTGCGCGAGATCCAGTCTTCTCGAAGCTCACAATGACCAAATCTTACATAGAATGAGATCCCGACTTCTCAAAATTACCCAGCATGGATGAGTTAATTATAAATTGTGAGAGATCTAGTTTTCTCGAAGCACACGATCGACATTAGTCAACCGCACAATTTACAGTTTAATTTGGTTTCAACCAGCTAATACGGAGAGGAGTTCAACCTTTTACTTCAAACTAATTAGAAATCAATATAAAATCGTGCAAACAATGAAAAATAAAAAGAGAGATACTTTATTTGATAAAAAACAGCGATGAAAATCAAATATTATTCAAACATTCATCTAATTACAACCTAAAGTAAAAATTGTTCAGAGTACATCATAAAAATTTGAAAAGAAATAAGCTAGACGCAGCCTTTTCACATGGGCTGGTGCAAGCTGTAGCTTCCCTTATCTCGACCGTGATCCCATCTATGGCCTAGTCGAGCTTATCCTCGTCAGTGGTGTCGACTACAATGACTTGTCGCAAACCTTCAACCTCTTGCTCTTGTATAGAAAAGGGGTACACTGACTGGACGAGATGGTCCGGCTTCATCGCCTAAGAACTGACATTCGGCGGCTAGAAAGTACTTGGCCACGTCTATCTCCTTGTTCTTGATCTTGTAGGCAAACTTATTGGCAAATTCGAATTCTTAACCCAGAGAGGAATTTTTGAGTGAGTAGGAGGTTCTGCCGCTTCAGTATGAGAATCTTCAGGGTAGTCCTCTGGCTACTTGTTCTTAAACTTGCTAAGTCGAGCCTTATCCTCCTCACGGAATTGGTAGCCCAAGACTCTAGCTGCTTCACTGGCCTTTCGAACCCTTCATTGGCATCGTCCATGCTAAATACCATGATGGCATTGGTAAAGGCAGCGGTCAACATAAACTGCTACACCGCCCCCTTGCGGATATCAGGCAACATATTGAAAAATCAGTCCTTACATAACGAAGGTAGCTCTTGTAACCCCATGCCTAACTAGAGAGAGGTATCCTCGACTTCAGCTTTTACTTTCTTTAACAAGTCATCAAAATGACTCTTTTCAGTTACAGCTGCCACCAATTTCTCGTCAACTCCTCGATCCTAGACTCAAAGGACTTGACCTTTGTCTAGGAGAGCTCAGATTGCTCCTTTTCCAAATTCTCGTATTTTCATTTCCTGTAGCTATGGTTGGCCTGTAATAGTTGCAATCGGTGATGTAGGTTGCAACACCATTGCCTGACCTACATAGAACAACAACAAGGGCATTAATAATAAATAAGTGGAGCACTACAACAAACTGAACAACAACATCACCTTACCATGTTTACATGGTACACAAACGCCTTCAATGCTTCAACTTATTGAACTTCAAGCATTTTTTTTGGTGTTTGAGAAATAGACTAGCCGTAAACACTTTCAATGGGGTCACTTTTACTAATCCCACATCTATTATCGAAGCGGTGCTTGTGAGAGTAAGAGTAGCGTTAGGATCCATAAATCAAAACTTCATAAGCTTGAAAATAACTAAGCTACTCAAGCGACCAAGGATCTAGTCATGCTATAGATCTGGATTAGAAAGAAGAATTACCTCTTGTAGCTCAAAACAAGGAGAAGATCAACTATCTTTCTCGGATACAGAAATTGTTTGGAATCAGCATAGTGGAAATGCGGCAGCCTTTGCCTCGGTTATACTTCTCCAAAATCACCAAATTAAATTTGGAATGCCTCCACACACTGAGGAAGCTACAATGAAAAAATTAGAGCAAAAATCTTTCTGGATCGCTCTAGAAAAATTCTCCAATCGGAAGCCACTGCAAGTGGATCTCCAAAACTGAGCAAGTTAAGTGCCTTGTCTCTATTAGTATGATCCACACACCAATCATCAATCTTCCAATTTACCCTCACTAGAAGCTGGAGTTAGAGGGGAGAAAATGAGGTAGAGGAAGCCGATTTTCAGGTTGGGAAGACGAAGGAATGCAAAGCTTCAACCCATTATGCAATGCATGGAGAGAGAGAGTTATTGTAGGGAATGCAAAGAATCTTATCTTCACACTTTTCAGCAATGTGATGGCTGAATTTGCTTACCCTCTATATCTATATATAGAGGTAGAAAGTGTGATGCTAGTTGGCATCACACCTTCTTCAAGATGACTGCCCAAGTGGCATGCCAAGTTGGCAAATTCAAATTCAAGTCTGACTTAAATTTCATGTGCATTTCAATTACATTTGGAATCTAATTCCAAATTAATTAAGATGCTAATTTAAATGAACACTTCATTTAATTTTTCCTTCAAAAAGTATTCTTCCCATTAATTAAATTGAGCACTTTCATTTAATTAATTAACTGTTGATTTAACTCTTAAATCAAACAAGCTTAACTCCTAAGCTTAAATTAGTTAACTTAACTCTTTAAGTCAGCTTGATCAATTGATGGTCAACATGGTACCAAATAATTAACTCCTTAATTATTGGTCTAATTTAACTCCTTAAATTAGTTGATTAATTTAACACTTAAATTAATCAAACCAAAATTGACCGTTAAACTAGATCCTTGAAAATTGGTCACCAAAAGGTGATTTTTGTAACACTTAGAAAATTGCTCTACCAATTTTGGAAGTTAATTGGATTTTGTGTGTGATCCAATAGGTTCTCCCATTCATTGGAATTGAGCTCACAACTTTTTGTAACTTTTGAATATCTTATATTCATTTTAGTTTAAAACTTCTTTTAAATTAATCGACTCAATTCAGTTGATCTCATTAATTGAAAAGTACCCTATCTCTATGGTTGATGTCCAACCTTAAGCCCATGCAACCCAACTAATTGGCCAAAATGAATATTCTGGAGAACCATCATAGCTCTACGAGTACCATGCAAATACGGTCCTACCGTCTCCTATCTTTCGAAAGAGGCATAGGGTAAGATACTTGCCGGCTCCCTTATAGCCTCGATACTATGTCTCTATTCTTAACGTTCAATTCCCTTATGTGACCTCACCTTTGGAAAACTCATTTTCTAAATTATCACACCACCTTACACAATGATTTCTTGGAATCAATCATTGTAGAACATATAGGAGATGCATTCCCTCTTCACAAAAGCGAGGAGTCTGATTTCATCTTGGATCTCACAAACCTCCATGCCAAGTAGCTCATACCTAACCTCAATCCGAAAGACCCGCTAAGTGGTCATGGAAGAGTCAAAGCATGAGGACCGAACACAAGGTTACCATGGATCCTTAGGTCAGAGGACTAATAATATGCACTAGCGTAAGCGGGAGAATTAACTACTACCGACATTCCACTATGGCTATCTAGTGGATTCTCTAGAGGGTCTTCATAATAAGAACCCACTAACATGCACCCGTATCTCATATAGTTACTCATGGAATGGAGCAATTTCTAACTCTTGAATTTATGCATCGTTAGTGCAAGTCTACCCAGATCTTAGATGCCCCCTCTCATAAAACCTACGATTTGGAATATTTAAGATCATGATCGTGTAAGACTTATTCCATGATCACCACCCAGTAAACTGACCAAGTCCCATAGTCATGTGTGATCTAAGGGCTTCATCCACATGCAAGTGAAGTAAGCATAAGATGAAAGTGGCCATGTACATAATATCATTCAATCAAGATTGTTTTACGATGAAATAGTTTTTACAAGGCCAATCTAATTGGCTGGTTGGGCACTGTTCCAACAATCTCCCGCTTGGCCTAAAGCCAATTCCCTATGGCCTTGAGACCTATCTTTTCAAGATGTTCTTCAAAGACCTTTTGCGTTAGGGGTCTAGTTAGTGGATTTGCAATATTCTCTTCCGAGGCAACTCTTTACATTGTGATGTGGCTTCTATCAATGATATCCCAAATTAAATGACGTTGCCTTAATGTGTGCTTGGATTTCTGATGAGAACTTGGTTCTTTGGCTTGCGCCATTACCTCGGTGTTGTCACAATAGACAACTATTGAATCAATAATGTTGGGCACTACATTCAACTCTTGAATGAAGTTTTTCATCCAAACACCTTCCTTTTCAGCTTCTAAAGCCACAATATACTCTGCTTCAGTAGTGGAATTGGCTGTGGTGTCTTGTTTGGAACTCTTACAAATCACCACGTTGCCATTAAGGAAAAATATAAATCCCGAAGTGGGTTTGAGGTCATCTACATCGGATTGGAAACTCGAATCCAAAAATCCCTCTAGTTTCAATTCTCTATTGTTGTATACTAAAAACAAGTCCTTAGTCCTTCTCAAGTACTTAAGAATCATTTTCATGGTTATCCAGAGACTCTCATTGGAATTAGATTGGAACCTACTTGTAACGCTTAGCGAATGTGTCACATCCGGTCTTGTACATTGAACTGCATAAATTATGCTACCAATAGCGGAGGCATAAGGTATGTGAGACATCTTTCATTTCTCTTCCTCAGTCTTAGGGGCCATAGACTTTGAGAGACGAATGCCATGTCCCATAGGAAGAAATCAGTTCTTGGATTCTTCCATACTAAACCTCTTTAGCATTTTGTCAATGTATGGGGTTTGGGATAGCCACAACATCCTCTTAGATCTATCTTTACAGATGCGTATTCCCAATATGTAGGATGCTTTTCTCAAATCCTTCATGAAAAATTGTATAGATAACCACGCTCTAGTACACTCTAACATTCCTACTTTGTTCCCAATGAGAAGGATGTCATCGACATAAAGCCCAATAAACTATACTAAACTCCCACTAGCATTCTTGTACAGATATGGTTTATACATATTTTTAACAAAGCCAAACGATTTAACCGTTTTGTCAAAATGTATGTTCCAACTTTGGGACACTTGTTTAAGTCCATAAATGGATCTCTGGAGTTTGCAAACCTTTTGCTTACTCCCCTTAGATGTAAAACCTTATGGTTGCTCCATATAAATTTATTCTTCAATGTCACCATCGAGGAAAGCGATTTTCACATCCATTTGCCATATCTCATAGTCATAAGATGCGGCTATGGCAAGTAGAATCTGAATGGACTTAGGCACAGCTACTAGTGAAAAGGTTTCCTCAAAATCGATACCAGGTCTTTGAGCGTAAACCTTTGCCACTAATGCGCCTTAAAAGTCATCACTTCTCCATCTATTCTAAGTTTTCGCTTATAGATCTACTTGCAACCAATGGGAACTATTCCCTTTGGTGGATCTACCAAAGCCCATACTTTGTTTGAGTACATGGAGTCCATTTTAGATCTCATGGCTTCAAGCTAACGTCTCGAATCTATATCCAACATAGCTTCTTCATAGGTCATCGGATCATTATCCGATTTGCTCATCTCATGAAGGAATTCAAACCTTTCGAGTTACTTCCCGCCTCGATCCGACCTACATAGAGGTTGTGTACTAGGCTCTACTTGCTTGTTTGTTTCCACCGCTTGTGGGATTTCATAATCATCTTGAACTTCATCAAGTTCAACAACAACGCCATTTCTATCTAATAGAAATTGCTTTTCCAAAAAGTAATCGTTCCTTAAGACAAACACCTTTTGTTTTGAAGGATCATAGAAGTAGTAATCCATAGACTCTCTAGGGTATCCCACAAACTTGCAAAAGGTGGATCTACCATCCAACTTATCTCCCACTGTCCGTCTCACGTAGGGGGGAGATCCCCAAACCTTGAGGTATTGGTAAGAGAGTGCTTTGCCATGCCATATCTCATATGGTGTTTTGGGCACTAACTTGGAAGGTACTATATTTAGTAGCTTCGCTGCTATGAGTAAGGCGTATCCCCAAATGGATATAGGCACATCGAAAAAGCTCATCAGGGAACGTACCATGTCCAACAAGATACAGTTTCTCCTATCAGCTACTACATTGTGTTAGGGTGTTCTGGGTGGAGTCTATTGAGAGAGAATCCCATTCTCCTTTAGATAATCTAAGAATTCGGTGCTCAAGTATTCTCCTCCTCGATCGGATCGAAGAGCTTTAATACGTAACCCTAATTATTTTTCCACTTCACTCCTATACTCTTTGAACTTTTCAAAGGCTTTGGATTTGTTCTTCATAAGAAACACTTGTTTAAAATCGACTAGAGTCATCGGTAAAGGTGATGAAGTAGGAATAGCCTCCTCTCTCACTAACTCTTAGTTGCCCACAAATGTCCATATGGATCAAATCCAAGAGACTTGTGAAACGCTCCATTTGTCCTATAAAAGGAGCCTTAGTCATTTTTCCTTTTAAACAAGATTCACAAGTAGGAAGATCCTCAATGCTACTAACATTTAGTGCTTTGAGAGCATCTAACTTGTTCATCTTATTTTTAGAAATATGTCCAAGTCTTGTATGCCACAAAAGGGCATCTTCTTGGTTATCTAACTTTCTTTTACTTGATTGAATGTGCATTAGTGAAAGTTGAGAATCAAGTATGTACAATCTATCTATTAATGTACCTTGAGCAATCAAAGAACCATTCTTTAATGCTACCAACGTCCCATTCAATATAGAAAAATCAAATCCTTCATTATTAAGAATGGGAATTGAAATAATATTCTTTACAAGATGATGTACATAATAAACTAGATCAAGTGAAAAGCAAGCATTCCCCCAAGTCCAACTTGATAACGCCTTGGAAAATGGCTGTAACTCTTGCTATATTTCCTAAGTAAAGGATCATAGCCCCTTCATGAAGACTCTTTCTTCTTTTCATCCCTTGTAACAAATTACAAAGGTGAGAACCGTATACGGTATCAAATACCCATGTGGAAGAATTAGTCGTCATGTGCACTTCAATAAAGTACATACCCTTCTCAAGGGTTGCAAAGTAAGCTTTTGCAATTTCTTTTTTAATGCCCTTTTTCGCAACAGTGGAAAAGCTAACTTCGGTTTTAACCTTCTTTTTAACCCTCCCGAAACTCTTCTTGGGTTGCTTCCTTTTCGAGAAAGAATTTTTCTTCCTCTTACCTCCCTTGACTTGGAGGAGGATGGAAGCATAAGGGGCTTCTCCTTTCTCATAGTTGCCTCCATGGTCACAAGCATATTGATCAATTCATTAATCGTAACATCTTACTTGTACATGTTGAAGTTCATAACGAATTGATCATATGATGGTGGTAATGATTATAGGATCAAATCCACGTAAAGGTCATTATCCATGACCATATCTAACTTTCCAAGCTTCTCGATGAGTCCTATCATCTTGAGGCCGTGGTCATAGACATTGGACCCTTCACTCATCCTTGCCCTAAAGAACTCTTTTGACGAAGTGAGCCTTTCGTGTGTACTTTGTAACCATACAACTCTTGCAACTATACATAGATCTCTCGAGCAAGTTTCATGTGCTCATGAGTCTTTTGGAGCTTGTTGGACATGGATGCCATCATGACAACCTCACTTGTAGATCATCATCTACAAATTTTGTGAACATTTCACGTGGTGCGTCGTTGGCGTCATCACCAATTATGTCCATTGCACTTTGATCGAGGACTCAAGTCTACTTTTTAGAGTCAAATGATTTTAAGGTTTCTTAACCAATCTTGGAAGTTTAGCCCAATTAGATTATTGGTTTCCGAAATGCTTGCGAGTGGATTTTTAGCCATTTTTTTTGAAGATTTTGAAAATCTACAAGAGGCGAAAAAAGAGTATAAGCATGTGATTAAGTTTGATATTAAAAACATGTTTATGGTCTTTCAAGTACGTTTTCCTTCCACTATTTTATCAGATCCTTCACCCCCAAGAAGAATTCGGGAAATCATATTTCCTAGTGAGAATCAAGATCCTAAAGACTTACAAGTGGACCTTCGTGACCGGATGTATATTCATGAGCAATCTAAAGGTAAGAAAAATTTTCTAATTGCATCTCATGCAATTCTTGATATATTTTACCTCACCATTTCATGTGGATCTCCTAATAGACAACCTCTACATTACTCGGTGTTGAGCCAAACTTACCAATCAAACTTTGATTCGAGACAGGCGCCACAACATCCCCTGTGACCGAGTGTATAATGTGTAGGTATTCCTAAATCAAAGGTGCATCTCATGCAAAGTGTATGGTCACAACTTTCCACCTAAGTATGACCCCCATGATCGGATGCATATAACACAAAGGTGGTAGCGTCGTCATGCCATATACTATTGGTAGAAGGCTTGGATTAATTAAAACTCTTTTAATTTGTATCCATTTTGACTTAGTATTTGAAAAGCACTTAGACATTCTAAGTGGAGGGTTTTTTCTTGCAAAGATCTCATCATTTTTTATCTTCTTATTTAGGTTTTCTATATCCTAAACATACATCTCATACATCAATAGGATATGGAAAGCATAAATAAGTAAATGCGCCTAGCATGTTCCTAGGGTGGGATGACCATAAGCCTAACCAAGTGGTGCACTTAGGGCCATAAGTGCACCGCCTAGTTGATTATAGGTGGGTTGATTAATTCTAGCTATTATATGATTGTATCCCATACATTTATGGGTCTTCAAAAGTCTCCATGCCTCCATTGGTCTCCATTGCTCCATGCAATATTTACATGAATATAAAAACCTCACTCCTAGTGATTCTATTCTCATAACATTTACAAGGTAGAAATAAAGAAACAACCTATTTCAACAACTTGAAATAATTAAAATCAATATTAAATGCCCATGATCATCCCCATTCATTCATCATCCATTCAACAATTAAATGAACAATAAATAAATCTAGAATTAACAATTAATTCTAACAATTAAATACTTATCTCATAAGCAAGTAATTGAACAAGCATAAAATTTATGCCTTAATAGGAAGATAAACTTTAACCAATTTTCAAAGAGAATAAAAATGTCAAACATAATTTTGAGAACTTGCACAATATTTGTGTATCTACTGTGTACAAAAACATTTCAAGCACAAAAGGAGTTAGAAAAATGGGCTCAAAACTCACCAAAACTCAAAACAGGGGCTTCCGCCCAGCTTGGGCACACTGCTAGGAAGGCCACATGCACAACGTCCATGCAGCGCCTGGTTGCCCCTAATTTTGGGGTTTCAAAGTATGTCAAGCCATTTTTCACTCAACTTTCATGCACCAATAGTTTTAGCACATGTTCCCACCATTAAAACACACATTATAGATGAATTTCCAAATTTAAAACCTCTATTAAAAAAGAAAATTTAAGTGCTCAATCATGCCTTCAAAAATTAGAAAAAGCTAGAAACATATTCTTCAAAATCTCCAATACAACTCCAATCAAATTACATCTAAAAATGACCAAAACTCTTTTGATCAAATATCAACATGTTATATCACCATATAACATCAATAAATGCTAAATCAACATTCAACATTTATCACTACGAATTTAGACATACTAAAACATGAATCAACACTTAAATCACATAAAAGCATGCTTTCAATTCATCAAGCAATAGAGCCACAAGCATCATCAACCAAACACTTCAATCCATCCCCTGGATCAAGTGTTTGGTGATATTGATCAATTCATCAGATGAATCGATCAAACAATAATCCAAAACATAGCATGAAAAAGGTTCTGATACCACTTGAAAGCAAGAGGTGCATTAGGATCCATAAATCAAATCTTCATAAGCTTGAAAATAACTAAGATACTCAAGCGACCAAGGATCTAGTCATGCTATAGATCTAGATTAAGAAGAAGAATTATCTCTTGTAGCTCAAAACAAGGAGAAGATCAACTATTTTTCTCGGATCCAAAAACTGTCTGGAATCGGCATAGTGGAAAGGCAGCAGCTTTTGTCCCAGTTATACTGATCCAAAAATCACCAAATTAAATCTAGAATACCTCCACACATTTAGGAAGCTACTATGAAAAAATTAGAGCAAAAATATTTCTGGATCGCTCTAGAAAAATTCTCCAACCGGAAGCCATTGCAGTTGGATCTCCAAAACCGAGCAAGTCAAGTGCCTTGCTTCTATTGGTATGATCCACACACCAATCAATCTTCCAATTTCCCCTCACTAGAAGTTGGAGTTAGAGAGGAGAAAATGAGATAGAGGAAGCTGATTTTCAGGTTGGGAAGAAGGAATGCAAAGCTTCAACCCATTATGCAATGCATGGAGAGAGAGAGAGAGAGTTATTGGAGGGAATGCAAATAATCTTATCTTCACACTTTTCAGCAATGTGATGGCTGAATTTGCTTACCCTCTATATCTATATATAGAGGGTAGAAGGCGTGATTCTAGTTGGCATCACACCTTCTTCAAGATGACCGCCCAAGTGGCATGCCAAGTTGGCAAATTCAAAGTCAAGTCTTACTTGAATTTCATGTGCATTTCAATTAGATTTGGAATCTAATTCCAAATTAATTAAGATGCTAATTCAAATGAACGCTTCATTTAAATTTTTTCTTCAAAATTATTCTTTCCATTAATTAAATTAAACACTTTAACTTAATTAATTAACTTTTGATTTAACTCTTAAATCAAACAAGCTTAACTCTTAAGCTTAAATTAGTTAACTTAACTCTTTAAGTCAACTTGACCAATTGATGGTCAACATGGTACCAAATAATTAACTCCTTAATTATTGGTCTAATTTAACTCTTTAAATTAGTTGATTAATTTAACACTTAAATTAATCAAACCAAAATTGACCGTTAAATTGGATCCTTGAAAATCGGTCACCAAAGGGTGATTTTTCAAACACTTAGAAAATTGCTCTACCAATTTTGGAAGCTAATTGGCTTTTGTGTGTGATCCAATAGGTTCTGCCATTCATTAGACATGGGCTCACAACTCTTTGTGACTTTTAAATGTCTTATATTCATTTTAGTTTAAAACTTCTTTTAAATTAATTGACTCAATTCAATTAATTTCATTAATTGAAGAGTACCCAATCTCTATGGTCGATGTCCAACCTCAAGTGCATGGAGCCCAACTAATTGGCCAAAATGAATATTCTGAAGAACCATTATAGCTCTATGCGTACCATGCAAATACGGTTCTTCCGTCTTCGATCTCCCGAAAGAGGCATAGGGCAAGATATTTGTCGGCTCCTTAATTGCCTCAATACTGTGTCTCTATTCTTAATATTCGATTCCCTTATATGACCTCACCTTTGGAAAACTCATTTTCTAAATTATCACACCACCTTGCACAAGGATTTCTTAGAATCGATCATTATAGAACACGTAGGAGATGCACTCGCCCTTCACAAAAGTGAGGAGTCGGATTCTATTTTGGATCTCACAAACCTCTATGCCAAGTTGCTCATACCCAATTTCAACCTGAAAGACCCACTAAGTGGTCAAGAAAAAGTCAAAGCATGAGGACTGGACACAAGGTTACATTGGATTCTCAGGTTAGAGGACTAATAATATGCACTAGCGTATGTGGGAGAATTAACCACTGCCGATATGCCATTACGGCTATCTAGTGGATTCTTTGGAGGGTCTTCAGTACCTTGTTCTCTAATAAGCACCTACTAAAATGCACCCATATCTCATACAGTCACTCATGGAACGGAGCAATTTCCAACTCTTAAATTTATGTATCGTTAGTGCAAGTCTATCTGGATCTTAGATGCCCCGTCTCATAAGATCCTATGACTTGGAAGATTTAAGATCACGACCGTGTAAGACTTATTCCATGATCCCCACCGAATGAACTGACCAAGTTCTATAGTCATGTGTGATCTAAGGGCTTTATCTACATGCAAGTGAAGTAATATAAAGTATAAGATAAAGGTGGCCATATAAAGAATATCAATCAATTAAGATTATTTTACAATGAACTAGTTTTTAGAAGGCTAATCTAATTGGCTTGCCGGGCACTATTGCAACAGTTTGACACCTTAATCCCTAGCCAGAAATGCAGTTTGGGAAAAGCTGGTAGCTTGAAGAGCTCATTATCTGGGCAGCTACTCAAACGCATCAGAGTCATCAAGAGCGCCTGTCTTTCTTTTCTCTGCTTTTTTGCGGGAGCTGATCAATCAGGTCCCTTGACCTCAGCAGCCTTTTTCTTTGGTAGTGCCATACGACTAGCAACATCAGCTATACTCTATCAAGTAATTAGGTAGTTGCCACAGTTCGCGCTCAGAAACAAACAATGGAGCCTTCCTCTACTCTTGTGCATTTTGTTGCTTGGCTATGGCGAGTTGGTGAGCCCAATTCATGATCGACTGATATGGAAAAGAAAACACAACACAAGAAGATCGATCATAAACATAGCAAAAACAACAATAGTAGCGCAACATAATCGACTCCACTAGATGTACTTGTGGTGGTACCCTTAATGGAGCAGTTGACAAACCTGCTAACACCAAATTCCTATCCTTAGTAAACCCAGGAGCCTCCATCTCTTCCAAACTCAACTAGATCTTGGATGGACGTGTAATGCCTCGTCGGATTCTCATTATTACGCATCATGACCCGACCCCTCAACTAGCCTCTTGGAATGTTAAAACTGCCTCCACTAGAAGCTCGAACAAAAAAATACCAGTTCTTCCAATCTTAACCATGAGAAGAAAAGGGGTCACAAATATTTTTGGATAAGGACGGGTAGTAAGATAATAAAAATCGAACTCCTTAGTGTTTCTTAATTTTCTGGATATGGGCAGATGAAACATATTATTAAAATTTATGAAGGAAATGACTAATTATGAATCATCATAAGGATAACAAAACTATACAAGATGGAAAAATGGTTAGGCAATAGCTGGGTAATGCAAACTCGAAGACTTGTGGGTAGGTCAACTATGGGTTGTGCGATCGAAAACCTAAGACCGCACTTTAGAGGATCCTCGAACACAACTATATACCCTTTTGGGGGTATATTCATCCTATCTCTCTAGAGGAATATGTTACCTACGCCTAATCGACTCCAAATCATCTGAAGAAATCTCCAACACTATTTCACTATAATGTGCAGCTGTAAACAACCCCCCTTAACACCGGAGGTCGAGAAGCTTCACCAGACGAGCCCCTCTCATCAATTGCAAGGCCAGAGGTCCCTGCCTCCACATGAACCTCCATTTCCTGCTCACCGCCACTCCACTGCCAGAACAACTAAAAGTACTCGAGCCATTACTAGAAGTGTTGGATAGTGCCCTGCAAGCCAATAAGATTGACATGTAAACTATTTCACTTGTGATACAATCTTGATTGAATGATATTCTTTATAAATGCCCATCTTCATCTTATGCTAATTTTTCTTCAATAGTATTTGGTTGAAGCCCTTAGATCACACTAGACTACGGGACTTGGTCAGTACACCCTTGGTGATGATCATGGAATAAGTCTTACACGATTGTGATCTTAAACATCCCAAGTCATATAATCTTAAGAGATAGGGCATTTAACATTCGGATAGACTTGCACTGATTATGCATAATCCAAGGGTTGGATGTTACCTCATTCCATGAGTAAACTATAGGAGATATGGATGCATGTTAGTGGGTACTTGTTAGAGAACAAGGCACTGGAGACCTGCTTGAAGAATCCACTAGGTAGTCGTAGTGGCAAGTTCTCCAACTTACGCTAGTACATATAATTAGTCCTTTGACCTGAAGATCCATTGTAACCTTATGTTTTGGTCTTCATATTTTGACTTATCCTTGGTCACCTAGTAGGTCATTCGGGTTGTGCTTAGGTATGAGCTACTTAGATATGAATGTTTACGAGATCTAAGATAGGATCCGGCTCTTTGTCTTTATGAAAGGTGAGTGTATCTCCTATGCGTTCTATAATGATTAATTCCAGGGAGTCCTTAGCCAAGGTAGTGTGACAATTTGGAAAAGGGTTTTCCAAAGATGAGGTCACAAACAGGAATCGAACATTAAGAATAGATGCATAGAATCAAGGCTATTAGGGAGCTGACAAATATCTTACCTCAAGCCTCTTTTATGAAGATAGGAGACGAAAGGACCGTATTTGCATGGTATATGTAGAGCTAGAATGGTTCACCAAAAGCATTCATTCGGCCAATTGTAGGGATCCATGGGCCTGAGGTTGGACATCGACCATGGAGATTGAGTACTTTTCAATTAATAGAGATTAATTGAATTGAGTCAGTTAGTTTAAAGGAATTTGAACTAATGTGAATATATGATATTCTAAAGTCACAAAGGTTATGAGCCCATGTCCAATGAGTGGTAAAATCTAATGGGTCACACACAAAAGCCCATTGGAAATCCTATATGATGATGGGAATTTTCTAAGTGTTAGAACAATTCCTAGATGACTGAAAATTGAGGGATTCGACTGATGCAATTTTTAGTTATTTAATTTGGGCTTGATCAATTTAATTGTTAAATTGATCTAATTAATTTAAGGTGTTAAATTAAGACCAATTAAATTAAGTGTTAATTTAATTTAGTGCCACATGACTATCAATTGGTTAGGATAACTTAAAGAGTTAAGTAAACTAAAACTAGTTTAAAGAGTTAAGTTAGTTGATTTAATTGCTAAGTCAAAATTTAATTAAATTAAAGTGAAGAAATGATTTTGGAGGGAGAATTCAAATGAAATGTTCATTTGGTGTGGAATTAGAATTTATTTGGCAAACTTTTCATAACATGAAATGTAGATTCCAAATTAAATTAAAATTCAACACACATTCACATGCAACTTGCAAGATGCTTGCAAGTTGGCATGCTTAGGTGGCGCTCTCCTTAAGGAAGATGTGATGCCACCTTGGCATCACACCATCTTTCCTCTATATATGGATATAGAGGGGGGGCAGCCACAAGAGATTATTTACACATTTAGTGCATTTAAAAGTTAGATCCAAAATTCCCTCCAAAATTATGATTCTTTCATAAGTTGAGGTTTTACTCTCTTCTTTACCTCCCTCAGCATTTTTGGCCTCCAACCAAGCTCTATTTCTTCTTAGTTTTTCCATCTGAATTAAGGAGGAAAGGATTGTCCAATGGTGTGTGGACTTTGGCATTAGAGGTAAGATGAATTTCAGATTGCTTGCTTTGGTGATCATCTGTTCTAGCAGTGAGTTTCTGGACTCTGTTTGAGGTCTTGCCAAAGGAGTTTAGTGCTGAATTTTTGTTGGACATTCTCCATTGAGTTGGCAAAAATTTGGTCCATATTTGGCTTGAATCTGAGGCGATTTTCCCAATCAAAAGTTGATCACACCTTGCTGTGCTTGAAGCTGTTTGCTTTCGGAAAAGGAAGCACAACTTCAAGTTTTAGTTGGATTTTGTTTTAGAGGTAACAATCTGACCTTGATCTATTATATTGGCATGATTTTGATCCTTGTGGTAGTGTAAACTAAGTTAGATTTTCGTTTTTAAATGTTGGATTCTTAGTTTTACACCTCTTTCAAGAAGATTCCTCAAAAGACTCACCCTACTGGTCGAGCCCCCAGATGACCTAGTCGCCTCCGAATCTGTCAACTCTTCTCTACCCTCCTCAAAAACCCTAGCCATACTATAGACAAAAAAATAGAAATGCGAATGCGTAGAAGAAAACTTAGTAGGACAAAAAAACTTACGAAGGGTTGAATAACAGAAAGTCCTAATGGATGATGGCTGGAAAATAATAACTGAAACTTTCGAAATGGATAATTTTTGAATGAAAGATTTAGAGCTCGAGCTCTCACTAATATGGTAAAAGTGGTAAATGGGCAGCCAAACGGACTATTTATAGGCCCACATTCAAGTATGTCAACCGGTTAAAATGATCGAGTACAGTCTACTTACTGTGTAACCGATGGGCATCGTATGCAATTGCTTGAGATAACTACCCAATAATTGCCGCCATCAGAACCCCGATCGATATTGAAATGGTCAGGTCAAAAAACAACTATGGTAAAATAGCTACTCCCCATTCCCACATTTTACAAGATTAATGGGACTAAGGAGTGGGGGAGACTTATGATATGGGTATAATTAACAAACCCAATATAGTCGGCTCAATATTCAACATCAGGCTAGGCCCAATTCAAAACATTGGCCCAAGTATAAAGATCTAATATTGACCCAAAGCGAAGCTTATGATAGCGATAGAGAGTCGACGAAAGTCTCACATGTATACATGACTACATGCATCTCTATCGTGTCTAGTCGAGTGGGCTATAGAGCAGCGTATCTCCTGGTCGTGGCGACATTAATTGCAATGTCTGCCACTAGTCATATCCGTATTTAATACAACTAAACTATCATCATGTCTGCATCAATGACTCCGTCAGTCAATCATCTTTGAATTAATGATAGTAATGGTGCCTCTTATTTCTGGCTGGTTAAAAGCATGTCAGTCAACCAATTCAAAAGACCTATGGCGCCCTTATGAAGAGGAAATGAGTATTGTCAAATTGTAGGGAGAATATCATCTTTTCGACCTCTCCCTCCCATACGACGAATACTATAAACACCATTACTTCAGGATCAAATGGATGCTTTGAGCACTCTCTCAAACTGTTACTCTGCTAAACTACCTTCCGGTCGAGCATATACTGACTTAAGCATCTGAGGGTTATAACGTGTGTTCATTGGTTGCAGGGTTCGACTTACTTCCTCAGTTATCCTCTGAGTCTATCTTTCTGGTCCATTGACTCCTCTAGTCACCAAACAGGATCCATTCATCAGAAATATCCACATCACTTATCAATTGTGTCAATTTAAATATTATTCTTCTCACTATCTAGTTTATAAGAATCACTAAGGTGACAAAAACAAAATCTGTTGTCACCAATATGCATAATTAGTGACAATTTTTATATTATCACTTATTATTTTATCATCAATTTTTTTTTTTTTTAGTATTTCTCACACTTTATATATTGAAATGGAGGAATTGATTAAATTTTGTTTTAGCCCCGTACCATACGACCTATGACTATATCCTGAGAAGCTTTATCAATCACTCCCATCTTTGAGGTCTATGCATGTGAGTCTCAAGTTTGTGTGTGTTTTTTTTTAATTTATACACATGCACACATATCAAGATATTCGAATTCTTGATCTCCCACATTATGGGGAGATTTATACTGTTGGGCCACAGGCCACTAGACAATATCTCCATATTGTTAATTATTTGTTCATCTCTTAATGGGTCAAGAATTAAATTGATTCATGATCTTCTACCCATTTTTTCCTAATGGCAGAGGACGCGCTTCGCCGCATTTGTGGTGGCCCCACCATTACCGAACCTTCTGCCGAAATTTCTGGCTATGGTTTGATTCCATTACCGTCTATCTCCATCACCAGAGGTCCAGATTTGAGTGACCTGATTTACTTCTTTGAGCTTGATATGATAATTCGGGTCGCGTTTCTATTTTTTTTCATTATTTTCCAAGCCAAAAAGATTAATTTGATACCAGGAGTTTCTACTCTACTTCCGTCCAAATTGAGACAGAAAAGTTTGTGATTCAATGTTTTGAAGTACTGGTGAAGCAGGACTATAAAATGGACTTGTTTTCTTGTACATAGGGTGTAAATAGATGTTAAATTGATCGAATACATTATTTTCATATTTGTATCCATTTAAATTTTTGAATATTCAGCTACGGATACAGATTTGATAGATATTTAAAAATTATATTCAAATTTGTATCCATCGGATATCGGTCGAATTCGGATATATCCGTATTCGATTATAATTATTCAGATGCATTCATATTTTATTAAACTTATCCGTATTCGAATTATTATTTTATATTCATATTCAATGATAATTATTTAGATATCCATTTATAAATATCCAAATACGTGAATCTACAAGCCTATAACGAATACATATTTTAATTAATAGAAGGAATTATATAATTTCATTAAAACAAAAGCAATCAAACAAACAACATAATTTCTAATTAATAATTGACTTTATATTGATTATTAGTACTTAATAATAAATGGCATTTAAATATATTAATTATAAAGTCAACCAATAATAATTATGTTAATTAATTTTATTCTCCAATTTTTTCTTTATATTACAATAAGTTTTTAAATTTATTCTGTTTTCTTCCCAATTCTTTAATTATAATATATACACACATATATATGAATTATGAGATTTTTATTGAAAAATATAAATAATATATTATTTAATAAATACATACTCGCATCGAATATTAAACGGATTGGATACACATTTATCATATCCATATTCATTTATAATCGGATATCTACTAATCGAATACGGATAATATCCGCTTTAAATGGATGCGGATAAATTTTATATAAACGAATACGAACGTGAATGGTAAATGAATTTTCGAGTATTCATTTACAACCCTACTTGTACCAATCCTTTGCCCATTAGTTGTGGTTTAGCCCAAAAGTTAAAACAGGGGATATTTGATTTTAAGAAGGTTGAACCATGAAAATAATATTACATTGCATAATTCAACCAACTTTTTACCTTTATAAATATCTTCATATTTGATATCTTGAGATATACTATCTTTGTTATTTTTAATATTTTCTCTATTTATTATCATCGTTCATGAGCCTTAGACTCACTTAAGCATCAAGAGGCTTTCGATGATTCATCGATAACATCTCACATTTTCTAAATTTAAAAATTAGAATTCTGATTCAAACCCGAAGACATCATAAATCATAGATCACAGCATATAGGATGTTTATTACTAAAATTTAACTGTAAATACTCAGTTATTCTCAATTTTTGGTAATTTACATTTTCATTTTATTATTTTAATTTTTATATCATACTATTATCTGAAGATATTACGTTAACTTCACTGTTGAAGGGGTTTGTTATAAGTTGCAAACTTCTAAACTGTATGTTATCTGAAAAGATTGGTAACCTCTCTAATTCGGAGATTTTCCCGCATCATATCAATGCATATATGTAAAGAAAAATATTCAGTATAAAAAGTATAATATTCATAACAAAATATATGTGATAATAAAAAAATTATGCTAATAACATATATTAGGTAATAATAACTTTTATTTTTTCATGGATAATACTTTTTAAATGACAATAATTTTTATTTTGTCATAATATGGCATAATAGTGAGAAGAATTAATATTTTAAGTTGTCACAATTAACAATTAATATGGACACAAATACAATATAGTTACAACTTAATGCCAATAAAAAACTATCACTATATCGGTAATATGACACCCCACTTCGGGTAACCCAAAGCTGAGATATCAAAACATTTCAAGCTTAAATTCTGAACCTGTAACAAACAATAGGCCCAAAATTTTATTTTCCAATTCCAAGTCATATAAAGAAAACGACAATTTCAAAAGCAGCGGAAAAATATCAACTTAAATAATACTACCAACCATTAACATTCATGCCAAGGTTCAAATCTTAGACGTTAAGTAAAATTATGTACACAAGCTCAAGGTAGCCCTGTCAACCCTGACATATCTCAACATCTCTATGTTACCATATATCATTCTAATAATTCATATACAAAAGGACACCAATCTATTACAAAAGAAACGTTCCTATCCTCCAAATCAGAACTTTCCATTCTTAGGCCACTATGTCTGCAAAAGTAATGAAAAATGGGGTGTAAGTCCAATGGACTTAGTGAGGGATAATATATCAAACGATAATAGAACCTGTTAAGGAAAGAGCATCTCAACAAATTTAATATCAATAGCAATACAAGTACAATTACAATTTACCAAGTAATGAAGTAAGAATAGCCTCCTCTCCCACTAACTCTTAGCGGTCCAAAAACATCTGTATGGATCAAATCCAAAAGATTTGTGGAGCGCTCTGATTGTCCTACAAACAGAGCTTTGGTCATTTTTCCTTTTAAACAAGATTCACAAGTTGGAAGTTCCTCAATGCCACTAACATTTAGTGCTTTGAGAGCTTTTAACTTGCTCATCCTATTTTTGGTTTGAATGTGCATTAGTGAAGGTTAGGAATCAAGTATGTACAATCCGTTAGTCAATGTATCTTGTGCAACAAAAGAACCATTCTTTGATGCCAACAATTTCCCATTCGATATTGAAAAATGAAATCCTTCATTATCTAGAAAAGGAATTGAAATAATATTTTTGACAAGATTCGGTACATAGAAAACAGGATCAAGTACAATGCTTTTATTCCCTAAATCTAGCTTGATTATTCCTTGGAATATGGCGGCAACAGTTGCTCCATTTCCTAAGCGGAGGATCATATCCCCTTCACGCATGCTCATTCTTCTTTCCATCCCTTGAAATGAGTTACAGAGGTGAGAACCGCGTGCGGTATTGAATACCCATGTGGAAGAATTTGTCGTTAAATGAACTTCAATGAAAAACATACCCTTCTCGAGAGTAACAAGGTAAGCTTTACAATTTCTTCTCTAATGACCCTTCTCACCACAGTGGAAACAATTTGCATCAGTCTTAGCTTTTTCTTGGCTTTTCCGAAACCCTTCTCGGGTTGTTTCTCTTAGAGGAAGAACTTTTCTTCCTTTTTCCTCCCTTCTTGGGGCCCTTAGGGCCCTTCGACCTAGAGGTGGAAGCAAGCATAAGCGGTTTCTCCTTTTTCAACGTGGCCTCTCTGCAGTCACAAGCATGTTCACCAGTTCGTTAATCGTAACTTCTTGCTTCGACATGTTGAAGTTCATAACAAATTGGTTGAACGATGGCGGCAATAACTGTAAGATCAAATCTATGTAAAGGTCATTGTCCATGATCACATCGAGTCATCCAAACTTCTCAATAAGACTTATCATTTTGAGACCGTGATCATGGACTTTGGAGCCTTTACTCATCCGTGATCTAAAGAATTCCTTAGAGAGCGCGAGCCTTTCGTGCCTTGTTTGCACACCATACAACTCTTGCAGGTGCTTATAGATTTCACAAGCATGCTTTATATGCTCATGAGTCTTTTGGAGCTCATTAGTCATGGATGCCATCATGAGGTATCGAACTTGTAGATCATCATCTACAAATCGCGTGAACCGTTCGTGGTCCTCATTAGATGCGTCATCGCCCAATGTGTCCATGGGACATTGATCTATGACATAAGTCATCTTATCAGAGTCAAGAATTATTTTAAGGTTCCTAAGCCAGTCTTGGAAGTTAAGCCCGGTTAGTTTATTGGTTTCCAAAATGCTTGAGAGTGGATTTTTGGCCATTTGAGTTGAAGATTTCGAAAATCTACAAGAGGTGAAAAAAAAAATAGTTTAAGCATGTGATTGAATTTGATACAGAAAACATGTTTTATGGTCTTTCAAGCATGTTTTTCTCCCACTATTTTATCAAATACTTTACCCCCAAAAAGCATTCGGGAAATCATATTTCCTAGTGAGAATCAAGATCCCAAGGACTTGCAAATAGACCCCCTTGACCGGATGTATATCTACTAGCAATCCAAAGGTAAGAAACTTTTGCTAATTGCATCTTATACAATTCTTGATATATTTTGCCTCACCATTTCATGTAGATCCCCATAATAGGATGACCTCTACATTACTTAGCGTTAAGTCAAACCTACTAATCATTCTTTGATTCAAGACGGGCACCACATCATCCCCCGTGACCGAGTGTATAATGTGTGGGCGTACTTAATTCAAAGATGCATTGTATACTCAATATATGGTCATAGCTTTCCACTTAAGTGTGACCCCCGTGACCGGATGTATATCACACAAAAATGGTAGCGTCATCATGCCATATACTATTGGTAGAAGGTTTGGATTAATTAAAAATCCTTTTAATTTGAAATCCATTTTGACTTAATATTTGAAAACTTAGACTTTCCAAGTGGGGGGATTTTAGCTTGTAAAGATCTCATCTGTTTATCTTCTTATTTTGGTTCTCTATATCCTAGTCTTGCATCGCATACAATAATAGGATATGAAAAGCATAAATAAGTAAATGCGCCTAGCATACATCTAGGATGGGATGACCATGAGCCTTAACCAAGTGATGCACTTAGAGCCATAGGTGCACCACTTAGTTGATTTTAAGTGGGTTGATTAAATCTAGCTATTACATGTTGTATCCCACACATTCATGGGCCTTCAAAAAGTCTTAATGCCTCCAATGGACTCCTTTGCTCCTTGTAACATTTACATGAGAAAGAAATCCTCACTCCTAGTGATTCTACTCTCATAACAATTACAAGATGAATTTAAGAGGCATGCAAGCCACAATTTGATACAACCATTTTTCAACAACTTGAAAATAAATAAAATCAATATTAAAGACTCATGATCATCCCTATTCATTCATCATCCATTCAACAATTAAATGAACAATAAATAAACTAGAATTAACAATTAATTCTATCAATTAAATGCTCATCCCATAAACAAATAATTGGTTATGCATAACAATAATGCAACTAACTTGGAGGTTAAATTTAACTAATTTTAAGAAGCACTTAAAAATGTCAAACATAAACTTGAGACCTTGCACAACACTTGTACATGAGTCATGTGCGATGCAAAAGACTTTTGAGCAACAAAGGAACATTTTGTGAGCTAAAAAATCGCCCCCAAGGCAACACCATGCAGTTGCCGGCCAGGCTGGGTGCACGCCTGGGCAGCGTGCGCGCACCGCGTGCGCATGCTGGCTAGGCAAGGCCCGGCCATGGCCGGCCGCTGTTGGCCGTTCGCCTCGAGGGGGCAATTCAAGCCCCAAAAGTTCAACTTTTATGCACCAATAAATCTAGCATATGTTCCTAACATATTAACACACATTTCTATCCATTTTTCAGATTCAAAACTTCTTCTAAAACTGAAAAATAAGGTGCTCAATCATGCTTCAAAAAAAAAAAAAAAAAAAAAACTTGTCCAAGTAAGAATCATATTCTTCAAAAAACTCCAAACAAACTCCAATCCAATTGGATCCAAAAATGACCAAACACTTTCAGTCATTCATAAACATGCTATATCAACATATAACATCAATTAATGCCAAATCAAAATTCAACATTAACAAGTATGAATTAAAACATGCTAGTTATACGAATCAACAAGTAAATCACATAATAACGTGATTTCAACTCATCAAGGATAAGAACCACAAGCATCTTCAATCCACACACTCCAATTCATCAATGAATCAAGTATGTGGTGAATTCAATCAGATCATCACATGATCTAATTGTCCACAACAAATCCAAATAAGTGCATGATATTGGCTCCGATACCACTTGAAGGAACAATCGGCATTAGGATGCACAATAATTCAAAATTAAAACACCAAATCCAATTCCAATTGGTCATCCCAGGGTCATACCATGCAGTATATTCAGAATTAGAAGAATATACTTACCTTTAGAAGCAAGATCCTAGGAAGAAAATCAAATCTCCAAGTGTTGGCAGATTCGCGACTGGATTTGGCGCAGCAGTTTCAGATCCGAATTTGACAAACCAAAACTCTCAATAAATTATAAAAAAAATCTTGTAGATACCTAACACATTATTATATCTTCATGAGAAATTTTGGATCAAAAATTGCATCACAGATTCCAGAAAAAATTCGCAAAGTCAGATGATCTGCAGGAAACTGTGAAATAGCGATCTCACGCGAAATCGCCTCCAACGTTGATCCACACACCAAAGATGAGATCATAAATATCCAGATCCTAATTTGGATTATATATGAATATGGATATGGAGTATGATCGGTTTTTGGAGAGTTTTGGTAGGGAAGAAAAGGAAGAATTCAACACATGAATATCTTGCCCAGAAAGGTTTTTGGAGGGAAAGCATTTAGAATTTGATTTTCTAATGCTGAAAATTACACTAAAATTCGTCCAGATCTATATCTATATATAGAGTGTGTGAGGTGTGATGCCAAGTTGGAATCACACCTCCCATGAGGATGTGGGGACCGAAAATTAGTTGTGTGCAAGTTGGCAATTTGAATTTCATCTTGCCAACTTGCCAACTTGCCAACTTGCCAACTTGGAATTTTATTCCAAATTAATTCAAATCCAATTTGAGTTTTCCCTTTTAAAATCCTTGTTCTTCCATTAATTAACAATTAAGTCAAGTAAACTTAACTCTTTAAGTTTACTTTAGTCAACTTAATCCCTTAAGTTAACTTTGATCAATTGATGGTCAATGTGGCACCAAATAATTAACTCTTTAATTATTTGATTAATTTAACTCCTTAAATTAATTGATTAATTTAACACTTAAATTAATCAAGCCAAAATTGATCTTCAAAAGTCTCCCAAAAATCGGCTATGGAAAAAGGTTATCTTTCTAACACTTAGAAAAATTTCTCCATCAATTAGGAAGGTCTTTCGGCTTTTTTGTGTGACCCATTGGGTTCTACCATTCATTGGACATAGGCTCACAACCCGTTGTGACTTTTGAATATTTTAATATTCATTCTAGTTTAAAACTCATTTTAACTAGTCGACTCGATTCAATCGATCTCATCAATTAAAGAGTACCTAATCTCCACGGTCAATGTCCAACCTCAAGCCCATGGAGCCCAATTAATTGGTCAAAATGAATGTCTATATGAGAACCGTTTAAAGCTCTACGCGTTCCATGCAAATACGGTCCTTCCGTCTCCTATCTCCCGAAAAAGGCCTAGGGCAAGATATTTGTCAGCTCCCTAATAGCCTCGATTCTATGCTTCTATTCTAAATGTTCGATTCCTTTGTATGACCTCAATTTTGGAAAACTCTTTTCCCAAATTGTCATACCACCTTGCGCAAGGATTTCTTGAAATCGATCATTATAGAATGCATAGGAGATGTACTCGCCCTTCACAAAAGCAAGGAGTCAGATTTCCTCTTGGATCTCACAAATCTCCATGCCATGTAGCTCATACCCAATCTCACCTCGAACGGCTTGCTAAGTGACCAAGGATGAGTTAAAACATGAGGACCGGACACAAGGTTAACATGGATCCTCAGGTCAGAGGACTAATAATATGCACTAGCATAAGCAGGAGAACTAACCACTACCGACTTGCCACTACGGCTACCTAGTGGAGTCTCTGGTGGGTCTTCAGTACCTTGTTCTCTAACAAGCACCCGTATCACATACGGTTGTTCATGGAACGGAGCAATATCCAACCCCTTGGATTTATGCATCGTTAGTGCAAGTCTATCTGGATCTTAGATGTCCTATCTCTGAAGATCCTATGACTTGGAATGTTTTAAGATCATGACCGTGTAAGACTTATTCCATGATCACCACCTAGTGCGTGACCAGGTCCCGTAATCTTAAGTGATTTAAGGACTTCATCAAAATGCCAGTGAAGTAATATGGTGCATGAGATGAATGTGGCCATATACAAGATATCATTCAATAAAGATTGTTTTTACAAGAAAATAGCTTTACAAGGCCAAATCTATTGGCTTGCCAGGCACTATTTCCAACATTAACATGATAGCTTAAAACGTCAATATGGTTATCGTTCTAATTAATGGCTATTAAACTAGGCTTGCCCTAACAACCTCAATTCTTATATCGTTTTCACGTATCATAATAGTCAAGTCCTTAATCACATGATCTTCATAATGTCACTTTAATCAAAAAATTGCTTAATGTATCATACATAGTCCCAATAATTTCCACTTTAGGTCCCAAATTCACAATTCAAGGTTAAATTTCTTGTCAAGCTCATAAATTCCAAATTTGGCATATATAGTACAACATATCCAGATCTACAACATAGCATATTCCATCCATGCATGATCCAAGAACTTAAATATATAGAATCCATGCATTCATTCTTGCAATACTACACAACTTAAGAAACACAACATAGCGTGTTTATATATATATATCCAATTCCTTTCTAACTATTTACCCACAAAATACCAAATTGAGACCTCAAATTCAGCAACCAAGGCTACCATTACGATCACCACACCGAGGAGAATATTCTGCCTCAGCTCCGCCGCCAGAGTTGCCCAACGCTTTCACCAAAATACTCTCATCGAGCTCTTGATTCCAATGTTGCCCTTAGATTCAAGTTCACGGCCTCTAGCACCCTCAACCGAGCTCAACAACCTTAAAAAATGACTCTTCACCACCGTGCTCCGATCACCATTTCCTATCACCGCTGCTGCATTTCACCGACGTACAACGCCTCCATGGTGTTCTCTCTATCGAGTATTGCCCAGACCACCCCTTAGAGTCAAAGTTGGTTGTCGAAAAATGAGAAACCCACTTGCCGCCGTGAAGCTTGCTCTCGATTTTCTCTCGCGGTGGCTCCCGGAGTGCTGTGCGAGTGTAGCCGGAGTTAAGGGAAGTGAGTTGGTTGGTTTGGTTTGGTGAATGGAGGTCGCCAGTGGAAGTTCGCTGGGGGAGTGGTGGATGCGGGTAGAGGAGAAGAAAAAAGGATGAAGAAAGGAAAATTAGAGATTCAAATGCCTTCTGCCCGGTGTTAAAAATTGAATTTCTCAATTTTGCAATTTAGCCCCCAAGGATTTCCAATTAGCCTCAATTAAATCCTTGAATTTCTGACCTCGTTGACCAAGGCCCTTCCATGCAAACCCCTCCATTATCCTAAGTTGTGCAATTACATCCTCTATAATTACAAATTGGCCCCAGAAATTTTTAATTAACATGAAATCAAGTTTATTAGTATAATATATTGACCACAAATCTTCTAAAATACTAAATAATTATAAAAAGTTCATAAAATAAATTAAATGAAAATAATGTGACAATTAAGCTATCACAATTCAAGAAAATTCCGAGGGTGTTACAAGTAACATAATTTTTTATTGTTAGTAGATTGTTTCTATTGATGTATCACTAATTATTAATGGTGACAAGTTAACTACTATTCTTATCGCTGTTAACTTTGAAAAAATTACTAGGGAAACTAGGTAATTTGGTTTTGTCACTTAATATACATAGTAGTGATTTTTGTATATCACATTCTATTTTGTCATTATTTTATTTTATTTTTTTCTTATAGTGATGGTAACTTTTTGCATTTATTATTATTAGCAGTTGTGACACATTTCATGTATGAAATGGATAAAATAAAAAATATATTGATTTTATTTTCCTATACCTTTTCAATTATTCAAATAAATTCATCATTATATAAAGTATCACAATTGCAAAAATTTGAAAAGAAAGAAGAAATAATATAGTTATAGAAAAAAATAATATGCGGTAGATGAGAGGGGGAAAAAAGACAAAATCCTTTTTGATACTTTTATTTAAATAGGATTAATTTAATTAAGATACTAAAAATACATTAAGTAGTTATTGTGGCCGCATCCTCACACTTTATAAGTTAAAATAATGTTTTTCTCTTAATTTGCATCTTTCGTTTTGTTTATTTATTTTTCTGAGAGCATCTTTTTAACCTTTTAATATTTTCATCTGAACATGAGAGAACATATATCTATCTATCTATCTTTTTGTATGATTCTACAATTAGATAGCTACACGATATGGTCACAACTCACAACTCAAAGAAACAAGGACACGTGGATATGAACTGGAATGTACAATTTAGGGGCCCACTACAATTTAATAGTGTACAAGTGGTATACCTTCCTTGCTTTTCGTGTATCCTAATGAAG
Source organism: Jacaranda mimosifolia (assembly GCA_018894105.1). NCBI lineage: Eukaryota > Viridiplantae > Streptophyta > Magnoliopsida > Lamiales > Bignoniaceae > Jacaranda > Jacaranda mimosifolia. Next base: position 23,666,986 of record CM032121.1, read on the forward strand.
ACAAAGAGGAGGAAAGTGTGACGTGGATTTCACCACTACTTATTTTCATTGAACTTGGCAACCCATGACAATTTCCAAGTTTCTTGGTGCATGCATACTTCTTTACATTTAATTAATTGGACAATGAGGTATATCTATATACTGTAGATTCATAATTATAAAATTTTGATCAAATAATAAATTTATATAATTTTGATTATTTTAATTTGATTAAAAAAATTTATTCGTTGTTTATATGTGATATATATAAGCCCAACACAAGCCCAATATACTTAATGGGCCTAAGTACTAGAGTCCAAAATGTTTCTGGCATATGGGACCAATTCGACCTTTCAAGTCGAATGGTTCGACCTCCAGGTCAATGAAGGCCCATTAGACCTCATAAGGTCGTGATGCGGCCCCTGGATGGGGGAATGGAGGCATTTAATAGTGGTCTACCACCCATCACATCTATATTAATTACGTCTCAACCATTAGACTGTCCGTATTAAATGGATTGACGGCACGTCACCTCCACATTAATGACGGTAAGAGTCCCCATTTCGGCCAGTTGAATGTTTGTGCTTCTTCTAGATAGGTTGAAAAGACCTATTTATCCCTCCTTGAGGAATCAGCGTGTGAAATACATTGAAGGAGACATTTGTCTTTTCACTTTCAGATAAACACTATATATACTTCATCCTTCAAAGTTCAGGGTAAGCATACAGACACTCAAAAAACTATTACTCTGTCCAAACCTCTCCAAGTTGATTTACTGACTTAATCATCGGAGGGTCTTAGCCGGGGACCCTCTCGACTAGCCTAACGTTTGTTTTGTGGTACATGTTCCAACTTATATCCTCCCAAATCAACTTTCTGGTCAAAGGACCATTCTGGCCGAGACCCAGGGATTCATCACACTAAAATTAACCTCATCATTTTGGTGTTGTCTGTGGGAATTTTTACAGCAAAAAATGGTCAACACTAGGCAAACCACAGTCGAAAGGTAGAGTGATGTTGTTCACTCCCGCCGCCCACGTTGCCATCATCGGAACAACATAACCAATAGGTGAAAGGCCCCAATTCTTAGCTCGAACAGGTGGTCACTTTGACCATCCCATAACTCATGCAAATGATTCGCGATCAGATCTTTGCCCAACGTTCTGCTCAACTATCTGCCGCTCTACAGAGGCACAATAACCAACCAATAGCAGCGGCGAGTGCCACTCCCCATCTCTTACACCAGGAGGAGAGACTCTCGAGGGATGATAGAACTAGGAATGAGATATGCTCTAACCGGGGTAGGCGAGAAGTGAGCCTTGGGTGTTTTCCCCATGACGAGCCTCGCCACCTTCCGTAGAAGGAGGTGTTAGATTCAGCAGACCATTATGTTCGACCCAATCGAGCCCAGCAACATAAGCGGGTCGAGCGCGCTAGACCTTCTCAAAATTGAGACTTGTCAAGGGCTAACAAAGACGAATGGGAAGAAGTCTCACATCAAGTCCAACAATTTAATAGGGAGCTAGAGGAAATTTCGAGAAGAGATATAGATTGAACTCACTTTGATAGTACTCCTAGATTCCAACGAGAAAGAGAAATCTCCTTTTGTCCAGAAAATTATTGACGAGTGCATCGAGCTTGATGCAAAAGTCCCTACTGGGCTTCATTGATATGATGGAGCCGCGGACCTAACGAGCACCTCCTACAGTTTAAACATATGATGCGATTGCACGGGCATAGTGACCACATATATGCAAAAAAATTTGTCCCATCTTTCAGGGGATAGCGTTGGAGTGGTTTGTTAAACTTAAGCATGCTTCTATATACTCTTATGACTAGCTCTGTGATAAATTCTTACACTAGTTTGCCAGCAGAAGAAAGGCAAAGTTTCCACACTTATCTTCATACAGTAAAATAAAATGAGGGTGAACCTTTGAGAGATTTCTTCTCCCGATTTAACACTAAAGTTCTGAAAATTGACAACCCTCGCATCAAATTCTTAATTGATGTTTTGTTCTTAGGACCGAAACATAAGAAATGTGCTAATGCCTTGGTCAGGGAGCGACCACGAACAATGGATGATTTGCTTGACCTGGCAAAGAGATATATGACACAAGAAGAGATGAATAAGATGAAATCGGCAGAGGAGAATCTGATAAAAAGAAGGGCAAAGAGAAAGAGGAACGACACCAAAAGAAAGGTCACTAATATTCAATCAAGCGTTTTCACAACTATGCGCTGTTGAATACCCCGAGAAAAGAGGTCTTGTTCGCTATACAACATGACAATCTCCTGAAAACCAAGGAAACTCAATGAGATGGATTCCATGAAAAAATCTAAAAAATATTATCATTTTCATCGATAAAAAGGACATGACACGGAGGATTGTTTCAACCTCCAAGATGAGATTGAGTGCCCTATTAGGCAGGGCTACCTTAAGAAATACATTGACCAAAAAGCTTTGCAAGCTATGGCTCAGATCGACCAGGCACCCCGTAGAGAATGGTCGGTGAGCCATAGACGTGATGATAGAGGAAAGCAAAAGATAGATGAGGACCGACCTCCCCTGAGGGGCGTAACTGAAATAATTGCAAAGAGACCTCCAATAGGTCGGCGCATAGTAGGCTGGTATACCAACTTTCAATTAGTACCCAACCTATATCTTTCTTAGATTCTGACCCCTTTCATTTAGGGGGCCAAGATGTGGGCAGCAATTTAGATTGTCTATTGGTGGTTTCCGTGGAAATTACGAACTTCAAAGTTAAAAAGGTCTTGATGGACAATGGAAGCTCCGCAAACATCATCTTTTTATCCACACTAGATAGGATGGAGCTAGGAAAGTTGAAATATGATCCCATCAAAACCCCCTTGGTCGGATTTAGGGGATCAGAGATTGTGCCTATCGGATCTGTAAACTTATCTACCTCTTTTGAAGAGGCGCACCGTTATGATCAGTTACTAGGTAGTTGATGCGCCATTCACCTACAATGCCATCTTTGGGAGGCCTGCACTAAATAACTTTCGAGTAATTGTATCAACTTACCATATAATGATCAAATTCCCAATACCGGCTAGAATATGGGAATTTTTGTGCAATATAAAGTAGACATGGCGCTATTACACTATTTCAGTTGAAGCCAACTTCCAAAAAATCCAACCCAAATTAAAGCCCTCAGGGGACATCCTTGTAATAAAACCTGAGGAAGTATAAGCCAGCAAGAAGAGGAAAATGGAAGATCTCGGGTTGAGCTTACTAAAGAATTCAAAATTGTCAAGCTTGAGCCAGGCAATTCTGATAAGACCACCAGGGTAGGGTCGAGTTTGGGGAATAATATAGAATGCTTTCTCATTGATTTCCTCATAAATAATATTGACATCTTTACCTGGAAGGCAGTTGATTTGTAGGGAGTCGACCCTGAGGTCATTGTTGACCATCTTAACACTAACCCCACATTCAAATCGGTGCGATAGAAAACAAGGACCTTCAATGCTGAAAGGACCCAAATCATCAAGGAAGAAGTTAACAAGCTCCTAGAAGTGGGCTACATAATAGAAATTCAGTACCCTAGCTAGTTGTGTAATGTAGTTCTAGTTCCCAAAATGAGGAAAAATGGAGAATGTGTAATGACTTCACTGATCTTAATAAAGCATGCCTTAAAGACCTGTATCCTCTGCCCTGTATAGATTTATTAGTCAATTCAACTGTTGGGTGTGACCTCTTGAGCATGATGGATGCCTTTCAAGGTTACTACTAAATATTTATGGCTCCTAATGATTGGGATAAAACTTTCTTTGTGGTTCCGAATGGTGTGTTCGTTTTTGGTCATACCATTTGGATTAAAAAATATACCTATCAAAGACTAGTCAATTTTATGTTCAGAATGAGGTAGGTCGATCCATGGAGGTTTATGTGGATGATATGATCATTAGAACGAAAAAGAAGGCAGATCACTTGGCTTACCTAAGTCACACATTCTCTACCCTCAAAGCTTTCGGGATGAAACTCAACCCAGCCAAATGTACATTCGGAGTAAGAGGTGGGAAGTTTCTGGGGTATATGGTCAGCTAATGGGGTATCGAAGCTAACCCCCAAAAGATTCAAGCTATCCTAGATATCTTGCCTCTAGAGATAGTTAAGGATGTACAGATGTTGGTCGGGCAGATCATCGCCCTTGGTCAATTTATTGCATGATTAGTTGATAAGAGCTTGCCATTCTTTCAGGTCTTGAGGAATGCCAAGAAATTCAAATGGATGAAAAAATGTGACCAAGCTTTGGCAGAGCTCAAGCAATACCTGACCAAGCCTCCATTGCTGGCCAAGCCAACAATCAGAGAAGTGTTGTACTTATACTTCTTATCCCATACGATCGTTGTTTTAACGAACCAGCCTTTAAAACAAGTGCTCTCTAGGCCTGAAACGTTAGGGAGGTTGACTAAATGAGCCATTGAGTTAGGGAAATTTGACCTCAAGTTCTAACTTCGTATCGCTATGAAAGCTCAAGTGTTGGCTAATTTTCTGGCAGAGCGGATCGACCGACCACTGCCATAAGAACAACAACCCCAAGTGTGGTCTTTGCATATGGATGGTTCAGCCTCTAATTTAAGGGGCAGAGTAAGGGTATCATTGTGTTCCCCTCAAGCAGAGGAATATGATTTTGCAGTCAAGTAAACTACTCTATCACCAACAACAAGGCAAAATACGAAGCTCTTATTGGTAGGATGAGAATGGCTTTGGACAGAGGAATCAAGTGTTTAGTGGCCGTTACCGACTCACAGTTGGTTGCAGAGCCGTTTAAGGGCAATTTTTAGGCCAGGGATATTACCATGAACGCCTATCTGATAAGGTTAAACAATTGGAACAATAATTTGAGAAATTCATGCTCAGTCAGGTGCCCAGGTCAGAAAATAAAAGAGCATATACGCTCTCAAAGTTTGCTAGCTTAACAAAAAGCACACATGATAGGTCTATCACCTTCTTAGTCTCAAATAAGCCCGCCATTGACAACTCTCAGTCTAAAGAGGTCTTCATGGAGGACGCGATGGGTTAAACCTAGATCGACGCAATTAAAGTCTATCTCAAGAAAGGTAAGGTGCTATCAGACAGGTTGGAATCCCATAGGTTGAGGGTGCGTGTATCCAAGTTTGCTTTGGACGAGTTCGACCAGCTTTACAAAAGGTCTATCGTGGGCCTCCCCAAACTATCTCACAACTAACAAAAGACAAGAAGTTTTGCATGAAATCCACCAAGGTATTTGTGGAAATCACGCTTCAGGTTGGTCATTGGCCCATAAAGTCATCAGGAGCGGATATTTTTAGCCAACTTTGAATAGAGACGCCATCGAGTTTTCCAGAAAGTGCCAATCATGTTAGGTTCATGCCAGCATCCCTCACCGACTAGCCGCCACCCTTATTTAAGTGCAAATCACATTTTCATTCGACTAATGGGAAATTGATATTATACGGTCTTTCCCAAAAGCTACTATGCAGAGGAAATACATAATCATGTGGTTGAATACTTCACTAAATAGGTTGAAGCTAAAGCTATGCCTAAGATCACAGATGCCGCAATAAGGAGTTTCTTATGGAAAAATATAGTTTGCCGTTTTGGCTTACCCAAAGTCCTCATGTCAAATAATGGCACCTAGTTTCAGAGAAAACAGACGAAAATGGTGCAAAAACTTCAGAATTGAATGACATTTTACTTCGGTGGGGAACCCATAAGCCAATGGTTAGATGGAGGTCACCAACATGACTATACTTGATCGTATCAAAACTAGGTTGGAAGGTTCTAATGCTAGCCGGGCGGACAACCTACTAGGAGTCCTCTTGGCCTATCGTACTACCCCCAAGAACAACTACCGATTGAAGCCCTTACAGTTTGGTGTACGGTTCAGAAATGGTTATCTTTATAGAATTGATTCACCACACGATTTGAGTAATACACTATAATCTGATCGAAAATATAGCTGAAAGAGAATTTGACCTTGAAGTAATCGGCAAGCTTCAACAACAAGATTTCACAAAAATGCAAAGGTCCAAGTCGATCATGGCTAAGCATTAGGATAAAGGTGTGAGGCCAAGATCCGTTGGAGTAGGTGACCTCATTCTTAAAAAGGTTGAAGTCTCTAGAAATATTGGGAAACTTGATCCGAAATAAGAGGGTTTGTATTCCGTGGTCAAAGTTGCAAAGCACAACTCTTATCGATTGGTTGATCTATCTGGAAACAAGCTACCAAGACCATGGAACGCCATTAACCTCAAGATGTTTTATGTGAAGACTGCATTACATAGAAAGCAAATTATCGTAATAAACAACTATTAAGTCGATCCTGCAGTTGCATGAAGTAAGTTGTATGATTTAATTAATTAACAACTATCAAGTCGACCCTACAATCGCACGATGTAAGCTGTATGATTTAATTAATTAACAACTATCAAGTCAACCCCGCAGTCACATGATGTAAGTTGTACAATTTAATTAATTAACAACTATCAAGTCCGCAGTCGCATGATGTAAGCTGTATGATTTAATCAATTAAAAACTATTAAGTCGATCCTGTAGTCGCATGATGTAATTTGTGCGATTTAATTAATTAACAACTATCAAGTAGACCCTGCAGTCGCGTGATGTAAGTTGTACGATTTAATTGATTAACAACTATTAAGCCGACCCCGCAGTTAACTAAAGTTGTAATTCAACAAATATGCAAAGTGAACTGATACATTAATAAATGAGGAAACTGTTCATAAACCATGAAGTTGTTCATAAGCCCCTTGAGGCCACCAAAAAAAAACAAGAGAGAGACAAAGAGCAATCTATCTAGCTTGATCTCGTATCTTCTTCTTGTTGTGCTATGGGCTTATTAGCCGCCTCATCAACTGCCTTGAATTGCTCTTCGGTCGAATCCATATCCGCACTTAGGGGAGCCCATTTGACTTTTAGCATAACCCCAGTGGGTTGCGAAGGCCCCATCTCCTTGGTTAAAAATACTCGACCGCTAGGGAGGAAGAAATTTGCCACATTCAAGTCATTATTCTTTATGTCCAGGGCGAACTCCCTAGCAAGTCCAAAATTTTCTCCCGCTACGACAACCTCAGGATGAAGAGGGGCGGAAACCCCTTTCCCCATCAATAGGAACATTGTCATCAAAATCCTCAAGATCCTCATTTTTATTCACGTTCAGCCTAGCCTTGTCCTTGATCGAAAACTCATACCCCATGAACTCTAACTACTTTGGGCACAGTCGAATGCCTCTTTCGCATCATCTATGCTAAACGCTACGCTCGTGTCGGTGAAAGCTGAGGAGAGCATAAATTGCTAAACTACCTCTTTTTGAATCTCGGGCAACACCTTGAAAAACTCTGATCGAGCGTATATTACTGCGCTTTCGTAGTCGTACGCTCGACCTGACTCTGAAGCTTCTTGAATGGAGTAATACTCTTCTTCAGATGCTCTTCAGCTTGGCTTTTCCCTTTGACAACAGCCAGCAGTTCCATATCCTTATCTTCGAGCTGTTTTGTCAACTCGGCTAACCTCATATATTTATAAAGATCAGTTTCTACCTAAATGTACGCTAGTATACAATCTCAATGCGGCGGTCGACAGTCTCGCTAGAACCAAGTTTCTCTCTCTTATGAACACCAACGCGTCCATCTCACCAAATTCAAGCTCGAATAAAAATATTATTCCATGACGGGTTCTCACCTATATCCAGCTCGACCTTATCCTTCATTTACCCTATCAGAATGTTAAAAATGACCCCAGTAGGAGGTCGAATATAAAAATATATCTCTTTCCATTTCTGACCATGCGATGAAGACAGAGCTCTAAAAACTTTTCTATGGGGTCGCGCTGTCAAGTAATAAAGCCCAGACTCCCCAGCCAAACTAAACTTGCGAGACATAGATAAATGAAATAAATGGCTTAAATTAGCATGAGAGGGAGCTTCGTCGAGAATGCCGATTAAAATGATAAAACTGTACATGAGCGCGAAGCAATTGGGCAACAGTTGGGTTACACAGACTTGCAAACCTCTTAATAGATCAACAATTGGGTCACTTAGGGGGAACTTAAGTCAACATTTCATCGTATCTTCAAAAATGGTTAGACACCCCTCAGGTAGAGTGTGCATCCTATTTACTGTCTTGGGTTTAATAAGCTCAAATCTGTCTGAAATATGTTTTTTCCTCCTAATCGACACAAGGTCATTCAATGAAATCGATGACACAATGCCACTGTAATGGGTTCTTGTAAATAACCTGCCCCTCGACCTCTTCCTCTTCCTTGACCACGGGTTCTGATGACCCCGCCTTATCAAATAAAGGGTGTGAAGGTCCTAACTCCTCATCTACCCCCAACACTTCCCCACCCAAACCTAATTCAAGCTCGACATGAACACTCGACCTGTTGTTAGAAGAGTCACTCAACTCATCCCCGCTATTCGTGACATCCGTTGAGTGAGTGGCCTTAGAATTAGAACTAGAAGTTGACATATTGACAGCAGATATCGCTACCAAACTTTAAAAGCACACAAAAGGAAAACTAATGAAAATTTTCTTCTTGAAAATAAGGGCTCAATTCTCTCAAAAAATCGACCACAAATCTGGACAGCTCGACCTCAACATGCTAGGGTAAAAGTGAAAAATAAGCAGTGAAAACCACTATTTTTAGGCAACCTAAGAATGCCAACTAGTAAAATTGATCGGGCCCTGGCTAATAATTACATAACCATCAATTGTCTGCACATAAATATGTGCGTAACCGCCTATAATCATTTTTGCCAATGCTATTCAGGCCGGAATTCAAAATACTATTCTTTCGCCCATGATTCTCATCATTTTTCCTACTCCTAACTCCGACCTAGTCACGGTCGAACTAAGGAGTGTGGGAGACTCAAGATATAGGTAAGCCCAACACAAGCCCAATATGCTTAATAGCCTAAGAACTAGAGTCTAAAACTATTTCGAGCATATGAGACCGATTCGACCTCCCAAGTTAAATGGTTGACCTCCATGTCAAGGAGGGCCCATTCGACCTCATAAAGTCGTGATGCGGCCCTCATATGGGGGAATAGAGGGCGTTTCATGGCGGACTGCCACCCATCGCATCCGCATTAATTGCACCTCAACTGCTGGGCAGTCCGCATTAAATGGATTGACGGCGTGACACCTTCGCATTAATAATGGTAAGAGTCCCCATTCCGACTAGCCGAACAGTTGTGCACCTTCTAGATAGGTCGAAAAGACCTATCTTGTCTCTATTTGAGGAATCAGCATGTGAAATACGTTGGAAGAAATACTCATCTTTTTACCTTCGGATAAACACTATATATACTTCTTCCTTCAAAATCCAGGGTAAGCATACAGACACTCAAAAAACTGTTACTCTTCCCAAACCTCTGCATGTCGATTTACTGACTTAATTATCGAAGGGTCTTAGCCGGGGACCCTTTCGACTAACCTGACATTTGTTCCGTGGCTGCGGGTTCCAACCCATATCCTCCCAAATCATCTTTCTGGTTGAGATCTAGGGATCCCTCGCACTGAAATTAACCTCATCAATATGCTTGTATATTTTATTTTAATGCGATCAACTTATCTATTATAACTAAAATATCATGTTGTATTTATCCAGAATTACAACATGGATTTCTCTCTCATAAGCTAATTCAAGAACTATCTATTGTCATATTTTTATCTCACTTAATAAGTTTATAATTTTAAAAATATTTTATAAGCACAATATTAAATACTTTTATCACAAAATTCTACCTTACAAATTTAATTTATCACAAGATTAATAGATAAATATTTTATTTATTTTATATGTAAATTTTGTTATTCAATAATTATTCTTTTTTTCTTTATTTCCACATTATTTGGAGTATATTCTATATTTTTAGTTGTAGGACCTCTTTCCCCATCTGGCATAATATAATAATATTTTTTTCCTTTTCATTATTTTAAAGTTCATTTTGTAGAAAACTTTTAACATTCTTTTGATAATATATTTTTATATTATTTTTATTTTCAATTAATTAGATACTTTTCTAGTATATTTAAATATTTTATCAATGTCATTACTTTATTATTTCCCCAATATTTATTTAAAATTAAAGTTCTTATGATCAATTTAGGATTGTAAATTTTATATTACTTAAAAAATATCATCATGTAGTACTTTTTTATTTCAATTAATTATATTTTATGTATTTTTTGTCAATACTATTTTCAAATATGTATGTATGTTCATATAAAAATTTATCTTTAATGTTGAGTTTTTATTTTACTATTATTTTAGTTGCAGATACCTCAATTTATCTAGATAAAAATTATATATACTTCATATTTGAGTAATGTACCTCGAATAATGTGATATAATAAAATATTTAAAAATATTAAAGTTTTATTAAATTATTGAAATTATTTTAATTTTCTTATCAAATGAATGAAGAAATGCTATATATTTTTCTGTTAAATATTCATTAAATTTATTAGCACTTGATTTACCCATTTCGAATTATGTGCATATAAGAAAGAATTTTGTTATTTTTTCTGTATAATGTTATGTGCTTTCATAAATTTATTTTGATTTTTTGAATCTTTACTTATTATAATATTTTTATAAGAAAATCATTTTATTTCTCTTCATTAAATAAATTATTTTATAAAAACTTATGTTTGTATAGCTAAAAATCAAATTTTATTGCTAGGTAAATACTTTTTCACAATTGATATATTTCATATTTAGTAATTTATATTCACTTTGATAATATTAACTATAAAAAATTAAATGGATATATGAAGTAATGAAATTATCTAATAAATATGAGTTCTAATAAATATTAAATTGTTTTTTCATTTAAAGAGTTAGATTTTTTTAAAATTTAATCATACATTATAAACCAAAAAACTAATTATATTTCAAACCAAGTTATAGATATAAAAAACTAATTATATATTTCAAAACTAATTACCCATTTTGTAGTTGATAACCAAGTTATTTCAAACCAACAACTAATTTTTCATATTTAATAAATTTCTTTGATATTTACATAGATATAATCAATTTAATTTTAGTTAAAGTAATATAATATTCAATTTTTTTTAATAAAAAAATATTAAATAAATAAAAATATTCAATCATTTGATCAAATAAATTCTTTTATTTCTTGATTAAATAATTATTTTTTAGACAACTTAGAATTTAAATTTATATATATATATATAAATTTTACATAATTTTTATTAAATATACTTCAGAAGTAAAATTAAAAATACTTAACAATCATAATTATATCTTAATATCGTGACTTATTTAAAAACTTTACAACTTATTTGTTACTTACGAAAGAGATAAATAAATTTTTATGTAACATATCAAATAATTACTTCTTTATTAAAGAGCTAGAAGTTTGAGAAATGAATAATTATAAATTAATTATATAAGTCCTCAACTTATCATAGTTTTTAAAATTTAATTATTTTTACAGATAAAACTGTATATATAATATAATAATTTCATTGAGGAATTTGTTTCAAATATAAACAGTTACTTCCTCCAACAACTATAAACTCTTAATTTTATTTTTATATTATTAATTTAATCATTTAGTTTTTTGGCAATATAATAATGGAGAACTCATTTTTAACTATTCAAAATAAATTCTTTTATATGGGACATATATATAGTTGAAATAGTTGAATTTTTTTAAAAGTTTGATAAATGGCCACTTAAATAACAAATGATATCAATTTTTATATTTTTAAATATATTTAGATACATTTATTTTAATATTTATGCCTATTTCACAAAAATACTTTTACATGGATTATTGATGTGAGATAAAAAAAGTTTGATTGAAAGTAAGCATTCATTTAATTATTTATATACATTTATATACTTATAAAAGAAACTTATGAAAGATTGATATTTTATTTTGAATTGAACATTATAAATTTACTTATATTTGTTCATGTACATAATATACATTAATTGATAATTTCAAAAACAATAAAATAACTGCATATATAAATAAAATAAATAAATTTTACTTACCAGAGTTATATGAAATGTTAATAGATATTTTTGCTTATAAAAATTGTATGTTATAAACTACTTATTGAGTTAGTTATCAAATAATTAATAAGTTAATGTAAGTTATTTTCATACGCAAAGTACAAAAAGGTTATATATTTAGTCTAACAAAATTGTTTAACATTTAAAATTCTCAAATGTTATGAAAATGTAATTGTAACTTCCAAATTATTAAGAAATCACATAGAAAAGTTTTATAGTTAAAATAAATTATTTACTTATTTCTAATATAAAAATATATAAGTATAAATATATATCTAATTTAAAAAGTGTATTTAGTAAAATATTCTGCATTATTTTTATTTTCTTAATTCTTTATTTATTATTTTAAATATTATCATTTTATAAATTTCTATATAAACTTAAAGTTAGCGATTCTTAATATTTTATAATTTATTTAAGTATAAATTATTTTTAAACATAGTATTTTTAATTGAAGTATTTAAATTATTTTATTTATTTAGTAATAAATTTTTTTTCTTTAAATACTAAAAATAATTATAATTCATATTTTAATCACATAAAGTAAAATAAATATTATTATAAAATAAATTATTTTAATCTTAAAATTATTTTTAATACATCGCACCAAGTAAATGTTAGCATATATATATATAGATATTTATGCTAATAATTATGTGATTCGATGCCAAACAGTGGGGTACACATATGATGCATGTTACAACATTAAACAAAATCAAAACCCATATCTTTTATGAGGTTCTTCATATCCTCATGCTCTGGCACAATGATTGAGGTTCTATAGTGGGAGGATGCAGACGTCACTTTTTCCATAGGTTAGTTTGAACGATAAACGAGTTAAATATTCTAAAATCTATTACAATAGATATATTGTACTTATTGTTCAGTGACTTGTAACTTAAATGACATTAGTCTCATCTATTATATAGAAGGTCTAATGTTTAATCCAAATGAGTACTATTTCTCTAAAAAAAAAAGATATATTATACTTATTTATGTATTTTGGATTATATATAAAGGATTCTAAGTTTCTTAACATTCATTTTGATTTATATTTTCAATCATTAATGCGAATTTCAAATTTATCTAATATTCAGATCATTTTAAATTCTCAACTCAAAGTTCTCCTTCAAATTTAAATCCATCATTCTGAAGAAGACCTATATTCTTTTGAAGGTGGAATACAACATTTTTAGTTTATTTTATCATTCATTTAGTTAGAGTGATAATAAGCACTCAAACTCGCATAAATACCAAAAGCCCGTATTTATATGTGCAATTTTCATGATAACTTAACCTGCCACTTTTATGAGTTTATTTATTATACCAATCGAACTATACCACAATAATAAAAAAACATATTAATTATTATATAATAAATAATAATGAGATAATTTAAAAATGCAACCAAAACTAGTTAATTTGAACAAAATGGACAATTATCGATTTCTTTAGAATTATAGGGTCCCAGAATACGGTAAGAAAAACCTATATTCTTGAATTATGATAAGAATCTCTAATTGAAAGGGACATAGGCTTTCTCTACTTTTTTTTAATTGAAAAAAAAATGACGCATTGCAATCCAATTATGTGTGATTTGGGGAGTTTTCTATTATTATAGAATGTCTGATTTAAATCATAACTAATTAATTTATTTTTTTATTTTATGTTTCATTGTCTATTTTATTTTATAAATAAATATGAAGCGTATAAAATATTCTTTTAAATAAACATTTGAATAATTGAATGTCAATCACATACACTTATGGTTAGTTTGGTTTGCATGATTATTTTTATATAGGTCTACATGATTGTTGGTTGTTGTATTTAGTTCAATACTAAAGTATCTTGATTACACATATTAAATTACCCTTTCGTCCCTCACTTAAATATAAAAAATTCCTCATTTGTCTTCTCTATAATAATAATGATGATGGAATGCAATAATTGAAGATAGATTTTTTGGTTTGAAAAGGAAAGGATATTTTGATAAATTGATTTCATAATTTAAAGACGAATATATAATTTCAAGAGAAAGAGCAAACTCAGGATAAATAAACCTATTGGGGGTAGGAATATTAATTTATTATTCATATTGCACATATATATGCGGGCTTTATGTATTAATGTGGGTCCGAGTGTTTATTATCATTCTAACTGAACGAATGATAAATTAGGATAAAAGCACTATATCCTACCCTATCATTCCAACTAAACTAACCCTTCGGGCCTGTTTATTTCAATTGATTATTCTTGATAGATGTACAATCATTCTTAATTTATTGTTTGTAAGTCATTAGTCTAGTATTAAGTTGGAATATGGATTAAGAGGGGAGAGGCACTAGCCCTTAATAGATATATTAAAGTAAAATGAAAAATAAAATATTAATTATAATAAAGAATCCAAAATAATAATAATCGCCTAAAGACTGAATCCATTGTTATAGCAATTTAGCCTGAAGCTGCCCAGCCTGAAAATTTACTAGTTCAATTTCAGACAATACTAGCACCACTGTGACTTCAATATCTATAACCATCTCATAAAAAATTATGAAACTGATCAATTAAATTAATATTTTAATGGTGGGCCATTGGCTTTTACACGTATTCACTTCATAGAAAGGTTTTATTTTATTTGTGCAACTTGGCGTTAAAAGTTTAGCCAATAGTGTAGGCAGTGGGTATGACGTAATTATCCTCACATTTATTCCAAACTCATGATGGCTTTTGAGAGATTCGGAATGTTGGAGTGTGCTCACCTGCTTAAACAAAATCTTATACCGCACAATATATGTTACCTTCACAGAACTGTAAAACTATTCCACGTACTTTTCTTGGTCTTCTATGGGCGCAAACTTTGTCTTGGGCTAGGAAAGAAATCTGGCCTTTTCAAGTGATCTCAAAGCCAGTTATTTTACAGCCCTCCACGTAAATAATAAATTCATATTGCTGATCAATTAATTTTGAGCCAATTAAAAGGTGACACGTATAAAATAATATGTTAGTTATTAATTTAAAATTTTTTATTTATATATTGAAATTTATTAAAATTTAATTCCAAAAGTAAATAGTTAATTTGAATTAATACTTTAATATTTATTTTTTGGGCAAATCAAATATCAACAAGTGTCAGGGTGATGTATTACGGCCAATCAAATCAAATTTTGTAGCTTAACAATCTTAGACTAATCAAGTCATGACATGTGGCATACGTATGTACGTGGATCAATCAAGTCAATAATATTTGACATTATCGCGTAATATGTACATCAAAGTGATCGCTATCAAATAAGTCCAAGTCATTTTGGAATCTCCTGTTAAACATCTATATAAAGGGGATGATCGAGGCTCACTCGGATACATATTTTCATACTCACATACACATATATCCTCAAATCCAAGTTTCAAGTCTTGAAAGCTCAAGTCCAAGACTTAAGCTTTCAAGTTTCAAGTTTCTGTTGCGATGAAGTATTGTTACTGCAAAGCATCAAAACCAAGTTCTTCAATCTTAGAGTCAAGGTTCAAGTTCAAAGAAATTTAATAGTGTTCTTTTATCAAGTCAAAGGATACTACACTTTATATCCAAAAAGAAGGTTTAAGCTCTTGGATCATATATTGGGAGAAGAATTAGGGGATTAGTTTTGTTAGAGATTTATTTTCTCTAATAAATTGTAATTCTCTTTCATTCTTTAATATAAATTCAATTTGTCCATTATTTTTCTTTGTCTTATGATTTAATTTTTGCAGACAACGAAATTTGTGCCTACCCCTAATCTCTTTCACCCAATTGAATTTTGAAGATACTTGCAACCACTCAATGGCACCCAAGAGAAACCAACTCACCTTAGCCAAGAAAGATGCTGCTGACCCTGCTACTGATGCTGTCAATCAGCCCATAACTGGGGGCAAGAGTATTGATTTCACTCTATTTGATGATTCAGACTCTGGAAGTCCATGGGAGACAAAGCCCATGACATTGTCTTTTGCTGAGTTGCCAGTTACAACAACTAGAGCGACAACAATGGATGAACAACTTGCTCGGATGGCTCAAGTTTTAGCCGATCTCTAAAAGATTGTGGAAGAGAAAGATCTACAAATTGCACAACTTATGAATAAGCAGGAACACTCCCATCTTGGAGGATTTAGCTACAACCATCAATCTTCCCTTGATCATGCAATGGTGGAGAAACAAGTTGAAGAGATACCTCACAAGTGAGATTAATCACTCTGCAACTTCTATTGCTGCACTATCTCTTGAACAATTGCAAGACATGATCACCAATACAATTAGAGCTCAGTATGGCATGCTTTCTGAAAGTTCTATTGCATATTCAAGGCCTTATACAAAGAGGATTGACTCGCTGAGAATGTTGCTAAGATATCAACCACCAAAATTCCAACAGTTTGATAGGAAGGGAAATCCAAAATAACATGCGATCTTCTTATGAAATAGTTCGTGCATTCATTGAAAGGAAATGCCTTCAACTAGTACATCAACTTAGAACCCAAATCCATTGATAGTTGGGATCAAATGAAAAAGGGAGTTTTTGAATTGCTTTTATAGTATGGGCCGGACTATGAGAAGATTGAACTTACCAATGCAAAATAATGAAAGTATGATCCGGTGGTAGATTACATCAACCATTGGCGTGTATTAAGTTTGAATTGCAAGGATAGACTCTCAAAGACGTATACGATAGAGATGTGTATTCAAGGTATGCACTGGAGACTTTTCTACATTTTTTAAGAAATCAAGCCTCGCGCTTTTGAGGAATTGGCCACTTGTGCCCATGACATAGAGCTTAACATTACTAATCATGGGGTTGAACTTCTTATTGAGGACCAGAAGAAGGAAAATAAAGATCTAAAGAAAAGTGAAAAATATGCCAAAGCTGCTACTAAGAAATCTATGGCAATCAAGACAGCCTCCATCAAAATTTCCACAAGCGATAAAAAGATTGCTTAAAAAATTGAAGATCAACGCATTTCAACAAGCAAGAAAATACTAAAAGAAATGTAAGAGAAGAAGTATCCATTTTGAGATTCTGATATTTCTCACATCTTTTATGAATTAGGAAGTTGATTAATTGCTAGAACCAAAAACATCTTGAAGAAGTTGAAAAGGTGAACAATAAAAAATATTGTAAGTATCATTAGGTTGTCAGTCATCCAATAGAGAGATGTTTCGTCTTCAAGGGTAACGTTATGGCATTGGCAAGAGATGGAAAGATAATTCTTGACACAAAAGATATTGTTAGGTCAAATCTTGCTAGCGTTATAGTAGTAGCCAATGCCACATGTATTATGCCAGGCAAAGACAATGTCTTTTCCTTATCTATGTTCATATGGGCATCAACAACGCTTTAGTTTGGGAGTCTAGATCTAGTGCTAGTGAAGACTTAATTTGTTGATGAAGTGACTAAGTTGAAAACAAGTTTTACTATTGAAACTGAAGATAGCAGAATGGTGACATGTCGTCGAAGGAAAAGACAATGTGTTAATCAATCTTGTCCATTAGAATCAAAGGGCTCGTATGTATCTAGACGCCCTCAACCAAGGATGATGAAAAGTCTAAAGGCTACAAATGGTAAGTTGGAGAATTCATCGGTAGGTTACAAAAGAAGCTAAGTGACTTTAGGAGAGTATTTTCCAAGAGGATTTTTTTGTCAAAGAGTTGAGACGGTGCATGTTATATCTTATGAAATAGAAAAGCAACACTACACTTTTTGTTGTACTACTATTGCTGTTACAGATGAGGACTTGTTGTTGGGGTTAAAACCTCATAATAGGCCACTTTTTGTTTCAAGGTTCATGCAGGAATAAAAGTTTTACTGCATACTCATTGATGGAGGATCTGCCGTCAATATCATGCCAAAATCTACCATGAAGAATTTGGGAATTTTTGTTGAAGATCTCTACGTAGCCATCTAACTATTCAAAGTTTCAATAAAAGAAGCCAATGAGCTATTGATATGATTTGTTTAGACCTCACAATTGGGAAGTTGAAAGCAAATACTTTATTTCATGTCATTAATGTAAGAACTTCCTACCATTTACTTCTTGGACGACCGTGGCTTCATGAGAATACGGTGATACCTTCTATCTTTCATCAATACTTCAAGTATTCAAAAAATGGAGAAGTTATGAAAGTTGACGCAGATGTAAAGCTATTTACTAAAGCAGAATCATACTTGCTGATGCTAAACTTTATATGAACTCGACTCAATAAATAAAGTGCAACCTACAAAGGCTACAAGCAACCACCTCATTAAAGGGAGATAATATTGCTTTAAAAATTTGAATAAATTGACAATTACCGAGGTTTTGACAAGCAAAGAATGCAAGTCTAATGATGAGTCCAACTTACCAATTTTTCGATATACACCACAGTCAAGGAAAATTCCACTTGGAGTATGCATTGGGCTAAATGGCACTGCCTAAAGCTAGTTGAAAATGGTGGAATCAAACAACTATCAAACTTTGAGAAAAGATTTGATCATACCTATTGTTAGCATAATCTCATCAACCCATAATGGACCGACTATTGCAGGGGTTTCAAACAAAGAACTCAAGGGGACATTTGATCCTAAGGTATATAAGTTGCTTGAAAATTTTGGCTATGATTTTGCTAATCCACCTAATCTAGGTGAGCTTAAACTTTAGCTAATTGGAGAAAAAGTTCATGGACTCAGTGAAGCACAACAGAGACTAAGGAAACAAGGGTTTTATGTTGAATAGTCAAGGGATGGATTGGGATTTAAACTTGCAGAACCAGTCAAGATACATGTGATAAAGAAGGATAAGTACGCTGATGTCCAACATATTTTCACAGAAGATCATGTGAAACAAGAAGAGTAAGAACATAATAATCATTGAGTTTTTGTATTTGATCATCTTAGTGCTCCGACTACTTGTCCTTCTATCTTTAAAAGACTTGTTTCTAAAAATCAAAGCAAGCTCCATACAAATCCATATCTGAAAGGTTCTGTGGTTAATCGACTCAAAAATAATGCTGCAACAAAAATATGAAAAATGAGTGCTGACGGCAAGATCAATGTGTTGGAGTAAAAAAATGAGGGTCGGACTCTTCATTTATCTCAATCAAGTGGAGCTAAATATGTAATCCTAGTCATCAGTGTGGACAGACCTGTGAAAATAAAGCAACGCATCATAAAACACTCATGCAAAGATAATGGTGTGGATGAAGATGAAATAAAAGTCACTATCAACTCTAAATATGCAAGTGCTAATTAGAAGTTAAATGTTGTATCACATGATTAATGTCTTAATGAATTCAATAGATTGGTGACAAGTAGTTTCATATAAGCCACAAACAGGCCGGCATGGATAATGGTGCCTATCTTAGTATTATATGCAAATTGAGCATTGAAATGGAGTATTACATTCCAAAGATTGAAAGTTGTTAAATTGAGAGTCATATGATGAAGAAAAAAAAAGAGTTACACTCATGTAACCACATTGCTGTTGATGAAGAGCCCGATTTAGAAATTTTTGAAGATAAAGTCCCAGAAGCTTCTCCATAACTTGAAGATAGTGGATATGCAACTATTGATGAACTCAAGGAGTTGAATCTCAGCAATAGAAAAACCCCATCCTATATTTGTTAGAAAACTTCTAAATCCTGAAAAGAATGAACAATATTTCAAAATTTTGAGCGAGTACAAGGAAGTCTTTGCTTTTGGACATATAAAGAAATGCAAGGTTAGACCTAAAAGTTGTAATTCATCACCTTTGCATAAAATAAGGAACTCGCTCAATAATAGAGTTGCAGCAAGTGCTTTGCTAGGAGCTTATCCCTCTTATTGAAGTTGAAGTTAACAAGCTTATTGATGCAGGGTTATCAGAGAAGTCAGATATCCAACTTGGATCTCTAGCATTATACTAGTCAAGAAGAAAAATGGCCAGATATGCATTTGCATTGATTTTCAAGATTTGAATAAACATGCCCAAAAGATGATATTCCATTACCTATTATCGAGCTCATGGTTGATGCAACCACTAGACATGAAGCATTATCTTTCATGGATGGATCTTTTAGGTATAATCAAATTAGAATGTCACCACAAGATGAGGAATGTACGGCTTTTCGCACTCTAAAGGGGATTTACTATTACAAGGTAATGCCTTCTGGGTTGAAAAATGCATATGCAACTTATCAATGAGCAATGCAAAATATTTGTGATGATGTGCTACATACAAGGATAGAGTGTTATGTTGATGTTCTAGAGGTCAAGATTAAGCAAAGAAAGAGTCACTTGGAAGATCTCCGCGTAGTATTTGATCGATTAAAGATATACAACTTGAAGATGAACCCGCTCAAGCATGCTTTTGGTGTTATGTCTAGCAGGTTCCTTGGCTTCATAGTTTGACATTTTGGAGTTGAAGTAGATCCTAATAAAATTGATACTATCTAGAAGATGCCACCACCAAGAAACCTTAAAGATTTGCCTAGTTTACAAGACAATCTTGCATTCATTAAGAGGTTCATATCAAATCTAGCAGGAAGATACCAATTATTTAACCACCTGATGAAAAAGATGCTTCTTTCGTATGAGATAAAAGATGTGAAAATGCTTTTGAGAGCATAAAGAACTACCTCATGAATCCATTAGTTTTGGGAGCTCATATACCTAGAAAACTATTGATATTATACATTGCAACACAAGAATGGTCGATTAGTGCTCTCATGGCTCAAGAAAATGAAAAAGACTAGGAGAAAGTTTTATATTATTTAAGTAGAGCCTTCACTGAGAATGAGTTTAAATATTCCCCTGTCGAGAAGATTTGCATTGCCTTATTTTATGCAATCAGAAAGTTGAAGCACTATTTTAAGGCATATTCCATCCGACTCATCTCACGTGCTGATCCTGTCAAGTTTGTGATGTCAAGACTAGTACTTTCAAGAAGATTAGCTAAGTGGTCTATCATATTTAATCAATATGAGATCACACATGTACCTCAAAAAGCTATTAAAGGACAAACTCTTACTAATTTCCTGGCAGATCACCCCATTCTTGCAAACTGGGAACTATCCAATGAATTACATGATGAGGATGGCCTCTTCACTGAGATCTTTCCATCATGGATAATGTTATTTGATGGAGCAACTCGATCTGATGGAGTGGGGGTAGGGATTGTCTTTGCTCCACCAAAAAGACAAGTCTTGACGTATTCTATTGTATTAATTGAATTGTCTCTAATAAAGTTGTAGAATATCAAGCTTTGATTATTGGGCTTCAAATGGTACTAAAGATGGAGATTTTGGAAGTTGAGGTTTATAGTGATTGAAAACTAGTTATTAATCAACCTTTAGATATTTATGAAGTTAAAAAAGAAGATTTGATCCCTTACTCTCAACTACCCTCTTGTCTATTGAGTAAATTTGAAAGTGAAATCACATGTAGCACTAGGATCCAATTATACAAAGCATAAAAATGCCAAAATAACTAGGCTATTTATGAAGCCAAGGATCTAAACATGCCATACATGCCATGGATTTAGATTTGGTATGAGGATTACCTTGATTTGATCAAAATCAAAGGAAACTAGGAAGAAGAGTTCAATTCCTTGAATCTATCTCCTAGCGACACAGCGGTTTCCAAGCAACTTTTGCCCAACCAACCAAACCCAAAATTGAGTGAAACTTAGACTAAAAGATCATCAATATCTTGATGATTCTCCAGTAAAAATTTCACCTCAAAATAGTTCCAGCAAGGTCTCCAATGGATGCTTTAAATATACTGTTTGAACAGAGGATCTCCAAAAGGCTAGCAATTCAATTGTCTTGCCTCTAATGATAAGATCCACACACCAATTCACAATCTAATTTTTCTCAATGTTAGTTGGAGAACAAAGAGCATAAATGCAAGGATGAAGGCTTGATTTGGAGGTAGGAGATGAAGAAAGGTGAAGCTTCGATACATGAGGCAACACTTGGAAAATTGAAGGGAAAAAGAGAGAATCTAATCTTACATTAATATTGCTTGTAATTCACACCCTTGAAGTGGCTGCCTACTCTCACACTCCATATCTATATATAGAGAGAGGATGGTGTGATTGCATGGTGGCATCACACATTCCTCAAGTTGGCAAGCAAGTAACATGTGAATTTTGATTTGGAATCTTCATTTCATCTCATGAAATGTTATCCAAATAAATTCT
Organism: Jacaranda mimosifolia; assembly: GCA_018894105.1. Taxonomy (NCBI): domain Eukaryota; kingdom Viridiplantae; phylum Streptophyta; class Magnoliopsida; order Lamiales; family Bignoniaceae; genus Jacaranda; species Jacaranda mimosifolia. The sequence goes on from CM032121.1 coordinate 23,689,226, forward strand.
ATTGCCATACCAAATGAACATTTCATTTGAATTTTTCCTCCAAAATTAATTCTTCATTTTAATTAAATTAAACACTTTAATTTAATTAATTAATCTTTGACTTAACTCTTTAAGCTAGTAATTGTTAGCTTAACTCAGATTAGATTGGGGATGATCCCCTTGCCCAAAATTAAAAAAAAAAAGAACTTTACTCCTTTAGTTAACTTTATCAATTGATAGTCATGTGGTAATTGGTCCAATTTAACTTCTTAAATTAATTGGATCAATTTAACAATTAAATTGATCAAGTCAAATTGACCACAAATTGTATCAACCGCATACCTCCAAAATCGGTCATCAAGGAATCTTTCTAACTCTTAGAAAATTTCCATTCATCAAGTAGGATTTACAATTGGTTTTTGTGTATAACCTATTAGATTTTACAATTCATTGTACATAAGCTCACAACTCTTTATAACTTATAGGACATCAAATATTCACATTAGTTTAAGTTATTTTAAACTAATGACTCAATTCAATTAATCTTTATAAATTGAAGAATACCCAATCTCCATGGTCGATGTCCAACCTCAAGCCCATGGAGCCTAATTAATTGGCCTAAATGAATGCTTTTGGAGAACCATTCTAGCTCAATTCATACCATACAAATATGGTTCTACTGTCTCCTATCTCCCGAAAGAGGCTCGGGGCAAGATATTTGTTGGCTCTCTAATAACTTTGATACTATGTTTCTATTCCTAATGTTTAAGTCCCCTTTCTGACCTCATCTTTGAAAAACTCCTTTTCTAAATTATCATACTACATTGTGCAAGGATTTCTCGAAATCGATCATTATAGAATATGTAGGAGATGTACTCGCCTTTCACAACAATGAGGAGTCAAATCCCATCTTGAACCTCACAAACCTTAATGCCTAAGTAGCTTATACTCAACCTCAACTTGAAAGACCCGCTAGGTGGTCAAAGAAGAGTCAAAACATGAGCACCTAAACACAAGGTTCCCATAGATCCTTAGGTCAAATGACTAATTATATGCACTAGCGTAAGCTGGAGCACTTGCCACCACTAATTTGCCACTACGGCTATCTAGTGGGTTCTCCGGGTGGGTCTTCAGTGAACTTGTTCTCTAACAAGCACCCATTAACATGCACCCAACTCTAGGATTTATACATCGATAGTGTAAGTCTATCCGAATCTTAGATACCTTGTCTCATAAGATTCTATGACTTGGAAGATTTAAGATCATGATCGTGTAAGACTTATTTCATGATCACCGCCCAGTGCGTGACCAAGTCTTGTAATCATGTGTGATCTAAGGGCTTCAACCAAATGCCAATGAAGTAAATATAAACATAAGATGAAGATGGATATTTAATGAATATCATTCAATCAAGATTATATCACAAGTAAAATAATTTACATGCCAATCTAATTGACTTTGGGGCACTATTCCAATAATCTCTCATTTTCCCTAAAGCCAATTCTCTATAGTCTTAAAACCTATCTTCTCAAGACATGCTTCAAAGACCTTTTGCATTTAGAGGTTAAGAGAGTGGTTCTACTATATTATCTTCTAAGGCAATAGTTTCCATTCAAATGTTGCCTATATCAATTGATATAATACATCAAATGATAATGCATTTATTTGTATTTGGACCACTGATGAGATCTTGGATCAAGTCCAAAATTGTCTTCAAAAGACAACCATAGGCTTATGCATGCTAGGCACTACATCTAACTCATGGATGAAGTTTCTATACAAACACCTTTTTTTTACGGTTTCCAAAACTACAATGTATTCCGCCACTACGGTTGAATCTAACGTGGTGTCTAGTTTGGAACTCTTCCAACTCATCGCCCTACCATTGAGGCAAAATATGAATCCGAATGTGGATTTTTGGTCATCTACATAGGATTGGAAATTAAAATCTGAAAACTCCTTGAGTTTCAATTCTCCATTATTGTATACCAAAAACAAGTCTTTAGTCATTCTCAAGTACTTAAGGATTGTTTTAATGGCCATCCAATGAAATTCACTAAGGTTGGATTGAAAACAACTCGTAACACTTAGAACGTGTGCCACATCTGGTCTTGTACATTGAATTGTTGGAATGGTACCTTGCAAGCAAATTAGATTGACCATGTAAACTATTCCCTTGTAAGACAATCTTGATTGAATAATATTCAATAAAATGTCCATCTTCGTCTTATGCTTATGTTTACTTGACTAGCACTTGGTTGAAGCCCTTAGATCACACATAACTATGGGACTCGCTCACACACTAGGTGGTGATCATGGAATAAGTCTTACACGGTTGTGATCTTAAACCTTCTAAGTCGTGGGATCTTATGAGATAGGGCATCTAAGATCCGGATAGACTTGCACTAACAATGCATAAATTCAAGAGTATATTGCTCTGTTCCATGAGCAATGCCATATGAGATTTGGATGGATGTTAGTAGGTGCTTGTTAGAGAACAAGTTCACTGAAGACTCGCCCAGAGAATCCACTAGATAGCCCTAGTGGCAAGTCGGTAGTGGCAAGTTCCTCAGCCTACGCTAGTGCATATAATTAGTCCTTTGACTTGAGGACCCATGGTAACCTTGTGTTTCTCATGTTTTGACTCCTCCTTGGCCACTTTTAGTAAGCGTTCTGATGGTGATTGGGCATGAGATACTTAGACATAGAAGCTTGTGAGATCCAAGATTGGATTCGACTCCTTGTCTTTGTGAAGGGCAAGTGTATCTCATATGTATTTTATAATGATTGGTTCCCAGAAATCCTTGCGCAAGGTGGTGTGATAACTTAGAAAAGAGTTTTCCAAAGATAAGGTCACGAAGGGAATCGAACATTGAGAATATAAGTATAGTATTGAGGCTATTAGGGAATCGACAAATTTCTTATCTTAGGCCTTTTTCATAGAGATAGGATGGAAGGACCATATTTGCATAGTAAGCATAGTGCTAGAATGGTTATCCAAGAGCATTCATTTCAATCAATTAGTTGGGATCCATGGGCTTGATTGTAGACATCGGCCATGGAGATTAGGTACTCTTTAATTAATGGGATTAATTGAATCAAGTCGCTTAGTTTAAAGGAGTTTAAACTAATGTGAATATTTGATATTCCATAAGTCACAATAGTTGTGAGCCCATGTCCAATGAATGGTAGAACTTAATGGGTCACACGCAAAAGCCAATTGCAATTCCTAATGAATGAAGGAGAATTTTCTAAGAGTTAGAAAATTCACTCCATGACCAAATTGAGGAGGGGCGAAAGTTGATGTCATTTTGGCTTGATTAATTTAAGTGTTAAATTGGTCAAATTAATTTAAGAGTTAAATTAAGATCAATTAATTAAGAGTTAATTAATTGGTGTCATATGACTATCAATTGATCAAATTAATTTAAGAGTTAAATTAATTTTGACTAGTTTAAAGAGTTAAGCACTTTGATTTAAGAATTAAGTCAAAGGATACTTAATTAAATTTAAGTGTTTAATTTAATTAAATTAGAGAATTAATTTTGGAGGAAAAATTCAAATGAAGAGTTCATTTGGTGTGGAATTAGAATTTAATTGAAAGACATAATGTAGATTCCAAATTAAATGCAAATTCACACACCACCTATTAAATCTTGCCACCTCACTTGCTTAGGTGGTGCCCCCAGCTTGAGGAAGGTGTGATGCCACCTTGGCATCACACCATCCTCCCTCTATATATAGATATAGAGGAGGGGGCTGCCAGAAGCTAAGAAATATAGTGTGTGGAAGTTTCTCCCAACAAACTACACAACAAACTTGCTAGATCTAATTGTTAGATCCACCAAAATTCTCTCCAGCTTCCCTCCTTTCTCCTCAGTTCCCAACCTTCATTGCTACACTTCTGTGCAAAATTCTCCAACTAAGTTTCTAGAGAAAAGTTGTTTTCATTGGTATGTGGACTTTGACGTTAGAGGCAAAAGGCTTCGGTTGTTCTTGCTCTTGCTGAAACAGTTTCTGGCAGCTGCTTTGGGCAATTTTCTGGAGACCACAGAATGTGCTGATCAGGCTGAATTTTTTACTGTATTATCTTCAAGGTGTTGAGAGTTTCTTGTAAAAATTTCAGCTCAAAATAAGAAGTTTAGCTTGGGGAAATCTGGATGTATTCCTGCTGCGCCAATGAAGAGACAACTTCAAGTGTTGAAGAGTGTTCTTGTTTCTCCCTTGATTTTTGGTTTTGTCAAGGTATTTTCTCAACCAAATCTGAATTATATGCATGTTTATATCCCTGTGGATATGTTTAGCCTAGCTTTATTTAGTTTTTGTTGAATTTATTATGGATCCTAGTGCTACACTTACCTACAAGTGGTATCGGAGCCTAATTCATGCATAGATTTGGATTTTGTTTGAATGATTGGTTCATATGATGAATTGACCAAAATCACCAAATTCTTGATTTGTATGATGGATTGGAGTGTTTGGATGATGTTGTATATGGTTCCTTGATTGATGAATTAAAAGCATGCTATTATGTGTTTTAAGTGTTAATTCATGTGATGGGTATGTTTTAATTCATTATTGATAATGTTGAATTTTGATTTCGCTTTGGTTGATATTATATGTTGATATAGCATATCAAATTTGGCCTTAAGTTTTATTGGTTGTTTTTGGATCCAATTTGATTGGAGATAATTGGAGATTTTTGAAGAATGTGATTCTTACTTAAACTTGTTTTTTGAAAGCATGATTGAGCACTTGAATTTTCATTTTTAGAAGGTGTTTCAGATCTAAAAATGCATCCATAATATGTGATTTAGTGTTTAGGAGGTGTCCTAAAATTATTGGTGCACAAAAATTGAGCAAAAAATGAGTTGACTTGGTCCAAACCTTGAAATAGGGCAATCTGCCAGCCTTGGCCAGGGCACACTTGCTGCATGGCTGTGCACCCAGGCTGGGTAGCAGTGGCTGATTTCGGTTTCGAGAGAGTTTTGATGAGTTTTGTTGTTCTTTTTGCGACCAAAAATGAAATAAATCATGCTACATGGATGCACAAGTGTTGTGCAAGTTTTCTAAATTGTGTTGGACACTCTTTGATTGCTTTTAAAACACGTTAAAGTTAATTTCCAATTGTAGCAAAAATATGATGCATAAGTGTTATGCTTTTTTTTCTTGGCCAATTATTTGTTAATATGATTAGCATTTAATTGTTGGAATTGAATATCAATTCTTAATTTATTTATTATTCATTCAAGTGTTGAATGGATATGAATGAATGGGGATGATTATGAGCCTTTAATATTGATTTTATATGTTTCAAGTTTTTGAAAAGGGTTGTATTAAATAGGGACTTGCATGCTCTTAATTTCTATTTTGTAAATGTGATGAGAGTAGAATCACTAGGAGTGAGGATTTCTTTCTCATGTAAATGTTACAAGAAGACAAGAAGACCATTGGAGGCATAAAGCCCATGACTATATGGGATACACTCATGTAATAGCTAGATTTAATCAACCCACTTAAAATCAACTAAGTGGTGCACCTATGGCTCTAAGTGAACTACTTGCTTAAGCTTATGGTTATCCCATCCTAGGAGCATGCTAGGCGTATTTACTTATTTATGCTTTCCATATCCTCTTGATGTATGAGATGCATGATTCGGATACAGAAAACCTAAATAAGAAGTTAAAATGATGAGATCTTTGCAAGCAAGAAACTTCCTCCACTTAGAAGGTCTAAGTACTCTCAAATATTAAGTCAAAATGGATATGAATTAAAAGGAGTTTTAATTAATCCATGCCTTCTACCAATAGTATACGCCATGACGATGCTACTGAATTTATGGGATGGCACTTGAAGCAAGGGTCACACTAAGGAGAAAAGTTGTGAGCATATACTTAGCATACGATGCACCTTTGATTTAAAGCTTCCCACACATTGGCACTGGAAGCGGGGGATGTTGTGGAGTTGTCTTAAATCAAAGTTTGATTAGTAGGTTTGACTTAACATTTAGTAATGTAGATGCACTCGAAGTGGGGTGTCTACATGAAAAGTGAGGCAAAATATATCAAGAGTTGCATGAGATGTAATTAGCAAGTGTTGCTTACCTTTCAATTGTTTGTGGATGACACTCAAAATGGGGATCTACTTACAAGTCCTTAGGGTCTTGATTCTCACTAGAAAATGTGATTTCCCGAATTCTTCTAGGGGGTGCAGGATTTATTACAATAGTAGGAGGAGAAAATGCTTGAAAGACCATAAACATGTTTTTTCTAATATGAATATTCAATCATATGCTTATACTCTTCTTTTCGCCACTTTTAGATTTTTGAAATCCTCAAAACAAAATGGCTAAAAATCTACTAAATGTTATTTTGGAAATTAATAAACTCAACGGGCCAAACTTCAACAATTGGTTGAGAAACCTCAAAGTTATTCTTGATTTTGAAAAGAGGACTTTGTACTTCATCAAAGTCCATCGGACACCATTGGCAATGATGCCACACATGAGGCACGTGAATTGTTCACAAAGTTTGTGGATGATGATCTACAAACAAGATGCCTTATGATGGCTTCTATGTCTAAAGAGCTTCAAAAGTCACACGAGCACATGAGATATATTTACACCTACAAGAGTTGTATGGTGTCCATACTAGACACAAAAGGTTCATTTTAAGTAAGAAGCTCTTTAGATCTAGAATGAATGAGGACACTAGTGCCCATAAACACGTGCTTAAAATGATCGGTCTAATTGAGAAGCTTGGTCGATTAGGTGTTGTTATGGACAATGAGCTCTCTTTGGATTTGATCCTTCAATCATTGCCTAGTTCATTTGACCAATTCATTATGAACTTCTACACGTCGATGCAAAAAGTAACGATTAATGAATTAGTTGATATGTTGGTGATAGCCGAGAAGACTATGAAGGGAGACAAGCCTCCTACGCTTGCTTCCTCCTCCCAGTTTATGGGCCCTTGGGGTGCTAGAAAGGGAGGTAAAGGGAAGAAAAATTCTTCCTCCAAAGGGGACCAATCCTTGAAAAGTTCAAGGGGAATTGAAAATAACAAAGAGGCTAAAATTGATGCTACTTATTTCCATTGTGGTGTAAAAGGACATTGGTAAAGGTAATTACAAGGAATTTCTTGCAACCCTTGAGAAGGGTATGTGCTTTGTTGAAGTGCACTTGACAAAAATTTCTTCCTCATGGGTATTTGATACCACATGCGGTTCTCACCTTTGTAATTCGTTATAATGGTTAGAACGAAGAAAGAGTCTCAATGAAGGGGATATGATCCTATGCTTAGGAAATGGAGCAAAAGTTGCGATCATGGTCCAAGGCATAATCAAGTTAGACTTAGGGAACTCCCAAATTGTACTTGATCTTTGTTATTATGTACCTAATCTTGTTAAGAACATTATTTCAATTCCCGAATTGGATAATGAAGGTATCATTTATCTATATCTAATGGGAAGTTGAACGCATTAAAGAATGGTTCTTTAATTGCACTAGGTACATTAAACAATGGATTATACATATTGGATTCCCAACCTTCACTGATGCACGTTCAATCAAGTAAAAGAAAATTAGATAACCAAGAAGATGTCATTCTATGGCATGCAAGACTTGGGCATATCCCTAAAAATAGGATGAACAAAATGGAAGTTTTGAAAGCACTAAATGTTAGTGGCATTAAAGAGCTTCCTACTTGTGAATCTTGTTTAAAGGGAAAAATGACCATGCTCCTTTTGTAGGGCAAACAGAGCGATAGACAAGTCCTTTGGATTTGATCTATATAGATGTTTGTGGTCCACTAAAAGCTAGTGCGAGAGGAGACTATTCTTACTTCATCACCTTCACTGATGATTATACTCGGTTTGGACATGTGTATCTTATGAAGAACAAGTCTGAAGCCTTTGAAAAGTTCAAAGAATACTAGTGTGAAGTAGAAAAGCGAAAGGGACTTAGTATTAAAGCTCTTCTATCAGATCGAGGGGGCAAATACTCAACTACCAAATTCTTAAGTTATCTAAAGGAGAATGAGATTCTCTCTCAATGGACTCCACCTGGCATACCCCAACACAATAAAGTAGCCGAGAGGAAAAATCATACCTTGTTGGACATGGTACGTTCTATGATGAGCTTTTTGATGTGCCCATATCCTTTTAGGGATACAACTTAGAAATAGAGACGAGGCTACTAAATGTAGTACCCTCAAAGTCGATGCCAAAAACATCACATAAGATGTGATTTGGCAAAGCACGCTCTTACCATTATCTAAGGGTTTGGGGGTCTCTCGCTTACGCGAGACGTTTAGTGGAAGATAAGTTAGATAGTAAATCCACATTATGCAAATTTGTGGGATACCCTAGAGAGTCAATGGGTTGCTACTTTTATGATCCCTTAGAACAAAAGGTTTTTGTTTCAAGGAACGCACACTTTTTAGAAAAGGAATTTCTATTGGATAGAAAGGGCCTTATCATTGAACTTGATGAAGTGCAAGATGATCAACAAATCCTATAAGCGGTTGAAACAAATGAACATCAAGAGCCTAACACACAACCTCTAAGAAAGATCGGACTACTTCATGAGACGGGCCAATTGAATATAGATCCGAATACTATGAAGAATTATGTTGGACATAGACTTGGGACATTGAGTTGAAGCCATGAAATCCAAAATAGACTCCATATACTCCAACAAAGTATGGACTTTGGTAGATCCACCAGAGGGAATAGTTCCTATTGGTTGCAAGTGGATCTATAAGCGAAAGCTAGGAGTTGATAGAGAGGTGATGACTTTTAAGGTGCGACTAGTGGCAAAAGGTTATACTTAAAGGCCTGGTATTGATTTTGAGGAAAACTTTCACCGGTTGTGATGCCTAAGTCTATTCAAATATTACTTGTCATAGCTGCATATTATGACTATGAGACATGGTAAATGAATGTGAAAACTACTTCCCTTAATGGCAACATTGAAGAAGAAATCTATATGGAGCAACCATAAGGTTTTACATCCAAGGGGAGTGAGCAAAAGGTTTGCAAACTCTAGAGGTCTATTATGGACTCAAACATGCATCCCGATCTTAGAACATACATTTTAACAAAATAGTCAAATCGTTGGACTTTGTCAAAAATGTGTATGAACCTTGTGTGTATAAAACGGCTAATGGGAATAGCATACAATTTATTGTGCTTCATGTCAATGACATCCTTCTCATTGGGAATGAGGTAGGTATGTTAGAGTGCACTAAAATATGGTTATCTACACAATTCTCCATGAAGAATTTAGGAGAAGCATCCTACGTATTAGGAATACATATCTATAGAGATAGATCTAAGAGGATGCTAGGGCTTTCCCAAACCCTGTACATTGATAAGATACTATAAAGGTTTAGTATGGAAGAAGCTGAGAGGGGATTCTTCCCTATGGAACATGGCATTTGTATCTCTAAGTCTATGGCCCCCAAGACTGAAGACAAGAGGCAAAGAATGTCCTACATACCTTATGCCTCCGCCATTGGGAGCATAATATTTACAGTTCAATGTATGAGACCAGATGTGGAACATACTTTAAGTGTTACGAGTTATTTCCAATCCAATCTCGATTATAGTCATTAGATGGCCGTGAAAGCAATCCTTAAGTACTTGAGAAAGACTAAGGATTTGCTTCTTGTATATGGAAATGGAGAATTGAAACTCAAAGGGTTTTTGGATTGTAGTGCCCAATCCGATGTAGATGGCCTAAAATCTATTTCTGAATTCATATTTTACCTCAATGGTGGCGTGGTGAGTTGGAAAAGTTCCAAACCAGACACCACGACTGATTCGACTGCAAAGGCAGAATATATTGTGGCTTCGAAAGCTAGAAAGGAAAGTGTTTGGATGAAAAACTTCATTTAAGAGTTTAACGTAGTGCCTAGCATTGTTGAGCCAGTAGTTGTCTTTTGTGACAACAATGGGGTAGTGGCGCAAGCCAAAGAGCTAAGATCTTATCAGAATCCAGGCGCATTTTGAGGCGATATCATGTGATCCGAGAGATCATTGATAGAGGTGACATTCGAGTGGAGAGAGTTGCTCGGAAGAGAACATACCAGATCCACTAAGAAAAACCCTATCACAAAAGGTCTTTAAAGGACATCTTGAGAAGATGGTCTTAAGACTGTGGGGCATTGACTTTAGGCTAAGTGGGAGATTGTTGGAATAGTGCCCTACAAGCCAATTAGATTGGCTATGTAAACTATTCCCTTATAACACAATCTTGATTGAATAATATTCAACAAAATGGCCATCTTTATCTTATGCTTATGTTTACTGGACTAGCATTTGGTTGAAGCCCTTAGATCAAAAATGACTATAGGACTTAGTCACACACTGGGTGGAGATCATGGAATAAGTTTTATACGATCGTGATCTTAGATCTTTCAAGTCGTAGGATCTTATGAGACAGGGCATCTAAAATTCGGATAGACTTGCACTAACGATGCATAAATTCAATACTTGGTTATTACTCTGTTCCATAAGCAATGCCATACGAGATATGTATGGATGTTAGTGGGCGCTTGTTAGAGAACACGTTCACTGAAGACCCGCCTGGCCAATCCACTAGATAGCCATAGTGGCAAGCCGGTAGTGGCAAGTTCTCCAGCCTATGATAGTGCATATAATTAATCCTTTGACCTGATGACCCATGATAACCTTGTGTCTAAGTTCTCATGCTTTGACTCCTCCTTGGCCACTTTTAGCCAGCGTTTCGATGGTGATTGGGCATGAGCTACTTAGCCATAGAGGTTTGTGAGATTCAAGATGGGATCTGACTCCTGGTCATTGTGAAGAGCTAGTGCATCTCCTATATATTCTATGATGATCGATTCCAAGAAATCATTGCTCAAGGTGGTGTGACAATTTAGAAGAGAGTTTTCCAAAAATGAGGTCATAAAGGTAATCAAACATTGAGAATAGAAGCACAGTATCGAGGCTGTTAGGAAGCCAACAAATATCTTGCCCTATGCCTCTTTCATAGAGATAGGAGATGGAAGGAACGTATTTGCATGGTACGCATAGTACTAGAATAGTTTTCTACGAGCATTCATTTTGACCAATTTGTTGGGCTTCATGGGCTTGAGGTTGGACATCGACCATTGAGATTGGGTACTCTTCAATTAATGAGATTAATTGAATTGAGTCGCTTAGTTTAAAGGAGTTTAAACTAATGTTAATATTTGATACTCCATAAGTCACAATAGTTGTGATCCATATCCAATGAATGGTAGAACCTAATGGGTCATACACAAAAGCCAATTGTAATTCCCAATAAATGAAGGAGAATTTTTTGAGAGTTAGAAAATTCACTCCATGACCAAATTGAGGAAGGGCGAATGTTGATGTCATTTTGGCTTGATCAATTTAAGTGCTAAATTAGTCAAATTAATTTAAGAGTTAAATTAAGTCCAATTAATTAAGAGTTAATTAATTGGTGCCACATGACTATCAATTATTCAAGTTAATTTGAGAGTTAAATTAATTTTAACTAGCTTAAAGAGTTAAGCACTTTGACTTAGAATTAAGTCAAGGGATAATTAATTCAATTAAACTGTTTAATTTAATTAAATTAGAGAATTAATTTTGGAGGAAGAATTCAAATTAAGAGTTAAATTGATGAGGAATTAGAATTTAATTGGAAGACATTTCATGAAATGAAATGTAGAATCCAAATTAAATTCAAATTCACGCACCACCTATTAAATCTTGCCCCCTCACTTGCTTAGGTGGCGCCCCACCTTGAGGAAGGTGTGATGCCACCTTGGCATCACACCATCCTCCCTCTATATATAGATATAGAGGAGGGGCCTTCTAGAAGCTAAGAAATATAGTGTGTTGAAGTTTCTCCCAACAAAATGCACAACAAACTTCCTAGTTGTTAGATCTAATTGTTAGATCCTCCAAAATTCTCTCCAACTTCCCTCCATCTTCCTCCTCAATTCCCAACCTCCATTGCTACATTTCTCTAAAAATTTCTTCAACTAAGTTTGTAGAGAAAAGGTGTTTGCATTGGTGTGTGGACTTTAATGTTAGAGGCAGAACACTTGAGTTGCTTTTGCTCTTGCTGAAACAGTTTTTGGCAGCCGCTTTAGGCAATTTTCTAGTGACATTAGAGTGTTCTAATCAGGCTGAATTTTTTTTTTCTGTATTATCATCAAGGTGTTGAGAGATTTTTGTAAAAAATTTAGCTCAAAATAAGGAGTTTAGCTAGGGTAAATCTAGATGTGTTCCTACTGCACTTGTAAAGAGACAGCTTCAAATGTCGATGAGTGTTCTTGCTTCTACCTTGATTTTTTATTTCTTCAAGGTATATTCTCAACTAAATCTAAATTACATGCATGTTTAGATCCCTGTGGATATGTACAACCTAGTTTTATTCAATTTTTATTGAATTTATTATGGAGTTTAGTGCTACACTTACCTACATGAACGACATACATTATGCTCCCTATAGTGGATGCATATGGTATGTGGGACGTTCTATGTCTCTCGTCATCAGTCTTAGGGGGCCATGGACTTCGAGAGACGAATGCTATGGCCCATAAGGAGGAATCCCCTCTTGGATTCTTCCATATTAAACCTCTTTTGTATCTTGTCGAAGCACGGGGTTTGGGAAAGCCCCAACATCCTCCTCAATCTATCTTTATAGATATGTATTCCTAATAAATAATATGCTTCTCCCAAATCTTTCATGTAAAATTGAGTAGATAACCATATTTTAGTACACTCTAACATTTCTCTCATTCCCAATGAGAAGAATGTCATCGACAGAAAGCACAATAAACTGTATAGTACTCCTACTAGCCCTCTTGTACACACAAGATCACACACATTTTTTGACAAAGCCAAATGATTTGACTGTCTTATCAAAATCTATGTTCCAACTTTAGGATGCCTATTTGAGTTTATAAGTAGATTTGTGTGATCTAAGGGCTTTAACCAAATGCTAGAGAAGAATTATAAGCATAAGATGAAGATGACAATATAAAATGAATATTATTTAATCAAGATTGTATCACAAGTGAAATACTTTACATGCCTATGTCATTAGCTTGTAGAGCACTATTCCAACAATCTTCCACTTGCTCTAAAGCTAATTTTCCATAGTCTTAAGACCTATATTCTCAAGATGTCCTTCAAAGAACTTTTGCGATAGGGATTTAGTTAGTGGATCTGCTATATTCTCTTCTGAGGTAATTCTTTCCACTCTAATATCGTCTCTACCAATCTTCCGCTTGCCTTAAAGCCAATCAAATGGTATCGCCTCAAAATATGCTTGGATCACTGGTGACATCTTGGCTCTTTAGCTTGTGCTACCACAGCGTTGTTGTCACAGAAGACAACTATAGGTTTAGACATGCTATGCACTATATCCAACTCTTGGATGAAATTTTTGATCTAAACTCCTTCCTTTGTAGCTTCCGAAGCTGCAATATATTCCGCCTTAATAGTTGAATCGGTTGTGGTGTCTTGTTTGGAACTCTTCCAACTCACCGCATAGCTATTTGAGTAAAATATAAATCTTGAAGTAGATTTTAGGTCATTTGCATTGGATTGGAAACTGGAGCCCAAAAACTCACTGGTTTTCAATTCTTCATTGCTATATACTAAAAAAAATCCTTAGTCCTTCTTAAGTACTTAAGGATTGCTTTAACGGCCATGCAGTGACTGTCACTGGGGTTAGATTGGAAATGGCTCATAATACTTAGAGTGTGTGCCACATTCAGTCTTGTACATTAAACAACATACATTATGCTTACTACGTTGGATGCATAAGGTATGGACATCTTACGTCTCTCTTCCTCCATCTTAGGGGCCATAGAATTGAAGAGACGAAGACCATGTCCCATAGGGAGTAAATCTTTCTTGGATTTTTTCATACTAAACCTTTTTAGTATTTTGTCAATGTACGAGATTTGGGAAAGCCCTAGCATCCTCCTCGATTTATCTCTATGGATACGTATTCCTAATACGTATGATGCTTCTCCCAAATCCCTTATGGAGAATTGAATAGATAACTGATGATGGTGAAATCCGCTGGAAGTAGGATTAAAAGATAATTTTCGAAGGGTTCGACCTCTCTGGTCTATATATGAAGGTAATTGGGTCGAGTCCTGCAATCATGAACAAACGTTAGGCTAGCTGAGATGCCCTCGACTTAGGCTCTCTAACACTCCAGTTAGTATGAGGTCGAATATATAACGAGCAATAGAGTGAGGTCTTTGTGAGTGTAAAGTAGCATACCTTTGAGGGGCTGGAGTGAGGGTATTTATAGTCTTCTTCCAATGGGGATTTGTTTGAAAAGCCCTTGACTTGTTGTAATGTTTTCATCCTTGCCTGGGGGCCATTAAGTTATCTCCCACCCTTGTACTATTCTAGGTGGCAAGCCCTCCAAATTTTGAGGACAAAATAGTACACTATATCCGCATCTCCTCTCTGGTGCGGCAGCATGGGCGGTACTGGGGTAGCATGCGCCATTAATACGGAGGCATGCTGCCTGTCAGGGTATTTAATGCGACAGATATGGTGACACGCCAAATCGACCTCCCTAGTCGATCTATCACATGCATGGCGTGAGGCTTACCTGCTGGACGAGCAGTGCGGTCAAGGTATCGATCAGCGGTGTAACCTTCGAACAGTATCAATCTATATGGTCGATTGGAGTCATCCGACGTCGGTAGCATAATTTGGGCCTAGCGTACTGGGCTATCCTATATCATGAGTGCTCCCCACTTCTGAATGCTGAATGAGGGACTCGGCGAGAAGGATTAGGGAGTAGTCAATTTAACGATTACGCGGGCTCATAGACGTGGGTTTTTGAATGTCGACCTAAGTTTTGCGTATTAAATGAGCGATTACAACCGCTTGGATTCCCGCGCTCGCGCACCTATAAATATGTGCTTTTAAAATAGCCATTTTTACTTTTACTGCCTTTGCGTCTGGTCGAGTGTCTAGCCAACTACTTTTGCTGCTAATATCTTCTGCTTTTAGTTCATCAACAGAGTAAGTTCATTCTTTCCTTCTCTTTAGTATCCTTAGATTCATTGTTATAATGTTGCATTTATCTAATTCTGATGGTAGCCTTGGGGGGATAGCAAGGCTACTCACTCTGATAGGCCTGGGGGTTTTTCAGAGGAGTCGAGTAGCTCGTCAAGCAATTGCTCGAGATCCAGTAGCTCGAGCAACGATCGTGGAGGTGATGGAGCTGGGCCAAGTCAGGTTCCTCCATCACGGGGTTTCTTATTCACCCCTGACCATTATAGCGAGATCGTGTCCACCATCATTCCTGTTGACTTATGGCGTATTGGGCAGTTGTATCACATTCTTCGTAACCTCGGCCTCTTCCTATGGACAAGAATGGAAAAAGCGTTATCTGTTTGTTCGAGTTGCTGAGAGGTTTAATATTCCAAGGGGCTGGTGGATAGGGTATGTCGAGATGCCGGATAACCTGAATTCGACCTGGCCCAATACTTTCATTTGGGATCTGGTCGAGTTTGGCCAAATAGAGGCCTCAATGTTTATCGAGGGAAGGAGTTTGGTGTTGGCTAGGTTGTTGCCAACCTACTTAAATTTGCCTGCGGACGATCAACTAGGTAGACTGTGATGCTTTGAATTTGTTATTTTTTCATTTTTTCGTTTGATTTTAACTTTTGCTATTATGTTGCTTGGTAGATCGCGACGAGATCATGAATCGCTCGAGGGCAAAGGCTTTAGCTAGGGCCGAGAGGAACCAGCAATGCCGTCAAGCGACCGTGGTTTGTCGAGCAGCTGCAGCGGCCAAGGCGTCTCAACCAGAGGCTATGACACCTTCGCCGTCGCTGACGCCTTCACCAACTCGATCCATAACCATTACGGGCAGTAGACCAGCAGGTCGAGGTAAGATGCCTATGGTGGAGTCGGCAGGACCTATCTCGAAGAGGACCACCTGCAGAAAAGGGAAAAGGAAGGGCCACGAGGTTAGGCCAACCAATGGGCAATGATTTGTTCAGGCCGCGTGGGGATGATCTGCTTTTTCACCTGCCCAAACTACCCTTGCCTAGGTTTGGGACTGATCCAAGCATGGCTGTGCACAGCTCGTTGTTGATGGAGACGGTAGGGTCGACGGGAGCGCTCTTTTAAAGGTGTTAATGGCCGGGTTGTTCTTGTCTGACCAGACAGCAGGGCCGACGGGAGCGCTCTTTTAAAGGTGTTAATGGCCAGGTTGTTCTTGTCTGACCAAAAGAAACTGATGGGTTGAGCCAGGATGCTTCTCTAAGGGCGCTGGCCTATCACTCAAACATGGTAAGG
Organism: Jacaranda mimosifolia; assembly: GCA_018894105.1. NCBI lineage: Eukaryota > Viridiplantae > Streptophyta > Magnoliopsida > Lamiales > Bignoniaceae > Jacaranda > Jacaranda mimosifolia. The sequence goes on from CM032121.1 coordinate 23,705,528, forward strand.
CTTGGGTCGAGTATGTGATATTGCTGAATATTACTTTCTAGTCGAATATTATTTTCTAGTCGAATATTATGTTCTTACTAGCAATGCTATCTTTCAGGTCAGCCAGTTGGGATATCACTTCTAGCGGTAATCGGAGCTGGCCTTAGCTGATCATGAGCACCAGCAGGTTGGCGGGGACGTAGAGACTCTGAAGGCTCAGCTCGAGTCTTCATATACCAGAGTCGAAGAGTTGGCCAAGCAAGTTGAGGAGCTAAACAGTCAGCTCCAAGTGAAGGACAATCAGTTGGCTACCTCGGTCGAGGAGAGGACCAGAATGGATGAGTTGCTAAAGCAAGCTAGGCTAGATGGGCAGGTCGCTTATAACTCTGGTTGATCCGTTAATCGTCGTGCTGCGCTCGATGAGGCCCGAGCTAAATTCTACCAGACACTGCCTTTGATGCGGCGAAAGGCAGGCAACAATTCATGCTGAGCTCAGTGTTTCAGGACGCGAGCATTGTGTTCGCGCTCGACGACGCCCGAAACTCATTCGAGAAAGCCCTCAAGTAACTGCATTTCCTGGGCTATTCATTCCGACTAGAGGATAGGGAACACCTTAGCCACCTTCTTGACGATCAGCTGTAGCCCTATCCCGAAGACGAGGGGAGTGTTAAGGGAAAAGGTGTGTAGGCCACTATGGCCGAGGGAATTGCGGAGGCTTCACCAGTCGTGCCCTTGACAAATGAACAAAGAGGTAGGCCAAGGTGGTGAAGAGGTTGGAAGTGATTGCCAAAGAATTTGACTTGGCCAACGACTTTGCGTTTGAGGTCAAGAAATGATGGGCGATGAAGTCGTATATTTTTCTCCTCTGGACGGGTGTTTTCTAGCTAATGTGGCTGGACCTTCTCGGTCACCAAGCATGCTTGGTGGACTTCGGGGTTGATAAGTTGGTCTCGACTGTGAAGCCAAGTTTATCTCGGCTGCGAAGCCTTGACTTCGCGGCTTGAAGCCAGCTTGGTCGACTACGGGGTCGACAAGTTGGTCTCGGCTGCGAAGCCTTGACTTGGCGGCTGAAGCCTGCTTGGTCGACTACGGGGTCGACATGTTGGTCTCGGCTGTGAAACCTTGACTTGGCGGCTTGAAGCTCGCTTGGTCGACTACGAGGTCGACATTAAGTAGTCAGCTTACGCCCATAGGTATTTGTAATCAACTTTTGCCAAAATTTTTTTTAGCTTTTCATTTTTGCAACAGAATACAATGATGGCTCGTTACCTTTTTATAGATAAAATTTCTTCAGATTTATGGCATTCCAAGGTCGTGGTAGTTCGTTTCCTTGCATGTCTACTAGCCAGTATGCATTGTGCTTCAAAACTTTGATCACAGAGTAAGGTCCCTCCCACTTTAGGTTGAGTTTTCCCATGTTTTTTGACACTTCTACCTTCTTGAGGACCACGTCGCCGACTTTGAAACTACGAGGTTGAACTTCTTTGTTGTAATGTTTCACCATTTTCGACCGGTATTGTTGCATCGTGTTTTAGGTTATGTGGCGCAGCTCGTCGATGGTGATTAGGTCTAAGGTTCTTTCTATTGCATTTCTAATCAGATTATAGTGAATCACTCGGGCTATGTGCTGGACCAGCTCGGATGGAATTACTATTTCAAAACCATAGACCAAGTTGTAGGGGTTGCGGCCTATAGCTATTCACGGAGTGGTCCTATATGCCCATAGCACTCTTGGGAGATCGTCTGCCTAACTTGCTCCTGTGCCTGCTATTCGAGCTTTGAGGTGGTCAAGAACTATTCTGTTCGTAACCTCTATCTGACCATTAGTCTAGGGTTTCCCAATCGACGTGAAGTGCTGGTTGATTCCCAGGGCCTCACACTACTTTCTCATGCTCCTACTCTAGAACTGAGTGCCATTATCTGATATAGGACTTTAGGCAAACCAAATCGATAGATTATGTTTTTTCAAATGAAACTATTGATGGCCACGTGATTTTTGGAACTGCTTCGGCTTCGACCTATTTAGTGAAGTACTCAATCACCATGATGATGAACTTTCATTGACCGATGTCTTTGGGAGAGATCCAACTATGTCGATCCCCCACTGGTCTAATGGCTATGTGATCTGGACATTGACCATCGATGCAGCTGGTTGGTGCAGTATGTTCGAGTGGATTTGGCATGACGGGCATTTTCTGGCAAAGTCGACTGAGTTTTGCAATAGGGTGGGCGAAAAATAACCGTGACGGACAACTTTATGGGCCAAAGACCGACCTCCAGAATGGTTGCCGCAAATGCCAGCGTGGATCTCGTGTAGCACTTCGTTTGCCTCTTCAGGGTTAGGCATTTAAGTGGTGGTCCTGATATCGACCTCTTGTAGAGTTGTCCGTGCTCGACGAGAGCAAACTTGGCTGCTTGTGCTCTAAGCCTGCGGGCTTCTGCCTCTACGTCGGGGATGGTTCTCTAACTCAGGTAGAGTTTGATCGGGTCTTGCTAGGAAAGAGGTATCTCTTCGACCCAACCGACGAGGTTATGATCGGTAACTTGGATGCATGGTTTGCTGGCCACCAAGAACGTTATAGTTCTTTCCCTGGTTCCTTTCGTCAAATTGGCTAGCTTTGAAAGTGCGTCAACCCATTCATTCTCCACTCGGGAGACTTGGTTCAAGGTGAAACTCTTGCATGACTGTTGTAATTGTTTTACTTCAGTCAGATATTGGCTCATTTTGGCCTCCTTCGCTTTTGAAATTGCCTTCAAATTGTTCTGCGATCAGCTGGGAATCAGTGATCGTTACCTGTTGTTCGAAATTGCTTATGCTTTTAGGCGGCTCATGGCTGGAACGTGATGTCGAACTCCCCGAGCTCGATGGCCCATTTTATGAGTCAACTTGAAGTATCGGGCTTTGGCGACACCTGCTTTAATGGTTGATTCATCAATACCATGATCGCATGGGACTGAAAGTAAGGTCGTAGCTTCCGTGCTGTTGTAACGAGGGTGATGGCAAACTTCTCAATCTCTAGGTAATTGTGTTCTAGTCCATATAGGGCCTTACTGCAGTAATACATCGGTTGGTGAGCTCTGTCTCTTGTCGATATCAGTACTGAGCTGATCGAGACGGTGGAGATGGCCAAGTAAAGCAACAAAATTTCTCCCAGCTCGGGCTTTGCAAGCATAGGTGGCGAGGATAGGTATTGCTTGAGCTCGATGAGAGCCTGATTATACTGTTTGGTCTACTGAAACCCTAATTTTTTAGCATCCTTTAGAATTCTGGAGAATTTTGGAGAATTTTGAATAGTATAAGGCGGGGTGATGTCTAGAACTGCTTGGATCTTAAGCGGGTTTGCCTCGATTCCTCTTTGGTTGACCATGTAGCCCAGAAACTTGCCTCCTCGAAGCCCAAAGATACACTTATTGGGATTGAGTTTTATACCTAAGGCCCTTAATATAGAGAAAGTGTGGTTTAGGTCGAGTAAGTGGTCCTTAGCTTTGTTTGTTTTTACAATCATGTCATCGACATAGACCTCCATCGATTGTCTGATCTCATTTTTGAACATAAAGTTGACCAATCTTTGGTATGTTGCCCCTGTATTTTTAAGCCCGAGGGGCATGACCAAGAAGCAGCATAGTCCATTGGGGATGAAGAAAGAGGTCTTATCCCTGTCTTCGGGTGCCACGAATATTTGATAATAGCCCTGAAAGGCATCCATCATGCTCAACAATTTGCAACCAGCGGTGGAATCGATTAATAAATCTATGCGAGGTAGGGGGTAAGGATTCTTAGGTAAGCTTTATTTAAATCAGTGAAATCATTACACATGCGCCATTTTCCCTCATTCTTAAGGATGAGTACGATATTACAAAGGCAAGAGGGGTACTGAATTTCTACAATATATCCTGCCTCTAAAAGTTTGCTGACCTCCTCCTCGATGATTTGGGACCTTTCGGCATTGAAAGTTCTTGTCTTTTGTCTTACTGGTTTGTGGGCAGGGTCCACATTAAGTCGATGGACGATAACGCTTGGGTCGATTCCTTGGAGATCAGAGCTTCCCAAGCGAACACATCGATGTTTCATCGAAGGAAATCGACCATAAGGCATTCCAAGTAGTTGCCCATATCGCTTCCGACCCGGGTGGTCTTGTCGTGGTTTCCAAGTTCTAGCTCTATTGTTTTGAATTCCCCGATGGGCTCGATCCGGGCGTCTTCCAACTTTCTCTTCTTAGATGAAGGTCCCGCCTTGGGTTTCGCTATAGGGGCGTCCCCCGAGGTCTTCAGTTGAGGTCGCTTCTTCTGTTCGTTGGACTTGATGGAAATGGTATAGCAGCACCATGTGTCCTTAAGATTGCATAAAAGTTCTCATACTCCTACTGGGGTCAGGAACTTAATCTTCATGTGGTAAGTGGAAACGATGGCCCTAAAGTCGTTTAAGGTAGGTCGGCCAACGATGACATTATAGGCAAATGGAGCGTCGACTACCAAGTAGTTGATCATCAAGGTTTTGCTTTGTGGACCTTGTCCAAATATGTGGAGAGGTTAATAGATCCTTTTGGAATGATCTCAAACCCCCCAAATCCAACCAGCGGCGTTCTGACTGGATCAAACTTTAATTTCCCCAATTTCATTCTGTTCAAGGTGGACAAGAATGATGTTCACAGAGCTGCTATTGTCGACCAAGATCTTTCTCACCTCGAAGTTGGCTATTTGGAGTGTTACCACGATAGGGCACTCTATTTCTCTATTGACTCCCTTGCTGTCCATATGGTTGAGGTCGGAGTTGGTGAAGGAGATTGGCTCTGCGCTGGTTGAGAGCTGAAAAATCATCTCGACCTTGGCTGATTTAGTCGACTCAGCTTTCTTTGAGTCTACTTCCTTGTGAACCTTGAATCCCCCAGTGGGACCTCCTGCGATCATGTCAATGACTCCTCAAATGGGTGGGTGGGATTCTTGGGCAGGTCTTTTTCCTTTATCTTCTCTTCTCGGGCTGGCCAACCTTCCTCTACGGGGAGTTCGATCGGTTTTGCCCTCTTTACGCCTGGTCTGCTCGTCGACGTATTTTTTCAGATGGCCCTACCTGATTAGTCTTTCGATCTCATCATGTAAGTTGAAACAATCTTCTGTGTCATGCTTTTTTGGCTTATGGAAGTGGCAGTATTTTTTTTATTTTTTCATGGCTTCCCTTTCGAAAAGCTTTTTAGGCCTTTTGAGTAGGTTGTCATGCTAGATAGCAAACATCACATCCTTCCTTGGGAGATTGAGCGGAGTGTAGTCATGGAAGCATTTGATGGGGGATCGACGTCCCTCTTTGACTTGACAGTCGTCTCTCTCTTTACTTTTCTTCTTCTCGACCTCAAGGTTACCATATTTCAATTTATTCATCTCCTCTTAAGTCATGTACCTTTCTGCAAAGTCGAGAAGCTCCTCCATCGACCTAGGCTGCTCGCGTACCAATGCTTTGGTACATTCCTTATGTTTAAGGCCCAAAAATAATACGTCGATTAGGAACTCAATCCTCGAACTGTCGATCTTTAGCACCTCTGTGTTGAATCTGGTAAAAAAGTCTCAGAGGGATTCTCCTTCATTTTTGGCTTCCTCCTGCTCGCAAATTGGTGCAAAAACTTATCGCACAACTGGTCGTACGAGTATATCGACGCCGATTCCAGCTTCACGAACCAGTTAAGTGCTATTCCCTAAAAAGTGGTTACCAACATCTTGGCGAGGATGTACTCACTGTGCCCATGCAACTGCATCATGTGCTCGAACTGCATTGGATGTTCATTTGGGTTCGACGAGCCATCATATCGTGGCAGGCCAGTCAGAATCTTGGCGTCAACAGTAATGCACTCATCGATGATATCCTGGATGAAGGGGGAGTCTCTCTCTCTTCAAAACTTCTGTGGTCTCTCTTGATGGTGAAATTTCTCTGTATTTCTCCTCGAGATCTCATCCAGTCGTCGACTGAGCTGTTGGACCTAGTGAGATACTTCTTCCCATTCCTCCCTGTCAGCCTGGGATGCATTTCTATTTGGGTAGGGTCTCGAGCGCTTGACCCTATCACGCTGCGGGGCTTGAATAGGTCGAACGCCGTGGTCAACAGAATCCTCAACCTCTTCGTGGGGCAAGGGTCGGGCCATTTCTCTTGGAAAAAGGCCTGGGCTTACTTCGCGTCTCAAGGGGGGCCTTCTAGATTCTGATCACTTTTAGTTTTATCGTGGCTGTCTCTCCTCCTGAGTTGTGGGTTGCAGTGTTGCACTAGCCGCCGACTCTGGTTGAACAGTATGTCGATTCAGAGCCGCAGATAGTTGAGCTGAAATTTATGTTGAAATCTACTCGCAGATGAGCTACATCAATTGGGGCACGGTCAGGGTGACCACCTGTTCTGGCTAGGCGCTCGACCCGAGGGTGCCAACTTCTTGCTGAGGTCTAGGAGGGGGAGAGATGTATCTCCTATTTTCTTCTCTTTCTGAGGGGGCTTGCCTGGTTTTCACCATTTTCGATAGCGGACTCGTGTTTCCCACAGACGGTGCCAAATGATGAGGGTGAAATCCGTTGGTAGTAGGATTAAAAGGTAATTTTCGAAGGTAATTGGGTTGAGTCCTACAATCACGAGCAAACATCAGGCTAGCCGAGATGCCCTCAGCTTAGGCTGTCCGACGCTCAAGTTAGTATGAGGTCGAACATATAACGAGTAGCAGAGTGAAGGCTTTGTGGGTGTAAAGTGGAATACCTTTGAGGGGTTGGAGTGAGGGTATTTATAGCCTTCTCCCAGTTGAGATTTTTCTGGAAAGCGGTTGACTTGTTGTAATGGTTTTTGTCCTTGCCTGGGGATCATTAAGTCATCTCCCACCCTTGTACTATTCCAGGTGGTTGGCCCTCCAGGTTTTGTGGACAAAATAGTACACTGTATCTGCGCTTCCTCTCTGGTGTGGTAGCATGGGCAGTACTGGGGCGGCATGCACCATTAATTTGGAGGCATACTGTCTGTCAGGGCATTTAATACGGAAGATGTGGTGACACACTAAATCAACCTCCTTGGTCGATCTATCACAGGTATGGCATGAGGCTTACTGTCTGGACGGGCAGTGCGGTCGAGGTATCGATCAGCAGCCTAGCCTTCAAACAATATCGATCTGTATGGTCGACTGGGGTCATCTGACATCGGTAGCATAATTGGGCCCAGTGTATGAGGTAGCCCCTAGGCCTGTGGTCTTTAGGCCTAGCGTACTGGGCTATCCTATATCAATAACCATGCTTTAGTACACTCTAACATTTCTCTCTTATTTCCATTGAGAAGAGTGTCATTGACTTAAAGCACAATGAACTGTATACTACTCCCACTAGCCTTTTTATACACATATGGTTCATACATAATTTTGACAAAGCCAAACGATTTGATTGTCTTGTCAAAACATATGTTCTAACTTTAGGACACTTTCTTGAGTCCATAAATGGATCTCTCGAGTTTGCAAATGTTTTGCTCACTCCTTTTAAATGTAAAATCTTGTGGTTGCTCCATATAAATTTCTTCTTTAATGGTTCCATTGAAGAAAGCAGTTTTCACATCCATTTTCCGTATCTCATAGTCATAATATGTAGATATGGCAAATAAAATTTAACTAGTCTTAGGCATTGCTACCAGCGTAAAGGTTTCATCAAAATCGATATCAGGTCTTTGAGTGCACCTTTTGCCACTAATTGCGCCTTAAAATTCATTACCTCTCCATCGACTCGTAGCTTTCACTTATATGTCCACTTCAACCAATCGGTACTATTCCCTCTAGTAGATCTACTAAAGTCTATACTTTGTTGGAGTATATGGAGTCCATTTCGAATTTCCTGGTTTCTAGCCAATGCCCCAAGTCTATGTCTAACATAGCTTCTTTATAGGTCTTCAGATTACTATCTGATTGGCCCGTCTATGAGGAATCTGAACCGTTTGTGTTTCTTCTTGATTCGATCTAACCTTCTTAGATGTTGTGTGTAAGGCTTTTGTTGCTCACTTATTTCCACCACTTGTGGGATTTGATGATCATCTTGAACTTCATCAAGTTCAACAATAACACCATTTCTATCTAATAGAAATTCCTTTTCCAAAAAGGTGGCGTTCCTCAAAGCAAACACTTTTTGTTCCGAGGGATCATAAAGGCAATAACCTAAAAACTCTATTGGGTATCCCACAAACTTGCACAAGGTGGGATCTACTTGTCTCCCACTAATCGCTCGACGTAGGCGGGTAACCCATAAACCCTTAGATAATGGTAAGATGGCGCTTTGCCATACCACATCTCATGTGGAATTTTTGACACTGACTTTGAAGGTACTACATTTAGTAACTTCGCCGCTATTTATAAAACATAACCTAAAAAAGATATAAGCACATCAAAAAAGTTCATATGAATCATACCATATCCAACAAGGTATGATTTTTCCTCTCGGCTACTCCATTGCGTTAGGGTGTGCCGGGTGGAGTCCATTAAGAGAGAATCCCATTCTTCTTTAGTTAATCCAAGAATTCGATACTTAAGTATTCTTTTCCTTGATCCGATTGAAGAGCTTTAATACTAAGTCTCTTTTGCTTTTCTACTTCATTCCTATACTCTTTGAACTTTTCGAAGGCTTCGAACTTGTACTTCATAAAATACACGTGTCCGAACTGATTATAATCATAGGTGAAGGTGATAAAGTAAGAGTAGCCTCCTCTTGTACTAACTCTTAGTGGGCCACAAACATCCGTATAGATCAAATCCAAAGGACTTGTAGTACGCTCTATTTGTCTTACAAAAGGAGCCTTTGTCATTTTTCCATTCAAATAAGATTCACAAGTAGAAAGGTCCTCAATGCTACTAACATTTAGTGTATACCTATAAATGGGTAGGGTAATACCCTATCGAAGCCCAAAATATCATACCCATACACATAGTTATTAAAGACAATGTAATAGGTATAGGTAGGTTTATACCCAAAAATTACCCATATAAACATATCCATAAATTACCCATTTAATCTATGAACTTAAAAATTGTCTATACCGAAATGAAATGTATATTGATGATAAAATTTTTATATATAAAAATTACTAATATGTGAATGAACAGTAGGGGTGTGCATAGGCTAGGCTAGGCTGTAAATAGGCCAAGCCTGTTGCATATTTTGTAAGCCTAAGTCTAACTTATTACCTGACATAGACATTTTCTTTTTTTAGGATTGACCTAGACTTCTTAGATTTTTCCAAAGCCTAGACCTGGCCTAGCCTAACCTATTTTAGTGAAGGTTTTAATTAGGTTTAAATTTTATATAGGTTCAGGCTTTTAATAAGCTAAGGCCTTAATATGTTCAAGACTTTGATAGGCTTTAATAGGTCTAAAAATTATATAATTTATATTAACCAAAAATAATTAACGATTGTAATACACTTATCTTAACAAAGAGAAAAGCATAACCAAATATTGTTATAAGTTAAACAAAATTTTTGAAATAAAATGGTTGTGTATTAATTAAAAACATAATACATAATAATATAAAATTAATAAAATTAATTAATATAAATATAAAAGCAATTATATAAGTATTATAAATAATTAAATATATATTATAATATAGTTAAATTATATAGGCTGACCTGATAGACTTTATAGACTTTTTTAAAAGCCTATACCTAGCCTTTTTAACTAAATAGACTTTTTTAAAAGTCTAAACCTAGTATATTTATTAAATAGGCTAGGTAGGGCTAGGCCTCAAATGGGCCAAACTGTAGGCCCCTGATGAGCGACCTAGCCTATTATCATCCCTGCTGGACAGTAATAACTAAATTATTTTTCTCGTTAAAAATTAAAATAAATTAATAAAATTAATAAAGTTATTATATTAGGATATGATTTTTTTTTTTTTTAAATTGGAATGGCAATAGAAATAGTTGAAAATTTTTCATTAATAAAATTAATAGTGGGATAAATATTTTTTTATAAAAATAGTTAATAAAATTAATTTTGCTAATGAATAAACTTTGTTAATAAATTTTTTATTAATGAATGAAAAATTGAAAATAACGATTAAATAATTTAAATTTAATAATTAAATTAAATTAAATATAGAAAAAGTTTTTTTATTTTTTGTTATTGTATGCCAAATAATATTTTTAGTATATATTGAGAAAATTAGTATATACATTAAAAACATAAGTTCAATAATCTAGACTAAATGAGTCTTAGGTTAGATAGGGTAGGGTGTGGTTAGGGTCTCATCCTTTTGGGTATTTTGGGGTATGGTAGAATATAGGGTATTTTTGTTTGGGTATTTTAGGGTAAAAGTGTGATTTACAGGCCTAATTTAGTGCTTTTAGAGCTTCTAAGACGTTCATCCCATTTTTGGAGACATACCCAAGTCTTGCATGCCATAATATGACATCTTCTTGGTTATCTAATTTTCTTTTACTTGATTGAATGTGCATCAGTGATGTTTGAAAATCGAAAAATGGATAATCCTTTGTTAAGTGTACCATGAGCAACTAAAGAATCCATTCTTTAATGCCTTCAATCTTCCATTTGATGTAGAAGGATCAAATCCTTCGCTATCCAAAATGGGAATTGAAATAATGTTCTCAACAATATATGGTACATAATAACAAAGGTTCAATACAAGCATGGAGTTCCCCAAGTCTAACTTATAATTCGCCTTTGGCTTTGGTTGCAACTCTTGCTCCTTTGCCAAGGCTTATATCCCCATCACTTAGTTTTATTCTTCTTTCTACTCTTTGTAACAAATTATAAAGACAAAAACCACATGCGACATCATATATCAATGAGGAAAAATTTATCTTTAAATGCACTTCAATAAGGTACATACCCTTCTCAAGGGTTGCAAGGTATTCCTTGCAATACCGCTTCTGATGGCCTTTCTTGCCAAAGTAGAAACAAGTAATATTAACTATATTCTCTATAATCTTCTTGACTCCTTCGGATGCCTTTAATAGTTGCCTTCCCCTTAGAGGAAGAACTTTTCTTCCTTTTACCTCCCTTTCTAACACCCCTAGGACCCATATACTTGGATGAGGAAGCAAGCATTAATGGTATGCCCTTTTCATGGTAGTCTCCATCTAGATCAACACTTTGATTAATAAAACTCGGTGAGGATGTGAGGACAAATTCTCAAGGAGATCATTGTCCATTACTGCGTCCAAGTTAAAGAGATTCTCCAAGCCTAATCATTTTTAGACTGTAGTTGATAACATATAACTTCATACCCATCCTAGCTTGGAAAATCTCTTTTGACATCATGAACTTCTCACACCTTATTTGCTTTACAACTCTTGTAAACTTAAACTAAGGTACTGTTGTGTCCTTGAGAATTTTTAAGTTTGTTGATGCCATCATGAGACTGTGGGATAGGACGATCCTTAACCCAATCCATGAACTTTTCACATGTCACTTGACCTACATAAACCCCCAGGGGATTAGGAGCACCATAATATAGGTCATATATCCATTTCTCGAAATCTAGAACGATTTTTGAGGTTAAGTCAATTGTGGAAGTTAGGCCCGGTTGGTTTATTGGTTTCCAAAATAATGTTGAGTGGATTTTTAGCCATTCTTGAGATTCTGTAAATCATCAAAAGCAGAAAAGAGAATATAAGCATGTGATTGAATATTGATATTGAAAACATGTTTCAAGCATGTTTTTTCCCACTATTTTATCAAATTGTTTACCCTAGAAGAATTTGAAAAATCTCATTTCCTAGTGAGAATCAAGGCCTTAAGGACTTAGTAGACCTACGACTCATGAGACATCTACAAACAATCAAAAGGCAAGCAACTTTTACTAATTGCATCTCTATGCAGTCTTTGATATATTTTGTCTCACTTTTCATATAGATCCATGATTCATGCGATATATGCATAGGTGTTAAGTTGGACATAACAATCAAACTTTTATTCAAGACCACTCCGCGACATTCCTCGTGACTGAGTGCCAATGCATAGGAAGTCTCAAATCAAAGATGCATCATGTGCTAAGTATGTGATCACAGCTTTCCATTATAAGTATGGCCCATGACTCGTGAGACATCACATAAACAATGGTAGCATTGTCATGCCACATACCAGTGGTAGAAGGCATGGATTAGTTAAAATTTATTTTAATTTATATCCATTTTGACTTAATATTTGAAAACACTTAGAAATTCTAATTGGCGGGTTTTTCTTGCTTGCAAAGATCTCATCAATTTTATCTTCTTATTTAGGTTTCCTATATCCTAACCACGCATCTCATACATCAATAGGATATGGAAAACATGAATAAGTAAATGCGCCTAGCATGGTCCTAGGGTGTGATGACCATGAACCTTAAACAAGTGGTCCATAGGTGCACCACCTAGTTGATTTTATGTAGGTTGATTAAATCTAGCTATTACATGAGTGCATCCCATATATTCATGGGTCTTCATGCCTCCAATGGTCTTCTTTACTCTTTGTAATATTTACATGAGAAAGAAATCCTCACTCCTAATGTTCTACTTTCATAATATTTACAAGATAGAAATTAAGAGGCATGCAAACCCCAATTTAATACAACAATTTTCAACAACTTGAAACAAATAAAATCAATATTAAAGGCTCATGATCATCCCCATTCATTCATCATCCATTCAACAATTAAATGAACAATAAATAAATCTAGAATTGACATTCTATTGCAACAATTAAATACTTATGTTATAAACAATTAATTGGCCAAGCAAAAATAAGCATAACATTTATGCATCTCATTTTTGCAACAATTGGAGATCAACTTTAACAAGATGTTAAAAGCAATAAAAAATGTCAAATATTAGTTTGATAACTTGCACAATGCTTCTGCATCTATGTAGTATGATTTAGAACACTATTAGTCACTTAAGGAACATAAAAAATGCCTCGAAACTCTCCAAATCTGTGATAGGGCTCTATTGCCCCTATCTGGCAGCATGGCCATGCAACAGGGTGTGCCCCCATTGCTCAGTCACTGCTTGGCCGAGCGTGGCAGCTTGTCCTCTTTTGAGGTTTGGTCCGAGTCAAGTCAATTGTAGCTCATCTTTTGTGCACAGAAAAATTTAGGACAACTCCTAAACATTAAATCTACAATATAAATGAAATTTTACAGGTAAAACACCTTTTAAAAATAAAGTTTCAAGTGCTCAATCATGCTTCTAAAAAAATGTTTAAGTAAAAATCACATTCTTCAAAAATCTCCAATAAACTCCAATCATATTGGATCTAAAAATAACCGAAACACTTTATGGCCAAATTTAACATGCTATATCAACATATAACATTATCTAATGCCAAATCAAAATTCAACATTAGCAACTATGAATATAATATACCAATCACATAAATTAACACTTAAAGCATATATTAGCATGCTTTCAATTCATCAAGCAGAGGAGCCACATACAACATCATGTAAATGCTTCAATCTATAGGTTGAATCAAGTATTTGGAGATTTAGATCAACTCATCACATGAATCAATCAATCAAAAATCCCAATCATAGCATGAATTAGGCTCCGATACCACTTGAAGTCACATGTAGCACTAGGATCCAATTATCAAAGCATTAAAACGCCAAAATAACTAGGCTACATATGAAGCCAAGGATCTAAACACGCCATAGATTAAGATTTTCTATGAGAATTACTTTGATTTGCTCAAAATCAAAGGAAACTAGGAAAAAGAATTGAACTTCTGGTTTCCAAGCAACTTTTTCCTAACCAAACGAACTCGGAATTTAGTGAAACTTGGACCAAAAGTTCACCAATATCTTGATTATTCATATGCAACAGTGAGATCTAATTATCAAAGCATAAAAACACCAAAATAACTAGGATATATATGAGGCAAATGATCTAAACATGCCATAGATTCAGATTTGTTATGAGATTACCTTGATTTTCACAAAATCAAAGAAACTTGGAAGAAGATCTCAATTCCTTAAAAGTTATCTCCCGGAGGAACAGTGGCATCCAAGCAACGTTTGCCCAGTCAAACGAACTCCGAATTAAGTGAAACTTAGACCAACAGATCACCAATATCTTGATGATTCTCTAGTAAAAATTTCAACTCAAAATAGTTTTAGCAATACCTCCAATAGATGCTCCAAAAAGACCGTACTAACATAGGATCTCCAAAAGGCTAGCAATCCAATTGTTTGGCCTCTACTGATAAGATCCACACACCAATGCACAATCTAATTTTCTTCAATGTTAGCTGGAGAACAAGAAGGAGAAATGTAAAGATAAGACTTGATTTGAAGGTAGGAAATGAAGAAAAGTGAAGCTTCAACACATGAGGCAACACTTGGGAAATTGGAGGAAAAATGAGAGAATCTGAAATTAGTTCTCGTTTGCTTGCAATTCACATTCTAGTGGCTGCCCCTTTCTCTCTCTATATGTATATATGGGTGGCATCACACTTTCCTTGAGTTGGCGTCAACTTGCTTGCAAATGGCATGTGAATTTTGTGTACATTTGAATTTCATTTGGAATATTCATGTCATCTCATGGAATTGATCATTATAGAATACATAGGAGATGTACTCACCCTTCATGTCTAAGTAGCTCCTACCCTAATCTCCACCTAAATGACCCGCTACGTGACTAGGGAGGAGTCAAAGTATAAGGACCTAAACACATGGTTATGAGTAATTATTTGCACTAGTGTAAGCTAGAGAACTTGCCATTATAGACTTGCCACTACGGTTATCTAGTAGATTCTTTGAGTGGATCAACGCCAATTTCCCATAGTCTTAAGATCCATCTTCTCAAGATGTCCTTCAAAGACCTTTTGCGGTAGGGGTTTAGTTAGTGGATTTGTTATATTCTCTTCCGAGCTAGCTCTATCCACTCTAATATTGCCTCTATCAATGATTTCCCGAATTAAATAATATCGCCTCAAAATGTGCTTGGACTGCTGATGAGATCTTGGCTCTTTTGCTTGTGCTACTACTCCATTATTGTCATAAAAGATAACGACTAGCTCAGCAATGCTAGGCACTACATCCAACTCTTAGATGAAGTTTTTAATCTAAACACCTTATTTTGCAGCTTTTGAAGCCGCAATTATTTTTCCTCGGTGGTGCAAATGGCTGTGGGGTCGTGTTTGGAACTTTTCCAACTCACCACACTACTATTGAGGCAAAATATAAATCCAGAAGTGAATTTTAGGTCATCTGCATTAGATTGGAAACTAGAATCCGAAAACCCTCAAGTTTTAATTCTCCATTACCATATACCAAAAATAGCTCCCTAGTCATTTTCAAGTTCTTAAGGATTATTTTAATGGCCATCCAGTGACATTCGCTAGGGTTAGAGTGGAAATGATTTGTAATACTTAGAGCATGTGCCATATCCGGTCTCGTACATTTAATGACATACATTATGTTTTCTATATCAGACTCATGAAGAATGTGGAACATTCTTTGTCTCTCGTCATTAGTCTTAGGGGCTATAGACTTGGAGGGATGAATGCCATGTCCCAAAGGGGGGAATCCCTTCTTGGATTCTTCCATACTAAGCCTCTTTAGTATATTGTCAATGTACGGGGTTTGGAAAAGCCCCAGCATCGTCCTTGATCTATCTCTATAGATACATATTCCTAATACGTAGGATGCTTTTCCTAAATTCTTCATGGAGAATTGAGTAGATAACCCCACTTTAGTACACTCTATCATTTCTATCTCATTCCCAATGAGAAGAATGTCATCGACATAAAGTACAATAAATAATGTGCTGCTCCCACCGGCCTTCTTATACAGACAAGGTTCATACACATGTTTAATAAAGCTAAACTATTTGACCGTCTTGTCAAAACGTATGTTCCAATTTCAAGACCCCTATTTGTGTCTATAGATGGATCTCTGGAGTTTGCAAACCTTTTGCTCACCCCCATTGGATGTGAAATCTTGTGGTTGCTCCATATAGATTTCTTCCTCAATGTTTCCATTGAGAAAAATGGATTTCACATCTATTTGCCATATTCTATAGTCATAATATGGCTATGGCAAGTAAAATCCGAATAGATTTAGGCATTATGATTGGTGAAAAGGTTTTCTCAAAATCGATACTAGGTCTTTGAGTGTAACCTTTTGCCACTAGTTGTGCCTTAATGGTCATAACATCTCCATCAATTTCTAGCTTTCACTTATAGATCCACTTACAACCAATGAGAACAATTCCCTCTAATGGATCTACCAAAGTCCATTCTTTGTTGGAGTACATAGAGTCCATTTTGGATTTCGTGGCGTCAAGCTAATGTACAGAGTTTATGTCTAACATAGCTTCCTCATAGGTCTTCAGAACACTATCTGAGTGGCCCGTCTTATGAAGAAATCTGAACATTTTGGGTTACTTCTTGATTCGTTCCGACCTTTTTAAAGGTTGTATGTAAGGCTTTTTTTACTCATTTGTTTCCACCGCTTGTGGGATTTGTTGATCATCTTGAACTTCATCAAGTTCAACAACAAATCTATTTCTATCTAATAGAAATTCCTTTTCCAAAAAGTGGGCGTTCCTCAAGATAAACACCTTTCATTCTGAGGGATCGTAAAAGTAATAACTCAAAGACTCTCTTAGGTATCCCAAAAACTTGCTCAAGGTGGATCTATTATCCAACTTGTCTTCCACTAACTACTTCACATAAGCGAGAGACCCCCAAAGCTTAAGGTAATGGCAAAAGGGTGCTTTGCTATACCACATCTCATGCGGTGTTTTTGGCACCGACTTTGAGGGTACTAAGTTTTATAGCTTGCCACCATTTCTAAGGCATATCCCCAAAAGGATATGAGCACTTCAAAAAAGCTCATCATGGAATGTACCATGTCTAAGAAGGTATGGTTTCTTTTCTTGGCTATTCCATTATATTGGAGTGTGTCGAGTGGAGTCGATTGAGAGAGAATTCTATTCTTCTTTAGATAACCCAAGAATACGGAACTTAAGTATTTTATCCCTTGATCTGATCGAAGAGCTTTAATACTAAGTCCCTCTTACTTTATTTACAAGTACGAATTTGAATCCTTTGAAAATTTCAAAAAGTATAGGAGTGAAGTAGAAAAGCAAAAAGGACTTATTATTAAATCTCTTCGATCGGATTGAGGGGGATAATACTTAATTTCCTAATTCTCAGATTATCTAAAGGAGAATGATATTGTCTCTCAGTGGACTCCACTCAGTACACCCTAGCATAATGGAGCAGCCAAGATGAGAAATCGGGCCTTGTTGGACATGGTACGTCCATGATAGGCATTTTTTATTTGCCCATATCCTTTTGGGGATACGCCTTAGAAGCGACGGTGAGGCTACTAATCTTAGTACTCTCAAAGTTAGTGCCAAAAACATTGCATGAGATGTGGTATGGCAAAGCACCATTTTACTATTATCTTAAGGTTTAAGGGTCTCTTGCTTACACAAAGCAGTTAGTAGGAGATAAGTCGGACAATAGATCCACCTTGTGCCAGTTTTTGGGATACCTAAGAGAATCTTTAAGTTATTACTTTTATGATCCCTCGGAATAAAATGTGTTTATCTCGAGGAATGCCCATTTTTTGGAAAAAGAATTTCTATAAGATAGAAATAGTGTTGTTATTGAACTTGATGGAGTTCAAGATGATCAAAAACTCCTACAAGCATTAAAAATAAATGAGCAATAAGAGCCTTACACACAACCTCTAAGAAGGTCGAACCAAATCAAGAAGCAACCCAAAAGGTTTGGATTTCTTCATAAGAGAGGCCAACCAGATAGTGATTCGAAGGCCTATGAGAAAGCTATGTTGGACAAAGACTCGAGAGATTGGCTTAATGCCATGAAATTCGAAATAGACTCTATGTACTTCAACAAAGTATGGACTTTGGTAGATCTACTGGAGGGAATTGTTCCCTTTGGTTGAAAGTGGATCTATAAGCAAAAGCTAAGAATCGACGGAGAGGTTATGACCTTTAAGGTGTGAGTAGTGGTAAAAGGTTACCTTCAAAGACCCAATATCGATTTTGAGGAAACCTTTTCACCGATCGCAATGCCTAAGTCTGTTCAGATTTTACTTGCCATACCTGCATATTATGACTACGAGATATGACAAATGGATGTAAAAATTGCTTTTCTCAATGGAAACATTAAAAAAGAAATCTATATGGGGCAACCATAGGGTTTCATATCCAAAGAGGGTGAGCAAAATGTTTGCAAACTACAGAGATCCATCTATGGACTTAAATAGTTGCAACATACATTTTGACAAGACAGTCAAATCATTAGGCTTTGTAAAAAATGTATATAAACTTTGTTTGTATAAGAAGGCTAGTGGGAATAGCATACTGCTTATTATACTTTATGTTAATGACATTCTTTTCATTGGGAATGAGATAGAAATATTAGAGTGTACTGAAGTGTGGTTATCTACTCAATTTTTCATGAAGGATTTGAGAGAAGCATCCTGCATATTAGGAATACATATCTATAGAGATAGATTACGGAGAATGCTGGGCCTTTTCCAAACCTCATACATTGATAAGATACTAAAGAGGTTTAGTATGGAAGAATCCAAGAGGAGATTCCTCTATTTGGGACATGGCATTCGTTTCTCCAAATTTATAGCCCCTTAGACTGATGACGAGAGGTAAAGAATGTCCTATATGCCTTATGCGTCCACTATAGAGAGCGTAATGTATGTCGTTCAATGTACAAAATGCATAATGTATGCTGTCCAATGTACTAAACCAAATGTGGCACAAGCTGTAAATATTAACAGTCATTTCCAATCCAACCTTGTGAATGGCCCTGGATGGTCGTTAAAACAATCCTTAAGTACTTCAGAAGGACTAAGGAGTTGTTTTTGGTATACGGCAGTGGAGAATTGAAACTTGAGGGGTTTTTGGATTCTAATTTCCAATTCGATATAGATGACCTAAAATCCACTTCTAGATTTATATTTTGCCTCAATGATAGCACGATGAATTGGAAAAGTTCCAAAAAAGACACCATGGCTGATTCTACCATCGAGGCAAAATATATTGCGGCTTCAAAAGCTGCAAAGGAATGTGTTTGGATGAAAAACTTTATCCAAGAGTTGGATGTAATGCCTAGGATTGTTGACCCAATCGTTGTCTTCTATGACAACAATAGGGCGGTAGCATATGCTAAAGAGCTAAGATCTTATTAGTAGTCCAACCATATTTTGAGGCGATATCATTTGATCTAAGAGATCATTAATAGTGGCAACATATGAGTGGGGAGAGTTGCCTCAGAAGAGAATATAGTAGATCCACTAGCTAAACTACTACCGTGAAAGGTCTTTAAAGGACATTTGAAGAAGATGGATCTTAAGATTATAGAGAATTGGCTTTAGGATAAGTGTGAGATTGTTGGAATAGTGTTCTGCAAGCCAATTAGATTGGCATTGTAAACTATTTCACTTGTGATACAATCATGATTAAATGATATTCTTTAAATTGCCATCATCATCTTATGCACATATTTACTTCACTAGGATTTGGTTGAACACAAGACTATAGGACTTGGCCACAAACTAGGACGTGATCTTAAATATTTCCAAGTCATAGGATCTTATGACTCTAATGGCATCTGAGATCCGAATAGACTTACACTGACGATGCATTAATCTAAGTAGTTGGATGTTGCTCCGTTTCATGAGCAATGCCATATAAGAACAAGGCATATAATTAGTCCTTCAACCTGAGGATCCATTATAACCTTATGTTTAGGTCCTCATGCTTTGACTCTTTCCTGGCCACGTAGTGGGTCATTTGGGTGAACATTGGGTGAACATTGGGTATGAGCTACTTAGACATGGAGGTTTATGAGATCTAAGATAGGATCCGACTCCTTGTCGTTGTGAAGGGCGAGTACATTTCCTATGTATTATATAATGATCGATTCCATAAAATCCTTATGCATGGTAGTATGAAAATTTGGAAAATGAGTTTTCCAAATATAAGGTCATAAAAAGAATCAAACATTGAGAATAGAAACATAGTATCGAGGCTATTAGGGAACTGAGAAATATTTTAGCCTAGGCCTCTTTCGGTAGATAGGAGAGAAAAGGACTATATTTGCATGGCACGTGTAGAACTAGAATAGTTTTTCCAAAAGCATTCATTTTGGCCAACTAGTTGGGCTCCATAGGCTTGAGGTTGGACATCGACCATGGGGATTGGGTACTCATCAGTTAATAGAGATTACTTGAATTAAGTTGATTAGTTTAAAGGAGTTTAAACTAAAGTGTATATTTGATATTTCAAAGTCACAAAGAGTGGTGTGCCCATGTCTAATAAGTGGTAGAACCTAACGGGCCACACACAAAAGCAGATTACATATCCTACGTGATGATGGGGAATTTTTTAAGAGTTAGAAAAACTTCCTACATGATCAATTTTGGAGGATTGATAGATTGACACAAATGTTGTGCCCAATTTGTAGCTTGATCAATTTAATTGTTAAATTGATCTAATTAATTTGAGGAATTAAATTAAGACCAATAACTATCGAGTTAATTATTTGGTGCTACATGACTATCAATTGGTCAAGTTAACTTAAGGGTTTAAGTTAATAATTGCTAGCTAAAGGAGTTTAGCTAATTGACTTAGAGAGTTAAATCAAGATGATTAATTAAATTAAAGGAGTTTAATTTAATTAAAATGGAGAATTAATTTTGGAGGAAAAATTCAAATGAAAGGTTCATTTGGTGTTGCATTAGAGTTTATTTGGATGACATTTCATAAGATGAAACGGAGATTCCAAATGAAATTCAAATGCACACATAATTCACATTCATGCCAACTTACAATGCAAGTGGGTGGTCCCTCTCTTGGCATCACACCATTCTCCCTCTGTATATAGACATAGAGAGGGGTGGCCAAATGATAAGCAAGACATCGCATTTCATGTGAATTAGATTCTTTAAAAATTTCCCTCCAATTTTCAAGTGTTGCATGATGTCTTGAAGCCTCACTTCTCTTCTTCTCCAACCTCCAATTCAAGCCTTCATCCTTGCATGTTCTTCTATTTATTCTCTAGCTGATATTGAGGAGAATTGGTGTTACATTGGTGTGTGGATCTTTACATTAGAGGCGAGACAATTGGATTGTTGTGCCTTTTGGAGATCTAATTTTTAGCAGTAAAGTTCGGGCTAGCTTTGGACGTCTTGGAAAGTTCTGATTGAGCTTAATTTTGGCTAAAGATACATCAAAGAGTTAGTGATATTTTGGTGCAAGTGTCACTAAAATCAAAATTCATTTGCCTAGTCAAACATTAATCGAAATCTGATATGCCACTTGAAAATAGTTTTTGAGTGTCAAAGGCTTTCTTCTTACTTCCTTGGTTTTTTAGCAAAACAAGGTAATTCTCCTTCGAAATCTGAATGCATGGCATGTTTAGATCCTTGGTGATATGTGTAGCCTAGTTAATTTTAAGTTTTAAAATTTTGATTATTAGATCCAAGTGTTATATGTGACTTTATTCTATAATGATCGATTTCAAGAAATCCTTGTGCAAGGTAGTAAGACAATTTGAAAAAGGAATTTTCCAAAGATGAGTTCATAAAGAGAAATCGAACATTAGGATTAGAAACATAGTTATCGAGGCTATTGGAGAACCGAAAAATATCATGCCCTAGTCTTTTTTCAAGAGATGGGACAAGGAAGGATCGTATTTACATGGCAAGCGTAGAGCTAGAATGGTACACCAAGTGCATATTCATTTTGACCAATTAGTTATGCTCCATGGGCTTGTTTCTAGACATCGATTGTGGAGATTGGGTACTCTTCAATTAATGAAGATTAATTTAAAGAGTTATTAGTTTAACGAAGTTTAAACTAATGCGAATATTTCGATATTCAAAATATCACAATTAGTTGTTAGCCCATGTTTAATGAATGGGAGAGCTTAATGGGTCACATACAAAAGTCTAGAGGAAGTTCTACTTGATGGGAGGAATTTTCTAAAGAGTTGGAAAATTCACTGAGGCAATTTTTATGGAGAAATCGTTTGGCACATTTTTGGTCACTTTCTCTTGACTAATTTGTTGGCATAGTGCCCCGCAAGCCAATTAGATTGGCTTTGTAAACTATTTTCTTGTAAAATAATCTTGATTGAATGATATTCCTTATATGACCATCTTCATCTTATGCTCATTATTTGCTTCACTGGCATTTGGATGAAGCGTTTAGATCACATTAGACTACGAGCCTTGATCACGCATTGGATGGTGATCATAGAAGAAGTCTTACATAGTCGTGATCTTAAGTCTTCCAAATCATAGGATCTTACGAGACAGGGCATCTAAGATCTGGATAGACTTACACTAATGATGCATAAATTTAAGGGTTGGATGTTGCTCCGTTCCATGAGCAATCCCATATGAGATATGGATGCATGTTAGTGGGTGCTTGTTAGAGAACAAAGTACTAAAGGCCCACCCGAAGAATCCACTAGACAACCATAATAGCATGTTTTCTAGCTTACGCTAGTGCATATTATTAGTCCTTTAACTTGAGGATCAATCGTAACCTTGTGTTGATCTTTATACTTTAACTCTTCCTTAGTCACTTAGCAAGCCACTCGGGTTGAGATTGGGCATGAGCTACCAGGCATGGAGGTTTGTGAGATCTAAGATGGAATCCAACTTCTCTCTTTTGTGAATGGCGAGTGCATCTCCTATGCGTTTTATAATGATCGATTCCAAAAAATCCTTGCACAAGGTTATGTGACAATTTGGAAAGGTGTTTCCAAAGATGAGGTCACTAAGGGAATTAGACATTGAGAATAAAAGTATAGTATTGAGGCTATTAGGGAGCCAACTAATATCTTACCCTAGGCCTTTTTCGGGAGATAGGAGACATAATGACTATATTTGCATGGTACACATATTGCTAGAATAGTTCTTCAAGAGAATTCATTTTGGCTAATTAGTTGGACTCCATAAGCTTGAGGTTGGACATCGACCACGGACATTGGGTACTCAATTAATGAGATTAATTGAATTGAGTCACTTAGTTTAAAGGAGTTTAAACAAATGTGAATATTTGATATTCTATAAATCACAAGTAGTTGTGAGCCCATGTCGAATGAAAGGTAGAGCCTAATAGGTCACACACAAAATCCAATAGCATGACCTATTGAAAGTAGGAGAATTTTCTAAGAGTTAGAAAATTCATGACCGAATTTGAAGGAGGTGAAATTATAGTCATTTTGACTTGATCAATTTAAGTGTTAAATCGGTTAATCTAATTTAAGGGTTAAATTGAGGTCAATTAATTAAGAGTTAATTAATTGATGTCACATAGCTATCAATTGGTCAAATTAATTTAAGAGTTAAATTAATTTTGACTAGCTTAAAGAGTTAAGTACTTTGACTTAAGAGTTAAGTCAAAGGATTATTAATTAAATTAAAGTGTTTAATTTAATTAAATTGGAGAGTCAATTTTGGAGAATATTATTAAATGAGGGGTTCATTTAATATGGAATTAGAATTCATTTGGACAACATTTCATTAGATGAAATGTAAATTCCAAATAACATTCAAATTCACATTAGCACTAATTATTAGTGGCCACCTTGGCATGTACACTTGGCACCCTCTCCTTGAGGGTGCTGTGTCGCCAGACACCATCCCATTCCTATATATAGATATGGGAGGAGAGGGGGCTGCCACATGCAAGATTGATTGCTAGGTGTCAATTATTCTCCCAACAACTTGATAGTGGGCATTTAATTGTTGACATCCCTATTATTCTCTCCAACCTCCTTCATCTTCCACATCCATTTTCAAGCTTTATCTTCTCATTTTCTTTGCAAATATCTCCAGGCATATTGTAGAGATTAGGTTCTAGCTATGGTATGTGGACTATGTCATTAGAGGCTAACCGTTTGGTTGCTATTGCTCTTGTTTGAGGTAGTTTCTGGCAGCCATTTGGACCGAGTTCTGGGAGACCTTTTGGTGTTTTGTTTTGGCTGAGTTTTGGAGTGTTGTATCCTCAGGGTATGGTGACATTCCAGTAAAAATTTCAGCTAAAAAAGGAGGAGTCCAACTGAAAGAAAAATGGCGATGATTCTGCTACGCCAGTGAGAAGCTTCTTCAATGGTTGAAGGGAGTCTTTCTTGCTCCTTGAATTTTCTATTATCACCAAGGTATTTCCCTTCTCTAAATCTATTTCCTATATATGTCTTGATCCTTGGGGATGTGTGAGGGCTAGTTACATTCTTGGTTTTTGAAAATATTTGGATCTTACTGCCATACATACCTTCATAATTTAATTGTTAAATTAATCAAAATAATTTAAGGAGTTATATTAGACCAATTAAATTAATAATTTAATTGGTGCTGTATGACAATTAATTAGTCATGTTAACTTAAAGAGTTAAGTTGACACCATTTAACTTAAAGAGTTATGTTACTTGACTTAAGGAGTTAAGTTAAGTCAATTAATTAACTTAAAGAGTTAACTTAGTTAACATGAGGAATTAGTATTAGAGGAAAATTCAAATGAAGGAGTTCATTTGAAGATTCATTTAGAGTTAATTTGCATTACATTTCATGAGATGAAATGTAGATACAAATTAAACTCAAATGAAAGTGAAATTGAAATTCACATTTTGTTGGCAAGTTGGGAAGTTGGTTGCCCAGTTGGAAACTACCTCATCAAAGTTGTGATGCAAACTAGCATCACACCATCTACCCTATATATAGAGGTGGTCGGCCATGAGGGAGCAAGAATGCTAGATTCCCTTTTTTCCTCCAAAAGTGTGATCGACTCATGTGTTAAAGTTTCTCATTCTCTATACCAAATTCCACTCCTCTTCTCCTGAAATCGCCCTTCCTTCTTCTTCCTCCACTCATTCTAGCAGATTTGAGGTGGATTGGAGCTCTCCTTGGGCGTGTGGATCATATTATTAGAGGCTTAACATGTGGGGGGCTATATGCTCTTGAATATCCATTGTTGTCCAAAAATTTTGGAGGCCTTAGGGAGATCGGATTGGGCTGAATTTTTTACGATAAGTTCTCAAGTATGTTGAGGATCTCTCTGCAAATTATAAGCCAATTTGAAGTTGATTAAGGCAGTCAGTATTGGTGTGATTTTGTTGTGTGCGGATTAGCACTTTGAAGTGCTCATTAGTGTCATCCACTTTCTACCTTTGGATTTTTTGCATTCAAGGTATTTTTCCAAATCTAAATCCTTATTAGAGTATGAGTACATCCTTGGATGTGGAGTAGACAATTTTTATTTAGCCTTTTTATGGTTCGATAATTGGATCCTTAGGCTACTCCAACCTTCAATGAAATGAAATGCTAATTAACTCTATATCTTCCATTTGATTTCCCTCTAAAATCAAGTTCTCATTATTAATTAAATTATCCCTTTAATTTAATTAATTTGACTTAACTCCTTAAGTCAATTAACTTAAATCTTGCTCCTGAAGTTAACCTGACTAATTAATTGTCACATGACACCAATTAAATTAACCCCCTTAATTTAATTGGTCTAATTTAACTCCTTAAATTGTTTTGATTAATTTAACACTTAAAGTAATCAAGTCAAGATGACAAATTAAATTATCAAAAACCATCTCCCTTAAAACAAGCCCAACGTGAATTTTCTAACTCTTTAGAAAATTCTTCTTATCAGATAAGTACTTCCTATAGGCTTTTATATGACACACTAGGTTCATCCATTCATTGGGCATGGGCTCACAACTCATTTTGATATTTTGAATATCAAAATATTCTCATTAGTTTAAACTTCTTTAAACTAATAACCCTTTCGATTAATCTCTATTAATCGAAGAGTATCCAATTCCTATGGTCGATGTCTAGTTACAAGCCCATAGAGCCTAAGTAATTTGATTAGTGAATTATGTCCCGATGAACTATTCTAGCTCAAGTTTACCAAGCAAATACAATCCTTCTATCTCCTATCTCCTGAAAGAGGCCTAGGACAAGACATTTGTTGGCTTCTTAACAGCCTCGATAACTATGTTTCTACATCTACTGTTCAATTTTCCTTTATGACCTCCACTTTGAAAAACTCCTTTTTCAAATTTTCATACTACATAGTGCAAGGATTTCATGAAATCGATCATTATAGAATACATAGGAGATGCACTCATCCTTCTCAACAATAAGGAGATAGATCCTATCTTAGATCTCACAAACTTCTACGCTTAAGTAGTTCATGCCCAATTTCAACCCCAGATGACCCACTATGTGGTCGGAGAAGAGTTAAAGCATAAGGATCTAAGCACAATGTTATCATGGATCCTCAGGTCTAAGGACTAATTATATGCACTAGCATAAGTTGGAGAATTTGCTATTACTGACTTGCCACTACGGCTATCTAGTAGATTCTCCAGGCGGGTCTTCAGTGAAATTGTTCTCTAACAAGCACCTACTGACATGCATCCATATCTAACATAGATTGCTCATGAAACGGAGCAATAACCAACTCCTTAGAAAATGAATCATTCGTGCATGTTGATCTGAATCTTAGATACCCTGTCTCATAAGATTCTATGACTTGGAATATTTAAAATCGTGACAGTAGAGACCTATTTCATGATCACCATCATAGGCGACCAAGTCTAATAATCTCTTGTGTGATTTAAGGGCTTCAACCAAATGTTAGTGAAGTATAAAAAACATATGATGAAGATGGTCATTTAATGTGAATATCATTCAATCAAGATAGTATCACAAGTGAAATAATTATTAAATGTCAATCGATTTGCTACGGATACTATTCCAACAAATTCTTGATTGTTCCTTCTTGAATTTGAATCCGATTCATGTCTCCGTGCTACTTTGTTGTCAACGACTTATCTTTGAACTCGTGCATGGAAATTTAGATAATAGTTAAATATTTTATATCGCTCCTTCGACCAAGGTCCTTTTTCTAAATCTTAGCTTGAAAGCAAGGTCTTCCTAAAATGTATTACTTGAGATATTGAATATGTTGATAATTTCACTTGAACTAAGCTTGAAAATCTTCTATTTGAACTATATAACTTTCAAAACTCAAAATTGTTAAACACAGTTTAACTAATTTATTTTTGAGTCAATCGCCATATTTTATAATATTATTTGCGAGCCAGTCTTGCTGACTAGTCGTTCTTGATTTATACTAGATATGAGGTCGTCACTTTGACTGGTCAATACTATTTATTTATTTGACTTCCTTGAACACCCATAAAGCTTCTTTTTAAAAGTTATCTTGCTTTATATGGCGATTGTGACATGATTTGTGTTGGTTGCTGGAACATCATATGCATATATCATATTATCTTACCCTTGGGGAATTTTGGGCCTATAGGACTGGTTGGCCAGACGATCGGGATGGCATCTGTCATTGGTGGCTGGTTTATTAACCAAGACCTAATTTGTGATCCTGACTTTGGGACCATCGGAGGTTGGTTGCTCCTCGAGGCTTAATTATTGAGGGATCAGCCCTACTAATTTGTATTACAATGTTTAGCAAGTTGGCCGCTTATCGAGGTGATATAAGTTAGTATTATGTGTATCTTTAGGAGTCAAAAGGTTGGTAAACATCCCACAATTGATTTTACGAAATGCTTCAACTCAACAAGTTGCATTAATTTGATTAAATTTTAGAAATTTGAAATCTAAGTCTTTTATGAAACATTTTGTCCACTTGTTCTTTAAAACTGATCTTGTTTATAAGTTTTGAGATTTTCTATGAGATACAATTAAGATTTGTATTTGAGATGGCTCTTCGCTGTTATGGGATGGCATTGAGTCTGCTCATTAAGTGTTGTTTAAGAAGTATTGGTCTCTAATCCTATTTTGTGAATTCCACAAAATCTTTCAATTTCTTAGTATCCAGCTATTTTAGCCTGTGCCTTTAGTTATTCATATTCGAAATGAATGTTCTTCTTACATATGTATATTGCATTCGATTTCATCTATTTCTTCCCATACATGTAAATGCTTGCCTCACTAAGTTAATCGGATTCACCATTTTTCTGTTGTTCTTTATGTTTTTTGCCCTAGATTGAAGAAATAAAGGGTACCATGAGCTTGGACTACCTTTTGTATTGTAGATACCTTTACTAAGATACCTATAAATGGTAAGGATGCGATTTGTTATGTTTATAATTTAAAAAAGGCATTAGTCAACACATTATTGTGCTTTTCTATCGTAAAGTGTAATCGGATAGAGTTCTTGACAAATGATGTTAATTTATAAGTTAAATCATGAGATTGGGAGCGATTGTGAATTGTTATGAGGACTTGGGTTTTGCTAGTGATTTTCAGCATGACTAGATTTAAATTTTGAGTTGGCTATCATCTTAGGTTGTTGGAGATTCATTTAAATTTTAAGGTTATAGAAATGCATGTGGAATTGAATTTTAAGATTTGATTAGAGCAATGTTCATTTCGTATTGTTATAGAATTACTTAAGATGAGAAATTTTTGGATATGCATATTTTATTTTTTGGAAATTTTTAAGAAAATCGATCAAAGTGGCACCTTGGTCCTAAGTAGGTAACTTCCGAACGGGGGCTACAAGTGGTCACTAATTGCTTAAATTATATGATCGCAAATGGGGGTCACTAATCTGTGACCGCTAGTCCAGTCACAAGTGTAGTAGTTGGTCACGTGGCCAACTTTTAATGACCCCAACAAGAGGTTACAAAGCTTAGTGCCGCTAGTTCACTATATGAAAACTTTTATATTATCAAATTAGTGACTGATTGTAAATTGGCGGTCACTAATTTTGTGACTAATAGTTAAACAGTCACAAATTTCAATTTGTGATGAGGCTTTTTGTGACCACACTTGGTGGTCACAAAATGGTTACTCGTTAGTGAATGCATTTTTGGTTGATTTGTGATTGATTTTTTGGCCACTAAGTTAATTTTTTTCGTAGTGATCGTTTTTCTAGCTAGCAAACCAACTCACACACCTCTTGATCCATACATATCTATCTCATATAACCCAATATACAATATTGATAGGTAAGCTTTTAAATCTCACCATCTCACCCTGATATTACATACGACATTCACAAACTCAGTAGCATATGGCCAACCCTCGCAACCCCATCTCAAATTAAGCTGCCCATCACTTGTTAAGATACCTCAAACACCACCATAGCTAAGGAATCTTCTTCTGATTCTCTTATCCTCTGCAGCTCACTATTGGAATAATGCCCCACAAGCTAATTAGATTGGCATGTAAACTATTTCACTTGTGCTACAATCTTTATTAAATGATATTTATTTTGCATGGACATCTTCATCTTATGTTTATATTGCTTCACTAGCATTTGGTTGAAGCCCTTAGATCACGCATGACTATGGGACTTGGTCACTTTCACTGGGTGGTGATCATGAAACAAGGCCCACATGGTCGTGATCTTATATCTTTCAATTTGTAGGATTTTACTAGACAGGGCACCTAAGATCCAGATAGACTTGCACTAACGATGCATAAATCCAAGAGTTAGATATTGATCCATTTCATGAGCAATCCATGTGAGACTGCCTGGAGAATCCACTAGAGAGCTGCAGTAGCAAGTCGATAGTGGCAAGTTCTCCAACTTACACTAGTGCATATAATTAGTCTTTTGACCTAAGGATCCATGGTAACCTTGTGTTTAGGTCCTCATGCTTTGACTGTTCCTTGACCACTTAGCAGGTCTTTTTGGATGAGGTTGGATATGAGCTAATTAGATATGGAGGTTTGTGAGAACCAAGATGGGATCCGACTCCTCATCATTGTGACGGGCAAATACATCTCCTATGTGTTCTATAATGATCGATTCCACAGAGATCCTTGTGCAAGATAGTTTGATAATTTAGAAAATGAGTTTTCCAAAGATGATATCATAAAGGGAAATCAAATATTGGAATAGAGACAGCATTGAGGCTATTAGGGAGTCAACAAATATATTACCCTATGCCTCTTTTGGGAGATAGGAGATGGACGGACCATATTTACATGGTAAGCATAGAACTAGAATGATTCTCCAAAAGCAATCATTTCGGCCAATTAGTTGGGTTCCATGGCTTCAGGTTGAACGTCAACCATGGAGATTAGATACTTTTCAATTAATGTGATTAATTGAATTGAGTCATTTGTTTAAAGAAGTTTAGACTAATGTGAATATTTGATATTCAATAAATTACAAGAGTTGTGAGCCCATGTCCAATGAATGGTAAAACCTAGTGGGTCATACACAAAAGCTAATTGGAAATCCTATTTGATGAAAAGGAATTTTCTAAGAGTTAGAAAATTTTCACCATGGGTGGATTGACTCAATTTTTGGTCATTTAGCTTGATCAATTTAATTGTTGAATTGATATAAATAATTTAAGGAGTTAAATTAGACAAGTTAAATTAAGAGTTAATTTAATTAGTGCCACATGACTATCAATTGGTCAAGCTACCTTAAAGAGTTAAACTAATTGACTTAAGAGTTAAGTCAAAGGTTAATTAATTAAATTAAAGTGTTTAATTTAATTAAAATAAAGAATCAATTTTTGAGGAAATATTCAATTGAAATGTTCGTTTAGGGTAAATTAGAATTTATTTGGATGACATTTCATTAGATGAAATGAAAATTTCAAATGAAATTCAAATTCACATTTAATTGACATGCAATTCGCCTGCAAGCTGGCAAGCAAGTTGGCACCGTCCATGAGGGAGGTGTGATGCCACCTAAACATCAAACCTTTCCTCTATCTATATATAGATATAGAGAGTAGCCAGTCGAGGATTTGGCTGAAAAATTTGTTGTAACTTCATCGAGGTGTTGGTGATTTCCAGTTCAAATTTCAGCTAATTCCGATGAGTTTTGGTTGGGCAAAAGTTGTCCACAATCTGCTGCACCAGTGGAAACTGCATTGAAGGAGGTCAAGCATCTCTTCACATTTTATATTGGATTTTGCTTCTAATGTAATTTTCTGATCTAATCCACTTTAATGACATGAATTAGATCCTTGTGGAGGTGTGATCAAGTTAGGTTTCAGTTTTTAAGTGTTCTATAATTGGATCCTTGGGTCACGCCTTCTTTCAAGTGGTATTGGAGCCTAAATTCATGCTTTAAAATGGATTTTTGGATGATTTATTCATGTAATGGATTAATCTGAAGCTCCAAATACTTGATCCAAGTTATGGATTGGATTTTTCGATGATGTTATGTGTGGCTCCCTAGCTTGATGAATTGAAAGCATGCTAATATGTGTTTTAAGTGTTAATTCATATGATTAGTATGTTTTAGTTCATAGTCGCTAATGTTGAATGTTGATTTTGCATTAGTTCATGTTATATGTTGATATAGCATGTTATTATTGGCCTTAAAGAGTTTTGGTTATTTTTTGATCCAATTTGATTGGAGTTTATTGGAGGTTTCCTGAAGAATGTGATTCTTACTTGAACTTGAAGTTTGAAGCATGTTTGAGTATTTGAAATTCCATTTTTGAATGGTGTTTTAAATATGAAATTTCGTTAATATTGTGTGATTTGATGTTTAGGATGTAGATGTGAGCTAAAAAATTTTATGCACAAAAATTGAGCTAAAATCGCATTAACTCGATGCTAACCAAAAAATAGGGTTGCTGCCCACCCAGGTCTGCGTGATTGTGCGCCTACCATCAGGTAGGCAGTAGCTGGTTTGGTTTTGCTCGAGTCAAAGCTTGATTTTGTGTTCTTTTTGTGACCGAAAGTGTATTGAATCATATTACATAGATGCACAAGTGTTGTGCAAGTTCTCAAAATTATGTTTGACATTTTTTATTGCTTTTAGAAACTTGTTCAAGTTAATCTCCAATTTTGTGCAAAAATGAGATGCATAAATGTTATGCTTACTTTGTGTTTAATTGTTGGAATTGAATGTCAATTCCTGATTTATTTATTGTTCATTTAAGTGTTGAATGGATGATGAATGAATGAGGATGATCATAAGCCTTTAATATTGATTTATTTGTTTCAAGTTGTAGAAAAGGGTTGTGTTAAATAGGGCATGCATACCTTTTAATTTCTATCTTGTAAATGTTATGAGAGTAAAATCACTAGAAGTGAGCATTTCTTTCTCTTGTAAATGTTGCAAAGAGCAAAGAAGACCATTGGAGGCATGAAGACCTATGAATGTATCATGATGCATTTATTTAATAGCTATATTTACTCAACCCACTTAAAATCAACTAGGTGGTGCACTATTGCTCTAAGTGCACTACTTGGTTAAGGTTTATGGTCATTCCACCTTAGGAGCATGCTAGGCGCATTTACTTATTTATGCTTTCCATATCCTATTAATGTATGAGATGCATGTTTAGGATATAGGAAACCTAAATAAGAAGATAAAATTGGTGAGATTTTGGTTAGGAAACCTAAATAAGAAGATAAAATTGGTGAGATTTTGGTATGCAAAAAAATCGCTCCACTTAGATGCCTAAGTGTTTTTCAAATATTAAGTCAAAATGGATACAAATTAAAAGAATTTTAATTAATCCATGCCTTCTATGAATAGTATGTAGCATGATGATGCTACCACATTTTTGTGAAGGCTCATGAGTCGTGGGTCACACTTATAGTAGAAAGTTGGGACCATATACTTAGCATATGATGCACTTTTGATTTGATGCTTCCCATACATTGGCGCACGAGTTGTGGGATGATATAGAGCGGTCTCAAATCGAAGTTTGATTGGTAGGTCTGACTTAACACTTAGTAGTATTGATGTCACACAAGTCGTGGGTCTACATGTAAAGTAAGGCAAAATATATCAAGAGTTACATGAGATATAATTAGCAAAAGTTACTTACCTTTCAATTATTTGTGGATGTCTCACAAGTTATGGGTCTGCTACAAGTCCTTAGGATCATGATTCTTACTAGGAAATATGATTTCCCAAATTCTTCTGGGGGTGAAGAATTTGATAAAATAGTGTGAGAAAAATGTGCTTGAAAGACCATAAACATGTTTTCAAATATCAAAATTCAATCACATGCTTATATTCTCTTTTATCATTTTTTTTTTTTTGTAGATTTGTGAAATCTTCAAACTCAAAATGGATAAGAATCCAGTCAATGCAATTTTGGAAACCAATAAACTAACTGGGCCAAACTTTCGCGACTGGTTGAGAAGTCTCAAAATAATTCTTGATTTTGAAAAGAGGACTTATGTCTTTGATTAAAGTCTATCGGAGACTATATGCGATGATGCCACCAATGAGGCTCGTGAATTGTTCACAAAGTTTGTGAATGATGATCTACATACAAGGTATCTCATGGTGGCTTCTATGACCAACGAGCTCCTAAAGACTCATGAGTATATGAAACATGCTAGCGAGATCTATACAGACCTACAAGAGTTGTATGGTGTTTGAACTAGACATGAATGGTTCCCCTTGCTTAGGGAGTTCTTTAGGTCAAGAATGGTAGAGGGCTAAAGTGTCCATGATCACGAGCTCAAGACGATTAGACTCATCAAGAAGCTTGGACAATTTGACGTGATCATGGAAATGATCTCTATATAGATTTGATCTTACAATCATTGCCAAGCTTATTGACCAATTCATTTTGAACTTTAATATGTCCACGCAAGAAGTGATGGTTAACAAATCGGTGAATATACTAGTGACCACTGAGGTGACAATGAAAAAGGACAAGCCTCTTATGCTTGCATGTTCCTCCAAATCTAGAGGCCCTAGGGGTCCTCGAAATGGAGGTAAAAGGAAGAAGAGTTCTTCCACCAAAGGAAAGCAATCCTTGAAGAGTTTGGGGGGAATTAAGAAAAAGAAAGGGGCTAAAACCGACACAAGTTGTTTCCATTGTGGAGAAAAATAACATTGAAAAAGGAATTGCTAATCTTACCTTGCAACCTTTGAGAAGGATATGCATTTTATTGAAATACACTTCACAACAAATTCTTCGTCATGGGTATTTGATACCGCATGTGGTTTTCACATTTGTAATTCATTATAGGGAATGGAAAGAAGAGAAGTCCCAATGAAGGGGATATGATCATCTGCCTTGGAAATGGAGTAAAAGTTGCGGCCATGGTCGAAGGCATAATCAAGTTAGACTTGGGGAATGCTTGCATTGTACTTGATCCATGTTATTATGCACCTTTTCTTGTTAAGAACATTATTTCTTTCTATTCCCATTCAAGATAGTGAAGGATATGATTTTTTATATATCCACTAGGATGTTGAAAGTATTAAAGAATGGTCCTTTAATTGCACAGGGTACATTAAACAATGGGTGTACATACTTGATTCTTAACCTTCATTAATGCAGATTCAATCAAGTAAAAGAAAATTAGATAACCATCTTAAGGTGTACAAGACTTGGGTATATATCTAAGAATATGATGAGAAAGTTAGAAGCTCTCAAAACACTAAATATTAGTGGCATTAAGGAACTTCCTACTTGCGAATCTTGTTTGAAGGGAAAAATGACCAAGGCTCCATTTGATTTGATCCAAACGAATGTTCGTGGCCTACTAAGAGTTAGTGCAAGAGCAGGCTATTCTTACTTCATCACCTTCATCGATGATTATATTTAGTTCAGACATGTGTATCTTATGAAGTACAAGCTCGAAGCTATTGAAAAGTCAAAAAGTATAGGAATTAGGTAGAAAAGCAAAAAGGACTAAGCATTAAAGCTCTTCGATCGGATCAAGGGAAATAATACTTAACTATCGAATTCTTGGGTTATCTAAAAGAGAACAGGGTTCTCTCTTAATGGACTCCACCCAACACACCCTAACACAATGGAGTAGCTGAGAGGAGAAACCATACCTTGTTGGACATGGTACGTTGCATGATGAGATTTTTTGATGTGCCTATATCTTTCTAGGGATATGCCTTATTAACATCGGTGAAGTCACTAAATTTAGTACCTTCAAAGTCGGTGCCAAAGACATCGCATGAGATGTGGTATAGTAAAGCACATTCTTACTCTTTTCTAAGAGTTTTGGGGTCTCCCGCTTAAATCAAGCAGTTAGTAGGAGATAAGTTGGATAGTAGATCTATCTTGTGCAAGTTTGTAAGATACCCAAGAGTCTTTGGGTTATTATTTTTATGATCCCTTAGAACAAAGGGTGTTTGTTTCAAGGACACCACCTTTTTGCTAAAGGATTTTCTATTAGATAGAAATGACATTGTTGTTTAACTTGATGAAGTTTGAAATGAACATCAAATCCCACAAGTGGTGGAAACGAGAGAGCATCAAGAGCCTTATACACAACCTCTGAGAAGGTCAGATCGAATCAAGAAGCAACTTAAAAGGCTCGGATTCCTTCATGAGATGGGCTAATCGAATATCGATTCGAAGACCATTAAGGAAGCTATGTTGGACATAGACTCGAGACATTGATTTGATGCTATGAAATTTGAAATGAACTCTATGTACTCCAACAAAGTATCGACTTTGGTAGATCCTCCTAAAGGAATAGTTTCCCACTGGTTGCAAGTGGATCTATAAGTGAAAGCTAGGAGTCGATGGAGAGGTAATGACGTTTAAGGCGCAACTAGTGGCAAAATGTTATACTCACTAACAAAAGGTTATACTCAAAGATCCAGTATCAATTTTGAGGAAACCTTTTCACAAGTAGCAATGCCTAAGTCTATTTAGATTTTACTTGCCATAGCTGCATATTATGACTATGAGATATCGAAAATGGATGTGGAAATCACTTTCCTCAATGGAAATATTGTAGAAGAAATCGATATGGAGCAACCATAAAGTTTTACATCCAAATGGAGTGAGCAAAGAGTTTGCAAATTCAAGAGATCCATTTATGGACTCAAGTAAGCATCCCAAAGTTGGAACATATATTTTGACAAGACAGTCAAATCATTTGGCTTCGTCAAAAATGTGTCTGAACCATGTGTATACAAGAAGGCTAGTAGGAGTAGTATACAGTTTAATGTGCTTTATATCAATGACATTCTTCTCATTAGGAATGAGAGAGAAATGTTAGAGTGTACTAAAGCATGGTTATATACTTAATTCTCCATGAAGGGTTTTAGAGAAGCATCCTACGTATTAGGAATATGTATTTTTAGAGATACATCAAAGAGTATGCTGGGCTTTTTCAAACCCCGTACATTGACAAGATACTCAAGAGAGTTAGTATGAAAGAATCTAAGAAGGGATTCCTCCCTATAGGATATGGTCATTATCTCTCCAGGTCTATGGCCCTTCAGAAGGAGGAAGAGATAAGTAAAATATCCTACGTACTATATGTATATGCCATTGGGAGCATAATGTTTATTGTTTAATGTACAAGGTTGGATATGGCACACGCTCTAAGCGTTACGAGCTGTTTCCAATCCAGCCCTAGTGAAAGTCACTGGATGGTCGTTAAAGTTATCCTTAAGGACCTAAGAAGGACTAAGGATTTATTTTTCAGTATACGGAAATGGAAAATTGAAACCTGAGGGGTTTTCAGATTCTAGTTTTTGGTCTGATATAGATGACATAAAATCCACTTCTAGATTTATATTTTACCTCAATGG
Source organism: Jacaranda mimosifolia (assembly GCA_018894105.1). Lineage (NCBI taxonomy): Eukaryota > Viridiplantae > Streptophyta > Magnoliopsida > Lamiales > Bignoniaceae > Jacaranda > Jacaranda mimosifolia. The sequence goes on from CM032121.1 coordinate 23,742,018, forward strand.
CAGTGTAGTGAGTTGGAAGAGTTCCAAACAAGACACCATGGCCGATTCTACCACAGAGGCAGAATATATTGCATCTTCGAAAGCTGCGAAAGAAGGAGTTTAGATGAAAAACTTTATCCAAGAGTTGGAAATAATGCCTAGTATTACCGAGCCTATAGTTGTCTTCTGTGATAAAAATTTTGTTATTGCACAAGCAAGGAGCCAAGATCTCATCAACAATCAAAACACATTTTGAGGTGATATTATTTGATCCCGGAGATCATTGATAAAGACGATAGTAGAGTGGAAAAAGTTGCCTCGAAATAGAATATAGTAGATCTACTGACTAAACCTTTAGCCCAAAAGTTCTTTGAAGGACATCTTAAGAAGGTAGGTCTTAAGACTACGGGGCATTAGCTTTAGGGCAAGTAGGAGATTGTTCGAATAGTGCCTTGCAAGCTAATTAGGTTGACATGTAAACTATTTCACTTGTGATACAATCTTGAATAAATGATGCTCATTTTACATGGCCATCTTCATCTTATGCTTATATTACTTCACTAACATTTTATTGAAGCCCTTAGATCATAGATGACTATGGGACTTGGTCACTTTCACCACGTGGTGATCATGAAACAAGTCTTACATGGTCGTGATCTTAAATATTTCAAGTCGTAAGGTCTCATGAGACAAGACATCTATGATCCAGATAGACCTGTACTGACGATGCATAAATCCAATAGTTGGATAATGCTCAATTTCATGAGCAATCTATGTGAGACATGGATGCATATTAGTGGGTGTTGTTAGAAAACAAGTTCTCTGAAGTCCCGCTCGGAGAATCCACTAGATAGCCATAGTGACAGGTCGGTAGTGGTAAGTTCTCTAGTTTACGCTAGTGCATATAATTAGTCATTTGACTAGATGATCGATGGTAACCTTGTGTTTAACTCCTCATACTTTGAATTTTCCTTGACCACTTTAGCGAGTCTTTCAAGTTGAAGTTGGATATGAGCGACTTAGATATAGAGGTTTGTGAGATCTAAGATAGGACCCGACTCCTTTTCGCTGTGAAGGATGAATGCATCTCATATATATTCCATAATGATCGATTCCACAAAATCCTTGCGAAAGGTAGTATGACAATTTGAAAAATGAGTTTTCCAAAGATGAGGTCATAAAGGGGAATTAAGCATTGTAATAGAGACATAGCATCGAGGCTATTAGGGAGCCGATAAATATCTTGCCTTAGGCCTCTTTTGGGAGATAGGAGACGGAAGGATCGTATTTTCATGGTAAGCGTAGAGCTAGAATGGTTCTCCAAAAGCATTTATTTCGGCTAACTAGTGTTGGAATAGTGCCCCGTAGCCAATGAAATTGGCATGTAAACTATTTCACTTGTGATATAATATTGATTGAATGATATTCATTACTTCATTGCCATTTGGTTGAAGGCCTTAGGTCACATAAGACTATAGGACTTGGTTAGTACAATCGGTGATGATCATGAAATAAGTCTTATACGGTCGTGATTTTAAATATCCCAAGTCATATAATCTTATGAGATATAGCATCTAAGATTCGGATAGACTTACACTGACAATGCATAAATCCAAAAGTTAGATATTGCTCCATTTCATGAGCAGGCTATATGAGATACATGTGAATGTTAGTGGGTGCTATAGTGACAAGTTGGTAGTGGCAAGTTCTCCTGCTGACTCTAGTGCATATAATTAGTCCTTTGACCTGATGGATCCAGGATAACATTATGTTTAGGTCTTCATGCTTTGACTCTTCCTTGGCCACTTAGCGAGTCTTTCGGGTTGAGGTTAAGTATGAGCTACTTAGACATAGAGGTTTATGAGATCCAAAATGGGATTCGACTCCTCGTCGTTGTGAAAGATGAGTACATCTCCTATGTATTCTATAATAATCGATTCCAATGAGTCCTTGTGCAATGCAGTGTGACAATAAGGCGACAAACCAGAGTCGAACATTGGGAATAGAAACATAATATTGAAGCTATTAGAGAGCAAACAAATATCTTGCCCTAGGCTTCTTTCGGGATACAGGAGACAGAAGGACCATATTTGCATGGTAAGCATAGAGCTAGAATGGTTCTCCAAACGCACTCATTTCGGCCAACTAGTTGAGCACATGGGCTTGAGATTGGACATTGACCATGAAGATTGAGTACTCTTCAATTAATGAGATTAATTTAATTAGGTCATTAGTTTAAAGGTGTTTAGACTAATGTGAATATTTGATATTCGATAAATCATAAGAGTTGTGAGCCCATGTCTAATGGATGGTAGAATTTAATGGGTCACACATAAAAGCCAATTGGAAATCCTTCTTGATGAAGAGGAATTTTCTAAGAGTTGGAAAATTTCCACCATGACTGATTTTTGAGGTAGGTGGATTGACATAATTTTTGGTCATGTTGGCTTCATCAATTTAATTGTTAAATTGATCTAAATAATTTAAGGAATTAAATTAGATCAATTATATTAAAGAGTTAATTTAATTGGTGCCACATTACTATCAATTGATCAAGTTAACTTAAGGAGTTAAGTTAACAATAACTAGCTTAAGGAGTTAAGCTAATTGACTTAAGAGTCAAGTCAAAGGTTAAGTAATTAAATTAAAGTGTTTAATTTAATTAAAATGAAGAATCTATTTTGAAGGGAAAATTCAAATGAAATGTTCATTTGGTGTGAATTAGAATTTGCTTGATGACATTTCATTAGATAAAATGAATGTTCCAAATCAAATTCAAATTCACATTTAATTCACATGCAGCTTGCTTGCAAATTGGCAGGCAAGTAGCGCCAACCTTGAGGAAGGTGTGATGCCACCTGAGCATTACACATTTCCTCTATCTATATATAGATATAGAGGGTGGGACAGTCAAGCATATTTTACACACACAAGCATCTAATTGTTAGATCCTCCATTTTCCTCCAATTTTGCATATGTTGCATCATGTGTTGAAGCTTCACATTTTTCTTCATCTCTTACCTCCAACTTCGGCCATCACCATTGCTCTTCTCTCCTTTGTTTTCCGACTAGCATAGGAGAGAATTGGATTGTGCATTAGTGTGTGGATCTTATCATTAGAGGCAAGACAATTGGATTGCTAGCCTTTGGAGGAAAAATTCAAATGAGATGTTTATTTAGGGGGTGAATTAGAATTTATTTGGATGACATTTCATTAGATAAAATGAAAATTCATAATGAAATTCAAATTCACATTTAATTCACATGCAACTTGTAACACAAGCAAGTCGAAGCCATCCATTAGGGAGATGTGATGCCACCTAAGCATCACACGTTCCCTCTATCTATATATAGATATAGAGGGGTGGCCAGCCAACATGTGGTTTACACAAACATTTTAGATCCAATTTCCCATGTGTTGCATCATATGTTGAAGCTTCACATTTTCTTCACTCCCTTCCTCCAAATTTTGGCCACTTCATACCTTCATTTCTTCCTTGCTTTCCAACTAGCATAGAAGATATTTGGATTGTCCATTGGTATGTGGATCTTATTATTAGTGTTGGAATAGTGCCTAGCAAGCCAATTAGATTTGCATTGTAAATTATTTCACTTGTGATACAATCTTGATTGAATTATACTAATAAAATAGCCATCTTCATATTATACTTATATTTGCTTCACTGACATTTTGTTGAAGCCCTTATATCACACAAGACTACAGGATTTAGTCATGCACTGGGTTGTAATCATGGAATAAGTCTTACAAGATCGTGATCTTAAATCTTCCAAGTCGTAGAATCTTTAGAAAAAGGGCATCTAAGATTCGGATAGACTTGCACTAACAATGCACAGATCCAAGGAGTTGGATATTGCCCTGTTCCATGGGCAATCCCATATGAGATATGGATGAATGTTAGTAGGTGCTTGTTAGGAACAAGGTACTAAAGACCCACTCAGAGAATCTACTAGATAGCCGAAGTGGCAAGTTCTCTCGCTTACACTGGTGTATATAACCAGTCCTTTGATTTGAGGATCCATGGTAACCTTGTGTTTAGGTCTTCATGCTTTAACTCCTCCCTGGTCACTTAGTGGACTATTCAGGTGGGATTGGGCATGAGCTTCTTAGACATGGAGGTTTGTGACATCCAAGATGGAATCTGATACCTCATTTTTGTGAAGGGCAAGTACATCTCCTATATATTCTATAATGATCGATTCTAAGAAATCATTACACAAGGTAGTATGACAATTTGGAAAAGGAATTTTCCAAAGATGAGGTCATAAATTGGAATCAAAATTGAAAATAGAGATATAGTATCAAGGCTATTAGAGAGCCGGTAAATATCTTGCCCTATGCCTTTTTCGGGAGATAGCATACGGAAGGACCATTTGCATGGTACTCGTAGAGCTATGATGGTTCTCCAAAAGCATTCATTTCGTCCAATTAGTTGGGCTCCATGGGCTTGAGATTGGGCATCGACCATGGAGATTAGATATTCTTCAATTAATGGAGATTAATTGAATTAAGTTGGTTAGTTTGAAAGAAGTTTTAAACTAAAAGAAATATTCGATATTCAAAAGTTACAAGGAGTTTTGAGCCCATGTCCAATGAATAGTAGAACCTATCGGGTCATACACAAAAGCCAATTACATTTCCTAAGTAACGGAGGAACTTTCTAAGTGTTAGAAAATCAAGCTTAAAGAGTTATGTTAGTTGACTTAAGAGTTAATTCAAGAATTAATTAATTAAATTAAATTATTTAATTTAATTAATGAGGAGAATATTCTTTGGAGAAAAAATTGAAATGATAGGATTATTTTAATGTGGCATTTAATTAATTTGAAATTAGATTTCAAATGTAATTGAAATGCGCACAAATTCAAATTTGATTTGAATTTACCAACTAAGCATGCAAGGCATGCACGTTGGCGGTCCCCCTTCCTTGAGGAATGTGTGATGCCACCTTGGCATCACACCATCATCACTCTGTAGTAGTGGCAATCTAGCAATTTGCAAGTGAAGAATTAGATTCTCACTTTTTCCTCCATTTTCAAGGTGTTCATTCATGTGTTGAAGATCACATTCCTCTTCTTCTCCCTACCCTAAAATTGGTCATCTCCTTCTAAACTCTCCTCTATTTCTCCAGCTAAAAATGAGGAGTAGTAGGATTGGGATTGGTGTGTGAATCATTTTGATAGAGGCAAAACAAGTGGTTTGCTAAGGGTTTGGAGATTCATCTGCAAGACTAGTCTTTTGTCGATTTTATCCCAGGAGATCTAGAGGGAGTTTGGAGCTAAAATTTATTCCAACAGCTTTCTCAAGGAGTTGATCATCTACTGGAATTTTCTCTATAGTTTTGGAGAGTTTTGAATTGCTCAAAAATCGCTTGCTTCTAGATGCGCCACTGTTTGGCAGATTCTATTTAAAGGAGTTTTTCAATCTACCTTTGGATTTTGCTTTTAAGGTAACTCGCCAACCAAATCTAAATCCTATTCAATGCAACAGTGACTGGTGGCTAGGAAATACTTCTTATTTCTCTAATCAACCTCCTCGAGTCAAGATATTTCGCTAGCTATGAGTCACCTAGCTATGCTCTAGTCGAAACAAGGGGCCTCCTCGAGCAGAGGGCCTAATGACCACATTCAAGCTGATTGACCACATTATGGTCGACTAATGGGATGTTGGTGATTAAGCTGGCCCAATGTAGTTTTGGCCCAACTTATAGAGTTAAGTTAACAATTCTTAGCTTAAAGAATTAAGCTAATTAACTTAAGAGTTAAGTCAAGGATTAATTAATTAAATTAATGTGTTTAATTTAATTAATGAGAGGAATCTATTTTGGATGGAAAATTCAAATAAAAGGTTCATGTGGTGTGGAATTTTAGTTAATTTAAAATTAGATTCCAAATGTAATTGAAATGCACACAAAATTTAAATTTGATTTGAATTTACAAAGTTGCAAGCAAGTCAGCGGTCCCCCACCTTAAGAAAGGTCTGATGCAACCTCAGCATCACACCATCCTCCCTCTATATATAAATATAAAGGTGAGAGTGAGCTGCAACATTGAAATCCACGTGAAGAATTAGATTATCATATTTTTCCTTCCTTAAAGTGTTGCCTCATGAGTTGAAGCTTCAATTCTATCTTCTTTTCCAACCCCTAAATCGGACATCTGCCTATCATTACTTCTCTCTATATCCAGTTAATATTGAGGAGAAATTGGAAATAGCATTGGTATGTGGATCATATTGATGAGGCAAGATAATAGGATTGCTAGCCTTTGGAGATCCACCAATCAAGGTAATAACTTGGTGATTTTATTCTAGGAGATCTAGAACAAGTTTTGATATGATATTTTCATAGTAGCATTACCAAAGAGTTTAAAAATTATTGGAATTTTTCCAGATTTTTTGGAGGAGTTTGGATCGGGCGAAAGTTGCTACAAATCTACTACGTTGTTGTTTGACAATTTCTGAATTGAAGAAGAGTTTTTCATCTTTCCTTTAGATTTTTCTAATCAAGGTAATTCTCCATCCAAATATGAATCATAAGCATGTTTAGATCCTTGTTTGCTTGTGAAGTACTAGTTAATTTTAACTTTTAAAGTTTTAATTACTGGATCCTAGTGCCTCACTTACATTCACCAACCTAGAATAATACCTTCATCCAAGATTTGGTCGAATTTGGGGACATGGGGGTGTCAGGATGTGCGGAAGAGAGAAACATAGTGCTAGCGAGCTTGTCACATGTTTAGCTGGACATGCCAGCTTATGCTCGATTAGGTAGTTGTATTCACATGTTGTATTATGATCTAATTATCAATATGAAGCTAAGGATCTAAACCTACCATAGATTTAGATTTGGTAAGAGAATTACCTTGATTTTCAGAAAATCAAAGGAACTTGGAAGAAGATCTCAACTCCTTGACAAATCTGTCTCCCAGCGTGTCAAGGGTCACTTTCACCATAGGGCCCCTTGACCGTTTACAGGGCATCTGGGCAGCCTCGGCTGCCCCTCAACAGCTTGCATAAAGGGACTTACACTCCAAGGAGTATCTACCATGTCCTAGGTGTAGGCCTTTTCTTTTGTTTTCACTATTGTACATATGTAGGCAGGATGCTACCATTTATTTTGTAATTTTCAGCTTTTCAATATGTAGTGTTATAACAACGTTTTTCTTTTTTAAGCCTATTATAAAGGGGAATGAGTATTCGAAGCAGAGTTGTACTGTGCATTGTTAGAGTCCCCCCCAACGTCTAGCGTTGCTCTAACGATTATCGATATTGTACTGTTGCAGTTATCAATGAAATGAAGTTTTCTTCCCAAAATGTTCTAGCGTGTGAGCGAGTACCGTTGGGGATTGTGCCTATAAAGCACCCTAGTGTGGGCGGGATTGCGACACACAATTACCCAACAGCTATCAAGCTTTGACGGTTATTAATCTCTTAACTATTATTGAGACGGTTGGCGGTTGTATTTTAGCAGATGTAGTTGGCGTGTCGCAAGCTACTAGCCGCACAGTGCACAGTTTCCTTGTTACTTAAGAAGCGGCCTGTGACAGGTGGTATCAGAGCCTCAGTTCTTGATCCACTAGCCGAGGCAAATGGCGCTAGAACCTACAGCTTCCGCAAATATGGTGGGGCAAGAGAATGAAGCCCCAAGGCTGGTTGGTACTAGAAAACAGCTATTGGACGCACTGGAGCATGAGGATTGCATGCTGCAGTTCGTGGTCGAGACCTTAGTGGAGAAGGTCGAAGGAATGGAAGCAAAGATGACGGATCTCCATGCTCAACTGGGTGATAGTAGAGATGTCTGTCAGGCCTTGATAGAGGCCTTGAGGGCAAATAATACAGCTAATTTAAGGCGGGAAATGGAAGCAATGTCGATTTAGATCGGCTTGCTCCAAAGAGCAGTGAGTAATGGACCTGCCATTGCTCCAAACCTGGTGGCTAAGCTTCGGATACCAGAGCCCAGACCTTACAGGGGTGCAAGAGATTCAAAGGAGGTCGAGAACTTTCTATTTGACATAGAACAGTACTTTCTTACCACTAATATTGAGGATGAGGCAAGGAAAGTGGCGATCGCTACCATGTATTAGATGGGAGATGCAAAACTATGGTGGCGGACCAAATATGCAGATATCCAAGCAAGACAGGGTGCGTATGGATACATGGGATCAGCTCCAGGAAACAATCAGGCAACAGTTTTTCCCAGAGAATGTCGAATATAATGCTAGGCGGGCCTTACAAGATCTGAAGCATACAACCTCCATCAAGGAATATGTGAAAGCTTTCTCCACCCACATGCTAGATATAAGGGATATGTCCGAGAAGGATAAGCGTTTCATATTTTTTGGAAAGATTGAAATCGTGGGCGCGTGCCGAGCTGCAGCGCCAGAGAGTGGCCGATTTGGATACTACTATGGGGGCAGCAGAGTGGTTAACGGATTATAGTTCAGAGCCCCAAAAGGAGAAACATACAGCCTCCAACACTAATTAGTCAAAAGGGGGTGGGCCTAAATCATTCAGCCCGAATCCGAGCAAAGGTGGAGGAGAGAGGCAATCCAACACTCAAGGGAGCTCACAGACGAGTTCCAATAAGGCGAAACCATAAAACAGGCAGGGAGCACCGTAGAAGCACAATAGATGTTTCCTTTGTGGTGGTCCACACTGGATGAAAGATTGTCCGAAGCATCATTTACTTAATGCCTTGCCGAGCCTTGCAGAAGTGGGGAGGGTGCCTAAGCAAGCCGAGACTCAGGCCCCTGTTGCTGGAGAACAGGAGTCGAATGAGGGCGAGGACAACCTTGGGGCCATCTCACAGTGGTGCAATACAATTTCACAAGTGGCAGCTAAAAGAATAATGCCACCAAAGGCAAGCAAGACTACACCAGCCCTAACTGTGAACCAGCCAGAGGAGGAATCACAGCTCCGAAGCTATAGAAAGAAAGGGCTGATGTTCGTTAATGTAAAGATCAATGGCAAGCCGGTTCGTGCCATGGTCGACACTAGTGCCACCCACAACTACCTAGCAAGTGCCGAAGTGGAGAGACTCGGGCTTGTACTAGAGAAAGGAGTTGGTCGGCTGAAAGCTATTAATTCAGTTGCTCAGCCAGTTGTAGAAGTGGCCAAATCCATGCTTATCAAGATGGGACCATTTGAGGGGAGGACAAACCTTTTAGTGATCGTGATGGATGATTTCAAGCTTATCCTTGGGCTCGAATTTCTGAGGGACACAATGACGGTGGTGATGCCGCACGTGGATTCATTGATGATGATAAGAACCAAGCCATGCATCATACCTATATTGACCGGGAAACTGGTGGACAAAAATCTCTCAGCCATTCAGTTTGAGAAGGGTTGCAAATGAAACGAGTCGTCATTATTGTGTACCTTTTGCTTTGAAGAGATGGAGTAGGCATCGGGGCCAATCCCTGGTGTGGTTAAGGAGCTCTTGTGGGAATTTGAGGATGTGATGCCAGATGAACTACCTCGGAAGCTACCGTCGAAGAGAGCACTGGACCATGAGATTGAGTTGGTGTCGGGTACCAAACCTCCTGCCCGAGTGCCATATCGGATGTCACAACCTAAGCTTGAGGAGGTTAGGAAGCAGTTGAAGGAAATGCTGGAGTGTGGGATCATCAAGCCCGCCAAGTCACTTATGGAGCCCCTGTATTTTTCCAGAAGAAGACTGATGGGTCCTTACGGATGTTCTGTGACTACCAGGTATTGAACAAAATTACTGTGAAGAACAAATATCCTATATCGCTTGTGGCCGATTACTTTGACCGACTTAGCCGGGCAATATACTTCATAAAAATTGATATTTATTTGAGGTCGGGTTACTAGCAAGTTCGGATCAAGGAGGGAGATGAGGCGAAGACTACAGTGGTCACGAGGTATGGGGTCTTTGAGTTCCTGGTCATGCCTTTTGGTCTGACAAACACCCCAGCAACCTTCAACATATTGATGAACTAGGTACTCCATGGTTTTCTGGATGAGTTCATGGTTGTGTACCTGGATGATATTGTAGTGTATAGTGGGACCTTAGCCGAACATTTGGAGCATCTGCAAAAGGTTCTCACTCGGCTCCGTGAGCATGAACTATATGCCAAGCCGGCGAAGTGTTCATTTGTTCAGGAGAAAATTCATTTCTTGGGTCACATCGTGGAGCGAGGGAGAATTCGTATGGACCTGAAGAAAGTATAGGCTATTCAGGAGTGGCAGCCTCCCGGGAATGCTCATGAAGTGCGGTCACTTCATTGTTGGCAAACTGTTATTGCAGATTTGTGAAGGGTTACTCTAAAATAGTACGCCCCTTACCGACCTCACGAAGAAGACAGAGTCTTGGAATTGGACACACCAATGGCAAGCAGCGTTTGAGGGACTGAAGAGAGCAATGGTGTCAGATCCTGTGTTGGCCCTCCCAAACTTGACGGGGATGTTCGAAGTGGAGATTGATGCTTCAAACTTTGCTCTTGGAGGATTTTTGATTCAGTGCAGGCATTCTGTTGCTTTTGAGAGCCGCAAGTTGAAGGAAGCAGAGAGACGCTACTCAACGCATGAGAAGGAATTGCTAGCCGTAGTTCACAGCCTCAGATTATAGCGGCATTACTTGTTGGGCTCTTCTTTTGTGGTCAGGACGGACAATACTGCAGTCAACTATTTTATGAGCTAGTCTAAACTGACCAGTAAGCAGACATGGTGGCAAGAGTTGTTGGCAGAGTTTAACTTTTCCTTGGAGTACCGTGCCGGTGTGAGCAATCATGTGACTAACGCCTTGAGCCGGAGGGCGAATCACACAAGGATGGTGGCCACTTTCTCCTTGAGTATAGCTACTACTTCTGTGAAGGACCGAATATGGGAGCTCTTACCGAAAGATCCTGCGGGGCAATATTTGCTTGATCTTGCCGAGAACAGCAAAACTCATCAATTTTGGATGGATGGAAGACTTTTGATGACCAAAGGAAGCCGCATGTATATTCCTAAAGGCGGGGACTTGAGGAAATCATTGATTTTGGAATGCCACGACACTCTTTGGGCGGGACACCCAGGAGCAGAGCGCACCTATGCTTTGGTGCACAGATCGTATTATTAACCGCAGATGCGGGATGATATTGAGATATATGTCCGCACTTGTCTGGTGTGCCAACAGGACAAGCCGGACCATCAAAAGAAACCAGGCTTGTTGGAGCCACTTTCGATTCCCCAACGACCTTGGGAGAACATATCTATGGATTACATTATTGGGTTACCTAAGGTGGGAGATTTGGGGACTATTATTGTGGTGGTAGATCGGTTTTCAAAGTATGCTACTTTTATTGCAGCCCCTAAACATATTACAGCAGAAGGGATAGCTCATCTCTTCTTCAATTATATTGTTAAGTATTGAGGACTGCCAAAGGATATTGTCAGTGATCGGGACTCTCGGTTTACTGGCAGCTTTTGGGCCGAGCTCTTCAAACTCCTCGGATCCAAACTGAATATGAGCTCGAGCTATCATCCATAGTCTGACGGCCAAACCGAGCGCTTCAATTCTATGTTGGAGGAATATCTTGGACACTTTGTGAGCGGCTCTCAGAAGGATTGGGTGAAGATCTTGGATGTTGCTGAACTGTGCTTCAATGCCCAAAAGTGCTCTACCACCAATAAGAGTGCTTTTGAAATTGTGACTGGGCAACAACCGCTACTCCCACATACTCTGGACTCCCTGCAGGGTGTGCGGTCTCCTCTTGCACAGAGTTTCTCATAGGAATGGAAATAAAATATTGATTTAGCTTGAAGCTACCTCGAGAAAGCTTAGAAGCAGATGAAAAAGCATGCAGATCAGAATCATCACTTCAGTGAATTTCAAGTGGGAGATATGGTATTGGTGAAGGTCCCTGATCCAAGACAGTCAAAAGTAGTAAGGGAGAGAGACCCTCGCTTGATGTAGAAGTACATTGGACCATTGCCTATCTTAAATGCATCGGGAAGTTAGCCTACAGGATAGCATTACCTAACTGGTAGAAAATTCATAATGTCCTCCATGTGAGCTAGCTTAAACCCTATCAAGCAGATCAGAAGGATGCATCCCATAATAGACCCAGCTGCCCACAGTTAACGTTCATGAAGAAAGAGAAGAGGGTGGTGGAAGCAATTCTAAATCACCGAGTAACCGGCACAGAAAGCACAACTCAGATGAAGTACTTGGTGAATTGGAAGGGATATAGCAGTGAGGAGAATTCTTGGGAGCGGGTGGTGGACCTTAAGGCGTTCCAACCTCTGTTAGAGGCATATCAGGCCTCAGTGTCGCCGAGGACGTCGCAATCTCAAATGGGAGAGAATGTCAAGGGTTGCTCCTGCCATAGGGCCCCTTGATCGTCTATAGGGCATCCGGGCCGCTTCGGCCACCCTCAACAGCCTGCATCAATGAACTTGGACTCCAAGGAGTATCTACCATGTCCTGGGTATAGGCCTTTTCTTTTGTTTTCACTATTGTACATATGTAGGCAGGATGCTGCCGTTTTTGTTGTAATTTTCAGCTTTTCAATATCAAGTGATGTAACAATGTTTTTCTTTTTTAAGCCTATTATAGGGGGGATGAGTATTCGAAGCTGAGTTGTACTGTGCATTGTTAGAGTCCTCCCCAACATCTAGCATTGCTCTAACGATTATCGATATTGTACTATTGTTGTCATCAATGAAATGAAGTTTTCTTTCAAAAATGTTCCAGCGTGTGAGTGAGTACCGTTAGGGATTGTGCCTCTAAAGCGCCCTAGTGTGGGCGGGATTGCGACACACAATCACCCAACAGCTATCAAGCTTTGACGGTTACTAATCTCTTAACTATTACCAAGACGGTTGGCAATTGTATTTTGGCGGATGTAGTTGGCGTGTGGCAAGCTACTAGCCGCACAGTGCGCAGTTTCCTTATTACTTGAGAAGTGCTCTGTGACACAGCGGCACAACAGAATCTAAGCAACGTTTTCCCGACCAAATGAACTCTGATTTGAGTGAAATTTAAACCAATCGAACACCAACTCTTTGATATATCTTTAGTAAAAGATTCAGCTCAAAATGGATCCAACAAGTCCTTAAAAAAGCTCTCCAAAATCACTGCCCAAAATAGAAGATCTCCAAAGGCTAGTAATCCAATTGTCTTACCTCTAATGTAAAGTTCCACACACTAATGCTGAAGGTTAGTAAGCCACTAGGATCCAATTGTCAAATTTCAAAAGCTCAAAAATAACTAGTGCTTACAGTATACCAAGAATCTAATCATGCTAGGAATTTAGATTTAGTTGGAGAATGACCTCAAAAAGTAAATTTCCTAGGTTGAGTGGTGAACACTTTACCAATCCAGAATCTGATAGGCTCTGGCATAGCAGATGAACAACTACTTTTACCTTAGTTAAAATGCTCCAAAAATCAGGAAACAAATTTTGGAAATTCTTAACTCCTTGAGGAAATGATGTAAAAAATTCAGAGCAAAACTCGACCTGGATCGCTTGAAAAAAATTCAACAAGTGACTGCTCTATTCCAGTGGATCTCCAAAGCTAGCAAATCAAATGCTTTGCCTCTATTGATATAATCTATACACTAATTGATCCTCCAAATTCCACTCACTTTTAGTTGGAGAAAATGAGCAGAATTACAATGGTGAAGGCCAGACTTTTAAGGTAGGAGAAGAAGAGCGAACAAAGCCTCAACACATGAAGCAATGTTTGGAAGACGTTTTGGAGAGAATTGTGGAAAAATCTAATCCTTTACACCTTTCATGGATATGGCTGATCCTATCTCTATATCTATAAATTCCTTGAGGGGGGCGGCCAAGTGGGGTGTCAAGGTGGCAAATTTGAATTCAAATCTCATTTGAATTTCATGTGCATTTTAATTACATTTGAAATCTAATTTCAAGCTAACTAAGATGCTAATTCAAATGAACCTTTCATTTGAATTTTCCCGCCAAAATATATTCTTCTCATTACTTAAATTAAACACTTTAATTTAATTAGTCAACCTTTGACTTGACTCTTAAGTCAAACAAGCTTAACTCTTAAGCTCAATTTTTGTTAATTCAACTCCTTTAATTAACTTGACCAATTGATGGTCACTTGGCACCGAATAATTAATTCCATAATTATTGGTCTAATTTAACTCCTTAAATTAGTTGATTACTTTAACACTTAAATTAATCAAGCCAAAATTTGCCTACAAATTGGCACCTCAAAATCAGTCACCTTGGAGTGGCTCTCTAAATCTTAGAAAATTACTCCAATAACTAGGAGGTTATTTATTTTTTGTGTGTGACCCAATAGGTTCTACCATTCATTGGACATAGGCTTACAATGTCTTATGACTTTTGAATATCATATATTCATTTTAGTTTAAAACGACTTTTAAACCAATCGACTTAATTTAATTAATCTCATTAATTAAAGAATATCCAATCTCTATGGTTGATGTCCAACAACAAGCCCATAGAGCCCAATTAATTAGCTGAAATGAATACTTTTGGAAAACCATTGTAGCTATACGCATACCATGCAAATGCGGTCCTTTCGTCTCTTATATCCCAAAAGAGGCCTAGGGTAAGATATTTGCCGGCTTCCCAATAGCTTCGATACAATGTCTCTATTCCCAATGTTCGATTCCTTTATATGCCCTAACCTTTGGAAAACTTTTTTTTCCAAATTGTCATACCACCTTGCACAAGGATTTCTTGGAATCGATTATTATAGAATACATAGGAGATATACTCTCCTTTTACAAAAGCGAGGAGTCGGATTCCATCTTGAATCTCATAAACCTCTATGCCAAGTAGCTCATACCAACCTCAACACGAAAGACCCATTAAGTGGTCACGGAAGAGTCAAAGCATGAGGACCAGACACAAGATTACCATAGATCCTCAAGTTAGAAGACTAATAATATGCACTTGCATAAGCTGGAGAACTTGCCACTACCGATTTTCCACTCCAACTATCTAGTGGATTCTCCAGTAGGTCTTTAGTACCTTGTTCTCTAACAAGCACCTACTAACATGCATCCATATCTCATATGGTTGCTCATGGAACGAAGCAATAGCTGACTCTTGGATTTATTCATCGTTAGTACAAGTCTATTCGGATCTTAGATGCCCTATCTCATAAGATCCTATGACTTGGAAGATTTAAGATACGACCGTGTAAGACTTATTCAGTGGTTATCGAACCAAGTCCCGTAGTCATGAATGATCTAAGGGTTTCATCCAAATGTAAGTGAAGAAATAAAGAGATAAGATGAAGACAGCCATATAAAGAATATCATTCAATCAAGATTATTATAAAAGGAAATAGCTTTACAAAACCAATCTTATTGGCTTGCTAGGCACTATTCTAATAATATCCCACTTGCCCCAAAGCCAATGCCCCATGGCTTTGAGACCCATCTTCTCAAGATGTCCTTTAAAGACCTCTTACGTTTGGGGTTTTATTAGTAGATCTGCTATATTATCTTCAGAGGCAACTCTCTCCACTCAGATGTCGCCTCTATTAATGATCTCCTGGATCAAATGATATTGCCTCAAAATATGCTTGGATTTCAGATGAGATCTTGGCTCTTTGGCTTCTGCCACTGTCCCCATTATTATCATAATAGACAACCATTCACTTAGCAATGCTAAGTACTACATTCAACTCTTGAACGAAGTTTTTCATCCAAACACCTTTCTTTTGCAGCTTCCGAAGCCACAATATATCCTACCTCTATTGTAGAATAGGCCGTCATGCCTTGTTTGGAATTCTTCCCACTCAACGATCTACTATTGAGGTAAAATATAAATCCAGAAGTGGATTTTAGTCATTTACATTGGATTGGAAACTTGAATCCGGAAACCCCTCTAGTTTTAATTCTCTATTGCCGTATACCAAAAATAAGTCCTTAGTCCTTTTCAAGTACTTAAGGATTGCTTTAATGGCAATCTAGTGACTTTCACTAGGATTGGATTAGAACCTACTTGTAACACTTAGCGAGTATGCCACATTCGGTCTTGTACATTGAACTGTATATTTTATGCTAACAATAGTTGAGGCACAAGATATTTATGACATTTTTTGTCTCTCGTTTTCAGTCTTAGGGGCCATAGACTTGGAAAGACGAATGCCATGTCCCATAAGAATGAACCTCTTCTTGGATCCTTCTATACTAAACCTCTTTAGTATTTTGTCAATGTACAGGGTTTCGGATATGTCCAGCATCCTCTTAGATTGATCTCTATAGATATGTATTCCCAATACGTAGATGCTTATCCCAAATCCTTTACAGAGAATTGTGTAGATAACCATACTTTAGTATACTCTAACATTCCTACTTCATTCCCAATGAGAAGGATGTCATCGACATAAAGCATAATAAACTGTATAGTACTCCTTCTAGCCTTTTTATACACACATAGTTCATACACATTTTTGATAAAGCCAAACAATTGGACTGTTTTGTCAAAATGAATGTTCCAACCTCAGGATGCTTATTTGAGTCCATAAATGGATCTCCGGAGTTTGCAAACCTTTTGCTCACTTCCCTTAGATGTAAAACCTTGTGGTTGCTCCATATAGATTTATTTTTCAATGCCTCCATTGAGGAAAGCGATTTTCATATCCATTTGACATATCTCATAGTCATAATATGTGGCTATAGCAAGTAGAATCCGAATGGACTTAAGCACAGTGACTTGTGCAAAGGTTTCCTCAAAATTGATATCGGGTCTTTGAGTGTATCCCTTTGCCACTAGTCTCGCCTTAAAAGTCACCACTTCTCCATCTACTGCAAGCTTTCGCTTATAGATCCATTTGCAACCAACCAGAACTATTCCCTTTGGTGGATCTACCAAAGTCCATTTCAGATCTTATGGCTTCAAGCTAACATCTCAAATCTATGTTCGACATAACTTTCTCATAGGTCTTTGGATCACTATTCAATTAGCTCGTCTCATGAAAGAACTAAACCTTTTAGGTTGCTTCTTGATTCAGTTTGACCTTCCTAGATGTTGTGTGTGAGGCTCTTATTGCTCATTTGTTTCCACAGCTTGTGAGATTTCATGGTCATCTTGGACTTCATCAAGTTCAACAACAATGCATTTTCTATCTAATAGAAATTCCTTTTCCAAAAAGTGGGTGTTCCTTGAAACAATCACCTTTTATTTCGAGGGATCATTGAAATGGTAACCCAAAGACTCTTTTAGGTATCCCACAAACTTACACAAGATAATCTATTATTCAACTTTTCTCCCACTGCTCGTCTACATAGGCAGGAGACCCCCAAACTTTAAGATAATTATAAGAGGGTGCTTTGCCATGCCATATCTTATATGATGTTTTTGGCATCGACTTTGATGGTACTATATTTAGTAGCATTTCCATCGTGTTTAAGGTGTATCCCCAAAAGGATATGAGCACATAAAAAAAGCTCATCATGGAACGTACCATGTCTAACAAGATACGATTTATCCTTTTAGCTACTCCATTGTGTTGGGGTGTGCCGAGTGGAGTCTATTGTGAGAGAATCCTATTCTCTTTTAGATAATCCAAGAATTTGGGGCTCAAGTATTCTCTCCCTCGATCCGATTGAAGAGCTTTAATACTTAGCCCTAATTGTTTTTCTACTTCATTCCTATACTCTTTGAACTTTTCAAAGGCTTCAGACTTATTCATCGTAAGATATATGTGTCCGAACCGACTATAATCATCGGCGAAGGTGATGAAGTAAGAATAGCCTCCTCTCCCACTAACTCTTAGTGGTCCACAAATATCGGTATGGATCAAAACCAAAAGACTTCTAGATCGCTCTGTTTGTCCTACAAAAGGAGTCTTGGTCATTTTTTCCTTTAAACAAGATTCATAAGTAGGAAGATCCTCAATGCCACTAACTTTTAGTACTTTAAGAGCTTCTAACTTGTTCATCCTATTTTTAGAAATATGTCCAAGTCTTGCATACCATAAATTGGCATCTTCTTGGTTATCTAACTTTCTTTTACTTGATTAATGTGCATTAGTGAAGGTTGAGAATCAAGTATGTACAATCCGTTAATTAATGTACCTTGTGCAATTAAAGAACCATTCTTTAACGCTTTCAACATCCCAATATAGAAAAATCAAATCCTTCACTATTAAGAATGGGAATTGAAATAATGTTCTTAACAAATTGGGTATATAATAAACTGATCAAATACAATGCAAACATTCCCCAAGTCCAACTTGATTATGCCATGGAAAGTGGCCGCAACTCTTGCTCCATTTCCTAAGTGGAGGATCATATCCCCTTCAGAAAGAGTTTTTCTTCTTTGCATCCCCCTATAATGAATTACAATGGTGAGAACCATATGCAGTATCAAATACCCATGTGGAAGAATTAATCGTCATGTGCACTTCAATAAAGTACATACCCTTCTCAAGGGTTGCAAGGTAAGCTTTACAATTTCTCTTCCAATGCCCTTTTTCGCCACAATGGAAACAACTAGCTTCGGTTTTAGCCTTCTTCTTAATCCTCTCGAAACTTTTCTCGGTTGCTTCCCTTTTGAGGAAGAACTTTTCTTCCTCTTAACTCCCTTTCTAAGACCTCTAGGGCCCTTCGACTAGGAGGAGGATGGAAGCATAGGCACTTTTCCTTTTTTATAGACGTCTCTGCGGTCACAAGCATGTTGACCAACTCGTTAATCATAACTTCTTGTTTGGACATATTCAAGTTCATTAACGAATTAGTGATACGATGGTGGAATGATTATAGGATCAAATCTACGTAAAAGTCATTGTCCATGACCACATCTAACTGTTGAAGCTTCTCGATGAGTCCAATCATTTTGAGGCTGTGATCATGGACATTTGACCTTCGCTCATCCTTGTCTTAAAAAGTTCCTAGGACAAAGCGAACCTTTCGTGTCTATTTTGTACACCATACAACTTTTGTAAGTGTACATAGATCTCTCGAGCATGTTTCATGTGCTCATGAGTCTTTTGCAGCTCGTTGGACATGGAGGCCATCATTACACATCTAACTTGCAGATCATCATCTACAAATTTCGTGAACATTTCACATTGTTGGTTAATGGCGTCATCACCAAGTGTGTCCATGGGACTTTGATCAAGGACGTAAGTCTACTTTTCAGAGTCAAGAATTATTTTAAAATTTCTCAACCAATCTTGGTAGTTAGGCTCGGTAAATTTTTTGGTTTATAAAATTGATGTGAGTGGATTCTTAGCCATTTTATTTGAAGATTTCAAAAATCTATAAGAGGCGAAAAAAATTGTAAGCATTTGATTGAATTTGATATTAAAACATTTTCATGGTCTTTCAAGCATGTTTTCCTCCCACTATTTTATCAAATTCTTCTCCTCCAAGAAGAATTCGGGAAATCATATTTCCTAGTGAGAATTAAGATCCTAAGGACTTACAAGTGGACCCCCATAATCGAGTGCCATCTGCAAGCAATCGAAGGGTAAGCAACTTTTGGTAATTGCAACTCATGTAATTTTTGATATATTTTGCCTTACTTTTCACATCGACCCTACGTAAATGTGCACTATCTATGGTACTAAGTGCTAAGTCGAACTTACCAGTCAATCTTTAGCTAAAGACGGGTACCACATCATCCACCGTAACTGAGTGCCAATGTGTGGGCCCTCCTAAGTCAAAGTGCATCTTTTGATAAGTGCATGCTCACAGCTTTCCTCCTAGGTGTGACCCCATAACCGAGTGCCATTACACAAAATTGGTAGCATCATCATGGTATACACTATTGGTAAAAGGCTTGGATTAATTAAAACTCTTTTAATTTATATCCATTTTGACTTAATATTTGAAAAGTACTTGGACATTCTAAGTGGAGGATATTTGCTTGCAAAGATCTCATCATTTTATCTTCTTGTTTAGGTTTTCAATATCCTAACCATGCATCTTATCCATCAATAGGATATGGAAAGCATAAATAAGTAAATATGCCTAGCATGCTCCTAGGGTGGGATGACCATGAGCCTAACCAAGTGATGCACTTAAAGCCATAGGTGCACCACCTAGTTGATTTTAGGTGGTTTGATTAAATCTAGCTATTGTATGAGTGTATCTCATATATTCATGGGTCTTCAAAAGTCTCCATGCCTCCAAAGCCTCCTTACTCTATGTAACTTTTACATGTGAAAGAAATTCTCACTCCTAGTGATTCTACTCTCATAACATTTACAAGGTAGAAATTAAGAGGCATGCAAGCCCCAATTTAATACAACCTATTTCAACAACTTGAGACAAATAGAATCAATATTAAAGACTCATGATCATCCCCATTCATTGATCATTCATTCAACAAATTAAATAAATAATAAACAAATCTAGAATTAGCAATTAATTCCATCAATTAAATTCTAATCAAATTAACAAATAATTGGCCATGCAAAATACTTATGCAACATATTGGATATTAAGTTTAACAAGATTTTAAGGAGCTTGAAAAAATGTAAAACATTTTATTGAACACTTGAACAACATTTGTACACATTCTATGTGTGATACAAAATCATTTTAAGCATGAAAGGAGACATAACAACATATCAAATCTCATCCTAACGCACCCACTACCATGCGCACTGGGCGCACAGCCAGTGCTTTGCCGTGCTTGGCAGCTTAGTGCCTTTCGCTTAATAATTGAGTCAACTTGTTTTAGTCTCAACTTTTACGCACCAAAAAATTTAGGACACCTCCTAAACATGTTATCACACATTTTAGATAAACTTTCGAAATTCAAAATAGCTTTTAAAAGTGGAAATTCAAGTGTTCAATCAAGCTTCAAAAACTAGTTTAAGTAAGAATCACATTCTTCAAAAATTTCCAACAAAACTCCAATCAAATTGAATCCAAAAATGACCAAAACACATTAAGGTCAAATTTAATATGCTATATTAACATATAACATTAATAAATGCTAAATCAACATTTAACATTGAAAGCTATGAATTGAAACATACCAATCATATGAATTAACACTTAAAATACATATTAGCATGTTTTGAATTCACCAATCAAAAAGCCACATACAACATCAACTAAACACTCCAATCTATCATATGAATCAAGAATTTGGTGATTTAGATCAATCCATTACATGAATCAATAAAAAAGAAATCCAAATCTAACCATGATTTAGGCTCCGATACCACTTGAAGGTTAGTAAGCCACTAGGATCCAATTATCAAACCTCAAAAGGTCAAAAATAACTAGTGCTTACATCATATCAAGGATCTAATCATGCTAGGAATTCAGACTTAGTTGGAGAATTACCTCAAAAAGCATACCAACTCTTGATATATTTTGCCTCACTTTTCATGTAGACACCCTACTTCGAGTGTGTCTACATTACTAAGTGTTAAGTCGAATCTACCAATCAAACTTTGATTCGAGATATCTCCACGACATCCCACAACTCATGTGCCAATGCATGGAGGTTTTTAAATCAAAGGTGCATCGTACGCTAAGTATATGCTCACAGCTTTCCTCCTAAATGTGACCTTTACTTCGAGTGCCATCACACAAATTCGGTAGCATTGTCATGGCGTATACTATTGGTAGAAGGGAAGGATTAACTATAACTCCTTTTAATTTGTATCCAATTTGACTTGATATTTGAAAACACTTAGACATTCAAAATGGAGAGTTTTTGCTTGCAAAGATCTCATCATTTTATCTTCTTATTTGGGTTTTCTATATCCTAACCATGAATCTTATACATTAATAGAATATGGAAAGCATAAATAAGTAAATGCACCTAGCATGCTCCAAGGGTGTGATGACCATGAGCGTAACCAAGTGGTGCACTTAGAGCTATAGATGCACTACCTAGTTGATTTAAGTAGGTTGATTAAATCTAACTATTACATGAGTGTATCCCATACATTCAAGGTCATCAAAAGTCTCCATGCCTCCAATGGTCTTCTTTGTTCCTTGTAACAATTACATGAGAAAGAAATCCTCACTCCGAGTGATTCTACTTTCATAACATTTACAAGGTAGAAATTAAGGGGCATGCAAGCCCTAATTTAATACAATCCATTTCAATAACTTGAAGCAAATAAATTCAATATTAAAGGCTCATGATCATTCCTATTTCTTCATCATCCATTCAACAATTAAATGAACAATAAATAAATCTAGAATTGACATTTAATTCCAATAATTAAATGCTTATATTATAAACAAATAATTAGTCAAGCAAGAGCTAGCATGACAATTATGCATAAATTGGAGATTAACTTCAACAAGTATTTAGAAGCAATAAAAAATTTCAAACATAATTTTGAGAACTTGCACAACACTTGTGCATCTATTATGTATGGTTCAAAACATTTTTGGTCACCTGAAGGAGCCAAAAAACAACCAAACTCAAGCCAAGAAAATATTGTGCTGCTACCCGCCCAAGCTGGGCACACTACCGAGTAGCATGCGTGTACCTTGTGTGCTCGTCTCTCGGCCAACACCCGGCCAGGCAGGGCAACGTGCCCTATTTTTACTTCGACACCAAGTCATGTCCAACTTGGCTCAGCTTTTGTGCACAAAAAATTTTAGAACTCATTCTAAACATAAAAACACACATTATAGATGGAATTCCATATTCAAAATACCTTTTAAAAATGGAATTTCAAGTGCTCAATCATGCTTCCAAAAGCAAGTTAAAGTAAGAATCACATTTTTCAAAAAAGTCCAACAAAACTCCAATCAAATTGGATCCAACTAATGCTAAATCAATATTCAACATTAGAAGCTATGAATTAAAACAAGCTAATCATATGAATTAACACTTAAAATACATATTTTCATGCTTTCAATTCATCAATTAAGGAACCACACACAACATCATCCAAACACTCTAATCCATCATATAAATTGAGAATTTGGTGATTTTGATCAATTCATCACGTGAACCGCTCATTCAAAAATTCAAATCAAAGTATGAATTAGGCTCTGATACTACTTGAAGGCACATATAGTACTATGATCCAATAATAAAAAATTTAAAAATTGAAACAAACTAGGCTATGTACGCAAACGATAATCTAAACATGCTCATGATTCAAATTTGGATGGATAATTACCTTGATTAGCAAAAATCCAAAGGAATGATGAAGAACACTTCTTCAATGCAAAACCTATCACATAGAAGCACAACGGATTGGATGCAACTTTTGCCTGACCCAAGCTTATCCAAAAATTCCAAAAAAATTACAGCACCTTCTCAACTCCTTCTGTAAAAAATTCAGCTCAAAAAACTGCAGGAAAGTGCCAGAAAAAAATCATCAAGTGGACTACCCTGACAGTAGATCGTTTGGAAGCAAGCAATCTAAATGTCTTGTCCCTAACATTGTGATCCACACACCAATGCTAGATCCTATCTCCATGGTATTAGCTAGAAAATACAAAGGAGATTAGCAGAGATCAAGGCTTGATTTGTAAGAGAAGAAGAGAGGAAGTGGAGCTTCAACACATGAGGCAAGACTTAAGATTTGGGGGGAAAATGTGAAGCAATCTAATTCTTCACATGGAACTTGAATTGGCCGCCCCTCTCTCCCTCTATATCTATATATAGAGTGAGGATGGTGTGATGTCAAGGTGGCATCACACCTTTCTCAAAGGAGACTGCCATCTTGCCTTGAAAGTTGGCAAGTTGCAATATAAATGTGAATTTGAATTTTGTGTGCATTTCAATTTAATTTGAAATCTAATTTCAAATTAATTAAAATGCCACACCAAATGAACATTTCATTTGAATTTTTTCTCCAAAATGGATTCCTCTCATTAATTAAATTAAACACTTTAATTTAATTAATTAACCATTGACTTAACTCTTAAGTCAATTAGCTTAACTCTTTAACTTAACTCTTTAAGCTAGGCATAGTCAACTTAATTCTTTAAGCTAAATTGACCAATTGATGGTCATATTGCACTGAAAAATTAACTTCTTAATTATTAGTCTAATTTAGCTCCTTAAATTAGTTGATCAATTTAACAATTAAATTGATCAAGCTAAAATGTCCTCAATTTTGCCAATCCTCAAATCGGTCCATAAGAACCATTTTTCTAACTCTTAGAAAAATTTCTCCATCAATTTAGGAAATGCAATTGGCTTTTGTGTGTGACTCATTAGGTTCTACTATTTATTGGACATGGGCTCACAACTCTTTGTGATTTTTGAATGTCAAATATTCATTTTAGTTTAAAATCCTTTAAATTAATCGACTCAATTCAATTAATCTCCATTAATTAAAGACTACCGAATCTTCATGTTTGATGTCCAACCTCAAGCCCATGGAGCCCAACTAATTGGCCGAAATGAATGCTTTTGGAGAACCATTCTAGCTCTATGCGTACCATGCAAATATGATACTTCCATCTCCTATCTCTCAAAAGAGGCCTAGGGAAAGATATTGGTCGGTTCTCTAATAGCTGCAATGCTATGTTTCTATTCTCAATGTTTGATTCCACTTATGACCTCATCTTTGAAAAACTCATTTTCTAAATTGTCATGCTACCTTGAGCGAGGATTTCTTGGAATTGATCATAATAGAATACGTAGGAGATACATTCGCCCTTCATAAAGACGAGGAGTTAGATTTCATGTTGAATCTCACAAACCTCCATATCTAAGTAGCTCATGCCTAATCTCTACCCGAACAACCCACTAGGTGACTAGGGAAAAGTCAACGCATGAGGACCTAAACACAAGGTTACCATAGATCCTCAGGACAGAGGACTAATTATATGCACTAGCGTAAGCTGGAGAACTTTCCACTACCGACTTGCCACTTCGGCTATCTAGTGGATTCTCTTAGCGGTCCTTTAATGCCTTGTTCTCTAACAAGCACCCACTAACATGCATTCATATCTCATATGAGATTGCTCATGGAACGAAGCGACATCCACCCCTTGGACTTATGCATCTTTAGTGCAAGTCTATCCAGATCTTAGATGCCTTGTCTCATAAAATCCTATGCCTTGGAAGATTTTAAAATTATGACCATGTAAGACTTATTCCATGATCACCACTCAGTGCGTGACTGTATATGGCACTAGGATCCAAATATTTTTTAAAAAAGTGAATATTACCAGCCCATACACACCCCCAAGGATCAAGACATGCATAGGAATTAGATTTACAGAGGGAAATTACCTTGGTGAAATCAGAAAAGTCAAGGAAGAAGAAAACTCTTCTTCAATAATTGAAGAAACTCTTCACTGGCGCAGCGGAAAGATCACCAAATTTCTCCAAGCTCCTCTTTGAGTTTTGAGCTAAATTTTTTACAGGAAGCTCATCACTCCTTGGAGATGATACAGTAAAATTTTTAGCCAGATTGAACTGCTCTAAGGTCACCGAAAAAATTCCCAAAGCCATTGCCAAAAACCATTTCAGCAAGAGCAATAGCAACCCAAGTGTGATGCCTCTAATGACATAGTCCACACACCATAGCTAGGATGAGATATTTGCAGAGAAAGAAGAACGGAGGTGGAATGTATGGGAGGTTGGAGAGAATGAGAATAATGGGATGCTAACAATTAGATGCCCACTATCCAAGTTTGTTGGGAGAATAAAAGATACCTTGAAATCTTGCACCAAGTGGCAGCCCCCTCTCCTCCTATATCTATATATAGGAGTGGGATGGTGCGTCGTCATACATCATCCTCAAGGACAGGATGCCAAGTGTCCATGCCTAGGTGGCCACTAACAATTAGTGTTAATGAATAAAAATATTAATTGAAGCTTACATTTCATCTTATGAAATGTCTTCCAATTAAATTTCAATTTCATATTAAATGAACCCTTTATTTAATAATATTCACCTAAATAAACTCTCCAATTAAATTAAATTAAACACTTTAATTTAATTGATAATCCTTTGACTAAACTCTTAAGTCAAATTGCTTAACTCTTTAATCTAGTCAAAATTAATTTAACTCTTAAATTAATTTGATCAATTGATAGTTATGTGGCATCAATTAATTAACTCTTAATTAACTGATCTTAATTTAACTCTTAAATTAAATTAATCAATTTAACTCTTTAATTGATAAAGCCAAAAATGACTCCAATTTTCACCTCATCCATAATTCGGTTGTGAATTTCACCTCTTAGAAAATTCTCATTTCTTCAATAGCTCAAGCTATTGGCTTTTGTGTGTGACCCATTAGGTTCTACCGTTCATTGGACACGGGCTCACAACTCCTTGTGACTTATGGAATATCAAATATTCACATTAGTTTAAACTCCTTTAAACTAAGCGACTCAATTCAATTAATCTCATTAATTGAAGAGTACCCAATCTCCATGGTCGATGTCCAACCTCAAGCCCATGGAGTCCAACTAATTGGCCAAAATGAATGCTCTTGGAGAACTATTCTAGCATTACGCGTACCATGCAAATACGGTCTTTCCATCTCCTATCTCCTGAAAGAGGCTTAGGGCAAGATATTAGTTGGCTCCCTAATAGTCTCGATGCTATGTTTCTATTCTCAATGATCGATTCCCTTAGTGGCCTCATCTTTGGAAACACCTTTCCAAATTGTCACATTGCCTTGCACAAGGATTTCTTGAAATTAAATATTATAAAATGCATAGGAGATGCACTCGCTCTTCACAAAAGTAAGAAGTCAGATTCCATCTTAAATCTCACAAACCTCCATGCCTAGTAGCTTTTACCTAACCTCAAGGCGAGCGTCCCGCTAAGTGACCAAGGAACAGTCAAAGCATAAGGATCAACACAAGATTACCATGGATCCGTATGTCAAAGGACTAATAATATGCACTAGCGTAAGCTGGGGAACTTGCCACTTCAGCTATCTAGTGGATTCTCCGGGCGGGCCTTCAGTACTTTGTTCTCTAACAAGCACCCACTAACATGCATTCATATCTCATATGGTATTGCTCTCGGAATAGGCAACATCCAACCCTTGGATTCATGTATCGTTAGTGCAAGTCTATGCGAATTTTAGATGCCATGTCTCGTAAGATCCTATGACTTGGAAGATTTAATATCACGATTGTGTAAGACTTATTCCATGATCATTACCTAGTGTGTGACTAAGTCCCTTCATCTATTGTGATCTAAGGGCTTCATCCAAATGCAAGTGAAGTAAATAATGAGCATAAGATGAAGATGACCATATAATGAATATCATTCAATCAAGATTGTCTTACAAAGAAATAGTTTACAAGGCCAATCTAATTGGCTTGTAGGGCACTATTCCAATAACCAAGTCCCATAGTCTTGTGTGATCTAAGGCTTCATCCAAATGCCAGTGAAGTAATATAAGAATAAGATGAAAATGGTCATATAAAGAATATCATTCAATCAAGATTGTCTTACAAGGAAATAGTTTCAAGGCCAATCTAATTGACTTGCGGGGTACTATTCCAACAGGTAGTGTTGTCATGCCACATACTATTAGTAGAAGGCATGAAATAATTAAAACTTCTTTTAATTTGTATCAATTTCGACTTAATATTTGATAGCACTTAGACATTCTAAATGGAGGGTTTTTTTTTTTTTTTTGCTTGCAAAGATCTCATCATTTTTATTTTCTTATTTAGGTCTTCAATGTCCTAACCATGCATCTCATACATCAATAGGATATGAGAAGTGGAAATAAGTAAATATGCCTAGCATTCTCCTGGGGTGGGATGACCATGAGCCTTAACCAAGTGATGCACTTGATTTTAAGTGAGTTGGTTAAATCTAATAATTACATGAGTGTATTGAAAGCAAGAGTACCATTAGGATCCATACATCAAAACTTCATAAGCTTGAAAATAACTAAGCTACTCAAGCATCCAAGGATCTAGTCATGCTATATATCTGGATTAGGAAGAAGAATTACCTCTTATAGCTCAAAACAAGGAGAAAATCAACTATCTCTCTTGAATCCATAAACAATCTGGAATTGGCACATTGAAAATACGGCAACCTTTGCCCTAGTTATACTGCTCCAAAAATCATCAAATTAAATCTGGAACACCTCACACACTGAGGAAGCTACTGTGAAAATATTGGAGCAAAAAGCCTTCAAGATCACTCCTGAAAAATTTGCCAATCTAGAGTTACTGTATTAGATCTCCAAAAATCAGCAAGTCAAGTGCCTTACCTCTATTGATATGATTGCATCCCAATCATTCTTCCAATTTTCCCTTACTAAAATCTGGAGTCAAAGAGGAGAAAATGAGGTAGAGAAGGCCAATTTTAAGGTTGGGAAGAAAAAGAAAAGCAAAGCCCAACACATGATGCGAAGCATGGAGAGACAGAGAGAGAGTTTTTGGAGGGAATGCAAAGAATCTAACCTTCACACTTTTTAGCAATGTGTAATTTGAATTTGCTTACCCTCTATATCTTTATATGGAGGGTGGAAGGTGTGATGCTAGTTGGCATCACACTTTCCTTAAGGTGACCACCGAAGTGGCATGCCAAGTTGGCAAATTCAAATTCAAGTCTTACTTGAATTTCATTTGCATTTCAATTACATTTGGAGTTTAGCTAATTCCAAATTAATTAAGATGCAAATTTAAATGAACATTTCATTCAAATTTTCTATCCAAAATGTATTCTTCCCATTAATTAAATTAAATACTTTAATTTAATTAATTAAATTTTGATTTAACTGTTAAATCAATCAAGCTTAACTCTTAAGCTTAAACTAGTCAACTTAACTCTTTAAGTCAACTTGACCAATTGATAGTCAATATGGCACTAAATAATTAACTCCTTAATTATTAGTCTAATTTAACTCTTTAAATTAGTTGATTAATTTAACTCTTAAATTAATGAAACCAAAATTGACCGGTAAATTGGGTCCTTTAAAATTGGTCAACAAAGGTTGAGTTTTTCTAACATTTAGAAAATTGCTCTACCAATTTTGGAAGCTAATTGGTTTTGTTTGTGTACCCAAGAAGTTCTACCATTTATTGGACGTAGGCTCACAGCTCTTTGTGAATTTAGGCTATCTTATATTCATCTTAGTTTAAAACTTCTTTTAAACTAATCGACTCAATTCAATTAATCTCATTAATTGAAGTGTACCCAATCTCCATGGTCGATGTCCAACCTCAAGCCCATGGAGGGCAACTAATTGGCCGAAATGAATATTTTGGAGAACCATCATAGCTCTACACATACCATGTAAATATGGTCATTCCGTCTCCTATCTCCCGAAAGAGACCTAAGGCAAGATATTTGCCGGCTCCCTAATTGCCTCGATACTTTGTCTCTATTCTTAATATTTGATTCCCTTATGTGACCTTACGTTTTGAAAACTCCTTTTCCAAATTTTCACACCACCTTGCGCAAGGATTTCTTGGAATCAATCATTATAGAAAACATAAGATATGCACTCGCCTATCACAAAAACAAGAGTCAGATTCCATCTTGGATCTCAGAAACCTCCATGTCTGGTAGCTCATGCCCAACCTCAAGTCAAGCGGCCCGCTAAGTGACCAAGGAATAGTCAAAGCATAAGGATCAAACACAAGATTACAAAGGATCCTTAGGTCAAAGGACTAATAATATGCACTAGCGTAAGTTGAAGAACTTACCACTTCAGCTATCTAGTGGATTCTTTGGGCGGGCCTTTAGTGCCTTGTTCTCTAACAAGCACCCTCTCACATGCATTCATATCTCATATGGTATTGCACATGGAACAGAGCAACATCCAACCCTTGGATTCATGTATCGTTAGTGCAAGTCTATTCATCTTAGATGCCATGTCTCATAAGATCTTACAACTTGGAAGATTTAAGATCACGACCGTGTAAGACTAATTCCATGATCACCACTCAATGTGTGACCAAGTCCTGTACTCTATTATGATTCAAAGGCTTTATCCAAATATGAGTGAAGCAAATAATGAGCATAAGATGAAGATGACCATACAATGAATATCATTCAATCAAGATTCTCTTACAAGGAAATAATTTACAAAGACAATCTAATTGGCTTGTGGGGTACTATTCCAACAACCAAGTCCCATAGTCTTATCTAAGGGCTTTATCTAAATTTCAGTGAAGTAATATAAGCACAAAATGAAGATGACCACATAAAGAATATCATTCAATCAAGATTTTCTTACAAAGAAAGAGTTTACTAGGTAAATCTAATTAGCTTGTGGGGCACTATTCCAACATGTAGCATTGTCATGCCACATACTATTAGTAGAAGGCATGGATTAATTAAAACTCCTTTTAATTTGTATCCATTTTGACTTAATATTTGATAGCACTTAGGCATTCTAAATGGAGGGTTTTTCTTGCTTGTAAAGATCTCATCATTTTTATCTTCTTATTTAGGTCTTCTATGTCTTGACCATGCATCTCATACATCAATAGGATATGAAAAGTGTAAATAAGTAAATGCTCTAGCATTCTCCTAGGGTGGGATGACCATGAGCCTTAACCAAGTGATGCACTTAGTGCTATAGGTGCACCACTTAGTTGATTTTAAGGGGGTTGATTAAATCCAACCACTACATGAGTGTATTGACAGCAAGAGTAGCATTAGGATCCCTAAATCAAAAATTCATAAGCTCAAAAATAGCTAAGCTACTCAAGTATCCAAGGATCTATTAATGCTATATATCTAGATTAGGAAGAAGAATTACCTCTTGTCGCTCAAAACAAGGAGAAAATCAACTATCTCTCTTGGGTCTAGAAATTGTTTGGAATCAACAAAGTGGAAAAGCGGCAATCTTTGCCTCAGTTATACTGCTCCAAAAATCACCAAATTAAATTTGGAACACCTCCACACACTGAGGAAACTACTGGGAAAACATTGGATAAAAAAGCCTTCTGGATCGCTCAAGAAAATGTTTTCAATCTGGAGCTACAGCAGTGGGTCTCCAAAAATCAGCAAGTCATGTGCTTTGCCTTCTATTGATATGATCCGCATCCCAATCATTCTTGCAATTTTCCCTCATTAGAAGATGGAGTTAGAGAGGAGAAAATGAGGTAGAGAAGGCCAATTTTCAGGTTGGAAAGCAGAAGAAGAAATGCAAAGCTCAACACATGATATGATGCATGGAGAGAGAGAGAGAGAGAGAGAGAGAGTTTTTGGAGGAAATGCAAAGAATCTAATCTTCACACTTTTCAGCAATGTGTAATTCAAATTTCTTTCCATTAATTAAATACAATACTTTAATTTAATTAATTAACCTTCGACTTAACTGTTAAATCAAACAAGCTTAACTCTTAAGCTTAATCTAGTCAACTTAACTCTTTAAGTTAACTTGACCAATTGATAGTCAATATGGCACCAAATAATTCACTCCTTTATTATTAGTCTAATTTAACTCTTTAAATTAGTTGACTAATTTAACAGTTAAATTAATCAAACCAAAATTGACCATTAAATTGGATCCTTGAAAATCAGTCACCAAAGGGAGAGTTTTTCTAACATTTAAAAAATTGCTCTGCCAATTTTGGTTGCTAATTAGTTTTGTGTGTGATCCAATAGGTCCTACCATTCATTGGACATGGGCTCACAACTTTTTGTGACTTTTGAATATCTTAAACCAATCGGCTTAATTCAATTCAATTAATCTCATTAATTCAATTCAATTAATCTCATTAATCAATCGGCTTAATTCAATTAATCTCATTAATTGAAGAGTACCCGATCTCTATGGTCGATGTCCAATCTCAAGCTCATGGAGCCCAACTAATTGGCCAAAATGAATATTCTGGAGAACCATCATAGCTCTACGTGTACCATGCAAATACAGTCATTCCGTCTCCTATCTTCTGAAAGAGGCCTGGGACAAAATATTTGTTGGATCCCTAATAGCCTCGATACTGTGTCTCTATTCTTAATGCTCGATTCCCTTGCGTGACCTTACCTTTGGAAAACTCCTTTTCTAAATTGTCACACCACCTTACGGAAGGATTTCTTAGAATTGATCATTATAGAGCATATAGGAGATACACTCACCTTTCATAAAAGCGGGCAGTCAAATTCCATTTTGGATCTCACTAACCTCCATGCCAAGTAGTATACCCAACCTCAACCTGAAAGACCCACTAAGTGGTCAAGGAAGAGTCAAAGTATGAGGACTGGACACAAAGTTACCATGGATCCTCAGGTTAGAGGACTAATAATATGCACTAGCTAAGCGGGAGAATTAACCACTACCAATTTGCCACTAAGGCTGTCTAGTAGATTCTCTTGAGGGTCTTCAGTGCCTTGTTCTCTAATAAGCACCCACTAACATGCACCCGTATCTCATACAATTACTCGTGGAACGGAGCAATATCCAACTCTTAGATTTATGCATCGTTAGTGCAAGTTTATTTGGATCTTAGATGTCCCATCTCTTAAGATCCTCTGACTTAGAAGATTTAAGATCATGACCATGTAGGACTTATTCCATGATCACCACCTAGTGAACTGACCAAGTCCCATGGTCATTTGTGATCTAAAGGTTTTATCCAAATGCTAGTGAAATAATATAAAGTATAAGATGAAGATGGTCATATAAAGAATATCATTCAATCAAGATTATTTCACAAGGAAATAGTTTTTACAAGGCTAATCTAATTAGTTTGCTAGTACTATTCCAACAATGACCTCATATTTAGAAAACTTCATTTCCAAATTCTCACACCACGTTGTACTCGCCCCTTACAAAGTGGAGGAGTTAGATTCCATCTTGGACTATTCAAAACTCCTTCTGGATCTCCTAGAATAAAATCACCAAGTTATTGCCTTGACTGGTGGATCTCCAAGGGCTAGCAATGTTTGAATAGTGCCCAAGAAGCCAATTAGATTGGCATTTTAAACTATTTCACTTGTGATACAATCTTGATTGGATGATATTAATAACATGGCCGTCTTTATCTTATGCTTATATTTACTTCACTGGTATTTGGTTGAAGTCCTTAGATCACACAAGACTAAGGTACTTGGTCACACACTAACTGGTGATCATGGAATAAGTCTTACACGGTCGTGATCTTAAATCTTCCAAGTTATAGGATCTTAAAAGACGAGGCATCTAAAATCCAGACAAACTTATACTGATAATACATAAATTTAAGGAGTTGGATATTGCTCCATTCCATAGGTAATCCCATATGAGATATAGGTGCATGTTAGTAGGTGCTTGTTTATGAACAAGACACTGAAGACCCACCGAAGAATCCACTAGATAGTTAGAGTGGCAAGTCAGTAGTGGCAAATTCTCCCACTTACGCTAGTGCATATAATTAGTCCTTTAACTTGAGGATCCATTATAACCTTGTGTTAAGGTCCTTATCATTGACACCTCCTTGGTCACTTAGCAGGCTATTCAGGTGGTGATTGGGCATAAGCAACTTAAACATAGAGGTTTGTGAGATCCAAGATGGAATCTGACTCCTCATCTTTGTGAGGGACGTGTACATCTTCTATGTGTTCTATAATGACCAGGTCCAAGAAATTCTTGCTCAACGTGGTGTGACAATTTGGAAAAGAAGTTTTCTAAATATGAGGTTATTATTGGAATAGTGTCCGGCAAGCTAATTAGATTGGCCTTATAAAAACTATTTCCTTGTGAAACAATCTTAATTAAGTGATATTCTTTATATGGCCATCTTCATCTTATACTTTATATTACTTCACTAACATTTGGATGAAGCCTTTAGATCACACATGACCACGAGACTTGGTTAGTTCACTAGGTGGTGATCATGGAATAAGTCTTACACGGTCATGATCTTAAATCTTCCAAGTCATAGGATCTTAAGAGACATGGCATTTAAGATCTAAATAGACTTGCACTAACGATGCATAAATCTAAGAGCTGGATATTGCTCTATTCCATGAGCAACTGTATGAGATACGGGTGCATGTTAGTAGGTGCTTGTTAGATAACAAAGCACTGAAGACCCTCCAAAGAATCCCCTAGATAGCCTTAGTGGCAAGTCGGTAGTAGTTAATTCTCCCACTTACACTAGTACATATTATTAGTCCTCTAACTTGAGGATCCATGGTAACTTTGTGTCCGATCCTCATACTTTGACTCTTCCTTGACCACTTAGGAGGTCTTTCAGGTTGAGCTTTGGTATGAGCTACTTGGCATGGAGGTTTGTGAGATCCAAGATGGAATCCAACTCCTCGCTTTTGTGAAAGGTTAATGCATCTCCTATATGTTCTATAATGATCGATTCCAAGAAATCCTTGCGCAAGGTGGTGTGACAATTTGGAAAATGAGTTTTCCAAAGGTGAGGTCACATAAGGGAATTGAACATTAAGAATAGAGACACATTATCGAGGCTATTAGGGAGACGACAAATATTTTGTCCTAGACCTCTTTTGGGAGATAGGAGACGGAAGTACCATATTTGCATGGTACGCGTAGAGCTATGATGGTTCTCCTTAATATTCATTTCCGCCAATTAGTTAGGCCACATCGGCTTGAGGTTGGACATCAACCATGGAGATAGGGTACTCTTCAATTAATGAGATTAATTGAATTTAGTCGATTAGCTTAAAATGAGTTTTAAACTAAAATGAATATAAGATATTCAAAAGTCACAAAGAGTTGTGAGCCCATGTCCAATAAATGATAGAACCTATTGGGTCACACACAAAAATCAATTAGCTTTCAAAATTGGTAGAGCAATTTTCTAAATGTTAGAAAAACTCACCCTTTGGTGACCGATTTTCAAGAAACCAATTTAACGGTCAGTTTTGGTTTAATTAATTTAAGTGTTAAATTAATCAACTAATTTAAAGAGTTAAAATAGAAAATAATTAAGGAGTTAATTATTTGGTGCCATATTGACCATCAATTGGTCAAGTTAACTTAAAGAATTAAGTTGACTAGTTTAAGCTTAAGAGTTAAGCTTGTTTGATTTAAGAGTTAAATCAAATGTTAATTAATTAAATTAAATGTTTAATTTAATTAATGGGAAGAATACATTTTGGAGAGAAAATTGAAATAAAGTGTTCATTTAAATTATCATCTTAATTAATTTGGAATTAGATTCCAAATGTAATTGAAATGCACATGAAATTCAAGTAAGACTTGAATTTGAATTTGCTAACTTGGCATGCCATTTGGGCGGTCACCTTCAGGAAAGTGTGAAGCCAACTAACATCACATCTTCCACCCTATATATATAGATATAGAGGGTGAACAAATTCAAAATGTACATTGCTGAAAGTGTGAAGATTAGATTCTTTGCATTCCCCAAAACTCCATCTCTCTCTCCATACATTGCATCATGTATTGAGCTTTGCATTCCTTCTTCTTCCCAACCTAAAATCAGCCTCCTCTACCTCATTTTCTCCTATCTAACTCTAGTTTCTAGTGAGGAAAAATTGGAAGATTGAGTGGAGTGTGAATCATATCAATAGAGACAAGGCATTTGACTTGCTAAATTTTGGAGATCCACCTGCAGTAGCTTTAGATTGGTGAATTTTTATGGAGCGATCCAGAAGGTGTTTTGCTCCAATTATTTTACAGTAGCTTTTTTAGTATGTGGAGGTCTTCCATAATTAATTTGGTGATTTTTGGAGTAGTATAACTGGGGCAAAAGTTGCCGACTTTCTGTTGTGCTGATTCCAGACAGTTTCTAGATCTGAGAGAGATAGTTGATTTTCTCCTTATTTTGAGCTACAAGAGGAAATTCTTCTTCCTAATCCAAATCTATAGCATGACCAGATCCCTCATTGTTTGAGTAGCTTACTTATTTTCAAGCTTTCGAAGCTTTGATTTATGGATCCTAATGCTACTCTTGCTATCAGTCATACAATGCAAATAGACATTGAGAATAGCGACATTGTATCGAGGTTATTAGGAAGCCGACAAATATCTTGCCCTAGGCCTCTTTTGAGAGATAGGAGACGGAATGACTGTATTTGCATGGTAAGCATAAAGCTGCAATGGTTCTCCAAAAGCATTCATTTCGGCCATTTAGTTGGACTCCATAGGCTTGAGGTTGGACATCGTCCATGGAGATTGGGTACTCTTCAATTAATGGAGATTAATTGAATTTAATCGAATAGTTTTAAAATATTTTAAACTAAAATGAATATAAGATATTCTGAAATCACAAAGAGTTGTGAGCCTATGTCCAATGAGTAGTATAATCTATTGGGTCACACACAAAAGCCAATTTGTTTCCTAGTTAATAGAGGAATTTTCTAAGTGTTAGAAAAATTGCTCCATGGAATCGATTTTTAAGGTGTCTAATTTGAAGGTCAATTTTCGCTTGATTAATTTAAGTGTTAAATTAATCAATAAATTCAAGGAGTTAAATTATACCAATAACTAAGGAGTTAATTATTTGGTGCCAAATGATCATCCATTAGTCAAGTTAACTTAAAGAGTTAAGTTAGCAAAATTCAGCTTAAGAGTTAAGCTTGTCTGACTTAAAAGTTAAGTCAAAAGTTAATTAATTAAATTAAAGTGTTTAATTTAATTTGAAATTACATTTTAAATGTAATTGAAATGCACTCAAATTCAAATTCGATTTGAATTTGAATTTACCACCTAAGCTTGCAAGTGGCCACCCCCTTGAGGTGGCATCACACCATCCTCCCTCTATATATAGATATAGAGATGAGGGATTGGCCAACATGCATTTTGGTGTGAGGATTAGAATCTATCACCTTTTCCTCTAAAACTTTCTCTCCAAGCATTGCATAATGTGTTGAAGCTTTGCTTTGTTTCTTCTTCTCCAACTTAAAATTGGCCTCAATTACTGTATTTCCCCTCTCTTACTCCAGCTAAAAATGAGGAGAAATTAGAAGTTCAATTGGTGTGTGGATCATCACAACAGAGGCAACATACTTGCATTGCTAGATTTGGAGATCCACTGAAATAGAGCAGCAATTTGTCAAATGTTTTCTAGGAGATCCATAATGTGTTTTGATCTAAAGTTTTCATATTATGTTTCTCAAGTGTTGAGAGGATCCTTGAATTTTTTTGGTGATTTTTGGAGAAGTTTAACTGAGGCAAAAATTACAAGGAGCAAAGAGACTATTAGAGGTATGAAGACTTTTGAAGACCCATGAATGTTGGAGATACACTCATGTAATAGCTATATTTAATCAACCCAATTAAAATCAATTAGGTGGTGCACCTATGGTTCTAAGTGCATCACTTGGTTAGGCTCGTGGTCATTCCATCCTAGGACCATGCTAGGCGTATTTATTTATTTATGCTTTCTATATCTTATTGATGTATGAGATGCATAGTTAGGATATAGAGAACATAATAAGATAAAATGATGAGATCTTTGCAAGCAAAATCCCTT
The DNA here is from genome assembly GCA_018894105.1 of Jacaranda mimosifolia. Classification (NCBI taxonomy): domain Eukaryota; kingdom Viridiplantae; phylum Streptophyta; class Magnoliopsida; order Lamiales; family Bignoniaceae; genus Jacaranda; species Jacaranda mimosifolia. The sequence goes on from CM032121.1 coordinate 23,779,272, forward strand.
CACTTAGAACTTCTAAGTGCTTTTCAAATATTAAGTCAAAATGGATTCAAATTAAAAGGATTTTTAATTAATCCAAGCCTTCTACCAATAGTGTATGCCATGACGAAGCTATCAATTTTGTGTCATTTGACACTTGGTTACAGGGGTTACGTTGAGGAGGAAAGCTGTGAGCATACACTTAGCATAAGATGTATTTTTGAATAAAGAAAGCCTAGACATTGGTACTTGGTTATAGGGGATGTTGTGGTGCCCGTCTTGAATCATAATTTGATTGGTAGGTTAGACTTACCACCTAGTAACATAGTTGGCGCTCGGTTACATGGGTCTATGTGAAAAGTGAGGCAAAATACATCAAGAATTGCATGAAATGCAATTAGCAAAAGTTGCTTACCATTTGATTACTTGTGGATGGGACTCGGTTACGGGGGTCTACTTGCAAGTCCTTGGGATCTTGATTCTCAATAGGAAACGAGATTTCTCGAATTCTTCTAGGGGGTGAAGGATTTGATAAAATAGTGGGAGAAAAACATGCTTGAAAGACCATAAACATGTTTATTGCAATATTAATAATTCAATCTTATGCTTATACTCTTTTTTTGCCTCTTGTAGATCTTTGAAATCTTCAAACAAAGAAAATGGCTAAAAATCCACCCACAAGTGTTTTGAAAACTAATAAGCTTACCAGGCCTAACTTTCATGATTGGTTAAGGAACCTTAAAATCATTCTTGACTCCAAAAAGAGAGCCTAAGTCCTTGACCAATGTCCGCCGGACACATTGGGTGACGATGCCACCTATGAGACATGCAAAGTATTTGCTAAACTTGTGGATGATGATCTACAAGTAGGATGACTCATGATGACATCCATGACTAATGAGCTTCAAAAGACTCATGAGCATATGAAACATACATGTGACATCTATAAACACCTGCAAGAGTTGTGCGGTGTCCAAACTCAACACAAAAGGTTCGCTTTGTTGAAGGAGCTGTTTGGAACATAGATGGGTGAAGGCGCTAATGTCCTTGATCACGGCCTCAAGATAATAAGGATCATTGAGAAGCTTGGACAACTTAGTGTGGTCATGGACAATGACCTTTACGTAGATTTAATCCTCCAATTGTTGTTCCCTTCGTTCAACCAATTCATTATGAACTTCAATACGTTCAAGCAAGAGGTTACGATTAACAAATTGGTGAACATGTTTGTGACCATCGAGGTGACTATGAAAAAGGAAAAGCTTCTTATGCTTGCTTCTGCCTCTAAGTCAAAAGGCCCTGGGGATCCTAGAAAAAGAGGGAAGAGGAAGAAAAGCTCCTCCTAAAAGGGAAGCAACCCTTGAAGAGGTCCGGGGGAGTTAAGAAAAAGAAAGGTGACAAGATCGATGCTACTTATTTTTACTATAGCAAAAAAGGACATCGGAAAAGAAACTACAAGAAATACCTTGGCACCCTTAGGAAGGGTATGTACTTCATTGAAATGCATTTAACGACAAATTCTTCCTCATGGGTATTTGATACCTCATGTGGTTCTCACTTTTGTAATTCGTCATAGGGGATGGAAAGAAGAAGGACTCTACATGAAGGGGATATGATCCTCCGCCTAAAAAATGGAGCAAAGGTTGTTGTTTCAATACCCGTTCTAGATAATGAAGGATTTAATTTTTCTATATCAAATGGAGTATTGAAAGCATTAAAGAATGGTTCTTTAATTACACAAGGTACATTAAATAATGGATTATACATACTAGATTCCCAGCCTTCACTAATGCATATTCAATCAATTAAAAGAAAGTTAGATAACCAAGAAGATGTCATTCTCTAGCATGCAAGACTTAGACATATCTCTAAAAATAGATGAATAAGTTAGAAGCTCTCAAAACATTAAATGTTAGTGGCATCGTGATGGGTGTCGAATCCAAAAGTAAATAAATTCCTATCTAGAAATATGATTTGTAAATAGCGGTGAATATGGTCGTATTCTACAGGGACTGTTAAATTTCATTTCTTTCAAGTTTACTAAATAAAGTAAAATAGAATGGGGGATTTTTATGAACACGAAGACCTAGAATCTTAAAAGTAAATAAACTACAAATAAAAATAAGGAATCAATAAGAATGAAATCTAGCCTAAGGTAAAATCTCAGTTTAGTTCTCAGATTTGGTCATCGATGCAAAGATAAACTTGTCATTTCTAAATAAACTGGTTATAGTTACTCGGGACGCCTTAATAAAAAATCTATCCTTACTATCTCGATAACAAGAGAAACTCGTTAGTCATTTTCCTTGCCAATAAACAACCTTAAAGAATCGCTCCTAGGATTTAATTTATCAACAGGATTAAAAACTAGAGAGATCTAGCCTTAGCCAACAAACACACACGCGGGGTTTACTTAGATTAGATTATTTATCCACATAGCATAAATCATGCATATTACCGCACACAACTATTTTATTTGCTACAAGTATTAGAATAATTAAACAATTACAAATTTAATGTTCTAATTAACAAAATAAATATTTTACGCTATCAAATTTGGGCCTTAAATTTAATAAACCTGAATACTCATAATGAAAACAGAAGATAGATAAATACTCAAGAAATAAGAAAAATGAAAAAAAACATTTAGATCTCACAAATATTGAAGAAACCAAAGTTCAATAATCCCTTACGCTAAAGCAAGAGTTTAGCAACTCATGGAAAGAAGAAAATGTGGGAAACTAAAAATATGTTGAATAAAAGAATGAAAAAGCTCTCTATGAAAGATACCTAGTTTCCTATAAATAGTCTACTACTCCTAATGAAACTGGGAAACTAATAATAGTCCTACCAGAATATGGAAACTTAAATTCGCCTAACTAAAAAGATAAAAATTAAAACATTCCAAACATATACAACTGTCAAAATAGGTTGAATGCTTCCTAATCAAATTTGCATAAAGTCTTGGAAAGCAAATGCCCGCACTCAAATTATTTTCTTCATCTATTCATCATCTCCTTGGTAATGCGGTCTTTGTTCCAAGCATGTCAAATACTTGATTTTCAACTCAATTTAGCTTGAATCTCCAATTTGCTTCACAAAATATAAAATGAAAGTTAAAACCCAACAGTTAAGCATTTTTACTATTACTCATAAGGGGAAATTATACGTATTAAAAGATAAAAATGCAACTCAACAAATTACCCCACACTTAGATAATGCTTGTCCTCAAGCATACAATAGCTCCAATTTATCAACCTTTCTCACAATCCATTTTTCCTTTTTATCAACTTGTCCCCAAATAGTTCAAATTATCACATTTTGAAGGGTTGAATCAAGACACAAGTAAGAACATGCACTTCATTGAAAGAACCCTTATAAATCACACAAATAACCTGTCACCTTGATAATCTCTTCAAACTTGAAATGTAAAAAAGATTTAACGCTTCTTCATTAAGTTCATTTGAAGTCAAGATATACAACTATAAAAAACATGCAATGATATCATGTATTAAGGGAGAAATAGCAAGTTGAATGCAAGAAAACATAAAGGATGAAAGGAAAAACCTTATTTGATCTTTAATTTTTTTGGGCACTAAATTCAGCCCGTGGACCAATCTTTTTATGTGAACACAAATATTGATAATAAATGCACTCGGTTACTCAACCAACTAAAATTTATCTAGAATGTGATCTGACCTTTTTACGCGAATACAAACATTGGTGATAAATGCACCCAGTTACTCAACCATTCATACACCTAGATGGTTATTGTCCTTGCTCATAATCACTTTATTTTAGTGATTAGAAGAGTAATCAAGGCTCCTTTTTTTGTTGGAGAGGGGTTAAATGGTCAAACCCAGTCACCTTCATTGTCTAAGTACATTCAACTCAACAATTCAACCTAAATATGTTCATAAAGGCACGGTCTAGAAAAGTTAACTCGTTATGCATGACAATTATTAAGGTGATATGCATTAGTTCCCTCGTACATTTTTTCGTCAAAATCAATCAGCAAAGTAACAAGTCAAAATGCAATAAACAAGAACTCAACTACTAATGCCATTCTTACAATGTGTCATAATCTAATCCAATTATTTAAGTGTTACCTCAGGGACAAGCATAAAAAAGAGGCAAAAAGTCAACGAGAAATATTAACAAATCAAGAACGAAATCATACTTTGTAAGCAAATAAGAAAAATGAAGAGCCATTTCATGCATGTTTGAAGGAAAATGAATCCAAATTTTTCTTCCCCACACTTAAGCCAAACATTGGCCTTAATGTTTCAAAATAAGAATGTAAATGTATAAGAAAGATGGAAGAGAGACTCCCCTGAGGAAAAGAGGCCCTTCTGTCAAATAATTCAAATGTGCTAGAAGAGGTCTTTGAACAAGGTGTGGGCACGGGTAGGTTGAAGAGCTTTTCTATCAAATAGTTCAAACGGTGCCAGAAGAGGTCCTTAAACAAGGCATGGGCATGAGTAAATTAAATAGCTTTTCTATCAAACAATTCCAATATGCCAAAAGTGGTCCTTGAATAAGGCGCGCGCACGGGTAGATTGAAGAGCTTTTCTATCAAATAATTCCAATATGCTAGAAGAGATTCTTGAACAAGGTGTGGGCACGGGTAGATTGAAGAGCTTTTCTGTCAACTAATTCAAATGGTGCCAGAAAAGGTCCTTGAACAAGGTGTGGGCACAGGTAAATTAAATAGCTTTTCTGTCAAATAATTTTGTCCACATGCCAATTTATGACGTCTCCTACATCAAAAAAATAAAGTTAATTAAAGTCGCTAGAAAAATAATTTTTTATTTTTTATTTTTTATTTTTTTTGCTTTTTTTTTTAAGAAAAAAGAATGAAAAATTGAAAGTTTAGGTTGCCTCCCAAAAAGTATATCTCTTCAACATCTTTGGCTAGACATAGCTATTCCTTATGTCAAAAAATTATCATCATCATCCAAACCAAAGGTTTCGTGAGTCAAAGAATCAACAATATCCACAACAAAAACACAAAACTCATAACTAGCATATTTCATGGGATCATAGATATTGAATTTAATCACATCACCATCAAGCTCCATAGTGAGTTTATCTTCATGCACATCAATTTTCGTCCTAGAGGTTCTAAGGAAAGGTCTTCCTAATAGTAATTGTGACGAATTAGGATAATTATCTTCAGACATGTTAAGTATATAAAAATCAACAGAAAAAATCAATTTGTTAACTTGTACTAACATATCCTCTAGGACTCCCTCGGGATATACAAAAGATCTATTAGCAAGTTGAATAACTACTCCTGTTTCTTTCAAAGGACCAACATTCAATGAATAGTAGACAAAAAGAGGCATGACATTAATTGAAGCACCAAGATCACACATGGCCTTTTTAATTCCAACATTGTTAATTTTTCCAGAAATAGTAAACATACCTGGGTCGTTGCATCTAGGAGTAATTTCCTTTGAAGCATTGTTAAGACATTTTTCCCATACTTATTCTTTCATCACCTTTTAATTTTCTTTTATTTGTACACAATTCTTTAAGAAATTTAGCATACCGAGGTATTTGCTTGATTACATCATGTCATGAGATATTTACCTCGACCTTGCAAAAAGTTTCAAGAGTCTCCTTTTCCTTTTCATGCTTTTTGGATTTAGGAAATCTTTCAAGAAAAGGGGGGGTGTACAACCAATGAACTTGTTGCTTTATTGTTAAGTTCATACGAATGTGCAACTGAATCTTAGGGCATGACTATCTCTCTTTCCACATCTTCCATAACAGTGTTCTCTCGTGTCTTCTTGCTAGGTTCCTTCAACTCCTTACCACTTCTCAAAGTAATCACGTTGGTGTTCTGTTTGGGGTTAACAACTATCTAAGAGGGTAGCTTCCCTTGGGATTCTATCTTACACATTGAGATGGCTAGCTAACTCATCTGATTCTCTAGATTTTGAATGCTTGCTCCCATCTCCTACTAAAATTGCTGAGTATTAGTCACAAGCGATTTAAAAATCTCTTCAAGAGACACTACAACAATTTGCACTTCACGTAACAAAAATTTTGGTAACAAAGGTAAAATTCATTACATATGTTAGATTTATTATAACAAAATTGATTTTTTGTTACAAATAACATTTTCTTTAGTAACAAAAAGTAAATGTCTTGTTACCTTAAATTTTTTATATTCATAACTAAATAATTATTCGTTACAAAAAATGTTATTTTGTTACATATAACATTTTTCGTCATATAAGAAGATATATTTGTAACAAAATTTTGTACCTTCTATAACAATAAAATATTTGTTACAAATAAAATATATTGTAACAAAGTTTTTAGTTACTAAATTTTAATTAACTTCCCTCCAAAATTCATTCCCTCCAAATATCAATTGCATACATATGGTAACAATGATTTTCGTTACTAATTATAAACGAATATTAAATTAAATTTTTACTAATACTTGTGGGTTGGGCTTTTGTTCAAAAAATTGACTTCACAATAATGTAAAGAATTTGTTAATTGAGCTTAACCAATTTTTTAGTTAATTATTATTGAACTGGGTTTTATTTTAAAGATTGAGCTTAAAGAAATTTGAAGTGAATAATCCATTAGTTGGGCCAATTTCTTTAAAATATTGGGCTTTATAACTTTTTTGTGAATTATTCAATGAATTGGGAGTTTTCATTTAGAGGAAGAATGCAAAATTGGTCCCGTAACTATACCCTACCGATAAATTTTGACTTTATGTTTTCGAGCCGCAATTTGAGGACAAATCTAGCCTGAATTCATCTACAGCATGCCCAATCCACATGGCGCCACATCACATCCTCTCTCCTACGTGGCATGTGGTGTGGCAACCCTTTTTTTCCATGTATTTTACTAGACCAAAAAAAAAGGATATTTGCACAAAAAATTAAAAATAGGAACATAAAAATTGAAAAAAGCAAAGAGATAAAAAAAAAGATAAATCTTGAAAAATATTTATATACTTATATATATTTATATATATATATTCATATATATAAACACACATACACATGTATCCCACTTGCTAAATTATCAAATTAAATGAATTGAGTCCTAAAAAAAATTTAAAGCTTGCACATTAGAATTAAAAATATCAAATATCCTTCAAATTTATAAAATTTTATTTCATACGAATTTACCATCTAAATTTTTTTTAAAATCTAATTTATCACTTGAGGCCATATAATTTTAATAATATTAAGTTAAAATACTAAAATATCTAAAAATTTAAATAAATTTTGTTGACTTTATTTATTAAGTTAAAAATGAAATAAAAATTAAAAAATAAAAATTTAAGTCTATCCTATTATCTATATAATTCAAAATTATAAAATAATATTAAAAAGAAAAATACATCTAAAATAATTCTGTTAAATATAAATATATTTTATTTATTAATTCAAATATGACAAAAAAAACTTAAACAATAAAATTTTAAGTCTGTCATCCTAACTATATAATTATGAATTACATAATAATATTAAAATAAAAAATATTCTAAACATTAGAATTTAAAATATCAAATATCCTTCAAATTTATAAAATTTTATTTCATACGAATTTATCATCTAAATTTTTTTAAAAATTTAACTTATAACTTTAGGCCATATAATTTTAATAATATTAAGTTAAAATATTTAATAATGTTAAAATAGTAAAATATCTAATAATTTAAATAAATTTTGTCGACTTTATTTGTTAAGTTAAAAATGAAATAAAAATTAAACAATAAAAATTTAAGTCTATCCTATTATCTATACAATTCAAAATTACATAATAACATTAAAATGATAAATACATCTAAAATAATTCTATTAAATATAAATATTTTTTATTTATTAATTCAGATATAACAAAATAAAACTTGAACAATAAAATTTTGAGTCTATCATCCTAACTATATAATTATAGATTACATAATAAAATTAAAATAAAAAATATTCTAAAATAATTCAATTATTCAGTTAACATAAATAAAGAATTCAAATATATAATTATCTTACACTTTTTGTTTATTTCTTTTAATTCAGTATTTGATACTCTTATTGTATTTATTCAAATGACAATTATTATTTTATTTTTAAAAATAAAATAATGTTTGCTTGATAACATGTGAAATTACTTGAGAGCTCTATATGGAAGAGACGAATAAGTAACTAAGCAAAAGAAAATATTAACTTTTGGACGTGTAGCCAAGCTAGTTAGGTGCTTGCTTGAAAGAGGGCATGGCGCGGGATCGAAACCTGCTGGCAGCAGTTTGGGAGGAATTTGCACTGGGGCTGGTGTGGCTTTGGGATTGCTGCCATCTTGCGGGTAGGCCGGCCCTGCGGCCATTCCTGCTGGTGGGCACTAGGCGCTGGGCCTGAGCACAGTAGGGCCTGGTGGGCCGGTGTGGGTGTTGGGACTTGCGGGTGGGCGGCCCTACGGCCGATCTTGCTGTTGGGTGGTGGGCACTGGGTGCTGGGCCTGAGCTCGGGTGGGCTGGTGGCATTGGGCCTGAACGCAGCAGGACCTGATGGGCCGGTGTGGGCTTTGGGCTTGAGCTTGGGTAGGTCGGTGTTGGCGGTCAGGAGGTGCTACGCTCTTACTGATGGGCGATGGCGTGGATTGAGCCCAAAGTTTAGAAGCCCAGCAGGCGTAGGCCCGATGTCAAATGGGCCATCCATATGCAGCAGCCCAAACAGGAGCCCATGCGTACACATTTCATAACAAAACTTTTAGTTATTTATTCCATTCGTAACGAAATGCTTATTTTTGAATTAAAATTTTATTTAACTATTTGTAACCAAATATTTTGTTACATAAACAATTAGTAACTATACTTAATTAAATAAATAATATCATTATATTATGCATTGGTAACGAAAAAATAAAATGCAACAAAATTGCCAATGTTTTAGTAACTAAATATTTCGTTACGCTATAAAAATCTATTGTAACTACTACACTTTTTTGTTACTAATATCATATTTTAGTAATGATACATTTTGTCGCCATAAGTCCATCATTTGTAACGAACCATAAATTTTGTTACTAAAACCTTTTGCGACGGGCTTTTGGCTAACAAATTTCAGCTTTATGGTAACAAAATTATTCATTAGTAAAAGTGCAATTTGTTTTAGTAAGACATACCTGTATTTGAAGATGATGCTTGTTGTGGAGGAGATGATTTTTGTTCGAAATATTGGTAGTTTTGCGGTCTCCCTCCGTAATTGAAATTAGGATGATCCCTCCATCCTGGGTTGCAGGAGTTTGAGTAGGGATCAAACTTTCTTTGCGGTGGTCTAGGGAATCCTTCTCCTGTATTAACTTGTTCGCATGAATCATTTTAGAGCGTAGGACACATATTCGTAAGATGACCAACGTTAGTACAAATCCCACAAGCCTTGATTTGTTGTGTATTTCTTACAAATCAATTGCTGAACAAGAGAAGTTAAAGTGGAAATCTGGTGCTCAAGAGATGAATTACTTACCCCATTGACCCTTCAAAGAGTGTCCCAATATCCAAATTGTTGGGAGTTGGCAGCCATTATAGAAATTAATTCTCTTGCTTTGCTTGGAGTTTTGTTCACTATGGATCATTGACTTGCTGTGTCCATCATTCTTCTTTCCATTAGTAAAATCCTTCATAAAAGTACTAAATGAAAAGTTGCTCAATAATACCATGTTGTGGGTAGCTTGCACAAAGTTGTTTAAACCTTTCCTAATATTCATGAAGACTCTCTATGTCTCTCTATCTTATCCCACTTATCTCTTTTCTAATACTAGTAGCACGTGAAGCAGGGAAATACTCCTCAAGAAACAATCTTACTATTTCCGTCCATGTAGTGATAGAGCCAGGGGGTAGATACCAATCTTAACTTTATCTACTAAGAAAAACAGAAAAGTTTGCAACTTAACATTCTCTTCAGACACTCCTTAGGTTTCATGGTCGAGCACATAACATAAAATGCCTTTAAATGCTTATGGGGATCTTCATTATCTAAACTATAGAAAATAGGCTGTAGATACCTAGATTTTAACTCAAAAGGTGTTTCCAACTCTGGATATTCAATACAAAGCGATTGTCGAGTCAAATTTGGCTTAGCTAACTCCCTCAAAGTTCTTTCACGAGCTATTATTTCCTCTTGTTCCAAATTGCTAGAGCTAACTAAGCTGGATGTATCTAGATCAAGATCCGAAGGCGATGATTTATCTTCTTTTTACACTCTAGTCTCCTTCCGCAATCTACGACAGTCTTCTCAATCTCAGCATCACATTGAAGTTCGCTTGTACAAGAAGATCTAGGCATTAAAAGAAATAAAATTATTTGACACCAATCCCTGGCAACATTACCAAATTTTGATGGGTGTCGAATCTAACAAAAATAAATTTGTACTCTAAAGATATGATTTGTGATAGCGATAAGTAGGGTCGTATTCCATAAGGGATAGGTAAATTTTATTTCTTTCAAGTTTACTTAAAAAAGTAAAATAGAATGGGGGGTTTTTATGAAAACAAAGACCTAGAATCTTAAAAGTAAATAAATCATAAATAAAAATAAGGAATCAATAAGAATGAAATCTAGCCTGAGGTAAAATCTTAGTTTGGTTCTCAAATTTGATCATCGATGCAAAGATAAACTTCTCATTTCTGAATAAACTGGTTATAGTTACTTAGGACACCCTAATAACCAATCTCTCTTTACTATCTTGATAAGTAAGAAAATCTCATTAGGTATTTCCCTTGCCACTAAATAACCCTAAAGAGACACTCATAGAATTTAATTTATCAACAACATTAAAAACTAGAGAGACCCAGCCCTAGCCAGTACACACGCGGGGTTCATTTAGACTATATTATTTATCCACATAGGACAAATCATGCATATTACCACACATAACTATGTTATTTGCTACAAGTATTAGAATAATTAAACAATTACGGATTTAATGTTCTAATTGACAAAATAAATATTTTGAGCTATCAAATTTGGGCCTTAAATTTAATAAACCTGAATACTCATAATGAAAACAGAAGATAGATAAATACTCAAGAAATAAGAAAAATAAATTAAATCATTTAGATCTCACAAATATTGAAGAAACCAAAGTTCGATAATCCCTTAGGCTAGAGCAAGAGTTTAGCAACTCATGGAAAGAAGAAAATGTAGGAAACTAAAAATATGTTGAATAAAAGAATGAAAAAGCTCTCTATGAAAGATACCTAGTTCCCTATAAATAGTGTACTACTCCTAATGAAACTAGGAAACTAATAAGGGAAACTTAAATTCTCCTAACTAAAAAGATAAAAATTAAAACATTCCAAACATATACAACTGTCAAAATAGGTTGAATGCTTCCTAATCAAATTTGCATAAAGTCTTGGAAAGCAAATGCCCGCACTCAAATTATTTTCGTCTTCCATTCCTCATCTCCTCGGAATGTGATCTTTACTCCAAGCATGTCAAATGCTCGATTTTCAGCTGCTTTTAGCTTGAATCTCCAATTTGCTTCACAAAATATAAAATGAAAGTTAAAACCCAACAATTAAGCATTTTTACTATTAATCATAAGGGAAATTTATACGAATTAAACGACAAAAATTCAATTCAACTGATTGAGGAACTTCCTAATTGTGAATCTTGTTTGAAGGGAAAAATGACCAAAACTCCCTTTGTAGGACAAACGGAGAGATCCACAAGTCCTTTGGATTAGATCCTTATGGATGTTTGTGGCCCACTAAGACTTAGTGCGAGAAAAGGCTATTCCTAGTTTATCACCTTCATCGATGATTATAGTCGGTTTAGATATGTGTATCTTATGAAGTACAAATCCAAAGCCTTTGAAAAGTTCAAAGAGTATAGGAATGAAGTGGAAAAGCAAAAGAAACTTAGTATTAAAGCTCGTTGCTTGGATCGAGGAGGAGAATACTTAAGTACTGAATTTTTAGATTATCTGAAAGAGAATGGAATTCTCTCACAATGGACTCTACCAGGCATATCCCAACACAACGGAATAGCCGAAAGGAGAAATCGTACCTTGTTAGACATGGTACGTTCCATGATGAGTTTTTCTAATGTGTCCATATCCTTTTGGGGATATGCTTTACAAACTACGACAATGCTATTAAATATGATACCACCAAAGTCAGTGCCTAAAACACCGCATGAGATATGGAATGGCAAAGCACCATCTTATAACAACCTTAAAGTTTGGGGGTCTCCCGCCTACGTAAGATTGACAATGGAAGACAAGTTAGATAGTAGATCCACCTTGTACAAGTTTGTGGGATACCTAAGAGAGTCTTTAGGTTATTACTTTTATAAACCCTCGAAACAAAAAGTGTTTGTTTTAATGAATGCCTGCTTTTTAGAAGAAAAAAATTCCATTAGATAAAAATGGTGGTGTTGTTGAACTTGATGAAGTTCAAAATGATCAACAAATCCTATAAGCAGTAAAAATGAGTGAGCATCAAGTGACCTACACATATCTTCCTAGAAGGTCGGACCAAATCAAGAAGTAACTCGAAAGGTTAGAATTCCTTCATGAAATGGGCCTATCAGATAATGATCCAAAGACATATGAGAAAGCTATGTTAGATATAGACACGGGACATTGGCTTGATGCCATGAGATCCAAAATAGACTCATGTACTTAAACAAAGTATGGACTTAGATAGATCCAGCAAAGGGAATAATTCCCATTAGTTGCAAATAGATCTATAAGTGAAAGCTTGGAGTCGTTGGAGAGGTAGTGGCATTCAAGGTGCGATTTGTGGAAAAAGGATACACTTAAAGACCCAGTATTGATTTTGAGGAAACCTTTTCACCGGTTACAATGCTTAAGTCCATTCGGATTCTACTTGCCATAGCCGCATAATATGACTATGAGATATGGCAAAATGGATGTAAAAACTGCTTTCCTCAATGGAGACATTGAAGAAGAAATATATAGAGAGCACCCACAAGGTTTTACATCCAAAGAAAGTGAGCAAAAGGTTTGCAAACTCTAGAAATCTATTTATGGACTCAAACAGACGTCTCGAAGTTGGAACATATGTTTTGATAATATAGTCAAATAGTTTGGCTTTGTCAAAAATGTTTATGAACCATGTGTGTACATGAAGGCTAGTGGGAGTAGTATACAGTTTATTGTGCTTTACGTCAATGACATCCTTCTCATTAGGAATGAGGTAGGAATGTTAGAGTATACTAAAGCATAGTTATTACAATCTTTAGTCACTATGTATGTATTTAGTGATGTGTATATAAGAAAAATATGTGTATATGGCATTATACACTAGCTCCCATTTGAGAATAAATATAATATTTTTTAAACTTAAAGTAATACATTGTATTAATAAATATATAATTTACGAATTTAATATACATAAAAGCAACATATGTATTTGAAATTTTATTATTTTTCAAGAACCAAAACCTACACATATGATTTTATAAATAATTAAATTTCTATTAATTGTAGAGTTGCTAGCAGTGTAATACTTGCAAACGTGTGCTTACTCCATCAGCACTTGTTTCCTAATTACGATTACTTTCTTTTTAATTAATGGTAGAATAGCTAGCAGTGTCATAATTACAGCAAACCGCAAGTCATTACAGAGGCCTCAAAAGCTTCAACTTATTATATTTGATGATGGGGATGATGTTTCCCAAACTATAGCAAAAGTTAAAGCTACAATGCAATGTATGCGCACTTTTCTGCTTCCATATGACTCAAAAACTTGCTGCCAATTGGATTTGATGGTACATTGCCTCATAACAGAACCAATAAACATTCCCAGTTTTGTCTAAAATAACATTAAACCTTGTGATCGAGCTATTCAAATATTGCAAGACTTCTTTAATTTCTTTTTTCCTAATTCCTAATTCAAATTTAGACATGTGACTCTCAATACTTCACTTGTCTTGTTTTGTTTCTAGATATGTACGTGGTGAATCTGGTGGTTGATTCGGTCAACTTGGTGCTCTTAGTTTCTGGATTATAAGGTGGGTCTCATCTTTTTTTATAATTGTTACATGCAACTGAGAAATTCAAGAATATGTTGTTACATGTATAATGACAAGATGCTAATTAGTTTAGCATGCCACATCAATATTGGAAAAATAGCTTCATTAATTTTGTGTTCTTATTAATTATCCTTTTGATCTTTACTTTGCCATTTTGATTATTTAGTTTCTTGTGACAAACATGTGACAAAACCAATCTAATTGGACTGACTAATGGATTGCTGCTTTGGTTGCAATGCTGGCTTGGTATTCTAGTGTGAGTGGCACAAAGTATCACCAATTTGCAATTTTCATAGATTAACTTTGCTTTATCTTATCAAATGATTAATTCAATCCCTCATCATCTTTGCTATGTCGATCTCAACTTAATCTTTTCTTACAGGATTCTGAAAACTTTAAGTTAGATTCTCATTGGTGTCGATTTCTTCTTCTACATATAAGTTTTATAAATTTTTCTACTTTTTTTGGTTAGTATATGGTTGCTCAAATGTTCCACCTTTCCGTCTAAAGAGGAGTATTTAAAAGTGAGATGCATTCATCTGTAATTTTATTGGGATACTTGTTCAGCCTTGAAGGATTTTGAGGAAGACCCCCCAAAACAACAGTCTTAGAGTCTTACTTCCATCTCCAAAATCAACAGATTCTGGTGGAACTTTAGCGTAAATTAGTTACACTGTTTATACTTTCATAACTGAGGTACTGCACCAAATTACTTATTACTTTAGAAGCAAAATTTTAAGCTTCAACACTAAATCCCACAACTTGTCCTTTTCTCCTCCTCATTCAGATAAACTCAACGATTTAGCAATTTCTTGTTGTGAATGAAGAAAAGGAGGATCAACTAGCTCTAGAAGTTTGTGACCCTTTCTCTAGCTCACCACATTACGGCTATTTGCCTGAAAATTGAGGTAAAAATTCTATCCCAATAAGAGATCTACCAAGTGTAGGTGATTTTGTAGTCTTTCTTTGTCATCATGCATCAAGACCTATAACTTTAATAATAACCATTAAGCACTTACTTTTCTCATCAAATAGCTAGGGAAAAAAAATCCTTCAATGCATATAGCTGATGACAGATTTGATCATCATGAAATGTTGAAAATAAACTTTAATAGTTCATTATATGTATATGAAGAAAAACTCCTCCTAATGACATTTATAACAATTTGTAGACTCACTCTGTCTGAAAAATTCTAACATAGGTTCTTTCAAGATTCCTTTGTTTCCAAGCGAACACTTCAAAAAATTGTGTTGAAATAGGGAGATTTCTACCAGAAGCCTTCGGTAGCATAAGTTTGGCTTACATTAAATCAACTTAAGACTTGATAAACATATATCTAGATGGCTAACTATTCATTTGTGAAGCAAGAATTCTCTAACATTGTTGGGTGACAATGCAGGCCAATTAAACTATCAACAAAAGTGTTATGGTCATCAATGTTAACCCTTTCACTTGTTATGGTCGTTTTGGTATTGTTCTGGTCTAATAAAACCATGCATGATAGGGGAAAATGCTCCAATAGGTTCTCCATTTTTCATAGACCGGTCTAGGGAAGTTCATCACTTCTCCTAAAATAAATTTTGTACAGGAAATTCATTTCTTAGGTGGTAAGCATTTCTGCAAATAAATTTATATACTTGAAGCCATGAGGTCGCAAGATCAACTTGCTGCACAAATGTGGCATGTATATTATAAATGAATATGAATTAGCATGACCATTTTGGCAAAGAAAATCATAGCTTCACAATTTTGCTTCTCTCTTGTAGAATAGGTATTGATACTTAATTATATTTTTTTTGATCAATTGATATTCACATAACTACATTCTGAAAAGATATTATTTGTAAAAAAATTAAATTTTGCAAACCCAAGAGAGAAAAGCTCAACAATCTAGTATTTGTCTTAAATCTTTCCTAAGTGGCTGGAGAACCAAATCCACCTCGAAGGTCCAACATTCAAAAATTGAAAGCATATCCATGTTGTAGCAAACAAACCATTTTCAAAGCCCAAGAATGATAAAAGGACACCAAAAACATATCAATGCACCAATAGTTCATGTTGCACTAGCCCTTTCGAAAGATTGACCTAAAAGATTTGGAGGGATTTTGGATTATCTTGAAGATATGCTTCACAACAAATGAAATAGAGGCATGATAGAATTCAATTGTTGTATCATTCTTGTTATATGAAATGTACTTACACACAAGTAACGTACACATAGCCACTCAATAAGTAAATACTTTTTCAACTATTTGCTCCATTCAAATCAATCATTCTCCCCAAGCAAGCAATTGCTACTAAATTTTCTAGCACATTATGCATCTTGGTTCGTACTTATAGCTCTTGATCTATTATTCTCTTCATTCAATTTAGTGTTTTCAAGTAATAACAACTCAATTTTCTTTGTATAATCTTCAAAGACTTGCAGCAAGAAGAGCGATATCACTCATGTTGAATTTGTTTTGTAGTTAAAGTTCTACTATCATTTAGTCACAAAAAAGAAAAAAATCTCAAAAATATTATTTTGTTGCACTTCACTTAGTTGTTTAAATAAGTTTAGGTTCAAGAGCACTCATTTTATAAGACTTGCATTTTATTTACTATCATGTTTGCACACACATAGACTAGCATGGTTTAAGCATTCACCAAATTTTTAATTTTTAATTTTTAAATTTTAAGGAAAACAACTTTAGTGGCATGACCGAAGGGACAATGTGTTGCTATTTGCAGTTTTGATGTTTCTTTAAGTTTTTCTACAATCTTTTTGTTTTTATCTTGTTTTTCAGTTCAAAAATAAAAAAGAATTAGAAAATTCAAAAATATAAAAATATTATATTTACTAAAAGATGAAAAGCTCGCTTATACCAACTCATGCCATAGATCGGGACGAAGAACCTCAAGGATGACAGGCCAACCCGATTAGTAATGATGAATTCAAAGAGATTGAGATCTTACAATCCAAAGGCTTCGACATACCTTGAAGGCTACATAACAGTCTAAGATGAGTAATGTCCTCAAGAACAACCTCAATGTTTTGAATTAGGGAGAAAATTGGGCTTTCTAGGAAGAAATAGAGGATCAGTTGAGAATGAGATGTGAAAAAGAGCAAAAACAACATTAGCTTGACTTTGTTAGACAAGCTATTGAGATGATACTTGCTAGTTCCAGAAGACTCAAGAGAGTTATCCACCTCCATCGGAGGTTTATAATCTAAAATTTTGACCAACACTATTACTACTTGATGTAAGGGAGACTAAGTTGCGGCACAGATCAAGATGATAAAACCTCAAGGATGAAAGACCAGTCGATCCCAGAAGGTTGAGATCTTACAATCCACAGACTTCAAACATTCTTTGGAGGCCAAAATAGTCTAAGATGAGTAACATCATCAAGAACAACCTCGATGCATTGAATCAAGGAGAAAATTGGGCTTTCTAGGAATAAACAAAGGATTCGTTGAGAATGAGACTGTGAAAAATAGCAAAAATAACATTAGCTTAACTTTATTGTATAAACTTTTGAGATGATGCTACCTTAGTTCGAGAAGATCTCGAGACATTATCCACCTCCATTAGAGGTTTGGAATCTAAAATTTTGACCAATACTTTATACTAGTTGATGTAAGGGATTCCATGGTTTAAAACAAAAAGAAAAAAAGAAAATAAAAAATAAAAAAAGGATGGCAAAAAACTTCACTAGTAATATAAAGATAATCAGCATAGCGTCTTGGAGAAAGTCGAGGGGTTTAGGTTTCCAGACAACAGCCCACACCAGTGCTGGTCAAGGTAACTACATCGAGATAGGCCCATCCCTAGCTAGTTCCAACAATAGTAGGTCAGATGCTATTCTAGGCCGGAGGCGAGAAAATATTCTGCTAGGTTTTATCTCAGTATAAACAATCAACTTCACTAGCTATATATTCACACCCTTATCCCCTAAAATGGTCTCATCCCTATCCTACCAAGCTGTAGGGTTCGAACTTTTATAATGTTTCCTGAGGATGAATTGCAAACCTTCTTAGAACATATTGCTCAATTCACCACACAAAGCAGGAAAGAGGCATGGATGGTAATTTGGAATTGCAACTTTTTCCTAGTTCACTTATAGGTGAGACATTTCTTTAGATTATTAAACTAAGGCTAAGCTCAATTCCAAGTTAGCAAATTTGGAAAACCTCTTTCACAACTATTTCTACTGTGTTCCCTTGGAAGTCTCAATTTCTGAGCTGATTCACATGAGACAACTTCTATGAGAATTAGTAGAGGAATACATGGGAAGGTTTGTTAATGTTAGACACTTTTGCCCAATCGCACTATCAAAAATAGCTATATTAACCTAGCCATAGGTGGGATGCATTTAAATAAAAGTTTAATTCCATCTTTGACTTGATAAAAACGGTAACAACATGTGTAAAACTCTTGAGAGAGGAAAACAACAAAATGTGAACAAGCAAGTGTCCATGCCATTAGGTTGGGACGATCAATTTATGGTCCATCAAAATGGTACCCGAACTAAGTTTATTGAAAATGAGATAGGGCTAGCTAAAATAGTTTGTAAAAAAAAACACCCCATATGCATTAGTTAGGCTTAAAAAAATACAACAATACATTAAAGTTCCTTCTAGTACATCAAAATAACCTGAGTTTGAATTGGGTGTTGAGATGAGACACTTTTTAGACATATGCAAAACTGAAGATATATTTGATCAACTTATGCGAATGGCAAAATAAAATTTTACAAAGATCATCAACTACCATTAGCCAAAGAGCTTAAAGGAAAATAGGACTACAAGTTTCATAATGTCTAGACTCACTCAATTAATGATTGTCTTGTTTTCCAGTGGGTTATCCGAAATTGCCTCGACCGAATAAGTAGAAGACTCTGGCCCATTTATGCAGGCCTCTGTTCACCTTGCCACATAAGATGGCCACTTTTCCACTTATGATAGCCCCGAGTGTATATAACATTTTTGTGCCCTAGACCAAACCTTTATAAAATTCTCACATTTTCCTTATCAATATACACCACCATTTCGTCTAGTCCAATATCTAGATTAGTTACTAATGTCATTTTGGTACCAAAGCATAATGGAAATTAGAGGCTATATATCAATTTCACATACCTAACAAGGTGTTTTTAGAGGATCCATTCCTAATTCCGCATATGACATACTAGTGAACTCAACGGCATAATGCAAGTTGTTGAGTCTCCTCTCTTCTACCAAGGATATAATCAAATAATGTTGGACCTTATGGAACAAATGAAAACTAGTTTTGTGACAACACATGGTATATACTACCATAATGTGATGTCATTTGGCCTAAAAAATGTACGAGCTACTTACTAGAGGTTGGTTAACCATATATATGAAAGCATGATTGAGAGAACGTGAAAGTTTATATAAATGACATGTTAGTCAAGAGTAGATTGCAAGTTAAGCACCTTTAAGATTTAGAAGAGTGCTCTGACATATTAAGAAGAATTCCCATTAAGCTCAACCCAGCCAATGCACCTATGGCATCCCAAGTAGAAAGTTCTTGGGCTTTAGTGAGGCATAATGATGAATTCGAAAAAGATCAAGTCAATCCTATAGATGTTCCCTTTCTTTAGCACTCCATAAAAGAGATGCAGACACTGACTAGGAGGATGATAGCAGTCAATGAGTTTGTATCGAAGCTGCCGAACGTGGGTTACCTTTCCTTAAAATTCTAATAGGAGTGTGAATGGGCCTTTAATTAACTGAAACAGCATCTAAAATCAATTTCTTGTTGGAATAGTGCCCCGCAAGCCAATTAGATTGGCATGTAAAACTACTCTATGTAACAATCTTAATTGAACAATATTCAATAAAGTAAACACCTTCATCTTATGCATTTATGATTTCTTTACATGCATTTGGTTGAAGCCTTATAAATCATACAAGACTACAAGACTTGGTCACGCATATGATGGTGATCGTAAAACAAGCCTCTATGGTCATGATTTTAAATATTCCAAGTCATAGAATCTTACGAGACAAAGCATCTAAGTTTTGGATAGACTTACACTAACGATGCATACACTAAGGAGTTGGATATTTCCCTATTTCATGGGTAATCTATGTTAGACATAGATACATGTTAGTGGGTGCTTGTTAGAGACTAAAGACTTGCTTAGAGAAACCACAAAGTAGCCATAAAGGCACGTCGGTAGTAGCAAATTCTCTAGCTTACGATAGTACCTATAATTAGTCCTTTGACTTGAGGTTCTACAGTAACTTTGTATTTAGGTCCTTATGCTTTGATTTTGCTCCGACCACATAGCGGGTCACCTGAGGCTTAGTTTGGGTAGAAGCTACCTAAGTATGAAAGTTGGTGAGTTTCAAGATGGGATCCGTTTCCCCCATTTGTAAAGAACAGGTTAATCTTTTATATATTATAAGATTATCGATTCCAAGAAATCCATATACAAAGTGATATGATTATTTGGAAAAGAAATTTTCCAAAGTTGAGGTCATAATGAGAAATCAAACATCAAAAATAGATACAAAGTTAATGAGGCTACTAGGGAATGGCTAAATATCTTGCCCTAGGTCTCTTTCGGGAGTTAGGAAAAGGAATGACTATATTTGCACAACAAGTATAGGTGGTATAGCTCGCCCTCAATTAATTCATCCAATTGGTTAGGCTCCATAGGTTTGTGCAAGACATCAACTATGGAGATTAGGTATTCTATAATTAATATAGATTAATTGATAGAGTAATTAGTTTAAAAGAGTTTAGACTACTTAGTTCTCCATGAAGGATTTGGTATAAGCATCCAACGTATTAGAAATACGTATTTATAGAGATAGATTAAAGTGGATGCTAGGGCTTTCTCAAATTCCAAACATTGACAAGATACTAAAGAAGTTTGGTTTGGAAAAATCCAAGAGAGGATTTATTCCTATGGGACATGGCATTCGTCTTTCCAAGTTTATGGCCCCTAAGATTGATGATGAGAGAGAAATAATGTCTTGCATACCTTATCCTCTGCTACATGGAGCATAATATATGCTATTCAATGTACAAAATTGGATGTGGCACATGCTCTCAGCATTATGAGTGGTTTCCAATCCGATCTTTGTAAAAGTCATTGGACAGTCGTAAAATCAATCCTTAAGTACTTGAAAAGGACTAAGGACTTGCTTTTAGTATACAGCGAAGGAGAATTGAAACTAGAGGGGTTTCGATGTAGATGACCTAAAATCCATTTCTAGATTTATATTTTGCCTCAATGGCGACGTGGTGAGTTGGAAGAGTTTCAAACAAGACACTACGACCAACTCTACCACAGGGGCAGAATACATTGTGGCTTCAGAAGCTGCAAAAGAAAGTGTTTGCATGAAAAACCTCATTCAAGAGTTGAATGTAGTGCCTAGCATTACTGACCCAGTAGTTGTCTTTCGTGAAAATAATGGGGTAGTAGCACAAGCTAAAGAGCTAAGATCTCATCAGCGATCCAAGCACATATTGAGGCAATATCATTTGATTTGGGAGATTATTGATGGAGGCGACATCTTAGTAGAGAGAGTTGCCTCAGAAGAGAATATAACAAATCTACTGACTAAACCCCTATTGCAAAAGGTCTTTGAAGGACATCTTGAGAATATGGTCTCAAGAATATGGGGAATTGGCTTTAGGGCAAGTGGGAGATTTTTGGAATAGTCCACAACAAGCTAATTAGATTGGCGTTGTAAACTATTTCACTTGTGATACAATCTTGATTGAATGATATTAATAATATGGCCATCTTCATCTTATGCTTATATTTACTTTATTGGCATTTGGTTGAAGCCCTTAGATCACACAAGACTAAGGGACTTGGTTATGCACTATGTGGTGATCATAGAATAAGTCTTGCATGGTCGTGATCTTAAATCTTCACAATCATAAGATCTTAAGAGATGAGGTATCTACGATTCGGACAGACTTGTACTAACAATGCATAAATCCAAGGAGTTGGATATTGTTCTGTTCCATGGGCAATCCTATATGAGATATGGATGCATGTTAGTGGGTGCTTGTTTGGGAACAAGGCACTAGAGACCCACCAGAGAATCTACTAGATAGCTAGAGTGGCAAGTTGATAGTGGCAAATTTTCCCACTTATGATAGTGCAAATAATTAGTCCTTTGACTTGAGGACTAATTATTTTAAACTAAAATGAACATAAGATATTCTAAAGTTACAAGAAGTTGTGAGCCCATGTCCAATGAATGGTAAACCTATTGCGTAACACACAAACGCCAATTAGCTTCCTAGTTAATGGAGGAATTTTCTAAGTGTTAGAAAAATTACTCCATGGAATCAATTTTTGAGGTGTCCAATTTGAAAGTTAATGTTGGCTTGATTAATTTAAGTGTTAAATTAATCAATAAATTTAAGGAGTTAAATTATACAAATAATTAAGAAGTTAATTATCTGGTGTCAAATGATCATCAATTGGTCAAGTCAACTTAAAGAGTTAAGTTAGCAAAACTGAGCTTAAGAGTTAAGCTTGTTTGACTTAAGAGTTAAGTCAAAGGTTAATTAATTAAATTAAAGTATTTAATTTAATTAAAGAAAAGAATACATTTTGGAGGGAAAATTCAAATGAAAGGTTCATTCAAATTAGCATCTTAATTATTTTGAAATTAGATTTTAACTATAATTGAAACGCACTCAAATTCAAATTAGATTTGAATTTGAATTTGCCACCTAAGCTTGCACATGGCTGCCTCCCTTGTGGAAGGTGTGATGCCAACTTGGCATCACACCATCCTCCATATATATATATAGATATAAAGGTGAGGGATCGACCAACATGCATTTTGGTATGAAGATTAGAATATATCACATTTCCCTCCAAAACTCTCTCCAAGCATTGCATAATGTGTTGAAGCTTTGCTTTGTTTCTTCTTCTCCAACCTAAAATCAGCCTCCACCATTGTATTTCTCCTTTCTTACTCTATCTAAAAGTGAGGAGAAATTGGAAGTTCAATTAGTCTGTGGATCATCACAATAGAGGCAACAAACTTGGGTTGTTAGATTTGGAGATCCACTGAAACAGAGCAGCGATTTGTCAATTTTTTTTCCAAGAGATCCAAAATGTGTTTTGATCCAATTTTTTCATATTATCTTCCTCAAGGCATTGATAGAATCCAAGAATTTTTTTTGGTGATTTTTGGAGAAGTTTAACTGAGGCAAAAATTGCTCTCTTCCTGCTGCGCCGCTGCCTGGCAGATTCTGGATTGGTGAGGAGTTCACCATTTTCTCCTTGGAAATTTGCTATTCAAGGTAACTCTCTTCCTAAATCTGAATCCTAGCATGATTAGATCCTTGTGAGCATGTAAATCACTTGCTTATTTAAGCGTTCGAAGTTTTATTTTTGGATCTTAGTGCAATACTTGCAAACAAGCAATCCGATTGTCTTGCATTTATCAATATGATCCACACACCAATGCTTTTTCCGATTTCTCCTCAATATTAGCTGGAGATAGAAAGGTGAAATGAGATGTTGATGGCCAATTTAGGTGTTGGAGAAGAAGAGAGAAGTGAAGATTCAACTCATGAGGCATCATTTGAAGGAGGGAAAAATGTGAAAATCTAATTCTTCACATGGAAAATCATTTTGCCGTCCACCCTCACCACTATATCTATATATAGAGGGAGGATGGTGTGATGCCACCTTGGCATCACACCTTCCTCAAGGTGGGGGACAACCCACTTGCTTGCAAGTTGGTAAATTCAAATTAAATTTGAATTTTGTATGCATTTCAATTACATTTGGAATCTAATTTCAAATTAATTAAAATGTCACACCAAATGAACCTTTCATTTGAATTTTTCCACCAAAATTGATTCCTCTCATTAATTAAATTAAAAATTAAATTAAACACTTTAATTTAATTAATTAATATTTGACTTAACTCTTAAGTCAATTAGCTTAGCTCTTTAAGCTAAGAATTATTAATTTAACTCTTTAAGCTAACTTGACCAATTGATGGTCATGTGGCACCTAATAATTAACTCCTTAATTATTGGTTTAATTTAACTCCTTAAATTTGTTGATCAATTTAACAACTAAATTAATCAAGTCAAAGTTGACCTCAATTTTCGGTCACCCCAAAATCAAGCACTTGGAGTGAATTTCTTAACACTTAGAAAAATTCCTCCATTAATTAAGAAATGCAATTGGCTTTTTTGTGTGTGACCCGATAAGTTCTACCATTCATTGGACATGAGCTCACAACTTCTTGTGACTTTTGAATATCATATATTCATTTTAGTTTAAACTCTTTTTAACTAATCGACTCAATTCAATTAATCTCCATGGCCGATGTCCAACTTCAAGCTCATAGAGCCCAACTAATTGGCTAAAATGAATGATTTTGGAAAACTATTATAGCTCTACGCATACCATACAAATATGGTCCTTCCGTCTCCTATCTCCCGAAAGAGTCCTAGGGCAAGATATTTTTCGGCTCCCTAATAGTTTTGATACTATGTCTCTATTCTCAATGTTCGATTCCTTTATGTGACCTCATCTTTGGAAAACTCATTTTCCCAATTATCACACCTCATTTGGCAAAATATATCAAGAATTTCATAAGATACAATTAGCAAATATTGCTTACCTTTGGATTGCTTGTGGATATACATCGATTACGGGGGTCCACTTGCAAGTCCTTGGAATCTTGATTCTCACTTGGAAATAAGATTTCCCGAATTTTTCTAGGGGTGAAGAGTTTGATAAAATAGTAGGAGAAAAACATGCTTGAAAGACCATGAACATGTTTTAATATCAAATTCAATCAACTGCTTATTCTCTTTTTTGCCTTTGAGGATTTGTGAAATCTCAAAAATTGCTTAATGTTCCACTCAACGATATTTTGGAAACCAATAAACCAACCGAGCCAAACTTCCACGATTGACTTAACCTCAAAAATCATTCTAGATTTCTAGAAACGGATAGATGTCCTATATCAAGGTGCTCTTAATCTCATGGCTATTAAAGTAGATCAAGAGACACGTGAAAAGTTCACGAATTAGGTTTAGGATCGTTCTATCCCATTGTCTCATGATGGAATCTACAAACTTTAAAAGTCTCAAAGACACATGAATTGTGCCTTGGTTAAAGTTTACAAGAGTTGTAAAGTAAATAAGGAATGAGAAGTTCATGTTGTCAAAGGAGATTTTTCAAGCTAGGATGGGTGTGAAGTCATGTGTCATCAACTACGATCTAAAGATGATTAGGCTTGGAGAAGCTTTTTCTACTTTGACGTGGTAATAGACAATGATCTCCATGAAGATTTGATCCTCGCATCCTCGCTGAGTTTTAATTGATCAAAGTGTTGACCTAGAAGGAGACTACCATGACAAGGGCAAACTTTGACACTTGTTTCCTTCTCCAAGTCTATGGGCCCTAGCGATGCTAGAAAGGAAGGTAAAAGTAAGAAAAGTTCTTCTTCCAAGGGAAAACAACTATTGAAGTAATCCGGAGGAGCGAAGAAGATTATAGAGGATATAGTTTATATTATTTGTTTCTACTTTGGCTAGATAGGCCATTAGAAGTGATTTTGTAAGGAATATCTTGCAACCCTCTGGAAGGGTATGTACTTTGTTGAAGTGCATTAAGGATAAATTCTTCTTCATAGATATGTGATATTGCATGTGGTTCTTATCTTTGTAAATTGTTACAAAGAGTAAGAAAGAAGAATAAAACTAAGTGATGTGGATATGATCCACCGCCTTGGCTAAAGAGCAAGAGTTGTGACTAAAGCCGAAGGCATATAATAAGTTGGACTTAGGGAACTCCATAATTCTATTGAACCCTTGCTATTATGTGTCGTATATTGTTGAGAACATTATTTCAATTTCTGTTTTGGATAGCGAAGGGTTTGATCCTACTGTATCAAATAAGAGATTGAAGGCATTAAAGAATGCATTCTTTAATTGCTTATGTTACACTTAACAAAGGATTATACATATTAGATTCTCAACCATCACTAATGCATTTTAAAAAAAGTAAGAAAATTAGATATCCAAGAAAATGCCATGTGATGACATGCCAGACTTGAACATATCTCTAAAAATAAGATGAGCAAATTAGAAGCTCTCAAAGCACTAAATGTTAGTGGCATTGAGGAACTTTCTACTTATAAATCTTATTTAAAGGGAAAAATGACCAAGGCTCCTTTTGTAGGACAAACGAAGTGCTCCATAAGTCTTTTGAATTTGATCCATATGGATGTTTGTGGACCACAAAGAGTTAGCGAGAGAGAAGGCTATTCCTACTTCATCACCTTCACCAATGATTACAGTCGGTTCAAGCATATGTATCTTATGAAGTACAAGTTCGAAGCATTTGAAATGTTCAAAGTGTATAGGAATGAAGTGGAAAAGCAATAAGGCTAAGTATTAAAGCTCTTTGATCGAATCGAGGAAGAGAATACTTGAGCACCAAATTCATGGATTATCTAAGGGAGAATGAGATTCTCCTACAATGGACTCCATTCGGCACACCCCAAAATAATAGAGTAGCCGAGAGGAGAAACCATACCTTGTTAGACATGGTATGTTCCATGTTAAGCTTCTTCGATATGCCTATATCCTTTTTGGGATACGTCTTATCAATGATAGCAAAGTTACTAAGTGTAGTACCTTCAAAGTCAGTGCTAAAACACCATATGAGATATGGCATGGCAAAGCACCCTCTTACTAATATATCAAGGTTTGGCGATCTCCTGCCTACGTGAGACGGACAGTGGGAGATAAGTTGGATAGTAGATCCACCTTGTGCAAGTTTGTGGGATACACAAGAGAATCTATGCATTATTACTTCTATGATCCCTCGAAGCAAAAGGTATTTGTTTTGAGAAACGCCACCTTTTTAGAAAAGGAATTTCTATAAGATAGAAAAAGGCATTATTGCTGAACTTGGTGAAGTTCGAGATGATCATCAAATCCCACAAGTGGTAGAAATAAATATATATCAAAGAGCCTCACACACAACCTCTGATAAAGCCAGACCAAATCAAGAAATAACCTGAAAACTTCGAATTCCTTCATGAGACGGGCCAATTAGATAGTGATCCAAGAACCTATGAGAAAGCTATGTTGGACATAGACTCGGGACGTTGGCTTGAAGCTATGAGATCCAAAATGGGCTCCATGTACTCCAAAAAAGTATAGACTTTGGTAGATCTACCGAAGGGAATAGCTCCCGTTGGTTGCAAGTGGATCTATAAGCGAAAGCTTAGAGCAGATGGAGAAGTCGTGACTTTTAAGGTGCGACTAGTGGAAAAGGTTACACTAAAAGACCCAGTATCGATGTCGAGGAAACCTTTTCACCGGTCGTAATATCTAAGTCCATTCATATATACTTGCCATAGTCGTATATTATGACTATGAGATATGACAAATGGATGTAAAGACTGCTTTTCTCAATGGATACATTGAAGAAGAAATCTATATGTAGCAACCACAAGGTTTTACATCCAAGGGGAGTGAGCAAAAGGTTTTCAAACTCCAGAGATCCATTTATGGACTCAAACAAGCATCTCAAAGTTGGAACATACGTTTTGACAAAATAGTCAAATCGTTTGGCTTTGTCAAAAATGTGTATGAACCATGTGTGTATAAGAAGGCTAATGGGAGTAGTGTACAATTTATTATGCTTTGTGTCGATGGCATCCTTCTCATTAGGAATGTTAGAGTGTACTAAAGCATAGTTATCTACACAATTCTCCATTAAGAATTTGGGAGAAAGCATCCTACATATTAGGATTACGTATCTATAGAGATAGACCAAGGATAATGCTAGGGCTATTCTAAATCCCGTACATTGACTAGATACTAGAGAGGTTTAGTATGGAAGAATCCAAGAAAGGATTGCTTGCCGTGGGACATGGCATTCAACTCTCCAAGTCTATGACCCCTAAGACTAAAAACGAGAGACAAAAGATGTCCTACATACCTTATGCCTCCGCTATCGGTAGCATAATGTATGCAGTTCAATGTACAAGATCGAATGGGCGCACTCGCTAAGCATTACGAGTAGGTTCCAATCTAATCTTAGTAAGAGTCATTGGATAGCCGTTAAAGCAATCCTTCAGTACTTGAGAAAGACTAAGGATTTATTTTTGGTATACAGCAGTGGAGAATTGAAACTCGAAGGGTTGTTGGATTCAAGTTTCCAATTCGATGTAGAACCTAAAATCCATTTATAGATTTATATTTTGCCTTAATAGCGGCATGGTGAGTTGGAAGAGTTCCAATAAGAAACCACGGCTGAGACCACCACTAAGGTGAAATAATTTGTGGTTTTGGAAACCACAAAAGAATTTGCTTGGATAAAAACTCTATCTAAGAGTTGGATGTAGTGCCTAGCGTGCATGAGCCCAAGTTTGCCTTTGGAAGACAATCTTGGACTTGAGCTAAGATCTCATCATTAACTAAACACAGTAAATGCGTTATCATTTGATATATGATATCAAATTGATAGAGGCAACCACTAAGTGGACAAAGTTACCTCAAAAGAGAATTTAGAAGATCCACTGAAAAATCCCCTAACACAAAAAGTCATTAAAGAACATCTTGAGAAGATGGGTCTCAAGGCCATGAGGCATTAGCTATAGGACAAGTGGGAGATTGTTTGAATAGTACCCAGCAAACTAATTAGATTAGCCTTGTAAAAGCTATTTCCTTGTAAAACAATATTGATTGAATGATATTCTTTATATAGCCATCTTCATCTTATGCTCTTTATTACTTCACTTGCATCTGGATGAAGCCCCTAGATCACTCACGACTACGGGACTTGGTTGGTGACCATGGAATAAATCTCACACGGTCGTGATCTTAAATCTTCCAAGTTTTAGGATCTTACGAGACAGGGCATCTAAGATCAGAATAGACTAACACTAACGATACAAAATCCAAAAGTTGGATATTGCTCAATTTTATGAGCGACTGTATGAGATATGGGTCATGTTAGTGGGTGTTTATTAGTGAACAAGGTATTGAAAGCCCACCGGAGAATCTCCTAGATATCTGTAGTGACAAGTCGGCAGTGGCAAGTTCTCTAGCTTACGCTAGTTCATATTATTAGTCCTCTGACTTAAGGATCCATGGTAACCTTGCATCTGGTCCTCAAGCTTTGACTCTTCCTTTACCACTTAGCGAGTCTCTCAGATTGAGGTTGGGTATAAGCTACTTGGCATGGAGGTTTGTGAGATCCAAGATAGAATCCAACTCCTCGCTTTTATGAAGGACGGATGCATCTCCTATGTATTCTATAATAACCGATTCCAAGAAATCCTTGTGCAAAGTGGTGTGACAATTGGGAAAAGGAGTTTTCCAAATATGAGGTCACATAAGGGAACCAAACATTGAGAATAGAGATATAGTACTGAGGTTATTAGGGAGCTGACAAATATCTTGTCCTAGGCCTATTTTGGGAGATAGGAGACAAAATGACTGTATTTGTATGGTAAGCAAAGAGCTATAATAGTTTTCCAAAGCATTCATTTCAGCCAATTAGTTGGGCTCCATGGGCTTGAGGTTGGACATCGACCATGAAGATTGGGTACTCTTCAATTAATGAGATTAATTGAATCGAGTTGATTAGTTTAAAAGTATTTTATACTAAAATGATTATATGATATTCAAAAGTCACAAGGAGTTATGAGCCCATGTTCAATAAATGGTAGAACCTATGGGGTCACACATAAAATCCAATTAGCTTTCTAATTAATGGTGGAAATTTTCTAAGTATTAGAAAATATCTCCTAGTAGACCGATTTTAAGGTATCAATTTTGAAGGTCAATTTTAGCTTGATTATTTAAGTGTTAAATTAATCAATTAATTTAAAGAGATAAATTTGACCAATAATTAAGTAGTTAATTATTTGATGCCAATATGACCATCAATTGGTGAAGTTAAAAAGTTAAGTTAACAAAAAAGCAAGCTTAAGAGTTGAGCTTGTTTAACTTAAGAATTAAATCAAAGGTTAATTAATTAAATTAACGTGTCTAATTTGTCTAATTTAATTAATGGGAAGAACACATTTTGGAGGGAAAATTCAAATGAAATTTTCATTTGAATTGGCATTTTAAATAGCTTGAAGTTAGATTTCAAATATAATTAAGATGCAAATGAAATTCAAATTAGATTTGCATTTGCATTTGCCACCTTGGCAAAATGCAAGTTGGCTACCCTTTTTCCTCATGGGAGGTGTGATGCCACCTTGGCATCACACCTTTCAACCTCTCTATATAGATATATAGAGAGAGGGTTGGTCATTATGTCAAAAGGTGTTGAGAATTAGATTTTCCAATACTCGCTCCAAAACTCATTGCAAGCATTACATTCATGTATTGAAAGCTTTACTCTCATCTTCTTCTTCCCTACCAAAAATCAACCTCCACTATGGCTAATCTCTAGCCTTATTCCTACTTATAGGCTAGAGATTTTGGAAGATCTATTTGGTGTGTGGATCATATCAATAGAGGCAAACAAGTTAGTTTGCTACGGTTTGGAGATCTACTTGCACAAAGTCCGCTATGGCGATTTTCTCCAGGGAGATCCAAAAAGCTTTTCGATCTGAATTTTTTACTGAGAGTTCCAAAAGGTGTTGATTACCTCCAGTGATTTTTTTGTGAATTTTGGAGGATATTTGACAGTGGTAAAAATCACTCCACTGCTGTTGTGCAATTTCTAGCAGTTTCTGGATTGGTGAAAGGTTCACCACATTCTCTTTGGATTTTTTATTTCAAGGTAACACTCTATCTAAATCTAAATCTTAGGATTAATTTGATCCTAGTTAGCATGTCAGCACTAGTTTTTTAATCTTTTGAAATTTTTTATAATTAGATCCTAGTACATTACTTGCTTTCAGGATTTACTATCCAATTTGTCTCCCACTGTCCATCTCATGTAGACGGGAGACCCCTAAACCTTAAGGTACTGATAAGAGAATGCTTTGCCATTCCACATCTCATGCGGCATTTTTAGCACGAACTTTGATGGTACTATATTTAGTAGTATCGCCGCCGTTTGTAATAGGATATGGGCACTTCGAAAAAGCTCATCATGGAATGTATCATGTCCAACAAGGTACGGTTTCTCCTTTCAGCTACTCCATTGTGTTGGGGTGTGTCGGGTAGAGTCCATTGAGAAAGAATCTCATTCTCTTTTAGATAATCCAAGAATTTGCAACTTAAGTATTCGCCACGTTGATTAGATCGAAGAGCTTTAATACTAAGTCCCTTTTGCTTTTCCACTTTATTCCTATACTCTTTGAACTTTTCAAAGGTTTCAAACTCGTACTTCATGAGATACATATGCCCGAATTGACTATAATCATCGGTGAAGGTGATGAAGCCCAATAGCCTCTTCTCGCACTAACTCTTAGTGGGCCACAAACATCTATATGGATCAAATCCAAAGGACTTGTGGTGCGCTCGGCTTCTCCTACAAAAGGAGCCTTGGTCATTTTTTTCTTTAAATAAGATTCACAAGTAGAAAGGTCCTCAATGCCACTAACATTTAGTGCTTTAGAGCTTCTAACTTATTCATCTTATTTTCAGAAATATGCCTAAGTTTTGCATGCCAGAGAATGACATCTTCTTGGTTATCTAATTTTCTTTTACTTGATTGAATGTGCATTCGTGAAGGTTGAGAATCAAGTATGTATAATCCGTTATTTAATATACCTTGATCAATCAAAGAATAATTCTTTAATGCTTTCAACATCCCATTTGATATAGAAAAATCATATCCTTCATTATCAAGAACGGGAATTGAAATAATGTTCTGAACAAGATTAGATACATAATAATCGGATCAAGTACAATGCAAGCATTCCCTAAGTCTAACTTGATTACACCTTGGACCATGGCAGCAACTTTTGCTCCACTTCCTAGGCAAAGGATCATATCCCCTTCACAAAGACTCTTTTTTATTTCTATCCCTTATAACGAATTACAAAGGTGAGAACCACATGATGTATCAAATACCCATGAGGGTAAATTAGTTGCTAAATGCACTTCAATAAAGTACATACCCTTCCCAAAGGTGCCAAGGTATTCCTTGCAGTTTCTTTTCTATGCATCGCAATAGAATGGTTTGGCCAGACCCGGGACCCACCCCGCATGGAAATTGCAGTAACTAAAACCCATCCTGCCCCCCTACCTTTCATTTGGTGCCTAACCCGATAGGTTCTACTCATTTAACCCGATTTTTTATTTTTTATTTTTTCCACACGATTCATTTATTGCAATAGGAAATCTAAACAAAATTAGTTCATGGGATGCCAAACTTGGATGAAGATTCCATGAAAAAAGTCATACGTTTTTAAGTTTTAACTAAATTTATATGTGTATATTAATATATTTAATTACTTATTATTAAATGGGGCAGGTTTAGTAAAACCCGTAACCCGCCCTAAAATCCATTTTATTAGCCCCGAAACCCACCCCATTCGGGATGGGTCTGGGGCGGGGCCTCCAATTACCCAGACCCATTCCCATGCCTATTCTTTTCTAATGCCCTTTTTTGCCACAATAAAACAAGTTGCATTGGTTTTATCACATTTCTTCTTCTTAACTCCCCCAAACCTTTTAAGGGTTGCTTCTCTTTCGAGGAAGAATTCTTCTTCTTTTTATCTCCCTTTCTAGGACCCTCAAGGCCTCTCGACTTAGAGGCAAGCAAAAAAAGCTTTTCCCTTTTCACAGTTACCTTAGCATCAACATCATGTTCACCAATTCGTTAATCGTCACCTCTTACTTGGACATATTAAAGTTCATAATGAATTAGTCGAACAAAAGGGGCAATGATTGTAGGATCAAATCCATATAGAGAACATTGTCCATGACCACATCTAGTTGTCCAAGCTTTTCAATCAGTCCAATCATCTTAAGCCTGCGATCATAGACACTTGAACTTTTTACTATCCTTGATCTAAAGAGCTCTCTAGACAAAGTGAACCTTTCGTGTCTTCTGGGTCTTCAAAAGCCTCTATGCCACCAATGGTC
Source organism: Jacaranda mimosifolia (assembly GCA_018894105.1). Taxonomy (NCBI): domain Eukaryota; kingdom Viridiplantae; phylum Streptophyta; class Magnoliopsida; order Lamiales; family Bignoniaceae; genus Jacaranda; species Jacaranda mimosifolia. Next base: position 23,812,321 of record CM032121.1, read on the forward strand.
TTCTTTACTACATGCAATATTTACAGGAGAAAAAAATCCTCACTCCTTGTGATTTTACTCCCATAACATTTATAAGATAGAATTAAGAGGCATGCAAGCCCCAATTTAATACAACTGTTTTCAACAACTTGAAATAAATAAAATCAATATTAAATGTTCATGATCATCCCCATTTATTCATCGTCCATTCAACAATTAAATGAATAATAAATAAATCTAGAATTGAAATTCAATTCCAATAATAAATGCTTATCTCGTAAACAAAAAATGGCCAAGCAAGAGCTAGCATAACAATTAAGCAAAAATTGGAGATTAAAATTTTTTTAAAAGCAATCAAAAAATATCAATCATAATTTTAAGAACTTGCACAACATTTGTGCATCTAATATGTGTGTAAGAAAATATTTTGGCCACCTAAAAGAGCCAAAAAGAAGTCTCTAAACTTGCATAAACCCAATTGCGCTTGTTGGCTGAGACTTGTGCATGGCTGGGTGGCAGCTCTCAGTCGTTGCCCTTCCTATGTGCTACCATGGTTCGGCAGCACCCCTGTTTCAGCTTAACTTTTGTGCACCAAAAAACTTTAGAACAAGTTCTTAACTTTGAAACACACATTATAGATGAAATTCTAGATTCAAAACACCTTTTAAAAATGAAATTTCAAGTGTTCAATCACGTTTTCAAAAACAAGTTCAAGTAAGGATCACACTCTTCAAAATTCTCCAACAAAACTCCAATCATATTGGATCCAAAAATGATCAAAACTCTTTTAGGCCATCATAAACATTCTATATCAACATATAACATCAACTAATGCTAAAACAACATTCAACGTTAGAAGCTATGAATTAAAACATACTAATCATATGAATCAACACTTAAAACACATATTAGCATGCTTTCAATTCATCAATCAAGGAGCCACACACAACATCATCTAAACACTCCAATACGTCATATGAATTGAGAATTTGGTGATTTTGATCAATACATCACATGAATCAATCAATCAAAAAATCCAAATCATATCATAAATTAGGCTCTGGTACTACTTGAAGACAAGTGAAGAACTAGGATCCAATAATTAAAAATTCAAAATCTAAAATTAACTAATGCTTCACAAGAAAACAAGGATCTAAACCTGCTTATGATTTAGATTTTGATAGAGAATTATCTTGATAAGCAAAATCCAAGGGAGAGATGAAGAACACTTCTTCAATCTAGAAATTGTCAAATAGCGGTGTAGCAGATTTAGAGTAGCTTTTTCCCAATCTAAACTCCTTCAAAAAATTTGGAAAAACTCCAGTAGCTTCTCAACATTTGATGAATCTACTGTGAAAATTTCAGATCAAAACTCCTTCTTGATCTCCTGGAATAAAATTGCCAAGTTACTGCCCTAACTGGTTGATCTTCAAAGGCTAGCAATCTTATTGTCTTGCCTCTATCAATAAGATCCACACACCAATGCTATTTCCTACTTCTCCTCAATATTAGCTAGAGATAGAAAGGAGAAATGAGAGGCAGATGGCTGATTTAGGGGTTGCAGAAGAAGAGAGAAGTGAAGCTTCAACTCATGAGGCAACACTTGAAAGAGGGAAAACTTTGATAATCTAATTCTATATATAGAGGGAAGATAGTGTGATGCCAAGGTAGCATCACACCATTTCCAAGGTGGGGGACCGCTCGCTTGCTTGCAAGTTGGCAGATTCAAATCAAATTGAATTTTGAGTGCATTTCAACTACATTTGGAAATTAATTAAAATGCCACACCAAATGAACCTTTCATTTGAATTGCCCCTCCAAAACAGATTCTTCTCATTAAGTAAATTAAACACTTTAACTCAATTAATTAATCTTTAACTTAACTCTTAAGTCAATTAGCTTAACTTTTTAAGCTAAGAATTGTTAACTTAACTCTTTAAGTCAACTTGACCAATTGATGGTCATGTGACACCTAATAATTAACTCCTTAATTATTGGTCTAATTTAACTCCTTAAATTAGTTGATCAATTTAACAATTAAATTAATCAAGCCAAAGTTGACCTCAATTTTCGGTCACCCCAAAATTGGTCACTTGGAGTAAATTTCCTAACACTTAGAAAAATTCATCCATCAATTAGGAATTTCAATTGGCTTTTGTTTGTGACCTGATAGGTTTTACCATACATTGGACATGGGCTGACAACTTCTTGTGACTATTGAATATCATATATTCATTTTAGTTTGAACTCCTTTAAACTAGTCGACTCAATTTAATTAATCTTTATTTATTCAAGAGTACCTAATCTTCATGATCGATGTTCAACTTCAAGCCCATGGAGCCCAACCAATTGGCTGAAATGAATGCTTTTGGAGAACCATTATAGCTCTACGCATACCATGCAAATACGGTCCTTCTGTCTCCTATCTCTCGGAAGAGGCTTAGGGCAAGATATTTGTTGGCTCCATAATAGCCTTAATACTATATCTTTATTCCCAATGTTCGATTCCATTTTAAGACCTCATCTTTGGAAAACTCCTTTTCCAAATTGTCATACTACCTTGTGCAAGGATTTCTTGGAATCGATCATTATAGAATACATAGGTGATGCACTCGTCCTTCACAAAGACGAGAAGTTAGATTCCATCTTAGATCTTACAAACCTTTATGTCTAAGTAGCTCATGCCTAATCACCAACCGAACGGTTTACTAAGTGACTAGGAAGGAGTCAAAGCATGAGAATCTAAACACAAGGTTACCATGGATTCTCAGGTCAGAGGACTAATTATATACAGTAGAGTAAGCTGGGGAATTTGCCACTACCGATTTGCCACTACAGCTATCTAGTGGATTCTCCGGGTGGGCCTTCAGTACTTTGTTCTCTAACAAGCATCCACTAACACACATCTATATCTCATAATTGATCATGGAATGGAACAACACCCAACCCTTGGATTTATACATTGTTAGTACAAGTATATCTGGATCTTAGGTGTCTTGCCTCATAAGATCCTATAACTTGGAAGATTAAAGATCACGACCGTGTAAGACTTATTACATGATCACCACCTAGTGCGTGACCAAGTCCTATAGTCTTGTGTGATCTAAGGGCTTCAACCAAATGCCAGTGAAGTAATAATGAGCATAAGATAAAGATGGCCATGTAATGAATATCATTTAATCAAGATTGTCTTATAAGGAAATAGTTTACAAGACCAATCTAATTGGCTTGCGGGGTACTATTCCAACACACCTACTAACATGCACCCATATCTCATATGGTATTGCTCATGAAATAGAGCAACATCCAACCCTTGGATTTATGCATCATTAGTGCAAGTCTATCTAGATCTTAGATACCATGTCTCATAAGATCCTATGACTTAGAAGATTTAAGATCACGACCGTGTAAGACTTGTTTCATGGTCATCACCGAGTGTATTGACCAAGTCCTAAGCCTTGAGTGATCTAAGGGCTTCAGCCAAATGCCAGTGAAGCAAATACAAGCATAAGATGAAGATGGTCATTTAATGAATATCATTCAATCAAGATTGTATCACAAGTGAAATATTTTACATGCTAATTTAATTGGCTTGCAGGGAACTATCCCAACATTTAAGGCATCTTAGTTGCACTGTTTTTGTTGTTTCTATTTTTCCTTTTGCTTTTAGTTTTTTATCGAAATTATCCATTTGTTTTCTTTTAAATCAAGAAGAAATCATGAATCACATGCACCAACAAGGTATGGCCCGCCAACAGAAAGTGTACGAGCATCGATAAGCAGCTACTTGATAAGTGCCTATTTCTGAAGGTGTTCCCCAACAACGAGCACCACCATCTACTCCTCCTTCTATTTGATCAGTCGTGGTCGAGACCAGCAGCCCAGTGTCTCGAGAAAAAAAAAAGGCGACCGATGACCAATCTCCCTCTCCCAGGAGAACTGCTGTTGAGAAGAGGAAAAGAGAAGGCTACAGACGGCTCCCTCTTTGGACTTTAGCCCAACGATGAGTTATTCCCTTTGCTTGCTTTCCCTAACCCAAAGTTCCAACCCGATGTGGGGTTTTCAACTATTAGAATAATACCCCGCGACCAATTAGATTGGTATGTAAACTATTTCACTTGTGATACAAACTTGATTGAATGATATTCAAATAAAATGGCCATCTTCATCTTATGCTTATTTTTACTTCACTGGCATTTGGTTGAGGCCCCTAAATTACACAAGACTACCAAACTTGGTCACGGACCAGGCGGCGATCATGAAATAAGCCTTATACAATCGTAATTTTAAAATATTCCAAGTCATAGAATCTTTAGAGACGGGACATCTAAGATTCGGATAGACTTGCACTAACGATGCATAAATCTAAGGAGTTGGGTATTGCTCCATTTCATGAGCAATCCATGTTAGACATGAGTGCATATTAGTCCACCTGGAGAATCTACTAGATAGCTAAAGTGGTAAGTTCGTGGTGGCAAGTTCTCCTACTTATGTTAGTTCATATAACTAGTCTTTAGACTTGGGGATCCATGGAAACTTTTGTTTAGGTCCTCATACCTTGACTCTTCATCGACCACATAGCAGGTCATTTGGATAGAGATTGGGTATGAGCTACCTAGACATATAGGTTTATGAGATCCAAAATAAGATACGTCTCCTCGTTATTTTGAAGGGCGAGTGCATCTCCTATGTATTCTATAATAACCGATTCCAAGAAATCCTTGTGCAAGGAAATATGACAATTTGGAAAAATAATTTTTCAAAGATGAGGTCATGAAGGGGAATCGAACATTGGGATTAGAAACATAGTTATCGAGGCTATTGGGGATTCAACAAGTATCTTACCCTATGCCTCTTTCAGGAGATAGAAGATAGAAAGACCGTATTAGCATGGCAAGCATAGAGCTAGAATAGTTCATCAGAGCATATTTATTTCATCTAATTAGTTGGGCTCCATGGGCTTGTTGCTAGACATTGACTAAAGAGATTGGGTACTCTTCAATTAATGGATATTAATTGAAAGAGTTTTTGGTTTAAAGGAGTATAAACCAATATGAATATTTCAATATTCAAAATATCACAATAGGTTGTGAGCTTATATCTAATGAATGGATAAACCTAGTGGGCCACACACAAATGCTTAAAGGAAGTTCTACTTGATGGGAGGAATTTTCTAAAGAGTTAGAAATTTTACCTAAGCAGTTTTGGGGGTGAATTGCATTTTACCCCCCTATGTTAGCCACAAGTAGCAAAAAAAACCCCTATAAAAAAACAATAGACAATGCACCTCCCTGTGATTTTAAAAAAATAGCAAATTACCCCCCTCTGACTAGCGGTACAAATCACGCGCGACAAGTGAGGTTGGTTCTAGGGTTTTTGGTGATGAAATGTCAATTTTGCCCCTTAATATCAACCGTTGGATTTATTAAAAAAAATTGACGGTTCAGATTAAATCTATCTAAAAAATATATATATAAAATGTAAAAATATATTTATATATACCTACATATACATATTTATATATAAAATATATGTATATGTATTATATATACATATTTATATATATATATAAACCCACTACCCAACCCAAGCAACCCATCCAACCCTCCCCTACCAGACCAGCGGCGGCCATGGCCGCTGGCGAATGCTGCCATGGTGGCCGACTCCTTCAAACAGCGGCATGGCCGCTTACAAAACCAGAGGTGGCCTGCAAACGCGGCCACCATGGCCTTTGGTTTTGCAGGCAGCCATGGAGGTCGCTGCCGCAAAGGCAGCATCCATGGCCGCCTAAATAAGAAAAAAATAATAATTGAAAAACGAGGCCATGGCTAGCCATTACCCACTCTCCCCCACCTCTCGAGTGGCGGCCGCCCCTTACAAGGGGAAAACGGCCAGCCATGGCCGCTAGTTTTTACATATATATGTATATAACTTAAAAAAAATTGAATACCACCGGCCGCCATGACCAGATGCGACCGGCCATGGTGGCCGGTGCTCAGACCTGGCTAGATCTATCTAGATCTGGCCAAGTATGGCAGTTTAACCATGGCTGCCATGTCAACTATAACCATGGCTGCCATCGCTGCCTTTAAAGGCAATTGTGGGGGTGGGGTTTGGGTGACGGGCGGGGGTGGGTAGGTAAATATAATATATTTATATATTTATGTTTATTTATTAATATATATATATTTATATATAAATATTATGTAGTTATAATGTAGTATATTACATACTTTATATTTTTACTTATAGTATATTATATATTTGTATATAATATATATAAGTGAAAAAAATAGAATAAATTAGAATAAATATATTTATGTTTACATTTATATATAATATATAATGTATAAATTTTGTATATCTATATACAAAAATATAAATATATACATAAATATTATCAAATAATTTATGTATATTTATATATTTACATATTTATATTTAAATATATACAAAAATAAAAAATAACTAAATTAGAGAAATGAAATATAATAAATGAATATTTATGTATAAATATATTTATAAATATATCAATATATTTATGTTTTCATTTATATATAATATATAAAATGTAAATTTTGTATATCTCTATACAAAAATATAAATATATACATAAATATTATTAAATAATTTATATATATTTATATATTTATATTTAAATATATAGAAAATAAAAAATAACTAAATCAAAAAAATGAAATATAATATATGAATATTTATGTACAAATATATTTATGTTTACATTTATATATAATATTTAACATATAAATTTTTTATATCTCTATACAAAAATATAAATATATACATAAATATTATTAAATAATTTATATATTAAACATAAATATATAATATATTATGTATAAATTTTGTATATTTATATACGAAAATATAAATATATCCATAAATATTATTAAATAATTTTTATATATTTATATATTTACATATTTATATTTAAATATATACAAAAATAAATACATAAATAAATAAATTAGAGAATAAGAATAAATAAATTGAAAATAGATGAAATGAGAAGGGTAATATAGTCTTTATATATAAAAGTTAGAGTTAAATTGCATCAAATAAGGAGGAAGAGGCAGTGTGCTATTTTTTTAAAATCACAGGGAGGTGCATTGCCTATTATTTTTTCATAAGGGGTTTTTTTGCAACTTATGACTAACACAGGGGGGTAAAATGCAATTCACCCCAGTTTTGGAGTAGAATTTGGTTGACTAATTTTTTTATTCATCTTGGCTTGATTAATTTAATTGTTAAATTAATTAAAATAATTTAAGGAGTTAATTTAAAGTTTAATTAGTGTCATGCGACAATTAATTAGTCAACTTAACTTAAAAAGTTAAATTAATTGACTTAAGGCGTTAAGTCGAACCAATTAATTAAATTAAAGAGTTTATTTAATTAAAATGAGATTTTGGTTGTGGAGGGAAGTTCAAATGAAGAGCTTCATTTGAGATTAATTTAGAATTAATTTTCATTTGAGATTAATTTAGAATTAATTTTCACCACATTCATAAGAAGAAATAAAGATGCAAATTAAATTCAAATGCATGTGAAATTCACATGCAAGTTAATTGGCAAGTTGGCAGGTTTGTTGCCAAGTTGGCAAGTAACCAAGGAAGTGTGATGCCAACTTGCATCACACCATCCTCTCTATAAATAAGAGAGGCGGCTGGCCAAAGAGAGCTAGAAAATCTCGATTTCATTTTTCCCTCCAAAAGTGTGGAATTTCATGTGTTGAAAGCTCACACTCTCCAAACTCTTTTTCTCTCCAATTCTCTTATAAACACCCCCCCAACACCTTTATCCTTTCATTATCTAGTATATTTGAGGATGGTTAGGGCTCACCTTGGTGTGTGGATCATTATACTAGAGGCTCAACACTTGGGAGATTGTGCCTTTGGTGATCCATTATTGTCCAGTAACTTTGGAGGCTAATTAGGAAGCCTTTCCGTGATCTGATTTGAACAAAATTTTTACAACAACATCCTTGGTCTGTTGAGGTGCTCTTTACAAATTTTGAACAATTTTGGAGTTGAGGAAGTGACCTACTTTTGGTGGGTTTTTGTATGCTTGATTGATCCTTTGAAGAGTTCATTGGAGTCATTCTCTTTCTACCTTTGGATTTTGTATTCAAGGTAAATTTTTTGGATCTAAATCCTAATTAAATACATGATTAGATCCTTGGCGAGGAGTAGACAAGTTATATTTAGCCTTTTGTGGTTTTATATTTTGGATCCTTAGCCTACTCCTTACTTCACCAACACGACGACAATATTAGTAACGAGGTCGACTATGGTGATCCATCTAAAGGTGTTTACTGCTGGCCTCTTCTTATCCGATCAGAAGAAGATGGTGGAGCTCTAGTAACTGGATGCCTTGAAAGCATTCATAGACCATGCGAACATAGTAAGTTTGTGCTCGAGTATAGCTGTTATGAAAGCATTCGTTCATATTTGATTGTTTGATTCTTTCTTGTTGCAGGTCAGAAAATAGGGCTACAATTTTTATCGAAGGGCTAAGCTAGCCCTGGCCAATGGAGAGGAGCTGTAAAAAAAAAATTGAAATGTCTTAGATACATATCGTTTTAGTAGAGTGTAGAGTCCTGGAGCTCAAGAAGCAAATTGAAAAGAATGATGTGGAGCTAATAGCTACCATGACTGAGAGAAGTCATTTAGATGGTTTGCTGACTCAGGCGAGGTTGGAGGTAGAGCCAGCCTTATTGTCTGGTCGGGCGATAAGATATAACAACGCTCTTCGATACGTGCGAGATAAATTCTTCAAGATGCTATCAAACATTCGAAAGGATGCAATGCAACTATTTATGTTAAGCCCATCCTTTCAAGAGGCTAGCATTATCTTTGGGGTCGACAACCCAAAAGAGGCCTTCTAGAAGGCCGTTAAGCAACTAAAATTTTTGGACTACTAGTTCCAACCAAAGGATAAGGCTCGACTATATATACTTCAAAATGAACACCTTAAGGATTATGATGAGGTCGCGCCTGTCGAGGAGGTTGAAGCTCTGATCCATCCTAGGGCCGTCGAGGTGCCAAAAGAGTTTAATTTCATTAGCGACTTTGCTTTTGATATCTAGAATGGAAAGGTTGATGTTGCAACCTACTTTCCCGCTATTGGTCGGATGTTCTTGATAGAAGAGGCTGGTCCTTCTCGACCTACGGAAGCTCGTCTCTTGGGCGTGGACCAGGAGGTCGAGGTTCCCCCAATGGTCGTGTAACTGAACTCTAAGGATGAGCTTGGTCGGGTTGTGGATGAGGTGGCCGTCGGTGCTACTCAAGATACAGGAAGTAAGGGGGCAGGCCTGGGCTTGAGATTTTTCTATTTTCACTTTTCTATTTTTTATTTTGTTCAATTTGACCCACCCTACGAGGCGTGATGGAAAATTTTGATGTAATGGTGAATATTTTTGCACAACATGGATGTGTTATTTTTATAATATCAAGTTTTTGGTCGTTCATTTGATCTGACTTCATATTACTTTTGCTTCTACTTCGACTACCAAGTTGTCTTCAAATAAATAAATGAATAAATGTATGAGTAAAGAAATTTATCTTATTTGATATGTTAATCAATTTGAGATTCAAGTTATTAAGCACATAATAATTGATTGGTTTGAAATCAACTTTGCAGTCGACTACTAGGTCATTTTTAAATAATTTTATCATAATTAAATGATTAGGCTAGAAGCTATTATCGAGCATAAGTCGACTCCATTGGTTTGAAATAAGTTATTGTGGGATCTTTAAGCCGATATATGTGCATTTATTGGTTACCTTGAAGCCAAGGTTATGGTGGACTTTGGGGTCGATTTTGAGCGATTTTCTCATTTATGACTTGATTAGGCTAGAAGCCATGATTGAACTTTAGTCGACTTTGTTGATTTGAAACCAAAATAGTTGTGGACTTTGGGGTTGATTGTAAATGATTTTCTTGTTTACGACTTGATTAGGCTGGAAGCTATGGTTGAACTTTAGTCAACTTCATTGTTTGAAACCAAAATAGTTGCTGACTATGGGGTTGACTGTAAACAATTTTCTCGTTTATGACTTGGTTAGTCTAGAAGCTATGGTTGAACTTCAGTTGACTTCATTGGTTTGAAACTAAAATAGATGTCGACTATGGGGTCGACTGTAAATGATTTTCTCATTTATGAAATAATCAGGCTAAAAGCCATAAGAGCAGTTAAAGGCAAGAATTGGGTCGAATGTAAATCTATTTTATTGGTTTGGATCCAAGTTACAAAAGTGCATCTTTCGAGTGGACTAGATCTTACTAGTTACAAAAGAGTTGATTGGAGACCAAAGTCTCTTCATATATAGAATTTCTTTTGGTTTTCTGCATTCCATGGTCGAGGAAGCTCGTTTCCATCATATTTTCTAGTCAATAGGAGTTGTGCTTTTCCACTTTGACTATTGAATAGGGGTCATCCCATTTTAAGTTGTGTTTTCCAATATTTTTTTAAGCTTCAACTTTTTCGGGAATGAGGTCCCCAATCTGGAAACTTTTGGGATGAACGCCTTTATTGTACCTTTGCTTTTTTTAGTATGCCTACTGATGTAACTTGTCGATGGACTTGAGGTCGAGTTGCCTTTTAGCTTCATTCCTAATCAGGTTGTAATGGATCACTAGAGTTGTGTGCTGTATTAGTTTTGTTGGGACTACTGTTTCTGACCTATAGACCAAGCTGTAAGGGTTGTATCCTGTGGCAGTTTTAGGAGTGGTTTTGTATGCCCCCAAGATGCCGATGAGGTTGTTTGCCCAATTTCCTTTAGATCCCTCAAGTCGAGTCTTGATATGGTCCAAAATCATCATGTTTGTGACTTTAATTTGCCCATTCGCTTGAGGATTGCGAACAGAGGTGAAGCACTATCGAATTCCCAAACTTTCACACCAATCTCTCATCCTTCTACTCTGAAATTTGGTACCATTGTATTTGGTAGACCAAAACGACAGATAATGTTCTTCCACAAGAAGCCTCTAATTACCGCATCGGTTATCTTCGAAAGTGCCTCTGCTTCAACCTATTTCGTGAAATATTCTATTGTCACTATCATATACTTCCTCTGACTCGTAGCTTTCAAAAAGGATCCAACTATGTCTATCCCCCACTAGTCGAATGACCACATGATCTGTACTGGTATCAATGATGAGACAGGATGATGAGATGTTGGAGTAGACCTACCAAGATGGGCCTTTCCTGGCAAACTTGATTGCATCTTTCAGCAAGGTTGGCCAAAAATACCTATGTCTGATAACTTTATGAGCCAATTCTCTTCTCCTAGAGTGATTATCGCAAATACGCAAGTGGATTTCCTGTAAGACCTATAGGGCCTTCTCTAATGTCAAACAACTTAGTGGGGGTCCAAAAATGGGTATTTTGTACAGGTAACCATATTCATCGAGAGCGAACTTGCTACTCGACCTCTTAATCTGCGAGCCTCTACTTTGTCTTTTGGCGCCTTACATTCCCTTAGATAGGTTTATATTTTGTCTTGCCAAGTTGGAGTTGATTCTTGGATTTCCTAAATCGGCTTCTGGTTAGAACTGATTATAGTGGGTTTGTCTAAGACCAAGAACGTGATGGTTCTCTTTCTGGTGCTTTTTGTCAAGCTGGCAAACTTGGATAAGGCATCTGCCCTTTCGTTCTCTAATCTTAAGGCCTGGCCGAGAGTGAATTCGTTAAAGCGTTGTTGCTGTCTCTTAACCACAACAAGATATTTATTCATGGTGAATTCCCTGCTCAAAATTCCTTTCAAACTGTTAGTGACCCGTTGAGAGTCTATAACAGCTGCTAGCTTTTTGATCCCCCTATCGATTGCTATCCTTATGCTAGCAAAAAAGGCCTTATATTCTGCTTAGTTATTAGTGATATGATCTAATACGGCATTTTGATCCGATTGACTTGGGATCCTCTTAGTGTCTTGGATCTTGCACAGATCCAATACGAGAACTCAATCCTATTGACTTGGGATCCTTTTGGTATCTTGGATCTTGTGCAGATCCAATACGAGAACTCGATCCCATTGACTTAGGATCCTCTTGGTGTCTTGGATCTTGCGCATATCCAATACGAGATCTCAGGCCCATTGACTTGGGACTTTCTTGGCATTAAGATCTTGTATAGATCCTTATACAAGATCTCAATCCCATTGACTTAGGACCTTCTTGGCATTAGGATCTTGTGCAGATCCTATACAAGATATTGATCCCGTTAACTTGGGATCTACTCGAAGGTATTAGAAAAGAACATAAACGACATTATATATAGGGTAGATTCTCGGAACTAAGCAGAGTGTAATTCATGTAATTGAAATGCATTACAAAGGGTACTAGCCACATACTGGCTTTACAGGATTTGATACAGCCTTGGACATAAAACTTTTAAAGTTCTGCACATTCCATGACCTCAGCAACTCCTTTCATTTAGTGCTTTCATTTAGTGTCTTCCAACCTGTATGACATCTGCCTGGTTACTCTGACTACTTTGTAAGGTCCCTCCTAATTTAGGACTAATTTTCCAACATGCTTCAATACTTCCACCTTTTTCAAGACCCAGTCTCCTACCCGGAAGCTCATCCATTGAACTTTATTGTTGTAGCACCTGGCTATGATGTTCTTGTACTCTTGGATCTTGACATAAGCTTTATCTCATTTTTGCTCAATGACCTCAAGCTCGAGCTCATGAGCCTCGGCATTATTTTCTAGTTCATACTCCAAAATTTTCAAGTAAGTTCTCCGATCTCAGCTGGGATCACAGCCTCTGCCCCATACACTAGACAATATGTGGTCTCTCCAATCGTGGTCTTAGGAGTGGTGCGATGCACCTATAATACCCCCCAGAGCTCATCGGCCCAGCCTCCCTTTGCCTCATCCAGACGAGCTTTGGGACTGTTCAGGAGGTCTCGATTAGTCACCTCTATTTGGCCATTTGCTTTCGAGTTCCCCATTGAAGTGAACCGCGATTTAATCTTGAGCTCTTTACACCAGTTTGTTATTTTCTTCCTATTAAACTGAGTTCCATTATTTGAAATCATGACCTTGGGGATCCCTAACCTACATATAATATTTTTCCAAACGAAGTTCATGACCTCCTTTTTGGTGACCTTCACTTATGCCTCCACCTCTACCCATTTACTACAGCATTCTATTGTACTATCACGGACCTTTTTTGACCTCTGGTGGGCTGGAAGGAGCCTAGTATACTGATCCCCCATTGGTCAAATGGACACAACATGAGAATCGAGTCTATCGAGATAATAGGTGGATATGTAAGATTGGTATGGAACAGGGACTTCTCACATTTCATCACCAAAGCTGCTGTGTCTTGATGCATAGTGGGCCAAAAATAGTTTTGTTTGAGGGTCTTTAATGCTAAAGACCTCCCAACTAAGTGGTTCCCACAACTACCCTTATAGATCTCTCGCATCACGTATTGAACCCTCTATAGTCCAAAGCACTTTAGGAGCGGCCCTTTGATAGACCTCTTATATAGTTCCCCATTGACCATAGTGAACTGATTTGTCCTAAAAGCTAACATTCTTGCTTCCCTCCAGTCCTCAGGCAAGGTCCCTCTATCAAGTATCAAACCTAGTCATCCTTCCACGTCGCCCCTGCCTCCACTTGCATCATTATGTCTTTTTCAAAAGCGCCATCCTCTAATTCAGAATGCTTGATTACCAGCAAAGTTATGGTTGCGCTTCGGGTTTCTATAGTTGAACTGCCAAACTTAGCCAAAGCATCGGCTCTTTAATTCTCTTCCCTTGGGATCTACTGCACTTAGCAAAATTCAAATCATTATATGAGTTCCTTTACATTTCTCAAGTATTCTGTCATAGATTTTTCTCGGGTCTCAAATGTCCCTTCGATCTGAAGTGCCAAGCTGCAAATCAAAGTAAACATTTAACCTTTTAACATTCATGTGCTTTGTTGTCTTCAACCCTATGATCATGGCCTCATACTCAACCTCATTGTTGGTTATCCCGAAGGCAAGCTTGACCGCGAACTCAAGCTCTATGGATTCGGGTCCTCTCTAAAGAAAACTTTAGCTCTTCCACACTGTAAAGTGGCCAACCCATCAACGTGCATCATCCATGTTTCCCCAATAGGTTAGGGGTCTTGTCCAACCATCTCAACTATGAAATCTACTAGGATTTGTGCTTTGACAGAGCACTTACTTTTATATTCTATGTCGAACTCCCCTAGCTCTATGTCCTACTTAACCAGTCTCCCCAAAAGGTTGGGCTTGGCAATAACCTATTTAAATAGATGATTAGTCAAGATAATAATTTAATGAGATTAGAAATAGGGCTTTAGTTTTCTTGCTTTCATCACAAGACCTAGAGTCGGCTTCTCGACCTCCAAGTATCTATTTTTCGCACCTTGCAATACCTTGCTAACATAATACACTAGCTTGTGAGCTGAATTCTCCTCCCAAATTAACATCGCGCTTACTGCGTGTTCTGAATTTGCTAGATATAAGTATAGCGGTTCCCTAAAAATAGGCTTTATTAACAAAGAGGGCGAGGCAAAGTACTTCTTGAGGTCTTGAAATGGCTTTTCACACTCATTATCCTATTGGAAGTTCTTCATGTTCCTTAAAATCTTAAAAAGTGGCACTCTTATCAGCCAATCTTGAGATGAATCGATTTAAGGATACGATCCTTCTGGTCAACTTTTGTCCATCCTTACCGATTTGGGCGAGCTCATCTCGTTTATAGCTTTGATCTTCTCTAGGTTAGCCTCTATCCCACACTCATTGACTAAGTACCCCAGGAACTTTCCACCCTTGACCCCGAAGGTGCACTTGTCTAGGTTAAGCTTTATCTTGTATTTTCTCATAATGGCGAAGGCTTCTTCTAAATACATCAAGTCATCGAGCTCATTCAAGCTCTTAACCAGCATATCGTCCATATATACCTCCATAGTTACCCCGATCTAGTCCTTAAATATCTTGTTTACCAACCTCTAGTAAATAGCCCCCACGTTCTTCAATCCGAACAGCATAACGTTGAAAAAAATTATTCCTCTTTCAGTAACAAAAGTTATCTTGTCTCTATTTTCTTCTACCATAAAGATTTGATGATACCCTTGGAAGGCGTCCATCATGCCGAATAGAGCACACCCTACTATCGACTCTACTAGCACATCAATACAGGGCAAAGGGTAGAGGTCCTTTGGGCAGGCCTTGTTCAAGTCTGAGTAATCTGTGCACATTCTCCATCTCCACTCTTTCTTCGGTACAACCATTATATTTGAGAGCCTCTTTGTGAACTGGTTCTTGACAACATACCCTACCTCCAAAAGCATGTTCACTTCTTTCTCTATGATTCGATTCTTCATTGCCCTGTGATTCCTCTTCTTCTGTTGGACGGGTCTAACTTGAGAGATCCACATTCAACCTATTCACTATCACCTCGAGGTCTATCCCTTCAAAATTTAAGGGTTTCCAGGTGAATACATCAGCATTTTTTCTCAAAAGTTCGATGGTTAAAAGTTTCAGTTCTGGGGTTATTTGGGTCCCAATCCTTATTATCTTGCTCGGGTCTCCAAGCACTAGCTCGATCTCCTTGATCCCTTCTACTGGTTTGATTCTGCACTCCTTTATTAATCTTTTGTTATTCTCTTCTTAGGGTTTCAGATTTGCTATATCTTCGATAGAGGTCATGATAGCATTCTCACTTTTCGACCCCAGAGCCTTATCTCTTTGATCACGAACCCTTAGTCTTGAGTCTATTTTTCAAAGACACGTGGTAGCATTCTCTTGCCTCTTTCTAGTCACAACACACTTCCCCAATCCCCCATTTTATTGGGAACTTCATTTTGAGATGAAAGATTGAGACCACTGCTTGGAACTGATTCAAACCGGGTCTCGATAAGACCACATTACACACAAATGGAGCATCAACTACTAGGAACTTAAGCATAAAGGTCTTTCGGCAAGGCTCTGTTCCCAAGGAGATCGGGAGGTCTATAGTCCCCATTAGCATAACCTTGGCTCCTCCAAACCCCATTAGGGGTGTATAAACTGGCAAGATCCTTATGAGTGTGAGCTCCATCTTTTTTAAGACCTCCAAAATATTATATCAATAAAACTTCCATTATCCACCAAGACTTTGTGCATAGAAAAATTAGCCATATCTATAGTGATGACCATAGGGTCATTTTGGGGTCCAACAACCCCTTAGGAGTCCCTGCCATAAAAAGTAATAATGGGCCAGTTAGCAATATTCAGCACGGGCTTTATTTTTTTCTGGCTTACTTAGTTCTTAATGGACTGGACATGTTTTTTTCTTGTACTATGGGAATCTCCAGATGTAGGACCTCTTACAATCATATATATGACTCCGTGTCGAGGTAAATTGTCCCCCAGGGGTCATCTGCTACCTTCTTGCCTTTCTTCTCTCTGCTACACGACTCACTTCGGGTCCAAGATCAGTTCCTCTTCTTCACATGCTTCCCCTCGAGTTCTTGCCCTTTGGACCTGAACTCCTTAGCAATGAACTCCTTCAAGTATCCTTGTCTAATGAGCCTCTCCACTTTATCTTTGAGCTGAATGCAATCCTTGGTATCATGGCCCCGATCTTTGTGGAAACGGTAATACTTATTCAAGTTTCGTCTTGTTGATGTATCTCACATCTTCCAAGGCCACTACAGTATCTTCAATCCCTCAATAACCATAAGCACATAGGATCTTATGGTGTTGAGCAAGGCATAATGGTTGTATTTTTGTGGTGGAGAACGGTGGCGATCTTTTTCAGACTGAGATTTGTGAGGTCCTTGATCTTTTTCAGATCTTCGAGGAGTATTTTTGGTCTACTCATGATCATTCATGGCGTTGATCTCTTCCTCACGAATGTAACACTGAGCTACCTCCATCAGTTGTTCTATGTCCTCGGGGGGTTCTCCAGCAAGAGCTGAAGCTAGGGGTCCTTTCTTGAGCCTGTTGATGAGGATGCTTGTGATCATGTCAATATACAAGTCTAAGACGTCCAGTATTTCATTATTAAACCTATTCATGAACCCCCTCAGAGTCTCATCCTCTCTCTGTCATATAGTAAATAGGTAAGTGGTAGACCTCTTATTGGCAAATTGATACAAGAACTTCCTTATGAGCTGGTCATAAGATACTATTATTCCTAAGACCTACCCCATAAACTATTCTTGCGCTCTTCTACTTAGCGTTGTTACAAAGATCCTGGAGGTCATGGCATCTAATTGTCTATATAAGTTCATGATATTCTCAAAAGCTGTTATATGTTCCTATAGGAACTTGCTTCCATTGTACTTAGGCAAGTCTGGGAGCTTAAAGTGTGGGGTCACTGACTTGGCCAATATTTCAACGAAAAATGATGAGTATTTTTTCTACAATGATGAGGTCCCTTTCTTCTTGAGTTGATCTATCTTTTTGCTCAATTGCTCGACCTGGTCGCTATTCTCATTGACCTTATCCCTGGAGAGTGAATGTTGGGATCTTTTCATGTAGGGTTTTCCCAGTTTAATGTGCGGCTCCAACAGTAATTCTTCTTCCCTTCGGTAAACATTCGGAGGGTAATTCGGCCTTCTAGCTACCTTACTTCTCACCTCATCAGAATCTGCCATCTCTTCACCCCTCGAAATTGTCAAATCTTACACCCATTCGGCTTGTGAAAGACCTAACCTTCTTTCTTGAAATAGTGGTCGGTTCATCTGCAAGGGGGGTGCCTGGAAGGGCGCTACTACCTCCGCTTGGCTCCTATGCTCATGTTCATCCCATAATCTCTGGCTCATCTCAAAAACCAACTGTTCCAAGTCACTTCTGTTAATTTGCACTACTTGAGTTCCACTAGGGTCTGGTGCTAAAGTTCCTTGCCCAATTCCCATTTGGGTGTCTTGCGGCATGATGGTGGGTGGTGTGGGGGAAATGGGTGATATCATTGGCGATGGGGATATAGGAGATATAGGAACGGGAGTATCCATAGTTCGTCCTGGAGTTCTATCCATCACTAACAGCTTACTTTTGCAACCAAAGAATCAAGTCAAAGCTCCCACAGATGGCGCCAATTGATGCGGCTCGAGTCCTATAGTCTCGACCTCGACCCGAGTAACCAAAATGAACCCTGCCTAAGACCTCAACCTCGACCACCACCCGAGTCCACACAACTGTATTTGGAACTCCAACCTAACCACAAGAGAGCACGTTAGGCTAGCTGAGATCGCCCTCAGCTAAGGCCCTTCATGCCTAAGTTAGTGAGTTTACTGAGGTGATCAAATGAGCCCAACGTAAGTAGAAGAACTTAAAGGGAAAGGGAATAATGACAACATGACCTGGAAGTGGGTGATTCCTTCCTTTTATAGGTGGCACGCCACTATACGTCAGATCCTTTCTTGATCAACGGTTTGCTGCTCAGGTCATAACTCGAACAAGGTCGAGTTCGTTCGGATCACAACCCGACCCGAATAGAATGACGTGGATCCTTTCCTGTTTAGGCATTTTGGCTAGTGTCCAGGGGTATAGCGGTCTTTTCACCTGTTTACAATAATTATCACCATCAGCATGCATAGCTATATGGCTACTGATAAATTAAGGCAGATGAATGCCTATGAATTAGTCAGTAATGATTGGATAATACAAATCGTAATGGTGAATAAGGAATATAATCCACCTAAACCAATTCGACAACATCAGTCAAAATTACACGAAAATCAAATGACCTTTTTTTTGGTGTGTAGCCCAGCATTCGAAAAACGGTGTCTCTATACCTTTAGCTTCCATATGATCTGGGCAAGTTCTTTCATGTTGTTAAACATTATTTATACAATCGAAACGTTAATATATGTGCTGCTTTCTGGATCAAATGAGGAGAAAGCTTGTGGGTTTATGGCATCTTAACCACGTGGTTACATTCCTTACTTTGATGATAAATTGATGCTCTTTGTTTTGCGTGTTGTCTAGAAATTAAAAGAATGAAATTTATTTGCATGAGATTGAATGGTAGAGAATTTCCTTTGGGAGAAATTATTTAAAAAAAAAAAAGGGGGAAGAAAGAATTGATGTACCTCTCTTTATATATTTGCTTTTTAAATATTTTTCGTAAACAAAGGTGTCCTCTAGTTTTTGTCTTCCTCAAAATTATCACAGGAGTATTTTATTCGAAAGACAGTATTTAAAATTCTACAATTTTAACGTTACTTGATTCTCCTTATATGCTTCCGTCAAGATTCTTCTAATACCCTCGGTCGATTTCCAAAAACTTGTTGAGATTTTTAATTCTATTAAAAGTTGGACTCTTGCAAAGGACAAGATGGGACAAAAAGTGAGTCAGCTTTTCTCCTCGTGCTTTTGGCTTTGCTATAGGAATTTTTTTCCCCTTCTCTGTGTGTCTTTGTGTATGCAGAAAAGGATTTTTTTTAATGTAAAGAAATAAGAAAAAAAAGGCAAGCATAACAATTTTTCTTCAACATGCTTATAAAAGTCTCTCATGCTCGTGAAATATCTAATTTGAATCATGAGTTAATATTGTACAGATTGTGAAACTGTTGTTACAATCTCACTAAATTATTAATTAATCAAACTATCTACACATAGCTACTATAACTAATGAGTTCAAATCCATCTGTAAATTTTTTTTTATAAAAGATTATGAATCAGATTAATTAGATTATGTGGAGAGTACTATGCATAGTACTATGTATGAAATGAAATTGTTGCTCTATTATTCATTTATATTGATCTTGTTTATAAATAATAATCCAAGTCTTATTTCAAATTAGAGATTCGAAGATTTTGAAATCGTTAGCTAAGAGGTACTAATTGTACTCTCATTGTTAGAAGAAAGAACAATAACAGGGAACTTAAATGGTGGTAATTGGTGCTATTTGAAAATAGAAATGCATGCATGGACAAGTCTTTTTCAGCCTGAACTATGTATGCTGTTTATTTTCAAATTGAGAAAAAATATGGATTTTTCTGGTAATGTTTTTTATCAGTGTGTTCTTATATGCATGTATGTTTTGGATTCTCTATTTTATTTTCTGTTTCATTTTTTATTTTAATTTATTGTATTTATATTAAGTGTATATAATTTTAAATTTTTATAAAAAAAATATTTAATATACATGTCATATATTCATTAAATAAAATAAAAGATAAAATAAATAATGAAATAGAAGATTTAGCCAAAAAATTCATGTGCAAGCATTGCAAGAGCAAATTGATCAAAGTCATTGGCATTTAATCAATACATATGTATCATCTTTGAGAATTATTTCAATATGGCTACTTTACTAGCAGCTGCATTTACTTCATTGAAGTGCATACGATTTTGAACTTATAAAATATTTGATAGTTTATAAAATGTCAAAAAGTGTTTGATTAATATTTTTTTGAAAATAAAATTTTAAAATCTTACAAGTTCTTTTAAAAAAGTGAGAAAATCCTAACTTATTTTCTCAATAAGCTCCTTTATTCTAACAATTTTAATTACAAAATTTCCATTACTAACATTTTGTAAGCACAAAGATCATATTTTATCTAAATACTTTAATAATTTATTTAAAATTAAGACCTTACACCTTATAAGCTTCAAAAATATTTTATAAGATATAAAAGCTTATAAGACTTTTAAATAATTAAACTTAGCTAAACACCCTCTTAATCGATACATACCTAACGTTTTAGAGGATTATTTCAACATAGCCAATTAACTATCAGTTGCATTTACTTCATTGAAGTGCATACGACTTTCAACTTATAATTTTCTTTGAAAAAAATTAAATTCGTCTTTTTTTATATGATATATGTATACTTATATATATATACATGTGTGTATATGTATCTAGTGTTTAAGAAGTGGCACATGGAGCCCCAAGTGGAGGAATGGACACCAAATTTAGTAGGATTATCTTGGAAATGGGAATTCTATAACACTCCTCTTTATGTGGTTACATTTATATAAAATCTGTTGAGTGGTCTATTTTAAGGTGGGGGCAACGGTGGCTTTTAGAGGGAGTCACAAAATAATTTTGATCAGCAGGGCACTCAAAAAAATAAAAAAATAAAAACGAAAAAACAAAAGGAATGAAAAGAAAAGAAAAGGAAACGAAAAAAAAAAAACATGAGTGTATCACGTGTAGGATGGAGGAAGTCCGAACTTAAAGAATAAAAAGATAATATGGACCCGATGACCCATATATGGAGTGTGATCCTCACATGATATTGTTGATTTACAATTCTCTTCCGTCGCTTGCATGCCAGGTTTCTTCTCTCTTTCTGGTGGATATCAAGAATTATTACTGGATAATTAGCTTTTAATATATTCGGTTATTTGTGTGAATTTTTTCTTCAGATAAAAATTAAAAAAAAAAAAAAAGTGATTCACATATCAATTCCTTATGATATGATTGATATGCACAAATAAAATAAAATAAAAAATGAACATTATATTCTTAAATTCATTTTTAAACTCATGTTTGATATAATTGGGAGCTAGAAATTCCAATTCACAAAATATGAGTTTCACTATTTCTTTGCTCCTCATTGGTTTAACTGTTACAAAGCAATCGGGAACTAACCTATATTTTTTTCAAAAAAATTATCCTTCAAAAATTTTAAAAAGCAGTTTGTTTTTTTTTTAAGAAAATTCATTCTATAAATGTTTATTATAATATTTCAACTTACTTAATTGCTACATATTTTTATTTAATTATATATTTTCCTCATAAATATTTTTTAGTAACATATAAAAATATTAAAACATTATAGATTATTATAAAAATGGAAATAATAAATAAGAATAATTATATGCCTCTAAATTTTCTTAGGAGAAAAAGTAGAGGCATCATCTACTCGATCCACACCCAATCGATTTATATGTATATATATATATATACACACACACACACATACATACACACACTTTTAAAATGTTAATTATATCCACATCTCTTCGAATTATTAAAAAATAAAATAAAACTAATAAATGAAAAGTCATATATTTTATCCACGAATTTTCAAATTAAATTTCTAAAAAATAGGGTAATAGAGGTGTCCTAGTCTTATAAAAAAAAAAGCATTCTAATTGTATCGTACTTTATAAATTTTGAAATAATATTTTATCTAAAAGATTAAAAGAGTTCTCTATGTTACAATGATCAAAAGAGTCATTTCAAAGAACAAGAATTGCCTATACTTCTGTATCAACGTGTGTGTGTATATATATATATAATATGATTGGTAAAGTATAATATATATATATATATTGATTAATATAATTTAAGTAGCATTAAAAGTGATATTAAACCAATTATGAATTTACCCCATAATTTTTTTTTAAAATAGTATACAAAAAATATTTACTTTAAAAATTTTCTACAAAATGTTTATTTCGTCATTCAAAAAAATTTTCTTCCATTCTTATCCGTCATTGTTGATTCTCATCATGGTATTAGAATCAAGAAAGGCATGACCATTCAACTCTTTTTTCATTTCTTATATATAAGTTACACCGATGTCATTTTTTTTAATATTTTCTTCCTATTCCTAAAATTGTTCTGTTCTTAACTAAATCCATTCTATGTACCAACCACACGTTGGTGTCATTATAGATCTACAAGAAATTCAATTGAAATTTTGAAGTCATAGAAGATACTTTATGAACCATTAAACCCACAGTTTTATAGAAACTTATGGGATTAACCAACTCGGCCAAACTCCTATTCGTTGTGTGGGTTTAATTTCATGTATCTTTGTTCTCTCTGTCTCTCTCAGATTATCTTGACAGTACACACACAGAAAACTTATGTAGTTGGCCGAGTTGGTTTAGCCTATAATAGGCTTTGGCATTAAGTAGTATACTGATATATTTTCTGATTGGATGACCGGATAATTAGAAATTTCGGAGCCTTCCTTGCAAGGAATTTATGTAGTTGAAGTTGACCATGTTGTCTCTGTGTGTGTGTGTGTGTGTATATATGGTAAACAGTACTTCACCCCATTGAATTTAATTGTTTTGGCTCAATACTCCTCAAAGGTAACTTAAAGCTATTTGACCTGTTTCACCCCCTCAACTTAGAATCACTAGAATACTTTGTCCTCTAATTAAGTACAATTTGTGGTATATCATATGGTTGGAGAATAGACTATTTTTGTCATTTTTACTTCAAAGAAACTCAACTACTCTTATAATTTCTATATTTTCAAGCTCAAAAATAAATAAACCTATCTACCAAGTAAGATACTGGAGTTCTTATTCTTTACTTACTTTCAATTAGCTTGTTTGCATTCTTCAATTATTTAGGGAATTAATTACCGGAAAAATTACAAAATTCATCATGTAACTTTACCTCATTTGATTTTTCGTCCTATAAATTGTATAATATCAATTCTAGTTTTATACGTATTAAAAAATTATCATTTTTCGTCCTTTTTTTGCCGGAGCCGGTGAAACTCATCCGAAAATGTGATGCGGCACACCGAGCATGTGGACATTACTTGTTTCTGCCTCATTGGCAGCTGACATGGCAGGCAAAATTACAAAATTTATCCTGTAACTTTACCTCATTTGGTTTTTCGTCCTATAAATTGCATAATACCAATTCTAGTCCTATAAGTATTAAAAATTTATCATTTTTCGTCCTTTTTTCTCCGGAGCAGGCAAAACTCGCCGAAAAATGTGATGTGGCACACCGGGCGTGTGGACATTTCTTGTTTCTGCCTCGTTGGACTGCCTAGTAGGCATTTTTTGTCTTTTTCTTGTTTAGTTGGCAGCATACATGCCTGTTCTTTTCTTTTTTTAAAATTTCAAATACATTATATAATTTATATATACACACACATATATATACACATCTATTTATATATATATATATTTATATATTACATATCATCATTTTTCCTCCAAAACACAATTTTTTTTTCCTTGAATATCCTTCATTATCCCCAAAACTTTCCCATTTTTTAATTTATACATACATATATTATATATACATCATATATATATATTATTATTATTATTATTATAACAATAAAAAAAAATCACTCAATTTCATTTTCACCCCAAAAATCTAACAAAAAAACATTGATTTGACTGTTACAGTAAAAAAAAATTCTTTCCCAAAACATAAACAAACATACAAAAGTTCTCCATAATCAATTTTTAACTATTTTCCAAAACATAACCAAATTTAATGGCAAATTAGGGGAATGTTTGGTTATATTTTTTGTGTGATTTTATTATGTGTTTTGGGAGAATAAATTATTGGAGAATATGAAAATTGTGTTGGGGAATGTGATTAATTTTTGGTTATGTTTTGAAAAATAGTTAAAAATTGATTCTGGAGAATTTTGGTATGTTTGTTTATGTTTCGGGGGAGAAATTTTATTTACTGTAGCAGTCAAATCAATGTTTTTTTGTTAGATTTTTGGGGTGAAAATGAAATTGAGTGATATATATAAATAGATGTGTATATATACGTCTGTGTATATATAAATTATATAATATATTTGAAATTTAAAAAAAAAAAAAAGAAAAGACATGCATGCTGCCAACTAAGCAGGAAAAAGACAAAAAATGCCTACTAGGCAGTCCAATGATGCAGAAACAAGAAATGTCCACAAGCCCGGTGTGCCACGTCACATTTTTTAGCGAGTTTCGTCGGCTCCGGAAAAAAAAACGATGAAAAATTACAATTTTGTAATACTTATAGGACGAGAATTAATATTATGCAATTCATAGGATGAAAAACCAAATGAGGTAAAGTTATAGGACGAATTTTGTAATTTTGCCTGCCATGTCAGCTGCCAATGTGGCAGAAACAAGTAATGTCCACATGCCCGGTGTGCCACGTCACATTTTCCGGTGAGTTTCGCCCGCTCTGGCGAAAAAAGGACGAAAAATGATAATTTTTTAATACTAATAGGACTAGAATTGATATTATGCAATTTATAGGACGAAAAACCAAATGAGGTAAAGTTACAGGACGAATTTTGTAATTTTGCCATTAATTACGAACTGAAAGACAATTGAATGAATTTTAGTATATGTATTTTAGTTAGAAGTATTTTGAGTTTTTTATTCATGTGGTAGGGATATGGTTGTGCTGTAAATGATTTCTTCAAATGATTAATTCATTTTGTTATCTGGTAAGATTGCTCAGCCAATTACATTAAAGAAGTAGAGCCACTAACATTATTATTACTCTAAAATAATTTTTTTTTATTTTATAAAAGATATTTTTAGAAAATGATAAAGCTCATGCTTCATTGTAATAATATTAAAATTATCAAATCAACTTTTAAAGAATCAGAATCATTAACTTTGTCATTCCTCTAAATCATGATCATGCTGATTAGGAAGGAAAGAGTAAGAATTGCTTATATACTACACTGTTTTTTTTTTTTTTAGGCTAACAACTAATTCAGTCTTTCGATTACATACATAATTAATTAGTTTAGCAAAAAATGCATTTTACAAACCAATAGCTCTCTTAAGAAAATATATATATAACACATTACGTAAAATGTCACACAAATATGCTGAGAAAGGTGGGAAAAAGTAAAAATGACAAGAATAGCTTTTTTTCCAACTACTTGATCTATAAGAAATTATATTTGGGGGGGTAAAGTATTCCATTGACTCCAAGTTGAGAGGGTGAATTGGCTTTCAATTATTTGTTGAGGATAATGTGCCAAAACAATTAAACTTGGGGGTGAAGTGTCATTTATCCACACACATGTATATATATCTATATATGTATATATATTACAGAAGAAAGAAAAAGACTTCCGCTCTTAATTTCAGCTATATATATATATATATATATCTTCTCCATTCAGGATAAGAATTACAAATAGCAGTTTTGGATATAATAACTTGTTAATGCAGGATGGGACTCCTTTTGTAGTTTTGCCTACCCTTTTTTAATGAAACAATGAGAAATCCAGGCAAAATAAAATTGGAAAGCCTGAAACAGGCTCATCTCTTCTATCGTTATTGGCTTGGAAAATGATCCTTCCTTTGTTTTATTTACACATGCAGAAATCTTTGGCTGCGGGTTGAGTCCTCTGAGGGGCCCTTGATTGCGAAAACCTAACATGCAATTTCCTTAGCCACTCTCATTTGTTTTTCCCTTATCACTCCAGCTCTCATTTTTCTCTGGTTACTTTTACATAATCTAATTGCACCGGTAGTCTTACACTGATCAGTCCTTTCTGATCTAATTAACTACAATTTATATTTTTTTTTTTATAAATCCTACCTATCATAATGCTATAATGATGTTATGCCGATGACGAGGTATATATTTGTCTACTCCATCTAGATAAGAAAAGAAAATAGAAAGATAATCTTCCAAGAAAAGTTTAATTTGGAACTGAAAACTCGGAAATTGAGTGTTGTGCTGCATAGAATGGTACTATGCATATATAATCAGCTATAAAATGATTTGTGCATGATGATTGTACCAGATATAGCCCGTGAGTAAGCCAAAGCAAAACTGCTTTCAGTTTTTACTATTAAATGACAAAATCCAACTCCCACGTATTGACAAAACTTCCTGGCCGGCCACCGCACATGCCACCAAATTCCACCACATCTCCAGTGCCAGTGACCCTCCTAGCTACTATACTGATCCCTCTTTATATTACTCTTGTCTCTTCAACTCACATCTCCCTCTTGTTTGGCTTAATTATTAGCTCTTAGATCAGTAGAGTAGAGTTTATCTTGGCTTCTTAGATTTGCTTCTACAGAATAATATTGCTGCTGCTCTCGCCATACTGAGAAAAAGTCTGCAAGCTGTTAATTAAGAAGACCCTATTTTGCCTAATTTGCCTGTAACCCAAGATTTTTCTTGGGGATGAGAGATTTTCACTCTCCAGTCCGTTTTCTGTGCATGGAAAGGAGGATAACTTTACTCCCTTGAAGGGGAAAAAGTTGAACAGTCTATTTCTCTTTGATTCATTTGCAGAATATTTCTCCCAAAAAGAGTACAGAAGCGCCCCAGTAATGGATCGTTTCCCAATGGCCAGGTACCACTACTAGTCTAGTCCTTTTCTTTCCCTTCTGTCCCTTTTTCCATTTCTGAATTCTCTATTTTGTTCATCCTTTTTTCTCTATCTCTATTCTCTCTTCTTGTCATAACTTTACAACTCGTAACAAACACATCAGACACGACCCCCACTCCCACCCCCACCTCCCCTACCCCATGATGCAATTCACTGAGACCTTTTCCCTCTCGCCGTTGCATCAAGTTCCTCCATTTCAAACTCTTTCAATGAACAAAAATCAAATGTTTCGGGCCCGCCCGTGGCCCGGTTTCCCTACATCAAAATCTCTTGGGAGCTTCGGGGACGCCAATTGCATGGAACAATTGCTGGTCCACTGCGCCAACGCTATTGAAAACAACGACGCAACTCTTGCTCAACAAATCTTGTGGGTTCTGAATAACATCGCACCGCCTGATGGCGACTCGAATCAGCGCCTGACTTGTGGCTTCCTTCGAGCCCTCATCGCTCGCGCAGCAAAGAGTGGTAACTGCAAGTTGCTTACTGCCATGGCTAATGTCCATGCCAATGATCTATCCTTGAATAATCACAAATTCTCAATCATTGAACTCGCCAGCTTCGTGGACTTGACCCCGTGGCACAGGTTCGGTTTCACGGCGGCTAATGCAGCCGTGTTAGAAGCCCTGGAAGGATGTTCTGTGGTTCATATTGTTGATTTAAGCTTGACGCATTGCATGCAGATCCCAACCCTCATTGATTCCATAGCCACCAGGCTTGAGGGGCGGCCGCTGATCAAGCTCACCATAGCCGGCGCCATGGAAGATTTCCCTCCAATGCTCGACCTGTCGTACGAGGAATTAGGTTCTAAATTGGTTAATTTTGCCAGGTCTCGCAATGTGGCAATGGAATTTAGGGTCATTCCTTCAAGTTCTTCAAACGGGTTTTCTTCATTGATTCAGCAACTCAGAATGCAGCAACTGATACGCGCTGAAAATGGTGAGGCACTTGTAATAAATTGCCATATGATGCTTCATTATATACCAGAAGAAATCCTATCTGGGGTTCCAAACACAAGTTCATCCATCGAAACTGCTTCCCTTCGCACCATGTTTCTCAAGGCATTACGAAGTTTAGATCCCACAATAGTCGTGTTAGTAGATGAAGATGCCGATTTTACGTCAAACAATCTAGTGAACAGATTAAGGTCAGCTTACAATTACTTGTGGATACCCTATGATACAATGGACACATTTCTTCCCCGGGGGAGCAAACAGAGGCAATGGTACGAAGCAGACATTTGTTGGAAGATCGAAAACGTGATTTCACATGAGGGAACTCAGAGAGTTGAAAGGCTTGAACCAAAGAGCAAATGGGCTCAAAGAATGAGGAGTGCGAGTTTCAGAGGAGTTCCTTTCAGTGAAGATGCGATTACAGAAGTGAAAAACATGCTGGATGAGCATGCAGCTGGTTGGGGACTTAAGAAGGAAGAAGAAGATCTTGTGCTTACTTGGAAAGGCCATAATGTAGTTTTCGCTACTGCCTGGTTACCTACTTAATTTTATGGTACCTTCAGCTTAATTTCAGATTCAGTTTGAGCATAGGTCATTGTATAATTTTCTCCGTTGACTTCTCTAAAATGTACTCAGATATGTATTTGCATGAATAATCGTTTCTTTTTTCATGGCTTTAATTGGGATTCTGACATATGCATTATCTTTTGGCTATCATGGGAATTAAACACATAAATTTCATTTCATCATGGAATATGCAGTAGTATTGTCTTGAAAAGCTCAAGGCCAGTCAGTAGCTTAGCACATGTATACGAGTCCTTTTATGATAATTAAATGAAGTAAGTGCAACTGTGTTCTGAAGATTCACAAGATATTTTTCTGAAAGCATTGGCAAGTTTGGTTGCATTTGGCAGGAAAAATTTCACTCTGGCGAAATGATGGAACCAAACATCTTAACATTTTGACTCCAAACCAAGTAAAGGCCAAAACCCTAAAATGCCCCATTTCTTAATCTCTAATATCTAAATACTCTACATTTTTTCCATTTCCCAATATGTCCACCACAAGAAAAAATGGTTTCATATATCATTGTCATCAGCCGGTAAAAGTAAAAACAAAAAAAATGATTGCTAAAATTTATAGCGACCAAAATAATGATAGTCACAGGTGGTCACAATAAAGTAGCTACTAAAAGTATGCAATGACGAGTTAGCGAAAAATATTTTTTTCCGTCCTATAAGATTTCTCATCTTTCAGTTTTATCTTATATGTTATGCAATTTCACATTTAGTCCTTTCAGTTAATAAAAATTTGTACATTTAGTCCAAAAGTCGCCAGAATTTAAAATTTTGGCCAGAAAATTTGAAGTGGCGCGCTGGAAATTGTTGAATTTAGGAAATTTTGCTTATGTGACAAATTTCCAATTGACGTGGCACCTTATTAGAAGAAATTTTCACTGACATGGATATACACACACATATATATGTTCATATAAATATGTATATTATACATACATATATGCATATGCATATATTTTGCACTCACATATTTATATAAATAAATATTTTTATAAAAATATAACATTTTAATATGCTCACACATATTTATGTAAATATATATTATATATACATATGTACAAACATATATATATACATATACATACATCACACATCTATCCTTACCGCCATCCCCCCCAACCCCCAGACCTACTACCACCTAACCGCCCCCTCCCCAAAGCACCTAATTGCCATGGTCGGCTAGCCATGGCATCATGAGCCAGGCAACCAAGCACCACGGCCAGCCAGTGGCCATGGAGACATGGTATGCTTCCAAGCGCCCAACGCCCATCGCAGCCGCGAGTTTCTAGGCACCAGGGCCAGAAAGCTTGGCTACCTTCCCAGATGTGGTGGCCAAGCAGCTGTCATGGCCAGCCAAGCTGGCCATACGGTGGGGAGAGGGAGGTTAGGTAGGGGGAAATAGGTGCCTGGAGCTTGGTAGCCTGGCGGCCACCGTGAGCTTCCAGGCTCCAGGGCCGGGAAGCTTGGCTTCTCGGCCAGGTGGCCACCATGGCCAGCCAAGCTAGCCATAGGGTGGGTGGGGGGGGAGGGATTGTGTTGGGGGAAATTTCTTTTCTTTTTTTTTCACTTTTGATTTATTTATTTATTTTTATATATATAAACATGGCAACATGGCAAAAAGAAATCCCATTTAGGCACCAACTCAGCAAAGTTCTCACTTTCAAATCATTCAAGTGTGCCACATCAAATTTTTCGGCCAAATGTTTCAATTCCAATGACAATAGGACTAAATGTGTAAATTTTTATTAACTTATAGGACTTGATGTCACAAGAAATGACAAGCAGCATATTTACCAATGGCCGAGAAGTCGACTAAAGACAGAAATGTGGGTGAGCATTTATTGGGCTTACTGGTAGAAACAAGTATGAGTCTAGCTAGAGGTTGGAAAATAGGAACGCTTGATATATAGATGGGTATTAGATGTGATTAATTTATCCTTTATCTAATAAATGATCAGGTATTTATAGTTGATCATGAGACCAGTTTAACACTGCTTGCTTGGAGTCAACCCGCTTAGAAAAGACGTGGATCCTTGGGCATATTTGTGATTCTAATTCATTATGAAGACGTTTAAGTCTTTTAGAAATTCTTCCTTATCATGAATCCTCCCAACTTTCTTAGTTATGAGTGAAA
This sequence comes from Jacaranda mimosifolia, assembly GCA_018894105.1. Taxonomy (NCBI): domain Eukaryota; kingdom Viridiplantae; phylum Streptophyta; class Magnoliopsida; order Lamiales; family Bignoniaceae; genus Jacaranda; species Jacaranda mimosifolia. The sequence goes on from CM032121.1 coordinate 23,843,032, forward strand.
CTCATAAATGAGGAAGTTGATTTGAACCATTGATCCTCATTGTTCATTTCCTTTGGGCGGTTGGATCTAGCACATTTTTTGAGAAACTTAAACTTTATAAATAGGCTTTTCCAGTCCCTTTCTTTCCCTTCATTTTTGTTTTTCTATATAGAACTTTATGTCGAGATACTGGACCCAGCAACCTGTAGCCCCTAGCAAGTAGGTGCCGAGTTAATTTATCTCCTTTTAATTGTGTTATTTTTCATTCTTTAATTGTTGATTGTCATATTTGTTATGTTATAGCTAGTAGATCTTCTTCTTCATCTAGTAGTAATGTTCAGAGCCCTAGGTCGAGCTCCTCGACCTCTAGATCTTTCTTAACTCAGTTCTTCATCAACTTTAGCAATCCCTTGAGCACCCCTAGTGAGATTGGTCCAAAGGTCTTCTCATCTTTATGTAATAGGTTTTTTATACTGGACAGCTATAATATCATAATTCCACAGGCTGGGCAAAAGATGTATCAACCCCTCCCTAATTTTTTGGCTTTCCATGTCCCTGTGTTGTAGGTGGGGCTGAGGTTTCCTATAGCTAAGCCCATAGCCAACACAATCAGGACTTTAGGCATTTGCCCAATCTAATTAGTCCCTAATTTTATTTGAAACATTTTAGGTTTCATCATAAGAATGCGTTACTTCAACATCGAACCTTCCTTTATCAATTTTTGGTACCTCTTTCATGTCAACCCTTCTACTCGCTCGAGAGATTATAGCTTACACTACATACAGCTCATCAGAGTTTTAAATTTCTAACCAATCTCTTGAGCTCCGTTGGTTCGTGACGCAATAAGTGGTTATACATAGAAACACCTCCTCATAATCCTTGGAATGTTCCTTGCAATTAGCGAGATGATAAATCGAACTTTTCGTCCCACGAGGAGCCTTCTTCAGATGAGGGTTTTGTTGATGAATGTTTGACTGCTCATTGGTTTGATTTTCACAACCTCTTCAGCGAAGAAACGCTTAGACTCATTGACTTACTCCTGCTTGGCTTTGACCTAGGAAGACACTTGGTAACTTTTACATTTTCCTTTCCATTTTCATTACCATCTAACTCCATTCTTACTTCCTTTTTTTTTTGCAAAAATGATGGCCCCTAAGGCAATGATTGCTAACTGATGAAACAAAAGAAAGCTGAGGCCGTTATGGCAAATAAACGTAAAAGAGGTGAGTGGGCTTCTGCAACTGCCCCATAAGAGAGCTCTGAACCAGTCCTACCCTCTGATGATGCTACCTCGCTTTCTACAGGCACAACTCCTTATCGTGCCCAGGCTACAGAGCAAGCAACCTTAGCTCCTACCCCTCTCAAGTCGATTCCAACGACCACCCATGCTATTGAGTGCCCGTTTGACCCTACACTTGACTTGTTCGATGGTGCAAGCCTGACTAGAATGCCACAAGATAAGATTATCACTCGCAAAGGAAAAAGAAGGTTGCGTGTGAGGCTTCACAAATCAGTCATGACAGTCTCTCGACCCACTCCAGTAGTCGAACCATCCACATAAAGTAGCGTCAGGTCCCTAACGCAACGATCAATTTTGGGGCTATCCAGACCTCCTAACCTCTGCCTATTCCTCCAGTTGATGATGAGGCTTTGGAGGGGGCTCGTAAGTTGACTTAAAGATTGGAGGTGCTAAGCCGTGCATCAAAATGCCTCCCTACCTTAACTTGCCACCAATCCCTCTTCTATTTTGAAGAGTGACATAGAGAGTAGGTCCTATGATCTATACAATAGTTGTATGCACGAGATGGATCTAGCTATGTTGATGTCTACTCCTTTCTATTTCTTTATGGAACATCTCACTCGCAACTTGATACAAGATCCTCCATTTTAAGAATTCTAGCTTGATCTTCATACTTTTTCTTGATTGAGTCCCGACTTATTCAACCTTGTTCATATCATGCAAGCTACTATATTTGCACATGCCTTAACTCTACAATGTACATTTTTCCATGACTGTCGGGTGGTCGCAAGCAAGCAGGTGGACAACCTGAAGGTCGAGCTAGAGAAACTTTAGGGTGAGATCTCAGTCTTTCGTTCAAAGTTGGAAGAGAGAGACCAAGGCAAAAGATCTGACTCGCTAGGAAAAAGAGGATAAAATCAAGGACATGGGGGCAGAGATTGCTTAACTTAAGTCTGACCTAGTGAATTCCTAAAAGGCAGTGACCGACCTATCTTCTCAGTTGGATGCCGAGAAAGAAAGGCAGTACGAAACAGGTCAAAAGAAATATTTTGATGATTATAAAAAATCCTCGTCCTTTAAGGATAAGCTTCATGATGCTCGCAATACTGGAGTTCAAGATTTTATGCAGTCACAGGAGTTTACAATGGCGGTTGCACAGAAGGTAAGTACAGAAGGTCTTGATAACTTTTATAAGTGTCAGTTTCAACTTGAGAAGTTAGGTGGGTTGAAAGAAGACTTTGATGTAGACATTCTTGATCCTAGCAAGACAGAAGACCTTAGAGATTACCCTGATGTTCTCCTCCCCGACCTGTCAAAAAAAGAGTTTGGGTATGTATTCTAGGAGTTGTCCCATCCAGGATATGAGATATCTAGTGCTAATTTGGGGTTAGGGCCTTAGGGGACATTTTCGATTGTTGATCATCTTTAAATTAGACTTGTTGGTCATTTTGTATTTCTGTTTGCTTTTTGCTGTTTCTGTATATTACGACTTAGCTTTGAAAGATCGATTGGTTATTTCGCTTATCTTTTTGTATAGTTTGCTTGTGTTGCGACCCAGCTTTAAACTGACAAGTGAAATTCTTTGTAAGGGGGTCGCGACTTCAAGGGCCTATATCTATTGGTATTTCCCAAACCACTCTTCATGAATGCATTCAATTATCTTGTTCTTTTAGTATCTTTGACTTCCTTAGATGGTCTTTCTTAGACCTCATTATCATCATATTATTACATTACTACAATGTCACATTACTTAGTATGTCACATCTTTTACACATGACCTGTAATTATACTTGTTCAATTAATCGTAAATGCATGAGTCTTGCCACTCGCTTTTAGATACTTCAACACCTTTTATGCAATTTTGACCTACTTCATTGGTGCTCTATTGGTTTGCTCATTAGATATTTTCGACCTTTTCATTAGTTGTGACCCTTTCTAGGTCGAGAACTATTTTAATATAGCTCTCATTGTGTGGTGCTCGACCTCTCATTAGACTTGGTCGACTAGTTACAAATTTGCTAGTTATGTCTCAACCTTTTCCAAGCCTAGGACTATTTCAATATAGCTCTCATTGTGTGGAGCTCGACCTATCGTTGGGCTTGGTCGACTAGTTACAAATTTGCTAGTTACATCTCAACCTTTTCTAGCTCTAGGACTATTTCAATATAGCTCTCATTATATGGAGCTTGACCTGTCATTAGGCTTAGTCGACTAGTTACAAATTTGTTGGTTACATCTCGACCTTTTTCAGGTCTAAGACTATTTCAATATGGCGCTCATTGTGTGGAGCTCGAACTGTCATTGGGCTTGGTCGACTAGTTACAAATTTGCTGGTTACATCTTGACCTTTTCCAAGTCTAGGACTATTTCAATATAGCTTTTATTGCATGGAGCTCGACCTTCGCTGGCCTTGGTCGACTACTTACAAATTTGCTGCTTATGTCCCGACCTTTTCCAATTCTAGCACTAATTCAATATAGCTCTCATTGCGTGGTGCTAGACCTGTCATTGGACTTGGTGCTTGATCTTTCTTAGATCTTATTAAATTGGTCGGCTATCTACCTATTGTGCAACCTTTCTCAGATCTTGTTAATTTGGTCTGCTGTCGACCTATTTTCGTTCTTCCTCGACCTTCACTTTCACCTGTTATTAAACATTGGTAACAGGACAAGCAAAAGAAATTGAGGTGACATATATAATCTCAAAAGACAGCCAAAGGTAAGGAAATACAAAGATTGATACCAAAACCCAGGATCAAAAAGCTTTTATACGTAGAACTTCTTCAAATTCTATATTCGCCATGGTCGCGGGAGGTCCTTTCTATCGAGCGTCTGTAACCTATAAGCTCTATTTTTTGCAACTTTAACGACCTTAAACGGTCTTTCCCAATTGGGGTCTAACTTTCCGACGTACCTAGGCACTTCAACTTTCTCCAATACCAAATCGCCAACTTCCAAGCTTCTAACTCTCACTTTCTTATTGTAGTTCTTCGCCATCTATCTCTTTTGCTGAAGAATTCATCGCACTGCAGCATTTCTTGCTTTCTCAATAACGTCCAGATCAAAAGCTCACTCCTTAGCATTATCTTGCAAGTTGAACTCCTGTATTCTAAAAGTTTCCATTCCAATTTCCGTGTGAATTACTGCTTCTGCCCGATAGACCACGTGAAATGGTGTTTCTCCAGTCGAGACCCTTGGCGTCGTTCTGTAAGCCCATAACACACCTGAGAGTTCGTGTACCCATGCGCCATTCGAACCATCTAATCTCTTCTGCAAGTTATCCAAAAGAGTTTTATTTGTTTTCTCAATTTGATCGTTGGCTTGGGGTGCCCTATCGATGTGAAGTTCTATTGTATCTTCATTTCTTCATACCATTCTAATATATTTTTCCCTTGGAATTATGTGCCATTGTCAGATATAAGGATGCGAGGAATCCCGAAACAACATACTATGTTTCTCCAAAGAAAGTTCATGACCTCTATCTCCGATATTTTGACCACAGCCTCTGCTTCAACCCACTTACTGAAGTACTTAACCTAACAATGGCATATCTCTTTTGACCCCTTACAGGAGGAAAGATCCTACAATATCTATCCCCCATATGTCGAAGGGATATGAAACCTTTATTGGCTTCATCTTTGCTCCTGGCTTGTGGATCAAATTAGCATACTATTAGCATTCTCAACATTTCTTAGCGAACTCAGTGGCATCCTTCACCAATGTAAGCTAAAAGTATCCCTAACTGATAACTTTTTGAGCAAGGGCACGTCCTTCTGAATGATTTCCACAACTATCCTCGTGTATTTTTCTTAAGATGTACTCCACCTGATTCGCATCTTGACACCTTAACAGTGATACACTAAATGATCTCTTGTACAATACTTCTTTCCATATCGTAAACCTTGGAGCTTGCCTCTACACTTTTTGGAGATGGCATTCCCTAAATAGCCTCTATCTTCTCAGGATTAGCTTCTATCCTGCGCTTAGTAACCATGTACCCTAAAAACTTTCCACCTTTAACTCCAAAGGTGCATTTAGTAGGATTTAACTTCAAACCATATCAGTGCATGCTACTGAAAGCCTCTCTTAAGTGCTCTATGTGCTTTTCCTCTCTCGTGCTCTTTACCAGCATGTCATCCATATAGACCTCCATGGTTCGACTTATTTGACTTTGGAACATTTTATTGACTAACCTCTGATAGGTCGCTCCAACATTCTTTAACCCAAAGGGCATAACTCGATAACAATATACTCCATTCTTAACCACAAAAGTTATCTTTTCCATATCTTATGGGGCCATGCGTATTTGATAATAACCTTGATATGCATCCATCATGCTTAGTTGGGCACACCCGACCATAGAATCCACCAATGCATCTATCCTGGGAAAAGGGTATGGATCTTTAGGACATGCTTTGTTAGGTCAGTATAATTTGTGCACATCCTCCATCTTCCCCCTATCTTAGGAACTACCACAACATTAGATAGCCATTTGGCGAACTGAACTTCCACTATAAAATTAGCCTCCAATAGCTTCCTGACTTCTTCCTCTATAACTCTATTCCTTTCAGCTCCAAAGTTGCATTTCTTCTGCCAAACAGGTCGAGCATTTAGATCTACATTCAGATTGTAGACCATAACTTTAGGATCTATCCCCTTGAAATCTACCAGTCCCCATATAATGATGTGTAGATTTTCTCTAAGAAACTTTACCATCAATTTTTCCGACCAGGGGATCATCTGAGCAACTATCCTTGTAGTCTTGCTTGAGTCCCTAGGTTACAGCTGCAATTGTTTGCCCGCTTCTATCTTTATAACTTTACTCTCTTTTTACCTTGACTTCCTTAGAGACACATTTTAGCATACCCATGCTGCTTTTTCATCGCAACGTACCTTTCCTATCCCTTCTTTAGTAGAGAATTTCATCTTCAAATGAAAAGTAAATACAACAGTCCAAAAAAGATTAAGAGTTTGCCGACCCAATAGCACATTTTGAGCAAAAGAGCAATCCACCACTAGATATTTCAGCATGATTATCCTCCTCTTAGGCTCAATCTCCAAAAAGGTAAGGAGGTCGATGGTCCCTAGCGGCACAACTTTCGACCCACCGAAACTGATCAAAGGCATGTTAGTTGGTCAGATGGTCGTAACGTCTAAATTCATCTTCTTCAATGTGCTTACGAATATTAGATCCACCAAATTGCCATTATCCACCAATACCTTTTGCACAGAAAATTGGCTATATCAACTATTATTACCATAGCGTCGTCATGAGATTGTGTCACTCCTTCTAAGTTGGTGTGATCGAAGGGAACATGTCTCTCTACCACTTCCATGAGGGCCTCTACGTCCGAAGGTGGTTATCTCACCAAAGCTGATTCCAGTGGACCCTTCTTGAGGCCATAGACCAATATGCTGACCATTATATCCACATTGAGGTTAGGGATCTCCGGCACTTCATTATTAAAATGACTCATAAAAGCTCAAAGAGTTTCATCCTTCTTTTGCCTTATTTTAAATAAGTATGTAGTTGGCCTTTTGGATTTCTTTTTACTAGCGAAGTGGTACAAGAACTTCCAACATAACTAGTCATATGTTACTACTGTTCCCACCGGCAAAGTAGTGAACTATTCTTGGGTTCGACCATATAGGATGGTAATGAACACCCTATAATTGATAGCATCAGACAATCCATACAACTGCATCACATGTTCGAATGCTGTTAGGTGCTCTTGAGGATTAGAATTTCCCTTGTACCTCAGAAGATTAGGTATCTTAAATTTCATAGTCACTGTTTCTGACAAGATCTCTAAACAGAAGGGAGAGCTTGCAGAATAGATCCCTGTTGCTCTTTTTTCTCGTTCTCTTCCAATTTCCTACTCAACTGCTCCACTTGATCATTAATTTCCTGCACCTTAGTACGTGCCTGTCCTTTAGAGTGCCGTTTGAATAACCTTGCTCCTATATTCCTCTACATGCTTGTTGCTTCTTCCTCCCTTTGTTTCTAGTAACTTTTCTCCTCTCCTAAGTCTTATTCCCTTCTTATGACCTCTGTCCCCCTTAAATGCTCCGAGGGCTCTTCACAAAATAATTGCCATGGGAGAGGAGGTAGCGGTGCCAAAGCTACACTTGCCAGTCTTTCGTCAATGACCTTGTTCGTCATTGTCGGCGTCAACACAGTTATCTTTGTACACATGTTGCAGTATATAGGGTCGAGATCATCCCGTACCATGGGCATGAGTCAGGCGGTTGAGTCAACCCGCTTAGAAAAGATGCAGATCCTTGAGCATATTTGTGATTTAATTAATTATGAAGGCGTTTAAGTCTTTTAAAAATTCTTTCCTTGTCAGGACTACATGTAAAATTGCGTAACATATAGGACAAAATTGAAAGTCGAAAAATCTTATAGGACAAAAAAATATTTTTCCCATGACGAGTTATTAACTTGGACACTAAAAATACATGCTTAGCAACCATCCAATAATGGTTAGTAATGATAGAAAAATCAGCGACATATTTTTTACTCGCTAATGTAAAAGTTCGTGGTCACTATAACATTGACATGGTTCTTGTAGGTACGCATACAATGAACATATTTTTTGGTTGGTAAAAGTTGATTCTTTAGTGAATTGAATCTTTTGTTGGCAAATTGAATTTCATACTAATTTGAAAAATTCATTAATTGGGCTTTGCCAACTTATTTTTTATTAATTGGGCTTCAATAATTGTCTTTGTAAATTAGTGAATCGGGATTTCTATATAAATTGGATTTGACATTAATTTAAAGAATCCATTAATTGGGCTTTTGCAACTTTTCTTTTTATTAATATGAGTTCACCAATTTTTTAGTAAATTAATGTTATTTGGTAAAAAATTGGATTTGACGTTAAATTTCAAAGTTGGTTAATTAGGCTTTAGCAACTCCTTTTTTATTAATTGGGCTTCACTAATTTTATAATGAATTAATGTCATTTTTTAAGAATTGGACTTGACATTAATTTGAAAAATTAGTTAATTGTGCTTCTCTAATTTATTCTTAAGAACTGAGTTGCATAAAATGTTTTAGAAAATTAGTTAGTAGGCTTTGTTTAAGAATTGGAATTCACCAACTATAACTTGGTGATTAAATTGGTGAATTGAGATTTACATTAATTTAAAAATTGGTTAATTAAGTTTCTCTTGCTAATTAAAATTTGTATTTCACCAAATTTTTATTAAATTGATGAGTTAGACTTCATTTAAGAATTGGGTTACAAATATTTTAATGAATTCGTGATTGAGCTTTGCTTAAGAATTTGTCTTTCTTAATTAAAGAATTAGTTATTTTAACTTCACCTACTTCTTTTTAAAAATTGGGCTTGATAAATTTTTACTTGAACTCGGCTTTATATTAATCTATAAAATTCGTTAATTGGACTTTACCAACTTTTTTTTTCTTAACCAGCTTGACCGATTTTTCAGTAAATTAATAAATGGAGCTTCTTTGTGGGCTTTAATTAATCTCTTTTTAAGAATAATGATTCACCAATGGCAAAAAATTATGTTGGATTTGACTTTAATTTAAAAAATTAGCTAATTGTGATTCTCTAATTTATTTTTTAAGAACTAAATTTCACAAAAAGTTTTAGAAATTCATTTATTAGGCTTTGTTTAAGAATTGGAATTCACCAATTATAACTTGGTGAGTAAATTGGTGAATTGAGATTTACATTAATCTAAAGATTGGCTAATTTAACTTCTCTAGTTAATTAAAATTTGTATTTCACTAAATTTTTAGTGAATTGATAAATTAGGATTCATTTAAGAATTGAGTTACAAATATTATAGTGAATTCGTGATTGAACTTTGTTTAAAAGTTTGTGTCTTTCTTAATTAAAGAATTAGTTAACTTCACCAACTGCTTTTTTAAAATTGGACTTGAAAGTTTTTTAAATAATTTGGGTTTCATATTAATTTATAAAATTCGTCAATTAGACTTCACCAACTTATTCTTTTTCTTAATGGGCTTGGCCACTTTTCCAATGAGTTACTAATTAGCCATTTTTAATGAATTAAGCTTCATATTGATTTATAGATTTGATTAAATAGACTTCACCAAGATATACTTTATTAATTGGGCTTGATCAATTTTTTAGTAAATTAATTCTAAATTACACAATAATATTGATATGGGATAGCCCAATGGGCTCGGCCTAAAGACTGCAAACCCAAGAATGTAACGCCAGGCCCATCTCATACCCAGGGCCCAATGGTGCTACCGACATCAGGTTACCCAAATCGACCATACAAATCGACGTCGTACTATGGCGGGCGGACACTCAACAAGGTCACATACAAGGCCGCTAGTCAACCCCTCGACCACGACGCTCGTCCACCCCTCACGCCACGCGCCAACCCATCATAAGGTCAACCCTGCCACCGACCATGGAGGTCGACTCAGTGCAGAATCAACTCTGCTTCATTAAATGCACTGATAGGTAGCATGCCTTCGTATTAATGATGCATGCCACCCTAGTACCACCCCTGCTGCCGCACTAGGCAGGAGGCGCGTCTACAGTGCAATAACCTGCCCATGAAATTTGGAAAGGTAGCCAACTAGAATAGTACAGGAATGAGAGATGACCTAATGCCCCTTATGCAAGGACAGGGATCTTTCCAACATGTCAAGGGCATCTCAGACAAATCCCCACTGGCAGAAGGCTATAATACCCCCACTCCAGCCTCTCAAAGGTATGACATTCTATACCAAAAAGCCCTCACTTTGTTGCTCGTTATATCTGGTCGACTCTATACTAACTTAAGTATTGGAGTGCCCTCGGCTAGCCTGACGTTTGCTCATGATTGCAGGACTCAGCCCAATACCTTCATATATCGACCATCGAGGTCGAACACTTCCAAATTTACCATCTTATCTAGCTTAAAATGGATTTCACCCTCATCAAATATTAAAATATAAATATATGTAAAATAGTTCAATTCAAAATAAAAATATTTTATTTATTAATTCAAGTATAATAAATAAAAATTATTGATAAAAATTTCAGTTTATCCTTTTAACTGTATATGTTTTATTTATTTTTTTCATGTTTTTGTTGACATGGCACGTTGAATTGCCACGTTATTGCCACGTGAGAAAGAAGGAAGACAAATCTGATGATATGGCACCACATGGTGCCAAATCAAGTGGCACGTAGGATTAGGCTATTGTTGGATGAGTTTCAGGCCCAATGTGTCCACAAATTACCAAATTTCAGGATATATTGTACTAATCCTGCGGCCCCGAAAAGATAAAATCAAAATTTGCTAACGGGGTATAAGTACATGACCGATTTTGCAGTTTTGCCTAATTTAGTTTCCCTCTACCTTTGTATTCCCTCCAAAATTTGGCACAAATTAAAAGCTAATAATTGTTTTTATTATTAATTCCACATAATAACTTAATTTAATTTCTTCCAAAAATTTGATTCCCTCCAAAAAGAATTCCACTAATTTTTTTGAATTGCCCCCAATTTTAGCTCCTTTCATTTTTTTGTATAAATAATTTATACCAAACTTAATTTCTTTTATATTAGATTGTAAAATGAATTAACATAATTAATTAATAAAAAAAATAAAAGTATAGAATCACTTTAGTCCCCCAAGTTTTACTCTAGAATCACTTTAGTCCCCAACTAACGAAAGTTCATCTTTTAGTGGCTAACGTTAATATATTATTTCATTTTAGTCCTTAAAACCACTTTGCGATGGTATTTGATAGGAAAATTGACCAATTTTGACTTTTCTAAGGATAATATTGTCAATTTACAGTTTTATGTTCTACTTTAAGCTTTAATTCAAAATTTTCATTTTTTTAAAGGAGAATTTACATTTTTACCCCCTATGAAAATGGAAAAGGGCAAACAAAACCCTTTATGAAAAAAAAGGGCAAAAAACCTTCATGTGTTCTAAAATTATTGTTGCTTAACTTTATAATTAATTTATATTGATGTCATTTTATTAATATTAATTAATCATAAAGTCAATCAGTAATTAGAAAGAACGAACTACATTAGAATAATTAACTTTTTAATTCTAAAATAAAATAGTAAAAATACTAAAATTATTAACTAGCCAAAGCCTAAAGGGACATTAAGAAGGTGTTTGGCTAAACTTATTTAAAATGTCTTATAAGCTCCTGAATCTTATAAGATGCTTTTGGAGTTTCTGCTCTTATAAGATAATTTTCAAATTTATAAGATACTAGATTTTTTTGAAAAAATAATTTTTCAAAGTATTTGGATAATAAAATCTTGGAACTTATAAGGTATTAGTAATAATAATTTTATAATTAATATGATTAAAATATCTTATAAAATATTATAATTAACGAAACACTTTTTCACAATTTTATATTTAACAAAATACTTTTTGACATCTTATAAGTTATCAAATATCTTATAAAATAATTTGAGAAGTTTGTAAACCCACTCAAATGACTTCTAAATATTTTAAAATATCTAGCTATACTCTATAATTATATATAAGATGAATATATCATTTCATATTTTTATTTTGTAGGCTGGTACTATTGTTATATAAACTTAGTAATATAGTTATAAGTTTAATAAATTTTTTTATCCCCATATATTTAATTAAATTTTTGAAGAATTGTTAGCATTCTTAACAAATTTGTAGACGTCAGTTAAAAATTTATATTAAAATTCAAAAATATCCTTCAAAAGATGTTTTGATTATTTTTCGGACAAAAAATACACCTCAACTTATTTATAACTTTAACATGGAGGTTTAACTTTAATATTATTTAAATTACTTAGAATAAATTTAAATAATTTTTTTAAATATTAAATAATCTTTTAATTGAAGTTGAATTAAAAAAATAAAAATTTAAAATCATCAACATATCTAAAGTAATTTGATCAAATTTAATTAAACATATTTATTAATTATAAAATAAAAATAAAAATCAAATTCATCTCTTAATTAAATATGATTTTGTCTTTAAATTACATCTCAATAATATTAAAAAATAATAATATCTAAACTAATTTAATTAGATTAAGTTGAATATATTTATTAGATATAAAAAAATATTTATGAACTAAAATAAATAATTTAAAAATAAGAATAAGATCTAAAAATATCATAATAATATTTTTAAAATATCAATTTCACCCTACCAACCTAATAAAAAAGTTATTGATATGATATCTTATTCCCTCCTAAAACACAAATAAATAAATAATTTTCTCCCAATTTATTTTCCACCTGCCACCTAAAATATAAACAAACAACCATCACATTGCCCAACCCCATTTCTAAAAAATCATTTTGGTAAAATATTCTGACAAAATGCTCTAATTCATAAACAAAAAAGCCCTAATTTAAACTAATTTCATTAAATTTAGTAATTAATAAAAAATAAATAAGTCAAAATATGTGAGATCTAGAGTTTTAATCAAAATAAATAATTAAATAAAAATAAAATCTAAAATTTTATTCTAACAATATAATTTTAATAATTTTAAAAAAATAAATATTTTTAATTATTTTGAGCAAAATAATGTAATGATTTTCAATAAATAACATAAGTAAAAAAAAAAAAAAAATTAACTTAGGCTAATTTGATAGAATTTATTAATTAACAATAAATAAATAAGTAAAAATATATGTATACATACATATACATATTTTCTTTTTGCTCCTTCTTCCCCCCCTCCTCCCCCACCCACCCCTGTCTCTTCCAACCAGCCCCCGCCTTTCCCCCTAGGCCAGGCTATGCCAGGCCAGCTAGTGGCCAGCGGTCGATTGGCCATGGCAGGCCGTAGCTATTAGTGGCCATGTCCGGCCATAGGCCAATGGCCAGATCTGGCCGCTAGCCATGGTAGGCTGCAGTTAAGGACTAGATTTGGCAGCAGGCTGCTGGCCATTTTTCCATAGGTGGTCGCTGGCCATGGCTGGTGGTGAGGGGTTGGGAGAGGGCGCTAGGTTATATATATATTTATGTTTATATTTATATGATATATATATATATGTATATATTTATACTGATATATAAAATTTTTAATTTTTTATGAGGATTTTGTTATATATTTTAAATTTTATTTATTTAAATTTTTTTTTTAATGAAGGTTGATTGGGCATTTCAAATTTTGTGGAATTTTTATAAATAAATTATATTTTTGGGGCTGTTGGGTAATTGCTTTTTTTTAATTTAATGGTTTTGCCCAAGCACTAACGAAAGTTGGGATGCTGTCCCAAATATGTTAAAAAATTTAGAGTTTTGGTCCTATAAGTGTCAATATAAGTACCACAAGTCTATACCAGCCATCCAGTGGGACCAAAAATGTAATCTTTCCAATATAATCAAACACTACATTAGCAAAACAGAAAAAAGAAAAGTAATGGCTCCATTGAAATGGTAACAATTTTATTGGGCTAATTGCAATTTACCCCCCTATGATTTGTGAAATAAGCATCAAATCCTCCTGTAAAAAAATATATATACAAAATAACTTCCTTATGTTTTATGAAACCAAGCACACCACCTCTCCCTCCACATTTGTTGCCCATTTTACATCATTTTAATATAAAAATACCAATTTACCCTTATTCACTTCACATATATACAATTCAATTTAAATAACTTTTTATTATCATTTTTTATTTTTTATTTTTTTTCATTCTTTTCTTTTCTTTTTATTCTCATTTCTCTCTTCTTTCGTTATTTCATATATTTCTCATTTTATACATATATATAAATTTATCATTGTTTATCATTTCTCATTATTTAATATATTCTCATTTTATACATACATATATATATAAGTTTATCAATAAAATCTTAAATAATTTTTATTTTTATCTTTTTTCTTTCTAATTATTCATACATGTATACTTATTTTTCCTATTTATACTTATTCACATATATGTAATATACATATATATAAATTTATCAATAAAATTTAAATTACTTTTATTTTTATCTATTTTTTCTATTTATTCATTCTGAATTAAATAATATTTAATATTTATAAAAAAATATATATAATATAATTTTTTATTCATACTTATATACATATATAGTGTGCATATATACACCACAAGAAAATAGGTTAATCACAACATATATTTTGCAACGATTTGTCTCAATGGCAGCAAAATATTAATTTGATGGTGGTTAAGCGGCGATTTATCCAAACTGCCGTTGAATTAGCCATTTAGTGGCGGTTTCAAAAAATCTCCTTGAAATTCATAATAAATGGCGGCGGTTAGTGTAACCACCACTGAATGAATAATTTCGCGCTGGTTTTTCTAAATCGCCGCAATTAATAATATTGTTTCTTTTGCTTATTAGATTGCCTTTTGTTTTTTACTTTAAAGGGTTTTTTCTATAATTTTTTAATATATATATGAATGTAATGGAAATTATTTTTGATAAATATTTTTTTTATAAATTTATAAAATAAAGTGTTTTATATTATAAGCTCTTCTACAAAATGTAAAGAGGTATTCACTTATTTTAAAATTTGAACATACTCCTGTAATAATTTAAACCTTATGAATTTTAAGTTTTTATTTTATTCATACATTATAAGGCTTATTTTAGAAGATAAAATCTAATATTTTTATAAGCTTAAAAAATTCTTATAATATCTTTTCATTAAAAGTGAGCCAAACACCTACTTAGTCTGTATTTCTACTGGTCTGTTAATATTATATATTTTGATTAATGAAATAAATTATTATATTATTTTCTTTACCCAAAACTCACAATGTAAAAACATTACTCCTTTACCTAACAATTTGTATATACATATATGTAATAAAATTTCTTTGCTTCATGCAGCTATGTTATATAATTATAGCACACTTTTTGTTTATTTCTTTTAGTTCACTATTTGATACTCTCATTTTATTTATTCAAATGAAAATTAATATTTTATTTTTAAAAATAATAATATTATTCTAAAATATTCTAATAAACTAATTATGTCATATCATTAATTTTCAAAACTTATTTTTAATAGTGTAAAAAAATTCACACCTTTTACTCTTCTGACTAATACTTTTTATACTTTCATTTTATTTACATTAAGAACTAAGGGTATAAATGAGATGAGATGATTCGTGAACAGTTTGAACTTGTTAGTTAAATGAGCCAAGTCAAGCTTAATAAGTATAAGTATCTATGCACATATCTATATTAACAAATATCATCTATAGCCAAGTTGGTAAGTGCCTTGTTGTAGGTACAGTAGGTGCGGGTTCGAGTCCTTCTTGCAAATTTTGAGTTTCCATTTCCAGCAAGTGCGGGTAGGCCGCGGGCAGGTGTATTAGTCCTTCCAGCACAAAAACCATTGGGCCTAGTGTTCTCCAGCCCTATCTGTCGGTGGCCCACCATGCCATTACCCAACACGTCTAGGTCCATCGTGCCTTGGCCCATTCACGCGGCCGCCTCGCTTGCGGAGCCTAATTGAAGTCCATTAGTCAAGCCTCAAGATTGGGCTTCGGCCAGTTGGATCGGCCCATGGGTAAGATGGCCCAATTAATGTTGGACCAATCTGCCAGCAGCCCAGCACTAGAGATATTGGACCCAAAAAATTAATGTATTGCATGTGCTAAATGTACCAAAAATTTTAAACTAGTTATCCATTCCATTAGTAACAAAATGCTTTTTTTTGAATTAAAATATTATTTAACTATTTGTAACCAAATATTTTGTTACATAAAAAATCAATGACTATACTTAATTAAATAAATAATATTATTATAATATGCATTGTTAACGAAAAATAAAAGGCGACAAAACTGCCAACGTTTTGGTAATTACGTATTTCATTACGTTGTAGAAATCTATTGTAACTAACATTATTTTGTCACTAATACAAAACTTTTTGTGATGATACATTTTGTTGCCATGAGGTTATCATTCGTAACAAACCATAAATTTCATTACTAAGACTTTTGCGACGGGCTTAGGGCATGAAACTTTAATAACGAAAAATTTGTTACTAATATTTTGGGTAACGAATTTCAGCATTATGGTAATGAAATTATTTGTTACTAAAAGTGTAATTTGATGTAGTGCTAGAGGAAAATAAGAAGAAATACAAAAAAAGAAAAGAGATTAAATTACATCAGATTGCAGCCTTCTTCAAGCACTTGCAAGAGATGCCCCAGAGACTAAGAACAAATCTCCATTCCTACAAAAAAGAAATTTTCAACGGAAGCCTTTGATCCTTTACAGAGACTGTGGACCGTATCCTCCTTGTAGCAAATGTGCCTCCAATTTTCAGCCCCTTATCCAATGTTGGTTCCAGCAAAAAATGAGATAATTTTGCAACACCACAAAACAAAACTTCCAGATTGAGGATCGACTCTTTACTCTAACAAAATTTCAACAAAAAACTTCCAAATTGAGGATCGAGTTTCACATCCCACAATTTCCAGCAAAGAACTTTCAGCTAACTCAATAGAACTAGGAGAGAAAAAAATGCATAGTTTCCAAACCAAAATAGCATATTCATTGAGTTAGCTGAAAGTTCTGGTTTGTTGATATAAATGTACTTGATTTTCTTATGTGTGGCTCAGGATTTTGAGTTGTGATATAAAAAAGTACAAGTACATTATAAGAAAATCAAGTAAATCAAGTACATTATATCAAAGTCCTGAGCCATAAAAAAATTCTTTGTTGTGATATAATGTACTTGATTTCCAAACCAAACCAAATCAAAGTCCTGAGCCACACATAAGAAAATCAAGTACATTATATCACAACAAAGCAACCAAATCCTCAAATTTCCAAGCCCATGGCACAAACAGGTTCCAACTTTCACCAGAGTCAAAATTGAATTGCTTATCAGATTACTAAATTGCAGTTCAAACTTTTTAGAGACGAACACAACCAACAACTGCAAAATGGGAAAAAGATCGATCACCAGCATCCGCAAGAATTTGATGTAATATCCTGTACATTAGCAGAAGAATTTTCTGCACAAAAGAACCTGTAGCAATAGCTATGCAGTAGTAGTAAGCTCATGCAAAAACAAAAATTCCCAAGAAGCCAACAGTTCAATGTTTTTGGAATTAACATCAAAAGAATCCCAACAACCAAACTAATTCAACAACAAAATCCATCCCATCCATTCAGCAACAAAGGAGTTCAATAGCCTAGCTTTAGAAAATACAGAATAGAAGCAACATGGTAATAGATTAGTTTGAGGTAATAGTTTGCTAAAAAGAAAAAAAAACTACAGCAATTGATTACTCTCAGTACTAATGGCCTTGAATCACGAAAGAACTGATTCGCTGCTAAATACACTCAACAGGAGATCAATCAAGTTCATTAATATTATCTGAGCATTTGAACTGCTAACATAAAGCCAAACCACAACACCGCTCAAAATTCCAATACCAAACAATCAATTCTGAGGTAGCAAGCCTTAAGATGTTATAATGAAATTCCACATAAAAAATATATACATGTTGTATATGTGTATATATACAGAATAATAGAACTGAGAAAAATTTATGAGACTAAAATATCCAACCTTCATCAATCTAACCCCTTGATGGATAACTATTCTAGCACCAAGATGAATGCAGAAACAAACCAACTTCGAGAACAATACAGATAACAAGATTCATGTCAGCCTTATTGATCAAAGGCCACATAAAAACTTGGGCTTGCTGCTCAAAATAGAGAACTAATTGCTATCCAAATATAATGAGAATACAAATGATAAAGAAAGTGATACCTGAGGGCAAGATTCGGTCCCCCATGCCATAGCTGAAATTGTCTGAACATATATTCTCAAATTTAGTACCATCAGAAAGAATGTAGCAATATATAGTATATTTATTGAGAATAAAGAATATTTTGACCTGAACACTTCCAGCTTTAAGAATATGAGTGCCGTCTGCTTTCTCAGCACAATAAAGAACCTCCTATAACAATCAATAGCATGTGAGCCATGTAAAATCAAAATTGTACTACATCAAAATGAGAACAACTACCTTAGAAATACAGCCGTCTTGAGTTGGAGGAGTTGCAAGTATAATAGTTTAACATCCAGCAATATGGGTAGGCTGATGTGGAAAACAAATAACAATGAAATAGACTGAAATCATAAATATGATATAATAAATCCCAAAAAAAAAAATGGTAGAATTAGTTCATCAAAGTAACTGTACAATTAAAAGCATCAGAGTAGTTGAACGTAATATAGCAGTGCGACCAGGAACATAAAGACCTACAGATGAAATACTCCTTGTTATCCTTTTACATCTAACACCCCTGGAAAGATAGATATAGATTAAGTCCAAAATGAACTAGCAATCAAGATTTAGATAGACATAGGTCAAGTCCAAAATAAACTAGCAGTAACTAGAGGACAACAACTGTTGCAAAGTTTATAGTGAGATAGGATTGTATCAGTTAATCAGTTTAAAGTAAGAGCCCATAGAAACCTAACACAGTTAATGGGGAAAGTAACTATTCATATATAATGACTCACTATTCCAAGTCACTAACCACATAAGCTTGAGATACCAATTCATTGTCAGTACTCTAAAATTTAGCTAACATGTCATCTTCTTCATCATCTTTATCATTATTGGCATGTCGGTTGATCATATTTTCAGCAGTTTCAATTTTTAGTAGAGCTTCATCACTGCGAACTACTGGTCTGACCTCTTGTGCATTATCTTGAACTTGAACATGAGCACAATTTTCTTGTTGATATGCATCATTTGTATTAGGTTCATTTGCATTAGTAAATTGAAGAAAAGATGGATCAAACAGATGTCGATATTGTGCACTTTGAACCACTTTCCATCGCCCATCTAGTTTTGTGTTGTTAACATAGAAAACTTGAGTTACTTGATTTGCTAACATATAAGGTTCACTTTCGTGCCATAATTTGCCCACATTTATGCTAGTGAAATCACCATCTATTTTCACTGGTCTATGTCGATCTAGATCAAACTATTTACACTGAAATAATACACACCAAAAGCCAAAGGAATAACTCAACTCAATTACATCTTCTAGGACTCTATAAAACTTGATCACTTTTCCCTTATGTAAGGATTCCGTACACACTCTGCTATTTTCTGTCACTCGTCGACTATCTTTGATACTTCACTCTTTCTACTATGCATCTATTACATTTACTGATATGATGCAAGTGCAAGAAGTTCATTCGTAGATTCGAGGTAGTTTAGACATCGAAGTTCTTTAATCTAATATTTACGAAATAATGTAAGTTAAAACTTATATACAATAAAGAAATAATCTCCAATAAACCTAAACTAAATGTAAATTTAAGATCTTACTCGATTATCAAGCCATGAAGCGAATTGTATCTCTTGCCTTGCCTCCCACCTAATAGGATTTTCTCGCTTAAGTTTTTCTTCATGCTCTCTTAACAACAATAATAATATAAATTAGTAATCTAATATTTAATATGCTTTTATTTAAAAAAACTATAGTTACCTCAAATGCAGTTCTATCTCCATACAATTATTACAAACCAATGCAATGTACTATGTTGTTAGGGGGTCATTTCAACAAAAAAAATTTCTCCAAAGGTTCGCATTTTACTTTTGAAAATAAAGAATGTGGACTTTGGAGGTTCGTTACCATCTTGATTTCTTTCATCTCTCAACTCTATAAGATATAAGGAACAAAAACTCAAACATTATTTTGCAATATAGGCCTCTGCAATTGAACCTTCGGCATGAGCTCTATTTTGAACCATTTCTGTTAGACTATTGAGATACCTATACTTACATTAGAAAAGAAATATAAATAAAACTAACATGTTACTTATAATACACAAATAGGCTATCAAATAAGAATCTTAAGTTTAGAATAAAAATTTTAAAAAATTGAAATAAACATAAAGTTTTACCTCTCGATGGGGTACATCCATCTATATTGAACAAGTCGACCAAGCTTGGCTTCTTGTGCTAAATGAACTACTAGATGAATCATGACATCAAAGAAAGGAGGTGGAAAGATCATCTCTAACTTGCATAGTATTGTGGGAATCTTTTTTTTCAAACCATCAAGGACATCCAAATTAAGTATCTTAGAACATAGTTGTCTGAAGAAACTTTCCAACTCAATGATGACACGAAGAGCATCTTTATGTAGGTAGCCGCACATTCATATGGGAAGCAAAAGTTGCAATAAAACATGGCAATCATGACTTTTAACTCTGTTATCTTACCATCATTGACATGCATACATCTAGATATATTAGTAGCATATCCATCAAGAGATTTTACTAATCTAAAAAATTCACAGAAATCTTTTATCTCATTTTGCGATAAGGTATAAAGTGCGCGCAACCTCAAACACTTGACTTTACCTTCTTTGCTTACTTTGGCACCTTCTGCCACTTTTAAGTGTACCTCAGGCCTTATACCTATATTCTTTAAATCCAAATAAGCTTTTTCTGTGTCCTTCAATTTACCATCAATGTCTAACATAGTTCCAATCACATTATTGCATATATTCTTTTCAATATGCATCACATCAAAATTATGCTGCAGTTTAAGTTTTGACCAATATGGTAACTCAAAGAATATGCTCTTTTTGGTCCAACACAATTGATGAGAATGATGCTTATGCTTTTTGTCTCTAAAGTGCTTGCCAAGCAAAACATGTTCTACTTCTTTTAGTTGGATTAGAATCTGACTAGTAGAAAGGTCCATTGGCTTAGATTGAAGTTTAGTTTCACTATTAAATCTAAGAATTTTTCGATAAGGAAGATAACGTGGCAAATATTGTCTGTGACCAACATAACCAATTTTGCTTCTCAGTCTCTGTGAAGAAGTATTAAAGCTACCTCTTGGACAAACATAATATCTCTTTGTTCGATGTCCAAAAATATCACCATATGTTGGGAGATCATTTATTGTCCACAAAAGCCCTGTATGTGGATGAAAATATTCTCCAATTTTTGCATCTCGTGTCCTCACACAAAATTCCCATAATTTCTTTAGCTCGTCTATTAAAGGTCTAAGATACACATCAATATATTTTTCAGGAGATCAAGGACCAGGAATTAAAAAGAAAGTCGTCAAGTAAGGTTCTTTCACGTATTGCCAAGGTGGTAAGTTATATGTCGCTACAACCACTAGCCATTTACTATAAGAATTATTCATAAGGATTAAATCCATCGGTAGCTAATCCAAAACGTATGCTCCGAGGTTCTTAGGCAAACCAAGGGTACTGTTTATCAAGATCTTTCCAAGCTTCAAAATCTGCGGGATGGATCATTATTTCATTGTCCTTAATTCTTTCATCCTTATGCCACCTCATATTAGAGGTCGTCTTTCTTGACATATATAACCATTGTAACCTTGGCTTTAAAGGAAAATATCACAAAATTTCATGAGGAATTTGTTTTCCTTTGCCATCATTTATCTTTCACTTAGATTCTTTGCATATCGAGCAACTTGTTAAGCTCTCATATTCTTTCCAAAAGAAAATGCAATAATTCTTACATGCATGGATAAGATCATACCCCAAACCAATAGCTTTTAATACC
This sequence comes from Jacaranda mimosifolia, assembly GCA_018894105.1. Taxonomy (NCBI): domain Eukaryota; kingdom Viridiplantae; phylum Streptophyta; class Magnoliopsida; order Lamiales; family Bignoniaceae; genus Jacaranda; species Jacaranda mimosifolia. The sequence continues at coordinate 23,864,811 of CM032121.1, forward strand.
TTCATTGCCTCTTAAAATGAAGGAGGAACAATATCACGCTCTGGTAAATATTGCTTGAACAAATCAATAATCATGTGATAACATTTATTAGTTATTCGATTCAAAACCTTTATGTGAAGCAACTTGACAAAGAAAGACAACAAAGACTTGGAGCAGCAAAGGTATAACTCACGTTGTGAATCTCTCAATAATCTCTAATTTTCATCCACTATGAAATCCGAATGATCATAATTGAGATTATCATAACAATGGCATGGAGTTTCATTATCGACAAAATTATGGATACCAAGGTTCAAATCTTCCAACATCTCTTCCTCCTCAAATGTCTCATCAATATAACTATGATCACTATCATCTGCATAATGATTAGAGCTTTCACCACGGTGCATCCAATCAGTATAATCCATATCAATTCCAATGGTGAGTAAATGCAATTTAACCAAGCGTGCAGGATGTAAAATTTGATTCAAGCACTCTCCACAAGGATAAGTCATATTATTTCTTCCGCCAATGTTCTCCACAGTGAATTTCATGAAACTTTTAACTCCATCAACATAATCCTCCAAAGTAAAGCCCTGGAGTTTGACCCAACCCTTGACCATTTATAACTATCTAAAGTGAAAAGACAACAATGTATTAGAACAATGTAGTTAGTTGTATTTTAATTATTAATAGTTAATATATCAGTGTAAAACATATACAATTTTCTTAAAAAAAATTACTTAATTTTTTAATTAATAAACAATTTAGTTAAAATATATATCTTGTTTATTTATTTATTTATTCTTAATTAATATAGTCTTTTAATTTTTTATTTCTTGCATTTTTAATTAATTAATAAATTTAACTTTAGCCATCTTATTAATTTTCAACATTTTTTTTATTATTTTTCATTTAGGACATTTTGGATTTTTTTTCTCAAATTTTGTCCATGTTATAACTAGATTTATCATTTTAATTGAATTATTGTAATTTTTGAAAAAATAAAGATCTTTTTTCGTAATTTCGCTAAACTTCAGAGATAGTTGGCTTAATTCACTTTAAGATAAACTATTGAGAATCTAGTAAGACAAATTTATATATCAACAAAAAAATTCATCAAAGTATTTTCAATCAAAAATTCTATTCTATTCACTTTTTATTTAAAAAAATTCTAGCATTTACTGTATGCTGCGTTTTAGTAGAAATAGTCTTGAAGTTGTTATTTAAGTAAATTTTTATACATTAATATTCACTTTAAGAAATTATTTTTCTTTAGCTATTTCCAATAAAAAAAAAACTAAAAGACTGAGATCCATTGAGAAACCCATATCACCATTCCCATCTCAATAGTGCTATTTCTTTCATTTCAGCCAAAATTTATACCGAAAAAGATTTTCTGCCAAAACTTGAGAAATCGATATGGGAAGAAATTATATGAAAATAAATTTTTTCATCATAATTAGAGATTGATATGGGGAAAACACATCAACATAAGCAAGTATAGGTAGAGGCTGAGTCATTTCAGCCATTTATGAGCCCAGCTCTCCTCTCCTCCAGAAGAATTCCCCTTTAGTAAGAATTTCTCTCCAATCTCTCCATAGTAAGAATTATAGAATAAAGTATCTCTTTTCTTTTTTGTTTTATTTTGCCTTTTGCTCTATGTATTTCTAGTAGAATTGATCATGAAGGTTTAGGTAAGAGATTTAATATTTTTTTATTTCAATTTAGGTTTTGGGATTTACTAAAATTCGATTTTGATTTAATATGTTTTGGAATACGATATTTTCTATGAGAAAAATGTCTGATTAAAGGTTGCTCAGATTAAAGGGTGTTTTGATCATAATTTACACCTTGGCTATTTAAAAAGAAAAACTACTTCAAGAACCCTAAGGAATGAACTGAGAGGTATCTCTTGAGATGTCCCCACATTTTAGATATGGAATACTTAATAGATTGAGATGAAGAACTTGTTATTGATGTTGTTTACAAGAATAAACTATATTCTGTCTTCAATGATATAAAGAAAATGGAAGTGGCAGCTTAAATAAACTGTTATATTTGTCTGATTTTTGTTTTTGTAGTTTTTTGGAAAATTACTAGAAACTCTTTAAATAAAATGTTATATCCACAAAACCCAATAGTTCTGGCTTCATAGACTAAGAAATTCTATTAGGATAATATGGCAAATAATGAGTACCACTTTTAAGCATTGACTGGAGTTGTCAAGAGTAATGGCAACTACTAATAATATGAGCATTTTGAAGCGCAAATTGGAGTTTTCAAACGCCCTAGTTGCAACAAATGACATGGTTAATGATCCAATCGAGGATCATTTGCCTCATAGCTCGGGTAATAATGCATAAATTTACATTCTATGTTAGTTGCAATCAGATGTAGGCCAATTTAAATGTGTTTAATTTTTTTGTAGTTTCAAGTAGGAAGAAAAGGGTGGCTTTTTCTTCAACAAAAACTTTTAGCAACTCAAGCACTCCAAGTTCTACAAGTAGACATTCACCAATGGATGATAATAATATGAGAGGTGCAGGTAGTCTATCTTCTAAGTTGTTAATGTTTCAAAGTTTATGATTATCTTAATTTTAGTAAAAATAATTATTTCTTCATTTTGCAGCTAGGGAAGAGTCTCAAGTATAACATATGCCCAATACATCAACGGAAAATATAGTGTCTTTATTTGATTAACTATTGTATACTTACTAAAGGATATGCTTTGTAGGCTCAGTAGATAAGACGATTGCCAAAACATCTAATGGTACCAACGGTAGTGTCTTAGTACTTATTTCTTTGAGTTTTACTTTTTGCATGTTGTTAGAAACAATAAATGATTTAACTTTCCTTGTTTTGTTTAACTAAACATTTGTGAATGAAAAACGAGCTCGTGGTCTTACTAGAGGGATAAACACACAAAAGTACACAGGCAAATGCTGAGATAAGCCAAAAATTATTATTCCAAAGGGAATTAACAAACTTGTTGGGGAGCATAGTTCAAAAATGTAATTTAGATTGGGGTCTGGATTAGACTTGAAGTTCCAATACAAGTTGAGGGTTGGGTAAATATTTCTGATGAAAAAAAAGAAGACCTCTTTAGAAAGTTGGTTGCAAGTGTTTGTTTTAGTTTTATTTCACTTTAATTTATCTTTTTGATAATATTTTGGTTATAGAACTTATAACTAACATGAGGTTATAATATTCTACATGTCAAAGAATAAGCTTTATTACTAATTGGAGGAGCCCCATGTGGTCCATTGTATATGGAAGTCATTCACCAAAAATTCTCCACTTTTCGTTCAAACACCCATAGACATTATCTAAGGATGAAAGTTGAAGGTGGTGTTGTACTAGCTAGACAATGTATTTATGAGAAACTTGCCAACCGTCATGCTGATTGACTTTGGTTGTGTGACTTTTGGGAGATGGAAAAATTTAAGGTAAATATTCTTAGTTTGTATAACTTTAGTAATAGTAAAATATACTTGAATTTTGTTGATCTAACAAGCAAGAAATCTCATTAAAAAAATTTCAATTGTTAATATTTTGTAGAAAATTTCAGAGACCCAGTCAAAAAATAGAGGAAAACTGAAGCACATCCATAAGTTGGGGAGTAAATCTCGTGCATCACATCAATTTGAGAATCTAAGTTCCAGTCAAAAAATATATTTATATTTTCAATTGCTATGTGATAGAATTTGGATGATATTGATACGTTCGAAGTTGAACTTTACAATGCTAAAATTGGATGGGCTGATGAAGTGGTCGAGGCTATTATTGTAAGTTGCAGTAAAGCTTTGCATGATTTCTTTGTTTATCTCATAACTATATTTATTTGGTAATAGTAGTGAAACTTTATGCATGAAAATGATTGAGTGTTTCATATTGCAATAACAGGCTCAAATGAAAGAATCGCAAGAACAACAATAAGCTATACTAGATGACACTTCTCGTATGACTGTAGAACAAATTTGCATACATGTCCTTGGAGAGAATTCATTGTTGAATAGTGCCAGCAAGCCAATTAAATTGGCCTTGTAAAAGCAATTTCCTTGTGAAACAATCTTGATTGAATGATATTCTTTATATGGCCACCTTTATCTTATACTTTATATTACTTCACTTGAATTTGGATGAAGCCCTTAGATCACACATGACTACGGGACTTAGTTCGGTGAACATGGAATAAGTCTTACAAGGTCGTGATCTTAAATCTTCCAAGTCATAGGGTCTTAAGAGATGGGGCATGTAAGATCCGGATAGACTTACAATAATGATGTATAAATCTAAGAGTTGGATATTGCTCCGTTCCATGAGCAACCATATAAGATATTGGTGCATGTTAGTGGGCGTTTGTTGGAGCACAAGGAACTGAAAACCCACCGGAGAATCCACTAGATAGCCAAAGTAGCAAGTCGGTAGTGGTTAATTCTCCCACTTACGCTAGTGCATATTATTAGTCCTCGACCTGAGGATCCATGGTAACCTTATGTCCAGTCCTCATGCTTTGACTCTTCCTTAACCATTTAGCGGGTCTTTCGGGTTGAGGTTGGGTATGAGCTACTTGGCATGGAAGTTTGTGAGATCCAAGATGGGATCCAACTCCTTGCTTTTGTGAATCGCGAGTGCATCTACTATATGTTTTATAATAATTGATTCCAAGAAATCCTTGCGCAAGGTGGTTTGACAGTTTGGAAAAGGAGTTTTCCAAATGTGAGGTCACACAAGGGAATCGAACATTGATAATAGAAACATAGTACTGAGGCTATTAGGGAGCCGACGAATATCTTGCCCTAGGCCTCTTTTGAGAGATAAGAGACAGAATGACCGTATTTGCATGGCACACGTAGAGTTATGATGGTTCTCCAGAATATTTATTTTGGCCAAATTAGTTGGGCTCCATGGGATTGAGGTTGGACATCGACCATAGAGATTGGCTACTCTTCAATTAATGAGATTAATTGAATTAAGTCGATTAGTTTAAAAGGAGTTTTAAACTAAAATGAATATAAGATATTCAAAAGTCACAAAGTGTTGTGAGCCCATGTCCAATAAATGGTAGAACCTATTGGGTCACACACAAAAGCCAAATAGCTTCCAAAATTGGTAAAGCAATTTTCTAAGTGTTAGAAAATCACCATTTGTTGACCGATTTTCAAGGGTCCAATCAAACAGTCAATTTTGGTTTGATTAATTTAAGTGTTAAATTAATCAACTAATTTAAGAGTTAAATTAGACCAATAATTAAGGAGTTAATTATTTGGTACCATGTTGACCATCAATTGGACAAGTTGACTTAAAGAGTTAAGTTAACTAATTTAAGTTTAAGAGTTAAGCTTGTTTGATTTAAGAGTTAAATCAAAGGTTAATTAATTAAATTAATGTATTTAATTTAATTAATGGGAAGAATACTTTTTGGAGGGAAAATTTAAATGAAGTGTTCATTTAAATTAGCATCTTAATTAATTTGGAATTAGATTCCAAATGAAATTGAAATGCACTTGAAATTCAAGTAAGACTTGAATTTGAATTTTGCCAACTTGGCATGCCACTTGGGAAATCACCTTGAGGAAGGTGTGATGCCCAACTAACATCACACCTTCCTCTCTCTATATATAGATATATAGGGTGTGCAAAATTTGAATAAGCATTGCTAAAAAGTGTGAGATCTAGATTTTTGCATTCTCTCCAAAATCTCTCTCTCCATGCATGTGTTGAAGCATTGCATATCTTCTTCTTCCCAACCTAAAATATGCCTCCTCTACCTTATTTTCTCCTCTTTAACTCCATATTCTAGTGAGGAGAAATTGGAAGATTGTTTGGTGTGTGGATCGTATCAATAGAGGTAAGGCACTTAACTTGCTCAGTTTTGAAGATCCACCTGCAGCAGCTTCCAGTTGGTGATTTTTTATGGAGTGATACAGAAGGATTTTTGGATCCAAGTTTTCACAGTAACTTCCCCCTATGTGTGGAGGTGTTCCATATTTAATTTAGTGAATTTTGGAGCATTTTATCTTGGGAAAAGGTTGTTGTCTTTCCGCTGTGCCAGTTCCAGACAGTTTTTGGATTCATGAGAGATAGTTGATCTTCTCCTTTGTTTTTGAGCTACAAGAGGTAATTCTTCATCCTAATCCAGATCTATAGCATGACTAGATCCTTGGGATCTTGAGTAGCTTAGTTAATTTCAAGCTTATGAAGTTTTGATTTATGGATCCTAATGCTACTCTTGCCTTCAAGTGGTATCAGAGCCTTTTTCATGCTATGTTTTGGATTATTGTTTGATTGATTCATGTGATGAATTGATCAATATCACCAAATATTTGATCAGAGTGATGGATTGGAGTGTTTGGTTGATGATTCTTGTGGCTCTATTGCTTGATGAATGGAAAGCATGCTATTATGTGATTTAAGTGTTGATTCATGTTTTAGTATGTTTCAATTCATAGTATATGTTGAATGTTGATTTAGTATTTATTGATGTTATATGGTGATATAGCATGTTGATATTTGATCAAAAGAGTTTTGGTCATTTTTAGATCCAATTTGATTGGAGTTGTATTGGAGATTTTGTAGAATATGATTCTAGCTTGCTCTAATTTTTGAAGGCATGATTGAGCACTTGAATTTTCTTTTTTAATAGAGGTTTTAAATCTAGAAATTCATCTATAATGTGTGTTAAAGTGTTAGGAACATGTGCTAAAACTATTGTTTCATGAATGTTGAGTGGAAAATAACTTGACTCACTTTGAAGCCCTAAAACAGGGGGCTGCCGAGCAACAACTGAGTGCTGGCCAGGCCCTGTACGCGCGGCCTGCCCAGCCATGTGCCCAGGTTGGGTGGCAGTCCCTATTTTGTAGTTTTGGCGAGTTTCCAGTATTTTTTCTAACTCCTTTTGTTCTTGAAATGTCTTTGCACCACACATGGTAGATGCACAAACGTTGTGCAAGTTCTCAAAAATATGTTTGACATTTTTGAATGCCTTTGAAAGTTGGTTAATGTTTATCTCCCCATAATGGCATAAATGTTATGCTTGTTCAATTATTTATTTATGAGATAAGCACTTAATTGATGGAATTAATTGTTAATTCTAGATTTATTTATTATTCATTTAATTATTGAATGGATGATGAATGAATGGAGATGATCATCAGCCTTTAATATTGATTTTAATTATTTCAAGTTGTTGAAATAGGTTGTATTAAATTGAGGCTTGCATGCCTCTTTATTTCTACCTTGTAAATGTTATGAGATTAGAATCACTAGGAGTGAGGATTTCCTATTCATGTAAATGTTACATGAAGGCATGGAGACTTTTGAAGGCCCATGAATGTATGGGATACAATTATGTAATGGCTAGATTTAATCAATCCACCTAAAATCAACTAGGTGGTGTACATATGGCTCTAAGTGCACTACTTGGTTAGGCTCATGGTCTTCCCACCCTAAGAGCATTGTAGGTGCATTTACTTATTCATGCTTTTCATATCCTATTAATGTATAGGATGCATGTTTAGGATATAAAAAACCTAAATAAGAAGATTAAATGATGAGATCTTTGCAAGCAAAAGCCCTCCACTTAGAATGTCTAAGTGTTTTTCAAATATTAAGTCAAAATGGATACAAATTAAAAGAGTTTTAATTAATCCAATCCTTCTACCAATAGTATATGGCATGACGATGCTACCACCTTTGTGTGATATACATCCGGTCATGGGGGTCATACTTAGGTGGAAAGCTGTGACCATACACTTTATATGAGATGCACCTTTGATTTGGGAATGCCCACACATTATACACTCGGTCACAGGGGATGTTGTGGCGCCCGTCTTGAATCAAAGTTTGATTGGTAAGTTTGACTTAACACCGAGTAATGTAGAGGTCGTCCATCAGGGGACATGAAATGGTGAGGCAAAATATATCAAGCATTGCATGAGATGCAATTAGTAAATATTGCTTACCTTTGGATTACTCGTGGATATACATCTGGTCACGGGGGTCTACTTGAAAATCTTTAGGATCTTGATTCTCACTAGGAAATATGATTTCCTGAATTCTTCTAGGGGGTAAAGGATTTGATAAAATAGTGGGAGGAAAACTTGCTTGAAAGACCATAAACATGTTTTTAATATCAAATCAATCACATGCTTATACTCTTATTTTGCCTCTTGTAGATTTTTGAAATCTTCAAACAAAATGGCTAAAAATCCACTCGCAAGCATTTTGGAAACCAATAAACTAATTGGGCCGAACTTCCAAGATTGGTTAAGGAACCTTAAAATAATTCTTGACTCTGAAAAGCTGACTTATGTCCTTGATCAAAGTCCTGTGGACACACTTGGGGATGATGCCACCGACGCACAACGTGAAATGTTCACTAAATTTGTAAATTATGATCTACAAGTGAGGTGTGTCATGATGGCATCCATGTCCAGTGAGCTCCAAAAGACTCATGAGCACATAAAGTATGCTCGAGAGATCTATGTGCACTTGCAAGAGTTGTATGGTGTACAAAGTAGATACAACAGGTTCACTTTATCTAAAGATCTCTTTAGAGCAAGGATGAGTGAAGAGTCCAATGTCCATGATCAAGACTGAAGGCAAGAATAGCATTGGGATCCATAAATCAAAACTTCTTAAACTTGAAAATAACTAAGCTACTTGAGCTACCAAGGATCTAGTCATGCTATAGATCTGGATTAGGATGAAGAATTACCTCTTGTAGCTCAAAAACAAGGAGAAGATCAACTATCTCTCACGAATCCAGAAACTATCTAGAACTGGCATAGTAGAAATATAACAATGTTTGCCCAGGCTAAACTGCTCCAAAATTCACAAAATTAAATTTTGAATGCCTCTAAACATAGATAAAGCTACTGTGAAAAATTGGAGCAAAAAATCCTTCTAGATCGCTCCATAAAAAATCTCCAATTGGAAGCTGCTGCAGGTGGATCTCCAAAACTGAGCAAGTCAAGTGCCTTGCCTCTATTGATACGATTCACACACCAAACAATCTTCCAATTTACCCTCACTATAATATGGAGTTATAGAGGATAAAATTTGGTCGAGGAGGCTGATTTTTTGGTTTGGAGGAAGAAGAAATGCAAAGCTTCGACTCATGATGCAATGTATGGAGAGAGAGATTTTTGAGGGAATGCAAGAATCTAATTTTCACACTTTTAGCAACGCTTATTCGAATTTGGCACACCCTCTATATCTATATATAGATCGTGGAAGGTGTGATGCTATTTGGCATCACACCTTCCTCAAGGTGACCGCCCAAGTGGCATGACATGTTGACAAAATTCAAATTCAAGTCTTACTTGAATTTCAAGTGCATTTCAATTTCATTTGGAATCTAATTCCAAATTAATTAAGATGATAATTTAAATAAACACTTTACTTAAATTTTCCCTCCAAAAAATATTCTTCCCATTAATTAAATTAAATACTTTAATTTAATTAATTAACCTTTGATTTATCATTTAAATCAAACAAGCTTAATTCTTAACTTTAAATTAGTCAACTTAAACTCTTTAAGTCAACTTGTCAAATTGATAGTCAACATGGTACCAAATAATTAACTCCTTAATTATTGGTCTAATTTAACTCTTAAATTAGTTGATTAATTTAACACTTACATTAATCAAACCAAAATTGATCGTTGGATCGGACCTTTGAAAATCAGTCAGCAAAAGGTGATTTTCTAACACTTAGAAAATTGCTCTACCAATTTTGGAAGCTATTTGGCTTTTGTGTGTGACCCAATAAGTTCTACCATTCATTGGACATGGACTCACAACTCTTTTTGACTTTTGAATATCTTATATTCACTTTAGTTTAAAACTTCTTTTAAACTAATCGACTAAATTCAATTAATCTCATTAATTGAAGAGTATCCAATCTCCATGGTCAATGTCCAACCTCAAGCCCATGGAGCCCAACTAATTGGCCAAAATGAATATTTTGGTGAACCATCATAGCTCCACGCTACCATGCAAATACGGTCCTTCCGTCTCGTATCTCCCGAAAGAGGCTTAGGGCAAGATATTTGTTGGCTCCCTAATAGCCTCTATACTATGTCTTTATTCTCAATGTTCGATTCCCTTGTGTGACCTCACTTGGAAAAATCCTTTTTGAAATTATCACACCACCTTGCGCAAAGATTTCTTGGAATCGATCATTATAGAATACATAGGAGATGCACTTGCTCTTCACAAAAGCGAGGAATCGGATTCCTTCTTGGATCTCACAAACCTCCATGCCAAATAGCTCATACCTAACCTCAACCTGAAAGACCCACTAAGTGGTCAAGAAAGAGTCAAAGAAGACACAAGGTTACCATGGATCCTCAGGTCAAAGGACTAATAATATGCACTCGCTAAGCGGGAGAATTGACCACTACTAATTTGCCGCTTCGACTATCTAGTGGATTTTCCTGTGGGTCTTCAGTACCTTATTCTCTAACAAGCACTTACTAACATGCACCCGTATCTCATACGATTGCTAATGGAATGGAGCAACATCCAACTCTTAGATTTATGCACCATTAGTGCAAGTCTATCCAGATCTTAGATGCATCGTCTCTTAAGATCCTATGACTTGAAAGATTTAAGATCACGGCCGTGTAAGACTTATTTTATGGTCACCAAACCAAGTCCCATAGTCATATGTGATCTAAGGGCTTTATCTAAATGCAAATGTAGTAATATAAAGCATAAGATGAAGGTAGCCATATAAAGAATATCACTCAATCAAGATTGTTTTACAAGGAAATAGCTTTTACAAGGCCAATCTAATTGGCTTGCCAGGCGCTATTCCAACAATCTCCCACTTGCCCTAAAGCCAATGCCCTATGGCCTTGAGACCCATCTTCTCAACATGTTCTTCAGAGACCTTTTGTGCTAAGGGCTTAGTCAGTGGATCTGTTATATTCTTTTTCGAGGCAACTCTCTCCAATCGGATGTCGCCTCTATAAATGATCTCTTGGATCAAATGATATCGCCTTAAAATATGCTTAGATTTCTGATGAGATCTTAGCTCTTTAGCTTGCGCTACTGCCCTGGTGCTGTCACAGAAGACAACAACTGGCTCAGCAATGCTAGGCACTGCATTCAACTCTTGACTAAAGTTTTTCATCTAAACACCTTTCTTTGCAGCTTTCGAAGCCATAATATATTCTGCTTCAGTGGTGGAATCGGTAGTGATGTCTTGTTTGGAACTCTTCTAACTCAACGCGCCGCCATTATGGTAAAATATAAATCCAGAAGTGGATTTGAGTTCATCTACATTGGATTGAAAACTCGAATCCTAAAACCGCTATAGTTTCAATTATCCATTGCCATATACTAAAAACAAGCCCTTAGTCCTTCTAAAGTACCTAAGGATTGCTTTTACGGCTATCCAGTAACTCTCATCGAGATTAGATTGGAACTTACTCATAATACTTAGCAAGTGTGCCACATCCGCTCTAGTACATTGAACTGCATACATTATGCTACCAATAGCAGAGGCATAAGGTATGTGAGACATCCTTCGTTTCTTTTCCTCAGTCTTGGGGGCCATAGACTTTGAGAGACGAATGCCATGTCCCATTGGGAGAAATCCCTTCTTGGATTCTTCCATACTAAACCTCTTTAGTATTTTCTCAATGTACGGGGTTTGGGATAGCTCCAGCATCATCTTAGATCTATCTCTATAGATACGTATTTCCAATATGTAGGACGCTTCTCCCAAATCCTTCATGGAGAATTGTGTAGATAACCATGCTTTAGTACACTCTAACATTCCTACCTTATTCCCAATCAGAAAAATGTTATAGACATAAAGCACAATAAATTGTACTGAACTCCCACTAGCCTTCTTGTACACACATGGTTCATACACATTTTTGACAAAGCCAAATGATTTGACTGTTTTGTCAAAACGTATGTTCCAACTTCGGGATGCTTGTTTGAGTCCATAAATAGATATCTAGAGTTTGCAAACCTTTTGCTCACTCCCTTTGGGTGTGAAACCTAATGGTTGCTCCATATTTCTTCTTCAATGTCACCATTGAGGAAAGCGATTTTCACATCTATTTGCCATCTCATAGTCATAATATGTAGCTATAGCAAGTAGAATCTGAATGGACTTAGGCATAGCGACCAATGAAAAGGTTTCCTCGAAATTGATATCGGATCTTTGAGTGTAACCATGTGCCACTAGTCGCGCCTTAAAGGTCACCACTTCTCCATCTAATCCAAGCTTTCGCTTATAGATCCACTTGCAACTAACGGAAACTATTTCCTTTGGTGGATCTACCAAAGTCCATACTTTGTTTGAGTATATAGAGTCCATTTCAGATCTCATGGCTTCCAGCCAACATCCCGAATCTATGTCCAACATAGCTTCCTTGTAGGTCTTCGGATCATCATTCGATTAGTTCGTCTCATGAAGGAATCCGAACCTTTCGGCTTGCTTCTTGATTCGGTCCGACCTACCTACATCAAGTTCAACAACGATGCCATTTCTATCTAATAGAAATTGCTTTTCCAAAAAGTAAGTGTTCCTCGAGACAAACACCTTTTGTTTCGAGGGATCATAAAAATAGTAACCCATAGACTCTCTAGGGTATCCCACAAACTTGCACAAGGTGGATCTACTATCCAACTTGTCTCCCTACTGCCCATCTCATGTATGCGGAAGATCCCCAAACCTTAAGATAATAGTAAGATGGTGCTTTTCCATGCCATATCTTATATGGTCTCTTGGGTACAGACTTTAAAGGTACTATATTTAGTAGCTTCACCGCCGTTTGCGAGGCGTATCCCTAAAAGGATGTAGGCACATCGAAAAAGCTCATAATAGAACATACCATGTCCAATAAGGTACGGTTTCTCCTCTCGACTACTCCATGTTAGAAATAGTGCCCGGCAAGCCAATGATTTTGGCTTTGTAAAACTATTTTCTAAAGAGACAATCTTGATTGAATGATATCTTACATATGGCCACATTCATCTTATGCATTATATTACTTCATTGGCATTTGGATGAAGTCCTTAGATCACACATGACTACGGGACTTGGTCAGTTCACTGGGTGGTGATCATGGAATAAGTCTTACACGGTCGTGATCTTAAATATTCCAAGTCATAGGATCTTACGAGACGGGACATCTAAGATCCGGACAGACTTGCATTAATGATGCATAAATCCAAAGAGTTGGATATTGCTCTGTTCCATGAGCAACTGTATATGATACGGGTGCATGTTAGTGGGTGCTTGTTAGAGAACAAGGCACTGGAGACCCACCGGAGACTCCACTAGGTAGCCATAGTAGCAAGTCGGTAGTGGCAAGCTCTCCTGCTTACGCTAGTGCATATAAATTAGTCCTTTGACCTGAGGATCCATTGTAACCTTGTATCCAGTTCTCATGCTTTGACTTATCCCTGGTCACCCAGCGGGCCGTTTGGGGTATGATTGGGTATGAGCTAGGTTTATGAGATCCAAGATGGAATTCGACTCCTCGCTTTTTTGAAGGGCGAGTACATCTCCTATGCATTCTATAATGATCATATTCCAGAAATCCTTGCGCAAGGTGGTATGACAGTTTGGGAAAAGAGTTTTCCAAAAGATAAGGTCATACATCCGAATTTAACATTTAGAATAGAAGCATAGAATCGAGGCTATTAGGGAGCCGACAAATATCTTGCCCTAGGCCTCTTTCATGGAGATAGGAGACGGAAGGACCATATTTACATGGAACGCGTAGAGCTTTAAAAGGTTCATACAGAGACATTTATTTCGACCAATTAGTTGGGCTCCATGGGCTTGAGGTTGAACATCGACCATGGAGATTAGGTACTCTTCAATTGATAGAGATCGATTGAATCGAGTCGACTAGTTTAAAAGGAGTTTTAAACTAGAATGAATATTTGATATTCAAAAGTCACAAGGAGTTGTGAGCCTATTTTCGATGAATGGTTGAACCCAATGGGTCGCACAAAAAAGCCTTGAACTTTTCTAAGTGGTGAAAGAAAAATTTCTAAGTGTTATAAAATACGTCCATCTTAAGGGACTGATTTTGAGAGAGAGATTTCAAGTTCAATTATGGCTTGATTGATTTAAGTGTTAAATTGATCAACTAATTTAAGGAGTTAAATTAGGAAAATAATTAAGGAGTTGATTATTTGAGCCACATTGATAGTTGAATAATTGAAGTTGACTTAAAGAGTTAAGTTAACTAAATAAAACTTAAAGAGTTAAGTTTGCTTGATTTAATTGTTAAATCAAGTTGAATTAATTAAATTAATTGGAATAATTTAATTAATAGGAGAATATATTATTGGAGGGAAGAATTCAAATATGATTTGAATTAATTGGAATTTGATTTGAATTAATTGGAATTAAGCAAGTTGGCAAGACCACATGATAGTGAATTACCAACTTACAATTATGCCCTTGGAATTTTCGGTCCCCCCCTTAGCATGGGTGGCATCACACCTCTCGCACCTCTATATAAGGGGAGGTGGAGTGGCCGAAAATCAGTCCAGATTCATTAGCCAAAATTCTGAATTTTGCAAGCTAAATCCTACCTCCAGAATTCTCTCCAAAGTTAGTAGAGATCTAACTTCCATCCATTCTCTCTCTCACTCAAAAACCTCCTTCTTCACCAAAAAACTCCAGATCTGCTCCAGCTAAAGATCGAAATGTTCTAGGATTGCTTTAAGGTGTGTGGACTTGCATTGGAGGTGACCACAAGTGAGGCCACTCAATTCCAGAAAAAGTTTCTGCAGAACAGTCCACTTCACGATTTTCTCCTGGAGCGATCTGCTGGATATTTGAGCTAATTTTTTCACAGAGATTGGTATTCGAGTTAGCTTTCTGGATAATTTTTCCTCATTTCATTTGGAGGTCGAAATTGGAAGATATTCTCCTTTTTATCCGCTGTGCCAGAAACTGCCGGAAATCTGTGATAGGAAGAATCGTCCATCATCTCCTTGGATTTTGAGCGATTGAGGTTGGTATCCTCTGATTAATCCATTTATTTTGTATGATATATGCCTGGATATGTTGCTTTGGATCGAGATTTTCTATTTAATTTTGAATTTGTTTGGCTTATCTCGGCCATAGCACTTTCAAGTGGTATCGGAGCCAATATCATGCACTTATTTGGATTTTTGTTGCACGATTGGATCATGTGATGATCTGATTGAATCATCCACATACTTGATTCATTGATGAATTGGAGTGTCTGGATTGGAGATGCATGTGGATTATGTGTTTGATGAATTGAAAGCATGTTATTATGTGATTTAATTGTTAATTCGTACAGTTAGCATGTTTTAATTCATAGAAGTTAATGTTGACTTTTGATTTGACATTAATTGATGTTATATGTTGATATAGCATGTTGTTGAATGGCTGAAAGTGTTCTGGTCATTTTTGGATCCAATTGGATTGGAGTTTATTTGGAGATTGTTTGAAGAATATGATTCTCACCTTGACTAGTTTTTTGGAACAAGTTTGTGCACTTTAATTTTCAGTTTTTGAAACAGTTTTGAATCTGAAATTTGGGCAGAAATGTGTATCAATGTGTTGGTCACACATGGTAGAAAGATAGGTGCATGAAAGTTGAAGGAATGGGGCTTGAATTGCCCCCCCAAAACCGAGTGGCAGCAGCGGCCGGACGCTGCCGGGCGTGCCTAGCCAGCGTGCGCACACGCTGCCCGGGCAGCGCCTGGCCGTGTCCGGCAGCAGCAGCACCTGGTTTGGGGGGCAATTTTTGAGCCCCCAAGTCCATCCTTTTATGCTCCTAATTGTTTTGCATTGCACACAACACACGCACAAGTGTTGTGCAAGGTCTCAAAATTATGTTTGACATTTTTGAGTGCTCCTTAAAATTGGTTAAAGTTGATCTCCAAGATAGTTGCAAAATTGTTATGCATGACCAATTTCTTGTTTATATGATGAGCATTATATTGGTAGAATTAATTGTTAATTCTTGTTTATTTATTGTTCATTTAATTGTTGAATGGATGATGAATGAATGGGGATGATCATGAGCCTTTAATATGATTTTATTTATTTTCAAGTTGTTGAAAAGTTGGTTGTATTAAATTGAGGCTTGCATGCCTCTTGATTCATCTTGTAAAAGTTATGAGAGTAGAATCTTTAGGAGTAAGGATTTCCTACTCATGTAATTGTTACAAGGAGCAAATGAGACCATTGGAGGCATGAAGACCTTATGAAGGCCCATGAATGTATGGGATACTATCATGTAATAGCTAGATTTAATCAACCCACTTAAAATCAACTAGGTGATGCACCTATGGCTCTAAGTGCATCACTTGGTTAAGGCTCATGGTCATCCCACCCTAGATATATGCTAGGCACATTTACTTATTTATGCTTTCCATATCCTATTTTGTATGCGATGCAAGACTAGGATATAGAGAACCTAAATAAGAAGATAAAATAATGATGAGATCTTTGCAAGCAAAAAAAATCCTCCACTTAGAAAGTCTAAGTATTTTTCAAATATTAAGTCAAAATGGATTTCATATTAAAAGGAGTTTTAATTAATCCAAACCTTCTACCAATAGTATGTGCATGATGATGCTAGCATCATTTGTGTGATGTCTCGTGAGTCGTGGGTCACACTTATGGTAGAAAAGCTATGTCCACACACTTAGCATAAGATGCACTTTGGTTAGGGAACACCCACGCATTGGCACACGAGTCGTGGGATGACATGTGGCCCGTCTCGAACCGAAGCATGATTGGTAGGTTTGACTTAACACTTAGTAATGTAGATGTCGCACGAGTCGTGGGTCTACATGAAAGGTGAGGCAAAATATATCAAGAATTGCATAAGATGCAATTAGCAAATGTTGCTTACCCTTCGATTGTTTGTGGATGTCTCACGAGTCGTGGATCAACTTACAAGTCCTCGGGATCTTGATTCTCACTAGGAAATATGATTTTCCAAATTCTTTTTGGGGGTAAAGGATTTGATAAAATAGTGGGAGAAAAACATGCTTGAAAGACCATAAACATGTTTTCAATATCAAATCAATCGCATGCTTATTCTTTTCTTTTTCGCCTCTTTGTAGATTTACGAAATCTTCTAAATCAAAATGGCTAAGAATCCACTCTCAACTATTTTGGAAACCAATAAGCTAACCGGGCCAAACTTCCAAGACTGGCTAAGAAATCTCAAAATCATTCTTGACTCTGATAAGAGAACCTATGTCCTAGACAAGAAAAAGGCTAAAGTAGATGCAAACTGTTTCCACTGTGGCGAAAAGGGTCATTGGAGAAGAAATTGTAAAGCTTACCTTGCTACTCTTACGAAGGGTATATTTTTCATTGAAGTGCATTTAACGACGAATTCTTCCACATGGGTATTCGATACCGCATGCGGTTCTCACCTCTATAATTCGTTGCAGGGGATGGAAAGAAGAAGGAGTCTACGTGAAGGGGATATGATCCTCCACCTGGGAAATGGAGCAACTGTTGCTACCACATTCCAAGGAATAATCAAGCTAGATTTAGGGAATAAAAGCATTGTACTTGATCCAGTTTACTATGTACCCAATCTTGTCAAAAATATTATTTCTATTCCCTTTTAGATAATGAAGGATATGATTTTTCAATATCGAATGGGAATCTATTGGCATCAAATAATGGTTCTTTAGTTGCTAAAGGTACATTGTCTAATGAATTGTACATACTTAATTCCCAAACTTCACTAATGCGTATTCAATCAAATAAAAGGAAGTAAGATATCCAAGAGTATGCCATGCTATGGCATGCAAGACTTGGCCATATATCCAAAAATGGGATGAACAAGTTAGAGGCTCTCAAAACACTAAATGTTAGTGGCACTGAAGAACTTCCAACTTGTAAGTCCTGTTTAAAAGGAAAAATAACCAAAGCTCCTTTTGTAGGACAATCGGAGCACTCCACAAATCTTTTGGATTTGATCCACACAGATGTTTGTGGACCACTAAGAGTTAGTAGGAGAGGTGGCTATTCCTACTTCATCACCTTTACCGACGATCACAGTCGTTTCGGACACTTGTATCTTATGAAGAACAAATCCGAAGCCTTTGAAAAGTTCAAAAAGTATAGAAATGAAGTAGAAAAACAACTAGGGCTAAGTATTAAAACTCTTCGATCGGATCAAGGAAGAGAATACTTGAGCACCGAATTCTTGGATTATCTAAAGAAGAATGGGATTCTCTCACAATGGACTCCCCCTGGTACACCCCAGCTCAATGGAGTAGCCGAGAGGAGAAACCGCACACTGTTGGACATGGTGCGTTCCATGATGAGCTTCTCGGATGTACCGATATCCTTTTGGGGATATGCCTTGACTATGGCAGCGAAGTTACTAAATATAGTACCTTCAAAGTCGGTGCCAAAGACACCATATGAGATATGGCATGGCAATGCACTCTGTTATCAATATTTGAAGATTTGGGGATCTTCTACTTACGTAAGACGGACAGTGGGAGATAAGTTGGATAGTAGATCCATCTTGTGCAAGTTTGTGGGATACCCAAGAGAGTCTATGGGTTATTATTTTTATGATCCCTCGGAACAAAAGGTATTTGTCTCGAGGAACGCTGTCTTTTTGGAAAAGAAATTTCTATTGGATAGAAATGGCGTTGTTGTTGAACTTGATGAAGTTCAAAATGATCAACAAATCCCACAGGCGGTGGAAACAATTGAATCACAAAAGCCCGATACACATCCTCTAAGAAGGTCTGACCACGTCAAGAAGCAACCCGAAAGGTTTGGATTTCTTCATGAGACGGGTCAGTCGGATAGTGATCCGAAGACCTATGAGGAAGCTATGTTGGACATAGACTCAAGACGCTGGCAAGAAGCCATGAGATTCAAAATGGACTCCATGTACTCAAAAAAAGTATGGACTTTGGTAGATCCACCGAAGGGAATAGTTCCCGTAGGTTGCAAGTGGATCTATAAGTGAAAGCTTGGAGTAGATGGAGAAGTGACAACTTTTAAGGTGCGACTAGTGGCTAGAGGTTATACTCAAAGACCTGGTATTGATTTCGAGGAAACCTTTTCACCAGTCGCAATGCCTAAGTCCATTCGGATCCTACTTGCCATAGCTGCATATTATGATTATGAGATATGGCAAATGGATGTGAAAACTGCCTTTCTCAATGGAAACATTTAAGAGGAAATATACATGGAGCAACCACAAGGTTTCACACCCAAAGGGAGCGAGCAAATGGTTTGCAAACTCCAAAGGTCCATTTATGGACTTAAACAAGCATCTCAAAGTTGGAATATACGTTTTGATAAGACAGTCAAATCGTTTGGCTTTGTCAAGAACGTATATGAACCCTGTGTGTATCAAAAGGCCAGTGGGAGTTCTGTACAGTTTATTGTACTTTATGTCGATGACATCCTTCTCATTGGGAATGAGGTTGGAATATTAGAGTGTACTAAAGCATGGTTATCTACACAATTCTCCATGAAGGATTTGGGAGAGGCATCCTACGTATTAGGAATACGTATCTATAGAGATAGATCGAAGATAATGTTGGAGCTATCCCAAACCATGTACATTGATAAAATACTAAAAAGGTTTAGTATGGAGGAATCCAAGAAAGGATTTCTTTCTATGGGACATGGCATTCGTCTCTCGAAGTCTATGGCCCCTAAGACTGAGCAAAAGAAACAAAAGATGTCCCAAATACCCTATGCCTCTGCCATAGGGAGCATAATGTATGCTGTTCAATGTACAAGATCGGATGTGGCACACTCGGTAAGTGTTACGAGTAGGTTCCAATCCAATCCCCGTGAAAGTCATTGGATGGCCGTAAAGACAATCTTTAAGTACTTGAGAAGAACTAAGGATCTATTCTTAGTATACGGTAATGGAGAATTGAAACTAGAAGGGTTTTCAGGTTCAAGTTTCCAATCCGATGTAGATGACCTCAAATCCACTTCTGGATTTATATTTTGCCTCAGTGGTGGTGCCGTGAGTTGGAAAAGCTCCAAACAAGACACCACGGCTGACTCAACCACAAAGGCAGAATATATTGCGGCTTCTGAAGCCGCAAAGGAAGGTGTTTGGATGAAAAACTTCATTCAAGAGTTGAATGTAGTGCCTAGCATAGCTGAGCCAGTTGTTGTCTTCTGTGACAACACCGGGGCGGTAGCACAAGCTAAGGAGCCCAGATCTCATCAATGATCCAAGCACATTTTGAGGCGAAATCATTTGATCAGAGAGATCATTGAGAGAGGCGACATCCGAGTGGAGAGAGTTGCCTCGGAAGAGAATATAGCAGATACACTAACTAAGCCCTTAGGACAAAAGGTCTTTGAAGGACATCTTGAGAAGATGGGTCTTAAGACTGTAGGGCATTAGCTTTAGGGCAAGTAGGAGATTGTTAAAAATAGTGCCCGGCAAGCCAATGATTTTGGCTTTGTAAAACTATTTTCTAAAGAGACAATCTTGATTGAATGATATCTTACATATGGCCACATTCATCTTATGCATTATATTACTTCACTGGCATTTGGATGAAGTCCTTAGATCACACATGACTACGGGACTTGGTCAGTTCACTGGGTGGTGATCATGGAATAAGTCTTACACGGTTGTGATCTTAAATATTCCAAGTCATAGGATCTTACGAGACGGGACATCTAAGATCCGGACAGACTTACACTAACGATGCATAAATCCAAAGAGTTGGATATTGCTCTGTTCCATGAGCAACTGTATATGATACGGGTGCATGTTAGTGGGTACTTGTTAGAGAACAAGGCAATGAAGACCCACCGGAGACTCCACTAGGTAGCCGTAGTCGCAAGTCGGTAGTGGCAAGCTCTCCTGCTTACGCTAGTGCATATAAATTAGTCCTTTGACCTGAGGATCCATTGTAACCTTGTGTCCGGTCCTCATGCTTTGACTTATCCCTTGTCACCCAGCGGTCCGTTTAGGGTATGATTAGGTATGAGCTACTTGGCATGGAGGTTTATGAGATCCAAGATGGAATTCGACTCCTCGCTTTTGTGAAGGGCGAGTACATCTCCTATGCATTCTATAATGATCATATTCCAGAAATCCTTGCGCAAGGTGGTATGACAGTTTGGGAAAAGAGTTTTCCAAAAGATAAGGTCATACATCGGAATTGAACATTTAGAATAGAAGCATAGAATCGAGGCTATTAGGGAGCCGACAAATATCTTGCCCTAGGCCTCTTTCATGGAGATAGGAGACGGAAGGACCGTATTTGCATGGAATGCGTAGAGCTTTAAAAGGTTCATAAAGAGACATTTATTTCGACCAATTAGTTGGGCTCCATGGGCTTGAGGTTGAACATCGACCATGGAGATTAGGTACTCTTCAATTGATAGAGATCGATTGAATCGAGTCGACTAGTTTAAAAGGAGTTTTAAACTAGAATGAATATTTGATATTCAAAAGTCACAAAGAGTTGTGAGCCTATGTCCGATGAATGGTTGAACCCAATGGGTCGCACAAAAAAGCCTTGAACTTTTCTAAGTGGTGAAAGAAGAATTTCTAAGTGTTATAAAATACGTCCATCTTAAGGGACTGATTTTGAGAGAGAGATTTCAAGTTCAATTATGGCTTGATTGATTTAAGTGTTAAATTGATCAACTAATTTAAGGAGTTAAATTAGGAAAATAATTAAGGAGTTGATTATTTGAGCCACATTGATAGTTGAATAATTGAAGTTGACTTAAAGAGTTAAGTTAACTAAATAAAACTTAAAGAGTTAAGTTTGCTTGATTTAATTGTTAAATCAAGTTGAATTAATTAAATTAATTGGATTAATTTAATTAATAGGAGAATATATTATTGGAGGGAAGAATTCAAATATGATTTGAATTAATTGGAATTGGATTCCAATTAAGCAAGTTGGCAAGACCACATGATAGTGAATTACCAACTTACAATTATGCCCTTGGAATTTTTGGCCCCCCTCTTAGCATGGAGGTGTGATGCCCCCTTGGCATCACACCTCTACATAAGGGGAGGTGGAGTGGCCAAAAATCAGTCCAGATTCATTAGCCAAAATTCTGAATTTTGCAAGCTAAATCCTTCCTCCAAAATTCTCTCAAAAGTTAGTAGAGATCTAACTTCCATCCATTTTCTCTCTCACTCAAAAACCTCCTTCTTCACCAAAAAACTCCATGTCTGCTCCAGCTAAAGATTTGGACGTTCTAGGATTGCTTTAAGGTGTGTGGACTTGCATTGGAGGTGACCACAAGTGAGGCCACTCAATTCCAGAAAAGGTTTCTGCTGAACAGTCCACTTCACGATTTTATACTGGAGTGATCCGATGGATATTTGATCCAATTTTTTCACAGAATATCTGAATTTGAGTTATATTTCTGGAGAAGTTTTCCTCATTTCATTTGGAGGTCGGAATTGGAAGATATTCTCCTTTTTCTCCGCTGTGCCAGAAACTGCCGGAAATCTGTGATAAGAAGAATCATCCATCATCTCCTTGGATTTTGAGCGATTCAGGTTGGTATCCTCTGATTAATCCATTTATGTTGTATGATATATGCCTGTATATGTTGCTGTGGATCGAGATTTGCTATTTAATTTTGAATTTGTTTGGCTTATCTCGGCCATAGCACTTTCACTCCACTGTGTTGGGGTGTGCTGGGTGGAGTCCATTAGAGAGAATCCCATTCTCCTTCAGATAATCTAAGAATTTGGTGCTCAAGTATTCTCCCCCTCGATCCGATTGAAGAGCTTTAATACTTAGCCTCAATTTCTTTTCTATTTCATTCTTATAGTCTTTGAACTTTTCAAAGGGTTTGGACTTGTTATTCATAAAAAACACGTATCCGCACCGACTAATGTCATCAGTGAAGGTAATGAAGTCGCAATAGCCTCCTCTCCCACTAACTCCTAGTGGTCCACAAACGTTCGTATGGATCAAATCCAAGAGACCTGTGGAGCGCTCGGTTTGTCCTACAAAAGGAGCTTTGATTATTTTTCCCTTTAAACAAGATTCACAAGTAGGAAGGTCCTCAATGCCACTAACATTTAGTGCTTTGAGAGCTTCTAACTTGCTCATCTTATTCTTAGAGATATGACCAAGCCTTGCATGCTAACGAATGACATCTTCTTGGATCTAATTTTCTTTTACTTGATTGAATGTGCATTAGTGAAGGTTGAGAATCAAATATGTACAATCTATTTATTAATGTACCTTGAGAAATCAAAGAACTATTCTTTAATGCCATTAACTTCCCATTCAATATAGAAAATCAAATCCTTCTAATATGGGATGGTCCAATGGGCTCGGTCCAAAAGCCACAGACTCAATGATGTAGCGTCAGGCCCATCTCATCCCTAGGGCCCAATAGTTCTACCGACCTCAGGTGACCTAAATCGACCATACAGATCGACCTGTCATGCTCTGACGGGTGGGCATTCGACTGGTCACAGACTAGGCCGCCGGTCGACCCATCGACCATGGTGCTCGGCCACTATGTATGCTAGCCCATCGAAAGGTCAACCCTACTACCGACTATGGTAGTCGAACAGGGTCGACTCTACTGCATTAAATGCCTTAATAAGCAGCATGACTCCGCATTAATGGCGTATGCCACCCTAATACCACCCATGCTGCCGCACTAGGGAGGAGGTATGTATACAATACTATTCCGTCCATGAAACCTGGAAAGGCAGCCACCTGGAATAGTACAAGAATGGGAGATGACCATTAACCCTCATGCAAGGATAAAGATTCTTCCTACATGTCAAGGGCATCTCAGAAAAATCCGCACTGGGAGAAGGCTATAAATACCTCCCCTTCAGCCTCACAAAAGGTATGCCATTCTATATACAAAAATCCCCGACTCTGCTGCTCGTTATATATGGTCGACTCTATACTAACTTGAGCATCGGAGTGCCCTCGGCTGGTCTGACGTTTTCTCGTGATTGCAGGACTCCGCCCAATTATATTTATATATCGACCAGAGAGGTCGAACACTTCCAAAATTACCATCTGGTCTAGCTTAAAATGGGTTTCATCCTCATCATTTGGCACCGTCTGTGGGAAAACTTGAGTCTGCAATCGAAAATGGTTAACACCAGGCAAGCCCCCTCGGGGGAGAAGAAAACAGAAGATCTAACTCTCTCCCTCCTCGACCTCAGTAAGAACATGGCGCACCCGGGTCTAGCACCCAGCCAGAGTAGGTGGTCAACCATGCCCCAATTGATGCAGCTCATCATTGAACAAATATCGGCCCAGATTTCTGCTCAACTTTCTGCAGTACTGAATCAACATACTGTGCAACTGAAGCCGGCAGCAAATGCAACTCCGCAGCCCCCGACCCTAGAGGAGAGACTGCCCAAAGAAAATCAAGACCGACCAGAGTCCAGAAGGACTTCCTTGAAGCGTGAAGAAAGCCTAGGCCATTT
This sequence comes from Jacaranda mimosifolia, assembly GCA_018894105.1. Lineage (NCBI taxonomy): Eukaryota > Viridiplantae > Streptophyta > Magnoliopsida > Lamiales > Bignoniaceae > Jacaranda > Jacaranda mimosifolia. The sequence continues at coordinate 23,889,235 of CM032121.1, forward strand.
CCCAAGGGAAGTGGCCCGATCCATGCCTCGCGGGGACGTTGCAAATTCAGTTGATTATGGCATTCGACCTATTTAAGCCCCTAGCATGATAAGGTCAAGCGCTTGAGATCCCACCCAAACAGAAATGTATTCTAGGCCGACAGGGAAGAATGGAAGGAAGTATCCCACCAAGTCCAACAGTTGAACCGGCGATTGGAAGAGATCTCAAGGAGAAACACAGAGAAAAATCACTACCATAAGGGACCACTAAGGTTCCAAAAAGAGAGAGACAGGCTTGCTCCGATATGATGTATCGTTGGACCTAAACGAGCACCTGATGCAGTTTGAACACATGATGCAGTTGCACAGGTACAACAATTACATTCACGCCAAGATGTTGGTAACCACTTTTTAGGGGATAGCACTTGACTAGTTCGTTAAGCTGGAACTGGCATCGATATACTCGTACGATCAATTATGCGACAAGTTTTTGCACCAGTTTGCAAGTAGGAAGAAAGCAAAGCTTCTTCGAGACTTTTTTACTAAGTTTAACACGGAGGTGTTGAAGATTGATAGCCCTCAGATTGAATTCCTGATTGATGTATTGTTCCTGGGCCTCAGGCACAAGGAATGTGCCAATGCATTGGTACGCAAATAGCCCAGGTTGATAGAGGAGCTCCTCAACCTCACAGAGAGATACATGACTTAGGAGGAGATGAATAGACTGAAATATGGCCATCCCAAGGTTGATAAGAAGAAGAGCAAGGAAAAAGACGATCGCTAGTACGGGGAAGGTCGTCGATCCCCCATCAAACAATTCCATGATTACACCCCGTTTAACCTCCCAAGGAAGGAGGTGTTGTTTGCTATCCAGCACCACAATCTCCTCAAAAGGCCTAGGAAGCTGACCAAAATCGAAGTCATGAATATGTTAAAGAAATATTGCCACTTCCGTAAGCAAAATGGGCATGACACAGAAGATTGTTCCAATTTGCACGATGTGATCGAGAGACTGGTCACGCAAGGGCCATCTGAAAAAATACATCGACGAGCATGCCAAAAGCGAAGAGGGCAAAACCGACTTGACTTCCCATAGAGAAAAGTCGGCTGGCCTGAGGAGAGAAGATAAAGAAAAAAGAACAGCCCAAGAGCCCCAACCACCCGTTCGAGGAGTCATTGATATGATTGCATGAGGTCTTCCTAGGGAGGACTCAAGGTCTACTAGAAAGTAGACCCACAGGCAACTAGAGTCGACCAAATCAGCCAAGGTTGAAATGATTTTCTAGCTCTCAACAAGCGCAAAACCAATCTCTTTTAATTAGTCCAACCTAGATCATCTGGAGAACAGAGGAGTCGATAGAAAGATAGATTGCCCCATGGTGGTAACACTCGAAATAGCCAATTTCAAAGTGAGAAAGATTTTGGTCGACAATGGCAGCCAGTGAACATCATATTTTTATCCACCTTGAATAGGATGAATTTGGGACAATTAAAGTTTGATCCAGTCCGAACACCGCGGGTCGGATTTGGAGGGTTTGAGGTCATCCCGAAGGATCTATTAACCTATCCACATCCTTTGGACAAGGCCCCCATAGTAGAACCTTGATGATCAACTACCTGGTGGTCGACGCCCCATTCGCCTGGAGTGCCTCATGGTAGATTTCCTTTGAAGAAACATCAATGTGTTCGCATGGAAAGCCTCCGAACTCCAAGGAATCGACCCAAGTGTTATTGTCCATTGTCTCAACGTAGACCCTTCCTACAAGCCTGTGAGGCAGAAGACAAGAACCTTCAATACTGAGAGGTCCCAAATCATTGAAAATGAGGTCAACAAGCTACTAGAGGCAGGATATATTGTAAAAATTTAGTACCCTTCTTGGCTTTGTAATGTTGTACTCATCCCTAAGAATGAGGGAAAGTGGCGTATGTGTAACGATTTCACTGATTTGAATAAAGCTTGCCCTCAGGATCCTTACCTCCTGCCTCGCATAGATTTATTAGTCGATTCCACCGTTGGTTGTGAATTATTTAGTATGATGGATGCCTTCCAAGGCTACTATGAAATATTCATAGCACCCGAGGATAAGGACAAGACCTCTTTTTATAGTCCCCAATGGAGTATACTGCTTCTTAGTCATGCCCTTCAGACTCAACAATGAGGGGGCAACGTACCAAAGATTGGTCAACTTTATGTTCAAGAACGATATCGAAAAATTGATTGAGGTCTACATCAATGCCATGATTGTCAAACCAGAGAAAGCACAAGACCACCTAATTGACCTCAACCACACATTTTCTATACTAAGGGCATTCGGCATGAAACTCAACCCCAATAAATGCACCTTTAGAGTTTGAGAAAGAAAGTTCCTTGGCTACATGGTCAGTCAGAGGGGGATTGAAAGAAACCCGCATAAGATCCAGGCAGTTCTGGACATTACCCTGCCCCACACTGTTCGAGACATACAACGTCTGGTCAGAAGGATAATAGCCCTCAGCAGGTTTATTTCACGGCTGGCCGACAAAGAGACTTTCGTTCTTCAAAATACTCAAAAATGCAAAAATATTATGGTTTCAGTGGACTGAACAGTGCGACCAAGCTCTCATTGGACATAAGCAATACCTGTCCTCAGCCACCTAAGCTTGCCAAGCCCGAGCTGGGAGAAGTTTTGCAACTTTACCTAGCTGTATCCATCGCCTCAATCAGTTCAGTATTGGCATCGATGTGAGACGGAACTCACCAACCTGTGTATTACTGCAGTAAGGCCCTACACGGGCCTAAACACAATTACCTGGAGATCGAGAAGTTTGCTCTCGCGCTCGTTACAGCAGCACAGAAGTTACAACCTTACTTCCAATCTCATGCAATTGTAGTCCTAACTAATTCGCCATTGAAGCAAGTATTGTCGAAACCAAACGCATTGGGTCGACTACTAAATAGTCCTGGTTGATTTTGTCGCTAAAAAACTCAACCTCCCAGACTAGCTCAGCCAAGAATCCTCTATTTGGACTTTATACGTTGACGGTTCAGTAACCATATTGGGAGGCAGAATTGGTGTTTCTCTATGTTCCCCACTCGCCGAAGAGTATGATTTTGCAATAAAGTTTAACTTCCCGGTCACCAATAATGAAGTAGAGTACGAAGCTCTCATCACCAAAATGAACATGGCAGCAGCTCAAGGCATCAAGTAGCTAGTAGTGATCACTGATTCCCAGTTGGTGGCCGAGCAAGTCGAAGGAAACTTCGAAGCCAATGAGGCTAAAATGCGCTAGTACTTAACTAAGGTGAAACGATTATAGTGGTCATTCAAGAGCTTCACCTTGAACCAGGTTCCCTGAATGGAAAATGAGTGGGTAGATGCACTCTCAAAGTTTGCCAGCTCGACAAGGGGAACCAGAGAAAGAACTGTAATGTTCTTGATAGCCAGCAAACCATGTATTCATACCAACAACCAAAACCTCGTCGGAAGCATCGAAGAGGCAGCTCCCTCCTGGAAAGACCCAATCAAGCTCTACCTAAGCCAAGGGACAATCCCCAACGACAAGAATGAGGCTCGGAGACTTAGAGGACTGGCAGCTAAATTCGCCCTCGACGAACACGGACAACTCTACAGGAGGTTGATATCAGGACCACCACTTAAATACCTAACACCAAAAGAAGAAAATGAAGTTCTTCACAAGAGTCATGCCAGCAACTGTGGCAATCATTCTAGAGGTCGCTCCTTGGCCCATAAAGTTGTCCGATATGGGTATTTTTGGCCCACCTTATTAAAAGACTTAGTCGACTTCACTAGAAAGTGCCCATCGAGCCAGCTACACTCGAACATACCGCACTAATTAGCCTCGTCGATGGTAAACGTCCAGATCATATGGCCATTTGACAAGTGGGGGATCGATATAGTCGAATCTCCCCTAAAAACATCTGACCAATGAAAATTTATCATTGTAGCGATCGAATACTTCATTAAATAGGTTGAAGCGGAAGTAGTTCCAAAAATCACCGACGCGGCCATCAAGAGCTTTATTTAGAAGAACATAATCTGTCGTTTTGGTTTACCTAAAGTTTTGATCTCGGACAACGGAACCCAATTTCAAAGTAAGAGCATGAGAAATTGGTGCGAGGCTTTGGGAATCTGCCAGTACGTTACGTCGATAGGAAACCCCCAAGCTAATGGTCAGACGGAGGTCACGAGCAGAACAGTTGTCGACCACCTCAAAGCTCGAATAGTGGGAATAAGGGCAAGCTGGGTAGACGACCTCCCAAGGGTGCTGTGGGCATACAGAACCACCTTGAACAACCACAGGCTGCAGCCCCTACAGCTTGGTCTACGGCTCCAAAGCAGTAATTCTATTTGAACTGGTGCAACACACGACTCGAGTGATTCATTATAGCCCGATTAGAAATCCGATAAAAAGGACCCTTGACCTAATCACCATCGACGAGCTACGACACACAACCTACAACGCAATGCAATGATACCGATTGAAAATGATAGAAGGTTACAACAAAGCAATTCAATTGCGAGTTTCAAAGTCAGCGACCTAGTCCTCAAAAAAGTTGGAGTGTCGAGAAATATGGGAAAACTCGACCCAAAATGGGAGGGACCTTACTCCGTGTTCAAAGTGTCAAAGCACAATACATACCAACTAGCAGACACACAAGACGACGAACTACCGCGACCTTGGAATGCTATAAATCTAAAGAAATTTTATGTATAAAAGGCCACAGGCCTCCGTTGTATTTCTTCGCAGCAATGAAAAGTTACGACACATTTCGCAAATACCTACTTACATGAACTGACCATTTGCTGTCGACCCCGTAGTCGAACAAGAAGTCGATCAAATAAATGAGTTCATCGCTTATTGTCAACTACGAAGTGACCTAGCAGGCTCCCAACTGCCATGGCAAGGCTTAACAGTTGAGATCAAGCGAACGGTTTGATCGATTTCAATCGACCCCGCAGTCGATCAAAATGACCTCGAACTAATAAATGGAAGACACATAATATGAATTAAAATGTGCGTTGGTTTAGGTCATCATTGTTCATTTGACGACGAGCTTCAACTAATTTTACCAATATTTGGGATACATATTTTATTTGTTCGACATGCCACTCAATAAAATAGATATGCTTAAAGAGCAATAAAAGCACATATCATTCCACAAAACAATCATGCTCAAACAACAAAGGAGTACTTCATTCAATTTCAAAAGTCTCAAGTATAAATATCAGAATAAGTACATTAATTAGAATGAAAAATACATCAGAACATGCACATCAACTCGACCCAGCGCCCTTGCCGTACCTCCTCGAGCACCCTCTTCCATTGCTTGTTCAAGATCATCGCTCGAAGGAATTGGAATACGAACTACCGTGGGGCCGCTCGCCCTCGGCTCGAACATCGCAACAGTAACAAGAACAGCGGCTGTCGTCGGTTGAGAGGGCTCAACCTCGTCGACTAGAAAACTTTCATCCAGCAGAAGAAAGTACGTAGCACCATCGACCATGCCGTCTCGAACCTCAAATGCAAACTTGCTAGCAAAGGCAAACTCCTTGGCGACCTCATCCAATTTCTTCACGACCTTGGTCGCCTTCCTCTGCGCCTTGATCAAGGGTGTGGCAGGTGCAGCTTCTGTTACTCCTTCGACCATAGGAGCCTCCGTAGCTCCCTCTTCAGCGACAACCTCCTCGTCCTCAGGGTATGGCTACAGCTGCTCATCGAGGAGGTGGCTGAGGCGTTCCCTATCCTCAAGTCAAAAAGAATAACCCAAAAATTGCAACTGCTTAAGGGCCTTCTCAAACGTGTTCTGGTTGTCATCCAAGGAGAACACAACGCTCGCATCCTAGAACGCCGAGCAGAGCATAAACAGTTGCACCGCATCAGCGGTAGCTTTCTGTAGAATTCAGCTTGAGCTTCATCGAGCGCCGCCCGCCGACCTGCTAACCGACCAGACTCATAGTCGAGCTGTGTATCCACCCTAGCGTGCTTGAGCAGCTCATCCATTCTGGTCCTCTTCTTGACAGAGGTAACCAACTGATTATCCTTCAATCGAAGCTAATTGTTAGGCTCCTCGACCCTGGTCTGGGAAAACTCGAGCTGAGCCTTTAGAGTCTCTATGTCTCCACCCTCTTGCAAGTGCTCACGGTCGGCAAGCGCTAGCTCCGACTCCTGTAGAAATGGTAGCCCAGCTGGACCATCTGAAAGACAGCACTACGGATAAGAAAATAATACTTGACCAAAGAATAAAGCTTGACAACACAACATAATTGAGCAGAGCCTTACCATATTCGAGTGATAGGCTAGAGCCCTGAGTGCAGCATCTTGGCTCAGCCCCATCAACTTTTTCTGGTCAAATACAAACAACCCGACCATCATCACCTTTAGTAGAGCAGCTTCGAATGGCCCTATCGTCTTCATCGACAATAAGTTATGAACTGCCATGCTCGGATTTGTTTCGAACCTCGGCGAGGGCAGTCTTGGCAGATGGAATAGTACGTTATCCCTACACTGGCCGAACATATCATAACCAGAGGGTTAACCTGACCCCGTGGCCTTCCCCTTACCTTTCTCAGCTGCTGTCCTCTTTATAGCAGGTCCTACCTGCTCAACCATAGCTCTTTTCCACGAACTGCCAGACTACTACATGTAGTCGCCATAGGACGAGTAGGCGACGGAGTAGGTGATGAAGAAGGTGTCATCACCTCTGGCTGGGGTGCCGCGACCACAGCCGCCCCTCAACGAGCTAAATGACGCTGCTGATTCCTCCTGATCCTCGCCAAAGCTTCGGCTCTTGATCGGTTCATGATTTCATCGCAATCTACCAAGCAACATAATAATAAAGGGTTAAAATTGAACAGAAAAATAGAAAAAATAATGAATCATCAACAACACAATCTACCTAGTTGATCATCCGCTGGCAAGCCTAGTTGGGCCAGCGATAACCCAGTTAACACCAAACTTCTTTTCTCGATAAATACCATGGCCTCCACCTGACCAAACTCGACTAGATCCCAAACAAAGGTATTGGGCCAGGTTGGAGTTAAGTTGTCTGGCATCTCAACATGCCCCATCCACCAGCCCCCCTCAGGATATTGAAACCCCCGAGGACTCAAACAAACAAGTAATATTTTTTCCACTCTTGCCCATAGGAAGAGGCCGGGGAGACAAGAAACTTACGGCGGGGTCGAGCAATGAGATAATAAAATCCCGACTCGTTGGTGCTACCCGACTTGCGAGATATTGGAAGGTGAAAAAGAATTGAGAAATTTTCAAAATGGGCAAGCTGGTCGAATATGTGTATTAGGACGATAAAGCTATAAATAGTAGAAAAGCAATTCGGCAGTAGTTCAGTTATACATACTTCTAAACCCCTAAGCAGGTCGATTACAAGACCACCTAAAGGGAAGTTAAGAACATACCTAAAGGTTTCCGCAAACACAGTTATATACCCAGTCGAGGGTCGATGCATCTGACCAGAAGGCCCAGGTGTTAAAAGCTCATACTCAATGGGAACATGATACAACTGCCAATGTGCCTCAAGTTGGCGGGCATAATCATAGATACTATTTTGCTATAATGATCGGGGGTAAATAATCGATCACGTGACAGAGGAGCCTGACTTGGCCCAGTTGCATCAGCCCCACCAGTGCGATCGCTACTCGAGCTAATAGAGCTCGAGCTGTCGCTCGACGAGCTACTCGACTCCTCTTATGAACCCCCGGCCTATCAGAATGAGTAGCCTCGTTGTCTCCTCTCTCCCCCAGGCCTACCATCAGAATCAAAAAAACGCAACATGGCTACAGCAAAGGAAGAACGCTAAGGAAAACGAAAGAAGAGACTTACTCTTTGTCGATGAACAAAAAACACAATATAGTAGCAACAAATGTAGTTAGCTCAAGGCTTAACCAAATGCAAAAGAAGCAAAAGTAAAAATGAGTATTTTAACCGCACCTATTTATAGGAATGTGGGTGTGGGAATCCAACTGGTTGCAATATTACTGTAATCACCATTCGGCGCCACACCCGACACGATGTAATCGTCACATTAAATGCACAAAACCTGGGTCAATTTTCAAAAACCCTCGTCGAAGAACCTACATAACAGCACAACATACTACTCCCCAATCCTTCTCATCGATTATCTCGTTTAGCATTCAGGAGTGGAGGGAACTCATAATATGGGATGGCCCTCTGGGCTCAGTCTAAAAGCTACAAATTCAATTATGTAGTGTCAGACCCATCTCATCCTTAAGGCCTAATGGTGTTACCAACCTCAGGTGACCCAAATCGACCATACAAATCGGCCTGTCATGCTCTAGCGGGTGGGCATTTGATTGGGTCACAGACTAGGCCGTTGGTTGACCCATTAACCACGGTGCTCGACCTTACTACCGACCATGGAGGTCGATTGGGCGTAGTGACAACTCTATCGCATTAACTTCCCTAACGCACAGTATGCCTCCGCATTAATGGCGCATGCCGCCCCAATACCACCAATGCTGCCGTACTAGGGAGGAGGCGCGTCTACAGTGTACTATTCTGCCCATGAAACCCAGAAAGATAGCCACCTGGAATAGTATAAGAATGAAAGATGACCATTAACCCTCATGTAAGGACAAAGATCCTTCCTATATGTCAAGGGCATCTCAAACAAATCCCCATTGGGAGAAGGCTATAAATACCTCCCCTCCAGCCTCACAAAACGTATGCCATCCTATATACAAAAAGCCTTCACTCTGCTGCTCATTATATCTGGTCAACTCTATACTAACTTGAGCATCCGAGTGCCTTAGTCGAGGGTACCTCGGCTAGTCTGACGTTTGCTCGTGATTGCAGGACTCAACCTAATTACATTCATATATCGACCAGAGAGGTCGAACACTTCCAAAATTACCATCCGATCTAACTTAAAACGGATTTCACCCTCATCACCTTCATTATCTAGAATGAAAATTGAAACAATGTTCTTAACAAGGTGGGGTACATAATAAACTAGATCATGCACAATGCAAGCATTCCCCATATCCAACTTGATAATGCCTTGGAAAGTGGCCGCAACTCTTGCTCCATTTCCTAGGCGGAGGAATATATCCCCTTCATGAAGACTCATTTTTCTTTCCATCCCTTGTAATGAATTACGAAGGTGTGAACCGCATGCGGTATCAAATATCCATGTGGAAGAATTAGTCATCATGTGCACTTCAATAAAGTACATACCCTTCTCAAGGGTTGCAAGGTAAGCTTTGCAATTTCTTTTCTAATGCCCTTTTCTGCCACTGTGGAAACAACTAGCTTCGGTTTTAACCTTCTTTTTAACCCTCTCAAAACTTTTCTCGAGAAGGGTACGTACTTTATTGAAGATTTAAGATCACAACCGTGTAAAACTTATTCGATGGTCATCAAACTAAGTCCCGTAGTCATGTGTGATCTAAGGGCTTCATCCAAATACAAGTGAAGTAATGTAAAGCATAAGATGAAGATGGCCGTATAAAGAATATCATTCAATGAAATTTTTTTTACAAGGAAATAGCTTTTCTAAGGCCAATCTAATTGGCTTGCTGGGCACTATTCCAACAATAGCCTCAAGATGATAGAACTCATCGAAAAGCTTGGACAGTTAGATGTGGCCATAAACAATGACCTTTACGTGGATTTGATCCTGTAGTCATTACCACCGTCATATGATCAATTCGTTATGAACTTCAATATGTCCAAGCAAGATGTTACGATTAACGAATTGATCAATATGCTTTTGACTGCGGAGGCGAGAGAAAGGAAAAGCCCCTCATGCTTGCATCCTCCTCTAAGTCGAAGGGCCATAGGGGTCCTAGAAAAGAAGGTAAGAGGAAAAAGAGTTCTTCCTCGAAAGGGAAATAACCCGAGAAAAATTTCGGGAGGGTTAAAAAGAAAGTTAAAATTGAAGCTAGTTGTTTCCACTATGACGAAAAAGGGCATTGGAAAAGAAATTGCAAAGCTTACCTTGCAACCCTTGAGAAGGGTACGTACTTTATTGAAGTGCAAATGACGACTAATTCTTCCACATAGGTATTTGATACCGCATGCAGTTCTCACCTTTGTAATTCATTATAGTGGATGGAAGCCTAAGAAATGGAGCAATAGTTGCGGCCACTTTCTAAGGCGTAATCAAGTTAGACTTGGGGAATGCTTGCATTGTACTTGATCCAGTTTATTATGTACCCCACCTTGTTCAGAACATTATTTCAATTCCCATTCTAGATAATGAAGGATTTGATTTTTCCATATCGAATGGGAAGTTGATGGCATTAAAGAATTGTTCTTTGATTGCTTAAAGTACATTAATAAATGGATTGTACATACTTGATTCTCAACCTTCACTAATGCACATTCAATCAAGTAAAAGAAAATTTGATATCCAAGAAGATGCCATTCTTTGGCATGCATATCTCTAAGAATAGGATAAGCAAGTTAGAAGCTCTCAAAGCACTAAATGTTAGTGGCACTAAAAACCTTCCCACTTGTGAATCTTGTTTAAAGAAAAAAATGACCAAAGCTCCTTTTGTAGGACAAATGGAGCACTCCACAAGTCTCTTGGATTTGATCCATATGGACGTTTGTGGACCACTAAGAGTTAGTAGGAGAGTAGGCTATTCTAACTTCATCACCTTCACCAATGATTTTAGTCAGTATAGACACGTGTTTCTTTTGAAGAACAAGTCCAAAGCCTTTGAAAAGTTCAAAGAGTATAGGAATGGAATAGAAAAGCAATTGGGGCTAAGTACTAAAGCTCTTTGATGGATCTAGGGGGAATACTTGAGCCCTGAATTCTTAGATTATCTAAAGGAAAATAAGATTATCTCTCAATGGACTCCACCCGACACACCCCAACATAATGGAGTAGCCGAGAAGAGAAATCGTACCTTGTTGGACATGGTATATTCCATGATGAGCTTTTCCAATATGCCTATATCTTTTTAGGGTACGCCTTACAAACGAAGGCGAAGCTACTAAATATAGTACCTTCAAAGTCTATGCCCAAAACACTATATGATATAGGCATGGCAAAGCACCCTCTAACCATTATCTTAAGGTCTAGGGATCTCCCATGTACTTGAGACGGATAGTGGGATATAAGTTGGATAGTAGATCCACCTTGTGTAAGTTTGTGGGAGACGCTAGAGAGTCTATGGGTTACTACTTTTATGATCCCTTAGAACAAAAAGTGATTATCTCAAGGAACGCCTATTTTTTGGAAAAGCAACTTGTATTAGACAGAAATGGCATTGTTGTTGAACTTGATGAAGTTAAAGATGATCATTAAATCCCACAAGCGATGGAAATAAGCGAGCAAGTGAAGCCTTGTACACAACCTCTGCGTAGGTCAGACAAAATCAATAAGCAACCCAAAAAGTTTGGATTCCTTCATGAGACTGGCCAATCGGATAATGATCCGAAGACCTATGAAGAAGCTATGTTGGACATTGATTCGGGATGTTGGCTTGAAGCCATGAGATCCGAAATGGACTCCATATACTCAAACAAAGTATGGACTTTGGTAGATCCGCCAAAGGGAATAGTTCCCGTTGGTTGCAAGTGGATCTATAAGCAAAAACTTGGAGTAGATGGAGAAGTGGTGACTTTTAAGGCGTGACTAGTGGCAAAGGGTTACACTCAAAGATTCGGTACCGATTTTGAGAAAACCTTTTTATCGATCGCTATGCCTAAGTTCATTCAAATTCCACTTGACAAAGCCGTATATTATGACTATGAGATATGGCAATAGATGTGAAAATCGCTTTCCTCAATGGTGACATTGAAGAAGAAATCTATATGGAGAAACCACAAGGTTTTACATCCAAGGGGAGTGAGCAAAAGGTTTGCAAACTCCAGAGATCTATTTATGGACTCAAATAAGTGTCCCGAAGTTGGAACATACTTTTTAACAAAACGGTCAAATCATTTGGCTTTGTCAAAAATGTGTATGAAACATGGTGTACAAGAAGGTTAGTGAGAGTTCCGTACAATTTATTGTGCTTTATGTCGATGACATTCTTCTCATTGGGAATGAGATAGGAATGTTAGAGTGTACTAAAGCATGATTGTCTATACAATTCTCCATAAAGGATTGGGAAGAAGCATCCTACGTATTAGGAATATATATCTATAGAGATAGGTCTAAGGGGATGCTGGGGCTATCCCAAACCCCGTACATTGATAAGATACTAAAGAGGTTTAGTATGGAAGAATCCAAGGGATTTTTTCCTATGGGACATGGCATTCGTCTCTCAAAGTCTATGACCCCCAAGACTGAGGAAGAGAAACAAAGGATGTCTCACATACCTTATGCCTCCGATATTAGTAGCATAATATATGCAGTTAAATATACAAGATCGGATGTTGTACACTCACTAAGTGTTACGAGTAGGTTTCAATCTAATCTTGGTGAGAGTCACTGGATAGCCGTAAAAGCAATCCTTAAGTACTTGAGAAGGACTAAGGACTTATATTTGGTATACGGTAATGGAGAATTGAAACTAAAGGGGTTTTCGGATTCGAGTTTCCAATTCGATGTAACTCAAATTTACTTTTGGATTTATATTTTGCCTCCATGGCAGCGCGGTGAGTTAGAAGAGTTCCAACAAGACACCATGGCTGATTTTACCACTAAAGTAGAATATATTGAGGCTTTGGAAACTGCAAAGGAAGGGGCTTGGATGAAAAACTTCATTGAAGAGTTAAATATAGTGTTTAGCATTACTGAGCCTGTTGTTTTCTTTTGTGACAACACTAGGGTAGTAGCGCAAGCTAAAGTGCCAAGATATCATTTGAAATCCAAGCACATTTTGAGGCGATATCATTTGATTCGGGAGATCATTGATAGAGACGACATTTGAGTGGAGAAAGTTGCCTCGGAAGAGAAGATAGTAGATCCACTAACTAAACCATAGTGCAAAAGGACTTTAAAGAACATCTTGAGAGGATGGGTCTCAAGGCCATGGAGCATTGGCTTTAGGGCAACTGGGAGATTGTTGGAATAGTGCCCGACAAGCTAATTAGATTGGCCTTGTAAAAGCTATTTCCTTGTAAAACAATATTGATTGAATGATATTCTTTATATGGCCACTTTCATCTTATGCTTTATATTACTTCACTTGCATTTAGATGAAGCCCTTAGATCAGACCTGATTATGGAACTTGGTTCGGTGACCATGGAATAAGTCTTACACAGCCGTGATCTTAAATCTTCTAAGTCATAGGATCTTAAGAGACGGGGCATTTAAGATCCGGATAGACTTGCACTAACGATGCATAAATTCAAGAGTTGGATATTGCTCCATTCCATGAGAAACCGTATGAGATATGGGGTACATGTTAGTAGGTGTTTGTTAGAGAACAAAGCACTAAAGACCCATAAGAGAATCCACTAGATAGCCGAAGTGGCAAGTTGGTAATGGTCAATTATCCCATTTATGCTAGTGCATATTATTAGCCCTCTGACATGAGGATCCATGGTAACCTTGTGTCCGGTCCTCATGCCTTGATTCTTCCTTGACCACTTAGTGGGTCTTTCGGGTTGAGGTTGGATATGAGCTACTTGGCATGGAGGTTTGTGAGATCCAAGATGGAATCTGACTTCTCGCTTTTGTGAAGGGCGAGTGTTTCTCCTATGTGTTCTATAATGATCGATTCCAAGAAATCCTTGCGCAAGGTGGTGTGACAATTTGGAAAAGGATTTTTCCAATGCTGAGGTCATACAAAGGAATCGAACATTTAGAATAGAGGCATAGTATTAAGGCTATTAGGGAGTTGACAAATATCTTGCCCTTGGCTTCTTTCGGGAGATAGGAGATAGAAGGCCTATATTTGTGTGGTAGTGTAGAGCTATGATGGTTCTCTAGAATACTCATTTTGGCCAATTAGTTGGGTTCCATAGGCTAGAGGTTGGAGATCGACTATGGAGATTGGGTATGCTTCAATTAATAAGATTAATTGAGTTGAGTCGATTAGTTTAAATAGAGTTTTAAACTAAAATGAATATAAGATATTCAAAAGTCACAAAGAGTTGTGAGTTCATGTCCAATGAATGGTAGAACCTATTGGATCACACACAAAAGCCAAATAGCTTCCAAAATTGTTAGAGCAATTTTCTATGTGTTAGCAAATCACCTTTTGGTGAATGATTTTCAGAGTCCAATCCAACAATCAATTTTGGTTTGACTAATTTAAGTGCTAAATTAATCAACTAATTTAAGAGTTAAATTAAACCAATAATTAAGGAGTTAATTATTTGGTAACATGTTGACCATCAATTGGACAAGTTGACTTAATGAGTTAAGTTGACTAATTTAAACTTAAGAGTTAAGCTTGTTTGATTTAAAAGTTAAATCAAAGGTTAATTAATTAAATTAAAGTGTTTAATTTAATTAATGGGAAGAACACTTTTTGGAGGGAAAATTTAAATGAATTGTTCATTTAAATTAGCATCTTAATTAGTTTGGAATTAGATTCCAAATGAAATTGAAATGCACTTGAAATTCAAGTAAGATTTGAATTTGAATTTTGCCAACTTGGCATACCACTTAGGCTGTGCGGAAGGTGTGATGCCAACTAGCATCACACATTCCACCTTTTATATATAGATTTAGAGGGTGTGCAAAATTTGAATAAGCATTGCTGAAAAATGTGAGAAATAGATTTTTGCATTCCTTCTAAAATCTCTGTCTCTCTGTCTCTTTGTCTCTCTCTCTCTTTCTCTATTTCTCTCTCCATGCATTGCATCATGTGTTGAAGCTTTGCATCTCTTCTTCTTCCCAACTGAAAAATTGGCCTCCTCTACCTCATTTTCTCCTCTCTAACTCCAGCTTCTAGTGAGGAGAAATTGGAAGATTGTTTGTTGTGTGGATCGTATCAATAGAGGCAAGGTACTTGACTTGCTCAGTATTGAAGATCCACCTGCTGTAGCTTTCGGTTGGCAATTTTTTCTGGAGTGATCTAGAAGGTTTTTTGGCTACAAATTTTAACAGTAGCTTCCCCTATGTTTGGAGGCATTCCAGATTTAATTTCATGAATTTTGGAGCAGTTTAGCCTAGGGAAATGTTGCCATCTTTCTGCTATGCCAGTTCCAAACAATTTCTGGATTCATGAGAGATAATTGACCTTCTCCTTGTTTTTGAGCTACAAGAGGTAATTCTTCATCCTAATCTTGATATATAGCATGACTAAATCCTTCGGAGCTCAAGTAGCTTAGTTAATTTCAAGCCTATGAAGTTTTGATTTATGGATCCTAACGCTGCTCTTGTCTTTATTCATTATATGCCAAATCAAAGAATCTTGATAAAACAAGAACAATTTGTGATGTTACTTCAAATTTTGAAGCATCTAGCAACTGAACATGATTACAAGAGGAGTTCGCAACTGCACAAGCTGAGTTGGCAAGTGCGAAAGCTAAGTTAGCTCTTCAAAAGTCTACAATGGAAGCGGTGGTGAAATGCATTGAGGAGATGACTGGCAAAAGCTTTTCCGAAATCATTAATCCATCCAATTGGTGAGTTGACCTTCATGATTGAATTTGACCCAATAGTGAAAATTTCAAACTATGGTTCTTTTTCCTTAATATAAGGTCAAACCTTCTTTCATAATTTATTGCTAAGAAATTTTAGTAGACTATATATATTAATTTAAAGAAATTATTAAAATTATTCCACCTATGGTTTTATAAATATAATAGTTTTCAATTGACTTTTGCACTTATTTGGACATTTTTATTTTTCTTGATGCCGATGCAACAATGGGAATGATAGAGTAAGATTTAGATTGATGAAATGCAATGATTTTGGTTTAATTTTTTGGTTTAAGATGAAGAACATGTCTGCTTTGATAAAAATAATGTTTAGTTCTTTGTTTTTACTTTTAGTTGTCAAATAGAATAGTTGGTTTCTCTTCAATTTTCTGTTGTGTTTCAGATGGTATTCAATTTGTTTAATCTTGAACATGGATCGGAGACAAGTAGAAGTGCAACATTTTAATGGCTAAAAGCTTTGTGTTGTTTGACAAAATGATTGAGATAATTTTGGTTCAAAAGTTAACTTATTTGCTAGTTTAAATGGTAGTAACTTGGCTTTAAATGATGAATAGATTTGGTACAACAAAATGGCTAATACATTTCATTTTGAATTCTTAATATTTATTGGAATAGCTCACTTTGAGTTAGTCCTGGAATCTATTTTACTTTTTAGCTATCTTACTAAATATTTGCTGGAAATATATAGAACTGTGCAAAGATGGTTTCTATGATTAATGCAGTGCTTTGTTTTCCAAAGACTCACTCGTGTTACAGTTATGGGAGAAGTATAATTCTATGTATCTAGGATGTTTTACTGTTGCACAGTTTATATAATTCTAGTACAAATTTTATCTTGCAGCTTGTTTTTTTTTTTTTTTTTTTTTTTTGTGTTTTCATCATCTTGCTGGATAGAGGCAAGGAAATTTATATCTGAAATAGCTAGAGTGGTGGTGAAGATTTTGCTATTGCATATACTCTGCTTTGTTACCATGAATTTGCTGATGAAAATTATTGAAGAGAATTGTTGAGGGAATGATAAAAATAAAGTTTAGAGATAGCTACCAATAAGCCTTTTGATTTTGATCATTTGCTGTTGATTTTAAACTTAGAGTTGCTTTTATTGATGCAAATTGAGGGAAAGTGGGGCCATGTTATTTGATAAACAATTGTTGGAGTGAAGAGTTAGTTTTGTTGCTAGAAGCAACACTTTAATTGGAGACAACCACTGCAAAATTGATTTTATCTTGTGTTGGAATGGAGACTCAACCCCAGCACTTTAATTGGAAGCTTGGCTGCTAGTAAAGTCATTCAGTCTTTTCATTGGAACAGGGGCTCGAACCCAGCAGTTTAATTGGAGACTTGGCTGGCTGCTAAATATTCAATCTTTTGTTGGAATGGGGACTTGAACCTAGCCTGGTATAGGGAGGATGCAAATTTGAATTTTGGCTGGAAACTTTTTGCTTCAACGGAGAGTATGGACCGCTTTAGTAGGGCACCCAGATAATGCATTAAATACTTGTGGAGTGGGAATTCTTCTTAGTATTTGAAGCAATTTTAAGTGAAGCAATTCTTCTTAGTAGTTCCCAGATTATACAATGTTGCAAGGTGGAATGAATTATGTCCATCTTCTAAATTACTTTGTTAGTTTTTTAAATGTATTTGCTTTTCTTTTAGGGGAAATTAGTAGACATTGAGAACATTGTAAAGGAAGTAAGTACTTCCTTGTTTAAATTTTTCTCAAAAAACTTTTGACTTGTAATTCCTTTTTTGATTTCTAGTATATCCTGAACTTATTTTTTTTAAAAAAATAAAAGAACTTTTTCATATTTTTCTGAAAAATAGGAAGTGTCAAAGTCCATTAGATAGCTAAGAGTAACTTTTATTAATAACGTAATGGCAGTTGTTCTTCGGATTTTTTTAGCCAACCATACAAAGTTAGTCACAATAATAAATATTTAGCAACCAAATTAGTTGGTTGCTAATGATAAACTCATTCTAATTTTATTGTTAAATTGGTCACTGTTAATATTTTATTTCTAGCAACCATGAAAATTCTTACTAAAAACTCCAACTTTGGCCACAAGTGCTTGTCAAAATATAGTGACCATTTATAGCTACCAAATATTGATTTATCACAATAAGATCTACCAAAATTAATTATAGGAACCAAATAACTTTGGTTGCTCAAAGTTTATCTATATTGACCTTTTTATCATTATCCCAGAGAACTTTGTTGCTAAAGCCAATTTTTCTTGTAGTGGTCTGATTTTGTCAGATGCAGCCTTCTCCACTTTTTCTTTTTGCTTTTTAGGGGTTGTTTATGGTCCATGACACTTGTTTTGGTCTGACAACAAGCCAAAAGATTTCAACCATTGAAAATGTATCTTTAAATCTTAATTGTACCAAAAGAAAGAATATTTTCGAAGGAAGATATTAAATTGATGTTGAAACATTTGAAAAGATACAAATACCCCTATTCTTAACTACAAATAAAAATGGCTAACCTACTCTTGGAAAAATTGCAAATTTAGTCCACCAACTCTGGCTTCTCTTTTGAAAATGACATTGATACAGTCTTGCCAATTGATTGGTTTATTGTTGTTTATTGAGTTCGTTACCTTGAATTGTTATAGAGACGATCTTATTGACCTGAACTCCCTACTTTAAACTTATTATATTCAATTGTTATTTGATTATGATATCGTTGTTTACATTCTAAATCCATTGTTGGAGTTAGTTGCTAATAAGACCCTTGGGCACACTCATGGAAAGTTCAGACTCAGATAGACGCCATGGGAAGTTTGGGCCCTGGGACTAGGATAAAAAAGACAGCCAGGAAGAATAGACCAGCAATGATGTCTCCCAAACTAGTACCCACTAGAAATCCTGTGTCGCAGGTAGTTGGGAGTTAATTAGTTGTAAGCAAGGGACTACTGGCATGCGATCGACCATGTCAGAGGTGTGTGTGTGTGTGTTTTGTTTGAGCAAAGTGTTAATTACTTAGAGGGATAAAGGATTTGTTTCCATATTTATCTTCATGAGTCATAAGATTGGAGACCACACTTACCCAAGAGCCCCATATGATACGTTATTATCTTATGTTGTTAATCTATTATTGAACTTCTGCTCTTTGGGTCTATCAGTAATAGTAATGTTGACACATGAGTTGTACTTAGACTTGAGCAAATGTTTACAATATCTTGTTCATTTTAGTTCCTTTCAAAGTACCTTGTTTACTTTTTCCTTATTCAATATATTTATATCTAAAATATTTTCCTAATCAGCTCACTAAGTCATTAGGACTTATACCTCCTGTATATTTCCTTCAATTCTTATCCCCAAATAGCCGCTAATGGATGACGAACATTTCGATTGCACATCTATATATAGTGTACATAGTTTTGCAAGCAGGCCTCCAGTTATATAGACTTGTCGAACACGATATGTAAATTATAATATGCTAAGTTGGAATTCATTTGGTTTGGATGACTTGAGCAGCTAGTTATACAGGGCTTTTGCATCTATTGTATAAACCAGAGCCTACTAAGTTATGTATTCTGATGTTGGAAGGTAAATGTTATGCCTCAGGAATGTTAAGTTTGAATTCAATTACTATTGATATAAATAATACGCTAATGTGGATTTGTGGTGTTAGTAACTATATAATAGTTTTGTAGCCCTTGTGGAATATTTTAGGGGTGCACAATTTCCTTTGAATTGATGTGAATAAGATTGGGATAGCACCTCGGCCCAAAGAAAGCACCTCTCGGGCAGGGTGTTACATATTCAGAGTTATACCCATATGTAATTTATGCATATGTCATGCATTAATTATTAAATATTAATAATTTTTTTAGAAAATAATTACCCATATAATTTTAATAATTTCAAAATTCAAATACATCATCATTTAAAATAATGATTCAAAATTTTATTTATTATTTACTAAATGAGTATGATTTTATTATTTTAACTTACTCATAATAAATTTATATATACTCAAACAAAGTAATTAGTAATATAATTTAAATAATTTTAAGTACATAATTAATTCTATAGAATTCTAGAAAATATATATTTATTTTTTTTACTTGGAACTTTAAAATATAAATAATAATATTGTCAAAATATTGAACGTAAAAATTTAATATAAAATTTTTAAAAAATATTTATTATGTGGCAATGATGTGGATAAGTTACTTTGATCCCTTTTTGCCATCTCAATAATTTTCATATATAATTTGCTATTTAAATGAGCTATTTTATTATTAGTAGGTCAACACTAAATTAATTTTTTGGTAGCTCTATATTCAATGATGGTAAGTACTCAATATATATATATATTAGTTTATATATATGTGTGTGTGTGTGTGATATTCTATATTAATTTTTGTGTTTATCTCTCTCTCTATATATTAGTTTATGTATGGAATTAATATATATATATGTATATAAAATTATTTTCAATTAATTTTTTAAAAATAATAATTTTAAGATTGCATATGCTAAGAAATTTTAAAATCTTATCAAGTATGATACGACCTTTTTGTCTTTGATCATCTAAGAACAATTGTTAAGTTATTATATAAATGGCTAATTTGAGTACATAAATTTAGCTATTGACATAGTTATGCTAAATTTTTATTTAATAAATTTAGGCAATGATCCAAGAAGTAGTTTTTACATTTTTCATATTCTGAAATCGTAAGATTTTCTATAACTCTCTCTATGTTAGTCTAAAAAGTTTTACCTTAATTTAATATTTTTTTAATTATATTTTATTCCATAATTCGTTGTTTTAATTAAGTTAAGTTCCTCAATCTAAGCTATTAATCCCTACAAGTAATACTAAAACTAACCAAACATGCAATACACAAATATTTAAAGGTATAAAATTATATTTTCTTTTTTCTTCACCTCTGTAAATCATTTGCTTGGAGAGTTAAATTCTCATTTTTTTTTCCTTTTTTTGATTATATGCATGTATTTTATAATTTAAATTATGATTTACTAATATTAATAAATTTGTATGTATGTTTATGAGCCAAGTTAATTTACAAAATGAATTCAAAGTTTCGATTATGTGGTAAATTAAAAGTTCACATTTATTTTTCACTTTTGATCGATTTTCTTCACTTTTTTCATATTATGATTCTTCTTTAACCCATAATTTTTTTTACTTTTATTTTGTTAGTTCGATGTTCCAAGAATATTCCATTAATTTATGTAATTATGAAATTTGAAAAGTAAATTTCATGTAATTTAATAATAATTATGAAATAATTATTTAGAGGGCCCATATCTTTTTTATATTCATTTTGATTGATTCTATTCGTTTAAAGAATAGTTTACAATCTTATATTTTAAGTAGGCTTCACGATGCACATAGTAAAATATTTATAGAAAAAAACCATGGTTTTTTATTTATAAAAAAATTAAAATCTAAATCATAATTAAATTAAATATAGTAAAATTTTAATTTTAAATTATTACCCCATGCAACACCGGGATTAAAAGCTAGTTATTTCTTAAATTAGTACAATTTCCATCATTTTAAATTACACATTCTATTATTACATATATTTAATTATCAATGAAGTTTCAAAAGTATTATAATAAAATAATTAATAATATATGTAACACCCCTAAAATTCATTCATTTTTGGAAAATAAGGATTTAGAAAATCAAGGTGTTAGTTGGTTGGATTTTAGGGCTCGAAAATAAATAAAAGGACTTGATTGGAAGAATTTTAGAAGTTTTGGGGTTGAATTGAAAATTTAGGAAAACTTGATTGTCCAACATTTAGAGTTTTGGTGGGTCAAAGTGGGATTATTATTGGTTAAAGGAGTTAATGTGAGGCAATAAATAGTCTTGGAGCTGAAGTGAAGACACTCAAAACTTGAGAGGACTTAATTGGAAGTTGGCTTATAAGTTTAGGGGCCAATTTCCAATTACCAAAAGTTGAATTTTATAAAAAAAAACAATTTCACCTTTCTTCTTTATTTTCTTCTCCAAACACCACCGTGACCACCCTCTCACTGGCCACCTATCACCGGCAACCAAACCTTAGCAAATTTGGTATCATTTTCTTTGTCTCATCGCGTAGAACACGAATATACCAATTTCTCCCCAAACCTTCCATTGTGCTGGCTAGAAAATGAGCTCAAAGTTTCAGCCATGGTGGTGGTTAATGGGTTTCTCCACTTCGGCGACTAAAGCTTAAAAGTGAGTAGTAAGTTTCGACAAGCTCAGCTCAAGGATCACGTCGATGCCTTCAATTTTGGGAATGGATCACCGTGGATGGAGAAATTAGGAGAAAACAACGCAGTGGTGAATAGTGGTGCAGAAGCTTCCAGGCCAAAATTGACCTTCAATTCGATGGTGTTTGGTGAAATTATTTGAGGGGTTGGATTGCTCTAGCTGAAAGGAACATTCTTGTGGTGTCGTTGGCCATCTCCGGCAACGGCGACTCGGCAGCCGGCGGCAGCGGTGAAGAGACAGAATCTTCATCTTGTTGCAAGGAAATACACGCAAGCTGATCGTTCATTCGGAGCTCCGATAACAAGATATTGGGTAAAAATGAGAAACTTGTGTTAAAGTTGTATGCATGGTATGTATATGCCTCCAAACCGTATGATGTATTGTATAAACGAGGAATACAAATGATTTGATTTAAATATTGAGATATACATAGAATTTCATAAGTCAATGGATCTGGATTTTTATCATAGTGAGTAATAATCTTGATAATTAAGTTAATTAGGTAGAGAAAACCCTCATTTTACGAATTTGGAACCTTGATGATGATAATTTGGGATTTTTAAGGGATATTGGACCATCATTATCGATTTAGTATGTTGTGGCAAGATCAATTGGATGATTTAGGACCCAATTACATATTCTTTTAATGAGATCAGTGCTGCTAGCATATCTTTATCAAGGCTATCGATTTAGCTGATTAAGTAATTATTTAGGTCGTTGTTTGCGTAATTGTGATTATATGGTAAAATGAGGATTTTGATTGTGAAATATTATTTTGGTTAGGTGACGATGATTTGGGACCCGCGGATCATTTGACTACTAACAGTGATTGTAGTTTTTTGAGACTACGGAGGTGAGGGTCTGCCAATCTGGCACTTCTTGTACCTATCAATTTTCTTGATAAACCCCTGTGATGGTTGATATTGATTTGATTATCGCACTCTATTATTTGTTATACTGCTATGAGGTTCTGCCAATTGGCATTTGTTTCATATGAGCTTATTCCATAGCTATTGTTGAACCTGATTCAATTCTGCTGATATGATATTTGTCTTGATTTTCATTATCGTTGCTATTGATTACCGAACCCTGTGAGGTTCCCCAAAACTCTTATCTGTATTCCGTATCGCTAGATTTCTTATTACTGTCTTGTTATTTGTATCGTTATCTATTGCCTTGCCAACAACTTGTTTATACGTTACAGCATTAGGTGGCTATGTTGGCTAGTCTAAAATTGATTAGTATTATGGATTTGTTTTGTCAGTAATTTTTTGTGTACCAAGTTGTTACGCTTGGGTAAGTTAGTTCGACTTGTATGTCGTGGGTTTGTTTTGCCAGTAATAAGTTATGGACCAAGCAGATATGCCTAGGTAAGTTATGTTCCAAGATGTGCTTGGGTAGGTTCTGTACTAGGTTATCGTGTTTTGGTAAGTTAGTTTGATTGATATGTCATTGAATTGTTTTGTTGGTAATAAGTTATGTACCAAGCTGATACGCCTGGGTAAGTTGTGTACCAAGCTGGTACGCCTAGGTAAGTTATGTACCAAGCTATGCTCGGGTAAGTTTTGTACCAAGTTATCATGCTTAGGTAAGTTTTGTACTAGGTTGTCATGCTCAGCTAAGTTCTGCACCAGGTTGTTATGCCTGGGTAAGTTCAGTTTGATTGGTACCAGTTGGTTATGCCTAGGTAAGTTCGGTTTGATTGGTACCAGGTGGCTTATGCCTGGGTAAATTCAGTTTGGTATAAGTTTGATTTACCTAGTAAGTTTTGTACCAGGTGGTTACGCTTAGGTAAGTTCGGTTTGATTTGTATAAGTTTGATTTGACTGGTAAGTTTTGTACCCGGTGGTTATGCCTTGGTAAGTTTGGTTTGATTTGTATAAGTTTGATATGATATGCTTAGGTAAGTTTTGTACTAAGTCGATATACTTGGGTAAGTTCTGTACTAGGTTGTCATGCCTGGGTAAGTTTAGTTCGGTTCGGTTGGGCAAGTTTGATTCGGTTTGGTTGGTATAAGTTTTGTACCAGGTTGTCATGCCTGGGTAAGCTTAAATCAGTTTGATTGGTATAGTTCCGTACCGGGTTATCTTGCCTGAGTAAGTATAGTTAGGTCTGTTTGATATAAGATTTGCTTTGATGTTCAACTGTATCCTGACCGATAGACAGTTTTCCAAACTGTCTAATTATTTCATGACCATATGACTGTATCCTAATATGTTTCTATTTGAATCGTTAAACTATGATTTGTTTAGTTGTTTCGCCCTCGACAGATCCCCATTGCATGTGATTACATTTATCCCTCACTAAGTCCTTTGAACTTACCCCCCGTTTATCTTTGATGTTTCTCAAACAAGAATAGGTGATGGACTTGGATTGGCGAAGGAAATTTTGCTATAGAATGGATGTGTATATGTATATGGGTTCCCTTGAATGCTAAGTCTTATCTTAGAAATGTTGTGATATGTAAAACGAAATTATGACTCAAGGCATGCACATGTTATGTTGGATGTTATGAGACCTTTGATGGTATATACTAGTATTTTGATGAGGTTATGAAGTTTGAAATCCGCTGCTATATGTCTTTGATAAGTTTTGAAAAAAAATAAATTATGATGGGATACTGACTGTATTGCTTGTTTATGAACTAAGATGTAAGTCTAAACTAGAGTGGCATTCCGACTTTTGGGCTATATCCCGAGTGGGGGTGCTACAATATAATTTCTATAAATCTAAATACAAAATAAATTTGAAGATAATTCTTAAAAATATAAATTATTATTTACTAAATGAGAATGATTTCATTATTTTGAATTACTCATAACAAATTTATATATATTCAAACATCAATAAAATTTCAAAAATATTAATAGTATAATTTTAAGTACATAATAAATTCTAAATAATTCTTTAAAAATATAAAGTGTTTTTTCACTTGGAAGTTAAGAAAATAAATTAATAATATTGTCAAAATATTGAACATAAAAATTTAAGAAATTTTTTTATGATTTTCACTTATGAATCTTAAACAAAATAAAGATTATAACTATGTTATTATTTTTAATCAATTATTTTATATAAACTATTTGTGCCTTTATCATTAAATAGTATTAGGAAAACAACTCCAATTTGTTGTATATTTTTAATTAAAAATTATTTCTTCTTATTTTTGACTCCTTTTTATTATCACTGTCTTGGGAGCTTAAAAAGCATGTTTTAAATTGGATAATGGATAATTTAAATAAATTTTTGAAATAATTTATAAACTGCTGTTATGTCTCACTACTGAGATACCTCTTCATATAAATAAGATCTTACACCATGTGCTTGGTGCACTTAAAACAGATATAATTATTTAATTTTTTTTAATAATATTAAACTTCATGTAATTAAATTACAAAATAATTTTCTTAATATTTCAAAAAAGAAAAACTTATTAAAAGATTTCACTTGAAAATGTTAAGATTTGATTTTGTCCTTGAGTTGACTAAACTTCAGGCTTTACCCATATGCAATTTATGCATATGTCATGCATTAATTTATTAAATATAAATATTTTTTTTCCAAAAATAATTAACCTATAATTTCAACAATTTTAAATACATCATCAATTTTAAAATAATCCGTAAAATATGCAAACTTTATTATTTACATATATTTAAAAATATTAATGAAGTTTCAAAAATATCATAATAAATTAATAACATAATTTTGAATAAAAAATAAATTTGAAAATAATTCTTAAAAAATGAACTATTATTTACTAAATGAGTATGATTTCATTATTTTAAATTACTCAAGAAAATGTAAAAGAAAAGGAAACCATGGGATGAAAGGAAAGAGAGACATGGATGGAAATGAATGAAAGTGGACCATAGAAAATACAAAAAATATGTCTACTGAATAAATAAAAGTTGGATTATTCATATCTTACCTATTTAAACATATAAAGAAGTGGAGTTCTATTCCCTTTGCCTACAACTTGTACCAACTTCAGACTTGTAAGAAGAAAATAGCCACCTACGTTTACGTTTAAGATTTTGAACGATAGTTAAAGAAAATATACCGACAGGAAAAATATAGCATATGGGGGTTTATAACTACCAACCCTCTTGCATGTCACCTTTCTGCATAACACATATAACATCATCTTTCTAAGAAAATATACTTACACATGAAATAAAAAAAGAGAGAAGAAAAGGTTCTTGTAGTATTTTGACAAATCAATTGCAGCATTTTACTATGAAACATGATTGGAGAATACATAGAATGACAATCAAGAAAATTTATGAAGAATACAGTTCGAGATAAAAACATGATCTTTTGCAATCCAAGTGATCCACAAAGATAGGAACCATTTATTTATGCCACTTACCATCAAAGAGGAGAAATTTCTTTAATAGACACGCATATCCTCCTCAATGATCCAGCACCAAACCAAACCAAAAAAAAGGGAGGGGGGAGGGAGAGAGAGAGAGAGAGATTGCATCAACCCCAAGTCCAACAATATTTAAAGCCACCTAAATACAGGTAATAGCCTCGCTCAAATGATGAAACCCAGCGGCATCAGCATTTCAACTTTCAAGCAAAGTAACATTCTTTCCATGCACAACCATGCTCAAATAGGTTCTGCAGGAATTTCAGCACCAAGCAAAACACCAACAACCCTCACATGAGGGATTATTTGCAACATCCATGCACAGCAGCAACTACCTAACCTCTAAGTTCTTTACAGCAGCAAAGATAGCAATTGTGAACTTTGCAAAATCTATTCAGCATCAGAGCAGCATCCCATATTCTTTAGGAAGCCCCCAATTCTAACAGAAATCCAATCATTCCAACATACCACTTAAAAAACTCAAAGATGAGCCACTTGCTGCATCTGCAAGGCAATTCTAAGCTTAAAATCAAGGCACCAAAATTTTGTACTAAACACCAACAGCTATAAAATATCATCTAAGGAAAAAAAACTAGGTTTATTCTATAAAGAAACATAAATAATTCCCAGACTGAGATGCAATGGCAGCCATCCTCTCTTTAGGGAAGTAAAGAGAAGTGCAAAAGATTCCTTATGTCAGCATTATAACACCTTGACACTCTCCCCAGACCAGATGCCCCCCTTTGTAGCTGGAGAGAAAATGATCACTAACTTGCATCTCTAGAAAAGAAGTTTCAACCATAAAAGGGAAGGAGTTGGCAATTGATACAAGAGAATTTGACCATAATTATTCAGTCCTATATGGGATTAAATTGCATATCCTTCGCAATGCCAGTTGCTTGGGCACTCTAACAAAACCACATATTATGTAAACAATATTATGAACTTCCATTTATTCTCATAGCAATACAAGAATTTCTCAAACTCTGTGAGAGTAGAAGCACAAATTTCAGAAATTTCTTTTAACCTCTCCACCCCTGGAACTCAGCAGACATATCCATTAAAGAACTCCATGAATATGGATTAGCCGTTCCCATATCTGGAGGTTTAAATGCAATATATACAAGGTAGACTGAGCTAGGAAAGACAAGACAATAGGTACAATTTCACTAGGTTTTAGGGAGTCGATAATTATATACGATTTCAAACCCTCAGCCGTTTGTGTTTCCTGCATTTTATCTACCCACTTTGCCTTGCATGGTCAACAAATTCCTCTGTTGTTGATTCACTTCCATCATACTGAGCCTCATTTTCTTATGCCAATTATTGACTTTGCATCTCCATTTGCAGCCTGAGCTTGAGGCGTAAATCCAAAGTAAAGTCAATATTGTTACAAACCAATACCAGAGGTTGGATAAACATATCTATTTCCATCATTTACACTCACTTTACTTGCAACTATAACATTGCCTAATCACAAACACACAACAAGTGCACCTCAGTTTAACCTCAATGTAGTCCACGGTTCCTCTCAGGCTGGCACTTAAGGTGTCTGTGTGTCATAGATGTTTACATAAAAAGAGTTAAACCTAGGTTTTGAAAGTTCACACTGAACCTCTATCACAAAATCCAAATTTGAAAGTGAAAATAGATAAAGGTTATGGATATAACTTAAAATAATTAAAAAAAAAATGCTGCAGAAAAAATGCTACTTACCTATTTCTCAAGTGCACTTGTTCCATATCGAAGATGTACATGAAGGTTAGGTTTAATAGCTACACTGCGAAGTTCTCATTATTCACAGCTCGCAAGTCGGTCAGGCATCTTGGAGGCAAATCTGTGCATGTGAAAAACAGGTGTCTTGTGATGAGATGATCCAGCACAACATCCTCAACA
Organism: Jacaranda mimosifolia; assembly: GCA_018894105.1. Lineage (NCBI taxonomy): Eukaryota > Viridiplantae > Streptophyta > Magnoliopsida > Lamiales > Bignoniaceae > Jacaranda > Jacaranda mimosifolia. The sequence continues at coordinate 23,917,288 of CM032121.1, forward strand.
AATTCTAGTCGTCGATAACAACACACTCCAGAAGATGGACGTGATGCATAAGTTATAGCCTCTACCAGCAAGCCCCCATCCTTGAACTTGACGTTCAAAGAACCTTCTAATGCATCAAAATCAATAGTTCTTACTACATTCGCTGGAACAGTACTAGTAATTTATCTCTTTCAAATCAAAATTTATGTCAATTCCAATACACTCCACAAAAGCATAAAAATAGAGAAAGTGGTGTTTACTTTGTCACCAAATGCATTCTATTTTTCATTAAATAATAGGGAAAAAAATGGCGCTTCCATTTCTTTTCTTTTTTCCCTTTTCCTCACCATATCCACATTAATCTTTAATAATCAAAGAAAAAAAATAAACAACAGACAAATACATTTGAATAAATTGCCACCAAATGAGATAAATCACAATATATCAAATAAGTTTGTTAGGACTCATGAAGAAATAAATAGTGCTCATACAAAAAGTAGACGTGCTGATAATTATCTCCAAAGAGCATTATTGCAAGCATGCTTTTTAATCTACCATTTTTTTTGCGAAAAGAATCATCAGGCTTACCATTTACTTAGAAGTTCGAAGAGAAGAACTGCAGCAGAACCTTTCACTTTCTTAACACTTGGCACCAGTTCACCAATGCATTCAACCATCCATTCTCTATTAGAAATAGTAACATGCACCCCAAATGTAAATCATTTTGCATGTGCATGACCACCCTCATCAACAAACCTGAATGAAAAACATTAGATCAATATATACATAGCACATCCATTCTATGTATGACTTTCCTCAGAAAAAGTTCAACTTAAAGAGAAATATCTTACTTGTAAAGGGGCATTGGCCAATTTCTACACAAACAAATATCTTTCATGGTTCGTCTGGTAAACGTTTGGCTCCCATTTTTCTTCTCATTCATCCTCTCCCATTTCATTTGGACTCGTCACAACCTTTTCCAGATAATATACATTCTCCCTGCAAAGACAAATGGTTGGCACGTGCTATCCAAAGTTGAACACCTAACATTAACAACAATCACAAGTTCAATCCATAATTTAAGGAGCTAGTAATATCAGATTTTGAAGATGATATATGCACAAACTATGGAACCCAACTAATTTTATACCAAATATGAGAGGGATTAAACCAATCTCTCTATACCTATCCCTACTTTCAAATGCAATAGTTTCCCTATATTGAGTCATAGTGCTGTTGATGAATGCATATACTAAACATGCAAGTACACTTGAAGAATGAGGTAGTTATGATTTCTAGTTATATCAGGGGAAAGCATGCTCAACCAGCATGAATCAAACTACATTTTTTTGCTGTAATATGCCCCTATTTTCACAAAATGACAAATTGGTTTATCCTACGATGTTAAAAGACATCTATTTATTAGTCATTTGGCAGGCTATCTTACTAACTCTTTTAAGTGGAAACTGCAGATGTGGAAATCTATGCCATGTCTTTTGGTAACCTACCATGCATGGGTTTGCCTTGGAACTACTTAAATTGACATATATCCAATTACCATTGGAAAGGTAGTGGTGAATGATAATTTCAAATCGAGAAACATCATTATATTTATGATTCTTAATTAGATATAGAATAAATTGGAAACTCAATGTTGAAGGTATGTCAAGTGTTTTACCTTTCAACAACATAGTAGTTACACTTAAAACAAGGAAAAATAGAGCAACTAACCTGGAGAAATTCATCTACTTCTTCTGGGTAAAAATTCTGGGCCTGTCACTGACCAGCTGGGAGCAGTAAAAGTGGATGGGCCCAACAACTGAATTTAAGGTCACAATAGTACTAGTAGACTCCACTTGGTACACAATACCAGCTATTGCCTCTCTAGAATGTATGTTGCAGGTATCCCTAAGATGACCAATATCGGCCCTCTCAATGGCTTCTTTCCACGAAGTCTCTTCACTGTTCCTAGCATTCTCTAGAAAAGCTACGTGGGACACTCTCAACCATCAAGATGTAATCTGATCCAGGCTTTCTGGCATGGCCTCTAGACTAAACATAAACCAATACAGTTTTGGCAAGATCAAAGCAGATGATAACATTGCATTGCCGATATCAAGACCTCTTCAGCAACACTACTTGCAACAAAAATAGTAAACTATATAACAAATCAAATAACAAATAAATTCATGAGATAAGATAAAATATTTAGGACATGCTAGTCTAACATACACAACCACCTCAGAATTGAGCGTTGTATCTTGCACTTGGCTGGTTTGCATTTCTTGACTATTGTTGTGCCAAATCAAACTTGCAGATTTGATAAGGCATAATGATGGGAAATTGTACAAAAAGCTGCATATAAAGGACAAGTTAATTGTTGTATGAAAGCAATATCTAACAAAAACCCATGCGATGTGTTTTTTGTACTCAATTGACCTCAGGAATAAACAAGTTAGCCACGATAGGTTAAACAATGGTTATAGCACGAAAATCCTCTGTACACTGATACTTCAGAAGTATCTTGTTCAGAGTCACTTTCATTAGTAATAGTAATCTCATCAACATGCTCCCCGCCAGAGACAACTGTCAAATTTGCAGACCAGCACATTATACATGTTATTATATATCATATATATTTTGAAATGTTTGTCAAAATATCTCAACATCAGCATTAAGTTAGAAAAAATCCAAGCTTTAATAGGAGATGTGCCTCTTCTCAAGTATGAACAGATCATAAACAAAGCTCAACACAAATTAAGGTAAATACTAAAGATCTACTGTAAAATTTGGATGCATATTCATGCATAATAATCTTAGTGAAGAAACATTACAATCTTATTTGAATATTATCCTTCTCATGCAAATTAACTACGATGCCTTGTTATTCAAGCACTCCACATTTCATTTAGAAACTATAGATTCACAAAAAGGATAGATTTCATTCAAAGACAGTAGATGCACAAAATAAAAGGAGGAAAAGGATATAAGCAGGACAATTTCCAAGTAAATCTTTACTTATGACAGTTGATTTATTGAAATTTATTAACAGATTAACCTAATCAAAGAGGGCAAACAAGAAACAACATACACAAATTTAGGAGGGTAAGCCTCATGAGAATGTTAACATACAATACAATTGGCCAACACTAATGCAACTAGCTACAATTAAGACCATAAACAAATATTATTACTTTAAGGCAGCATCTTCCCCTTGGGTCTAGGACATAGTTAAGACTCAATAGATCAACTTCTTGCTTAGCTTAGGTCTAGTATCGTCATTCACAGTCAAGAGGTAGTTTCTATTTTGAAGTAATATTATGCTTAATGAGATAAACCAATCAGTGAGTCACCAGTAATGCATATTATGCATCATAATAAAGAAAGAACTACTTACCATAACCCTCCTCTAGCTCATCAAGCCCATTCCTATCTGGAACACACTGTCTATGCCAGTGTGCCTCTAGTGTTATTCTCCAAAATGGCCCATTTGGACAGATAACATTGCAAAGAATACAAAAAATTTCCAAACATCCAGAAATAAGCATCTTAAGCTCTAGTCTCCATAATCTACAAAATCTAAACCACCTTCCAACTCCCAGCCACCCCATCTCTTAAACCCATAATAATCACCACCTCAAAACTTTCGTACCAGAAAATCATAAAAGCAATCAATAAATTTCAAAACCACCATGGCTCAAGAAGAGATGCAGCAAAGAAAGCAGATGGTAAAAAAAATTTAATCAAAAGGATAAGTTGGAAAACTATTAGAACCAAGTTGCTAGCAACATTTATATAGTCTTTGTTTAACACGTCTACCATTGACATCACTTTTGTCTAGAACACCTTCAGTACCTAGCTTGCCTACAACAATGGAGTGTTCATTGATCCTAGAAACATACTCCAATAATTCAATCATGACATGGGGATGACTTTCTTTAAGGTACTCAAACCGTCTTTACATAGCAACTCCGCAAATTCAACTTATAAGTGACAACTCACTAAGGGACCCGTGATAAATAAGTTTTGTAAAAAGCTCAATAAATAGTTTTGTGCATTTGAGGACTACGAAGCACCAGATTACATGAAAATGAAGAATATAAAGGTAAAGTTCTTGGAATTATTAGAAATCTGCCAGGTGGATGAAAAGATTGATATTGGAGGATCTCATTGGATCGGCCTTTTGATGTTGGCGGAGCTCATTGTCCTTCCTTGTCCTTCTTGAGTTTGTGCCTTGGGCCCTTACATTGTGTGATGTTACTCCTCTTGTCATCCACTTATCAAGTTAAAGATAACTATTTAAGTTCAACTTATATCCTATCTAGCTAGAGAACAATCCAGTGGACTTACGCAGCCTTTTTGAGAGCTTAAGAAGCACATTCAACTAGTTGCTTTCCAGGAATCAAGTAAACATGAACTACAATGTTAAGAAACCAAACCACCACCAAATCAACCAACAAAAAACCCATATGACCCATATGCTTCAGTTAAGATTCCACTTTTCATTTCTTTCCCTAAACAGGATAGTTTACTTTGGCATATTGCAATGCCTTTGCATAGAAGTCTATCTAAGAACTTCCAACACACAAGGAACCCCTTTCCCAAACATGTTCAGAGATGACATTTCTTTATCATTTAAATAAATAAAAAATAGAGGAAAAAGAAAAGCTTTTATATACGGCGCATGCTGTTGCATACACTATGGAGCAAGAAGGTAACTCGGACAACAGGAATCATTGACATACATTTTCTGATTACAAATATCAACAGGTGGTACATTTCTATCGGCCACTACAGACTAGATGGCAATGGCAACCAACAAAAATTAGTAACAGTTAAAATTTTCCATGCAGAAAGATGATTAGGACAAAGCTGCTCTGAACGGAAGATTAAGGTTTCAAAGTAGAAAACTTCCTGGATTTAAAATAACTGGAAAAACAAACAAGTTGATCTATCACCAAGTCATCATTTTAATGTCACCATCAAGTTTCTATAGCGTCAAAAGAACCATATTAGATTCAGAAAGACAAAAGTCTCTTTAGGTGAATGAGGGAGTCGAACTTGAAGAATCTTTCTTTTCTACTGGCATACTAAGGGGATTTTACATTTCTTTTTCATATTATCCTTTTTTTCTTCAAAAGAATGAGGGATGAAGAGAGCAAATAGGAAACCCCCCCCCCAAACACACACAAAGAAAAAAAAACACAAAAATTGGGCCAGCATAGTGTTATCTCTCCCCCCAAAGGAAAAAAATAAAGCAAAAAGGACACATTTTTGGTCCTACATATTCTTGCAATATACTTACAAACTAGAATATGCTCAACTATTTATGGTCCTAAAGATGCATCACAATTCATAACATTTAATAGTGCTCAAGATACATAACTAGAGAAGACAAATCCTTATACTGACAATAAATATTAACATAAAGTTTTATGCCAACCTTAATAGAAGTTTTGTTCCTCTCCAACGTAACTTACTCCTAACTAACTAATAAAAATAATGCAATATTTCACCTAATCAGGTACAATATGCTAAAAGCAAAGATAAAAATTTACCTCTAAGATTTTCAGGCAGTGCAATAAATTTGAGATAGACAGATTTTAGCAGGAAACAGTGGTGATGTACTGCAAGTAGCATATCTACAACAGTATTAATAGCAATATCCTCACAGAGCAATATGAGTATATCTAAATCGTATTGATACGCAGCAGCAAGTAGATGCTGAGACATCAAGGTTGAGGCCCACTTTGAGTTCAGTCCAGTAAGCTCTTCCAAGTGCTTGATCATGGTTTACGAGCAAACACAGGAGCAACACAAATTGTCAACCAACCAAGTACAAGAAAAAAAACCTAATAAAGCAAAACTTCAATCTAGGTTGATATAGAAGGGTATAGTATGTTTCAATTCTTTTGTCTTGGAAAAAAAGGCCTGCTCATCTATAAAACCAGAAGTCTAACTGTTTTCATGTTTCTTTCCTACTTAATAAAGATATAAGTAAAGTTGCTCTCCAATGAAATAAGTTTCTCAACTATACCCTGAGTATGTGTGCCATAAGAATAAAACCTTACACCCTGAGCACTTTATTACTAGATTGCAACCCAGAATGACAAACTGAAGACACTGAAAAAGTCCAGAAAATATCAATACCCAACCCCTACCCCAGCCCCAAAAAAATTTAAATGTTAAATGTTCTAAAATAACTTCTAGCTATTTTAAATAAATTATAATATGAATACATAATTAAGGATGCAATAGACAAGCACTCAAGAATCTCCTTTGTTACAAAGAAAAATAGTCATTGTGGTTGGAAGAGAGACCAGCAAAATACCTCAAAATCAGGTGCATTTCTTTTTCTTTTTCTTTTTTCCAGTTTTTACTAACCATCTCGCAACAAGAATGCTGAAGCATTTCTATTCTTTTACATAGACAGTATTCAAAGAAATGGAAAGAAAAGTGGAATAAATCACATAATCCAATATGATAATTTTACTAGGGGATGCTTTTGAGTAACAAAACCAGATCAATCAACATTGAACTCTTTAGTAAGAAGTGGCACGATTACTACTCGTAACTTAAGTAAATAAGACAATTGAACCATGCACCAAAATAATCATAATCAAAACCCATATGTTGCTTATAATAAGATTGCTAAGCAGTAGAGTTATACCTTAGCAAAGAATAAAGTGGTCCAAAATCACATGGAATCAAGCATTCACCACCAGCCATTCGCAAGGAAAAATAGATAGCTTGCAAATAACTAGTGCCATAAAACCAAGATAATTCTAATCCACCATTGTTAAACTAGCGAAGAAGTACATAGTAAACATAATTCTCATATACTTGTATGTTTACAAGCAATCTCTTCAATCTTGCAGAGAACTGCACGTCCTTGAGATCAACGTACAGAGTAATCAGACCAAGAAGTTCACACATGTAGAATAAATCACTTTAAGATAAAGATTCTAACATGGCTATTTATTTCTCTCACCGATTCAATAGGGCTGAACCCTTTAAAACAAAGATTTTGACATGGTGACCTATGTACCACATTGATTACATGGAGTTCATTCAACAACCTCCCGCAAAAGGGTAAAAGTTACCAAAACCAGAGATTGACAATTGAGATAGGCAGGCAGCATGTCATAATAAAGCACATAGTTAATCCATAATATCTCATGAATAGAGAAAGATGTCACATGGAAGACCCATGATTGAGGCACTACTGTCAAATGCTAACAGAAGTAAACAAAATAGAAATCTACACGAAAAACACAATACACAAAAAGCATATAGCAATCTTACTCAGACAACTAGCATACTTGTCCAACTAGCCCATCTCATTTTGCTTGCTTACATTTTCTTCCAATATTAACATGCATAGGAAAACAAGATAATTGGCAATTTTGATATTATTGTAATAGGGAAATAGAGTAGACTTCATATTCTAAAATATTTCACAAACTCAAAGAAAAGCCCCACTCAAGAACTGATGAATGGAAGAATGAAAAGCAACTTACTTTTACCATGTCAAACCAGGACATTTAATTATAGATAGAGTGTTATATATATATATATATATGCAAACAAACAAACAAACCTATATGGAAGAGCATTACATCACTTTGTAAGCATACCATTGTCCTAGTTCACCAAGTAAATAGGTTGATGGCCCTCAATTTTTGGATTAAATTAGCGGCACCATACTTTTAGTCCGTTCAGACACACCATAAACTTGGCACAACTCTTCGTTAGTTCTAGCATATCTGGCTCTAATAAATTGCCACTTATTCTGCAGCTTGACCGAGCAGCTTCCTTGACATTCTGGTGCATTTATTTATTTGCTTGTGGAGGGACCACAAACTAGCAGCTTTGGTACATGATTCTCCAGCTCCTCATGGTTCTCTATGGCACAAACTACAAACTGCGGCATCTTGTTTATTTTCTAGATTGCGAATCTTTACAACACAATCAACTTGGCTAGAAACACATGAGTTGCACAAAAATAGATTTTGTCTTTTAAGAGAAGTGTCCAAAAAAGAGATACAAGATAGGACTAACACAATACTTAATGCCAGCAAAATATCAACAGAGATCCAAAAGAACTTAATCAATGCATATATGTCTTAAGTTTTAAGCCATAAGATGCTTCCATAAGAACCCCATTACCTCACAAGAGCAGAGACAAGGTAATTAACTGCAGAGACACGAATCAGTAACATGCCTTTTAAGTTCACAGGAGATGAAGTCATCCCAAAAATTGATCGCCTCTCCTCCTTTGGTGTTATGTGATAGAACTTGGACATCACTACAGAATGAGGATGTTGCATCACACTAAGACCTGGGTCAAGCAGCAACATAAAATTTTGGTACATGGATTTTGCTAAATGACTATTTTTTAGAGGACTTTTAGTTGTGCTCTGTTTTCTATTTTAAAAATATGTTTTGAAATGCAGTTGCAATTCAAACACCAATAGATATATTATACACCATAAATAATTAGCTACTAGGACCATAAAAACATAAGCAAATGTACAATCATAATAACCATTTTTATTATATAATGCAGGAGAAAATCATTTAATCATCCAATAAGCAAAATTATGAAAGAATTTTATGGTAATCTTATTTCTTTATAATTCAACATTAATCATCTAAGTCATTGAAACAAAATAAAAAGTTAGAAAAAGCAACTAGTTTTTATCAGAAAGGTGACAGAATTGCCTGTATATATGAGTATACATGAGCAAGCACATGCATACATATGCCTGTATAAATATCCATGATTGCTGTGAGAGAACAAGTGTAAATTGAATTTTAACATAGAATCTCCTACTCATTGGAAACACCTAACGAACAATAGCATAGGCTATAGATTTTATATTTTTAAATGAGCATATGCTATTAAACAACGTATATGATATGTAATAGTACATGTGAGCATGAGTGTGCAACATGCATAAAATAAGCACTATAGCATTAAAACTAAATATTTAATGAGGAAAAAGTTTGTCGAGGGCATGATGGAGAAAATAAAGTTAAACTTCTATTTTGTTATCCTTTTATTCTATGTATGTAAAAAAAATATTGAACATATAGCTAGAGTGACTGCTTAGATACAGATTCTATGAGAAATATCACTATAAAGGTAGGCCAAATTCAATGAAAATTTGGAGTATTCCAAATTTTAATAGATTCAAAAAGCATAGGGAACATATTCCACATGAATATACCTCTGAGTTAGAGATCAAAGATGAGATGCAATATGAAATGAGAGCTGAGAGATGATGATAAGATGTGATATAAAGAGAAGAGAAATGAGATACTTGGTATGAGAATGAGAAATGAGATGTATGATATGAGATTTGAAACATGAGAATAGAGATGGGACATGAGAGATGAGATTTCTTAGAGTGCAACTGAGCTTTATCCAACTTTAGAACTTGAAGATACATAGAGTTGTATACAATTTCCATCAACATTAATTAGCAAAAAGGTCAAGCAAGCCATCCTAAGAAATCAACAAATCAAGATGAGCATAATCTCTACATACAACAAGATGAAAATATTTAAGCGACTTACCATATCCCCAAGAGGAGAAACATCACCATATCCCCAAGAGGAGAAACATCTTTAAGAGACCCAAGTTGCTCTCCTCTAGATTTAAAATTCAATGTAGACATATTATATAACCTTCATACATCTCCTCTTCAGTGATCTTTGGCTGCAGAGGCCTTTTATTGGTATGGTTTTTCTCAATAATGATTTGAACGATCCTGTGCAAAAGAAAGTTCTTTCTTCTCCTAGTAAAGAAAAGATAATCTATTGTTACAACTTCAAACCTTCCAAAAACTGAACTCCTTAAGCTTATTATCTTTGATGGTACTTGTTTTACATGAGCGAAATAAAACAAAAAAAGAATTCAAACTAAGAAAGGCGATAAACGAGGAGGACTCATCCCTTACAACTTAATCTACCCAAACTTTGAAGCAAAAAGCTTATACCAAAATTGTGGCAAATGTCAACTTTTACCAAAATTTATGAAAAGTCAACTTTTTCCAAACTTTAGGCAAAATCAATTGTTCACAATAACAGGAATCCCACCATTCTCCATGCAATATACATAGTAGCCATCTCCAAATTGATCCCTGAGCAACAACAAATTAAACTAGAGAAAAATTCAGCAGCAAAGATTTTTTAGTAGCATAGATTTTCCGCAGCAAAAGTTTTCAGCAGCAGAATTCTTCAACAGCAGAAATTTTCAGCAGCAAAAATTTCCAGTAGGAATAGAGTAAAGTCCGTTCTCAGCAATTTGCAAGACTCCGACCATTCCAGTAGCAAAATTATGTACTGCAGTACTTAACAAGCCCTGCAATCAGCAAAAGAACACCGTTCCAGCCTTCTCATCACCATCTTTCCATTAAAGCTCCAACTAACCGCCACAACCTTAAACCAGTAGCATTCAAAGAGTCAAATTTGCTACAATAAAGATGAACAAAAGACATAAAAACAAAGCACATAATGCCGGCAAAAAGACACCAAATATAAGAAATGTGTAAAACAAGTGATTTCTATGTGTACATGCTATAAAACTAGCAAATACCACACAAAACAAGGCAAAATAACTCTCTTTTGAAGAGTCATCATACCCTCAAACTTCCTCAAGCAAAAATAAAAAGAAAACACCATAACAAAAGGCTCTACAACACAACAAACATCCCAAGGTCGGGCTCACATCTAGCATAAATTGTCCATACATCTTAGAAGTTATAAAAACTGTTAGAAAATGATCAAGTATCAACAAGGCACATAACTCATGCTTCAATTCATGCACAAAACTCTATCACAAGTGTAATATCCTCTGTGTGTGTGCAAAGTCTCACCTCCTAGTTGAGTAAGTAACCTAGACTCAAATGCACCCTCTCGGATTAAGCACTTGTTCATGCCCCCTATAGGTTTGCCTTTCATCGCACTCTCCACTAATGTAAGTTATGATGATCATGGAATCAATGGGACTTATGAGCTTGTAACGTAAGGCTTGGGTTATGAGGGTAGGAAATTTGGATAGAATAGCTTAGATATAGCCATAGCACTTCCTCTTTTGTGGTCATGAGTACATCAAGATATAGCATCAAAGACTAACCAACATGCATTTATCCAACTTCCTTTACAATGAAACTCTTTGTATTTCTTTTCCTCTTTCTCCTTTTTTTCCCCTTTGCCATGCTTAGGCAAATTTTTTTAGTTGGCCCTTACACGATTAGGCCACTTTTGTACTTTCATGCCTAAGTTTCATGGGATTTTTCTTTCTTTTCACTTTTTTTCCTTGGTTTTTTTCTTTTGAATTTTTCAAGTTTTCATATATATATATCTTATATATGAGATAAAGAATCCCATTATGCATAAAAGCCATAAAACCTTTGTAAAGTATTTAACTTTGCAACAAACCAAAGACACATTAATCAGAAAAGAACAAAACCAAGATATGCTAAAACCTATGTGACCAAATTTCTAGAAAGCCCTTTTCTTTCCCATTTATTTTCAGTATTTTTCTTTCCAATCTCCAGTTCCACATGCTAACAAGAAACAATATCAAAGCATATATAAACATCAAATGTTAAAGAATCTTGCAACAATATCCATAAAGTCAAAAGACAGCAAAAATTAGGTTTATAGATATCAACATGCAAAATTAAAGGACCTTGGAACAAAATCCATAAAGTTCAAATATTGCAAAACTTAAGAAGAACTAAACCTCTGGGCCATAAACATTAAAGAAGGCTTTGGCATTGCCACTGGCATAGGACTTTCCTTCATTATACATTTCTATTTCATCATTTGTAGGACTCATGTTGTGGTAGTAAGATAAAGAGAAATTGCAATTCTTTATGGCTTGATTGATATCTTGCAAAGCCCTAAAACTTTCTTCGCCTTGAGAAAAACAATAATAGGTAAATGGCACATTAGCTAAATTTCACCAACTCGTAAAATTTTGTCCGGCGTCATTTGAGCACCACCAGAATTCTTCCTCCCATGTAAATAGGGTTATCTTGAATAAAAAATTGTACCATGTGCTAGTGATTTGTGAATCACAAAAGCAAATATTCTCTCTCTTTCTTTCTTAGTTCAAGAATTCAAAGATTCAAACAGAATGTTGCAAATTGGCACTGCTTCAATTAAGAGCTATCAAACTCAAAGAGAATCCTTGCAAATTTTAATGAATTTTTGAAGCAAGAAAAGAACTGAGAGAGATGAAGAAACACTGAAGATGATGATGAGAGAGAGAAGAAGAAGAAGAAGAAGAGACATACAAGCTAAGCATTTTCTGATCGTTTTTCAAATTTGAAAAATAAATCATGCAATTAACTCTACAATAAACCATAGTCATGCTCTAATAGCCAGTTGGAAATATTTTTTAATTTTTTTCTGTTTTCAATATTTTGGAAAATTAAAAAATTAATTATAATTTTTAATACAATAAAAAAATATATTGTATTCAAATGTTTGTCTAAAATATATTAAGATAGGTATCTGATTAAAATTTTAGGTGATTTATATTTTTATATTTAAAAAAATATTTCTTTAGAATATATATTTTGTAACGCTGCCACTTACAATAGCACCGGGCTGAGGTGCCGCTCAATTCAATCTTAAATTAAACCTAAAATACAAATCAATAGGCCCATAATCAAACATTTCAAACTTATCAGAAATAGCAGCGGATTCCAACTTAAATAAACCTGTAACATATAGCACATATAGTAAATACATGCCACATAATCTCAAATTCAACTTATCAGAAGCAGTAGAATTTTAAACTTAACAGACTCGTCAACCCACTAGGTACATGCTATGATTCACATTCTTACATAACAAAATATTTACCTTCCTTAAGTCGTCCACATCAACATGACATATTATAGCGTCTTGAGTCCATGCTTAGCAATCAGATGATTTCCATATACATTCAACACCTGATCTACTACAAAATGTTTCATGTCCTGCCTGGAGTCTAATCCTTCACTTAATTCCTATATGAGAGAATCAAAATAAACGGGGGGTAAGTCCGAAGGACTTAGTGAGGGATAATTGTAAACATAATAGAAGGAATCTATTGAGGGAGAGTCAACTCAACAGACTATAATTCAATAGTCAAGCAAAAACATATCATAATACGGACAGGCAATCAAGAAATAATCGATCAATCAGAAATCAGTCAAACAATCAGATAAGATCAATCTATTCAATCCAACAGATCATATCAAAGCAATCATATCAGTTCTTTATTTCTGTCATTCCGAAATAACGACGCATCCCGCTTTATAGCTAGAAACAACATATCGGATCGACCTAAGCTTAACAACTGGGATCAACATAACAGATTATCTCGAGCTTAACAGCTAGGATTAACATAACGGACAGTCAAATAATAAATCGAACAGATAACAAATAGTCGGATAATAGATCGAACAAATAACAGACACAAGTTCTAGGCGATCAGATAATAGATTGAACAGATAACAGACAAGATGTTCTTGACTAAAACGGACAAATAACAGAATCAATCAAAAGATAACCCTCACAGGGGTATACATGTCAATTAACAGATAACAAGCAGACTCTGAACAAATTCACAGATTTTAATAAACATAGTTCAGTACGGTATAGAAACAGAAAACCCTCATAGTGTTTTATCCCAATAATAGATAATTGAAAGAAGTGCCAGGTTGGCAAACCCTCACAGGGTCATTCTATAAAAAGAGATATGTATAAGCAAGGCCAAAATGACAGACCCTCACAGAGTATACAAAAATAAACACCCAGGAGGTGAGACACTCATAGGGGTTTCGAAACGAATATCAAATAAGGTATACAAAACAAGAACGAAAGCGGTAGACCCTTACCTCTATGGTCCGAGAAAATTGCAACCACAATCGGCAATCTATTAGTGTATGGGACCTGCTTCTATGCCACCTAACCAAAGGAATAAGTTCACAATTAAATCTTTATTCAACCTCGATAACCTTCAATAATTACAATCTTACTATTAACAGTTCTAAAATCGAGAGCTATTCTCCAATATTAATATAGTACTAATAAAAGCCATAATCCAGTCCTTATTTATATAGTTAACCTCGTATCATATCCTAAATCAACAATAACAAGCCAATTAGCTTAATAACCCAATTATTGCCATTTAGGTCCCAAATTCATAAAATTAGGTTTTTCTCTTTCCAATTAACTCGATAATCCCCAACATTTCCATAAAATAGCACAATCCAAGTTTATTGAACTTATACTGGCACATGCTTATACCAAGTATTAGTCCATAACATCTTAAATTACCCAATTATCAATTCTCGAGTTCCAATTTCATAAAATCATAGATTATTCGCTTAATAAACTTAATTAATCCTAACATTACATAAAATAATACAGATCCGAGCCTACTGACTACACTATAGTCCATGCATGGGGAAAAATATTACATTATTATACCAACATCTTCATTCTTAACATAATACAAGATCTGGCAAGGAATAAATGGTACATCGCATGTATATATATATCCAACTCCAATTATTACCCACGATTAGCTCAATTGGACCTCGGATTCACAAACTAAGATCACCACCACGATTATCGCGACGAGCTGGAGAAATTATCCACAGACTGCCGCCATGTTGCCACCGCTGGAAAATGCCAAAACCACCACTAAACTGAACCTTTCAGCTCAACCAAGCAAATGCCCAAATCAATTTTACCAAATTCCATCGAATTGAAGCTCAATTAGAGCTTCGATCATCTTTCACCACCATATCGTCACGCGGTACTCTCCAAATTCCATTGACGGCGCCAGACCAAAACCAAATCCAAGGCTATCGTGATGTTCCCTGAGCTAAGCTCTACCAAAACCACCCTTGGTCCGCTGTGAAACATCTCTGGGAAAAGAAACTCACCAATCACCGCCGTGAGCTCATCTCGGCCTTCATTTTTCGGCCATTTCACCAGTGGTTTTGGAAAGAAATTAGTATGGTTGTGTTCCTTGTGAGGAGAGGAGGAGAATGGTACCAAATTTTGAGGGCTTTCCATCGCCGGTAGAGATTGCCGGAAAAGAGAGAAAAATGGGAAAAAGAGAGGAAGAAAATAGGGTCAAATGTGAAAATGTGGTATTTATAGAGACCTCTTTCTGAAATTTCCAAATTGACCCCTAAATTCTGCCTAGCTTTCAATTGAGTCCTCTAAGGATTCCATAGCCTTCAATTCGATCCCAAGACAATGTGGGTGCATGACATTGGCCCTTTGACCAAGAAATCATTCCATGCAAACCCTAAGACTTTTAAAATGATCCAATCAAGTTTCTAAAAATTACAAATTTACCCTAAAACTTTCAAAATTCTTGCAATTAAGTCTTTTCTATTATTTTTCGAGCCCTAAAATCCGACCAATCAATATCTTGAATTCTAAATCCTTATTTTTCAAAATTCTGAATTTTAGGGGTGTTACATATTTTATTCATTTTAAAATGATAATGGATACTTTATATCAAATTAAATTTGAATTTAATTGATGTGATAATAAAATAATAAAAATAAGTCTAAAAAAATTGAAAATAAAAATCAAAAATATTTTCAGTAAATTGTGTATCAATTAACAATATTTAATTTTCAAATAGTAACTAAAATAAAAAAAAGGTTTGAAAATAAAAACAAATGGGAATAAGTTAGCTAGAGAAAATGTTGCAAGATGCCACTCAAGCCTATCAATGAAGGAGTAACATTCAATTTAAATTCATATTTAAAAGTACTCAATATTAAAATTTATATCTATTCTAGCTAAAATCCATCCGCAATGTTCTAATTCATTCCCCCCAACCCAATCATACACCAGGAAAATAAAACCAAACACATTTGAGTTGTTTTTGTGGGATGCCCAAAATACCCATATTCTCTAAGGGCACGTTTGATTTGTGAGATTAGGCTAGATAAGAGATTATAATCTAGCCTAATCTATTGTTTGATGTGTGAAATTACACAAGCAGGCAGGCCCATATTTTGTGCTAATCCGCTACTGTAGCTGCAATAAGGGTGGATTATAGTCTTGTCCTTAGGGGTGTGATTATAATCGCACTTCCCCAACTAAAAATTTGTTCCCGCTTTTACTCTCCTTTTTTATTATTTTTTAATATTATCTCTTTACTAGTTTGAGGATAAATTCATCATTTATACACCTAATCTCACACATCAAACATACATCAATGATTATGGTAGATTATAGTTACATCTAATTGTAAGACCAATCTTATATATCAAATAAACTAATATACTATTTGATCTCATCCTATCTCCTTCTATTCAAATCTCCGCTATAATTACATTCTAAATTAAACATGCTTTAAACAAATTAGTTATTGTTGTTATATATAAATCTTGATGCACGTGGCTATAGTTCTCAAGTGCGTACAAGGCCTTTTTTTCTTTTTCTTTTTTTTTTTTTTCATTTTTCATGATGTAAAATGGTTTGGTTTATTGTTTCAATTGCTACTATTCATCGAGTTTAGTTAAGTGGGCTTGATAATTTGAACTTGGTTACTTAATTGTCTAAGGATGGTTGCTACAGTAAGGTCGGTGTGGACTCAAGTATGTGTCAGAAGGAAATTATTATTGAGAGCGTATTTACAGCTTAACTCTTTTCTTCTCTTCACGTACAGAAATTTGTGCTCATATCAGAAGAAAAACAAGGGAACATTGTTGTGTCTTTGTGAATTTTTCTTTTAGGTAATTTTTTCTTTCTTTATTTTGCATGTATTCTTTCTAAATGTAGTGCCTTAACTATTATTTTATTTTCTGTTTAGCCTTTGGGTAGCCTACAGCTGGCGTTGTTTATTTACTTACATGCTTTTGATTTTTATTTTCTATATACTACGCATTTTTCTTTTTTTAGTGTCTATTTTCTTCAAATGTCATGCGTGCAAAGTAGATTTATTTGAGTACCCAAATATTTGGTCACTTGACCACTTTGAGTTGTTAAAGAGTAAAGTTTGATATTTTTTAGGTTTTCAGCATGAAAAAGTAGATTTTTCTTTCTTCTTGTGGTTAAGTACCTCATTCTATATATAGAGTCTTCTTTCTTTTTTTAAATAATATTGGGCTATAAAGTCCTGCAGAATTATGAGCTTGATATCATGGAATATTACTGAAATTACTAATTACAAGAGTATTTGTAAAACTTGTTGTTATGTCCAATTTTTTATGCTTGAAGTGGCTTCCACTTGATGAATGTTCCATAGCCATAACAACTTGATGGTTTGCTTTTAATGTTTCTTAACCATGTCCCCTTCAAACACAGAAGCAAGATATCTTTATTGGACATGTGAGAGTTGATCTACATTATCCTCTTCTCACATGCCATTTGATGAGATTATAAGACATTCTAGTGTCTTCCCAAGACATTGGACCAAAGGGAATGAGCTGTCAGACATGAGTTAGCCTTTATTTTGATCAAGAAAAATTTGGAAACTCTTAGTATTTGCTTAAATATGTAACTATATGTTGAATTATTTTGATGCGGGTAGTTTCAACTTATCTATTTGCTGGAGTACCAACTTGGAGTAGTCTACGGTGCAATTTTGATTGTACATACATCATGTGAGGAATGTACAAATGTACTTAATTTAAGCCGTTTGATTTTAAATGTAAAACCACAACCTTTTATTTTAGTGATTACTTGGCAACGTAATATGTACATTTAACTTGTTACTTGTACGACTAGTTAATGGTTGATCATAACCATATGTTAATGGTTCATTGTGTTAAAAAAGTGACTACTAATAGTGAAATTTTAATTAAAAACTTATTTAATTTAATCAAATGAAAAAATTACTTTTTTATCCCATAATTTAATTCACTGTTAATCCCAAACTCATAGTATTAAATATTTAGTCTAAATTTTATAAAATTTTAACAAATTTTAGTCTTTCGTTCAATTGGACGTTTAAAATTTTGATGGAAATCATTATTTATTTATGTAAAAATTACTAAACTTAATCTATACATGAAAAGACCCACAGAATATGAAATATCCATTTAATCCTCACTAAAATATTAAAAAAAATAAAAATACCAAAATTTAAATATCACAAAAACCCTCCACAAAAAATATTTTAAAATAATATATATTTACATATATGTGAATATATATACATATCTAATATTATATATATAACTAGATGCATATATATAAATGTGTATATATAAACCCCATCCCACCCCCAACCACCACCCAAATCAGATTATAAATGTGTATATATAATAACTAGATCTGGCCATGATCGAGCAGTTGACCAACTATGGGCTAGTGGTAGGAAATGGGCGGGTGGGAAGGTATGATAGGAGTCGTGGGATGGTGGGGGTTGGGGGGCTTGTGGGGTTAGCGGCTGGGGGGAAGATTGACTCTTTTTTTTTTTTGTTTTTTGTTTTAATTTTTTACTTATTCATTTTTAATTAAATATTATTTACTCAAAGTATCTTAAATACATCTATATTTTATATATTATTAAGTATTAATCCAAAATAATTATTTTTACTTATATTACTTATTTAAAATTTATTAAATTATATTGGTCGGATGATAGTATTTGATTTTATATTTATTCTTAAAATTTTTATTTTTGTTAATAAATAAGATAATTATATTTAATTATATATATTTATTATTTTAATATTATAATATATAATATTCAAAATTATAAAATTATATTATTTAATATAATAGATTTTTTTAAAAATATTTTTATACTATTTTTTTAAATATTTACCAAGTACTTAATGTACTAAAATTTTAAAATACGAACCAACAACTTGTAAAATTAACGATAACCTGTCGTAAAAAGACACATGTCATTTAGTTTAATGATACCTCATATGAGGTAAATACTAGCATATCTCACCATAGACATGCCCTACCAACTTAATTTGGCTTTGATGCTGTTAAACTTTTTGTCTTTTTTATCTGCTGATTGTGAATATTTTTTGTTTAAGGGTGCTTGCAACTTTTACTCTTCATCTTTAGGTTCGAGTAAAGAAGGCTGTGTACAGTAGCCAACTCTTTCTTCATTCAAGTTTGTTAAGGTTTGTAGTGCCTGTTTCTTACTTTCTCAAGCTATATTAGATATTTTTTTCTCATATTATGAGTTTTTAGTTCTTGTCTTTACCTCAATTCCAAAACACTTTGGTAATTTGGGGTCTTTACAATGATTCAAAATATATTTTTTCATCTTCCCGCACTTTTTCCCCTCCAACACTCTGCACAAATATCCCCTAATTTTAGCATGGTTGAACTAACAAGTTTGATGAGATTAAGTTTATTTTTACTATTATTTTAGTAAAGAAATGTCTAACTGCAAATTTCTAGCTTTTTCTAGAGGTGTTTGAATCGGTGAACGCTAAATCGCTTATTATGAAAGAAGGGACATTTTTTTGTTTTAATATATTCTTAGGGGTAGAATCTACTATGGTGAGGCTTCTGCAAAGTGGTTCTTTTCTCAAATGCTCTTTGTTTCCGTAGTTCCAGGTTGTTGTTTTTATTTTTTTTCCATCTTTTTCTTCAGCACTTTATTCTCTGCCATATTCTTTGTTTCCTATTGGAGGATGGACTTCCCTACGAGAAAAGAGGAGCATTTGAGACTAAAGCATGCAATGTATAAATATTTTGCCAAGACCACATTTGCTCTATTCTTACATGAAGCCATATAAGCAAGTGGTCATTCTTTGTGTGTCCTATGTTTCTTTCCCTGTATCTTGGAAGTGCTTTCTGTATTCAAAATTTAGAATTGGGGTTTTAGGAAAAGATATCTTGATGTTTATAAATGATGATTTTATCTTTATATATCATACTACTGTGGCATGAAAGATGGGACCACTTGATCTACGTACATCTCCAATTTAGCTCAGTTATGGTTTCAATTCTATTCTTGTCATATAATTGTTACTCAGTTAAACTCTATGGTTTGGAGTAGACTACCAAATAAAGTTTTGTCATTCTTACCAAGCTTTTTCAAATAAAATATCAGGTGTTTTGGTTTTCTCAAAGAAGGTTTAGAATTAAAGGTGTTTCCATAACTACTATAATTTTGAAATGACCATCTAAAAATTTCTCTATTTTTCAGGTTTGGGATCTATCAAGGCAGTCAATAACTTGTAATTTACAGTTGAAATAAAATGTAATTGCTTTTTCTATAATCAATGGCTCCTTGTATAATACTGATATGAATGTCAGTATGGTGCTACACACCACTACAGGGATTGCTATTGATTGTGCTACATGACACTTGTTTCTCTTCTATTGTAGGTATCTTGGTGATGAATATGGATTAATATCCTGAAGTATGATCTAGACAGTAGACAGGTTCAATGGTTGCATTATAAACTATCTTTAGATTCTCTTGTTGGTGATTTTGTTAAGAGTCATAAATATTGCTTAAATAAAGGCAATGCGTGGCTACAATACTCAAGCCCAAAATCTTTTTCCGTTTTTTTTTTTTTTTTTCAATTTTTATGGTGTAAAACAACATTGCTCCAATCTCACTATGCAAAAACGCATTGTCCCTCTTGCTTTCTCAATTGTGTCTTTTCTTGTCGTTATCTCCATTTTCCAGTAGGATCCAGCAGATGTTCGACGAAATGTTATTTTATTTCATCTCCGTTGTTCAAATGAAGAATCATAAGATTCAATGTCATTTTTTAGGGTTTTCTTTTTTCCATTTGTGGTGATAGGAAGACAACAATTTTCATTGTTCTTATCCAACAAAACTTAGTCTGCGATTTTCTTTTTTTGGGTTTTTTCTTTATTTTATTACTAATTGCTAATTTTTGTTTTTAATATTACCATTTTTTCATAGGTTTCAAATTTTGATAAGCAATTTGCAATTAAGTACAGTACAAAGGTGTCCCAAAATTGGTCGAATTTTTTGTTTCTTGCTTCAATTGCTACTATTCATGGAGTTTTGTTAAATGTGTTTCATTTTTTCGAACCTAGGTTCTCTTTCCTTTTCTTCATTATGATATGTGACCTTTATTTTATTACTAATTACTAATTAGAGATTTTTCCTTTTCAATTTCACTATTTTTGCAAGGTTTCAATTTGGATTAGCTATTTATGATGATGTACACAAGTCTCTCGAAATTGGTTCAATTGTTGGTTTATTGCTTCAATTGCTACTATTCATCGAGTTTGGTTAGATGGGCTTGATATTTTAAACTTAGCTACTTAATTACCTAAGGATGGTTGCTACACTAATGCCAGTGTGGAATCAGGTATGAGTCTGAAAGAAATCATTGCTGAGAGAGTATTTACAACTTAACTCTATTCTTCTCCGTACTTATTATTGTTTTATTTTCTGTTTGGCCTTTGGGTAGTCCACGGTTGGCCTTGTTTATTTACTTACACGTTTTTTGTTTTATTTTCTGTATACTAGGAGTTTTTCTTTTCTTACTGTCTATTTATTTTAAATGTCAGGTGGGTAGAGTAGATTTATGTGAGTGCCTAAATATTTAGTCACCTAACCAGTTTGAGTTGTTAAAGAGTAAAGTTTGATGGGTTTGGTGTTTTCAGCGTGAAAAAGTAGATTTTCTTTCTCGTTGTTAATACCTCGTCCTTTTCTAAAAAATTTGTTGTCTAACATGCAGGCTCCCAATTCGTACAATGATTTTTATCTGTGGGAAATAAGTTGCATTATTCTTTCTAATCAATGGCAGTATTTAGAGGCTTGCTTGAATTTGATTCATATGCAAAACAATGTCTTGAAGAAGTAGCTTCTTTCCAAACGTCTTCTACCTTTTATTTTTCTTTTGTAAATTTATTAATACATTGTTTACCCCCTGATCCTAAAAAGTTACTTGACAAAATTTTTGATGTACTTTCCGATGATTTCTCCATAAACAATAATCTCTAACAAATTGAGGTTGAGAAAGAAAAACTCTTTATTCTATTGATGAATTTCTCATATCTATGGGCAAATCCGTTCATGATTTCTCATTCGCACCTCATTTTCAAAGAACGACCGAAGAAGAGAAATTTACAGGAGAACTAGCATATGAAAAAAATATTCCCATGTTAATGGAAGATTTGCTTTCGATATCAAAATAAATGAAAAACGAAAAGCAACATTTAATGATATTATACATAAAATAAACTGTAACGAATTAGATGCTTTTTTTTATTAATGGCCCTGATTACAGGAAAAAGCCTTTTTATATAGAGTTTTGTTAACTTATGTAAGATCACAAGGTAATATTGCTTTAGTTGTGGCAAATTCAGGAGCGGCAAATTCAGGAGCCGCAACTACTCTTTTGCCAGGTGGCTGAACAACACACTGTAGATTTAAGCTACATGTGGATACTGAAGAGAAAGCTAATTCAAAAATTAGCAAACAATCAAGTTTAGTGAAAATGATTCTTATTACAAAACTTATTATTTGGGATGAAGTTTCAACGGCCAGCCGAGAAATAATTGAAGCATTTGATGACCTTCTAAGAGACATAACTGATCAACAATATAAATTATTTGGAGGTAAAGTTGTGTTCGGAGGCAATTTTAAACAAACTTTACCTGTAGTTTCTTGGGGGACTAGACTTCATACAATAAATGTAAGTTTCATTGCTTCACACTCTTGGCCATGTCTAAAAAACATAAATTTTAAGGAAACATTTGAGCAAAAGAAGATCCAGATTTTACCTCATTTTTGCTTCGAGTAGGTGATGGCAATGAACCATACTTTTTTTATGATAGCATTCTTTTGGCAAATAATATTTTTTTTGTTGTTTGTTGATTGATTAACTACTATACAAAGTTTATTTGATTACGTTTTCTCTTTAATTCATTCATTTTCATACGATGCATACGATTTGGTAAATAGAGCAATATTAACTCCAAAAAAGGATTGTATGATCAAAATAAATAACTTGCTAATTGAAAGGTTACTAGGAGATAGCAAAGAGTATATATGTTACAATAGAGCAGTTAACCTACAAAATTAAGGCCAATATGAAGAATTCTTCAATACAATTATGACAAGCAGCCATACTCCATAAATTATGGTGTTAAAAAGAAACTGCCCTATTATGTTAAAAAGAAATTGACAACGGCACAAGATTAATTTGCCAAAAATTAGGTAAGAACTTCATAAAACCTGAAATTACAACTAGCGATCATAAAGGAAAATGTGTTTTTATTCCATGAATCCCTTTAGAGTGTACAGATAAAGAAAAATGCCCTATTCCTTTTGAAAGGTCCAAGTCCCATTAAAGCCTTATTTTGCAATGACCACTAACAAAGCATAAGGACAAACATTGGATTATGTAGGCATCTATTTGCCTCAACCTATCTTTTCATATGGCCAGTTGTATGTTGCTTTTATCTAGAGTGAGACATGCTAGATCAGTAAAGGTTGTTGTTGAGCCTACTTGTGATGCTGATGACAAGGCACAATACACCAAAAACATTGTACACAAAGAAGTTTATAGTCTAATTGAGCAAGGTTATACCTTTAATAGATCTTTCTTTTCATTTAACTATTCTAATGGTTTTTGTTGATTTATTTTGTAATATACTTTTCTGTAAAATATTCTTGTCCTCAAAATTTATTTTTGTAGTTGATTGTAGTGGAAAAAATAATATCAATGTGCACGAAACTTGTCTATACTTTTTTATGCAGATTGTACTAACAATGTCTTAGCAATTGTTGCACATTAGAGATTAACTCTAGACCTTCATAGTTGGAGTATAAACATTTTAGTTGAAGGTAAAACAACTCCAAAACAATCCTTAACAAGTCCAAAGAGATATCAACGCTTTACACTTCTAGATGAAATGGTGAAAGCAAACTTCACATCATGTGGAATTTGAAAGGTTGTATTATTCATTGTTAGATTTGTATCTTGATTTATAGAATCACATATATATTTAGACAATGCCATATTTATATAACATTTAATATAAGACGTACATTACCCACATATTTGCATAATAACATGTTGTACAATTGAACTATAGGGGTACAAGGTGATAGCGACAATCTTTGATCTTGACATAGGCCAGTTCGAGAAAACACTAAATTTATTGGATATATAAATGCAAAAGTGGTGGACTCTAATACAGACTTTGATACTCTTGGAAACAAGTACTAATGGATGATTACTTATTGGACAGTGATTGGATAGTGCGATCCCATCATAAGTTATTGTTCCATGCTTTGCATCATTCGGATCATTGATCCTCGGTGATCGGAAGCAAACTATTGTTAGCAATATATTCATACTTTTTATATTATTGTTGGATTTTTATATAATTGAAGTGATGTTAATTTAATTCATTTTTCCTTACCAGATGTTTTGGCCATTTCATAAAAAAACTTTGAGGAAAGAACAGTTGATGCAACATTCAAGCCTTGTATAATACATGAATCTGTTGTTGTTAATCATGAGTAAGCTCCATTATTAGCAATTTTTTCTTTTCATTTTGTTCCTGAGCATTTTTTTCTAGTTTGTTCTCAGTTAATCATTTAGTTCTAATGAACATATAGGAAAAAAAACCAATGATAATATCATTGTGGAACAACATTTTGACGTCTGAAGGTCAAGTCATAATGTCATCTACAAATGTTATGTCTATAATTTGAACTACAAAACTGAATATTTCGCCACATTATGGTATATGATAGCTCAAAACATGAAGATATATATCAACATATGCAATTAAATATAGTTTATTCTTAATATTTATTACTATTTAGTTTGCATTTCATTTTATAAATACAGGAACTTCTCTTGGATCAACTCCTTCTACTAGTATACACATATGTCAATCATCATCAACTCCCACGTATTTAACCTCATAAGAGGATAAATATAATAACCTAATGCCTGAAATATTATTTACTTTAGAACTTATTATGTCACATATTCACATGGTGAACACTTAATTTTACAGCCCGTTCACTCCTCTTGGGTTTGCTAGTGAATTTTGAACTACTCCCTCCTAAGCTCCAGCTCGATTAGCGGGAGGTCATTCTCTATGATCTCAAATAGACCAGGATAATGGAAGTGGTTGAAGTTGTTCCTATGAAACCATCTAGGATATTATAATTTTCAATTCTTAAAGATTATGTCTTAATCTGCAAGGTTTGATAAAATACCTATCAAGTGACATACACTATTATTAGTTTTTACCAAAATATATAAAGATCCACTGAATAGAAACACATTTCACTTGATAAAAGAGAAAGTTGGTAAACTCGGGCTAATATTAACCAGTGAATTTACACAAAAACTTCACATAAGCTCATATGTAATATATTCATTAAACTCGTCAATTATCTAATTGACGTCAAACAAAATAAGCTAGATCTAGCATTATTGTAGTCAAGACAACACATTTCATCTCAATCTATATATGATCATACGAAAATATCACTTATATATATATATATGGGTATACTACATACTTTAATAATTTCTACACCATTTATAATTTTTGCATTTAAAATTTTTCCTCATCAAGGTAAAGTGTGATTTCTTATCACTTATGGGTACTAGTTCCGCATCCTTATTCGCTCTTTCTATAACAATCCAATTTGTGGATACAAATTTATAAAAGAATTTAAAATCTAATAAATTCAAATCTAGCATTGAGATTTGGTGAAAAAATAATGCCAAGAATAGTAATAATAAAGTAGATATGGGCCTGGGGTAAATCTTACTTAAATTAATTATGGTAGCATATATTATAAATTTGAGATGACTAAAAAATTAATAAAAACTAGACTTAATTGCAAAAACTAAAATGGCAAGTCTAATGTGTGAAAGAGGAAAGCTGGGGGAGTCATCTGGAAAATCAGTGGGTAATTCTGCACTCAAAAGCTAAAGGATTAGAATGTAAGTGGTGGAAAAGATTTTATGTTGAATTGCGATTTTGAAATTTAATTAATATATAAGAATGCCCTCTCCATTTCTTCTAATTCTTGTTAACATACCTAGGCTACTTTTCTACTACACTCTAGGTCATTTGTGGCCAAAACTCAAAATATAGTGAACAGTTATCTTCCTCACGTCGAGAGGAACATTTTGATATCCAAAACATCCCAAAATTCCCAGTGGAATGCCAAAAATTAGAGGCCGAATGGAGACATCTGGCGGTGGTGGCAGATTCCATGGTTTCAGTGGTAAGAACTTGAAAATGATGGGTGCATTGTGACGGACTCTTTGAGAGGATTATTTTGGTATCCTCGATAAGATTTTGTTGGTCAGTGATGGAGGAGTTAACACAGGGTTTTTGAGGCAGCTAAAAGAAATTGATAAGGGGGTTTTGCTCAGCATAAAGAGACGCACCAATTGATATTGGTGATTCCTAGCTCTAGCAATGGTGGATGGCTATCCATGGTGGCACTTTGGCAGTTTTAAGGTAGACTAGAAATTTCATATCAAGCACATGTAAGCTAGTTTCATACTATGATTTGGCTTTGAGCCTAGACTAACTTTGTAAAATTCAGTTTAATCAGTTGATTCGCTTCCCGATATCATTAGTCAAAATATTAAATTGATTGATAGTGCAAATTCAAATTGAAAGGACTAAATTTGTTGACTATAAACTAAAATTTGTTATTAAAATTTTAATAATAAGATGAAGTGTTGACCTAGAATTGATCAAAGGTCTAATTAATATTAATTAAGCTGAATTGATGTACTCAGGAAGTGAAACTATAAATTGAGATAAGTAGAAACCATTGTAGTTAAGTGGACTAATTTGAAGAAATGGACTCAAAAAAATTTAGGCCTTAATGTTATCACTTGCTGATTACTAGGAGATAATTGATCCCTCGCTTGGCTAGGATGATCTGGGACGTATATAGAATGGTTTGAACCTCCGTATTAAAATAGAACTTTTGATCATCTAAACGAGTTCAATACCAAAAGAATCTAAAATTTAGACTTAGGTGATTGAAAAGCAAAAACTCATTATATCTATATACCTCAATATAAATGTCAAAAATAGAAAAGGGACTCACGAAGAAATAAGTGAAATAATGTAATTAAAATATTCAAATAATTGTAGTTACTATTAGTAAATGCTGCATTGTAGTTTTGATACTTATACCTGTATTTTAATTGAAAATAGGTAGTAAGGATGTGGACATTTCTGGCTAGTAGAGGATTCCTGATGTGGCTATTAAGATATGAGTTGAGGTTCTCTTATAATATTCGAGACTCTTTTGTTGCGGAAAAGATATATATGTATATTATGAGAATCAATATGTTTGTATGTTTCTTGACCTACTTGTGCCATCTATGATATCATCGTACGCTTCATGGAATCGATTTTACTCTATTGATCCTTTCTATATTGAAATCTAAACTTTGACTGTTCGTTCTTTTGTCCTGGGTTGATGCCCTCATTCCGAACTCTTATATTAAGCTTTTAGAACTCCTTCGGATATTCTACACTTTTTGGTTGATACTAATCAATCTTTGAAAATTTGTTCCATATTCAGGATCGTTACGCTTTTATGACAAGAGCCGATTGCCATGTTTGTGATATTATTATGAGAGGTGAGTCGATTGCTATGCTTGTGGTATTATGAGAGGCGGTCTTGCTGTGACCTATAATTATGATTTGGAAACTATAAGTTCTGATATGGTTCATTCTTAGCAATTGTGCTTTCTATTCTAAATCTTTTGTTGGTATATTATGTTTACGTTACTCTTGGGGATGCCCTTAGAAAGTTGTTACTTGAAATGATGCCTGGGGAAATTGGGCTCGAGATTAAGATCAAAAAGACAATCAGGTAGTACGAACCAATAGTAGCTAGTCTTTTGACTAGTACCCACTATTGATCCTGTCTCCTAGGTAGTTGGAAGTAACTATCTACGATCGAGGGATAGACATGTGGTCAGCCGTGACACATATATTTATTTTGCTAAACTAATCACTCAATATTTAAAGGGATAAGGAATTGTTCCATAATGATCTACGGGAGTCATAAGGTTGGAGACTCGCCGACAACTCCTTATGATATGTTTTTGTCTTATCTCATATCATTGACTCTATCCTGAACCCTTAATATCCAAATCTAGCATCATAAGCATTGCTGCGTCTTGAGATCCTAATTGCCATGGTTCTATTGCATCATAAGGAACAATTGTGAGGAATAGGCATTGACGAATAATCATTTTTTTTGGCTCATTCTTTGACTACTCTGCTCTCCCAAAGAAAAAAGAGAGACTTCTTCTCCAAATTCAGGAAGACGGGAATCACCTTGGTCCAACCAAAAGTACTGGAATGCCAGAGGGAATTAAATACTACAAAGATGCAGTAAAATGTTGAGAATGGGAGGGCTACCCCATGCGCTGCCATCGAACCGCCATATACCACGGCTAGAGATGGAAGGCACTACCACCTATAGGTGCCTCTTGTCTAAGCGAACAAAACCCCTAAATTAATCTTTCGATTGGTCACTGTTTGGCCGGCCAATTATTTGAAAAACTACTGCGCAAGCCCTAGCTCCACTATTTCACCACAGCCACCAACAGTCGTCGGAATGATGCCCCCCACCACTACCACCATAGCTCTGGTTTGGTCACGTTTTGCCGACATTCCACCTGTTGGTTTGGGGAGGTTTATGTTTGGTTGTGTTCAGGGTGAGGTGAGGAAGATAATAGTTAGGTTGTTTCACTATTTTTCGATGCCGGGCAAGGATTTTCATTGAGAGGTGAGGGACGGATTTGCATGTGAAATTTTGAACAAATAGAGGGAAAGTTCTTTTATAATTTTCAAGTTTTGAGAAATCTCAATTTAACTCCAAAAGTTTCTTTCAGCATCTAATGTACCCTTCTGACTTATAAGTACCCCCACATTAACCCCTTTGGGTCTTCAATTAACCCCCTTGGCTTTTCCTTTTTATAATTTGACCTTATGAATTTTATTTAATTGTTGCGATTAAGTCTTGTTCAAATAGGTTTTTTATCCCTCGAATTTTCTTAATATATAATTGACACCCCAGAAATTTTAAATGTAATGCTTTCAATTAATTGAATCATAATTTTTCTTATTATTATTTTTCTTCTTCTTATTTTTCTTTCATTAATTGAATCCTAATTTAATTTATGAAATTTGTATTTTTAGGGATTCTCTATGATTAAGAATTTAGGGGGGTTACAATCCTCCCCCCTTAAAAGAATTTGGTCTCTAGATTTATATCTATGACTAGTAGAACTCAGGGTAGTACTGGCACATATAACATACTTGTTCCCATGTTGCCTCAGTCATATTGTGATTTCTCCTATTGTTATGATATATTCCCACGGTATGAATTTAATTTTTGGCGTGAAAGGAATAAATATAAAAATAACAGCAATAGAGTTATAACAAGCCTTACTGCTAATATTATGAATACAAGGTCGTACATCCCACCACATCGCTTATGTTTGGGATGTTCCTTCTTGTCAAAGCATAAGAGTGAGCTCGAATGCCCCACTAGCTTCCATTTTT
Source organism: Jacaranda mimosifolia (assembly GCA_018894105.1). Classification (NCBI taxonomy): domain Eukaryota; kingdom Viridiplantae; phylum Streptophyta; class Magnoliopsida; order Lamiales; family Bignoniaceae; genus Jacaranda; species Jacaranda mimosifolia. The sequence continues at coordinate 23,946,808 of CM032121.1, forward strand.
TGTTTCGCTTTACTTGTAGATGCCTTTGATGCAGTAGGGGGCAATCCTTGATGATGTGCTAATTGCTACCGCACGCTATATACCTTCTTAGCTTTGTCCTGCATTCAAACTCCTCATGATTAGAGCTATTGCAAAATCTACTATTCTTGTCTTAGGCTACTTTCTTTGTGACTATTTTTCCTACCGGTAGAGATTTTGGGTTTGAGAGCCCTTCCATGTTTGCCGTTCTCCTCTATTTTATGGATTTCTCTAAGTTCTGACTGCACCTGAAGAACTCACTGCCCGACTGTAATTAGGAAGGCCGTATGTAATAAGGGCCTGCTTGATTCCGATCAAAGTCCCTACACGAACTTGCGCATCTAGTACTCTTTATCCTTTGGATTAGATCCATAAGTTCCCATTCATGGGCATTCAGTCTGCCATCTTCTACCAATTGTAAGTAGGTTCTTCCAAAAGAAATGAGACATACTTGACCTTTTGCTTATCAGGATAGTGTAGTGTGCTAAATATTTTCTCGAGCCCCTCTACCCGTGCCTCTACTTTATGGTCATCAGGCTTCCCATGAACTTCAAAGGCTGGAGATGGAGGAATCGCTCCAGTGCCTGGTCCTCGGTGAACTCTTTATTGGCCCTAGACTTTTTCACCCATCCCTATTGTTGGCAATACTGCATGCATTGTTTGCAACATAGTGCACATAAGCTCTACCGGTTACTTGATGACTGGTGGGATCATTGAAGGATTTTACAATACTTTTTCCTTGGGCATTTATTGCTGCGGGTTTCAAGCTATTGAACTCTTCAAGAATTTGATATATAGTTTATCATTATTCAAGGAAGTTTACCTTGACCAGATTTAACTTCAACAACTTTCTTGTGGGAGTTCGAGTAAGAATAATGAGAGAAAAGAGGCCATGAGAGAAAAGAACAAAGATAAAGGCCCAATGGTGAATGATTTCACAAGTGCAAACAAGAAAGAGGAATGTGCAGGAGAGAATAAGTTAGTGAGTGAAAATAGAGAAATAAATGAGAAAAGTGAATGAGTGAAAAGAAAGAGTTAGTGAATGTGAAAAAGTCGAGAAAAGGCAATATTTCTTGCAAAAGAGAGATTTAAAAAATGCTTTCCTAGGCAAGAGAGCTTTCATAGTGGTTAGGTATAGGGAGGTTTTATTAGCTGAAATTGACTTTAACCTCAATTTGCCTAATGTTTTTATCTCTTTATTATAGGATTTTGATGACGCATTCTCAGACGAGATGCCCACGGGCTTACCACCATTGAGAAGAATTGAACATCAAATTAAGTTTATCCCGGGACCTCAAATTCCTAACTGACTAGCTTATAGAAATAACCCTGAAGACACAAATGAGCTGCAAAGGCAAGTAGATGAGTTGCAAGCAAAAGGACCTGTGAGGGAAGCATGAGTCCATGTGTTGTACCTGTGCTGCTGGTTGCAAAGAATAATGAAACTTAGCTGATGTGTGTGGATTGTAGAGCAGTCAATAAACTTACAGTTAAGTATTGCTATCCTATCCTATCCCTAGGTTAGACGAAATGCTTGAGGAATTACATGGTGCATGCATTTTCATTAAAATTGATTTGAAAAGTGGTTATCATCAAATTAGGAAGAAACCTGGTGATGAGTGGAAAACTGCATTTAAAACAAATTATGATTTATATGAATGGTTGTTTATGGCATTTGGCTTGACTAATGCACCTAGTATTTTCATGAGATTGATGGACCATGTATTGCGTGATTTTGTGGGTAAATTTATTGTCGTTTATTTTAATGATATCTTGATATACAACAAATGCGTAAAGGATCATATAATGCATGTTAGGGCTATTTTGACTATTCTTAGGAATGAGAAGTTGTACATGAACTTTAAGAGATGTACTTTCTACATTAATAGAATTGTATTTCTTGGGTTTGTTGTGAGTACTCATGGCATTGAGGTGGATGAGGAGAATGTGAAGGCTATGAGATCAAGTGTAGATTAGGATCCAATTATCAAAACATAAAAACGCAAAAATAACTAGATTACACCTGAAACCAAGGATTTAAACATGCCTTAAATTCGAATTTGGTAAGAGGAGTACCTTGAATTTCTCAAAATCCAAGGAAACAAGGAAGAAGGCTTCAACACCTTAAATCTGCCTCCTACTGGTGTAGCATGTTCACAGAAATTTTTCCCAACCAAATCTACCAAAAATTAGCTAAAATTTGGACTGGAGAATGCCTACACAGTGACGAATCTATAGTAAAAAAATTAGCCAAATCAAAAAGTCAAAATCCTCTCTAGAAATGCCTCCAAGTGACTATCTGAACAAATGATCTCCAAAAGGCTAGCAATCCAATTGTTTTGCTTCTAATGATAAGATCTACACACCAATGTATAATCCAATTCTATCCTATGTTAGCTGGAAAGCAAAGGAGATAAGAGCAAGGATGAAGGTTGAAATTGGAGGTAGTAGATGAAGAAAAATGTGAAGTTTCAACACATGAGGCAACACATGTAAAATTGGAAAGAAAAGGAGAATCTAACAATTAGATGCTTGTATGTGTAAAAAACATGCTTGGACGCCCCCACCCTCAATATATATAGATGGAGGGAAGATGTGATGCTTACCTAAGCATCACACCTTCCTCAAGGTTGGCGCCACTTGCTTGCCGACTTGCAAGCAAGTTGCATGTGAATTAAATGTGAATTTGAATTTCATTTGGAATTTTCTTTTCATCTAATGAAATGTCATCCAAATAAATTCTAATTAACACCAAATGAACATTTCATTTGAATTTTTCCTCCAAATTGATTCTTTATTTTAATTAAATTAAACACTTTAATTTAATTAATTAATTTTTGACTTAACTCTTAAGTCAATTAGCTTAACTCTTTAAACTAGTTATTGTTAACTTAACGCCTTAAGTTGACCAATTGATAGTCATGTGGCACTAATTAAATTAAATATTTAATATAATTGGTCTATTTTAACTCCTTAAATTATTTATATGAATTTAACAATTAAATTGATCTAGCCAAAATGACCAACAATTTAGTTAACCATCTCTCTCCAAAAATCGGTCATGTAGGAATTTCTAACTCTTAGAAAATTCCCCTTCATCTAGTAGGATTTGCAATTGAATTTTGTGTATGACTCATTAGATTTTACCATTCATTAGACATGGGCTCACAACTCTTGTAATTTGTAGAATATCAAATATTCACATTAGTTTAAAATCTTTTAAAATAATGACTCAATTCAATTAATCTCATTAATTTAAGAATACCTAATTTCCATGGTCAATGTCCAACTTCAAGCCTATGGAGCCCAACTTGGCCGAAATGAATGCTTTAGGAGAACTATTCTAGCTCTACACTTATAATGCAAATGCGGTCCTTCTGCCTCCTATCTCCCAAAATCGGCCTAGGGCAAGATATTTGCTAGCTCCCTAATAGCCTCAATATTATATTTCTATTCCCAATATTCGATTCCGGTTTATGACCTCATCTTTGAAAAACTTTTTTTCCAAATTGTTATACTACCTTGTGCAAGGATTCCTTGGAATCGATCATTATAGAATACATAAGAGATGCACTCGCCCATCACAACGATGAGCAGTCGGATTCCATCTTGGATCTTACAAACCTCCATATCTAAGTACCTCATACCTAACCTCAACCGGAAAGACCCGCTAAGTGGTTAAGAAAAAGTCAAAGCATGAAGACCTAAACACAAGGTTACCATGGGTCATCAGGTCAAAGAACTAATTATATGCACTAGCGTAAGTAGAAGAATTGCCACTACCGACTTGCCGCTATGCCTACATAGTAGATTCTCCGAGCGAGCCTCCCGTGAACTTGTTCTCTAATAAGCACCTACTAATATGCACATATATCTCATATGGCTTGCTCATGAAATAGAGCAATATCTAACCTTGGATTTATGAATCGTCAGTGCAAGTCTATCTAAATCTTAGATGCCCTATCTCACAAGATTCTATGACTTGGGATATTTCAGATCATGACCGTGTAAGACTTATTTCATGATCATCACCAAGTGTACTGACCAAGTCCTGTAGTCTTGTGTGATCTAAGGGCTTCAACCAAATGCTAGTGAAGTAAAATAAGCATAAGATGAAGATGACCATTGAAATATGAATATCATTTAATCAAGATTGTCTCATAAGTGAAATAGTTTACATGTCTATGTAATTGGCTGTGGAGCACTATTCCAATAATCTCTCACCTGCCCTAAAGACAATTCCCTATAGTCTTAAGACCCATCTTCTCAAGATGTCATTCAAAGGCCTTTTGGGTTAAGGGTTTAGTCAGTGGATCTGCTATATTCTCTTTTGAGGTAACTCTTTCCACTTTAACGTCACATGTACCAATCATTTCACACGTCAAATGACATCGCCTCAAAATGTGCTTCGATTGCTGATGAGATCTTAGCTCCTTAGCTTCTGCAACCATACTATTATTATCACAAAAGACAAATATAGGCTGAGACATGCTATGCACTACATCCAACTTTTAGATGAAGCTTTTGATCCGAACTCCTTCCTTTGCAACTTTCGAAGCCGCAATATATTTTAGCTCTGTGGTTGAATTGGCCGTGGTATCTTCTTTGAAATTCTTCCAACTCACCACACTGCCATTGAGGCAAAATATAAATCCCGAAGTGGATTTTAGTTCATCTACATCGGATTGGAAATTAGAATCCGAAAACCCCTCGGGTTTCAATTCTCTATTACTATATACCAAAACAAATCCTTAGTCCTTCTCAAGTACTTAAGGATTTCTTTAATGGCCTTCTAGTAACTCTCACCAGGGTTGGATTGGAAATGGCTCGTAACACTTAGGGCGTGTGCCACATTCGGTCTTGTACATTGAACGACATACATTATGCTCCCAATGGTGGACGTATAAGGTATGTAGGACATCTTACGTCTCTTTTTCTCCATCTTAGGGGCATAGACTTGGAGAGAAGAAGACTGTCTCCTATAAGGAAGAATCCTTTCTTGGATTCTTCTATACTTTAGTATCTTGTCAGTGTAGGGGTTTAGGAAAGCCCCAACATCCTTCTTGATCTATCCTATATATACATATTCCTAATACATAGGATGTTTCTCTTAAATCCTTCATGGAGAATTAAGTAGATAACCATGCTTTTGTACACTAACATTTCTCTCTCATTCTCAATGAGAAGAATGTCATCAACATAAAGCATAATAAACTGTACACTACTCCCACTAGCCTTCTTGTACACACATGGCTCATACACATTTTTGACAAAGCCAAATGATTTGACTATCTTGTCAAAACATATGTTCCAAGTTTGGGATGTTTGTTTGAGTCCATAAATAGATCTCTTGAGTTTGCAAACCTTTTGCTCACTCTTTTTGGATGTAAAATCTTGTAATTGGTCCATATAGATTTCTTCTTCAATATTTTTATTAAGGAAAGCGGTTTTCACATCCATTTGCCATATCTTATAGTCATAATATACAGCTATGAAAAGTAAAATCCAAATAGAGTTAGGCATTGAGACCAATGAAAAGGTTTCCTAGAAATCGATACCTTTTGCCACTAGTTGTGTCTTAAAGGTTACTACCTCTCCATTGACTCCTAACTTTCACTTATAGATCCACTTGCAACCGATGTGAACTATTCCCTCTGGTGGATCTACCAAAGTCCATACTTTGTTGGAGTACAAGGAGTCAATTTTGGATTTCATGGTGTCAAGCTAATGCCCCTGAGTCTATGTCCAACATAGCTTCCTCATCGATCTTCGGATCGCTATCCGATTGGCCCGTCTCATGAAGGAATCCAAACCTTTCTGGTTGCTTCTTGACTTAGTCCGACCTTCTCAAAGGTTGTGTGTAAGTATAATGACCAAAAAAACAAATTTTATTTTCTCTTTAAAGAATGTATATTCTGAAAACTTTTACATCTAAAGAATTCTTTTTGAAATTTTTGGTGCTCTATAATAATTTTTCTATAAAAGAATCATAATTTACTCCATTCTAGGATTTATGGAAATTATTACACTTATTTACAAGATGTATAATAACATTTTCTTTTAGTTTCTAAATTTCGTAAACTTCCTAAAATATCTCCCTATTTAAATACTTTTAAAATTCAAGGAATAATACAAAATTTCTTATTTTAACATATTTTATGAATTTTAGAAATTTTACTCCTATTTATACAATTTCCTCCAAATTCTAATTTTTCTAAAAATATTACCAAAAAATTCCTTCTTAAAACTATTAAATAAAATAAACAAAAAAAATATTTACTCCAAATACCTTAAAAAGTCGGTCATGAAGACCATTCAAGAACAAAGAAATCAACTTTTTATTCTATTATATCTCATGTGACATTCTCTACAAAATTCCTACAAAATTGTTTCACACATGGCCCCTAAAATGTAAGAATGATATTGGAGGGTTTGGCAATTAATAAATGAACTAACAACTCACCCTCCACATGGCATTTTTCTATTTAAACCTCATAAATATCTAACTAGGAAAATCTAAGAAAATCCTCTTTAGGCCTAATTGGAAGAATCTTACTTGGCCAAGCCACTAATCTACTCAGACACCTCATAAATGCTACTTTAGCCCCTAGGACCTAGTAATTAATATTAAATTAGCCCTCTAAAATTAACTTTCTTTACAAAAACACCATTGAATCAAATCTATAAATAGCTAACCAAGCCCATAAATTTTCTTCAACATATACAACACACACCAAACCCATGAAACATATTTAGCCCATAAAATCAAGAAAATTGAGCTAGGGTTGGTGAAGGAAAGAGAAAAGAAATCGAGCCAAAATTATTGATAAAATCTTGGAAATTTAGGTAAAGTTTATAACTTTTCGTACCATCTTTCTTGCCTTATTCCTTAATTCTTGAGAATTATTTTTGGTTCTTGAATCATGTTATTTTCTATTCTACTTCTGGATTTTAAATCAAAACTACTTTCAAAATATACCGAATTTTAAAATTTTACTACAAAATTTCTCTAAAGTTTAGAAAAAAAAAAAATTTATACTTTTCAACTCTAACCCTAATCTTTATTTCATTCATATTCCTTGTTCTATTCCTTGCTCCTTGTTCCATCTATCATTAGGGCTTTGAAACTGTATTGTTGAATTCATTCTATCATTCTTTATGAACATACCACTTTGTAGCACCCCTAAACTAGAGCTTTTGTCTCTAGATCGAGACGTTACAAAAATAATACCATTTCATAAGATTTACAAACAAACATCTTTATTGATCAACTTTTTTTCATAATACAAGCTTCAATGTGTACAAAGGAGTAAACAAAATAAACTTGAGCTATCAAAAAATAAACACAACTCTTTTCTATATTTTTTCTCCTGCAAAATAATATTTTGGGGATAACTTAGTAAAATTTATAACTGAAGGAGTTATGAAGCAATTATAGAATTAATAAGGAGCAAGAGTACGAATTACGAATTATGGTTGAACTAGTTGATCTATCACCCTTATATCTTCAACATTAATTCACCTTTGTGCCGCCCTAATGCCCACCCTGAGTGGCCGCTTGAGAGGGAAACAATGGCAACACTGTTGACCACGTGTCACAAATTGGTCTATTAGGATGCCTAACCCCCAGACAACCGCGAGACCAACCAACAATAGGAATAATTCGGCACAAGATTACTGTCAGCCCGACACCGCTCGGTTCTCATACCGAATAATTTCATTGCCCAACATTCATGAATCAATACTTTCATTGAACATTTTATTACTTTTGATGAACGTACTGATGTTCATCAAGAATGATAGAATGAATTCAACAATACAGTTTCAAAGCCATAACGATAGATGGAACAAGGAGCAAGGAATAGAACAAGGAATGTGAATGAAATAAAGATTTGGGTTAAAGTTGAAAAGTATAAGTATTTTTTTCCCCATAAACTTTAGAGAAATTTTGTAGTAAAAATTTAAAATTTGGTATATTTTGAAAATAGTTTTAATTTAAAATCCGAAAGTAGAATAGCAAATAACATGATTCAAGAACCAAAAATAATTCTCAAGAATCAAGGAATAAGGTAAGAAAGATAGTAAGCAAAGTTATAAACTTTACCTAAATTTTCAAGCTTTTATCGATAATTTTAGCTCGATTTCTTTTCTCTTTCCTTCACCAACCCTAACTCAATTTTCTTGATTTTATGGGCTAAATATGTTTTGTGCATTTGGCATGTGTTGTATGTGTTGAAGAAAATTTATGGGCTTGGTTAGCTATTTATAGATTTGATTCAAGGGTATTTTTGTAAAGAAAGTTAGTTTTAGGAGGCTACTTTGATATTAATGACTAGGTCCTAGGGAATAAAGTAGCATTTATGAGGTGTCTAAGTAGATTAGTGGCTTGGCCAGGTAAGATTCTTCCAATTAGGCCTAAAGGGAATTTTCTTAGATTTTTCTAATTAGATATTTACGAGGTTTAAATAGAAAAATGCCAAGTGGTGGGTGAGTTGCAAGTTCATTTATTAAATGCCAAACCCTCCAATAGTTTTCTTACATTTTAGGGGCCATGTGTGAAAATAATTTTGTAGGAATTTTGTAGAGAATTTCACATGAGATATTATAGAATGAAAAATTAATTTCTTTGTTGTTCAATGGTCTTCATGACCGACTTTCTAAGGTATTTGGAGTTTTATTTTTTTTTATTTTATTTAATAGTTTTAAGAAGGAAATTTTTGTAATATATTTAGAAAAATTAGAATTTGGAGGAAATTGTATAAGTAGGTGTAAAATTTCTAAAATTCATAAAATATGTTAAAATAAGAAATTTTGTATTATTCTTTGAATTTTGAAAAAAGTATTCAAATAAGGAGATATTTTAGAAAGTTTACAAAATTTAGAAACTCAAAGAAAATGTTATTATAAATCTTGTAAATAGGTTTAATAATTTTCAAAAATCCTAGAATGGAGTAAACTATGATATTTTTATAGAAAAATTATTATAGAGTACCAAAAATTTCAAAAAGAATTCTTTAGATGTAAAAGTTTTCAGAATTTACAAGATTTTTTTTTTTTTGTTATTACAACCTCCTCCCTTAAAAGAATCTAGTCCCTAGATTCTATTTTGTTTTAACTATGAGCTAAGAACTTAAATCCTAAGTTTGGCTAAGAATTTAAAATTCTAATTGTTTAAAATTTTGAAAGATGAACCTGTTAGTCAAAAAGATAGGGATACTTTTTGCGTATTTCATCTTCATGCTCCCACGTAGCTTCATCAATTTTCTAATTCCTTCATAAAACCTTGACTTGAGGAATTCTCTTATTTCTATGTTCTCGAACTTGATAATGAAGGATTCGTATGGGTTGCTCTATGTAAGAAAGTTCAATTTCTATTGGTAAGTCACTATGGTCAATAATATAGGATGGATCAGGATAATATTTCCAAAGTTGGGAAATGTGAAAGACATTATGTATCCCGGTTAAGTTGGCGAGTAAGTTTAATTTGTTCGCAACAGGACCAACTTGCTCTAAATTTGAAAAGGTCCTATAAATCGAGGGGCTAACTTTCTTCTTTTTCCCATTCTCCTAATTCCTTTTCGGGGCACGACTTTCAAAAATACTTGATCGCCTACTGCAAATTCCATATCTTTTCATCGTTTATTAGCATAACACTTTTGGTGATCCTGAGCTATTTTTAAGTTTTGCTTTATTAGTCATATTGATATAAGCATTGGAAGTACTGCAGAGCAATATAGTTATTTTGGCATTGGAGGGCAAAATGGAGATTGCAACTTGCCAGTAGGACCTATCACAAGAGTAAAAGCAAAGAGGCAGAAAGATGGCTTTGAAAATTTGGCTAAGTCATTTGTTGAAGAGAAGCATCAAGAATGGGCTAAGAAAGAGAAGAACATGTCAAGAAGCCAAAAGAATGAAGTTGGACAGCCCATCACCTTATGATTGGTGCATAAGGATGCCGGCTCTGGAGATTCCCCACCTCAACGAATCCAACATGGATGACAAAATGCGTTTCAGGGAACTGCAGGCACGCTTGGGCTCTTCCATCGGGGATGGACTCCTTGTTTTCCTCAATATCCTCTTCAAACAAGTGACGCTGGAAAAAAGATCGAGGCAGCACTTGTTGACGATGGGTATCCGCATGAAAGGGTCATTGAGAAAAGGCATGCCATTCGCGGCTTCCTTTTCAATGCAAGAGAAACTGCTCTTACAGAGCGGATGTTAACCCAACATCTCGAATAGATTGAGAGAAATGGGACACGTGCCATACGGAAGGCCCAAGAAGGCCAAAATAAGTCCCAAATGTGTAGGACTCACTGAGAAAAGAAAAGGTTGTGACCAAGTCAAACTCTTATTTCTAATTGGATTTGGGCTTGGATTATTATCTGTAGGCTTAGTTTATATCTTATTTCAATTACGGCTTGCAAGGAGAGTATAAATACTCTCTTAAAAACGTGTATAGCAGATTTTTGATGAATTTTGAATTATTTTCTGCATTTTTCTCTCAAGAAAAACCACAACTTTGCTTGTTGCATCAAGAAATTGAATAGGTTCTTTCAAGGTACTAATTCCTGCTAGTATTTATTCAATTTTTTTATTCTTATTCCCAATTATTTGCATTTCTAAGATCAGGTATCTTAGGGGTTCAATAGAGAGGGTTTTTATTCTAGGGTTCGTTCAATATAAATTTGTGTGTTTGGGGTTTTAGGATCAATATATCATTGGGGTTCTGCATCATTTGGTATCTAGGGCCAACTTGAGATAAATTCCTATTTATCTTGTTTTTTTTTCCAGCCAAAAAATTATTTCAAAAAAATGGAAAAAAAATAAATCAGATTGTGAATTGACTGTAGTTTTGCAATTCTTTTGCAATATTTTGCATATTCCTATTTTGTTGAATGCCAATTGAACACAAAAGGTTGAATTTGCGAAATATACACCTTGGATTGCTCTAATTTTGAGAAATTAAAGTTAGGGTCCTTGAGTGATTCAGTTTGGAGGTTTTTGACCTAGGCTGTCAAATTCAAAATTGTCATTGCATATGCTAAATTGGCTACTTTTAGTTGCTGTTTGGAGTTGATTGTACATCAATTGGGTTAGGATTGAGTCATAATCTGTGTTCCATTGGGATTGATCGAATTCTTTGCGTATTTTATATTTTGTCATTTTTTACTCATTCTTTATGTTTTCTTTCTTTGTTTTGGCCTAATTTGCATATGTTGATGTTAGATAAGTAACATATTGCATTCTTGTTACTTAGCTTGCATAAAAATCACATGATACACATTCTTTCTCGTGTGTCATCACATCATTTTCCTTGCTGGTCACATTTACTTTGCCTCTAGACTTTGTGCTTTTGTTTTGTTTTGTTTTGTTTTTTTGTTAGGTTTTTTCTTGCTACTCCTATATAAATACTACTGGTGAATTTTCTTTGAATTGAATTAGTTTGATTTTTGAAGTGCAACATTCATTGTAGTTAAGAGAGGTAAAAGGCATAAACAAGTGAGCACATAGAGAGGGCAAAAGCCAAAATTGAGTGCAAGCACAAGGGTTTACATCTACTTGAGTGAAACACGTGAGGGAGTATTTCTTTTGTGAGGCTATTTTTGTTAACATTTTTTGTAGGTTTTTTTAAAAATGGGTACTATTCTTCCAAGGAATGAGGGTAAAAAACCCTCTGATGAGGAAGCTAATATGACACCAGATATGAATGTGATGTACAAGGAATTTACTAGTCAATTTTAGAAGTTGAATGGCAGGCTTGATGAAATAGATATGTGGAGAAATGAGGTGGCACAAAATATTTATGGGAATGATAGAAGAAATGGGCCTCCATATAGGTTTAACCAAGAGATGTTTGAGGATGACTTTGATGATAGTAGTTCGGCTAAGAATAGAGGGGGTGAAGCTAGAGTCGAAGGTAGGAGGGACAGTAATTTAAATGCCATCAAAATGAAAATTCCATCATTTAAAGGGCGAAATGATGCTGAAGCATATTTGGAGTGGGAAAGAAAGGTCGAGTTGATGTTTACTACCATAACTACTTCAAAGAAAAGAAAGTGAGACTTGCAACAGTTGAATTCATTGACTATGCATTAGTTTCGTGGGATCAATTAGTGCAGTCTAGGAGGAGAAATGGTGAGAGACCTATTGAGACTTGGGCAGACATGAAGGTCGTTATGAAGAAAAGATTTGTTCCATCTTACTATTACAAGGAGATATACCAAATACTACAACGACTTATTCAAGGGTCTAAGTTAGTTAAGGACTACCATAAGGAGATGGAGATGTTGATGATTAAGGCCAACATAGAGGAGGATACAAAAGTGACAATGGCTAGATTTATTAGTGGTTTGAATAGAGAAATTACTGATATTATGGACCTACAACATTATGTGGAGATGAAGGATTTGGTGAGTATGGCTATAAATGTGGAGAAACAACAAAAGCAAAGAGGGGCAGCTCATGCATTTCAGAATTCCAACTCAAAATGAGGTTCAAAATGGAAAAATTATGATGAAAAGAAAAGAGATATGGGCTTAGTTTCCAAGGAGAAAGGGCTGGATACATGAAAGAACAAGAATAAGAAGTCCATTCTACAAAACGGTAATTCTAATTATTCTTCTTCCACTACTACTTCCAGAGATAGAAATATTAAGTGCTTTAAATGTCAAGGTTTGGGTCATTATGCATCTAAATGTCCAAACAAAAGAATTATGATTCTTATGGGTAGTGAAATTGTATCTGGGTCTAATGATAATAATAAGTCTGATGGTAGTGATAATGATATGCCACCTTTAGAGGATGTTACTTGTGATGATGGTAATGTTGAATATGCTATTCATGGTGAATCTCTTGTTGCTAGACGTGCACTGAACTTGAATGTTAAGAAGGAGAGCTTAGAACAAAGAGAAAATAAATTTCACACCAAATGCTTGATAGGTGGTAAGGTGTGTAACTTAATAATTGAGGGTGGTAGTTGTGCTAATGTGGCTAGTACTACTTTAGTTAAGAAATTAGGGCTGAAGTGTGATAAACACCCTAATCCATATAGGCAGCAATGGTTGAATGATAGTTGAGAGGTGAAAGTTACTAGGCAGGTTGTGGTAGCTTTTACTATTGGGAGATATAGTGATTAGGTAGTTTGTGAAGTAGTAGTACCCATGCAGGTTGGCCATATGTTGTTGGGTAGGCCATGGAAATTTTATAGGCATGCAATACATGATGGGTACAAGAATAGATATTCCTTTGAGCATAATGGACATAAAGACACTCTTGCACCTCTATCACCCAAGGAAGTTTTCCTTGACAAGATTAAACATCAACAATCTTCTTGTGGGAGTTTGGGTAGTGAGGTTAAAAAACGTAATGAGGGAAAAGAATAAATATAAAGGCCCAATGGTGAGTGACTACACTGTGCAAACAAGAATGAGGGATTTGCGAAGGAGAAAAAGTTGGTGAGTGAAAAGAGAGAAAAGAATGAGAAAGTTGAAGAGAGTGAAAAAAAAGAGTTAGAGAAGAGTGAAAAGGTTGAGACAAAATAATGCTTCTATGCAAAAGAGAGAGATTTAAAGAATGCTTTTCTGAGTAAAATAACTTTGATAGTGATTAGGCATATGGAGATTTTATTATCTAAAACTAACCTTAACCCCAATTTGCCTAGTATTTTTATCTCTTTATTGCAAGAATTTGATGATGTATTCCCTAATGAGGTGCCCATAGGCTTACCACCATTGAGAGAAAATGAGCATCAAATTGACTTTGTACTTGGATCTCAAATTCCTAACTGACCAGCCTACAGATGTAATCCTGAGGAGATGAAGGAGCTTTAAAGGCAAGTAGAGGAGTTGCTAGCAAAAGGACATATGAGGGAGAGCATGAGTTCGTGTGATGTACCTATGCTATTGGTTCCAAAGAAGGATGAAACTTGGCAGATGTGCGTGGATAGTAGAGCAGTCTACAAAATTACAGTTATGTATCGCTATCTTATCCCTAGGTTGGATGATATGGTTGAAAAAGTACATGGTGCATGCATTTTCACGACGATTGATTTGAAAAGCGGTTATCACCAAATTAGGATAAAACCTAGGGATGAGTGGAAAACTACATTTAAGATAAAATATGGCCTATATGAATTGTTGGTTATGTTGTTTGGTTTGACTAATGCACCTAGTACTTTCATTAGATTAATGAACTATGTATTGTGTGATTTTATGGGTAAATTGTTGTTGTTTATTTTGATGATATCTTGATATACAACAAATGCTTAGATGATCATATAATGCATGTTGGGGCTTTTTTTACTCTTCTTAGGAAGGAGAAGTTGTACGCAAACCTTAGGAAATGTACTTTTTGCATTGATATACTTGTATCTCTTGGGTTGGTTGTGAGTACACATGGCATTGAGGTGGATAAAGAGAAGGTGAAAGCCATTAAAGAATAGCCAACTCCTAAGCTAGTTTGTGAAATTAGGAGTTTTCATGGATTAACTAGCTTTTGTAGGAGGTTTGTGCATGAATTTTCTACTCTAGCTGTTCCATTGACCGAGATTATTAGGAAAGAAGTTGTGTTTAGATGGGTATAGGAACAAGAACATGCATTCAATACATTGAAAGATAAATTTTGTTCTGCTCCTATTCTTATTTTACCTAATTTTAATAAGACTTTTGAGATTGAGTGTAATGCATCTGGGATTGGGATTGGTGCTGTTTTAATGCAAGAAAAATGTCTCATTGCATACTTCACTGAGAAATTGAGTGGTGCTCAACTTAGATATCCCACTTATGATAAGGAATTATATGCCTTAGTTCGTGCATTGGATGTTTGGCAACATTACTTGCTTCCTAAAGAATTTGTTATACATACTGATCATAAATCTTTGAAGCATTTAAAGGGCCAAGGGATATTGAATAAAAGGCATGCTAAGTAGGTAGAATTTATTGAGGCTTTTCCATATGTGATTTGCTATAAGCCGGGAAAGGAAAACATTGTTGCTGATGCGTTGTCAAGGAGATATGCTTTAATCACTACACTTACATCTAAGTTGTTAGGATTTGAGCAATTTAAAGATATGTATGCAACTGATGTTGACTTTGCTAATTTGTATATTACATGTGAGGGTGGTGCAATTAATAAATTCTATAGACATGAAGGTTTTCTGTTTCGTGGTAATAGAATTTGTGCCCATGTTTGTTCTGTGCATGAGTTGCTAGTTAGGGAATCACATAGTGGTGGATTGATGGGTCATTTTGATGTGCTTAAGATTTTAGATGTATTGAGTGAGCATTTCTATTGGCCTTGTTTTGAGAAAAGATGTTGAGAAAGTGTGTTCTAAATGTATTGCATGTAAACAGGCTAAATCTAAGTCTATGCCTCATGGATTGTACACACCCTTACCTATTCCTACTACACCTTGGGTTTATATTTCTATGGATTTTGTGCTCGGTTTGCCTACAACTAGGATGGGTAGAGATAGTATATTTGTTGTGGTTGATAGATTCAGCAAGATGGCACACTTATTGCTTTTCATAAAACTGATGATGCTACTAACATTCTTGATTTGCTCTTTAGAGAAATAGTTAGATTACATGGTGTCCCTAGATCTATTGTTTCTGATAGGGATGTTAAGTCTCAAGCCACTTTTGGAAGGTTTTGTGGAGTAAGTTAGGTACTAAACTTTTGTATTCTACTACTTGTCAGCCACAAACTGATGGACAAACTAGAGTGTTAAGTAGAACTTTAGGTGCCTTGTTGCATGCTGTTGTAGGAAAGAATTTGAAAACTTGGGAAGATTCTTTCCCTTTTATTAAATTTGCTTATAATAGGTCAATACATTCTTCGATGGAGTTGACATTTGACTGCCATAACTACTCTGAAGAGAAGAAAGTGAGACTTGCAGTAGTTGAATTCACTAACTATGCATTAGTTTGGTAGGATCAATTAGTGTAGTCTAGGAGGAGAAATGGTGAGAGACCTATTGAGACTTGGGCAGATATGAAGGCTATTATGAAGAATAGATTTGTTCCATCTTACTATTACAAGGAGATATAGCAAAAATTATGAAGACTCATTCAAGGGTCTAAGTAAGTTGAAGACTAAGGAGATGGAGATGTTGATGAATTAGGCCAACATAGAGGAGGATACAGAAGTGACAATGGCTAGATTTATTAGTGGTTTGAATAGAGAAATTGCTAATATTATGGACCTACAACATTATGTGGAGATGGAGGATTTGGTGAGTAAGGATATAAAGATGGAGAAACAACAAAAGCAAAGAGGGGCAGCCCGTGCATTCACTACAAAAAAATATGCTTTTTACTATGGTTAATTATGTGTAGTATATAGTTATTAAGTGAAGTAAAAAGTTATTAACTACACTCGTGCTACACTTTTCTAGCCGTAGGCATTGCGAGCGAGGTAAAAGCTTCGCTACACTTTTTTAATCGTGGTAATTGGCTTTTGCTACGAAATTATCTTCAATTACTACAAATTTAATGTGTGGTAAAAGATATCAAATACACCACTATCTTTTACTACAATAAAAAAAGTGTAGTATATAGTAGTTAAATGCCACACTTTGAAAATTGTAGTAAATACTTAAATTATTTTTCACCACAACTAAATGTAGTAAAAACCAATTAATTTGGGAGCTTACTTTTTTTATTTATATACACACGGATAGTAGGAGCTTATCAGGATTCGAACTCTTGACCTTACTCTTGTTTGTGTGAAAGTAATGCCACTATGTCAATTATCACTTTGTTATTAATTAGCTAAATTAATAAATTTGATTACTTAATCAACTTTTTTTAATAATAAAAGTTATTGGAGACAAATATTTATTTTGCCTCAAAATTTAGACTTTCTTACTGTTTTGGAAAACTTTGCTAGTTAGGAAAATTAAGTATTTGATTAATTAATCAAATATTTTTTAATAATAAAAATTAGAGGAATTTTTTTTTATTTTACCTCTAATTTTATTAATTAAAACCATAAGTAGTTAGGAATTTTTTAGGGGTTTTATTTAAATTTAATTAATTAATTAATATTTTAATAATAAAAATTGGAAGCAAATTTTTAATTTACCTTGAATATTATTTATTAAGCATTACTTCCAACATATTTTTCTTGTTTTCTAGTGAATTTTTTTTTATTTAAGATCTTAATCTTTGCCTTCAAATTTTCACAAGTTTTCACTAATGACAAAGTATGGTTAATTCATTAACCTTTTGCGCTAATGAAAAAGTATGGTTAATTCATTAACTTTTTGCTACAGTTTATTTAAAATTGTAGTAAATGTACAATATTATTCACCTCATATAAAAATTGTAGTAAATAAGTATATTTTTTGCTACGATAAGATGAAGTGTAGTATTTAATACAACTTTTACCACACATTTGGAATTTTATACTACAATAGTAAAATCATAGCAAATAATCCTTTTTTACTACATTATTTTTAGTGAAGTTAAAAATATTGTAGCAAAAAGAATATTTTTTTGTAGTGATTTCAGAATTCCAACTCAAAATGGATTTCAAAATGGCAAAATTATGATGAAAAGAAGAAAGATAGGGGCTTAGTTTCCAAGGAGAAAGAGATGGACGCATCAAGGAACAAGAATTACAAGTCCATTCTACAAAACGTTACTTCTAATTCTTTTTCTTCTACCACTACTTTCGGACATAGAGATGTTAAGTGCTTTAAATATCAAGGTTTGGGTCATTATGCATCTGAGTGTCCAAATAAAAGAACTATGATTCATATGGGTAGTAAAATTGTATCTAAGTCTGATGATGATAATAAGTCTGATAGTAGTTATAATGATATGCCATCTTTAGAGGATGTTCTTGTGATGACGATAATAATGAATATGTTGTTCATGGTGAATCTCTTGTTGCTAGGTGTGCATTAAACTTGAATGTTAAGGAGGAGAGCTTAGAACAAAGAGAAAATATATTTCACACCAGATGCTTGATAGGTGGTAAGGTGTGTAGCTTAATAATTGATGGGGGGTAGTTGTGCTAATGTAGCTAGTACCACTTTAGTTGAGAAATTGGGGCTGAAGTGTGATAAACACCATAATCCATATAGGCTGCAATAGTTGAATGATAGTGGAGAGGTGAAAGTTACTAGGTAGGTTGTGGTAGCTTTTACTATTGGGAGATATAGTAATGTGCTAGTTTGTGATGTAGCACCCATGCAGGCTGGCCATATGTTGTTGGGTAGGCCATTGCAATTTGATAGGCGTGTAATACATTATGGGTACAAGAATAAATATTCCTTTGAGCATAATGGACATAAAGTCACTCTTGCACCTCTATCACCTAAGGAAGTCTGTCTTGACTAGATTAAACTTTATCAATCTTGTTGTGGGAGTTTGGGTAGTGAGGTTAAAAAAAGTAATGAGAGAAAAAAATAAAGTTGAAGGCCCAATAGTGAGTGATTGCACAAGTGCAAACAAGAAAGATGGATTTGTAGGAGAGAAAAGAATAAGAAAGTTGAAGGGAGTGAAAAAAAAGAGTTAGAGAAGAGTGAAAAGGTTGAGAAAAAACAATGCTTTTATGCAAAAGAGAGAGATTTAAAGAATGCTTTTTTGGGTAAAAAAACTTTGATAGTGATTAGGTATATGGAGATTTTATTATCTGAAACTGACCTTAACCCCGATTTACCTAGTATTTTTATCTCTTTATTGCAAGAGTTTGATAATGTATTCCCTAATGAGATGCCCACAGGTTTACCACCATTGAGAGAAATGAGCATCAAATTGACTTTGTACCTAGATCTCAAATTCTTAATCGACCAGCCTACAGATGTAATCCTGAGGAGATGAAGGAGCTTCAAAGGCAAGTGGATGAGTTTCTAGCAAAATGACATATGAGGGAGAGCATGAGTTCGTGTGTTGTACCTATGCTATTGGTTCCAAAGAAGTATGAAACTTGGCAGATGTGCGTAGATAGTAGAGCAGTCAACAAAATTATAGTTAAGTATCGCTATCATATCCCTAAGTTGGATGATATGCTTGAAGAATTACGTAGTGTATGCATTTTCACTAAGATTGATTTGAAAAGCGGTTATCATCAAATTAGAATGAAACCTGGGGATGAGTGGAAAACTGCATTTAAAACAAAATATAGCTTGTATGAATAGTTGGTTTTGCCATTTGGTTTGACTAATGCACCTAGTACTTTCATGAGATTAATGAACCATGTATTGCGTAATTTTCTGGGTGAATTTGTTGTTGTTTATTTTCATGATATCTAGATCTACAACAAATGCTTAGATGATCATATAATGTATGTTAGGGCTGTTTTAACTCTTCTTAGGAAGGAGAAGTTGTACATAAACCTTAAGAAATGTGCTTTTTGCATTGATAGACTTGTATTTCTTGGGTTTGTTGTGAGTACAAATGGCATTGATGTGGATAAGGAGAAGGTGAAAGCTATTAAAGAATGGCCAACTCCTAAGATAATTAATGAAGTCAGGAGTTTTCACGGATTAGCTAGCATTTATAATAGGTTTGTGCGTGATTTTTCTACGATAGCTTCTCATTAATTAAGATCATTAAGCAAGAAGTTGTGTTTAGATGGAGAAAGGAACAAGAATATAGATTCAATACATTGAAAGATAAATTGTGTTATGCTTCTATTCTTGTTTTACTTGATTTTAATAAGACTTTTGAGATTGAGTGTGATGCATCTGGGATTGGGATTTGTACTATTTTAATGCAAGAAAAATGTCCCATCGCATACTTTAGTGAGAAATTGAGTGGTGCTCAGTTTAGATATTCCACTTATGATAAGGAATTATATGCCTTAGTTTGTGCATTGGATGTTTGGCAACATTATTTAATTCTACAACATTACTTACTTCCTAAAGAATTTGTTATACATATGATCATGAATCTTTGAAGCATTTAAAGGGCCAAGGGAAATTGAATAAAAGGCATGCTAAGTGGGTAGAATTTATTAAAGCTTTTCCTCATGTGATTTGCTATAACAAGGAAAGGGAACATTGTTGTTGATGCATTGTCAAAGAGATATGCTTTAATCACTACACTTACATCAAAGCTGTTAGGGTCTGAGCAATTTAAAGATATGAATGCAGCTGATGTTAACTTTGTTGATTTGTATATTACATGTGAGTGTGGTACATTTAATAAATTCTATAGACATGAAGGTTTTCTATTTCATGGCAATAGAATTTGTGTCCCTGTTTGTTCTGTGCATGAGTTGCTAGTTAGGGAATCACATAGTGGTTGATTGATGGGTCATTTTGGTATGCATAAGACTTTAGATGTTTTAAGTGAGCAGTTCTATTGTCTTGGTATGAGAAAACATGTCGAGTTCTATGCCTCATGGATTATATACACCCTTACCTATTCCTCATGGATTACATACACCCTTACCTATTCCTACTGCACTTTGGGTTAATATTTCTATGGATTTTGTGCTCGGTTTGCCTAGAACTAGGAAGGGTAGAGATAGTATATTTGTTGTGGTTGATAGATTTAGCAAGATGGTATACTTTCTTGCTTGTCATAAAATTGATGATGCCACTAATATTGTTGTTTTGTTCTTTAGAGAAATTGTCAGATTGCATGGTGTCCCTAGATCTATTATTTCTAATAGGGATGTTAAGTTCTTAAGCCACTTTTGGAAAGTTTTGTGGAGTAAGTTAGGTACTAAACTTTTGTATTTTACTACTTGTCATCCATAAACTGATAGACAAACTAAAGTGATAAATAGAACTATGGGGACTTTGTTGCGTGCTGTTGTAGGAAAGAATTTGAAAACTTGGGAGGATTGTTTGCCTTTCATTCAATTTGCTTATAGTAGGTCAATACATTCTTCTACAGGTTTTTCACCTTTTGAAATTGTATATGGTTTTAATCCTTTGACTATTTTGGATTTAACTCCTTTGCCTTTGAGTAATATTGCTAGTTTAGATGGTGAAAGCAAGGCTGAAAAGGTTAAAACAATATATATAAAGGCACGTGAGATGATTGAAAAGAGAAATAGATTGATAGCCCAAAGATTGAATAGAGGCGAAAGTAGGTGATATTTGAACTTGGTAACTAGGTTTAGGTTCATTTGAGAAAGGAAAAGTTTTCTAATCGAAGAAAATCCAAGTTTGATGCTAGAAGAAACGGTCCATTCCAAGTGCTAGAAAAGATTAATGATAACGCTTACAAGATTGACATTCCAGGTGAACATAAAGTTTCTGCTACTTTTAATGTTTACGATCTTTCTCTTTTGATATGGATTTGAATTTGAGGACAAATCTTTGAGAGGAAGGAGGGACTGATATGAGCACTGGAGGTACTACAGGGCAAGATGGTTATTTCAGCATTGGAGGGCAAAATAGAGATTGCAATTTGCCAATGAGACCTATCACAAGAGCAAAAACAAAGAGGTTGAAAGATGGTTTTGCAAATTTGGCTAAGTCATTTGTTGAAGAGATGCAACAAGAATGGGCTAAGAAAGAGAAAAACATGTCAAGAAGCTAAAAGAATGAAGTTGGATAGCCCATCCGCTTATGCTTGGTGTATAAGGCTTTAAAAGGCCCAAGAAGGCCAAAACAAGTCCCAAACGTTTGGGACTCACTGATAAAAGAAAAAGCTATGACCAACTCAAACTCTTATTTCTAATTGGATTTAGGCTTTAATTATTATCTATAGGCTTAGTTTATATCTTATTTTAATTAGCGCTTACAAGAAGAGTATAAATACTCTCTTAAAAACGTGTACGACAGATTTTGATGAATTTTGAATTATTTTCTGTGTTTTTCTCTCAAAGAAAACAACAACTTTGCTTGTTGCATAAAGAAATTGAATAGGTTCTTTCAAGGTTCTAATTGGTGCTAGTATTTATTCAATTTTCTGATTCTTATTCCCAATTATTTGCGTTTTTAAGATTAGGTATCTCAAGGGTTCAATAGGGAGGGTTTTTATTCTAGGGTTCATTCAATATCAATTCGTGTGTTTGGGGTTTTGGGATCAATATATTCTTGGGGTTCTGCATCAGTTCAATTTTGATTTGGCATTAGTTATTGATGTTATATGTTGATATAGCATGTTAAAGAGTTTTGGTTATTTTTGGATCAAATATGGTTAGAGTTTATTGGAGATTTTTGAAGAATGTGATTCTTACTTAAACTTATTTTTGGAAGCATAATTGAGCACTTGAAATTTCATTTTTAAAAGGTGTTCTTAGATCTAAAATTTCATTTATATTGTGTGATTTAATGTTTAGGAGATGTCCTAAATTTTTTGGTGCACAAAAGTTGAACAAAAAATCACTTGACTTGCTCAAAACCTTGAAATACAGCTGCTGCTAGCCCTGGCTGGGTGCGCCCCTGCGTGGCCGTGTGCCTAGGATAGGCCGACGGCTGGTAGTTTCGGTGTAGGGGAGTTTTGGTTCCTTTAGTGACTAAAAGTTTTCTGTTTTACATGTAATAGATGCACAAATATTGTGCAAACTCTCAAAATTATGTTTGACATTTTGGATTGCTTTTAAAAACTTGTTAAAGTTAATCTTCAATAATGTTGCACAATTGTTATGCTTCATCTTGCTTGGCTAATTAATTGTTTATGAGATAAGCATTTAATTGTTGGAATTGAGTGTCAATTCTAGATTCATTTATTGTTCATTTAATTGTTGAATGGATGATAAATGAATGTGGATGATCATGAGCCTTCAATATTGATTTTATTTGTTTCAAGTTGTTGAAAAGGGTTGTATTAAATTTGGGCTTGTATCCCTCTTAATTTCTATCTTATAAATGTTATGATAGTAGAATCACTAGGAGTGAGGATTTCTTTCTCATGTAAATAAATATTACAAGGAGCAAAGAAGTCCATTAGAGGCATAAAGACCTATGAATGTATGGGGATGCACTCATGTAATATCTAGATTTAATCAACCCACTTAAAATCAACTAAGTGTTGCACCTATAGCTCTAAGTGCATCACTTAGTTAAAACTCATGGTCATCCCACCCTAGAAGCATGCTAGGCGCATTTACTTATTTATACTTTTCATATCCTATTGATATGTATGAGATGTATGGTTAGGACATAGAAAACCTAAATAAGAAGATAAAATGATGAGCTCTTTGCAAGCAAGAAAAACCCTCCACTTAGAATGTCTAAGTGCTTTCAAATATTAAGTCAAAATGGATACAAATTAAAATGAGTTTTAATTAATCTATGCCTTCTACCAATAGTATGTGGCATGACAATGCTACCATATTTGTGTGATGTCTCACGAGTCATGGCTTGTAGGTCACACTTATGATGGAAAGTTGTGATCACATACTTAGCATATGATGCACCTTTAATTTGAGGCTTCCCATGCATTGGCACTCGGTCACAAGCGGTCTTGAATCAAAGTTTGATTGGTAGGTCCGACTTAACACCTAGTAATATAGATGTGGTACGAGTCGTGGGTCTATAAGAAAAGTGAGGCAAACTATATTAAGGATCGCATAGAGATGCAATTTTCAAAAGTTACTTACCTTACAATTGTTTGTGAATGTCTCACAAGTCGTAGGTCTGCTACAAGTCCTTAGGACCTTGATTCCCATTAGGAAATGAGATTTCCCAAATTTTTCTAGAGGGTGAAGAATTTGATAAAAATACATTTGAAAGACTATGAACATGTTTTTTAATATTGATATTCAATCATATGCTTATACTCTTCTTTTTGCCTCTTGTAGATTTTTGAAATCTTTAAAAACAAAATGGCTAAGAATCCACTCCATCATATTTTGGAAACTAATAAACTCACTAGGCCTAACTTCCGTGATTGGTTGAGAAACCTCAAGATAGTCCTAGACTCCGAAAAGAGGACCTATGTCCTTGATCAAAGTCCGTCGGACACCTTAGGTGATGACACTACCGATGAGGCCCGTGAATTATTCACTAAGTTTGTAGATGATGATCTACATGCGAGATGCCTCATGATGGCTTCCATGACCAATGAGCTCCAAAAGACTTATAAGCATATGAAGGATGCTTGTGAGATCTACAAACACCTACAAGAGTTGTATGGTGTATAAACTAGACACAAAAGGTTTGCATTGTCTAGAGAACCTTTAAGGTCTAGAATTGTTGAGGGTTCGAGTGTCCATGATCATGGGCTCAAGATGATTAGACTCATCGAGAAGCTTGGACAACTTGATGTGATCATGGACAATGACCTCTATGTGGATTTGATCCTATAGTCATTGCCCTCCTCATTCGACCAATTCTTAATAAACTTTACTAAATTGGTGAACATGTTGGTGATCGTCGAGGTAACGGTGAAAAAGGAAAAACCTCTTATGCCTACTTCCTTTTCTAAGTCTAGGGGCCTTAAGTGTCCTAGAAAGGGAGGTAAAAGGAAGAATAGTTCTTCCTCCAAAGGGAAGCAACCCTTTGAGAGTTGATGGGGGGTCAAGAAAAGGAAAAAGGCTAGGACCGATGCTACCTGTTTCCATTGCAGTGAAAAGGGCCATTAGAGAAGGAATTGCAAAGCTTACCTTGCTACCCTTGAGAAAGATATGCACTTTATTGAAGTGAATTTGGCGACTAATTCTTCCTCATAGGTATTTGATGCCGTGGGTGATTCTCACATGTAAGTCTTAATGAAGGGGATATGATCCTCTGCCTAGAAAATGAAACAAAAGTTGTCGGCGTGGTCTAATGCATTGTCAAGTTAGACTTAGGGAATGCTTGCATTGTATTAAATCTTTTTTATTATGTACCCAATCTTGTTAAAAACATTATTTCTATTCCCATTCTTGATAATGAAGGATATGATTTTTCTATACCAAAGGGGATGTTGAAAGCAATAAAGAATGGCTCTTTAGTTGCACAAGGTACATTGAATAACGGATTGTACATACTTGATTCTCAACCTTCATTAATGCACATTCAATCAAGTAAAAGAAAATTAGATAACTAAGAAGATGCAATCCTATAACATGCAAGACTTGAAAATATCTCTAAAAATAGGATGAATAAGTTAGAAGCTCTCAAAGCACTAAATGTTAGTGGTATTGAGGACCTTCCTATTTGTGAACTTTGTTTAAAGGGAACAATTACCAAGGCTCATTTTGTTGGACAAACGGAACTGAACCACAAGTCCTTTGGATTTGATCCATACAGATGTTTGCGTCCCACTAAGAGTTAGCTTGAGAAGAGGCTATTCTTACTTCATCATCACCTTTATTGATGATTATAGTTGGTTCAGACATGTGTTTCTTATGAAGTAAAATGGACTTAGTATTAAAGCTCTTCGATCAGATTGAGGAGAAGAATACTTAACTATTGAATTCTTGGATTATCTAAAGGAGAATGGGATTCTCTCTCAATGGACTCCACCCAGCACACCCCAACAAAATGGAGTAGCTGAGAGGAGAAATCGTACCTTGTTGTACATGGTACATTCCATGATGAGCTTTTCTGATGTGTCTATATCCTTTTGGAGATACGCTTTAGAAATGGTGGTGAAGTTACTAAATGTAGTACCTTCAAAGTTGGTGCCAAATGTCACAATCTCAAATGTATAAACCTAATTTTGTCTTCTATAGGAACTAGAGCATCTAAAACGTGAATCCAACTTCAACCTAATATTGTTTTTCAAATGCACATACCATTACAAGTGAGAATTACAGGATTCTGTTTACCTTAAGATATTAATACATTTTAGTTGGTCCTATTTGAAACATGACATGATAACAAAGCTAAGCTTTACAGAATATAAAACATTGTACAATCACAGCCAGTAAAAGATCTATTCTAATATTTAAATATTTGATCCCTACATTGAGCCAAAGTCCTTGCCCTGCTCTTCGCCTTTCGTTCCTAAAGAATTGAAATAGATGAAGACATAAGTTGCAAATACAACTTAGTGAGGCCGATGCTTGTGTACGTATGTTTTTCAACCTGAATACTAGCTGGCTTATCATTATATTATATGCATGTAATGACAAGTACGATAGTGAATAAATTATTTAACAAGGTAGGATAGAACTAAAGATTGTTGATGCTGTCACCTTTATCTCACTGACCATGTTTAACTTAATCACTCCAGACAAGGTGCGGCTTTGCCATCGGCAAACATGCCCGGGATCATGCCAATCCTACGACCCTTTCTCATCATGACAGCTCCAGTCATGCATTTATGGGGAATAGTCCATGAGGTACACATCCTACTCGACAAGCCAAATGCCGCCCGCATAGTTTGTGCCACTCTCATGCCGAATGGGCTCAATTACCATAATTTCACAACATGGGACGATAAACACAATATCAAAGTCAAACAGGCGACGTGACATAAAGTACTACACCTCTATGAGATGGACTAGCATGCTCATGTCGGTGCACCTTTCAATTTAGGCGTACCATATTGTATGCAAAATAACATAATCATCAAAAAAAGATAATGATTGAATGTGCTTTTCTTCTCTCTTTTTCTCTCTTTTCTCATTTCCATAATAATCATTTTTCATTCATCTTGATGGGAATAATTATCTTATTTCCTCAAGTTACGGCACTCATCGTGCTTTCCCAAGGGCGATGTTTCAAGATAAGGCAAACTGTTATGCGAGTTGCCTACCCAAAATAAATACTAAAATTTAATGTAGAGTTCAACTAATATACTTTAGTTAGTGAAATCTATGTACTAAGGGCAAGATGTAATGAATCCTAAAGCATAATGAATATCCAAGCCTTAACTAAAGAGTACTTCTTGAACTATATCCTCCATTTACTCTATTCCTTCCCATTTTACATTCCACTTCCTAAATCTCTTTTATTATTTTGTTTCTATACTTCATCCATATAATTCATAGTTCTATAAATATGAAACATACTTAATAATAGGATATTTTGGTTCTTATTTGCATATGTAACTCTAACTCTGATCTTCAACCAACTAAAGTGTTATAATCAAGTACTTATCATTTAGTAAGTCACAAATTATAGTAAGTCACAAATTATATCAACTAACATTATGTAGTGATTAGGTTTAATACAGCCATAGAGCTTATACCTTGATACCAATTCCAAAGTCCAAAGGTTAACTATAGAAATATGACTTTCTTAATTTAATTCTAAACCATCTAGGCTTAAATTAAATCCCTCTATTTTTGAACCTACTTACACATTTGTAGCCATAATTTTCAGAAAAATAAGACCTATATATGTTCAAACCTCATAAGCCCTTCCACTTGCCAAGCTATCTTAAGTTTATGTCCAACTCTAATTGGTTTTTACCAAATTAAGAACACAAAATCATACATGATTTAAACAATAATCTTAATATATATGCTATATAATAAACATAAATGACTCCAAATAAAGCACTTTAAATGGCTAAAGAGTGCTACCTTTTGAAAACAAGAGTTGGGTTCTCCATTTTTTCTATTCTAGCTTGGTCCTTCTCTTTTCTCTTCCCTATTTCTCTCCCCTTTTCCTTTTTTCCGTTTTCTATTCCTACCCAAATGTCCCAATTTTGCTGACAATGAAGGGAGAAATACCTTTTAAGGGGTATGGTTAAACTTGGCCAAAATATGTGGTTCACCCCAAGTTGTCACCTATCATATTTAAGTTATTTAATTTTTGGAATTTAGTTTTAAATCTTTCAATTGGGACAATTTTATTTGTCAAAATAAAATAGAAGGCTTAATTTTAGCTAATTAGTTCAAAGTCCTATACAAATTTTAGAATTCTCCTTTTGCCCTTTAATAAATTTAGATTCAAGAATCCTATATCTATAGATGACAAGTTCACTCCAAATTTCTGAAATCAAGTATCATTTTGTAAATAGTGTCACAACAAAATAAAGATAAAAAATAACCATGAACTTTGAGTAAATATTAGATTTTTAAATGAATTGGAGGTATAGTTGTATTCCTAGGTTATTACACCAAAAACGACACATGAGATGTGGTATGGCAAAACACCCTCTTACTATTATCTAACGGTTTGGGGATCTCCCGCTTACATCAAGCGATTAGTGGGAGACAAGTTGGATAGTAGATCCACCTTGTGCAAGTTTATGGGATACCCAAGAGAGTTTTTAGGTTATTGCTTCTATGATCCCTTGGAACAAAAAGTGTTTGTTTCAAGGAATGCGACCTTTTCTGTAGGATGGCTAACAACGCGATGACATTTGTAGTATTTCATGTCATTCACATTCCCAACTTCTTCAGGACATTTTGGCTCGGGTAACTGCATCATTTTTCTTTCCTACAACTCATCAAAGATTTGAGAAACATTAGTGTTAGGTAATGGATGCTCCTTTTCTTTCAATTCCTTTAGTATAGGTTGGCATTTTTCATTTGCACGCGTTTATCCTCATGCTTTTCACCTCTACCTCTTGCAGAGATTTTGGTAGGATCTGCTTTAATTGCCCTTGATTTCTTCATAGCAATTTTGGTGGACTCCTCACCCTCCTTCAAGTCCTTTCTATCTTTCTGTGGGTAGTCACCAGAAAAGTAACTTTATGGTTTGCAATGCTCAATTTCATACCATGAGTGCAAGTAGCCAACTCTTTGAAACTTTGAGGCTTGATCCCATGAAGGATATGGAAAAGCACTTAGTGCATCCCTTGGATGCACATCTTTATTACTAAAACTTCTGATAACTTATCCTTGCAATTCAGACTTAATGCACGCCAATGGTTGATGTAGTCAACAACTAACTCATATTTACATTGGTAAGCTCATATTTCCATTGCTTTGCATTGGTAAGCTCAATCATATTTACAATACGACAGGTGTTGTAGAAGCGGCTCAAGAACTCTCTTTCTATTTTTTTCGAACTATTAATAGCTTTGGATCCAAATCAATGTACCAATCAAATGCATTCCCTTTAAGCGATCTCACATACTAATTCACAAAGAGGTCACCATCAGTTCCTGCATTGTTGTATGTTCCCAAAAAAAGGGCAATATGTTATTTTGGGTTGCTTTTCTCATTGAACCGTTGGAGCTTTGGTGGCTGATAGCCTATCGACATTCTTAAGGCTCAATCCACTTAGTGTATGGTTTTGAGTAAGAGAGCGAGTTTTGTGAAGAGCCTCTATCTTGAGCTTTGATGGTGTTAGTTATCATATCTTGCAATTGAATGGATAATGCAGTAACAGAAGTTGTAGAATGGTTGGATTTCTGCACAGAATCATGCTTGAGTAGTGCTTCGTCCATTTGTTTCTCTTTTGTAACATGGTTCAGAGAGGATGAATGATTTTGGGTAGATACTCCTATGTTCTATGCTCTAG
The DNA here is from genome assembly GCA_018894105.1 of Jacaranda mimosifolia. NCBI lineage: Eukaryota > Viridiplantae > Streptophyta > Magnoliopsida > Lamiales > Bignoniaceae > Jacaranda > Jacaranda mimosifolia. The sequence continues at coordinate 23,976,086 of CM032121.1, forward strand.
TTTGCTCATCAATTGGGCAATTTGGAGGTCTTTATCTTCCACAATCTTTTGAAGATCAAAAATAGCTTGAGACATTTAGGCAAGTTGCACATCTATTGTAGCTGTTTCGATCACCATCGCAGGCAGCACAATAAAAAGAAATAATTTATAGTTGATATCTGTATGACTTATTGAGTTTGAGCCATCTGATGGAGTGGTATCAACATTCTTTCTCCCGGAGAAAGATTGATCAACTGCAACAACAATATCCATAGCGTCTTTCCAATTGATGATAGGGACTTGATTCTTCTTAGGTGGCATGGAACGTTTAAAAATGACAACTAGAACTTCAATTTAGGAGAAAGAGATGAGAGGCAGAGATTATCCCACTGGGTATGCCAGAAAATTTGTTTGAACAAATTTTGAGTTTGTAAAGAATTACAAGAGAAGAAAAATATGGACAAATTCAATATTTAATTTGAAACAAAAGTGGTAACAATCTCTAGAAAATATCTCTGCAATTGAATATTAATTCCTCTGATTTTCTCCTGGGAATACGATTCAAGGACTTAATGCTTGTTTCTGTATGGGATGCGTAATTTCCACCTAGACTTCAGGATGATGCTTTTGAAGAAGATGTAGAACCTTTGTGGTTGTAGCACTTCTTCGTGGCAAGCTTGAACTTGAAAGCTTTGATGCTTGAATGTCTTAATCTTTGAATTTTTTGATGTGTGGTATGTCGCACATCACCCTTTTTATAGGCACAAATTAGGGTTTAATAGCTTGAAGCTCAAGTCTTCCCTTAAGCTTAGAAGCCACGTCAAATAGGATTAATTTACTAATGGGCCACAAACATATTTCATCCCAATTAACTAATCCAAAATAAATAAGACTTTTATAAACTTTGGACTCAAACAAAAAACCAATTTATTTAGGCTATCAAATGGTGATTTATCCTAATAAAATTTCAATGCTAATAGTAAGGATAGCCTTCTCTTATACTAACTCTTAATGGGCCACAAATGTTTGTATGGCAAATCCAAAGGACTAGTAGAACATTCTATTTATCATACAAAAGGAGCTTAGGTCATTACTTAATGCACCACAAACAACTAAAGAGCCATTCTTTATTGCATTCAATTTCTCATTTTTGATGAAAAATCATATCCTTCATTGTCTAAAACAGGAATTAAAATGATGTTCTTAATAAGATTTGATATATAGTAACAAAGATCAAGTATAACCAAAGTATTCCCTAAGTCTAACTTCACAATGCCTTCGGCTTTGGTGGCAACTTTTGCTCTATTGCCAAGGCGAAGGATCATATCCCCATCACTTAAATTTCTTTTTTGTTCCATCCCCTGCAACAAATTGCAAAGATGAAAACTACATGTGGTATCAAATACCCATGAAGAAGAATTTGTTGTTAAGTGCACTTCTATAAAAAACATACCCTTCCCAAGGGTTACAAGATACTTCTTGCAATTTCATTTCCAATGGCACATCTCACCACAATAGAAACAAGTGGCATCCTTTTTATCCTCTTTCTTCTTCTAAACCCCACCAGACGCCTTTAATAGTCGTTTCCCCTTCGAAGAAGAACCTTTCTTCTTCTTATCCCCTTTCTTCTTGCCTTGTGGTACTTTAGACTATGAGCTTGACATGTTAAAGTTCATCACAAATTGATCAAATGAACTCGCAAATGATTCTAGGATCAAATCTATATAGAGGTCGTTATTGATAACTACGTCCAAAATAGCGAGCTTTTCAATAAGCCCAATCATTTTTAACCCAAGATTATGGACACTCGCTTCCTCAACCATTCTACTCCTAAAGACTTCCTTTGATGACATGTATTGCTCATGCCTAGTTTGCATGCCATACAACTCTTATAAGTGCAAGTGAATCTTTGAGGCACTTTTCATATTTTCCATGGGACTTTTGGAGCTTATTAGACATAGATGCCATCATAAGGCAACGGGTTTTGAGGTTATCCTTTACCCATTTAGTGAATGTTTTAGATGCCTCTTGATCAACATCATTGCTGAGAGTATCTAGTAGACTTTGAGTCAAGGCATATATACTTTTCTTGGAGTCAAGAGTAATTTTGAGGTTTCTAAGCCAATTGTGATAGCCTGGCGAGTTTATTGGTTTCCAAAATGATGCTTAACAGATTTTTGGCCATTTTGAGATTTCAAAAATCTATGCAAAGCAAAAAAAGATTATAGGCATTTGATTGAATTTTGATATTAAAAACATGATTATGGTCTTTCAAGCAATTTTTGCTCCACTATTTTATCAAATTTCTTACCCTCTTGAGAAAATTGGGAAATCATATTTTCTAATTAGAATTAAGGCCCAAAGGCATCATCTCATGGACCTATGACTCGTGAGATATTCATTTGTGACCCTAAGGTAGGTAACTTCTTCCAATTACATCTCTTTGTAATCCTTAATATATTTTGTCTAACTTTTCATAAAGACCCACGACTCATGCGACATCTATATCACTAATTGTTAAGTTGGACCTACGAATCTCCTTTAATTGTGCACCCGACTATGATCAATCCACGATTTTTTAGTGTAAGAGCTTAGGAATACAACTATATGTCCAATCCTTTTAAAAATCTAATATTTACTCTGGATTCTTGATTATTTTTATTTTTATTTTGTCATGACACTATTTACAAAAAGATACTTGATTTTAGAAATTTTGAGTGAACTTGCTATCTTTAGATATAAGATTACTGAATTTAAACTATTTGAGGGGCAAAAGGGGAATACTAAAATTTGGTTAGCACATTGAAATAATTAGTTAAAATTTAGCCTTTTTTTCTCGATTTTGAAACATAAAATTGTTCAAATTCAGGGAGTTAAAAGTAAATACCAAAAAAGTAAATAACTTAAAATAGGATAGGTCGCAACTTGAGGTGAAACCACATGTTTTGACCAAGCCTAATAACCTTACCCCTTTAAAATGTGTTTCTCCCTTTCATTATTGGCAAAACTAGAATATTTAGGTAGAAAAAATGGAAAGAGAGAGAGACAGAGAGACAAAGAGAGAGAGAGAGACAAAAAAGGAGAAGGAAACTTATAAGAAGGTAAGCTAGAATATGAGAAAAAGGGAATCTAGCTCTTCCTCCCAAAAGGTAGTATTCTTGAGTCATTTAAAGTTGTTTATTTGGAATCATATGTGTTTATTATAGTATATATAGACATATATATATTCAGGTTATGTTTTAAATTATGTATGGTTTTATGTGCTTCAATTAGTAAACACCAAATTAAAGTTGGACATAAACTTAAGATAGCTTGAAAATTGGAAGGACTTATGTAGTTTGAGCTTGCATAGGCCTTAATTTTCAGAAATTTATGGCTGTAAATGTGTAAGTAGGTCCCCAAAAAAAATAGAGGAATTTAATTCAAGCCTAGATGGTTAAGAATTAAATTAAGGAAATCACATTTCTATAGTTAACTTTTGACTTTAGGATCAGTATTAAGTTAGAAGTGTTCCGGCTATATATATTAAACTTAAAATCACCCCATGATGTTAACTAATATAATTTGTAAATTACTAAATTACAAGTAGGAAGAACTATGGAGGAAAATTAAAAAAGTATTGATTAGAATACTTTAGTTGGTTAAAGATGAGAATCAGAGTTACATATGTAAATAGGAACCAAAATATCCTATTATTGAGTGTATTTCATATTTTTAGAACTATAAAATTATATGGGGAAAAAATATAGAGATAAAATAATAAAAGAGATTCAAGAAATGCGGGAAAAAGAGTTAAGAGAGAATATAGTTAACGAAGTTGCGCAAATGCTCTTTATTTAAAGCTTGGATATTCATAATATTTTAGGATTAATTAAATCTTGTCCTACATTAAATTTTAGTATTTATTTTGGACGGACAACTCACATAATGTTTTGCCTTACCTTGAAACACCATACTTGAGAAAGCACAATAAGTGTCGTAACCTGAAGAACATAAGATAATTATCCCCATCAAAATGAGTGTGAGATGATTATTTGTGTAGGACTAATTGGTAAAGTTCTTTTTGATCCTAGAGCTTCACACTCTTTTATCACATCTCATTTTTCTCAAGGACTAGAAAAGAAACCAGAAAACCTGCCTTATAATTTCAAAGTTAGTTTGCCTATGGGTACATCAATAGCAACAGATGTTGTGCTTAAATTATGTAGAATAGAGATTGCTGATAAAAGCTTTCTTGCTAATCTGATCGTATTACCAATCCAAGGTTATGATGTTATACTTGGAATGGATTGGTTTTCATCATGTCACGCCAACTTGATTGTCGTGCTAAGATGGTTAAACTTTGTGTACCTGGGCAACCGAAGGAAGAAATTGTTGGGAATCAAGGAATTTTAGATATAACAATTATATCAACTACTCAAGCACGTAAGATTTTATGGAAAGGGGGTTAAGGATATATAGCTTATATGATTAACAATTCAAAAGGTAAGACGGTGTTGAGAGAAACTCCTATTGCATCTGAATACCAAGATGTATTTCCTAAGGAATTAACATCAGAGATGTGGAGTTTGTCATTGAAACACTTTTGGGGACCACACCAATATCTAAGACCCCGTATCGCATGGCATCGGCAGAGCTAAAGGAGCTGAAGACCCAACTACAAGATTTGTTAGAATGAGGATCAAAGAGAAGGATATCTCGAAAACATACCTCAATTTCAAATATAGGCATTTTGAGTTCGAGTCATGCCCTTTGGATTAAAAATGCATCAACTACATTTATAGATCGTGTGTATTGAGTTTTTCAACCATTTTTGGATTAGTTTATAGTTATCTTCATTGATGACATACTAGTATACTCTAAGATTGAGCAAGAGCATGAACATCACTTGCGGGTGGTGCTACAAGTTCTTAGAGAAAATAAGCTTCGTGCCAAATTTAGCAAGTGTGAATTCTGGCTCAAGCAAGTTACCTTTTTAGGTCATATCATCTTTGAGGGAGGAATAGCACTCAACCCATCAAAGATTAAGGCAATAGTTGAATAGAAAAGGCCAGAGACAGTTACAGAAATTCATACTTTCTTAGGCCTTGCTGGATATTATCGAAGGTTTATCAATAATTTCTCTAAGATAGTAGCACTATTACCTAAACTCACTCAGAAGAATACACCATTTGTTTGGAATGATACATGTGAGTCCAGCTTTGAAAAACTCAAGAAACAGCTAGTGACTGCTCTAGTGTTAGCCCTACTAGCTAGGTGTGACAATTTCATGGTGTATAAAGATGCTTCTGGAGAAGGATTAGGTTGTGTTCTAATACAAAATGGAAGGGTTATTGCTTACACATCAAGGTAATTAAAACCCTATGAGAAACATTACCTTACACATGATCTAGAGCTTGTTGGAATTGTTTTTACCTTAGGAAAATAGAGGTATTATCTTTGTGGAGCATCTTTTATTATATTCACATATCACAAGAGCCTTAAATATTTAATTTTCACAAGGAGTTAAATATGAGGCAGAGGAGGTGGATGGAATTCCTAGAGGATTACGAATGCTCAATTTAATATCACCCGGGAAAAGCAAATGTTGTGGCAAATGCTCTAAGCGGAAAAGCTTTGCTAATAGAATTTATGGCTAAAGAGTAGTAGGATGCTAGAAAAGCTTTGTTAATAGAATTTAGAAAGAGTTAAAATAGAGATACTTTTTGCCAATCTACAGACATAGCCTAGCATACTGTGAGAATCGCTATTGCACAAGAACAACATATAGAATATAAAGACCTCAAAGCGACCATTAAAGGTATGTCAGGCTCTCCATTTGAGGTAGACCCCAAAGGAGTTCTGAAATTTCAAGGTAAAATTTGCGTACCATGAACGATAATTTGAAAAAAGAAATTTTAGATGAAGCCCATTAATCATGCTATAGTATCCACCCGGGCAGTAATAAAATGTATCAAGACTTGAAGCTATACTACTGGTGGAACAATATGAAATGGCAGATTTCAGAATATGTGGTAAAATGTCTAGTATGCCAACAAGTGAAAGCTGAACATCAAAGACCATCAGGGCTTCTCCAACTATTGCTAATACCACAATGGAAATGGGAAGCAATAACCATGGACTTTGGTACTGGGCTACCTACCTCGAACTAGAAAGGGGCATGATTCTATTTGGGTCATTATCTATCGGCTTACTAAATCAGCCTACTTCTTGCCAGTTAATATAAGGTATATAGTGGAACAACTAGCGAAGAAATATAAAAAAGATGAGATTATTCAACTGCATAGGGTACCCATCAGTATTACCTCAGATTGAGATCTAAGGTACTTGTCCCGACTATGGAAAAAAGTTCAACAAACTCTAGGAACCAAGTTATAGTTCAGTACTGCTAGTCACCCACAAACGGATGGGCAATCTAAAAGGACTATACAAACACCTGACGATATGCTTCATGCTTGTGCACTAGATTTTCAAGGGAATTAGGATAAAAATCTTCCATTAGCTGAATTTGAATATAACAATTTGCATAAGATGGCTCCTTATGAAGCATTATATAGAAGAAAGTGTACATAAAGCCTTAAGTCCTACCACAGAATAGAAAATTCAAGGGTTCCCAAATTTAGTCTGATAAGCTATTGGGATTATGCAAATAATTCATGAGAGAATGTTAATCGCATAGAGTCGTCAAAAGAGTTGGAATTTATAGTGGGAGATAAGGTATTTCTCAAGGTATCTCCTCGAAAAGGATTGGTGAAGTATAGAAAAGGTGGGAAGCTTAGCCCCCGATATGTAGGACCCTTTGAAACCACAGAAAAAATTGGCGGTATGGCGTATAAGTTAGATTTATCATGTCTTTCATGTCTCCCTTTTAAAGAAATACCATCCTAACCCATAATCAAGCATGAATCACTCTAGCTTAAAAAGGATCTATTATATGAGGAGAAACCTACTCGTATTTTGGATCAAAAATTTTGAGAGCTACGAAATAGGAGAATCCCTTTAGTGAAAGTACTGTGGCGACAACATAACATTGAACAAGCCACTTGGGAATGAGAAGACAACATGCTCAAGCGTTACCCTAAGCTCTTCAAAAATTAGGTATGAATTTGGGACCGAATTCTTTTTAGGGGGAAGAGTGTAAGAACCTAAGAATACAATTATACCTCCAATTCTTTTGAAAATCTAATATTTACTCTACATTCATGGTTATTTTTATCTTTATTTTGTTATGAAACTATTCACAAAAGGATACTTGATTTTAGAAATTTGGACTGAACTTGTCATCAATAGATATGAGATTTTGAATCTAAACTAATTAAAGGGCAAAAGGGGAATTCTAAAATTTGTGTAGGACTTTGAACTAATTAGCTAAAATTCAGCCTTCTATTTTATTTGACAAATAAAATTGCCCCAATTCAAAGAGTTAAAACTAAATAGCAAAAAGTAAATAACTTAAATATGATAGGTGGCAACTTGGGGTGAAGCCACATATTTTGACAAAGTCTAACCTTACCCCTTAAAAGGTAATTCTCCCTTTATTATCAGCAAAATTGGGACATTTAGGCAGGAAAAAATGGAAAAAAAAAAAGAGAAAGAGAGAATAGGGAAGAGAAAAGAAAATGAGCAAGCTAGAATAGAGAAAAAGAAGAACCCCAACTCTTGCTTTCAAAATGTAGCACTCTTTAGCCATTTAAAGTGGTTTAGTTGGAATCATATGTGCTTATTATAGCATATATATTCAGATTATGGTTTAAATCATGTATGATTTTGTGTACTTAATTTGGTAAACACCAAATTAGAGTGGGACATAAACTGAAGATAGCTTGGCAAGTGGAAGGGCTTATGAGGTTTGACCTTATTATATAGGTCTTACTTTTCTGAAAATTATGGCTACAAATGTATAAGTAGGTTAAAAAATAAAGGGATTTCATTCAAGCCTAGATAGTTTAGAATTAAATTAAGAAAATCATATTCCTATAGTTAATCTTAGGACTTTGGAATTGGTAACAGGGTACAAGTGTTATGGCTATATTAAACCTAATTACCACATAATGTTAGTTGATATAATTTGTCAGTTACTAAATGATAGGGTATGAAGAACTATAGAGAAAAAATTGAAGAAGTACTTGATTAGAACCAAAATGGGAGTTAGAGTTATATATGTAAATAAGAACCAAAATATCCTATTATTGAGTATGTTTCATATTTATAGAACTATGAATTATATGGAAGAAGTATGGAAACAAAGCAATAAAAGAGATTTAGGAAGTGGAATGTAAAATGGGAAGGAAGTAAGGGAGGATATAGTTGAAGAAATACTCTTTAGTTAAGGCTTGGATATTCATTATGCTTTAGGATTCATTACATCTTGCCCTTAGTACATAGATTTCACTAACTAAAGTATACTGGTTGAACTCTCCATTAAATTTTAGTATTTATTTTGGGCAGCCAACTTGCACTACGGTTTACCTTATCTTCAAACACCGCACTTGGGAAAGCACGATCAGTGCCGTAACCTGAAGAAATAAGATAATTATTCCCATCAAGATGAATGTAAAATGATTATTATGGAAATGAGAAAAGAGATAGAAAGAGAGAAGAAAAGCACATTCACATCATTATCTTTTGCTGATCATCATGTCATTTTGCATACAATATGGTATGTCTAGATAATTGAAAGATGCATCGACATAAACATGCAAGTCCATCTCATAGAGGTGTAGTACTTTATCTCACTTTGACTTTAATATCGTGTTTATCGCACCGTTTTGCGAATTTGTGGTAATTGAGCCCATTCGGCATGAGGTGGCACAAATTATTCGGGCAGCATTGGGCTTGTCGAGTAGAAAGTTGTCCTCATAGCCTATTTCCCGTAAATGCATAACTGGAGCTGTCATGGTGAGAAGGGGTCATATGATTGGCATGATCCCAAGCATGTCTACTGATGGCAAGGTCGCGCCTTATCTAGAGTGATGAGCTAAACACGGTCGGCAAGATAAGGGTGACGGCATCAACAATCTTTAGATGTATCCTACCTTGTTAAATGATTTATTCACTATCGTACTTGTCATTGCATGCATAATATAATGATAAGCCAACTAGTACACCAACCTCACTAAGTTGTATTTGCAACTTATGTCTTTATCTATTTCAATTCCTTTAGGAATGAAAGGCGAGGAACAGGGCAAGGACTTTGGCACAATGTAGGGATCAAATATGTAAATATTCGAATAGGTCTTTCACTAGCTCTGATTGTACAAGAGATGGTGGTCTACCCTATGTTTTTATATTTTGTAAAGATTGGCTTTGTTATCATGTCATTTTTCAAATAGGACCACCCAAAATGTATTAATCTATTAAGATAAACAAAATCCTATAATTCTCACTTTTAGGTTGAAGTTGCATTCATATTTTAGATGCTCTACTTCCTATAAAAGACAAATCGGCTCCATATATTTAGGATCGTGACATCACCAACCATTGCCAAAACCACAATTGAAATGGGAAGCCATAAACATGGACTTTGTTATTGGGCTACCTCAAACTAGAAAGGGGCATGATTCAGTTTGGGTCATTATCAATCGGCTTACTAAATCAACCCACTTTTAGCTAGTTAATATGGGGTATATAATGGAACAACTAGCTGAGATATATAAGGATGAGATTATTCGACTGCATGGGGTACCCATCAATAGTTTCTCAAATCAAGATCCAAGGTACTTGTCATGACTATGGAAAAAAGTTCCAGAAAATTGTAGGAACCAAATTATAGTTTAGTACGGCTGGTCACCTAAAAATGGATTGGCAATCTGAAAGGACTATACAAATCCTAGAAGATAAGCTTTATGCTTGTGCGCTAGATTTTCAAGGAATTGGCAGTATGACATATAAGTTAGATTTACGACCAAATATTAGAGGAACACACAATGTCTTCCATGTCTCTCTTTTAAAGAAATTCCATCCTATCCCATCGCACGTGATCGAGCATGAATCACTCCATCTTAATAAAGATCTATCATATGAGGAGAAACCTATCCATATTTTGGATTGAAAGTTTTGAGAACTACAAAGTATGAAAATCCATCTAGTGAAAGTATAATGGCGACAACATTGCTGGAATAGTGCCCCGCAGCTAATTGGATTGGCATGTAAACTGTTTGACTTGTGATAAATCTTGATTGAATGATATTCTTATCAATGGCCATCTCCATCTATGCTTAATTTACTTTACTTCACTAGCATTTGGTTGTACTCTGGGGGTGACCATGAAATAAGTCTTACATGATCATGATCTCAAAATATTTCAAGTCATAGAATCTTATGAGACAGTGCATCTAAGATTCGGATAGCTTACATTAATGATACTTAAATTCAAGTTGGATATTACTCCGTTTCATTAGCAATTCATCTTAAACATGGATGCATGTTAGTAAGTGCTTGTTAGAGAACTAGTTCACTAAGGCCTGTCCAGAGAATCCACTAGACAACCGTAGTGGCAAGTTCTGCATCTTATGTTAGTGTATATAATTAGTCCTTAGACTTGAGGATCCATGGTAACCTTGTCTTTAGGTTCTCATGCTTTGACTCTTCCTTGACCACTTTGCGAGTCATCTGGGTTGAGATTGGGTGTGAGCTATTTAGATATGGAGGATTATGAGATCCAAGATGGATCCATCTCCTCGTCGTTGTGCAGGGCGAATGCATCTTCTATGTGTTTTATAATGACCGATTCCAAGGAGTCCTTGTACAAGGCAATATGACAATTTGAAAAAAAGAGTTTTCAAAACATAAGGTCATAAATCAAAATTGAACATTGGGAATAGAAACAAAGTTATAGAGGCTATTAGAGAGCCTACTAATATCTTGCCCTAGGCATCTTTTGGGGAATATGAGATAGAAGGACCACATTTGCATGGCAAAAGTAGAGCTAGAATGGTTCACCAAGAGCATATTCATTTCGACCAATTAGTTGGGTTCCATGGGCTTGAGGCTAGACATCGACCATGGAGATTGGCTATGCTTCAATTAATAGAGATTAATTGAATGAGTTATTAGTTTAAAATGAGTTTAAACTAATGCAAATATTTTAATACTAAAAATATCACAAGAGTTGTGAGCTCGTGAGAGAACCTAATGGGGCACACACAAAAGCCTAAAGGAAGTTCTATTTGATGGAAGGAATTTTCTAAGAGTTAGAAAATCCCATGTGACCGATCTTGTGGAGATAAACAGTTGGCTAATTTTTAGTCATTTTGGCTTGATTGATTTAATCATTAAATTGATCAAAATAATTTAAGGAGTTAATTTAAGTGGTGCCATATGACAATTAATTAGTCAACTTAAGGAGTTAACACCTTCTGTATTAAAAAGTTAAGTTAGATTTCTTATGGAGTTAAGTTAAGACCAATTAATTAAATTAAGGAGTTAATTTAATTAATGTGGGGAATTAATTTTGTGGGGAAATTCAAATGAAGGAATTCATTTGAGGTGCATTTAGAATTAATTTGGATGATATTTCATAAGATGAAATAAAGATTCCAAATGAAATTCAAATGCAAGTGAAATTCACATTTCACATACAAGTGGCTTGCTTAGGGGGCTGGCCACATGAAGATTGCATGCTAGATTCCATTTTTTCCCTCCAAAAGTGTGATCCACTCATGTGTTCAGGGTCTAGTGTGAGGCATGAATGATATATGTTATCGAAGGATCTATTTAGGACTAGAATGATTGAAGGGTCTAGTGTCCATGATCATGGTCTCAAGATGATTGGACTTATTGATAAACTTACTACTTTGGAAGTAGTCATGGACAGTGATCTCTACGTGGATCTAATCCTTCAATCTTTGATGAGCTTATTTGACCAATTTCTGATGAACTTTAATATGTCGAAAAAAAAAGTCAGAATCAACAAATTGGTGAACATATTGATAATTACGGTGGTGACAATCAAGAAAGACAAGCCCTTAATGGTTACTTTTTTTTCCTAATCTAAAGGCCCTAGGAGCAAGAAGAAAGGGGATAAAAAGAAAAAGAGTTCTTCTTTGAAGGGGAAATAACCATTAAAGGCGTTCAGAGGAGTTAAGAAGAAGAAAAAGGATAATAAGGATGCCACTTGTTTCTACTGTGGCGAGACGGGCCATTGGAAGCTCAATTGCAAGGAGTATGTTGGAACCTTTGGGAAGGGTATTCTCTTTATTGAAGTGCATTTAGCTACCAATTCTTCTTCATTGGTATTTGATACCGGTTCTCATCTTTGTAATTCATTACAGGGGATGGAAAGAAGAAGGAATCTAAGTGATGGGGATATGATCCTCCGCCTCGGCAATGGAGAGTAAAGGTTGTAGTCAAAGTTGAAGGTGTAATAAAGTTAGACTTTGGGAATTCTATTATTGTAATAGATCTTTGCTACTATGTACCGAATCCTTTGAAGAATATTGTTTCAATTCCCAATTTAGACAATGAAGCATATGATTTTTTGATCTCAAATTGGAAGTTGAAAGCAATAAAGAATAATTCTTTGACTGCTATTAGTACACTGAGTAATGGATTGTACATTTTAGATTTTCAACCATCTCTTATGCACATTCAACAAAGCGACAAAAGAAAATTAGACAACCAAGAAAATGCATACCTTTGGTATGTTAGACTTGGATATATTTCCAAGAATAGGATGAACAAGTCAGTAGACCTCAAACCACTAAATGTTAGTGGATTAGAGGATCTACCTATTTGTGAGTCTTGTTTAAATAGAAAAATGAGCAAGGCTTCTTTTGTAGGACAAACAGAGTAATCCACAAGTTTTTTGGATTCGATCCATACAAACATATGTGGTCCATTAAGAGCTAGGGCAAGAAGAGGTTATTCTTGATTTTATTCAGTTTGGACACATGTATCTTATGAAGTATATATATCCGAAGCCTTTGAAAAGTTCAAAGAGTATAGGAATGAAGTAAAAAAGCAATCAGGACTTAGTATCAGAACTCTTTGATTAGATCGATGAGGTGAATACTTCAGTGTCAAATTCTTGAGTTATCTAAAAGAGAATGAGATTATCTCACAATGGACTATAGCTGGCACACCCCAACATAATGGAGTAGTCGAAATGAGAACTTGTATATTGTTAGACATAATATGATCCATGATATGCTTCACCGATATCCTTATCTCTTTTCAGGGATATGTCCTAGATACGATAGCTACTAAATATAGTATCCTCAAAGTCAGTGCCGAAGACATTGCATGAAATGTGGCTTGGCAAAGCACCCTCTTATTCTTATTTAAGAATTTGGGGGTCTCCTGCCTATGTCAAGAGAGATTAGTGGGAGACAAGTTGGATTTGAGATCCACTATGTCCAAGTTTATGGGGTACCCAAAAGAGTCTTTGGATTATTACTTTTGTGATCCCTTAGAACAAAAGGTATTTGTTTCGAGGAACACACTTTTGGAAAAGGAGTTTTTATTAGATTAAAAAGGTATTGTTGAACTCATGAAGTTCAAGAAAAATCATACAATCCCACAAGTGATAGAAATAAAAGATACTCCGAGCTTAGCACACAATTTCCTAGAAGGTTAGACCGAATCAAGAAGCAACCTGAAAAGTTCAAATTCCTTCATTAGATGGGCCAAACAAATAGTAATCCAAGGACTAATAAGGAAGCTATGTCGGACATAGATTCAGAACATTAGCTTGAGGCTATGAAATCTAAAATGATGTACTCCAACAAAGTATGGACTTTAGTATATCCACTGGAGGGTATAGTACCCGTTGGTTACAAGTAGATCTATACGCGAAAGCTTGGATCGATGGAGAGGTTACAACTTTTAAGGCTGGACTAGTGGCAAAAGGTTATACTCAAAGGCCCAGTATTGACTTCGAGAAAACTTTTTCACTCGTTACTATGCCTAATTCCATAAGAATTATGCTTGCCACAACCGATTATTATCACTATGAAATTTGGCAAATGGATGTAAAGACAGCCTTTCTCAATGGTAACATTGATAAGGAAATTTACATGGAGCAACCACAAGGTTTTAATCCAAAGAGAGTGCAAAAGGTTTGCAACCTCCAAAGGTCTATTTATAGACCAAAGCGAGCATCTCGAAGTCGTAACATATGTTTTGATGAGACGGTCAAATCATTTGGCTTTATAAAAAATGTGTATGAACCATATGTGTACAAAAGGGCTACTGGGAGTTCGATATAGTTTATTGTACTTTATGTCGATGACATCTTTCTCATTGGGAATGAAAAAGAGATATTAGAGTGTACTAAAGCATGATAACTCTTCACAATTCTCCATGAAAGATTTGGGGGAGAAGTATCCTTCATATTAGGAATAGAGATCTATAGGAATAGATCAAAGAGGATGTTGGGGCTCTCCCAATCATGTACATTGACAAGTTACTAACGAGGTTTAGTATGGAGGAATATAAGAGGGGATACCTCCTAATGGGATATTGCATTTGTTTCTCCAAGTTTATAGCCCCTAAGACCCAGGAAGAAAGAAAAAATTGTTCCACATAACTTATGCATCCATCATTGAAAGCAATAAGTGTTACGAGCTAATACGAAACCCCAAACACACAAATTGATGTTGAACGAACCCTATTATAAAAACCCTCCATATTGAACCCCTAAGATACTTGATCTTAGAAATACAGATAATTGGGATTAAGATTCAGAAAATTGAATAAATACTAGAAGGAATTAGTACCTTGGAAGAACCTATTCAATTTCATGATGCAACAAGCAAAGTTGTAGTTTTTCTTGAGAGAAAAATGTAGAAAATAATTCAAAAATCATCAAAATTTGTCATACACATTTTTAAAAGAGTATTTATACTCTTCTTGCAAGACTGAATTAAAATAAGATATAAACTAAACCTACATATAATAATCCAAGCCCAAATCCAATTAGAAATAAGAATTTAACTTGGTCACAACTTCTTCTTTTCTCAGCAAGTGACTTAGCCAAATTTGCAAAGCCATCTTTCAGCCTCTTTGCTTTTGCTTTTATGATAGGTCCCATTGGTAGATTGAAATCTCCATTTTGCCCTCCAATGCCAAAATAACCATCTTACCATGTAGTGCCTCCAGTGCTCATATCAGTCCCTTTCTCCTCTGAAAGATTCATCCTCGAATCTGAATCCATATCAAAAGGAGAAAAATCAGAAACATTAAAAGTAGCATAAACTTTATACTTACCTGGAATGTCAATCTTGTAAGCGTTATCATTAATCTTTTCCAGCACTTGGAATGGACCATCTCTTCTAGCATCAAGCTTGGATTTTCTTTGATTAGGAAACCTTTCCTTTCTAAAATGAACCCAAACCCAGTCACTAAGTTCAAATATCACTTGTTTCCGCCCCTTATTCACTCTTTGGCAGTCAATCTATTTCTCTTTTCAATCATCTCACGCCTTCATATGTATAGTTTTAACCTTTTCAACCTTGCTTTCACCATCAAAATTAGCAATATTACTCAAAGGTAAAGGAGTTAAATCCAAAACAGTCAAAGGATTAAAATCATATACAATTTCAAAAGGTGAAAAACCTATAGAAGAATGTGTTGACCTATTGTAAGAAAATTCAATGAAAGGCAAACAATCCTCCCAAGTTTTCAAATTCTTTCCTACAATAGCACGCAACAAGATACCCAAAGTTTTATTTATCACTTCAGTTTGTCCATCAGTTTGTGGATGACAAGTAGTAGAATACAAAAGTTTAGTACCTAACTTACTCCACAAGACCTTGCAAAAGTATCTTAAGAACTTAACATCCCTTTTATAAAAAAATACATCTAGGGATACCATGCAATCTGACAATTTCTCTAAAGATCAAATCAGTAATGTTAGTGGCACCATCAATTTTATGACAAGCAATAAAGTGTGCCATCTTGCTGAATCTATCAACCACAACAAATATACTATCTCTACCCTTCCTAGTTCTAGGCAAACCGAGCACAAAATCCATAGAAATATCAACCCAAGGTGCAGTAGGAATAGATAAGGGTGTATACAATCCATGAGGCATAAACTTAGATTTAGCTTGTTTAGATGCAATACATTTAGAACACACTTTCTCGACATCTTTTCTCATACCAGGCTAATAGAAATGCTCACTCAAAACATCTAAAGTCTTATGCACACCAAAATGACCCATCAATCCACCACTATGTGATTCTCTAACTAGCAACTCATGCATAAGAACAAATAAGGACACAAATTCTATTGCCACGAAATAGAAAACATTCATGTCTATAGAATTTATTAAATGCACCATGCTCACATGTAATATACAAATTAGCAAAGTCAACATCAGTTGTATACATATCTTTAAATTGCTCAAATCCTAACAACTTAGATGTAAGTGTGGTGATTAAAGCATATCTCCTTGACAATGCATCAGCAACAATTTTTTCCTTTCCCTGCTTATAGCAAATCACATATTGAAAGGCCTCAATAAATTCTACCCAGTTAGCATGCCTTTTATTTAATTTCTGTTGGCCCTTTAAATGTTTCAAAAATTCATGATCAATATGCATAATAAATTTTTGAGGAAGCAAGTAATGTTGCCAAACATCCAATGCACGAACTAAGGTGTACAATTCCTTATCATAAGTAGAATATATGAGCTAAGCACCACTCAATTTCTCACTAAAGTATGCAATGGGACATTTTTCTTGCATTAAAACAGCACCAATCCCAATCCCATATGCATCACACTCAATCTCAAAAGTCTTATTAAAATTAGGTAAAACAAGAATAGGAGCAAAACACAATTTATCTTTCAATGTATTGAATGCATGTTCTTGTTCCTTTCCTTATCTAAACATAACTTCTTTCTTAATAATCTCAGTCAATAGAGCAGCTATAGTAGAAAAATCACACACAAACTTCCTATAAAAGCCAGCTAATCCATGAAAACTCCGAATTTCACTAGCTGTCTTAGGAGTTGGCCATTCTTTAATAGCCTTCACCTTTTCCTCATCCACCTCAATCCCATGTATACTCACAACAAACCCAAGAAATAAAAGTCTATCAATGCAAACAGTACATTTCTTAAGGTTAGCGTACAACTTCTCCTTCCTAAGAAGAGTCAAAATAGCCCTAACATGCATTATATGATTATCTAATCATTTGCTGTATATCAAGATATCATCAAAATAAACAATAGCAAATTTACCTAGAAAATAATGCAATACATGGCTCATTAATCTCATAAAAGTACTAAGTGCATTAGTCAAACCAAATAGCATAACCAACCATTCATATAGGCCATATTTTGTTTTAAATGCAGTTTTCCACTCATCCCCAGGTTTCAAATCAATCTTAGTGAAAATGCATGCACCATGTAATTCTTCAAGCATATCATCCAACATAGGGATATGATAGCGATACTTGATTATAATTTTATTGATTGCTCTACTATCCACGCACATCCATCAAGTTTTATCCGTCTTTGGAACCAATAGCACAGGTACAACACATGGACTCATGCTCTCCCTCACATGTCCTTTTGCTAGCAATTCCTCCACTTTCCTTTGAAACTCCTTCGTCTCCTTAGGATTATATCTGTAGGCTGGTTAGTTAGGAATTTGAGATCTAGGTACAAAGTCAAGTTGATGCTCAATTCCTCTCAATGGTGGTAAACTTGTGGGCATCTCATTAGGGAATGCATCATCGAATTCCTGCAATAAAGAGATAAAAACACTAGGCAAATCGGGGTGAAGGTCAGTTTTAGATAATAAAACCTTCATATACCTAATCACTATCAAAGCTCTCTGGACTAGAAAAGCATTCTTTAAATCTCTCTCTTTTGCATAGAAGCATTGTTTTTCCTCAACTTTTTCACTCTTCATTAACTCTTTCTTTTCACTCCCTTCAACTTTCTCATTCTTTTCTTTCTTTTCACTTACTAATTTTTTCTCTCATGCACCTCTTTCTTGTTTGCACTTGTGCAATCACTCACCATTGGGCCTTTATCTTTATTCTTTTCTTTAATGGCCTCTTTTCTCTCATTATATTTTTTAACTTCACTAACCGAACTCCTACAAGAAGATTATTGAACTTTAATCTGGCCAAGGGTAAACTTCCTTGGGTGATAGAGGTGCAAGAGTGACTTTATGTACATTATGCTGAAAGAAATATCTATTCTTGTACCCATCATGTATTACACACCTATCAAATTGCCATGGCCTACCCAACGACATATGGCCAGCTTGCATGGGCACTACATCACAAATATATCTCCCAATAGTAAAAGCTACCACAACCTACCTAGTAACTTTCACCTCTCCACTATCATTCAACCATTGCAGCCTATATGGATTAGGGTGTTTATCACACTTCAGCCCCAATTTCTCAACTAAAGTGGTACTAGCCACATTAGCACAACTTCCCCCATCAATTATTAAGCTACACACCTTACCACCTATCAAGCATCTGGTGTGAAATATATTTTCTCTTTGTTCTAAGCTCCCCTCTTTAACATTCAAGTTCAATGCACACCTGGCAATCAGAGATTCACCACAAACAACAAATTCAACATTATCATCATCACAAGTAACATTTTCTAAAGGTGGCATATCGTTATCACTACCATCAAACTTATTATCATCATCAGACTCAGATACAATTTCACTGCCCATAAGAATCATAGTTCTTTTGTTTGGATATTCAGATGTATAATGACCTAAACCTTGACATTGAAAGCACTTAATATCCCTATGTCTGGAAGTAGTAGTGGATGAAGAAGAATTAGAAGTACTGTTTTGTAGAATAGACTTCTTATCCTTATTCCTTGATGCATCCGGCCATTTCTCCTTGGAAACTAAGCCCATGTATCTCTTATTTTCATCATAATTTTGCCATTTTGAACCCCATTTTAAGTTGGAATTCTGAAATGCACGGGCTGCCCCTCTTTGCTTTTGTTGTTTCTCCACCTTCATAGCCATACTCACCAAATCCTCCATCTCCACATAATGTAGTAGGTCCCCAACATCAACAATTTCTCTATTCAAACCACTAATAAATCTAGCCATTGTCACTTCTGTATCCTTCCCTATGTTGCCCTTAATAATCTACATCTCCATCTTCTTATGGTAGTCCTCAACTAACTTAGACCCTTGAATGAGTCCTTGTAGTTTTTGGTGTATCTCCTAGTAATAGTAAGATGGAACAAATCTTTTCTTCATAATGACCATCATATCTACCCAAGTCTCGATAGATCTCTCACCATTTTTCCTCATAGACTGCACTAATTGATCGCAATAAACTAATGCATAGTCAGTGAATTCAACTGCTGCAAGTCTCACTTTCTTCTCTTCAGAGTACTTATGGTAGTCAAAGATCAACTCCACCTTTCTCTCCCACTCCAAGTATGCTTTAGCATCATTACGCCCTTTAAATGATGGAATTTTCATTTTGATGGCATTTAAATTACAGTCCCTCCTAGCTTCGAATCTAGCTTCACCCCCTTTGTTCTTGGCTGAACTACTATCAACAAACTCATCCTCAAACATCTCTTGATTAAACCCATATGGAGGCCTATTTTGTCTACCATTCCCAAAAATATTTTGTGCCACTTCCTCTCTCCATACATCCATCTCATCAAGCCTGCTATTCAACTTCTGAAATTGACTAGTAAATGCCATGTACATCACCTTCATATCTGGTGTCACATTAGCTTCCTCATCAGAGGGTTCTTTACCCTCCCTCCTTATAAGAATAGTACTCATTTTAAAAAAAATTGCAAAAAGTGTTAGCAAAAACAACCAAACAAAAAAAACACTCCCTCACGTGTTTTACTCAAGTAGATGTGAACCCTCGTGTTTGCACTCAATTCTAGCTTTTTCCCTCTTTACGCGTTCCCTTATTGATGCACTTCAAAAATCAAACTAATTCAATTCAAAGCAAATTCACCTGTAGTATTTATATGGGAGTAGCAACAAAAAAACCTAACAAAAAATAGAAAAAAAAGAAAAAAAAGAAAAGCACAAAGTCTAGAGGCAAAGTAAATGTGACCAACAAGGAAAATGATGTGATGACACACGAGAAAAAATGTGTATCATGTGATTTTATGCAAGCTAAGTAACGAGAATGCAATATGTTACTTATCTAACATGAACAGATGCAAATTAGGCTAAAACAAAGAAAGAAAACACAAAGAATGAATAAAAAATCACAAAACAGAAAATAGGCAAAAAATTCGGTCAATCCCAATGGAAGGCTGATTATGACTCAATTCTAACCCAATTGATGTACAATCAACTCCAAATAGCAACTAAAAGTAGCCAATTTAGCGTATGCAATGGCAATTTTGAATTTGAAAGCCTAGGTCAAAAACCTCCAAATTGAATCACTCAAGAACCGTAATTTTAATTTCTCAAAATTAGAGCAATCCAAGGTGTATATTCTGCAAATTCAACTTTTTGTGTTCAATTGGCATTCTCCAAGATAGGAATATGCAAAATATTTCAAAAGAATCACAAAACCACAATCAATCCACAATTTGATTTCTTTATTTTTTTTGAATTCTTTTGGCTAGAAATAAAAACAAGATAAATAGGAATTTATCTCAAGTTGGCTCTAGATACCAAATGATGTGAGACCTCACAGATAGATTGATCCCGAAACCCCAAACACACAAATTGATATCGAACGAACCCTAGAATAAAAACCCTCCCAATTGAACCCCTAAGATACTTGATCTTAGAAACGCAAATAATTGGGAATAAGAATTAGAAAATTGGATAAATACTAGCAGGAATTAGTACCTTGAAAGAACCTATTCAATTTCTTGATGCAATAAGCAAAGTTGTGGTTTTTTTTTTAGAGAAAAGCACATAAAATAATTCAAAAATCATCAAAATCTGCCATACATATTTTTAAAAGAGTATTTATACTCTCTTTGCATGCCCTAATTAAAATAAGATATAAACTAAGCTTACGGATAATAATCCAAGCCCAAATCCAATTAGAAATAAGAGTTTAACTTGGTCACAACTTCCTCTTTTCTCAGCGAGTCCCACACGTTCAGGACTTATTTTAGCCTTCTTGGGCCTTTTCAAGCCTTATACACCAAGCACATGGTGATAGCCTGTCTAACTTCATTCTTTTGGCTTCTTGAAATGTTTTTCTCTTTCTTTCCCCATTCTTGATGCATCTCTTCCACAAATGACTTAGCTAAATTTGCAAAGCCATCTTTCAGCCTCTTTACTTTTGATCTTGTGATAGGTCCGATTAGCTGGTTGCAATCTCCATTTTGCCCTCCAATGCTGAAATAACGATATTACCCTGTAGTATCTCCAGTCTTCATATCACGAGCTGCTATCAATCCAATCCCAATGAAGGTTACTAGAAAGCCTTTAAAATAATCCTTAAGTACTTGAGAAGAACTAAAGACTTGTTTCTTGTATACCGCAATGGAGAATTTAAACTGGAGGGGTTCTTAGATTCTAGTTTTCAATCTGATGAAGATGACCTCAAATCCACTTTAAGATGTATATTTTACCTTAATGGTGGCGCAGTATGTTGGAAGAGTTCCAAACAAGACACCACGGTCGACTCTACCGCTAAGGCAGAATATATTGCAGCGTCGAACCGCAAAGAAAGGTGTTTGGATAGAAAACTTCTTTTAAGAGTTAGATGTAGCTCCTAATGTAGAAGAACAAGTGGTTGTCTATTGTGACAAGAATGGAGCTATTGTAAAAGCAAAGGAACCGGGATTTCATCAAAGATCTAAGCACATTTTAAGGTGTTATCACTTGATTTGAGATCATTGATAGATGTGACATCTGAGTGGAGAGAATTGCCTCGGAAGAGATACAATTGATCTACTAACAAAACCCCTAATACAAAAGGTCTTTGAAAGACATCTTGAGAAGATGGGCTTAAGAAATATGGGAAATTGGCTTCAGGGTAAGTGGGAGATTGTTGGAATAGTGCTTTGTAATCTAATTAGATTGGCATGTGCCCCACAAGCAAATTAGAATGGTATGTATAACTATTCCATGTAACAGTCTTGATTGAATGATATTCAATAAAATGGCCATCTTTATCTTATGTATGTATTTGGTTGAAGACCTTAAATCATACAAGACTATGGGACTTGATCATGCATACGATGGTGATCATGAAACAAGTCTCTATATGGTCATGATTTTAAATATACTAAGTCAAAGAATCTTATGAGACGGGGCATCTAAGATTCCAATAGACTTGCACCAACAATGCGTACTACAAGGAGTTAGATATTGCCCCGTTTCATGGGTAATCTATGTTAGACATGGATGCATATTGGTAGGTGCTCGTTAGAGAACAAGTTTACCAAAGACTCTCTTAGAGAATCCACAAGGTAGTCGTTGTGGTACGTTGGTAGTGGGAAATTCTCTAGTTTAAAATAGTAAATATAATAAGTTCTTTGACTTGAAGTTCCATAGTAACCTTATATTTAGGTTATTTTGCTTTGATTTTTCTCCGACCACGTAGCGGGTTGCCCTGGGCTTAGGTTGGGCACAAGCTACCTAAGTATAGAGGTTAGTGAGTTCCAAGATGGGATCTATTTTGCCCGCCTGTTAAGAACGTGTTAATCTCCTATGTATTCTAAGATGATTGATTTTGAAAAAATTTTGCGTAAGGTAGTAGGACAATTTGGAAAAGGAGTTTTTCAAAGTTGAGGTCATAGTTGGGAATGGAACATCAAGAATAGATATCTAGCTATCAAGACAATTAGGGAACCAGTAAATATCTTGTTCTAGGCCCCTTTTGGGAGATAGGAAACAAAAGGGCCATATTTTTATGGCAATCATAAGCGGTAATATTAGGTTCACTGTCAATTAATTCATCCAATTGATTGGGATTCATAGGCTTGTGCTAGATATCGACAATGAAGATTGGGTACTCTTTAATTAATCTCTATTAATTGAAAAAATGATTAGTTTAAAAGAGTTTAAGCTAGTTGAAATATTTGATATTCTATAAATTACAAAGAGTTGTGAGCCCATATCTATTGAATTGGTGAACCTAAAGGGTCGCACACAAAAGTCTAGAACACTCTCACTAGAATGAAGAAAATTATCTAAGGAGTTAGATATTTAAGGTGGTCAAGTTTGGAAGAGAGAGATCAACTTGACTAGTTTAACAGTTGGTCATATTAGCTTGATTAATTTAAGTGTTAAATTAATCAAATTAATTCAAAGAGTTAAATTAGACCAATGAAATTAAGAAGTTAATTTAATTGGTGCCATGTGGCTATTTAATTAGTCGAAGTTAACATAAAGAGTTAAGTTGATTTAATAAACTTAAGGAGTTAAGTTAACCTAATTAAGTGAAGGCGTTAATTTAACTAGCAAGAGAATCTAATTTTGAAGCGAAAATTAAAATGGAAGAGTCCATATTAGACTTGATGAGTTGGAAATTTAATTTTAGAAATTAAAACCCAACAATGTTAACTAATTAACATACAAGTTAGCCAAGTGTGGAGTGGCCATTAAGAGCACTTTTGCTCCCCATTTTTCCAAGAGCAATTTTCCAAGAGCTTCCACATCACACTATTTATACCCCTATGGCTGGCCATTAGGAGCACTTTTGCTCCCCATTTTTCCCTCCCAAAAAGTAGTGATATCATGTGTTGAGAGAAACCACCTCACTAGATTCACCATAACAATCTTCTCTCTCCTCCAATTTCCTCACATCTTTCTTCCATTCTTCCTCATTTCTCCTCTTTATTCTAGCACATTGAGAGAGGATTGACAGTGCTTCTTGGTGTGTAGATCAACTTTAGAGGCATAGCAAGTGATATGCTTTTAGTTGCTGAATCAAATCCTTCAAGATTGAAGACTGTTTTTAGTATTTCTTTGGCCGAGGATTGAGGTACTTTTGCCACTATTTTGCCGCCACATTAAGCTAATTTTGGAGGTGTTTTACCCAGAAAAAGTTGCTGGAGTTGATGATCTTTGGAGTGGAGAAGTAGATCCAAGTAGAAGAATTGATCTTACTTAGAAAGTGTTCTAGAGGAATGTCTTCATAATTACCTTCAAATCTCTCTTTCAAGGTAACCTCTTTTGCTTTTAAATCTATTATTATGGCATGAAATAAGATCCTTACATAGAAGATTCGCAAGTTAATTTTTGCTTTATTTGGCAATTATTTTGGATCTTTGCATATCTTCTTCGTTCAAAAATTGGTGTCCTAGAATCAATTCATCACATGAATCAATCTAACAAATCTAAAATTAGGCATAAAATTCGTTCCAATACCACTTGAAGGTTAGGGTGAGGTAAGGATCCATTCACCATAGGAAATTAAAATATAAATTGTGACTTGCATCACCACACTCGAGGATCTAGAAATGCCATAATTAAGGATTTTAGGTCAAGAAAGTACCTTGATTGATTTTCACAAAATCAAGTAGGAGATCTTCCAATAGAAGCCTTTCTAAAAAGGATCTATCATTCCTTTCTCTTGAATTCTCTTTCCCACTCCTTTGGTCACTAGGGCAGCAACTTTTAGCCTCATAATGATGCCCAAATTGTGGCAAAATAGCAACAATCCGTCCTTCTAAGGATTAATCCGCTGGTTGGATCTTCCTTTGATCAACACTTGAAGACTACTTCTTCAAAATGCACCTTCTCGTTCACCAACAATGAAGACTTTAAGTGTACCTCAAAAGTATCCACACACCTATCACACCAATCATCATAGAATACATAGGTGATCAACCCGTTCTTCATGGATGGGTGAAATGAATCCCATCTTGGAACTCACCAACCTCAATACTTAGATAGTTTGTGCCCAACCTATGTCCTAGGCAACCCACTACATGATCTAGACAAAATCAAGGCACAAGGACCTAAATAGAATGTTACTGTGGAACCTCAAGTCAAATGACTAATTATATGCACTATCGTAAGCTAGAGAAATTCCAACTATTGATATCCCACTCCAACTACCTTGTGGATTCTCTAAGCGAGTCTTCAGTGAGCTTGTTCTCTAACAAGCACCCACTAACGTGCATCCATGTTTTACATGGATTGCCCATGAAATATATCCAACTCCTTGGAGTATACATCGTTAATACAAGTTTATCCATTAGTGCCTTGTCTCTTAAGATTCTATAACTTGGAATATTTATAATCATGACCATGGAGACTTATTTCATGATCATGATCATATGTTTGACCAATTCCCGTTGTCTTATATGATTTAGGGCTTCAACCAAATGCATGTGAAGAATATCACAAATGCATAAGATGAAGATTGCCATCTTATTAAATATCATTCAATCAAAATTGTTACATAAAGTAGCTTTACAAGCCAATTTGATTGGCTTGCAGGGTACTATTCCAATAATTTGGTCATGCTTGGGCTCCTTCTGCCCTTTCGACATGAAAGAGTCCACCGCCTGCACTAGTAGTCCCAAACAAGCCGTGCAAGCCTACCCCATTTTTGAGTAGGTGATTTACTACCGAATCAAAGAAAATGATTGATCAAGAAAAGGGTATCGAAAGCCCTCTACCCCATGCATCTACCCAGCTCATGTGGTTCCCCGATATGAAGACTAGACCATGAATTAGTAGATATAGAGGTGCACTTGAAGTAAGGGGTGTATTGTTCCTACTAAGCTAGCCCACAAAGCCCTACCATTTGGGGGTAAGCGCCTTCTTACTACCCACCCATATGTGAAGCGCCATTTTAGCCTTTCCTAACTAGAATTGCTCCCACATCCACAGCATTCATAATCAGCTTCCTTAATTATGTTCAATGAAAATGGAGGGTGCCCCCACCTAAGGGAGTGCTTATGTCCAGTATGTCCCCCATGATTGTTAAAATGTTATGGTGCCCTATGTGGGTAGGAGTGCACCTCATTTCTTAATATTGTGACATCTCTTTGCCTTAGGAACCTTTTCAATATGGTCTAGATTGCTAGCTTTCGTTCATAGTTTTGATACAGATGATATACAAGGAATCTTTTTATGATGGTTCTTTCTTCAAATGACTAGTATACTATGATTCTTTTGTACAAAATGAAGCAACAAACATAAGCCCATAGAAGCACTAATAAGGTGATGGCTGTGGTGCGAAGTACATATGTGCACCTGTGTCATTTGATTCGCACACAAGCCTACTTCATTATCTTATGAAAGAATTGAGGTTATTGCTGAGCAGGCTATTAAGAGCTAGCAATTGGTTGTCTTATTTCATGCCATAACTAGAAGAAGATGGCTTCGAGGGTCGTTGTGGTGTGGCTGAATGTAGAGTAGTCCGTCTTTTCACTATAGGGTTTCTTTTTGGGGTCTTATCTTTAGGCATGCACTCTTCCCGATCAAGTGAGTCATGGATCAAAAGAGTTTTCATTAATGACACAGAGACTTTTTCGTATAACTAAACTATGGAGAACAAGAGTAAGTTCAATTCCTATGGCTAGGGAAGCCCAGACTACGCTTGTGGAGCAAGCGGGGCTATCTGGAATAGCCTTTCCTGCTCCACGTAGTAATGTAGTGAATCTTGATAATTTTTCTTACCAGTGGATACAACTTTTTAGATCAACCACTACTACATATGAGTGATAGGAAGCCAAATTGTATTAACTAGCAATAGCAAGCGGCCTAGTTATAGCTCTATACAAACCTTTGAAAACTGCCCACAGGTAGTGAGACTTTCTACCTATTAAAATTTAGTACCCTTATATGATGCAAAGGTATTGACAATATAGTCATTCTTGACAGAAAATTCATTTTGGGAACCTAATCCAAGCCAAATCGAGAATGTCCAACGATGGCTTACAATTAGGATCCCATCAAAGAACTATGAGAAAATTAAATGTGAACACACTTCAGACAAAAAATCATATCAAGCTCTTAGGGTTGATCAAGAATAATATATGTTGCTCTCCTCTAGGGTTCCAAAGTCTAGGTACTAGCTTTGACTCTAATGAATACAAAGTGATTGAAGTATTGAATGATGTTTTAGAAATCTAATCTTATGCTACTCATGAGTGTATAAAGCCAGAGCAAGGAAGAATAATCAGCCTTACAAGTCTAAGATCAGCTGTGTAAGAAAAGGAGTAAGCCTATTTCCAATTCGAATCTCTTGTCCTAGGAATTATCTCATGAAGTCGATATTCATTCAACTGAGATTGGAGATGACTAGTCAATAAAGATAGAACTTCTTCAGTAAGGGAGGATCCGGGCAAAGTCCATCTTTTTGCCAAAAAAAGTTATACAACACAGATAATATATATTAGACTAAGAGAGATGAAAAAGAGAGAAAGTAGAGAGAATAAAGTTGTATGTATAATCAATGGTATTATCATCTCTATCTTGGTAATGTTGGCCTAAAGAAGACGAATTAATCCATCTTATTCTAATCTCCATTGAATTTCTATAAGCTGAGGAAAGGAAAAAAGCTATTCGCTTTGGAACTCTTCGTTGTGGTTGTAAGTCATTTCCTATGGAGTACCTAGTCTCTTATCTTAAATCAGCGTGTATTGAGGGAATCAATATTTATAGAATAAGTATGCAGTAACCTTATAGCTTATTAGTCAACTAATTCATAGTCCGCTTTTCCTTCTAGCTTTAAGCTATTAGTCAAGTTAGGAGAAGAGGAGGATTCAATCTAGACTGATCTAGTATTAGAGTCTGAATTCATATTTCCTTTCTTTGCATCAAAACTTATTTTTTTGCTAGCAAATACGGTCTCTGCTAGAATCATCATATCAAAACTGGCATAAAGTGATGAGATTGAACTCTTACATCTTTCATTTTCTCTATCAAACATTACAACTGAAAAGATGAAGCTATGTAATAAAGCCCTATCAGCTAATTCTCTTCCTCCAAGTAGTAAAGGTATGGCTGCTATAAGATGTTGTCCAAGGCAGGGCAAGGGCGACTAGTAAGCAAGTTGACTCAAGTAGAAACAGAGTCTATTGAGCTCCATATTTGGTCTTGATAACTCAAATCCTCAAGATGAAGAAATAATAAGGGTAGAAGTGATGAAAGAAGTTCTTTTAGCGAGGTATCAAAGTTATCTTACAACTATTGGTGGATAGCACTATATACTAGCTTCGTTTTGTGAGGAGTTCTTCCGGTAGAGTAGTAGCAATAGTAGTTGTAGTTGCTGCATAGAGGGATATTCTTCGTTATATTGCTTACACTTTCTTCCTACTGGTTGGCTTACCATCTATTTCAAGAACCAATACTACAATAAGGAATAAAACCCTCTGTTTATTTGTTTTAAAAAAAATATCATTCAATCTCTAGGACCACTCATATTTAGCTACCACTTGTCTTTGCTTGCCTTCATGCTTACTTATGAAACAAATCAACCAAAGTATAGAAAGAATTTTCTATTATATTATCCAGAATACAATGCCCCAAGGCAAGAAAGTAGCAATCAACTTTAAATCCTATAATTTTTGACTTGAATGGATAATGTCAGAGTAGCAGTATGGTTTTAACGGAAGCTGGTTTCCCCAAATTGAATGAACCATGCCTTTTTCAATTAAATATCCTCATCCACTATCTGTCTTTTGAATAGACCTCACCAAGCTTAATGCCCTACAAACTTTTTACAAAGGCCTAACTTAATAGGCTTGAACAGCCAATTCATAAGGGTCTAAACCTTATGGCTTCCGTACTAGGTAAGGCAGGCACTCATCAATTTTTTTTTTTCGTTCAATCGGGCTTTTCGTGAATTGGAAATGGGGAATTAGTTATATTTGTAGAGATGGCATCCATTAGCTTATTGTCAGCTCTCACTCTCACTCATTTTCTAGAGGTAGGTTGAGCCCCTTGCTCAATGAGTTGAAGAGAGGATTGGCATGTAGCAGCCCACACGTTGTTAAAGCGGGAGTTGGAAAAATAAAAAAGTTGAAGTCCACTCGTAAAGGTTGGCCAGGAGGCTTGTCATCCCAGCTAGCTAAGTGAATCTAGCTATAAAGAAGTTATTTTTGCTTGTCTATTGTACTCGAGACTTCATTAAATCATCTCTATTCCACAAAGGTTGCTGTTTTTTTCAGTAGAAGTCGGCTAGTTCTTAATCATAGAGAAGTTAAGCTTTCAGGCATAGGAGGTATAGGCTGCAAAAGAGAAATCCAGTCCTGCAGCTTCTCTAGCTTGAGCAGGAACAGTCAGTAGTTATTACCTTTACAAATTTATATGCATCAGCGAGAAAAAGTAAGCATATTTACTCAAATGCTTCTAATGATATGATTACAAATTTATAAAGATAATATGGTTTTATTGTCCTTATAATATTGTCTTTATCATATTTATTTTATCTCTAGATTACAAAAATTCAGAAAGAATGACAAAAGAAATAAAGGAGTTTTTTTACAAATAGGTCCTAATGATAAATAACGATAGACACATTTACTCATAGAAAATGGTATCAATCCTCCATTGTGTATTGGTACTTATTGAGCATAGAATAAATTTGCTTCTTTGTTCCTACAAAAAAATAATTCCATTAGTACGAACAGAATAGAATAAATATTAACTTAACCTTTGCTAGGAAATCATCTATTAAACAAGGGAGGTTGATATGAGCACTGGAGGCGTTGTAGGGCAAGATAGTTATTTTGGCATTGGAGGGTGATATGGACATTGAAACCTGCCAATGGGACCTATCACAAGAGTAAAAGCAAAGAGGCTGAAAGATGGCTTTGCAAATTTGGCTAAGTCATTTGTTGGAGAGATGCGTCAAGAATGAGCTAAGAAAGAGAATAACATGTCAAGAAGCCAAAAGAATGAAGTTGGACAGCCCATCACCTTATGCTTGGTGTATAAGTCTTGAAAAGACCCAAGAAGGCCAATAAGTCCCAAATGTGTGGGACTCACTAAGAAAAGAAGAAGTTGTGACCAAGTCAAACTCTTATTTCTATTTGGATTTGGGCTTGGATTATTATTCGTAGGCTTAGTTTATATCTTATTTTAATTAGGGCTTGCAATGAGAGTATAAATACTCTCTTAAAAATGTGTGTGGCAGATTTTTGATGAATTTTGAATTATTTTTTGCGTTTTTCTCTCAAGAAGAACTACAACTTTGCTTGTTGCATCAAGAAATTGAATAAGTTCTTTTGAGGTACTAATTCCTACTAATATTTATTCAATTTTCTGATTCTTATTCCCAATTATTTGCATTTCTAAGATCAGGTATCTCATAGGTTCAATAGGGAGGGTTTTATTTTAGGGTTCGCTCAATATCAATTTGTGTGTTTGGGGTTTTGGGATCAATATATCATTGGAGTTCCGCGTCAAAGGTCTATAGAATAGTCATAGTATAGTCTTTTTCAATGCAATAAAGTTATGTAATAATGTCTATTTTTCTTTAATATAGGGGCATTTTCCATGTTTTGCCTTGTTATCATATTCATACCGTTGTATTGAACAATCTTGATTGATTGTTTTTCGTTCATATAGTGCATACATCTCTGGTTGTTGGTTTGGCGTGCTCGATGGCTCTTTATGAATTAGCAATTTTTGATCCTTTTGACCCCCTTCTTGCTCAAATGTGGAGATAGGGTATAGTTGTTATTCCCTTCATGACTCGTTTAGGACTAACCAATTCATGGAAAGGTTGGAGCCTAGAAATATTTTGTGATGAATGTACAGAAAAACTTTCTTTGGATTTGCCCGAGACCTTTAGAATTCATTTATTTATCTCCAGGGTGGCTTGCTTTGGTTTTGGTGCATTTCATGTTGGTTTGTATGGTCCTAGAATATGGGTGTCAGATCCTTATGGACTAATGGGAAAAGTACAACCTGTAAATTCATTATGATTTGGAAGGCTTTGATCCTTTTGTTCCGGAGGAATAAATTCTCATCATATTGCAGTAGGTACATTGGGCATATTAGCAGGTCTATTCTATCTTAGTGTCCAACCGCCACAATGTCTATATAAAGGATTGTGTATGGAAAATATTGAAAGCGTACTCTCCAATAGTATTTCGGCTGTCTTTTTTGCAGCTTTTGTTGTTGCTAAAACTATGTGGTATGGTTTAACAACTATCCCTAATAAATTATTTGGTCCCGCTCGTTATCAATGGGATATGGGTTAATCTAGCAAAGAGATATATCAAAGAATTAGTGTTGGCCTAGCAAAAAATCAAAGTTTATCAGAAGCTTGGTCTAAACGGATAACAGAGATGGAATAGCGGTTGGATGATTAGGACACCCTATCTTTTGAGATAAAGAAGGATGTGAGGTTTTTTACATCGTATGCCTACTTTTTTCAAATCATCTTGGTGGAAATTCCAACTAAGATGATTAATAATCTAGTGAAGGTTGGAGTAGCCTAGGGATCCAATTATAAAACCACAAAAAGACTAAACAAAACTTTTCTACTCCACATCCAAGGATCTAATCATGCTAGTGAGGATTTAGATTTGGAAAAATACCTTGGATGCAAAAATCCAGAGGTAGAGTAAGGATGACACCAATGAACTCTTCACCGATTCAATCCGCACATAGCAGAATCACACCAATGTTTGACTGCCTTAATCAACTCCAAATTAACTGAAAATTTACAGAGAACACCTCAACACTTGCAAGAAGTTTCTATCAAAATTTCAGCTCAATCTGATCTCCGAAAGTCCTCCAAATCAGCTTCAAAAAACAGAGGATAGTAATGGATCTCCAAGGCACAAGCCCCCCAAATGCTAAGCCTCTAATTTTTTATAATCCACACACCCAAGGAGAGCTCCAATCCACCTCAAATCTACTATAAAATGAGAGGAGGAAGAAGAAGGGGTGATTTTAGGAGAAGAGGAGAGGAATTTGGTGTGGAAAGTGTGAAACTTCAACAACGAGTGAATCACACTTTTAGAGGAAAAAAAGGAATCTAACATAGCATTCTCCTCATGGATGGCCACCTCTCTATAAATTAAGAGGATGGTGTGATGCTAGTTGGTGTCACACCCTCCAGAGGTAGTTGCCAATTTGGCAACCAACTTGCCAAAAAATTGTGAATTTGAATTTCACTTTCATTTGATTTTAATTTGTATCTATATTATCTCATGAAAGGTAATGCAAATTAACTCTAAATGAATGTTCTAATGAACTCCTTCATCTGATTTTTCCTCCAAAACTAATTCCTTATTTTAATTAAATTATCTCTTTAATTTAATTAGTTAGTTTGACTTAATTGTTTAAGTCAATTAGTTTAACTCTTTAAGGTAACATGACTAAATTAATTGTCATATGGCACCAATTAAATTAACTCTTTAATTTAATTGGTCTGATTTAACTCCTTAAATTATTATGATTAATTTAATTATTAAATTAATCAAGCCAAAATGACCAAAAACTAGTCAACTGATTTTCTTCTCCAAAAAATGCCAAGGTGAATTTTCTAACTCTTTAGAAAATTCCTCCCATCAAGTAGAACTTCCTTTAGGCTTTTGTGTGACCCATTAAGTTCTCCCATTCATTGGATATGGGCTCACAACTAATTGTGATATATTGAATATCGAAATATTTGCATTAGTTTAAACTCATTTAAATTATAATTCTTTCAATCAATCTCTACTAATTGAAGAGTACCCAAACTCCATAGTCAATGTCTAGCAACAAGCCCATGGAGCCCAACTAATTGGTCGAAATGAATATGATCTTAGTGAACCCTTCTAGCTCTATGCTTGCCATGTAAATAAAGTCATTCCATGTCCTATCTCCCAAAAGAGGCCTAGGACAAGATATTTGTCGATTCTCCAATAGCCTCAATAACTATATTTCTAATCCCAATGTTCGATTCCTCTTTATGACCTCATCTTTGGAAAACTCCTTTCCAAATTGTCATACTACCTTGCGCAAGGATTTCTTGGAATTGATCATTATAGAATACATAGGAGATGCACTCACTCTTCACAACGACGAGGAGACGGATACCATCTTGGATCTCACAAACCTTCATATCTAAATAGCCCATATCTAATCTCAATGGATGACCCGCTACGCGGTTAGAGAAAAATCAAAGTATAAGGACCTAAACACAATGTTACCATGGATCCTCAGGTTTAACGAAGGACTAATTATATGAACTAGCATAAGTTGGAGAACTTGCTACTACTGACTTGCCACTCGAGCTATCTAGTGGATTGTCCGGGTGAGTCTTCAATGAGCTTATTGTCTAATAAGCACCTACTAACATGCACCAATGCTAATAACATGGATTGCTCATGAAATGGAGCAATATCCAACTTATTGGATTTATGCATCATCAATGCAAGTCTATTCGAATCTTAGATGCCTTGTCTCTTAAGATTCTATAACTTGGAATATTTTCAGATCATGACCATGTAAGACTTATTTCAAGATCACCACTTAGTATGTGACCAAGTCCTGTAGTCTTGTGTTATTTAAGGACTTCAACCAAATGACAGTGAAGTAAAAATAAAGCATAAGATGAAGATGACCATTATATATATATATATGAATATCATTCAATCAAGATTGTATCACAAGTAAATAGTTTACATGCCAATTTAATTGGCTGCGAGCACTATTTCAACATCTAGCTCATGCTTCCTTAGTTTCTTATTTAGTTAAATGATCAAAGTAGTTTCAATGGATGAATACTTAACACCCCATCTGATTCATATTCATCAAATTCCCCTTTTCTTTTGCTAAAAGCACTTCCTGTAGAGTAAAACAACCAAGGACCATCACAAGTTGGCTGGTACCAATTTCTCCACATCAATAGAAACATAGGCATCTAAATCTTAAGTAGGAAATTATTCATCTCAAAGGATATAGGTAAGGCACACAAATTTCTTTCAATTTCTAGGTAAAATAAGTGAAGTGGAGTTTGAGTTTATCAGCATACCCCTCCCTCCATCAGTTCTCTTAAAAAAAGTTGGGTAGAAACTAAGTTTGTATAAGATCTCATTGATCTTCGAGCTGGCCTTGCCTATGGAAAGAATGGTGTCCCAAAAACTTATTGAATGCCTCAACTCAAATGATGGCTAGCTAGAATTATGATCAAAACACTACTGTTGGCACATTTTAACCTAACTAACTGAAGCAGGTGCAAAATATAAACTCTTTGACTCAAGCTCAAATGAATTGAGAGTCGACATATCCTCAGTCACAGCAAAAGACAACTACTTTTGAGCTATACCTCTGCACGTAAATAAATATTAAAATATTATGGGTAAATATAATTCTATTTTATGAATTAATTATGTATAATTAAACATAATATGTGCACTACAGGTTAGTGACAAGTTGAGAGAAATTTCAAGATTTGTCTAAGAAGGAGAATCCATTTTTTCAGATAATCCAATGAAACCCTCTGTTAGGAGAACTGTTACTTTTAGAGATAGAGCAAAGGGGATTGGAATATTTTTTAGAGAAATGAAAGGTGGGGAGCTTTTTCTTTTTCTTTTTCTTTTTTTTTTCTTTTCAGTGCAACTTGAGAGATATACCTCATAAGTATACACCCAAACACACATGCTTAGGAAAAATAACTCCAAAAGTGTGCTTGTGGGAAAAAATCCTACAAGCAAGCACAACCTATATCTACATGCTAGAAGCCAACAAATAGCTAGGGATCAACTAAGATAGATCTTTCCATCTTGGTATGGAGATAGATTGCTTACCCAAGGTAGTTGTTTTCTCTTGTAATGTAGATATATAAGATGCATCCTCCAACTAGTATTGGAACTCCTATTTGTGAATTATGGCAGTTCATTTCCATTAATGAAATCTCTTTTGCCAATCCTGATTACTTTTCTTTAGAGTAGTTGCTTCTAAATTAAAGCAGTTTCTTCCCATTAATGAAAATCTCATTTACCAATCTTGATTACTCTTTTTTATAGAATTGTTGTTCTAAGAAGTAAGGAGTAGTTCTCTTGCCAAAGATAGATGCCACATATGAAGTAAGGAGTAGCCATAACCTCTCCATTGACTCCTAGCTTTGGCTTATAAATCCACTTGCAACCAATGGGTACTATACCCCTTAGTGGATCTACCAAAGTCCATACTTTATTGGAGTACATGGAGTCTATTTGGGATTTCATTGAGTCTAGCTAATATCCTAAATCTATGTCCAACTAGCTTCCTCATATGTCTTCGGATCACTATCCGATTGGCCTATCTCAGGATGGAATTCGAACCTTTCGAGTTGCTTCTTAATCCAATCTGACCTTCTCAAAGATTATGTGTTAGGCTCTTGATGTTCACTTGTTTCTACTGCTTATGAGATGTTTTGATCATCTTGAAATTTATCAAGTTCAACAACAACGCCATTTCTATCTAATGGAAATTTCTTTCCAAAAAGGTAGCGTTCCTTGAAACAAACACCTTTTTGTTCCGTGGGATCATAAAAGTAATAACCCGAAAACTCTCTTGGGTATCCCACAAACTAGCACAAGGTGGATTTAGCATCCAACTTGTCTCCCACTATCCGCTTAATGTAGGTAAGAGACCTCCAAACTCTGAAATAAGAGTAAAAAGGTGCTTTGCCATACCACATTTCATATGGTGTCTTTGGCATCGACTTTGAGGGTACTATACTTAGTAGCCTCGCCGCCGTTGTTAAGGCGAATCCCCAAAAAGATAAAAGCACATCAGTGAAACTCATCATGGAATGTGCCATGTCCAATAAGGTACGGTTTCTCCTTTTTGCTACTTCATCGTGTTGGGGTGTGCCTGGTGGAGTCCATTGAGAGAGAATTCCATTCTCCTTTAGATAATCTAAGAATTCAATACTCAAGTATTCTTCTCCTCGATCTGATCAAAAAACCTTTATGCTTAGTCCCAATTGCTTTTCTAATAAATTCTTATACTCTTTGAACTTTTCAAAAGCTTTGGACTTGCACTTCTTATAATATACACGTGTCCAAACCAAGTACGATCATCGGTGAAGATAAAGAAGTATGAAATACCACCTCTCATACTAACTTTTAGTTATCCACAAATATCCATATGGATCAAATCCAAAAGACTTGTGGTTCGCTCCGTTTGTCCTACAAAAGGAGCATTGGTCATTTTCCTTTTAAACAAGATTCACAAGTTGGAAGATCATTTATGCCACTAACATTTAGTGCTTTGAAGGCCTCTAATTTGTTCATCCTATTTTTTAAAATATGTCCAAGTCTTACATGCCACAATATTGCATCTTCTTAGATTTCTAGTTTTCATTTACTTTGTTGAATGTGTATCAATTATGGTTGAGAATTAAAAATGTATAATCTATTGTTTAATGTACCTTGAGCAACTAAAAAACCATTCTTTAATGTTTTCAAATTCCCATTAGATATAGAAAAATCAAATCCTTCATTATCCAAAATGGGAATAGAAATAATGTTCTTAACAAGATTGGGTACATAATAGCAAGGAACAAGTACAATAAAGGACTTTCCCAAGTCTAGCTTGATGATGCCCTCAACTTTGGTAGCAACTTTTGCTCCATTGCCTAGGTGTAGGACCATAGCCTCATCATTGAGACTACTTCTTCTTTCCATTTCCTGTAATGAATTACAAAAGAGAGAACCACATGTGGTATCAAATACCCATAAGGAAGAATTCGTCGTTAAGTATACTTCAATATAAAAGTACATACCCTTTCCAAGGGTGGCAGGATACTATTTGCAATTTCCATTTTTGAAGACTAACTTGAACAACATTATAAAAGCAATCAAAAATGTCAAACATAATTTTGAGAACTTGCACAACAGTTGTGCATCTCTAAGGAGCATGATTTAGATTAATTTTGGTCACAAAACTAACACAAAAGAGCCTCAAAGCTAGTCCACAACCAAACTGGGCCTGCTGCCCCAGCCTGGGCGAACAGTTGTGCTGCTGGCATGCCCGCTGTGTGGCAGCACCCTTGTTTTGAAGTTTAGACCAAGTTAAGGCAATTTTGGTTGAACTTTTGTGCACCAAAAAATTAAGAGCACCTCCTTGACATTAAATCACAAACTTTATACAAATTTTCAAATCTAAAACACCTTTTAAAAAATGGAAATTCAAGTGCTCAATCAAACTTCAAATATCAAGTTTAAGTAAGACTCACATTCTTCAAAATATTCCCATTAACTGCAATCCAATTGGATCCAAAATGACAAAAACAAGTTAAGGCCAAATTTAACATGCTATATCAACATATAACATCATCTAATGCTAAATCAACATTTAACATAATCATCCATGAACCAAAAACATACTAGCATATGAATTAACTCTTAAAACACATATTAGCATAATTCAATTCATTATCAAAGGAGCCACAAGCAACATCAACCAAGCACTCCAATCTATGAATTGGACTATTTGGAGATCTAGATCAATTCATCACAAGAATCAATTGAACAAAAATCTAAATTAAAGCATGAAATAGGGTCTGATACCACTTGACGGAAAGTGTAGCACAAGGATCCAAGTAATAAAGCAAAACTAGCTGAATCAAAACTTGGCTACACCTCATCCAAGGATCAAATCACGCTCTGAAAATGGATTTGGTTGCATAAAATTACCTTGATTGCTTAAAATCCAAGGTAGGAAGCATGGCAATGTTGAACTCTTCAAAACTATCTCCTCTTGGAACAATAGAGAATCGGCAGTGCTTGCCCTGTCAAATCACCTCTGAATTCGCTGAAATTTGGACAAAAACTCCTCAACACTCTTGAGGATCTGCAGCAAAAATTTAAGTGAAAACAAAAATCGGCAAATGCACCAAAATTGCCACCAAGGTTTCTGCACCGTAGTGGATCTTCAAGAGCAAAGCTTTCCAATGTAAAGCCACTAATGAAATGATCCACACATCTAAGGCAAGCTCCAATCAACCTTTAGTCAGGTGGATCACCAAAAGATAAAGAAGTGATGAAGGCCAAAATTTGGTGGAGAAGGTGAGGAAAGTGTGTGAAACTTCAACACATGAGTGGATCACACTTTTTCAAGAGAAAAAGAGAATTTAGCATGAATTATGTGCATGTGGCCGGCCACCTCTATTTATAGATGAGGAGGTGTGATATAAGTTGGCATCACACCTCCCATGAGGTAGGGTGGCAACTAAGCAAGGCCACTTGCATGTGAAATGTGAATTTCACTTGCATTTGAATTTCATTTGGAGTCTTCATTTCATCTCTTGAAATGTCATCCAAATTAATTCTAAATGCACCTCAAATGAACTCCTTTATTTGAATTTTCCTGCAAAATTAATTCTTCACATTAATCAAATTAACTCATTAATTTAATTAATTAGCCTTGACTTAACTCCTTAAATCAACTAACTTAACTCGTTAAGCTAGAAGGTGTTAACTTAACCCCTTAATTTAACTTGACTTATTTGTCAGTCTAATTTAACTCCTTAAATTAATTTGATTAATTTAAAAATTAAATTAATCAATCCAAAATGACCAAAAATTAGCCAACCATTTTATCCACAAAATCAGTCACTACAAATTTTTCTAACTCTTAGAAAATCCCCTTCATCAAATAGAACTTTCTTTAGGTTTTTGTGTATGACCCACTAGATTATCCCATCCATTGGACATGGGCTCACAACTTTTGTGATATTTAGAATATCAAAATATTCACATTAGTTTAAACTCCTTTAAACTAATAACTCAATCCAATTAATCTCTATCAATTGAATAGTACCTAATCTCTATGGTCGATGTCCAATGTCAAGCCCATGGAGCCCAACTAATTGGTCGAAATGAATATGCTCTTGGTGAACCATTCTAGCTCTCACTTGCCATGCAAATCCTACATTTCCATCTCCCATCTCCCAAAAGAGCCTTAGGGCAAGATATTTCTCGGCTCCCTAATAACTTCGATAACTATGTTTCTATCCCTAATGTTCGATTATGGTTTATGACCTCATCTTTGAAAAACTCCTTTTCCAAATTATCATACTGCCTTGCACAGGGACTCCTTGGAATCCATCATTATAGAATAGATATGAGATGCACTCTCCCTTCACAACGACGAGGAGATGGATCCCATCTTAGATTTCACAAAGCTCCATGTCTAAGTAGTCCATACCCAATCTCAACTTGGATGACCCACAAAGTGGTCATGGAAGAGTCAAAGCATGAGGACCTAAACACAAGGTTACCATGGATCCTCAGGTCTAAGAACTAATTATATGCACTAGCGTAAGCTGAAGAACTTGCTACTACTGACTTGCCACTGCGGCTATCTAGTGGATTCTCTGGGCGGGCTTTCAGTGAACTTGTTCTCTAACAAGTACCCACTAATATGCACCCCTGTCTAACATGAATTGTGCATGAAATGGAGCAGTATTCAACTCCTTGGATTTATGCATCGATAGTACAAGTCTATCCGAATTTTAGATGCCTTATCTCATAAGATTCTATGACTTGGAATATTTTAAAATCACAACCGTGTAAGACTTATTTCATGATCACCACTAACTGTATGACCAAGTGCCATAGTCTTGTGTAATCTAAGGGCTTCAACCAAATGCTAGTGAAGTAAAATAAGCATAAGATGAAGATGGCCATTGAAATATGAATATCATTCACTCAAGATTATCTCACAAGTGAAATAATGCACGCCAATCTAATCGGTTGTAGGGTACTATTTGAACACTCACCCACTTGCCCTAAAGCCAATTCGCTATTGTCTTAAGACCCATCGTCTCAAGATCTCCTTCAAAGACCTTTTGTGTTAGGGGTTTAGTCAGTGGATATGATATATTCTCTTCTGAGGCTACCTTCTCCACTCGGATGTCGCCTCTATCAATGATCTCATGGATCAAATGATATCACCTCAAAATGTGCTCGAATCACTGATGAGATCTTGGCTCTTTGGCTTGCAGAATTGCTCCGTTTTTAACGCAGGAGAAAACTACAGACTCAATAATGTGTGGCATTGCATCCAACTCTTGGATGAATTTTTCATCCAAACACCTTTCTTCAGAAGCTGCAAAATATTCTGCCTCTGTGGTTGAATTGGCCACAGTATCTTGTTTGGAACTCTTCCAACTCACTGCACCCCTAATGAAGCAAAATATAAATCTAGAAGTGGAATTTAGGTCATCTATATCGGATTGGGAATTGGAATCCAAAAACCCCTCAAGTTTCAATTCTCCATTACCAATACCAAAAACAAATCCTTAGGCCTTTTCAAGTACTTCAGGATTGCTTAACGGATTTTTAGTGATATTCACAAGGGTTGAATTGAAAGGGGCTCGTAACACTTAGAGCATATGCTACATCCAATCTTGTACATTAAACGACATACATTATGCTACCTATAATGGATGCATAAGGTATATAGGACATTATATGTTTCTCGTCGTCAATCTCAAGAGTCATAGACTTGGAGAGACGAAGATCGTGTCCCATAGGGATGAATGTCTTCTTAAATATTCTTCCACACTAAGCCTCTTTAATATCTTGTTAATGTATGGTGTTTGGGAAGCCCCAATATCATTCTCATTCTATCTCTATAGATACGAATTCCTAATACGTAGGATGCTTTTCTCATAGCTTTCATGGAGAATTGTGTAGATAATGATGCTTTAATACACTCTAACATTTCTCTTTCATTCCCAATGAGAAGAATTTCATCAACATAAAGAACAATAAATTGTACATTACTCCCACTAGCCTTCTTGTACACACAAAGTTCATACACATTTTTATCAAAGCCAAATGATTTGATGATCTTATCAAAACATACGTTCCAACTTCGGGACGTCTATTTGAGTCCATAAATGGACCTCTCAAGTTTGCAAAACTTTTGCTGACTCCTTTTGGATGTAAAACTTTATGGTTGCACCATATAAATTTCTTCTTCAATGTTTCCATTGAGAAAAGGAGTTTTCAAATCCATTTGCCATATCTCATAATCATAATATGTGGCTATAGAAAGTAAAATCCTAATGGACTTAAGCATAGTGATCGGTGAAAAGGTTTCCTCAAAATCAATATCGAATCTTTGAGTGTAACCCTTTGCCATTAGTTGCTCCTTAAAGGTGATTATCTCTATGAAGGAATCTGAACCTTTCAGATTACTTCTTGATTCAGTTCGACTTTCTCAAAGGTTGTGTACCAGGCTCTTGATGTTCACTTATTTCTACTGCTTGTGGGATTTATTGATCATCTTGAACTTTATCAAGTTCAACAACAACGCCCTTTTTGTGTAGTAGAAATTCCTTTTTCCAGTAAGTGGGCATCCTTTGAAATAAACATCTTCTGTTTCGAGGGATCATAGAAATAATAACCTAAAGACTCTCATGGGTATCCCACAAACTTGCACAAGGTGGATTTCGCATCCAACTTATCTCCCACTAGCCGCTTAACATAAGCGAGACAGCCACAAACTCTTAGAAAAGACTAAGAAGGTGCTTTGCCAGACCACATCTCATGCGGTATTTTTGGTACTGATTTTGAGGGTACTACATTTAGTAGCCTCGCTGCCGATATTAAGGTGTATCCCAAAAAGATGTAGACACATCGAAAAAAATCATCATAGAACGTACCATGTCCAATAAGGTACGATTTCTCCTCTGGGCTACTCCATTATGTTGGGGTGTGCCGGGTGGAGTATAGTGAGAAAGAATCCCATCCTCCTTTAGATAATCCAAGAATTCGGTACTTAAGTATTCTCCCCCTTGATCTGATCGAAGAGCCTTAATACTTAGTCCTTTTTGCTTTACTACTTCATTCCTAAAGCCTTTGAACTTTTCAAAGGCTTTGGACTTGTACTTCATAAGATACACATGTCCGAACCGAGTATAATCATCGGTGAAGGTGATGAAGTATGAATAGCCTATTCTCGCACTAACTTTTAGTATTCCAAAAACATTTGTATTGATCAAATCCAAAAGACTTGTGGTTCGCTACAAAAGGAGTTTTGTCATTTTTTCCTTTAAAAAAGATTTATAGGTAGGAAGATCCTCAATGCCACTAATATTTAGTGCTTTGAGAGGTTTTAACTTGTTCATTTTATT
The DNA here is from genome assembly GCA_018894105.1 of Jacaranda mimosifolia. Lineage (NCBI taxonomy): Eukaryota > Viridiplantae > Streptophyta > Magnoliopsida > Lamiales > Bignoniaceae > Jacaranda > Jacaranda mimosifolia. Next base: position 24,017,994 of record CM032121.1, read on the forward strand.
TTTAAAAATAAGTCCAAGTCTTGCATGCTAATATAGAAAAATTATATCCTTCATTATCCAAAATGGGAATAGAAATAATGTTCTTAACAAGATTGGGTACATAGTAGCAAGGATCAAGTACAATGTAGGAGTTTTGCAAGTCTAACTTGATAGTTAGCCTTTGACTATAGCCGCAACTTTCTTTACATTGCCTAAGCTATCCCCATCGTTGAGACTCCTTCTTTCCATCCACTATAATGAATTACAAAGGTGAGAACCACATGCGATATCAAATACCCATGAGGAACAATTTGTCGTTAAGTGCACTTCAATAAAGTACATACCCTTCCCAAGGGTGCCAAGGTACTACTTGCAATTCCTTTTCCAATGGTCTTTCTCGCTACAATAGAACATGTAGCATCGGCTTTTGGCTCTTTCTTTTTGTTGGTTCCCCCCAAACCTTTCAAGGGTTGCTTTCCCTTAGAGAAAGAACTCTTCTTCCTTTTACCTTCCCTTTCTAGCACCCTTAGGGCCTTAGACTGGAGGAGGAAGCATGCATAAGAAGCTAGTCTTTCTTCATTGTCGCTTTGGCGGTCACCAACATATTAACCAATTCATTAATTGTTACTTCTTACTTTGTCATGTTGAAGTTCATAACGAATTGGTCAAAAGAGCTAAGCAATGATTGAAGGATCAAATCCATATAGAGTTCATTGTTTATGACTACATCCAATTGACTGAGCTTCTCAATGAAACCAATCATCTTCAAGCTATGGTCATAGACACTTGAGCCCTCATTCATTCTAGTCCTAAAGAGCTCCTTAGATAATGAGAACCTTTCATGTCTAGTTTGCACAGCATACAACTGCTGTAGGTGAAAGTGAATCTCGTGAGCGATTTTCATGTGCTCCTGAAACTGATATAGAAGCTAACATAAGGCATCTTGTTTGTAGATCATCATCTACAAACTTTGTGAACACTTCACATGTTTCATTGTAAGCATCATCACCAATGGTGTCCGGTGGACATTGATTAAGCACAAATGCCCTCCTATCGAAATCAAAAATAATTTTGAGGTTTCTAAGCCAATCTTAGAAGTTAGACCCGGTGAGTTTATTGGTTTTCAAAATAATGTTGAGTGGATTATCAGTCATTTGATTTGAAATTTCAAAATTCTACAAAGGAGAAATAAGAGAGTGTAAGTATGTGATTGAATATTGATATTGAAAACATGTTCATGGACTTTCAAGCATGTTTTTCTTCCACTATTTTGTCAAATTCTTCACCCACTAGAAGAATTCAGGAAATCTCATTTCCTATGTGAGAATTAAGGCCCTAAGGACTTGTAGTGGACCCACATGTCATGTGCCATCCACAAACAATTGAAAGATGAGCAACTTTTGCTAATTGCATCTCTATGCAACCCTTGATATATTTTGCCTCACTTTTCAGTAAACCTGCGTGTTCTCTACACTACTAGGTGTTAAATCAGACCTACCAATCAAGCTTTGATTCGAAACCACGCTATGTCATTCCACGTGTCATGTGCCATGCATAGGAAGCATCAAATCAAAGGTGCATCACACAAAGATAATAGCATCGTCATGTCACATACTATATTGGTAGAAGGCATGCATTTATTAAAACTCTTTTTGATTTGTATCCATTTTAACTTAACATTTGAAAGCACTTAGACTCCTCTAAGTTCAGGGTTTTCTTGCTTGCAAAGATCTCATCAATATTATCTTCTCATTTAGGTTTTCTATATCCTAACCATGCATCTCATACATCAATAGGATATGGAAAACATAAATAAATGAATGCGCCTAGCATGCTCCTAGGGTGGGATGACCATAGCCTAACCAAGTGGTGCACTTAGAGCCATAGGTGCACCACCTAGTTGATTTTAAGTGAGTTGATTAAATCTAGCTATTACATGAGGGTGTCCCTTGCATTCATGCCTCCAATGGTTTTCTTTGCTCCTTATAACATTTACATGAGAAAGAATCCTCACTCCTAGTGATTCTATTCTCATAACATTTACAAGACAAAAATAAAATAGGCATGCAAGCCCCAATTTAATACAACCCTTTTCAACAACTTGAAACAAATAAAATCAATATTAAAGGCTCATGATCATTCCCATTCATTCATCAACCATTCAACAATTAGATGAACAATTAATCAAGAATTGACATTCAATTCCACAATTAAATGCTATATTCATAAACAATTAACTAACCAGCAAAAATAATCATAGCATTTATGCATCTCATTTTTGTACCAAATTGAAGACTAACTTGAACAAGATTATAAAAGTAATAAAAAATATCAAACGTAATTTTGAGAACTTGCATGACAATTTTGGCTGAAATTTTGTGTCCCAAAAAATTAACGACACCTCCTTAACACTAAATCACATATTTTAGACAAATTTCTAGACCTAAAACACCATTGTAAAAAAAATGGAATGCTCCAAAAATCAAGTTTAACTTAGAATCACATTCTTCAAAAAAGTTCAATTAACTCCAATCCAATTGGATCCAAAAATGAACAAAACACCTTAAGACCAAATTTAACATGCTATATCAACGTATAACACCATCCAATTCTAAATCAACATTTAGCATAATTATCCATGAATCAAAAACATCCTAAAATATGAATTAACTCTTAAAACACATATTACCATAATTTAATTCATCACCAAAGAAGCCACAAGAAACATCAACTAAACACTTCAATTAATGATTTGGATCAAGTATTTGGAGATCTAGATCAATTCATCACACGAATCAATCAAACAAAAATCTAAATTAAAGTATGAAATATAGGCTCTGATACCACTTGAAGTAAAGTGTACCCACAAGGATCCAAGTAATAAAGCAAAATTAGCTAAATCAAAACTTGGCTACACCTCATCCCCGATCAAATCATGTTCCTAAAATGGATTTGGTTGCAAAAAATTACCTTGATCGCTTAAAGCCAGGGTAGGAAGGATGACAATGTTGAACTCTTCAAAAATGTCTCCTCTTGGCGCAGCAGAGAACCAGCAACATTTGCCCTATCAAATCACCATCTAGTTGGCTGAAATTTTGATAGCAACTCCTCAACAGCCTTGAGGATCTCGTTAACTCCTCAAAAATCGGCAAGGACTCCAGCTTTCCAATTGTAAAGCCTCTAAGGAAATGATCCACACACCTAAGGCAAGCTCTAATCAATCTTTAGTCTGCCAGATCACCAAAGGATGAAGAAGTGATGAAGGCTAAAATTTCATGGAGAATGTGAAGAAATTGTGTGAAACTTCAACACATGAGTGGATCACACTTTTTGGAGGGAAAAAGAGAATCTAGCATAAATTGTGTGCATGTAGCCGGCCACCTCAATTTATAGATGAGGAGGAGTGATGCAAGTTGGCATCACACCTCCCATGAGGTAGGGTGCCAACTAAGCAAGGCCACTTGCATATGAAATGTGAATTTCACTTGCATTTGAATTTCATTTGGAGTCTTCATTTTATCTCATGAAATGTTATACAAATTTCACTTGCATTTGAATTTCATTTGGAGTCTTCATTTCATCTCATGAAATGTTATACAAATTAATTCTAAATGCACCTCAAATGAACTCCTTCATTTGAATTTTCCTCCAAAATTAATTCCTCAAGTTAATTAAATCAACTCCTCAATTTAATTAATTAGTCTTGATTTGACTCCTTAAGTCAACTAACTTAACTCCCCTTAAGTTGACTAATTTGTCATATGGCACTAATTAAACTGAGTGAATTTAATTGGCCTAATTCAATTCCTTAAATTATTTTGATCAATTTAACAATTAATTCAATCAAGCTAAAATGACCAAAAATTAGCCAATTTTTTTCTCCACAAAATCGGTTACTAGAAAAAATTTTAACTCTTAGAAAATCCCCTCATCAAATAGAACTTCCTTTAGAGTTTTGTGTGTGACCCCTTAGGTTCCCCCATTCATTGGACATGGGCTCACAACTTTTGTGATATTTAGAATATCGAAATATTCACATTAGTTTAAACTCCTTTAAGCTAATAACTCAATCCAATTAATCTCTATTAATTGAACACTACCCAATGTCCATGGTCAATGTCGCATGTGTTGGAATAGTGCCCAGCAAGCCAATAGGATTGGCCTTGAAAATCTATTTCCTTGTAAAACAATCTTGATTTAATAATATTCTTTATATGGCCATCCTCGTCTTATGCTTTATATTACTTCACTTGCATTTGGATGAAGCCCTTAGATCACACATGACTATGGGACTTGGTTCGGTGACCATGGAATAAGTTTTACATAGTCGTGATCTTAAATCTTCAAAGTCATAGGATCTTATGAGAAAGGGTATCTAAGATCCGGATAGACTTGCACTAACGATGCATAAATCCAAGAGTTGGATATTGCTCCGTTCCATGCGCAATATATATGAGATATGGGTGCTTGTTAGAGAATAAAGCACTAAAGACCCTCCAGAGAATCCAGTAGATAGCCATAGTAGCAAGTTGGTAGTGGTTTATTTTCCCGCTTATGCTAGTGCATATTATTAGTCCTCTGACTTGAGGATCCATGGTAACCTTGTGTCCACTTCCCATGCTTTAACTCTTCCTTCGCCATTTAGCGGGTCTTTTAAGTTGAGGTTGGGTATGAGCTACTTGGCATGGAGATTTGTGAGATCCAAGATAGAATCCGACAAATAAAGACATAGTATGAGGCTACTTGCCATGGAGGTTTGAGAATAGAGACATAGTATCGAGGCTATAAGGGAGCCGACAAATATCTTGCCCTAAGCCTCTTTTGGGAGATAGGAGACGGAAGAACTGTATTTGTATGGTATGCATAAAGCTATGATGGTTCTGTTGGAATAGTGCCCAGCAAGCCAATTAGATTGGCCTTGTAAACTATTTCATTGTAAGACAATCTTGATTGAATGATATTCATCATATGGCCATCTTCATCATATGCTCTTCATTTTCTTCACTGGCATTTGGATGAAGCCCTTAGATCACACAAGACTATGGACTTGGTTTGGTGACCATGAAATAAGTCTCACACGGTCGTGATCTTAAACCTTCCACGTCATAGGATCTTAAGAGAACAAGGGCATCTAAGATCTGGATAGACTTGCACCAATGATGCATAATCCAATAGTTGGCTATTGTTCCGTTCCATGAGCAACTGTATGAGATACGGGTGCATGTTAGTGGTTTCTTGTTAGGGAACAAAGCACTGAAGACCCGCCTGGAGAATCCACTAGATAGCCCAAGTGGCAAGTCGGTAGTGGCAAGTACTCCCGCTTACGCTAGTGCATATCATTAGTCCTTTGACTTGAGGGTCTATGGTAACCTTGTGTCCAATCCTCATGCTTTGACTCTCCATGATCACTTAGCGGGTCTTCCAGGTTGAGATTGTGTATGAGCTACTTGGCATAGAGGTTTGTGAGATCTAAGATGGAATCCGACTCCTCGTCTTTGTGAAGGGCGAGTACATCTCCTATGTGTTCTATAATGATCAATTCCAAGAAATCCTTGCGCAAGGTGATGTGACAATTTCGAAAGGCATTTCCAAAGATGAGGTCACAAAAGGAATTGAACATTAAGAATATAAACATAGTATCGAGGCTATTAGGGAGCCGACTAAAATCTTGCCTTAGGCCTCTTTCGGGAGATAGGAGCTCATGGTCATCCCACCCTAGGAGCATGCTAGGTGCATTTATTTATTTATGCTTTCCATATCCTATTGATGTATGAGATGCATGGTTAGGATATAGAAAACCAAAATAAGAAGATAAAATGATGAGATCTTTGCAAGCTAAAACCCTCAACTTAAAATGTCTAAGTGCTTTTCAAATATTAAGTCAAAATGGATACAAATTAAAAGAGTTTTAATTAATCCAAGCCTTCTACCAATAATATACGCCATGACGATGCTACCGAATTTGTGTGATAGCACTCGAAATGGGGGTCACACTTAGGAGGAAAGCTATGAGCATATACTTCGTATATGATGCACCTTCAATTTGAGGACCTCCATGCATTGGCACTCGAAGCGGGGGATGACATCGAGCCTTCTTGAATCAAAGTTTGATTGGTAGGTACGACTTGACACTTAGTAATGTAGATGCACTCAAAGCAGGGTGTCTACATGAAAAGCGAGGCAAAATATATTAAGAGTTGCATAAGGTGCAATTAGCAAGTGTTGCTTACCTTTCGATTGTTTGTGGATGGCATTCGAAGCGGGAGTCCACTTACAAGTTCTTAGGATCTTGATTTCCACTAGGAAATATGATTTCCCGAATTCTTCTAGGGGGTGAAGAATTTGATAAAATAGTGGGAGGAACACATGTTTGAAAGACCATAAACATGTTTTTAATATCAAATTCAATCATATGCTTATTCTCTTTTTCGTCTTTGAGGATTTGTGAAATCTCAAGAATGGTTTAATGTTCTACTCAACGTTATTTTGGAAACCAATAAACTAATCGGGCCAAACTTCCACGATTGACTTAACCTCAAAAATCGTTCTAGATTCTTAGAAATGGATAGATGTCCTATATCAAGGTGCTCCAAATCCCATCGAGATTAAAAGTAGATCAAGAGACACGTGAAAAGTTCACGAAATGCGTTTAGGATCTTTCTATCCCATAGTCTCATGATGGCATATACAAACTTTAAAAGTCTTAAAGACACATGAATAGTACCTTGGTTAAAGTTTACAAGAGTTGTCAAGCAAATAAGGTATGAGAGGTTCATGGTGTCAAAAAGATTTTTCAAGCTAGGATGGATGCGAAGTCATGTGTCATCGACTACGGTCTAAAGATGATTAAGCTTGGAGAAGCTTTTTCTACTTAGATATGGTGATGGACAATGATCTCCATGACTATTTGATCCTCGCATCCTCTCCGAGTTTTATTGATCAAAGTATTGATCAAGAAGGAGACTACCATGACAAGGGTAGACCTTTGACACTTTTTTCCTCCTCCAAGTATATGGGCTCTAGGGGTGCTAGAAAGAGGCAATCGGAAGTCGTTTTGCAAGGAAAATCTTGCAACCCTTTGGATGGGTATGTACTTTATTGAAGTGCATTTAAGGCTAAATTATTCCTCATGAATATGTGATATTGCATGTGGTTCTTATCTTTGTAAGTTGTTACAAAGAATAAGAAAGAAGAATAAAACTAAATGATGTGGATATGATCCACCGCCTTGGCTAAGGAGCAAGAGTTGTGACCAAAGCCAAAGGCGTATAATAAGTTGGACTTAGGGAACTCCATAATTGTATTGAACCCTTGCTATTATGTGCTATATATTTTTGAGAACATTATTTCAAATTCCCATTTTGGATAGTGAAGGATTTGATCCTTCTATGTCAAATGGGAGATTGAAGGCATTAAAGAATGGGTTCTTTAATTGCTTATGGTACACTTAACAAAGGATTATACATATTAGATTCTCAACCATCACTAATACACTTTCAACAAAGTAAGGAAATTAGATATCAAAGAAGATGCCATTCTTTAGCATGTAAGACTTGGTCATATCTCTAAGAATAGGATGAGCAAGTTAGAAGCTCTCAAAGTGCTAAATGTTAGTGGCATTGAGGATCTTTCTACTAGTGAATCTTATTTAAGGAAAATATTTTTACCAAAGCTCCTTTTATAGGACAAACGGAGCGCTCCACAAGTCTTTTGGATTTGATCCATACAGATGTTTGTGGACCACTAAGAGTTAGTAGGAGATGAGGCTATTCCTACTTCATCACCTTCACCAATAACAATAGTTGGTTCGAACATGTGTTTCTTATGAAGAACAAGTTCGAAGCCTTTGAAAAGTTCAAAGTGTATAGGAGTGAAGTGGAAAAGCAATTGCGGCTAAGTATTAAAGCTCTTCGATCGGATCGAGAGAAGAATACTTGAGCACCGAATTCTTGGATTATATAAAGGAGAATGCAATTCTCTCTCAATGGACTCCACCCAGCACACCCCAATACAATGGAGTAGCCGAGAGGAGAAATCATATCTTGTTGGACATGGCACGCTCCATGTTGAGCTTTTTCGATGTGCCAATATCCTTTTTAGGATACACCTTAGTCACGGCGGCGAAGTTACTAAGTGTAGTACCTTCAAAGTTGGTGTCCAGAACACCATATGAGATATGGCTTGGCAAAGGACCCTCTTACCAATATATCAAGGTTTGAGGATCTCCCACCTACGTGAGACGGACAGTGGGAGATAAGTTGGATAGTATATCCACCTTATGCAAGTTTGTGGGATACCCACTAACATGTACACATGTCTAACATGAATTGCTCATGAAACGGAGTAATATCCAACTCCTTGGATTTATGCATCATTAGTGCAAGTCTATCCAAATTTTAGATTTCCTGTCTCATAAGATTATATGACTTGGAATACTTTAAAATCACGACCATGTAAGACTTGTTTCATGTTCACCATCCAATGTGTGACCAAGCCCCATAGTCTTGTGTAATCTAAGGGCATGTTTCATGATCACCACCCTTGGTAAACCATTCTAGTCCTACGCTTGCCATGCAAATACGGTCCTTCCATCTCCCATCTCCCGAAAGAGATTTAGGGCAAGATATTTGTTAGCTTCCTAATAAACTTGACAACTATGCTTCTATTCCCAATCTTTGATTCTAATTTATGACCTCATCTTTGAAAAACTCCTTTTCCAAATTGTCATTATACCTAGCGCAAGGACTCCTTGGAATCAATCATCATAGAGAATACATAGGAGATACACTCGCCTTTCACAACGACAAAGAGATGGATCCCATCTGGGATCTCACAAACCTCTATGTCCAAGTAACTTATACCCAATCTTAACCTGGATGACCCATAGAGTGGTAAAGGAAGAGTCAAGCATATGGACCTAAACTCAAGGTTACCATGGTTCTTCAGGCCTAAGGACTAATTATATACATTAGCGTAAGTTAGAGCACTTGCCACTACCGACTTGCCATTATAGCTTTCTAGTGGATCCTCTGGGTGGGCTTTCAGTGAACTTGTTCTCTAACAAGCATCCACTAACATGCATATATGTCTAACATGGATTGCTCATGAAATGGACCAATATCCAACTCCTTGGATTTATGCATCGTTATTGTAAGTCTATCTGAATCTTAGATACCCTGTCTCATAAGATTTTACAACTTGGAATATTTTAATATCACGTCTTTGTAAGACTTATTTCATAATCACTACCCAGTGTATGACCAAGTCTCGTAGTCTTGTGTGATCTAGGGACTTCAACCAAATGCTAGTGAACTGAAATAAGCATAAGATAAAGATGGCCATTGAAATATGAATATCATTCAATTAAAATTGTCTCACAAGTGGAATAGTTTACATGTCAATCTAATTGGCCGCGAGGCACTATTCCAATAGAATGACCAAGAGCCTTAACCAAGTAGTGCGCTTAGAGCCACAAGTGCACTACTTAGTTGATTTTAAGTAGGTTGATGTAACACCCCTAGAAAAATTTTGATTTGGTGAGTGGTAATTGCCATTATTTTATTTCTATTTCATGAATTTTAATTTATTATTTATTTTAAAGTTTGAGGGGGTCAATTTGTAATTTAAAGAAACTTGATTGAACATCATTTGAGATTTTCATGGGTCAAAATGATAATATTATTGGTCAAAGGGGCAAATGTTAGGCACTAACATAGTCTAGGGGCGGAATTGAGGTTTTGCAGCCTTCTGGAGGACTCAGTTGAAGATTGGGTTAAAGATTTGGGGGTCAAAACCTAATTTCTGAAAGTACATTTATATATATAGCATTTTACCCCCTGAATTCTTCATTTTCCCCCATGCACTACGTCATCCCTTCTCACCAGCAACCTCTCTCTAACAACTTGAACATAGCAAATTTAGTACCAAACTCTTACTCTCTGAACAAGGAACACAACAATACCTTCCCCTTGTAAACCCCAAGGATATACTGATCCCGAAACCCCAAACACACAAATTGATATTGAACGAACCCTAGAATAAAAATCATCCCTATTGAACTACTAAGATACTTGATCTTAGAAATGAAAATAATTGGGAATAAGAATCAGAAAATTGAATAAATACTAGCAGGAATTAGTACCTTGAAAGAACTAATTCAATTTCTTGATGCAACAAGCAAAGTTGTGGTTTTTCTTGAGAGAAAAACACATAAAATAATTCAACATTCATCAAAAATCTATCGTACACATTTTTAAGAAAGTATTTATACTCTCCTTTCAAGCGCTAATTAAAATAAGATATAAGCTAAGCCTATGGATAACATAATCTAAGCCCAAGTCCAATTAGAAATAAGAGTTTGACTTGGTCACAACTTCTTCTTTTCTCAGTGAGTCCCACACGTTTGGGAGTTATTTTGGCCTTCTTGGGCCTTTTCAAGCCTTATACACCATGCATAAGGTGATGGGCTCTCCAACTTCATTCTTTTAGCTTTTTGACATGTTCTTCTCTTTCTTAGCCCATTCTTAATGCATCTCTTCAATAAATGACTTAACCAAATTTGCAAAGCCATCTTTCAGCCTCTTTGCTTTTGCTCTTGTTATAGGTCCCATTGGCAGGTTGCAATCTCCATTTTGCCCTCCAATGCCGAAATAACCATCTTGCCTTGTAATGCCTCCAGTACTCATATCATTAAGTTTGGACATTCAAATCCATATTGACCTAAACCTTGAAATTTGAAGCAGTTAATATCCCTATGTTTGGAAGTAGTAGTGGAAGAAAAAGAATTAAAAGTATCCTTTTATGGAATAAGCTTCGTATCCTTGTTCCTTGATGTATCCAGCCTCTTCTCCTTCGAACCCAGGCCCCTATCTCTTCTCTTTTGATCATATTTTTGCCATTTTGGACTATATTTTGAGTTAGAATTCGAAAATGCTTGGCTAGTCCTCTTTGCATTTGTTTTTCTCCACTTTCATAGCCATACTCACCAAATCCTCAATCTCTACATAATGTTGTAAGTCCACAACATAAGTAATTTCTTTATTCAAACCACTGATAAATCTTGCCATTTTCACTTCTGTATCCTCCTCTATGTTGGCCTTAATCATCAATATCTCCATCCCCTTATGGTAGTCCTCAACTGACTTAGACCCTTGAATAAGTCTTTGTAGTTTTTGGTGTATCTCCCAATAGTAGTAAGATGGAACAAATCTTTTCCGCATAATGTCTTGCATATCTGCCCAAGTCTCAATAGGTCTCTCACCATTCCTCCTCTTAGACTGCACTAATTGATCCCACCAAACTAATGCAAAGTCAGCGAATTTAACTACTGCTAGTCTCACTTCCTCTTCTATCTTTAAATGGTAGAATTTTCGTCTTGATGGCATTTAAATTGTTGTCCCTCCTACCTTCGAATCAAGTTTCAACACAATCTATTCTTAACCCAACTACTATCATCAAACTTGTCCTCAAACATCTCTTGATTAAACCCATATGGAGGCCTATTTCATCTACCATTCCCAGAAATATTCTATGTCAGCTTCTTTCTCCACTCATCCATCTCATCAAGTCTATTGTTCAACTTTTGTAATTGACTAGTAAATGCTCTGTACATCACCTTCATATATGGTTTCATATTAGCTTCCTCATTAGAGGGTTTCTTACCCTCTCTCCTTGGAAGAATAGTATTCATTTAAAAAAAAAAACCCTGTAAGAAGTGTTAGCGAAAAACAGCCTTACAAAAATACTACCTCACATGTTTCACTCAAGTAGATGTAAACCCTCGTGTTTACACTCAATTCTGGCTTTTGCCCTATTTATGTGCTCACTTTTTTATGCCTTTTACCTGTCTTGACCATGGTGGATGTTGCACTTCAGAAATCAAGCTAATTCAATTCAAAGCAAATTCATAAGTAGTATTTATATAGGAGTAATAATAAGAAACCTAACAAAGAAAGAAAAGCACAAAGTCTAAAGGCAAAGTAAATATGACCAGTAAGGAAAATGATGTGATGATAAACAGAAAGAATGTGTATCATGTGATTTTTATGCAAACTAAGTAACAAGAATGCAATGTGTTACTTATCTAATGTGAACAAATGCAATTAGGCTGAAACAAAGAAAGAAAATACAAAGAGTGAATAAAAACGACAAAACATAAAGTATGCATTGAATTCGGTTAATCCTAATGGAAGGCCGATTATGACTCAGTTCTAACCTAATTAATGTACAATCAATTCCAAATAGCAACTAAAAATAGCCAATTCAGCTTATGCAATGGCATTTTGGAATTTGAAAGCCTAAGGCAAAAACCCCCAAATTGATTCACTCAAGAACCCTAACTTTAATTTCTCAAAATTAGAGATATCTAGGGTGTATATTATGCAAATTCAGTTTTTAGTATACAATTGGCATTCTCCAAGACATGAATATGCAACAATATTGCAAAAGAATCACAAAACCATAGTTAATTCACGATCAGATTTTTCTTTTTTTCTTTTTTTTCTTTTTTGCTGGAAATAAATACAAGGTAAATACGAATTTATCTCAAGTTGGCTCTAGATACCAAATGATGCAGAATCCCAAAGATATAATGATCCTGAAATCCCAAACACAATTTGATATTAAACAAACCATAGAATAAAAGCCCTCCCTATTGAACCCTTAAGATACTTGATCTTAGAAACACAAATAGTTGGGAATAAATATCGAAAATTGAATAAACATTAGAAGAAATTAGTACCTTGAAAGAACCTATTGAATTTCTTGATGAATATGTGACATCGTGGTTTTTCTCAAGAGAAAAATGCAGAAAATAAAGCAATATTCATAAAAAATCTGCGATACACATTTTTAAGAGAGTATTTATACTCTCATTACAAGCCTTAATTAACATAAGATATAAACTAAGACTACAGATAATAATCCAAGCCCGAATCCAATTAGGAATAAGAGTTTGACTTGGTCATAGCTTCTTCTTTTCTCCGTGAGTCCCACACTTTTGGGACTTCTTTTGGCCTTCTTGGGCCTTTTCAAGCCTTAGACACTAAGTACAAGGTGATGGGCTGTTCAACTTCATTCTTTTGGCTGCTTAACATGTTCTTATCTTCCTTAGGCTAATGGCCCCATTCTTCAACAAATGACTTAGCCAAATTTGCAAATCCACCTTTTAGCCTCTTTACTTTTGCTCTTGTGTTAGGTCTCATTGGCATGTTGCAATCTCCATTTTTTCCTTCAATGTCAAAATAACCATCTTGCCCTCCAGTATCTCCAGTGCTCATATTAGGGAAATACCATAAGAGTGCTACAAAAATACATTGCGTATTGAAGGACTGTTCAAGGCCCCCATGTGTGCGAAACATGTCCTCTGTAACTTTTGGTGGTGTAGCTGATACCGCCATTGAAGAGTTCAAATTGATGCTTTTGGACTTGCTAGGAAATGCGTAAACAAAAGGATCACTTATCATGAAGTACGTAAGGTGTCTTTTAGCCTTTATCTCATGCATGATATAGTTCACTAATACGATCAAGGATAGTTGGAGCTATCTTTTTCAGTTTTTTTAGCTGACTAAGATAGTCAATGGTGACTTTGCCTGAGTTAAAGTTTGTCCTATTACTTTGTTTATTTTTCGCCTACTTTTATTTTCCTTTCTTTGCAGTGTTGTGTAGATTTTTTACTCTTGCGCATCTTTGCATTTGCGAACACTAAAGGCAAAACTTAGTCAAGAAAAATATCTTGTCAAGCACAGGAAGCTCTAGCTACGGTAAAATATCTTTAGGAAGAGAATGCCAAAGCCATTGAGCAGTGATGGAACCAGTAAGAATGAAGATAACTTGCTTAGGAGATAGTAGTAGCAAGTAAGACTTATGCTCATAATTAGGTTACTACTTAGCATTTTCCAATTATCTTGAATAGTACTTCAAATTCTTTTTCTCCTCGTATTATTATATACTTTCAGAGGTCAAGTGTTGATTGAACATCTTTCTGTCTCTCTCATTTGATTTTAATAAAATTTGTTTACTTCGTGTTCATGCAAACACTTAGCCAATTGAATGATTATTGACTCCAGATACTTGTATTTTTAGAATTGAACAATACAAGGCATAAGGATACCTACACTGTGTTGGGGATGGATAGTACAACTTGAGCATCAGACTTGGGTGCCCGTGCGGGGTGCTGGACATCCATCTCAGGCACCCGTAGGGTGCTAGGTTGGAGTGCCGAACTTAGAAACTTTTCTTTATATTTTTTTCTAAGTGTTGAGATGTTGCCACCCTCCTCTACGTGAGGACCTGGGGTGGACTTCCTTTACTTGATCACATAGGTATCTTCCAAGATGTTCCTTAACGAGCTTCTCCAAAGGGGTTGCCATGTACTCCCGAGGGAAGCTGATAGTTGGTTTTTTGAGAAGGTGCCACATACTATCAAGTGGAGTCGATAGTAGGCTTTTTTAGAGAGTGCCATGTACTCTTAAGGGGAATTGATAGTAGGATTTTTGAGAGAGTGCCACATACTCCCAAAGGAATCTGATAATGGGCTTTTATAAGGGTGAGATGTACTATTGAAAGGAGCTGATAGTGGGCTTTTTTAGAAGGTGACTACCATATACCTTCCTAGATTATAGTGGGATTACATTGGCAACCATGTACCCTAGGGGGCTTTTATAGTAGACTTATGCCTGGTGAGTGCCACATACTCCCTGCGCTCCTCGAGGAGCCTTATATTGGACTTATGCCTAAAAGCTCTCCAAATACTCCTTTTAGATGTTGTGAAGTTCAAAGTCATAGAAGAGATAGCATAACGTAAAGAGTATAAAAAATTATAAATTCATTCAAGTAGAAGTCAAAAGTAAAGAGAAGTATATTCACAAATGAAGCCTAAAACAACAAAGCAAATTCAAAAATTAAGTTGTGAGAAAGCAAATATTACTTAAATGTATTACGCGTGGTGAATTCATGTGATATGGACGATAGCCATTACTAATTAAGTGGAAAACCTTTAAAGGTTGGAGACGTTCCAGGTCTTAGGCATTTCTCTGCCCTCCATTATTTGTAGCATGTATGCTCATTTGTTAATGATCTCGATCACCTTGTAATGGCCTTCTCATTTGATGTCCAATTTGTTGATGGGTCCTGATGCTTCTACTCTCCTCATTACCAATCCACTAACTTGGAAACGTATGGGGCATGGCGTTGTAAGCCTTAGCCATCCTTGCTTTGTATCTTTCAGTGCGAATGTGTGCTTCATCTCTCCTTTTTGAATGTAGGCCTAGATTAGTCCTTAACTCATTTGAACTTATGGTGGCATCATGATTCTTAATTCTCTAACTAACTTCTCACACTTCTACTGGAGTGACTGTTTCCATCTCATGCATCAAGTTGAACATGGATTCACAAATGGATGCTCACGGGGGTAGTTGTGTATTCCCACAATATTAAGGAAAGTTCGTCTACCTATGCACCTTTCGCATCTCCAAGGTGCGTCTTAAGGTGTTGTGCTACAAGGTAGTTCCATTTTGACTTATGCTTGCCAGTTGGCTCGAGGGTTGGCTATTAATGTAAAAAATTATTTAATAGAAAACTCCTACTACCACTCTTTGAGCATTGCTCTTATAAATTGAGTACCATTGTTGGAGACTAGTGCTTAGTGTATTCCAAATTTGCATATAATATTTATCCAAAGGAATCATATCACTTTTGCCCACTTGGAGAAGCAATCCACTATTACAATGAGACCTTCCTTTAGCTCGAAGCTTGAGGGAAAAGTCCCACGATATCTATTCCCCATTGAGTAAAAGGAATTAGATTGATGATGGATTGTAAGGGGCGCTAGGCTAGTGATTCAGGACAACATAATCTTGGCTAGGTTTACAGCTCCTCACCAAAGCTTGAGCATCCTTCAACATGGTTGGTTGACAGTATTCTTGCCAAAGGGTCTTGGACATGACCTAGCTCTAGAGTGGTTCTCACACAAATCTTTATGAATCTCCCTAAGCACATACTCTGCCTTTCTGGGAAGTAGGCATTTCAAGTAAGGTTGTGAAAAGACTCTGTTGTACAAGCTTAGCATTTCGCACTTCGCAGTCAAATCCATTAAGGCATCAATACATGGAAGCATGAATGGGTCTTTTAGACAGTCCTTTTAAGTCGGTGAAGTTGATGCACATCCTCATAAACTTCCCATAATTTAGGTACCGGCACCACATTAGCTAGTCACTCTAGGAATTGAACTAGTCAAATGTAATTTGCTTGCAACAACTTGTCCACCTCCTCTTTGATTATTTAGTTAGGCTCCGCTCCAAAGTTTCTTCTCTTTTGCCACAATAGTTTACATTTAAGTCCACTTTGAGGTGGTGCAAAATGATATCCCAGGAGATAACTTGTAGGTTCATCATACTTTGAGTGAATATGATGCAATTGTCTCTTAGGAAGCGCATCAATTTCTTCTCAAAATTGGGCTCCAGGATGACTCCAATCTTAATAGTTCTCAAGGGATTTCCAAGGTAAATCTCCATGCTCTTGAGCTCCTCTTGACCTCCAAATTCCCATTCCTCAGCTTTCCTCTTACTGCTTTGAGGTTCGACGAGTGTAAGGTCACTCATGCCATCGTTCTCTTTCCTTATCTACAATGAATGAGGGTCTTGATGATCTTTACTCCCCCTTCCATACTAGAAGTCATGCTAGTGCTGGTGGCTCTCTTCATAGATCTTTTCTGCATTCTCCTTTCTCTTTCTTTAAGTTTTCCACAGATGGTGCCAAAATAATGCTACTTAAAAATGGAGTGAGGTCCTTTTTGAAAAATAATAGACTGTCAGCTCATCTTCTTTAAAATACGTGCGAAAATATTTGCTTTTCTCCAAAGTTCTTCAATTTTGAGAATTTTTGTGAACGATTTCTTATGTCCAGTTTCTCTCTGGGACTTGATATTTATAGAGTTTAATCTTAATATGCTTAGGCCTATTAGGGGCTTTACGCCCTTCTTCATAGGCTTGGCTTGTCCTTTGGGCTTTCTAGCCCTTTACTTAATAAATTAATTCTAAGATCGATTGCTATTTATAGTCAATTTACCAAATTGTCCTTACATTCAATTTTTGGCAGTATCACATATATATAGTGTTAGATCAAAGAATGTGTTGGTACTCTTCCTATTATCATATATAGACAAAATACTAGAAGTTTAGTATTAAGGAGTCAAAGAGGGCATACCTCCATGTAGAATCTAAATACCTCAATACGAATGTCAAAAATAGAAAAGGGAATTCGCAAAGGAATAAGTGAAATAATGTAATTAAAACATTCGAATAATTGCAGTTACTATTACTAAATGTTGCATTGTAGTATCAATACTTATACCTGTATTTTCATTGAAAGTAAGTAGTAAGGATGTGGACATTTCTAGCCAGTAAAGGACTGCTTAGTGGCTATTAAGATACGAGTTAAGGTTCTCTTATTATATTCGGGATTCTTTTGTTGGGGAAAAGATATAAATATATATATATGTATATTATGAGAATAAATATGTTTGTATGTTTCTTAACCTACCTGTGCCATCCATGATATCATCTATGCTTCTTGGAATCAATTTGACTATGTTGATCCCTTCTATATTGAAATCTAGACTTTGACTATTCGTTCTTTTGTCCTAGGTTGATGCCCTCCTTCCAAACTCTTATATTAAGCTTTCAGAACTCCTTTGGATATTCTACACTTTTTGGTTGACACTAGTCTATCTTTGAAAATTTGTTCTATATTAAGGGTTGTTTCACTTTTATGATATGGCTAATTGCCATATTTGTGATATTATGAGAGGTGAGCCAATTGCCATGCTTGTGATATTATGAGAGGCGATCTTGCTGCCTGACCTATAATTATGATTTGGAAACTATGTGCTCTGATATAGTTCATTCTTAGCAATTGTACTTTCAATAGTAAATCTTCTATTGGTATATTATGTTTATGTTACTCTTAGGAATACCCTTAGAAAGTTGTTACCTGAAAGGATGCCTCAGGAAATTGGGCCCGAGATTAACATCGAAAAAAAGATCAAGCAATACGAACCGACAATAGCTGGTCCTCTGCTAGTATCCATCTCCTAGGTAGTTGGAAGTAGCTATCTATGACCGAGGGATCGGCATGTGGTTAGCCATGACACATATGTTTGTTTTGCTGAACTAATCATTCAAGATTTAGAAGGATAAGGAATTGTTCCATAATGATCTACGAGAGTCATAAGGTTGGAGACCCGCCTGTCAATAGCTCTTTATGATATGTTTTTATCTTATCTCATATCGTTGACTCTATCCAAAACCCTTGATATCCAGATCTAGCATCATAGGTGTTACTTCGTCTTAAGATCCTAAGTGCCATGGTTCTACTGCATCACAAGGAGAATTGTGAGGAATAGACATTAATGAACTATTATTTTGTTTAGTTCATTCTTTGACTATTCTGCTCTCCTAAAGAACAAAGAGAGACTTGCTCTCCCAATTCTGGAAGATAGAAATCACCTTAGTCCAACTAGAAGTACTGGAATGCCAAAGGGAATCAAATACTACGAAGATGCAGGAAAATGTCAAAAATGGGAGAGCTGCCCCATGCGCCGCCAACGGACCACTACGTACTAAATTAGAGGTGGAAGCCACTACCACCCACAAGTACGTATTGTCTAAGCGAACAAAACCCCCCAAATTAATCTTTTGATTAGTCGCCGTTTGGCCGGCCAATTATTTGAAGAACTACAGCGTAAGCCCCAGCTCCACCGCTTCGCCACCGCCACCAACAGTTGTAGGAATGGTGCTCCCCGCCACCACCACTGTAGCCCTGGTTTCGTCACGTTTCTCCAGCATTCCACTTGTCAGTTTGGGGAGGTTTATGTGTGGTTGTGTTCAGGGTAAGGTGAGGAAGATAATAGTTAAGTTATTTCACTATTTTTCGGTGCCGGGCAAGGATTTCCAATGAGAGGTGAGAGAGGGATTTACATGTGAAACTTTGAACAAATAGAGGGAAAGTTCCTTTATAATTTTCAAGTTTTGAGAAATCTGAATTTGACACCAAAAGTTTCTTTCAGCATCCAATGTACCCTTCTAATTTATAAGTGCCCCACATTGACCCCCATTTATCTTCAATTAACCCTATTGGGTTTTCCTCTTTATAATTTGACCTTGTGAATTTTCTTTAATTCTTGAAATTAAGCCTGGTTTAAATAGGTTTTTTATCCCTCGACTTTTCTTAAAATATAATTAGGACCCCAAAAATTTTAAATATAATGCTTTCAATTCCTATTGATTTTTATTATTATTTTTCTTTCATTAATTTAATCATAATTTAATTTATGAAATTCGTATTTTTAGGGATTCTCCATGATTAAGAATTTAGGGGTGTTACAATCATCTGCCCTTAAAAGAATTTGGTTTTCAAATTCATATCTATGACTAGTAGAACTCAAGGTAGTACTAGCGCATATAATGTGCTTGTTCCTATGTTGCCTCGGTCATATTGTGATTTCTCCTATTATTATGATCATTCCCGCAGTGTGAATTTTGTTTATGGTGTTAAAGGAATGAATATAAAACCCGGTCACCAGGTTCAAATATCACTTGCTTCCGCCCCTTATTCACTCTTTAGGCAATCAATCTGTTTCTCTTTTCAATCATCTCACGTGCCTTCATATGCATATTTTAACCTTTTCAGCCTTGCTTTCACCATCACTCAAAGATGAAGGAGTCAAATCCAAAACAGTCAAAGGATTAAAATCATATACAATTTCAAATGGCTAAAGCTCGAAAGACCATGAAAATGTTTTCAAATATCAAATATTCAAGCACATGCTTATATTATCTTTTATCTCTTTTTGTAGATTTTTTAAATCTTCAAACTCAAAATGGCTAATAATCCACTCAATGCAATTTTGGAAACATGCGATTGGTTGAGAAACCTCCAGATAATTCTTGATTCCAAAAAGAAGACTTATGTCAATGATTAAAGTCCGCTGGACACCATTGGTGATGATGCCAACAATGAGGCCCCTGAATTATTCATGAATTTTGTGGATGATAATGATCTACATATGTGAGATATGGATGCATGTCAGTGGGGGCTTGTTAGAGAACAAGGCATTGAAGACCCATTGGGAGAATATACTAGATAGTTGTAGTAGCAAGTCAGTAGTGGCGAGTTCTCTAGCTTACGCTAGTGCATATTATTAATCCTCTGGCCTGAGGATCCATGGTAACCTTGTGTTTGGTCCTTATGCCTTGACTCTTTCCTGGTCACTTAGCAGGCCTCTCGAGTTGAGGCTATGCATAAGCTACTAAACATGGAGATTTGTGAGATCCAAGATGGAATCTGACTCTTTGCTTTTATGAGGGGTGAGTAAATCTTCTATGTGTTCTATAATGATCGATTCCAAAAAATTCTTGTGCAAGGTGGTGTGACAATTTGGAAAATGAGTTTTTCGAAGATGAGGCCATACAATGGAATCAAACATTGAGAATAGAGACATAGTATTAAGGCTATTAGGGAGCCGGCAAATATCTTGCCCTAGGCCTCTTTTAGGAGATAGGAGGTGGAAGGATAGTATTTGCATGGTAAGTGTAGAGCTATAATGGCTCTCCAAAAGCATTCATTTCGGCCAATTAGTTGAGCTCTACGAGCTTGAGGTTGCACATCGACCATGGAGATTGCGTACTCTTCAATTAATGAGATTAATTGAATTGAGACGATTAGTTTAAAAGTATTTTAAACTAAAATGAATAAAAGATATTCAAAAGTCACAAGGAGCTTTGAGCTCATGTCCAATGAATGGTAGAACCTATTGGGCCACACACAAAATCCAATTAGCTTCCTAATTGATGGAGGAATTTTATAAGTGTTAGAGAATTACTCCATGAGATCGATTTTGTAGTGTCCAATTTGAAGGCCAATTTTGGCTTGATTAATTTAAGTGCTAAATTAATTAATTAATTTAAGGAGTTAAATTAAACCAATAATTAAGGAGTTAATTATTTGGTGGCAAATGATCATCAATTGGTCATGTTAACTTAAAGAGTTAAGTTAACAAAATTAAGCTTAAGAGTTAAGCTTGTTTAACTTAAGAGTTAAGTCAAACGTCAATTAATTAAATTAAGGCATTTAATTTAATTAAAGAGAAGAATTAATTTTGGTGGGAAAATTCAAATAAAGAGTTCATTTGAGTTAGCATTTTAATTAATTTGAAATCAGATTTCAAATACAATTAAAATGCACACAAATTCAAATTGGATTTGAATTTGAATTTTCCACCTAAGCAAGGCAAGTGGCCGCCCCCCTTGAAGAAGGTGTGATGCCACCTTGGCATCACACCATCCTCCCTCTATATATAGATATATAGGTGAGATGATCGGCCACATGTGCTTGTATCATAATTGGTGTAAAGATTAGAATCTTTCACATTTCCTTCCAAAACTCTCTCTCCAAGCATTGCATCATTTGTTGAAGCTTTACTTTGTTTCTTCTTTTCCTACCTCAAATGGGCCTCTACCATTGTTTTTCTCCTCTCTTTCTCTAGCTAAAGGTGAGGGAAAATTAGAAGTTCAATTGGTGTGTGGATCATCACAACAGAGGCAAAACATTTAGTTTGCTAGCTTTGGAGATCCACTGAAATAGACCAGCGATTTGAAAAAAAATTTTCAGGAGATCCAGAAGGTGTTTTGATTTGAATTTTTCAAGTATCTTCTTCAAGGTGTTAAGAGGATATAGGAATTGTTTGGTGATTTTTGGAGAAGTTTAACTGAGGCAAAAGTTGCTCTCTTCCTAATGCGCCGCTGTCTGGTAGATTCTAGATTGGTAAAGAGTTCACCATTTTCTCCTTGGAAATTAGCTATTCAAGGTAACTCTCTACCTAAATCTGAATTCCTAGCATGATTAGATCCTTGTTAGCTTGCAAAGAACCATTTTATTTAAGCTTTTGAAGTTTTATTATTGGATCCTAGTAGCCCCGTTCAAGTGGTATCGGAGCATAAATCATGCTTAGATTTGAATTTTTTGATTGATTAATTCATGTGATGGATTGATTAAAATCACCAAATTCTTGGTTCATATGTTGGATTAGAGTGTTTGGATGATGTTTTGTGTCGCTCCTTGATTGATGAATTGAAAGCATCCTAATATGTGTTTAAAGTGTTGATTCATATAATTAGTATGTTTTAATTCATAGCTATCAATGTTAAATGTTGATTTGGTATTTATTGATGTTATATGTTGACATAGCAAGTTTTGAATGGCCTTAATGTGTTTTGGTCATTTTTGGATCCAATTTGATTGGAGTTTGGTTGGAGGTTTTCAAAGAAAATGATTCTTACTTAAACTAGTTTTTGAAATCATCTTTAAGGACCTTAAATTCCAGGTTTGATAGGTGTTTTAATCCTAAATTTGATCTATGTTATGTGTAATAATGTTTAGAAGTTGTTCTAAGTCTTTTGGTGCACAAAACATTAAGCAAAAGAGGCATGATTCGAACAAGACCTCAAAACAGGGTAAGCTACCCTACCTCTACTGGGCGCTAGTTCACAGCGGGCATGCCAGGCGCACATCTGCCATGCGGCTGTGCGCTCAGCCTGGGCCAGTAGTGGCCAGTTTTGGTCTTGGTTGTTTTGGCTTGTGATTTTGGCTCCTTTTTGTGATCAAAAGTATTTTGTTACACACTTAATATGTGCACAAGAGTTGTGCATATCCTCAAAATTATGTTAGACATTTTTTAATGCTTTTAAAAATTGGTTAAAGTTAATCTTCAATTTTTGGCATAAAAGTTATGCTTGGCCAGTTACTTGTTTATGAGATAAGCATTTAATTGTTGAAAATAATTACTAATTCTAGATTTGTTTATTTTTCATTAAATTGTTCAATGAATGAATGGGGAAGATCATGAGCTATTAATATTGATTTTATTTATTTCGATTTGTCAAAAAGGGTTGTATTAAAATGAGGCTTACATGCCTCTTATTTTCTACCTTGTAAATGTTATGAGAGTACAATCACTAGGAGTGAGGATTTCTTTTTCATGTAAATGCTACATGGAGCAAAGAAGACCCTTGGAGGCATGGAGACTCCTGAAGACCCATGAATGTATGGGATACACTCATGTAATAGCTATGTTTAATCAACCCACTTAAAATCAACTAAATGGTGTACTTATAATTCTAAGTGCACCACTTGGTTAGGCTCATGGTCATCCCACCATAGGAGCATGCCAAGCGCATTTACTTATTTATATTTTTCATATCCTATTGGTGTATGAGATGCATGCTTAGGATATAAAAAATCTAAATAAGAAAATAAAATAATGAGATCTTTGCAAGCAAAAACCCTCCACATAGAAAATCTAAATATTTTTCAAATATTAAGTCAAAATGGATGGAAATTAAAAAAGTTTTAATTAATTCATGCCTCCTACTAATAGTATATCGCATGCCAATGCTACCACCTTTGTGTGATATACATCTGGTCACAGGGGTCACACTTAGGTGGAAAGCTGTGACCATATACTTAGCATGAGATACACCTTTGAATTAAGAATGCACATACATTATACACTCAATCACGGGTTATGTTGTGGTGCTCATCTTGAGTTAAAGCTTGATTGATAGGTTCAACTTAACACCAAGTAATGTATAGGTCGTCCTTATTGGGGATCTACATGAAACGGTGAGGCAAAATACATCAAGAGTTGCATGAGATGCAATTAGCAAACGTTGCTTACCTTTGGATTGCTTGTGGATATACATCCGGTCACGACGGTCCACTTGTAAGTCTTCAGGGTCTTGATTCTCACTAGGAAATTTGATTTCCCAAATTCTTCTTAGGGCTGAAGGATTTGATAAAATAGTGGGAGGAAAGCATGCTTGAAAGACCATAAACATGTTTTTAATATCAAACTCAATCACATGCTTATACTCTTTTTTTGCCTTTTGTAGATTTTCGAAATCTTCAAATCAAAATGGCTAAGAATCCACTCACATGTATTTTGGAAACTAATAAACTCACCGGGCCTAACTTCCACGATTGGTTGAGAAACCTTAAAATAATTCTTGACTCTGAAAAGAGGACGTATGTCCTTGATCAAAGTCCTGTGGACACAATTGGTTATGACACCACTGACCAAGCTCATGAAATGTTCATGAAATTTGTAGATGATGATCTACAAGTTAGATGTGTCATGTTGGCCTCCATATCTAACGAGCTCCAAAAGACTCATGGACACATGAAACACGCTCAAGAGATCTATGTACACCTACAAGAGTTGCATGGTGTATAATCAATGTAGGTGTCTATGGCACTAGGATCCAAATATTTTCAAGAAACATGAATATAACCAGCCCATGCACACCCCCAAGGATACATTCATGCATAGGAATAAGATTTACAAAGGGAAATTACCTTGGTGAAATCAGAAAATTCGAGGAGCGAGAGAACTCTTCTTCAACCATTGAAGAAACTCCTTACTGGCGCAGCAGAATGATCACCAAATTTCTCCAAGCTCCTCTTCGAGTTTTGAGCTAAATGTTTTACAAGAAACTCATCACTCCTTGGGGATGATACAGTAAAAATTTCAGCCTGATTGGACTCCTCTAAGGTCGCCAAAAAAATTCCCAAAGCTACTGCCAGAAACCATTTCAGCGAAAGCAATAGCAACCCAAGTATGATGCCTCTAATGACATAGTCCACACATCATAGCTAGGACCTATTCTCTACAATATGGCTGGAGATATTTACAGAGAAAGAAGAAGAGAAGTCTTTGAAGAATGGAGGTGGAATATGTGGGAGGTTGGAGAGAATAATGGCGATGCTAACAATTAGATGCCCACTATCCAAGTTTGTTGGGAGAATAAAAGACACCTACCAATCTTGCACCAAGTGGCAGCCCCCTCTCCTCCTATATCTATATATAGGAGTAGGATGGTGTGTGGTCACACACCATCCTCAAGGAAAGGGCGCCAAGTGTCCAGCCTAGGTGGCCACTAACAATTAGTGTCAATGAATAAGAATATTAATTGAAGCTTACATTTCATCTTATGAAATGTCTTCCAATTAAATTTCAATTCCATATTAAATGAACCCTTCTTTTAATAATATTCTCCTAAATAAAATCTCCAATTAAATTAAATTAAACACTTTAATTTAATTAATAATCCTTTGATTTAAATCTCAGGTCAAATTGCTTAACTCTTAAATTAATTTGACCAATTAATAGTCATGTGGAATCAATTAATTAAATCTTAATTAATTGACCTTAATTAAATTGATCAATTTAACTCTTAAATTGATCAAGCCAAATATGACTCCAATTTTCACCTCCTCCATAATTTAGTCGTGAATTTTCTAACTCTAAGAAAATTCTCCTTTCTTCAATAGGTTTATATGTGACCCATTAGGTTCTACCATTCATTGAACATGAGCTCACAACTCCTTGTGACTTATAAAATATCAAATATTCACATTAGTTTAAACTCCTTTAAACTAAGTGACTCAATGCAATTAATCTCATTAATTGAAGAATACCCAATCTCCATAGTCGATATCTAACCTCAAGCGCATGGATCCCAACTACTTGGCCAAAATGAATGCTCTTAGAGAACTATTCTAGCATTATGTGTACCATGCAAATACGTTCTTTTCATCTCTTATCTCCCGAAAGAGGCCTAGGGTAAGATATTAGTCGACTCATTAATAGCCTCGATGCTATGCTTCTATTCTCAATGTTTGACTCCCTTAGCGACCTCATTTTTGGAAACACGTTTCCAAATTATCACATCACTTGTGCAAGGATTTCTTGAAATTGATCATTATAGAATGCATAGGAGATGCACTCGCCTTTCACAAAAGCCAGGAGTCGGATTCCATCTCGAATCTCACAGAACTCCATGCCTAGTAGCTTATGCCCAACCCCAACCCTGAGAGGCCCACTAAGTAACCAAGGAAAAGTGAAAGCACAAGGACCAAACATAAGATTACCATAGATCTTCAAGTCAAAGGACTAATAATATGCACTAGCGTAAGTTGGAGAACTTGCCACTTCGACTATCTAGTGGACTCTTTGGACGGGCCTTCGGTGCCTTGTTCTCTAACAAACACCCACTAACACACATCCATATCTCATATGGTATTGCTCATGGAATGGAGCAAAATCCAACGCTTTGATTCATGCATCGTTAGTTCAAGTATATCCAGATCTTAGATGCCCTGTCTAGTAAGATCCAATGACTTGAAAGATTTAAGATCACAACCATGTAAGACTTTTCCATGATCACCACCCAGTACGTGACCAAGTCCCTAGCCTAATGTGATCTAAGGGCTTAACCCAAATGCAAGTGAAGAAAACAATGAGCATAAGATGAAGATGACCATATAATGAATATCAATCAATCAAGATTGTCTTACAAAGAAATAGTTTACAAGGCCAATCTAATTGGCTTGCAGGGCACCATTCCAACAATCTCCCACTTGCCTTAAAGCCAATGCCCCATGGCTTTGATACCCATCTTTTCAAGATGTCCTTCAAAGACCTTTTGCAATAGGGGTTTAAATAGTAGTTCTGCTATACTCTCTTCTGAGGGAACCGTATCCACTCAGTTATCATCTTTATCAATTGATATCATATATCAAATGATAATGCACTTACTGTGTTTGGATCACTTATGAGATCTTAGCTTAAGTCCTAAGCTATCTTCAGAAGACAAACATAGGCTCATGCACGCTAGGTATTACATCCAACTCTTAGATGAAGTTTTTATCCAAACACTTTCGTTTGCGGTTTCCAAAACCACGAATTATTTCACCTCAGTGGTCATCTTGGTCGTGGTGTCCAGTTTGGAACTCTTCCAACTCATCATGCCTCCATTGAGGCAAAATATGAATCCAAAAATGGATTTTAGGTCATCTACATCGAATTGAAAACTAGAATTTGAAAACCCCTTAAGTTTCAATTCTCCATTGTTGTATACCAAAAATATGTCCTTTAGTCCTTGTCAAGTACTTAAGGATTTTTTTTACAGCTGTCCAGTGACTCTCATTGGGATTGGATTAGAACTTACTCGTAACACTTAGTGAGTGTGCCACATCTGGTCTTGTACATTGAACTGCATACATTATGCTCCATGTGGCATATACACAAGGCATGTGGGACATTCTCTATCTCTGACCTCCAGTCTTGGGGGGCCATAGGCTTGGAAAGACGAATGCCATGTCCCATAGGAAAGAATCCCCAAATGGATTCTTCCATACTAAACCTCTTTAGTATTTTCATCAATGTACGGGGTTTGGGAAAGCCCCACCATCCTCCTCGATCTATCTCTATAGATATGTATTCCTAATACGTAGGATGCTTATCCCAAATACTTTACAGAAAATTATGTAGATAACGATGCTTTAGTACACTCTAACATTCCTACCTCATTCTCAATGAGAAGGATGTCATCGATATAAAGCACAATAAATTGCGTACTACTCCCACTAGCCTTCATATACACATATGGTTCATACATATTTTTGACAAAGCCAAATGATTTGACTTTCTAATCAAAACATATGATCCAATTTTGGGATGCCTGTTTGAATCCATAAATGGATCTCTAGAATTTGTAAACCTTTTGCTCACTCTTCTTGGATGTAAAACCTTGTGGATGCTCCATAAAGATTTCTTCTTCAATGTCTCCATTGAGAAAAGTGGTTTTCACATCCATTTGCCATATCTTATAGTAATAATATATGGCTAGCATAGTGACTGGTGAAAAGGTTTCCTCAAAATCGATATTGAGTCTTGTAGTGTAACCCTTTGCCACTAGTCGCACCTTAAAGGTCACTACCTCTCCATTAACTCCTAGCTTTCGCTTATAGATCTACTTGCAACCAATGGGAACTTTTCCCTCCGGCGGATCTACCAAAGTCCATACTTTGTTGGCGTACATGGAGTCCTTTTTGGATCTCATGGCGTTAAGCCAATGTCCTGAGCCTATATCCAATATAGCTTTCTCATATGTCTTCAGATCACTATCCGATTGGCCCGTCTCATGAAAGAATCTAAACATTTCGAGTTGATTCTTGATTCAGTCCAACTTTCTCAGAAGTTGTGTGAAAAAGGCTCTTTGATATTTATTTGTTTCTACTGATTGTGGGATTTGATAATCATCTTGAACTTCATTAAGTTCAACAACAATGTCATTTCTATCTAATACAAATTTCTTTTCCAAAAAGCAGGCGTTCCTTGAAACAAACACTTTTTGTTCCGAGGGATCATAAGAGTGATGACTCATAGACTCTCTTGGGTATCCCTCAAACTTGCATAAGGTTAATCTATTATCCAACTTATCTCCCACTATCCGTCTCACATAGACAAGAGATCCCAAACCTTTAGGTAATAGTAAAAGGGTGCTTTGCCATACCATATCTCATGTGGCATTTTTAGCACCAAATTTGAAGGCACTACATTTAGTTACTTTGTTGCCGTATCTAAGGCATATCCCCAAAATTATATAGGTACATCGAAAAAGCTCATCATGGAACGCACCATGTCCATAAAGGTATGGTTTCTCCTCTCAGCTACTCCATTGGGTTGGGGTGTGCCAAGTGGAGTCCATTCAAAGAGAATCCCATTCTTCTTTAGATAATCCAAGAATTCGGTATTTAAGTATTCTCCCATTCGATCCAATCAAAGATCTTTAATACTAAGTGTCAATTGCTTTTCCACTTCATTCCTATACTCTTTGAACTTTTCAAAGGCTTCGAACTTGTACTTTATAAGATATATGTGTCCGAGCGACTATAATCATCGGTGTAGGTGATGAAGTAGGAATAGCCTCCTCTCACAGTAACTCCTAGTAGGTCACAAAAATCCTTAACCTTGGTCATTTTTCCCTTTAAACAAGATTCACAAGTAGAAGGTCCTCAATGCTACTAACTTTTAGTGCTTTGAGAGCTTCCATCTTGCTCATCCTATTCTTAGAGATATGCCCAAGTCTTGCATGCCAAAAAATAGCATCTTCTTGGATATCTAACTTTCTTACTTTGTTGAAAGTGCATTAGTGATGGTTGAGAATCCAATATGTACAATCCTTTGCCAAGTGTACCATAAGCAACTAAAGAACCCATTCTTTAATGCCTTCAATCTCCCATTTGATATAGCAAAACCTTCGCTATCTAAAATGGGAACTGAAATAATATTCCCAACAATATATGGTACATTATAACAAAGGTCCAATACAAGTATGGAATTCCCTAAGTCTAACTTATTATACGCCTTCGGCTTTGGTCACAACTCTTATTTCTTATCCAAGGCGGTGGATCATATCCACATCACTTAGATTTATTCTTCTTTATATTCTTTGTAACAACTTGCAAAGATAAAAACTACATGCAATATCATATATCCATGAGGAAGAATTTGTCCTTAAATACACTTCAATAAAGTACATACCCTTCTTAAGGGTTGCAAGGTACTCCTTGCAATACCACTTTCAATGGCCTATATCGCCAAAGTAGAAACAATTAATATCGACTATTTCCTTTATAATCATCTTGACTCCTTTGGACGCCTTTAATGGTTGTTTTCCCTTAGAGAAAGAACTTTCTTCATTTTACTTCCCTTTCTAGCACCCCTAGGGCCCATAGACTTAGAGGAGGAAACAAGTGTCAAAGTTTTGCCCTTGTCATGGTAGTCTCCTTCTAGATCAACTCTTTGATCAATAAAACTCGACAACGATGTGAGGATCAAATCCTCATGGAGATCAATGTCCATCACTACGTCTAAGTTGAAAAAGCTTCTTCAAGCCTAGTCATCTTTAGACCGTAGTTGATGACACGTGACTTCACATCCATCCTAGCTTGAAAAATCTCCTTTGACAATATGAACTTATTGTACCTCGTTTGTTTTATAACTCTTGTAAACTTTAACCAAGGTACTATTCATATGTCCTTGAGATTTTTAAAGTTTTGTAGATGCCCTCATGAGACTAAGGGATAGGATGATCCTAAACCCAATTCATGAACTTTTCACATGTATTTGGATCTATTATAATCCCCATAGGATTATGAGCACCTTGATATATGACATATATCCACTTCTAGGAATCTAGAACAAATTTTGAGGTTAAGTCAATCATGGTAGTTTGGCCTGGTTGGTTTATTAGTTTCCAAAAATGTTGAGTAGTTTATTAGCCATTTTTGAGATTTCACAAATCTTCAAAGGCGAAAAAGAGAATATAAGCATGTGATTGAAATTTGATACTAAAAACATGTTTATGGTCTTTCAAGCATGCCCCACTATTTTATCAAATCCTTCCCGCCCCCAGAAGAATTCAGGAAATCATATTTTCTAGTGAGAATCAAGACCCCAAGGACTTGTAAATGGACCCCCATGATCGGATGTATATCCACAAACAATCCAAAGTAAGCAACCTTTTGCTAATTGCATCTTATCCAACTCTTGACATATTTTGCCTCACATTTTCATGTAGATCCCCTATAAGGACGACCTCTACATTACTTAGTGTCAAGTCAAACCTACCAATCAACCTTTGATTTGAGATGGGCACTATAACATCCCCCGTGATCGAGTGTATAATGTGTAGGCATTTTCAAATCAAATGTGTATTTCATGCTAAGTATATGGTCACAGCTTTCCATCTAAGTGTGACCCTTGTGACCAGATGTATATCACACAAAGACGGTAGCATCGTCATGCCACATACTATTGGTAGAAGGCGTGAATTAATTAAAAATCTTTTAATTTTATCCATCTTGACCTAATATTTGAAAGCACTTGGACATTCCAAATGGAGGGTTTTTACTTGCAAAGATCTCATTATTTTATCTTCTTATTTGGGTTCTCTATATCCTAATCATGCATCTCATACCTTAATAGGATATGAAAAGCATAAATAAGTAAATGCGCCTAGCATGCTCCTAGGGTGGGATGACCATGAGCCTAACCAAGTGGTGCATCACCTAGTTGATTTTAAGTGGGTTGATTCAATCTAGCTATTACATAAGTGTATCCCATACATTCAAAGGCCCTTATGCCTCCATAAGTCTTCTTTACTCCATGCAACATTTACATGAGAAAAAAATCCTCACTCCTAGTGATTCTACTCTCGTAACATTTACAAGATAGAAATAAAAGAAGCATGCAAGCCCCAATTTAATACAACCATTTTCAACAACTTGAAACAAATAAAATTAATATTAAAGGCACATGTTCATCCCCATTTAGTCATCATTCATTCAACACTTAAATGAACAATAAATAAATCAAGAATTGACATTCAATTCCATCAATTAAATGCTAATCCAATTAACAAATAATAGGTAAAGCAGAAAACAAGCATAACATTTATGCATCATATTATTGCCATAATTTGAGGCCTTGCACAATTTTTGTGCAACCAATGTGTGTGCTTCAAAGCAAGCTTTGTCACTAAAGGAAACAAAGGAAAGGCTCAAAACTCATGCCAAACCCAACTAAGGATTGCTGGCCAAGGCTTGCTGGCCAAGGCTTGCTCACTGCTGGGAAGTAGCTCTCGACCACTGCCCTGCTATGTGCTGCCAAATGCCGGCAGCTCCCCTATTTCGGGGTCATGACCAAGTCAAGCCCTTTTCGGCTCAACTTTTGTACACCAAGAATGTTAGAACAACTTCTAAACATCAAAACACACAACATAGGTGAAGATTTCATATTAAAATAGCTTTTAAAACTGAAATATCAAGTGCCCGAATTTGCTTGAAAAACAAGTTTAAGGAAGAATCGTATTCCTAAAAAATCTCCAATATTATCCAATCACATTGGACCCAAAAATGACCAAAAAAACTTGAGGTCATTCAAAACATGCTATATCAACATATAACACCCACAAATGCCAAATCAAAAATTCAACATTAGCAAACATGAATTAAAACATACACATCACATGATTTAACAATTAAAGCACATAATAGCATGATTTAATCCCTAAAACAAGGAGCCACATAAAAGATCATCCATACACTCCAACCCATCATATGGATCGAGTTCATGGTGATTTTGATCAATTCTACACAAGAACCAATCATCCAAGCCAAGCAAAATCCAAATCCATGCATGAATATGGCTCTGATACCACTTGTAAGTGCGTATGGCACTAGGATCCAAATATTTCCAAGAAACATGAATATAACCAGCCCATACACACCCCAAAGGATCAAGTCATGCATAGGAATCAGATTTACAAAGGGAAATTACCTTGGTAAAATCTGAAAATTCAAGAAGCAAGAGAAATTTAATTCAACAATTGAAGAAACTCCTCACTAGCGCAATGGAAAGATCACTAGATTTCTCCAAGATCCTCTTTGAGTTTTGAGCTGAACTTTTTATAGGAAACTCACACTCTTTGAGGATGATACAATAAAAATTTCAACCTGATTGGACTCCTCTAAGGTCACCGAAAAAATTCCCAAAGCCACTGCCAAAAATTGTTTCAATAAGAGCAGTAGCAACCCAAGTGTGATGCCTCTAATGACATGGTCCACACACCATAGCTAGGACCTATTCTCTACAATATGGCTAGAGATATTTGCAGAGAAAAGAGAAGAGAAGGCTTGGAAGAATGGAGGTGGAATGTCTGGGAGGTTGGAGAGAATAATGGGGATGCTAACAATTAGATGCCCACTATCCAAGCTTGTTGGGTGAATAAAAGACATCTACCAATCTTGCACCAAGTGGCAACCCCTCTCCTCCTATATCTATATAGGTGGCCACTAACAATTAGTGTTAATGAATAAGAATATTAATTGAAGCTTACATTTCATCTTATGAAATGTCTTCCAATTAAATTTCAATTGCACATTAAATAAACCATTCATTTAATAATATTCTCCTAAATAAACTCTCCAATTAAATTAAATTAAACACTTTAATTTAATTAATAATCCTTTAACTTAACTCTTAAGTCAAATTGCCTAACTCTTTAAGCTAGTCAAAATAAATTTAACTATTAAATTAATTTGACCAATTGATAGTCATATGGCATCAATTAATTAACTCTTAATTAATTGATCTTAATTTAACTCTTAAATTGATCAAGCCAAAATGACTCCAATTTTCACCTCCTCCATAATTCGGTCGTGAATTTTCTAACTCTTAGAAAATTCTCCTTTGCTCAATAGGTCAAGCTATTGGCTTTTGTGTGTAACCCATTAGGTTCTACCATTCATTGGACACAGGCTCACAACTCCTTGTGACTTATGGAATATCAAATATTCACATTAGTTTAAACTCCTTTAAACTAAGAGACTCAATTTAATTAATCTCATTAATTGAAGAGTACCCTATCTCAATGGTCGACATCCAACCTCAAGCCCATGGAGCTCAACTAATTGGCCAAAATGAATGCTCTTGGAGAACTATTATAGCATTACGCGTACCATACAAATACAATCCTTCCATCTCTTATCTTCCGAAAGAGGGCTAGGCCAAGACATTAGTCAGCTCCCTAATAGCCTCAATGCTATGCTTCTATTCTCAATGTTCTTCCCTTAGTGACCTCATCTTTGGAAACACCTTTCCAAATTGTCACATTACCTTGCACAATGATTTCTTGGAACCAATCATTATAGAACGCATAGGAGATGCACTCACTCTTCACAAAAAAGAGGAGTTGGATTCCATCTAGATCTCACAAACCTCTATGGCTAGTAGCTTATGCCCAACCTCAACCCGAGCAGCCCACTGAGTGACCAAGGAAGAGTCAAGACATAAGGACCAAACACAAGATTACCATGGATCCTTAGGTCAAAGGACTAATAATATGCACTAGCGTAAGCTGGAGAACTTGCCACTTCGGCTATCTAGTGGATTCTCTAGGCGATCCTTCAGTGCTTTATTCTCTAACAAGGACCTACTAACATGCATTCATATCTCATATGGTATTGCTCATAGAATGGAGCAACATCCAACCCTTGGATTCATGCATCATTAGTGCAAGTCTATCCAGATCTTAGATGCCCTGTCTCATAAGATCGTATGACTTGGAAGATTTAAGATCACGATTGTGTAAGACTTATTCCATGATCACCACCCAGTGCGTGACCAAGTCCCATAGTCTAATGTGATTTAAGGGCTTCATCTAAAAGCAAGTGAAGAAAATAATGAGCACAAGATGAAGATGGTCATATAATGAATATCATTCAATCAAGATTGTCTTACAAGGAAATAGTTTACAAGGCCAATCTAATTGACTTATAGGGTACTATTCCAACAATCAAAACACGAAAGGTTCATTTTATCGAAGGAGGTCTTTAGATCAAGGATGAGTGAGGGATATAATGTTCATGATCATGGGCTCAAGATGATAGGACTCATTGAGAAGCTTGGACAAGCAGACGTGGTCATGGACAATGACCTCTACGTGGATTTGATCCTCCAGTCATTGCCACCATCGTTCGACCAATTCATATGACCTTTAATATGTCCAAACAAGAAGTTACGATTAATGAATTGGTAAACATGCTTGTGACCGCTGAGGTAACTATGAGAAAGGAAAAACCTCTTATACTTGTGTCCTCCTCTAAGTCGAAAGGCCCTAGGGATCCTAGAAAGGGAGGTAAGAGGAAGAAGCATTTTTCCTCCAAAGGGAAACAACCCGAGAAAAGTTTCGAGAGGGTTAAAAATGTTGGAATAGTGCTCGACAAGCCAATAAGATTGACCTTGTAAAAGCTATTTCCTTGTGAAACAATCTTGATTAAATGATATTCTTTATATGTCCATCTTTATCTTATGCTCTCTATTACTTCACTCACATTTGGATGAAACCCTTAGATCACTCATGACTACAGGACTTAGTCAGCTCACTGGGTGATGATCATGGAATAAGTTTTACACGATCGTGATCTTAAAACCTTCCAAACATAGGATCTTTTGAGACGGGGAATCTAAGAACCGAATAGACTTGCACTAATGATGCATTCATCCAATGAGTTGGATGTTGCTTCATTCCATGAGCAAACCATATCAGATATAGGTACATATTAGTAGGTGCTTGTTAGATAACAAGTCACTGAAGACCTACCGAAGAAACTAGATAGCCGTAATGGCAAGTTCTCCCGCTTACACTAGTGCATATAATTAATCCTCTGACCTAATGATCCATGGTAATCTTGTGTCTAGTCCTCATACATTGACTCTTCCTTGATCACTTAACGGGTCTTTTGGGTTGAGGTTGGGTCTGAGCTACTTGGCATAGAGGTTTGTGAGATCCAAGATAGAATCTGACTCCTCACTTTTGTGAAGGGTGAGTACATCTCCTATATGTTCTATAATATGATCAATTCCAAAAAATCCTTGCACAAGGTGGTGTGACATTTTGGGAAAGGAGTTTTCCAAAGATAAGGTCATACAAAGGAATCGAACATTAAGAATAGAAACATAGTATCGAGGCTATTGGAGAGCCAACAAATATCTTGTCATAGGCCTCTTTTAAGAGATAGGGATGGTAGAACCGTATTTGCATGACACATAAAGAGATGTAATCATTCTCGAAAAGCATTCATTTTAGCCAATTAGTTGGGCTCCATGGGCTTGAGGTTGGACAGTGACCATAGAGATTAGGCACTCTTCAATTAATGAGATTAATTGAATTGAGTTGATTTAGTTTAAAGGAGTTTAAACTAAAATGAATATATGATATTCAAAAGTCATAAGGAGTTGTGAGCCCATATCCGATGAATGATAGAACCTACTAAGTCACACGTAAAATCCAATTGGCTTCCAAAGTTGGAGGAGGAATTTTTCTAAAAGTTAGAAAATTACTCCTAGACGGTCGATTTTGAGGTGCCAAATTGAAAGTCAATTTTTGGCTTGATTAATTTAAGTGTTAAATTAATCGATTAATTTAAGGAATTAAATTAGACCAATAATTAAGGAGTTAATTATTTGGGGCCAAGTGACCATCAATTGGTCAAGTTAATTTAAGGAGTTAAACTAACAAAATTAAGCTTAAGGAGTTAAGCTTGTTGACATAAGAGATAAGTCAAAGGTAAATTAATTAAATTAAAGTGTTTAATTTAATTAATAAGAAGAATTATTTTTAGAGAGAAGAATCAAATGAAGAGTTCATTTGAGTTAGCATTTTAATTAATTTGAAATTAGATTTCAAATTAAATTAAAATGCACATGAAATTCAAATGAGATTTGAATTCAAATTTGCCACCTGGCACCCCACTTGGCCGCCCATCCTCATGGAAGGTGTGATGCCACCTTGGCATCACACCATCCAACATCTATATATAGATATAGAGAAGGAGAGTTCAACCACTTTGCAAAATGTGTGAAGAATTAGATTCATTCACACTTCCCTCCAAAAACTCCCCTTCAAACATTGCTTTATGTGTTGAGGCTTTATTTTCTCTTCTTCTCCTACCTCAAAAATTGGCCTTCACCATTGATATTCTGCTCATTTTCTCTGGCTAAAAGTGAGTGGAATTTGGAGGAACAATTGGTGTGTGGATCATTTCAATAGAGGCAAAGCATTTGATTTGCTAGCTTTGGTAATCCACTAGAACAAAGCAGTTACTTGCCGAATTTTTTTTTAGCAATCCAGATTGAGTTTTGCCCAAAGTTTTTTTCAACAACTTCTTCAAGGAGTTGAGAAGTTCAAATTTTTTTTGTGATTTTTGGAGCACTATAATCGAGGCCAAAATAGTTGGTTCTCAACTATGCTGGAGTCTACCAGAATCTGGATCTGTGAAGTGTTCCCCTTTGTGACCTTGAAATTTTTCTCTTTGAGGTAAATCTTTAACTAAATCTGAATTGGAAGCATGAATAGATCCTTGATAGTTTGTAAGCACTAGTTATTTTAAGCTTTTGAAGTTTTATTATTCGATCCTAGTGGCTTACCAACCTTCAAGGGGTATCGGAGCCTTTTTCATGTTTTGATTTGGATTTTTTGTTTATGATTGATTCATTTGATGAATTGATCTTATTATCCATATACTTGATTCATGTGATGGATTGCAGTGTTTTGATGATTTATTGTGAGGCTCCTTGATTGATGAATTGAAAGCATGCTAATATGTGTTTTAAGTATTAATTCATATGATTAGTATATTTTAATTCCTAGCTTTTTATGTTGAATGTTGATTTAGCATTAATTGATGTTATATGTTGATATAACATGTTAAATCTGACCTTAATGTGTTTTGGCCATTTCTTAGATCCAATTTGATTGGAGTTTAATTGGAGATTCATGAAGAATGTGATTCTTGCTTGAACTAGTTTTTAGAAGCTTGATTGAGCACTTGAATTTCTACTTTTAAAACTATTTTGAATCTAGAAATTTCATCTAAAAGGTGTGATTACATGTTTAGGAGGTGTCCTAAAATTTTTGGTGCATAAAAGTTGAGCCCAAAATGTGTTGATGGGCGTTGGCCACTCCCGAGCAAACTTTTCGACACTCCCGAGCGTTGGCCAGGTGTGTGCGCGCATGCCCAGGATGTGCACCTAATATGCACCGTAGTGAGTATTTTGGCTTAGGATGAGTTTTTGAAATGTTTTTGTGTCTCCTTTGGTCCTCAAAATTGTTTTGTACCACACATAGAATGTGTACAAGTGTTGTGCAAGTGCTCAATAAAATGTTTGACATTTTTTCAAGCTCCTAAAATCTTGTTAAAGTTGATCTCCATAATGTTGCATGAGTGTTATGCATGGCCAATTATTTGTTAATTTGATTAGCATTTAATTGATGGAATTAATTGTTAATTCTAGATTTATTTGTTGTTAATTTTATTATTAAATGGATGACGAATGGACAAGGATGATCATGAGCCTTTAATATTGATTTTATTTTATTTCAAGTTGTTGAAATAGGTTGTACTAAATAGGGACTTGTATGCCTCTTGTTTCTACATTGTAATTGTTATGAGAGTAGAATCACTAGGAGTGAGGATTTCTTTCTCATGTAAATGTTGCATGGAGCAAAGAACATCTTTGGAGGCATGGACACTTTTGAAGACCCATGGATGTATAGGATACACTCATGTAATAGCGAGATTTAATCAACCCACCTAAAATCAACTAGGTGGTGTACCTAAGGCTCTAGGTGCACCACTTGGTTAGGATCATTGTCATCCCACCCTAGGAGCATGCTAGGCACATTTACTTATTTATGCGTTTCATATCCTATTGATGTATGAGATGCATGGTTAGAATATAGAAAACCTAAATAAGAAGATAAAAATGATGAGATCTTTGCAAGCAAAATCCCTCCATTTAGAATGTCTAAGTGTTTTTCAAATATTAAGTCAAAATGGATACAAATTAAAAGTGTTTTAATTAATCCACGCCTTCTACCAATAGTATATGGCATGACAATGCTACCATTATTTGTGTGATGTCTCGTGTTGTAGGTCACACTTATAGTGCAAAGTTGTGACCATATACTTAGCATATGATGTGCCCTTGATTCAGGAACTCCCATGCATTGTCACATGAGTTGTGGGATGTCGTGGTGCCCGTCTCAAATTGAAGTTTGATTAGTACGCCTGACTTAACACCTAGTAGTGTGGATGTCTCACAAGTCGTTGGTCCACATGAAAAGTGAGGCAAAATATATCAAGAGTTGCATGAGATGCGATTAGCAAAAATTGCTTACCTTTCGATTATTTATGGATATCTCATGAGTAGTGGGTCTACTCGCAAGTCCTTAGGATCTTGATTCTCACTAGAAAATATAATTTCCCAAATTCTTCATGGGGGTGAAGGATTTGATAAAATAGTGGGAGAAAAACATGCTTGAAAGACCATAAATATGCTTTTAATATCAAATTCAATCATATGTATTTTCTCTTTTTCGCCTTTAAAGATTTGTGAAATCTCAGGGATGGCTTAATGTTCCACTCAATGTTATTTTGGAAACCAATAAACCAACTCGGCCAAACTTCCTCGATTGACTTAACCTCAAAAAGCATTCTAGATTCCTAGAAGCGAATATATATCCTATATCAAGGTACTCCGAATCCCATAGGGATTAAAGTAGATAAAGAGACACGTGAAAGTTCACTAATTGGGTTTAGGATCGTCCAATCCCGTAGACTCATGATGGCACCTAAAAACTTTAAAAGTCTCAAAAACACATGAATAGTACCTTGGTTAAAGTTTACAAAGTAAACAAGGTAGAAGAAGTTCATCGTCGAAGGAGATTTTTCAAGCTAGGATGGATGTGAAGTCATGTGTCATCAACTACGGTCTAAAGATTATTAGGCTTGGAGAAGCTTTTTCTTCTTGGATGTCGTGATGGACAATGATCTTCATGAGGATTTGATCCTCACATCCTCATCGAGTTTTTATTGATCAAAGTGTTGATCTAGAACGAGACTACCATGACAAGGGCAAAACTTTGACACTTGTTTGTCGAAGGAGATTTTTCAAGCTAGGATGGATGTGAAGTCATGTGTCATCAACTACAGTCTAAAGATTATTAGGCTTGGAGAAGCTTTTTCTACTTGGATGTCGTGATGGACAATGATCTCCATGAGGATTTGATCCTCACATCCTTGCCGAGTTTTTATTGATCAAAGTGTTGGTCTAGAACGAGACTACCATGACAAGGGCAAACCTTTGACACTTGTTTCCTCATCTAAGTCTATGGGCCTAGGGGTGCTAGAAAGGGAGGTAAAAAGGAGAAAAGTTCTTCCTCTAAAGGATAACAACTATTAAAGGCATCTAGAGGATTCAAGAAGATTATAGAGGATATAGTCAACATTATTTGTTTCTACTTTGGCTAGATAGGTAATGGGAAGTGGTTATCCAAGGAATACCTTGCAACTCTTTGGAAGGGTATGTACTTCATTGAAGTGCATTTAAGGATAAATTCTTCCTCATGGATATGTTATATCGCATGTGGTTCTTATCTTTGTAAGTTATCACAAAGAATAAGAAAGAAGAATAAAACTAAGTGATGTGGATATGGTCCACCACCTTGGCTAAGGGGCAAGAGTTGTGACTAAAACCAAAGGCGTATAATAAGTTGGACTTAGGGAACTCCATAATTGTATTGAACTCTTGCTATTGTATGCCATATATTATTGAGAACATTATTTTAATTCCCATTTTGGATAGCGAAGATTTGATCTTTCTATATCAAATGGGATATTAAAGGCATTAAAGAATGGGTTCTTTAATTGCTTATGGTATACTTAACAAAGGATTATACATATTGGATTCTCAACCATTACTATTGCACTTTCAACAAAGTAAGAAAATTAGGTATCTAAGAAAATGTCATGTAATGACATGTAAGACTTGGACATATCTCTAAAAATAAGATGAGCAAATTAGAAGCTCTCAAAGCACTAAATGTTAGTGGCATTAAGGAACTTTCTACTTGTAAATTTTGTTTAAAGGGAAAAATAACCAAGGCTCCTTTCGTAGGACAAATGGAGCGTTCCACATGTCCTTTGGATTTGATCTATATAGATGTTTGTAGGCCTCTAAGAGTTAGTGGAAAAGCAGGCTATTCCTACGTCATCATCTTCACCGATGATTGTAGTCGGTTTGAACATGAGTATGTTATGAAGTACAAGTCCGAAGCCTTTGCACAATTCAAAGTGTATAGGAATGAAGTGGAAAAGCAATTGACGCTTAGTATTAAAGCTCTTTGATCGGATCGAAGGGGAGAATACTTAAGGACCAAATTATTAGATTATCTAAGAGAGAATGGGATTCTCTTACAATGGACTCCATCCAGCACACCCCAAAATAATGGAGTAGCCGAGAGGAGAAATCGTACATTGTTGGACATGGTAAGTTTCATCATGTGCTTCTTCGATGTGCCTATATCCTTTCAAGGGATACATTTCAAAGATCACCGGCGAAGTTCCTAAGTGTAGTACCTTCAAAAGTCGGTGCCAAAGATGCCGCATGAGATGTGGTATGGCGTAGCACTCTCTTATCATTACTTAAAAGGTTTGGGGGTCTCCCGCCTACGTGAGACGATTAGTGGGAGACAAGTTGGATAGTAGATCCACCTTGTGCAAGTTTATGGGATACCCAAGAAGTCTATGGGTTATTACTTCTATGATCCCTCGAAACAAAAGGTGTTTGTTTTGAGGAACGCCACCTTTTTTTAGAAAAAGAATTTCTATAAGATAGAAAAAGGAGTTGTTGTTGAACTTGGTAAAGTTCAAGATGATCATCAAATCCCACAAGCGGTAGAAAAAAAAATAAAAGATCCTTACACACAACCTCTAAGAAGGTCAGACCGAATCAAGAAACAACCCAAAAAGTTCGAATTTCTTCTTGAGATAGACCAATTGAATAATGATCCAAGACCTATGAAGAAGCTATGTTGGACATAGACTTGGGACGTTGGCTTAATGCCATCAGATCCGAAATGGACTTCATGTACTCCAATAAAGTATGGACTTTGGTAGATCCACCAAAGGGAATAGTTGTCGTTGGTTGCAAGTGGATCTATAAGCGCAAGCTTGGAGTAGATGGAGAAGTGGTGACTTTTAAGGTGCGACTAGTAACAAAGGGTTATACCCAAAGACCCGGTATCGATTTTGAGAAAACTTTTTCACCGATCGCAATGCCTAAAATCTATTAGAATTCTACTTGCCATAGCCGTATATTATGACTATGAGGTATGGCAAATGGATGTGAAAACCGTTTTCCTCAATGGAGACATTGAAAAAGAAATCTATATGGAGCAATCATAATGTTTTACATCCAAGGAGAGTGAGCAAAAGGCTTGCAAACTTCAGAGATCTATTTATAGACTCAAACAAGCATCCCGAAGTTGGAACATATGTTTTGACAAAACGGTCAAATCGTTTGGCTTTGTCAAAAATATGTATGAACCATATGTGTGTATAAAAAGGTTAATGGGAGTTCGATACAGTTTATTGTGCTTTATGTTGATGACATCCTTCTCATTGGGAATGAGGTAGGAATGTTAGAGTGTACTAAAGTGTGGTTATCTACACAATTCTCCATGAAGGATTTGGGAGAAGCATCCTACGTATTAGGAATACGTATCTATAGAGATAGATCCAAGATGATGATGGGGCTATCCCAAACCCCATACATTGACAAGATACTAAAGAGGTTTAGTATGGAAGAATCCAAGAAGGGATTTCTTCCCATGGGACATGGCATTTGACTCTCCAAGTCTATGGCTCCTAAGACTGAAAACGAGAGACTAGTAGCATAATGTATGTAGTTTAATGTACAAGACCAAATGTGGCACATTCACTAAGTGTTACGAATAGGTTCCAATCCAATCCCAGTGAGAGTTAATGGATAGCCCTAAAACAGTCCTCAAGTACTTGAAAAGGACTAAAGACCTATTTTTGGTATACGGCAATGGATAATTGAAACTAGAGGGGTTTTCGAATTCCAGTTTCCAATTTGATACAG
The DNA here is from genome assembly GCA_018894105.1 of Jacaranda mimosifolia. Lineage (NCBI taxonomy): Eukaryota > Viridiplantae > Streptophyta > Magnoliopsida > Lamiales > Bignoniaceae > Jacaranda > Jacaranda mimosifolia. The sequence goes on from CM032121.1 coordinate 24,060,382, forward strand.
ATGGCCTGAATTCCACTTCGGGATTTTTATATTTTGCCACAATGAAGATACGGTGAGTTGGAAGAGTTCCAAACAAGATATCACTATCTATTCTACCACAAAGCAGAACATATATTGCGGCTTTAGAAGCTACGAATGAAGGTGTTTGGGTGAAAAACTTCATCTAATAGTTGGACGTAATGCCTAGCGTGCATGAGCCTAGGGCTGCCTTTGGAAGACAACTTTGGACTTGAGCTAAGATCTCATTAGTGATCCAAACATAGTAAATGCGCTATCAGTTCATATGTGATATCAATTGATAGAAGCGACAGCTGAGTAGACAAAGATGTTTCAGAAGAGAATTTAGCAAAACCATTATCTAAACCCCTAACGCAAAAGGTCTTTGAAGGACATCTTGAGAAGATGGGTCTCAAGACCATGGGGTATTGGCTTTAGGGCAAGTCGGAGATTGTTGGAATAATACCCAGCAAGCTAGTAGGATTGGCCTTGTAAAAGCTATTTCCTTGTAAAATAATCTTGATTGAATGATATTCTTTATATTGCCATCTTCATCTTATGTTTTTTATTACTTCACTAGTATTTAGATGAAGCCTTTAGATCACTCATGACTATGGGACTTGGTCAGTTCACTGGGTGGTGATCACGGAGTAAGTCTTACACGGTCGTGATCTTAAAACCTTCTAAGTCATAGGTCTTGGGATGGGGCATCTAAGATCCGGATAGACTTGCATTAATGATGCATTAATCCAAGAGTTGGATGTTGCTCCGTTCCATGAGCAAACCATATGAGATATGGGTGTATGTTAGTGCATGCTTGTTAGAGAACAGGGCACCGAAGACCTACTGGAGAATCACTAGATAGGCATAATGGCAAGTTAATAGTGGAAAGTTCTCCCGCTTACGCTAGTACATATAATTAGTCCTCTGACCTGAGGATCCATGGTAATCTTATGTCTGGTCCTCATGCTTTGACTCTTCCTTGACCACTTAGTGGATCCTTTGAGTTGAGGTTGGGTGTGAGCTACTTGGCATGGAGGTTGGTGAGATCCAAGATGCAATCTGACTCTTTATTTTTGTGAAGAGGGAGTGTATCTCCTATGTGTTCTATAATGATTGATTCCAAAAAATTCTTACGCAAAGTAGTGTGACAAATGGGGAAGAAGTTTTCCAAAGATGAGGTCATAGAAAGGAATCGAATATTAAGAATAAAGATATAGTATCGAGGCTATTGGGGAGCCGACAATTATCTTACCTTAGGCCTCTTTCGGGAGATAGGAGACATAATGACTATATTTACATGGTACACACAGAGCTATAATAGTTCTCCAAAAGCATTCATTTCGGCCAATTAGTTAAGTTGCATGGGCTTGAGGTTGGACATCGACCATGGAGATTGGGTACTTTTCAATTAATGAAATTAATTGAATTGAGTCGATTTAGTTTAAAGGAGTTTAAACTAAAATGAATAGATGATATTCAAAAGTCACAAGGAGTTGTGAGCCTATGTCCAATGAATGGTAGAACCTATTAGGTCACACGGAAAATCCAATTGGCTTCCAAATTGGTGGAGGAATTTTTCTAAGAGTTAGACAATTACTCCTAAATGACCAATTTTGAGATGCCAAATTGAAGGTCAATTTTTGGCTTGATTAATTTAAGTGTTAAATCAACTAATTTAAGGAGTTAATTATTTGGTGCCAAATGACCATCAATTGGTCAAGTTAATTTAAAGAGTTAAATTAACAAATTAACAAAATTAAGTTTAAGGAGTTAAGCCTGTTGACTTAAGAGTTAAGTCAAAGGTAAATTAAATAAATTAAAGTGTTTAATTTAATTAATGAGAAAATTTATTTTTGGTGGAAGAAATGAGTTAGCATTTTAATTAATTTTAAATTAGATTCCAAATTAAATTAAAATGCACATGAAATTCAATTGAGATTTGAATTCAAATTTGCCACCTTGGCACCTCACTTGGCCGCACCCTCTCATGGAAGGTGTGATGCCACCTTGGCATCACACCATCCAACATCTATATATAGATATAGAGAGGGAGAGTTGAGCCACTTTGCAAAAGGTGTGAAGAATTAGATTCATTCACACTTCCCTCCAAAAACTCCCCTTCAAGCATTGCTTCATGTGTTAAGGCTTTGTTTTCTCTTCTTCTCCTACCTCAAAAATCAGCCTTCACCATTGATATTTCACTCATTTTCTCCATCTAAAGTGAGTGGAACTTGGAGGACTAATTGGTGTGTGGAACATTTCAATAGAGGCCAAGCATTTGATTTGCTAGGTTTAGAGATCTACTAGAACAGAGTAGTCACTTCCCGAATTTTTTTTGAGCTATCCAGATCAAGTTTTGCTTCAAATTTTTTTACAATGAATTCTTTAAGGAGTTGAGAAGTTCCAATTTTTTTTTTGTGATTTTTGGAGCACTCTAACCTACGCAAAAGTTGCTAGTTCTCCACTATGCCAGAGTCTGCCAAAATCTGGATCGGTGAAGTGTTCACCTTTGTAACATTGGAAATTTTCTCTTTAAGGTAAATCTCTAACTAAATCTGAATTAGAAGTATGAATAGATCCTTGGTAGGTTGTAAGCACTAGTTATTTTGAGCTTTTGAAGTTTTATTACTGGATCCTAGTGGCTTACCAACCTTCAAAGAAGAAGGCTAAAATCGAAGCAAGTTGTTTCCATTGTGGCGAGGGGGGACATTGGAAAAGAAATTGCAAAGCTTACCTTGCAGCCCTTGAGAAGGGTATGTACTTCATTGAAGTGCACTTGACGACTAATTCTTCCTCATGAGTATTTGATACCACATGTGATTCTTACCTTTGTAATTTGTTAGAGGGGATAGAAAGAAGAAAGAGTCTTTGTGAAGGGGATATGATCCTCGGCCTAGGAAATGGAGCAAGAGTTGCCGCCACCTTCCAAGGCATAACCAAGTTGGACTTGGGGAATGCTTGTGTTGTACTTGATCCAATTTAGTATATACCCCTTCTTGTTAAGAACATTATTTCAATTCCCGTTCATGATAATGAAGGATTTAATTTTTCTATATCGAATGGGATGTTGAAAGCATTAAAGAATGGTTCTTTAATTGCGAAAGATACATTGATTAACGGATTGTACATACTTGATTCTCAACCTTCACTTATGCATATTCAACCAAGTAAGAGAAAATTAGAAAACCAAGAAGATGTCATTCTATGGCATACAAGATTTGGGCATATTTCTAAAAATAAGATGAACAAGTTAGAAGCTCTCAAAGAACTAAATGTTAGTGGCATTGATGATCTTCCTACTTGTGAATCTTGTTTAAAGAAAAAAATAACCAAGGCTCCTTTTGTAGGACAAACAAAGTTTTCCACAAGTCCTTTAGATTTGGTCTATGCAGATGTTTGTGGGCTACTAAGAGTTAGTGGGAGATGAGGTTATTCCTACTTCATCACTTTCATTGATGATTATAGTCAGTTTAGACACGTGTATCTTATAAAGTGCAAGTCCGAAACCTTTGAAAAGTTCAAAGAATATAGGAATGAAGTGGAAAAGCAATTGGGGCTACGTATTAGACCTCTTCAATCGAATCGAGCGGGAGAATACTTAAGCACTGAATTCTTGGATTATCTAAAGGAGAATGGATTCTCTCTTAATGGACTGCACTCGGCACACCCCAACATAATAGATTAGCTGAAAGAAGAAATCGTACCTTATTTAACATGGTACGTTCAATAATGGGCTTTTTCGATGTGCCCATATCCTTTTGGGGATACGCCTTAGAAGCTACTAAATACAGTACCTCCAAAATCGGTGCCCAAAATACTGCATGAGATGTGGTATGGCAAAGTACCCTCTTACCAATATCTCAAGGTTTCGGAATCTCCCTCCTACGTGAGATGGACAGTGGAAGAAAGTTGGATAGTAGATCTACCTTGTGCAAGTTTATGGGATACCCAAGAGAGTCTATGGGTTACTACTTTTATGATCGCTCGAAACAAAAGGTGTTTGTTTCGAGGAACACCTACTTTTTGGGAAAGCAATTTCTATTAGATGAAAATGGTGTTATTGTTGAAATTGATCATGAAATCCCACAAGTGGTGGAAACAAGCAAGCAACAAGAGCCTCACACACATTCTCTAAGAAGGTCGGACCAAATCAAGAAACAACTTGAAAAGCTCAGTTTCTTCATAAGACGGCCCAATCGGATAATGATCTAAAGACCTATGAGGAAGTTATGTTGGACATAGACTCGGGATGTTAGCTAGAAGCCATGAGATTCGAAAGAGACCCCATGTACTCCAACAAAGTATGGACTTTGGAGATCTACCAAAGGGAATAGTTTTCGTTTGTTGCAAATATGTCTATAAGCGAAAGCTTGGAGTAGATGGAGAAGTGGTGACTTTTAAGGCGCGACTAATGGCAAAAGATTACACTCAAAGAGCCAGTATCGATTTTGAGGAAACCTTTTCACCGGCCGCAATTCCTAATTCCATTCGAATTCTACTTGCCATAGTTGTATATTATGACTATGAGATATGAAAAACAGATATGAAAACCACTTTCCGTAATAGAGACATTGAAGAAGAAATCTATATAGAGCAACCAAAAGGTTTTACATCCAAAGGGAGTGAGCAAAATTTTGCAAACTCTAGAGATCCATTTATGGACACAAACAAACGTCCCGAAGTTGAAACATATGTTTTGATAAAATGGTCAAATCGTTTGGCTTTGTCAAAAATGTGTGTCAACCATGTGTGTATAAGAAGGCTAGTAGGAGTAGTGTACAGTTTATTATACTTTATGTTAATGACATCCTTCTCATTGGGAATGAGGTAGGAATGTTAGAGTGTACTAAAGTGTGGTTATCTACTCAATTCTCCACAAAGGATTTGGAAGAAGCATCATATGTATTGGGAATACGTATTTATATAGATAGATGTAAGAGGATGCTGGGCCAATCTCAAATCCCATACATTGACAAAATACTAAAGAGGTTTAGTGTGGAACAATTCAAGAAGGGATTCATTCCCATGGGACATGGCATTTGTCTATCCAAGTCTATAGCCCCTAAGACTAAAAAAGAAAGACAAAGGATGTCCCATATCCCTATTGCTTGAGCTGCTTGCTCGACCCCAGTGGGTTGTGCTATTGCACCCTATCGAGCAATTGTAGCTTCACGGCGCTCCTGTGTGTTTTGTTGTTTTAGCATTGTGATTTATCTTCCACAGTTCATGACTTCTTCGCCTATACAAACAAGCAAATTTTGATTAGAAGGATTGGTAAAAAGAAGCAGCAATAACAAACTAGATCAGTTAAGTAAGTTAGTTCTACCTAAACATGTGTTAGCATGCAGTCTCAGTGGGACAGTCAACAATCCCCTAGAACCAAGTTCCTATCTCTTATGAATTCGGAGCAACCATCTAACCAAACTCAAGGAGGTTTTGAATGATTATATTGTTCCACGAAGGGTTCTCATTGAAATTCATCTTGACCTTACCCATCATCCAGCCTCTCAGAATGTTAAATTCGATCCCACTCGGTGCTCGGACATAAAAATACCCCTTTTTTTTCATTTTTTACCATGAGACGAAAATGGGGTTCCTAAGATTTTTCTATGAGGTCGAGTGGTCAAATAAATAAACCCAGATTCCCCTGCAAGACCCAACTTCTGAGATATTAGAAGATGAAATAGATTACTAAAATTAGCCCATGAAGGAGGTTGATCATGAATTATCATTAGAATAATGAAACTACAAATAAGCAAAAAGTAATTAGGCAAAAGCTATGTTATGCACACTTGAAAACCCCTTAATAGGTCTATCATTAGGTTGGCAAGAGGAAACATAGGCTCATATTTTAAGGCATCCTCAAAGATAGTTATAATCCTTCGAGTGGCGTATGCATTCTATCTCCTACCCCCGGCTTAATTAGCCTAAAGTCATCCGAAATATAATACTTAGACCTAATCGACCTAAGGTCATTTGATGATATTGTCGATACGATCTCACTATAATGAGTGGTAGTAAATAGCCTACCCCTCGACCTAGGAGGTTAATCTACTTCTTCTAAGGGCTCCATCGCTCTGACCACATGCTCAGAAGGCCCAGCTTCATCAACAATAGGGTTAGAAGGACCTACTCCCCCATCCACTTCCCATACCCTCCTTGTTACACCTAACTCAGTCTAGTGGGGAGATCCCAACCTCCCACTAGATGACTTACTTGAATCTACCCTGCTAGTCGAGGCATCTATTGAACATGTAGCTTTTGAATCGAAACTTGAACTCGACATACTATGAGAAGAAATTGACAGGAAAATTTAAACGAAAAGGGAGAAAGACTTACAAAAACTGCACGTAGAGAATAAAAGGCTGAAGATTGTTCAAAACTCGACCACAAATCCTTACAGCTCAACCTCAAAGTGATGCGGTAAAAGTAGAAAATAAATGATGAAAACCATTATTTATAGGCGAGCCCAGAATCTCAACCGATTAATTTGACCGGCAACTGGCTAATAAATGTGTAACTGCCAATCATCTGTGTATAAATATTCATGTAACCACCTAAAATGGTTCCCACCTTCACAACCCTGATCGATATTCAAAAACATTATTCTTATCTCTACGTTTCTCGTCAGACTACAAGCTAGAATTCTGGTCGATTTTCATGACATCTTAAGAGGCTACTCCTTACCCCGACCACTACCCGGTTGAACTACGGAGTGTATGATATGGGTAGGAGCACACCCAATAAAGGTGTAGGACCAATAGTAAGCCTAATAAAACCCAGTTAACATCTCAGGATTTCAAATCGACCTCTCAGGTCGAAATATCCCAACCCGAGAGATAGAGATAAGTAGGTTTAAGGAACATTAATTGCAGCCCCTACCATCTAACGCATCAGCATTAAATGCGCCTCAACCACCATCCTATCCACATTAATTAGCTTGATGGCGCATCACCTCCGCATTAATGGTAGTATCGATCCCCTCTATGGCCAACCTGCCATTTGTAAAGCTTCGGCTTAAGTTGAAAAATTATGAGTTACCCCCTACTCCTGGGAATAGAATCTGAAGTGTATCAAAGAGAAACATGCCTTTCGATCCTTGGGTAAACACTATAAATACCCATTCCTTTAGAAATAAAGGTATGTTCTTACACACTCTTTAAACTGTTACTTTGTCCATTTACTTCTAAGTCAAAAAACTGACTTCAGCATCTGAGGGTCTTAGCCAAGGACTCTATCGGCTAGCCTGACATTTATTTCATGGCTATAGATTTCAACCCACGTATTCAAACTCCATCTTTTTGGTCGACTTATTCCACCAACTTGAGACTTAGAAGCCCATCATATTAAAATTGACATCATCAAGTAATATAACTATAATGACAAGCTAATGAGGGTCTTAGCCAAGGACTCTATTGGCTAGCCTGACGTTTATTTCATGGCTATAGATTTCAACCCACGTATTCAAACTCCATCTTTTTGGTCGACTTATTCCACCAACTTGAGACTTAGAAGCCCATCATATTAAAATTGACATCATCAAGTAATATAACTATAATGACAAGCTAATGATTTAAATGGTTAAGTATAGTTTGCTTTCTAACCTTTTTCGAAGAGAAAAATAATATGTATGCTAAACTATATGTGGTCCAAAAGGGTCTTTAATTATGTGCAAGCAAGGGCTTTTGGTTTATTTTGTTAGAATTGGATGCAAATGCAGTTATTCAATTTATTCCGTCGCAATCCACAGGATCTTGGCATCTTTGTCATCTATTATGCTTTTAAAAGACTTAACAATCTACATTTCTTATAACTTTCGAGAAGAGAACCAACCAGCAGATATGTTATATAATTTTGCATGTAATTCTTAACAATCAGCGGATTTGGAGCCTTCTCAACTTCATGGCAAAATCTTAGGCTCTATTAAGCTAGACAAATGGAGTTTTCCTTCATTTAGAATTAAGCTCACTTCATAGATGATTGCTAAGTAGATATTACTTATTAGTACTTTGTGTGTGTGTGTGTGTGTGTGTGTGTGTGTGTGTGTTTGTTTGTTTATTGGAACTCTTCATGCATTTTTTGTTTCAATTAATAAATAGGTAGGGTTCTACCTATCCATCCGACAGTGTCTAAAAAAAGGAAAAAAAACCTAATAATAATAAAAATTATCGCTATAAGTTATGATAAATTTTTTATTGCCACTAAGTTCACATTAGATATGTTACTAATTGATACTGGTGATAACTTAAAACTATTCTTATCACTAATAAATTTGTAAAAATTATTAGAGTGACAAAATAATATCTTTTCTCACTTATATTGTACATAATTAGTAACTTCTTTCATCTTATTATATTTTGTCATTAATTTTTTTTTTCCTGTAGTGGGTTTTACAGCATCTCTTTCCACTGGGTCCATAGTTCAATTACGACCAATCTCTAAAATATCAAAATTTATTAAAAAAATTTCAATTAATTGCTTCACTTTGCATTTTCATATTTTATATATAATTATTATATATTTTTAGTATTATTATTTTTTGTGACTTTAGAATATTTTGTATTAAAAAATTTTCATTTTTGATCTCATATTGGTCCCTCCGATATTTGAGTTAATTGTTTCCTCAAGTATTTAATGGCAGACCCTTTGTGTCAAAACAAAAAGGGAAAGAAAAAGAAATAGAGAAAATAAAAAAGTAAAGATAGAACTGCAATATTGCTAAATATTAGAACCAAAAATTAAATGGCCGTCACTCATATATGATCAATAATTCAATTTACCACTAAGAAAACTGTATTTTATCAATATGTGCTGTACATTTTAAATTTTATAACGTACACATAATGTATGTGTCAAGCTCAACAATCGCTATGTATAATATAAATAGAAAATTTAAGCTACATTAATAAAACCAATTATTTCGTCATGGATGGAGATTATATTAATAGTAAATGATCAATATAATGATTTGTTGTCTTCGTCCTTTTCATCATCGGCTTCGTACTTTTCATTATCGATTAAGAGGGTGTTTGGATGAGTTTATAAATTTCTCAAAACATCTTATAATATATTTGGGAGCTTATAAAATGTCAAAAAATAGTTAATTATTATTATTTTTTTTAAAAAGCTTATAACCTCATAAAATAAGATGTTAGGAGCTTACAAGTTCTTTCTGAAAAAGTAAGAAGTTACTAACTTATTTTTGAAATCTTAATGAATTCTCTTAATTTTAATCATATTAATTACAAAATTATTATTATTAATATCTTATAAGTTTCAAAATCTTATTTTATCCAAATACTTTAAAAACTTATCTTTAAGAATAGATCTAACATATTATAAGATCCAAAACATCTAATAAAATGCATGATCTTATAAGAATTTTTAAATAAGTTTATCCAAACACCCTCTAATTAAGTACTTGCTATATATACAAAATATTTTTCGTCTTTGACAACTTCTGCCAACAAATGGATAATTATTACTGTACAAGGTAAACTCTAACAAACATTTTCTTTTCATGTTTTCCTGTCAACAAAATTTAGAATTCAGTTGATGGGAGGAGTGAGATTTCCTACATTTTATTAATGAATTTGTTTGAGTTGATTGTTTGAATACCAAATTGTTTAGAAGTTTAGTTTTCAAGAATTTGATTATTTTCGTATTACAAAATTAATTTTTTAAATTATATTTTAATTTTAAATAGAGTAATTAAGTAATTTATTCTTACAAATAAGAGCGCTTATCGACTATTCGAAACACACTTGTAAAATCGTGATACTCAAAAATACTTATTTTGAGTTATGAGTTAGAAAATTTAGGAGTAGGAATTATTTGTTTCGTAAGTTCTAGAGCACCAGTATAAGGGACTTTTGTGTTGGGTTTATATATATACAATTTAGAGATCATATTATACCGGCTACATTTCTTTTATTGTAGAAGAAAGAAAACTTTTTTGTTCATAGACAAATTCTTTCAAATCACACACACACACACACACACACACACACATATATATATGTATATTTTATTTTTTCCATATAGGATACAATTTTATCACTAAATTTACTAGTATAATTTATAAATTTTTAATAAATCAAATCTCATATTCGCATTGCTTCGATCTTGAGTTGGAGCTTTGAGAACTTTTTTCGGTTATGACCATGTTTTTGGCTCTTAGACACCCAAAATTTTAGTATGGGGAGTAGGGCGCATGATCACACTCGTACTCGTGTTTGGAACTAGGCAAGCAATCTGCTGACCTCAACCTCGGACGGTACTTTTTATCTCACTCACAGAATTTTGGTCCGAAAACTATTATCATTGGAGAGCCAAACAGAACCTTTGCCCCGCGCAATTATATAAAACAAGTTTGGTGGCCATTAGTTGCTTCTTTCTCATTCACTATTTCACACTAGTGAGAAGACACACGTGCCTTTGACTCTCCTATGACTTGAGCAGAAGCTTCCAAAAGGCCAACGCTTACGCCCTAATCCTGTTCTTCTCTCTAACACAATCCCCGAAGCTCGATTACTATCTCTCCTCAAATTCAAAGTTTTTATTTGCTGAAACAAGGGATTCCAAGCCCCCAAATATTTGGAGTTAGTTCTTTAATTGATTCAGGTGAGGTTTTTTTTTTTTTTTTTTTTTTTTTCTCGCCCTTTTTTGCCGAAGGTTTAATGGGCTTTTAGTGTTTCTTGATTGAGATTCTACAAAGGGATTTATTTGAGAAGTTGAAAGTTTAAAGTAGGATTGGATAATGTTTTGGCGTCTTTCAGTGTTTCTTGTCGAATTATCCTGTACTTAGACTTGTTTAAGCGTGATTTTGTGCTGAACCATTTGTCTTTAATTTATGGGAAATTGGATTATGAAAATATGAAGTGATATAATGTTGCTCTAGTTTGAATTGCATAATGGTTTGCTCAATTTTTTTGCAGAATTCCGGTCCACTGCGTATCAGTGGTTACTATTGACCATTCTTACTGAGGTTGATTTGTGAGGGAAACAGGCAAGAAGAAGGGTTTTTATATCAACAAATTGAAGATGGATTGGTCTGATTTTCTGTTATGACGTGTTTGATTAATTCTATTCTGTTTTGATGGTAACCATGAATTTGGGAGTCAAAATGCCAGGAGATGGGCATTGCCCCCGAATTGATACTATTGAACTGAAACATCACATCGAAAGAAGGCTTGGTCAGCAAAAAGCTGAGAAGTATTTCAATCTTTTGAATAGGTACTTCAGTCTCCGACTTAGCAAATCAGAGTTTGACAAGCTCTGTATTGGTTTATTGGGGAGAGAGAACATATCCCTTCACAATGGACTTATGCGAGCGATTATTAGGAATGCTTGTAATGCGAGGTCTCCTCCACCTAAGGATGGGAAAGGGCAATCTTCATTGAATGTGAAAGTGCCAAATGGGTATCAAAATAGTCTTCAGTCACTCTGCAGGGAAGTGTTTCCTCAGTCTCCTAGGAAGGGGAGAACTCCAACTATTCGTGATCGCAAGTTCAAGGACCGACCAAGCCCACTTGGGCCTCATGGGAAGCCCCGCTATGTGTCATGTGAAGATTCACTGCCAAAGGTTCAGGAACAGCAGAGTGCAACTGAGATATTATCTTTAGGTAGCAGACCTCCTGTTGAGGTAACCTCTGTGGAAGAGGGCGAAGAGGTAGAACAAGTTGCCGGAAGTCCAGGCATTCATAGTCGAAGCCCTCTCACAGCTCCTCTTGGCCTTTGTCCCCGTGCAAAAGGAATAAAAAAAGTCTTATGCCACGGATCATCATCCTTTGTTGATTTGGACACCTGCTATAACAATGCTGAGCTTCCTGATACCAGTTCATTAAGGAAGAGGCTGGAACAAAAGTTGGTGATGGAGGGTTTAAATGTCTCAACAGATTGCGTCAACTTGTTAAACAATGGGATGGATGTGTTCTTGAAGAGATTACTCAAACCCTGCCTGGATCTAGCTGTTTCAAGGTCTGAATGCAAGCCCCCAAATAAAGTTCACCATCAGCCATCTGTAATGAATGGGATGAGGCCCCTAACATGTGGACAAAAGTTTTCCGTGTCAATGACAGACTTTCTAGTTGCAATGCAGTCTAATTCAAGGATTCTTGGAGAAGATTGGCCTGTACAGCTTGTGAAGGTTTCCTTGCGCGCATCAGAAGATTATATGGATGGATGATCTGTAATTTGTTATAGGACCGTGACTATGGAGTTCATCTCAAAGTGGTGACTTTGCATTGTGACTCTAGAAGCTCTTCTAACAGTGTTGTTGACACAATTCATGTCATCTTACGTGGTCTAAATCTGCAGAAAATTTTGGATCCAGTTTGTTAGATTGTATATATGTCACAGAGCTGATTATTTCTGAAGTAGGGGTTCTTACCTCATAAAGTATAAGGGATATGGATACATGTAAGATTGTAGTCATTTCATATAGTTCAGTGGCGTTCTTCGGCTAATCTTGTATTTTGTTCATCTCATTGACCTTTTATCTGTTAATAAGTCTTATTTTATCTGGTACCTATGGTGTTATCGTAGAGTTTCTTTCGGCCCTCCCTGCCAGCCAACACACTAATAAAACTGAAAAAAGAAAATATATAACGAGAGAACACTGAGCAGTGAGCTTGAATATAATTGTTTTGTTCAAATTCTTTTTCATCTTGTTGAGATGATGAATTATGATTTCTCCATGGTAACATTCTTTTAGCCTTTCTTTATGTTGTTAAATTCTGATTTTTAGCAGGTACAAATACAATTACCTCTTCTTGATGGAGGCTATGAGAAGCAAGTGTGATAGTGAGTCATCTATGATATGGGCTATATTAATTTGCTAGTAACTTAGTTTCATGTCTTTGGAGTTGTTGCAGCCTGAGTAAGAGTAATTTTAATTGGACATCTACAAAAGAGAATATTCTGGAGGTAATTAATTGCATAATCTTTGTTTTATGCTTGATAAAACTAGTCCGTTCAAAAGACATCAGGATGCAATTCTGAAGAACTGCGATAGTAATGGTTTAATCAGATGAATTTAGACTAGATCTTTATGGATTGTTTAGCATTATGATCAACCAGAGCAGACAAGAGATGAGTGAAAACTTGAATCTGAGCCATGTAGCTGCATACAGAGTACAGCTCATAATACCCCGTCCCTGGTCAAACCTAAAACAGTGATGTATAAGCATGCAGTGCCTTGAGATTGATTCTTGTTTCATTCTACTCTTGTCAATTTGCAGAATACATGATATTAGCAGAGTCTCCAACTGCTTCCTGTGATATACAGCAATCATAAGTTTTTAGATGCTATCAGCTGCCTTAGCATCCAATTATTTATTGGGTGATTAGAAGAAATTGACAGATGGTACCAAATGTGACACTTCTATGAAATTGCATTCACTTGTTCACCTTCATTTCTTATCCTATATTGTTCGTTGGTGTCTAGGCGATATTTCTGTGGTGCAGATGTCAAGAATCTTGGAGTATATAACATGCAGGTTGCTAATGTCATCCTGCACATGTCAAACTTTGCAGTACATTATTTTAGATGCTTTCTTGTCTTGTTGCCCTGCACAGTATAGAAGCTTGATTAGACGGAGAAAAGACTGAAATAGATGAGACTGAAAAAAGACAAAAGCAGATCTATTTTGAGGACAAAAGAACATTCCATGCTTGAACCCATGTTTATCATTTTGGGGTCTAATGGCACATGAGTAAAATAAAATATATTGATGACCTCACCTTTTCATAGGAAGTCAACCAAGAGCCAATTCTGTGGCAGACAATAACTTACACAATAAGGTGGTATATCTGGAGTGCGGGCTTAACCTTGTTTGCTAAATGGGATTAGCTTAAGCTTACTGAACCTATAATTCTCCATCTTAAACTGTTATTCATGATGTTATCTTTTCAAGTGGCTGATGCAGCATTTCTGGAGGATCCATCTGGAAACGGATTTATTAGGTGCTTTCTCTACAACTCATAGTTTGTTTTCCCTTTCCTTTGACTGGCAGAACAACAATTTCATGTTCACGCGTCAGCCTGTCCGTTATATAGATACTTTAAAATATTGTTCGCATGTCAGTTAAGATAATCTGTCTTATAGCCTAAGTGATTCACTTACCAAAATGATTTTTGAGTCGACAACATGCTAGTTCATGCTGGGTTCTTTGTCTCAAAATGAGGGGAAGAGCTGAGGAAAGAAACAAATTTGCAGGTTGTGGCAAATTGAATTTGAGTTGTTCCGGTAACACTCAAGGCCCTTGAAATGTTCACACTCAGTTGCAGGTATATTTTCCACATGTTTAATTGCCAGCAGTTCTTTTGGCTACATAAAACAGAGTTGCTGATTTCACCTCATTCAGGAGTGAATTGGAAATCATCATGATGTTATGCTTGAAGTCCTGGCATAAAGGTTTTTTTTTTTCCTCCAAAAAGTATGGATGCTCAGTGCTACTGCAGAATGCAGATCAAAGCATAGGCATCTGTGTTTATAGCTGTTCTATCTTTTTGAATTTGCAGGGTCAAAGTTGTAAGGTTGCTTATTTAAGAATTGACTCTATGAAAGGTCACTAATTTCAAGTGAATTTACTGATACTGAAAATCATCTTCAGTCTACTGGGATGTTAGCACTTGTGACACGAAGGTAAAAGTTAACCTTCTTGGAAATTGCATAGTTTCTTTTGTAACATCAACCTCATTCGACCCTTGAGATTTTGCACCCTAATGTGTCATTATTTTTCTTCAAAATACATAAAATTATTTTTTGTGCTTGGATAATCTGTCCAAATTGTAGCAAAGGAAGTTTCTACACTTCACTTATGAATCTCAAGTTAAAAGTAATGGTAATCTTTTTAAATGAGTTTTCAAGTATTTGTTGAATGGTAACAATCAAGTCGTCTTCAATAAGTTAGTTACAATAAGTAACTTCTGTCAATTTCATCCCCATTTGGTCGGTCTACCCTTGGCCCCAAAACAAGATAAACGCTATCTGTAGTGTAG
The DNA here is from genome assembly GCA_018894105.1 of Jacaranda mimosifolia. NCBI lineage: Eukaryota > Viridiplantae > Streptophyta > Magnoliopsida > Lamiales > Bignoniaceae > Jacaranda > Jacaranda mimosifolia. Next base: position 24,075,385 of record CM032121.1, read on the forward strand.
CAAAAGAACAAGCATACTGTATTGAGGTCATCCAGAGTTAGGACAACAGTGTGCTACTGCTATTATTGTTGGGCAAATATATTTGGTATAATTGTGAGCATGATCCAATATTTTCATTTTTAGCTGTGTCCTTAACCCAAATAAATTGTACTTATGCATACCACGATCTATAAAATCTGTCACGGATATAGTAGTAGTATTTTGCGTGTCTGCATATTAAGCTGCTGTTATGTAAATTTAGAAGAGAGAGAGAGAGAGAACACCGCCACTTTTTATAATTTGATTTGTTTGCCTTATTTATGTCTCTCATGGAGAATAGAAACTTGCACTATCACCAGCAACAACAGCAAAAAATGAGAAGGGGAAGCTGCAGACAAACTCTAATTCTGGAAAGAAGTCTGAACTCTTTTTCCAAGTCTACCAGTTAGAAGATGATAGATTGCCGACAATTGTTGTCTTGTGCAAGATGGTGCCCTCACTTTGTGGTCCTTTTTCATAGCCAAATCTGATGATATGCTTTGGCGATCTTATCTACCAAAGAAAAGGCCTGCTAGGTATAGCAGCTCTCTAGGGAAGCAGACTATAGGGAGAGGGACTAAGTGCTTTTCCTATAAATGGCTCAGCACTTTGAAAGCCTAAACATGAGTGGCATTGGATTAGTAAGCGAAGTGACTTTTTTGGAATGGAGCTCTTTACTTGAAATTCTTATTAGGTTAAGAATCATGAAATCATGATGATAATACTCTGATGAGTCCCTGGCATCAATAATAGAGATCAAAATTTTGCTCTACTTGATATATTTGTTTAACTAGATCAGTTGAGGTGGGAATTTCATTGGCTATGCTAATAAGGTAGTTTGTTCCTAACAAATGACAAATGCTACCGGGAATAGTTTGAGGGCACAGATGCGAATGTCTAACTCCCCTCAACTTTTACACTACACTATTTAAGGTCTAGTTGGCCCATTCTTGGGGAGCATATCTTGTAGGAGATCTTACTGTATCAAGTGTCTCTAAGTATCTGACTTATTATTCAGGAGGAATAAGATAAATATGCAGACTGGATCTTCATATCCTGTATTCTTTACTCACAAGAATTATTAATTTTTTTTATTTCCTGTACTTCAGAGTATCAAATCCCTATTTTGCACAAATATTAGTGGATTCTCTGATGCTAAGCTGATACCCTTGTTTCTGATGCTAAGCTGAGGATAACCTGCTTCTTTGTGGCATGCTTTTTCTTTTTGACAGGCCCCGATAAATCAAAGGTTAGTGCCGAAACATAGCAAATGCTGATTACATTAGCGAGGACTGGCATCGATTTCTCTCTTATAACTTCCTCATATGGCATGAATGGCATAGTTTTTCTCCTTGAGTTTTGAATTTCTAAAAAATCAATGCTCAGTCTGTTTAAGAGTTGATACGCTGCTAGCCTAATGGGATTCTGTGTTTGCAGAAAGTGACAGATGAGTACATGAAGAAGATTGATTCAATCTACAAACAAGAAGAGAAGTCACAACTTCTGGGGCCTAATGCTTTATAATCTCTATTGCTTAATTTTCTTCCCCTGGGCCAAAGAAAATATATAAAACCTTCAACTTTGATATGCTTGCATCTTTTTTTTACATGAAATATGCCAATTTTGTAGGATACTATTTCTATTAAGCTGTTATTTAATGAAATAGGCCATTTCAATCTAATTTACCTCAGCAATCGTAAATTTAATATAAGCTAGCAACTGAAGCATTCTCTTTCAAAGAGCACCGGATGTCCGCTTATTTCCCTTGGCCTTTCTAATAGTCTTTCAGGAATTGCTGACAATATGCTTATTTCCCTTGGTCTTTCTTATTGTCTTTCAGGAATTGCTGACAGTATGACAGAGATTAACGGGACGTGTGAATGAGATAATTCCCTGCTCTACTGAAATTTTGAGAAGCACTTTTCCTACTTTTTCGTCTTGCTTTTGCTTCTTAGTTTGCAGACCATTACTACATGTTTACAAAGAGAGGAAAAGCACTCCATCTTTGAATTCTGCCTCATAATTGTACATGTTTTTGCATATAATACTATGGGTTTAATGCATGCAAGCTGTCCAACTGGGTTGCTCTTTGTGATTCCAGAAGCCAATTATGAGTATGAAATACTAAATTGTGGCCTTTGACCTGTGATTGGAGTTGAACTTTCATCAGATGTGGAATTGAATATTTTTCAATTATTTACTTGTCTGGAATAGTATTAAATTAGTGTGTTGATTTTCAATCATTTGACCCGTATCAGATCACTCTTATTTTGGTCAGAAAATTCTTAGCCACTTTGGGGGCAATCATGATCTTATTTTGGTCAGAAAATTCTTAGTCACTTTGGGGACAATCATGGTGTCAAGCGATTATAACTGCCCATGATAACCTTAATGGTTCCAATTTCAGCCAATATATAGTGTTATAATTAATATTTAGGTTGATATTGTCAATTGTGCCATAATTTCGGTATGAAAGTTATGCATGAAAAGTAATGCTTATAGTTTTTCTCTGAACTTACTTGCTATTGAAGTTTCAATAAATGGATAAAACTTGATCTGTGGTGTATAGGAGGCTTTTGTGTTTATATTTTTAATTTGTGTATACCCAAACATGTTTATTTAGTATTTATAGTAACTAAAATAGAACTCCATAAAAAAATTGCGGATTCTCAATCATCCCATCATAGGTAAGATCTTCATTAAAAGCACAATGAAATTTGGTAATCATTCAAACATGATAACTTGTGAGAATTAGAACGTTATCAAAATATAAATAGAAATTAGTACGTCATACTAAAACAGCAAAAAGTAAGAGTTCATATCTTAAATTCCAACTTCAAGTGAAAAGTAGATGTTGAAATCTATGATTAATGTTTACTTTCTATTAAACTGCAATAGATTAGTACTAACATTTAGTAAATACTCAATTAATCTTTAACTTTTTAAAAAGTTTTAGATAATAAAAACAGTACAGTTGTAACGCCTTACTAATATATTTTTTCAAATGCGTGCTAATTTTACTTTATTAGATGATATACACATATGAATATATTTATTTAGGTTAATTAATATTGTAAATTTTTTAATTGTGCTTTTTATTTCATGATATTTTTTATTAGTATACTACAATTTACAAACAAAAAAAAAGAAAAAGAAAAAAGAAAGAAAGAAAAATAACACCATTGTAGTTAGTTTGATAGATATAAAAGTAAAAAATTATTAATATTTGTCTAACATGAAATCTTTAAAGTAATTAGAATATTTCATCGTCACATGCATTTTTTTTAAGAATATTTAGAAGACATAATTAAAATATAAGATTTGTATTTAACTTCTTATTACCATATTTTTTTTTTGTAAAATAGATAATTGTCTATTTTTTGAATATTTAGGTTTAAAATTATTTAGGTTTAAAATTAATTTTATTGTTCTTGTCCTATTTCTATATAATAAGTTATTTTGTTTGTATGTATTCAAGTAAAATTAAATCTTGTTCTATATTTCTAACATTTATCTATTATAAAAAAATAGGTAACATTTTTTTAGTTTCCTAATTTATTAAATATTCCTTTTAAAAAAAATTAGAATAATCTGAGATTTATTACTACTTTTATTTATGATGTAAATTTTCTTCTTTTTCTGTTCAGAATTTGACTGATGACAAGACTTGGCAATCAAAACTTGAGCTCATTTTTTATGAAATTCATATAAGAATTGTGAAGAAAACCCTTTCGATTCAAACTGGTATTCGAACATATACTATTCATATGTTTGATCCAAGTGGGATAGAAATATACCACAATTTTCCTTGTGCTGCTCTTTGGAATACATATCAAAATATAGATTTATAGTTCAACTTATGTTTTATATTTAAAATCGTTTGATAATTTAATTTTTTGTCTATTTTTTTAATAAATTTATATAAATTATTTTTTATTGTAGAATTTAAATGATGTTATAATGTTTTTTTTTTTTTTTTTGCTAATCTGAATGTTGCTATCAAATATTTATATCTTCTATTGTTTTTAGCTTTCTTAAATTATTTCAGTAAATTTTTAATATCAATTTACAACTAAAATTTAATAATCAATTAAATAAAAAATATATTTTATTAAATATACATTTAAATCACATGTTTTTAATTATGTCAACAGGCACGGTGTTGCGCTTTGCGCGGTGCGTGCGGTGCACCTACACTAATATATATATATATATATATATATATATAAACCCCATTTCCACCCCAGCCACCGCCCAAATCAGACTGTCATGGTCGGCGGCCGCTCAGCCTGCTTGGCCAGGCGGCTAGATCTGGCCACAGCCAGTCCGGTTATGGACTGGTGGGAAAGTAGGGGGCAGGCTGATGGGGTGGGAGTTGTGGGAAGGGAGGGGCTTGGGGTGGGCGGTGGGGGGAAGATGACTTTTTTCTTTTTTCTTTTGTGTTTTTTTTTTTTTTTTTTTTTCAATTTTGTATTTATCTTTTAATTAATTTATGGATTTAAACAAATTATTTTAGATACATTGATATTTTTATATATTATTTAAGTATTAATACAAAATAATTATTTTTTACTTATTGTTCAAAATAATTTAAACTATATTAAAATTATAATTAAATCATTTAAATTATTAAATTGCTTATCTAAATGAAATTATAGTGTTAGTATGATAGTTTTAGACTTTTTATTTTTCTTAATTTTTTTTATCTTAGTTAATAAATATTGATAATTATATTTAACTACATTATTTTAGATATACTCATTATTTTAATATTATAAAATATATAATTCAAAATCATGAAAGTATGTTATTTAATATAATAGATTTTTTTTGAAAAATATCATTATTTTTTCAAATATTTATCAAGTATTTAATGTACTAAAATTTTAAAATGCGAACTAATAGCTTGTTGTAGAATTAACGATAACCTATTGTAAAAAGATATATGTCATTTAAGTTAACAATACCTTATATGAGGTAAATATTAGCACACCTCACCACATACATGGAGTAGTTTACAGTGTAATTTTAATTGTACATACATCATGTGAGGGATGCACAAATGTATTTAATATAAGCCGTTTGATTTTGATGGTAATTATTACTGTCATTATGCAAAAAGACCAATTTACCCCTACACTATAATTAAAATACCCATACAGGATAGGATCCGCGTCTTTTTACTCGAGTCGGGTCATGACCCGGATGAACCCCACCTGGGCAGGGCAACGACCCGCATGCTGGACCGTTGATTAGCTAATGATCCTACGCATGATGGAGAGCCAGCACGATCCGTATAGGAAGGACCAAACATCGCCTATATAAAGCATATCCAGCACAGTTCCAAGTCATGTCATATCATCTAATTATCACTTACTATTTGCATCTTATCTCTCTTGATCTCGAATTCGATTAATCACCTTACTGACTTAGACATCGGAGGGCATTAGTGAAGGCAATCTCAGCTAGTATAACGTGTTCTTTTGTGGTCAGGTTAGAAGCTCAAAATTCACTTGTGTGGTTCAGGGTCGAGGTCTTGACTGCGATCAGGGTTACAAGGGACATTCAGGATCGAGGTCATAGCCGTGGAACCCGAGCCGCATCAGATTTAAAATATAAAATCATAACCATTCATTTTAATAATTAGTTGGCAACAAAATAAGTACATTTAACTTACTACCTATATGGCTAGTTGATGGTTGATTCTAATTGCATGTTAATCGTTCATTGTACTAAAAAATTGATTTCCAATAATAAAATTTTATTACTAAAGACTTATTTAATTAAACCAAATGGGAAAACTATTTTTTGGTCCCATAATTTAACTATGTGTGTCCTATTAGTCATAAACTTATGGTATTAAATATTTTTTATCCAAATTTTGTAATTTTTTAAATATTTCTGGTTGTCAGTCTAATTTTTTGTTAAAATCTTGATGGAAACTACTATCTATTTATGACAAACAAAGCCCTAAAATTTGATCTATTTATGAAAAAATTCACAAAATATGATATGTCTATTTAATCTGTACTAAAAAAATTACAAAAATTAAAAAATTAAAAAATAAATAAAAAAAAATCTCCAAAAAATATTTTAAAATAATATATATTTACATATATGAAGATATATATATATATATATACATACACATCTATATTATATAATATAAATACATATATACATACATATATATATATATACACCCCATCCCCACCAAAATCCGATTGCCATGGTCTGCGGGCGCTCGATTAGGCGGCCAGATCCGGGATCTGGCCATGGCCAGTGCGATTATGGGCTGGTGGGGTTCCATGGCACGAGGGGGTCTTCGTGTTGGTTGGTGGTGGGGGGAGGTGGGTGGGGGCGGTGGTGGTTTGCGGTTGGGGTGTGGGTGTGTTGGGGGAGAAGAAGATTACTCATTTTTGTTTTTTTGTTTTTTTTTGTTTTGTTTTTGTTTTTGTGGTTTTTTACTTTTTTACTTTTTAATTAATTGATTAATTTAATCAAGTTCTTTTGATCATCTATATTATTATATGTTATTAAGTATTAATCCAAAATAATTATTTTTTAACTTATTTTATTTATTTATGGTTATTAAATTTATTATTCAAAATGATTTAAATTATATTAAAATGATTCAAATTATTAAATTACTTATTTAAAATTAAATTATATTATTAGGACTATAGTTCTAGATTTTATATTTATTTTAAAATTTTTATTTTAATTAATAAATAAAGATAATTATATTTAACTATATTATTTTAGATATATTTATTATTTTAATATTATAAAATATATAATTCAAAATTATAAAATTATATTATTTAATATAGATCTTTTTGAAAAACATCTGTTAATTATTTTTTCATAAATATTTACTAAGCACTTAGTGTAAATACAAACCAATTAACAATAATGTATTATAAAAAAATACATATAATTCAATTTAATAATTTTTCATATAAGATAAATACTAACATACCTCATCATAGATATGCCCCCACAGACATGTCCAAGAGATTTATGACCAGACAACAATTTCGCTGGTGAAGGTGTTCTGTTAGTATCTATACGATGTATATGCATCAAGACTTGCATTTGTTGCTTGTACAGTTCTAGATCTAGCAGCCTTACCACTATTTTCTGTATCTTCCACACGTGACAAAACACGTTCTGACCACCAAATTTGGGGTTCAAGTGAGCCAACATCAATCTTTTTAATATTTCTTTTCATACTATGGGGATCGAAAAATTTTATTTAAAATTTATAATAATTGGATATTGAATTTTTGCTAGAGCTACAATTTTCCTTTTACTATAAATAGTACAACTTTGTGCTTTACTTTTTAAACTTTTTATTTTTTGGTTTAAAATTCAAGGTCCACCATAATTTAATATTTTATTGAAGCTATTGGTATAATTTTTGTACATCAAAATTTATCATATAACACAGTAGCATAATTAATATTAAGTAATCAACATAAACATATATAGAATAAAATTATAAAACAAATTTTAAAATTGGTCAAGTATTCAAACCAGAAGCAATAAATTGAGGATCAAATAAATATTGAGTCGAGGCCTGCACGAGCACAACTTCCTTAAGGTTTTATTCGCCTCCCATCGATACCCAATGACTACTGACAAACAACCTCCCAAGATACAACAACTCCGATCAACTCTGAACCTCCAAATCGAACTGACTTGAACCACTTGTGCTTAATGAAAAGTGTGTATGTATGTATGTGAGAATGAATGCCTAGAGTGCTAGAATGATTGTGTATTTTCTTATAACATGACACTAGACAACACCTACATTTATAGGACTTAAGTGCATATTCCTGTAAGACATGTCCCTAACTCTGTTAGACTAAATAAAGGTTGTAACCTTTATTTTAAATTTCAAAAGACATGGGTTGCAACTCTTTAAGAAATTAAACATGACTGTTGGATGAGTTAATTTCGGTCTCAATATCCAAAATTTAAAATAATCCTAATAATAATTATATAGAATTATTATTATTATTATTATTATTATTATTATTGGATTATTATTATACACTATACACCCACTCCCATGTCTTAATATAATTTTAGCTCATAGCTCACTTCTTTAACTCAATTTGCTCATTCAATAATTTATTAATTTTTGCACTAAAATATCTCCTCAACGAGATGAATTATTTAGGTGCTAAAATTCTAACAATCCCCCACATGAATGACCAAATAGTCTGACAGATATGCTCATGAATGCAATTGCACGACAGAGGTTCAACTCAAGTGATATTGCATTGGGAGAGGTAGCTTTTGGCTTTGAACTTTCCTTAGTGAGCGCTATCGGATGTACTTGCCAACCAGTGAACATGATATCTTGAACTGTTCGGCTTTTGTGTACACCAAAATAATAGTACTGCACACAACACCACTCAATAGTCAGTTTTATGGTTTAACTATTGTGTTCATTTCGGCCTTGAACAATTCTTGGTATTCATAAGTACTACTTTGAGAATTTAGCCTTAAAAATTCTCCTAGGATTGGCCCAATCCCTACTCACATAGGTGACTTCTCATTAAGAGGTTTCTGCTGCACCCCCACTTAAAATATCAAGATATGAGAGCCATTAAAAGTAATGCTTAACCTAGAACTTTTGCAGAGTGCACTGTCTGCTCATCAATGGAATAGGCTAGAAGGTTGTGGCCCCCCACAGTGCTTCCACATCGAGTCACGGTTGCATAACTTGTTTTTCCCTTTGAACCTACTTCATGGGATCTCCAATCACATAAGTAGGGTTCCCGTTATGGTGACTCAGTTATTTAAAGGCTTCAGTCCCATTCCCTCCGATGATTTATTTACTTGCTCTCTATTTACACCTTCAGTTAGAGGATCTGCAAGGTTATCTTGAGACTTCACGTAGTCAATTAAAATAACTCCAGTAGAGAGCAGTTGTCTAATAGTGTTATGTCTCCTTTGTATATGTCGAGACTTACCGTTGTACATACTACTTTGTGCCCTTCCAATGGCAGATTAGCTATCACAGTGGATGCAAATTGCCAGCACAAGTTTCATCTAATTTGGAATATCTTCCAAAAATTGGCGTAACCATTCTGCCTCTTCGCTTGCTTTATCCAACATGATGAACTCCGATTCCATCATTGATCTCGCTATACAAGTTTGCTTCGAGGATTTCCACGATATGGCAGCTCTATCTAAAGTGAATGCATATCCACTCGTGGACTTGGACTCGTTTGAGTCAGATATCCAATTGAAATCAATGTATCCTCCAATTATACCTGGATATTTGGTATAGTGCAACCTATACTTTGTGGTGTGTTTTAAGTACTTTAGTACTCTGACAATAGCATTCCAATGCTCTTGTCCAGGGTTGCTTGCATATCTATTTAGCTTACCAATTGCATATGCAATATCTGGCATCGTTCAGTTCATTATATACATGAGGCTTCCAATTATGCGTGCGTACTCCACTTGAGCTTTTCCTTCACCTTTATTTTTGGTAAGCTGTTGGTTTACATCTATCGGTGTTTTCACAAGACTGCTAACGGGATCTAGAAACTTTTGTAACACTTTCTCAATGTAGTGAGATTGTGTTAATGCTATCTCATCAAGTGTTCTTATGATTTTAATTCCAAGTATGACACCAGCAAGGCCCATATTTTTCATATCGAAATTACGACTTAGCAATTTCTTTGTTTCTTTGATTATGTCATTGTTGCTTCCCATGATTAACATATCATCTACGTATAAACATACAATGACATATTCAGTTGGTGTACCTCTAATATACACACATTTGTCACACTCATTAATTTTGAAGTCGTTGGCTATCATCACATGATCAAATTTAAGATGCTATTGTTTAGGTGCTTGTTTTAAACCATATAACGATTTAATTAATTTACACACTTTCTTCTCTTAGCCTGGAACCACAAACCCTTCAGGTTGTTCCATATAAATTTCCTCATCGAGGTCCCCATTTAAAAATGCCATCTTTACATCCATTTGATGTATCTCGAGATTATTAATGGCAGCTAAGGTAATTAATAATTGAATAAAAGTTACTCTAGTTACTGGTGAGTACGTATCAAAATAGTAAAGACCTCTCTTCTTTCAGTACCGTTTGACTACTAGTCTTGCCTTGTATTTATCTATCGTACCATCAGCTTTCATTTTCCTCTTGAAAATCCATTTACACCCTAGGGGTTAATTTCCAGGAGGTAAATCTACTAATTCCCAAGTATGATTATGCATGATGGACTCTATTCACTATTTACTGCTTCCTTCCACAAAGGAGCTTCGGGAGTCGTCATAGCTTCATTAAACGTCCTTGGTTCATTTTCTAATATGTAAGTCAAGAAGTTGGGTCCAAAGGATTTAGCCGTTCTAGCTCTTTTGCTACGTCTCAGCTCAATATCTTCTTTACTCGACTCTTGAACTTCTCGAGGTCTTTTGAATATTACTCGTCCTTTTTTCTTTTTCCAAGGAAATATCTCTTCAAAGAAGTTTGCTTCCTTAACTTGATTATCGTATTAACTTGAATGTCGTCAATATCAGATTTATGTACAAGGAACCGATAGGCGGCACTATGTTGTGCGTAACCAATAAAGATCCCATCAACTGTCTTTGGTCATATTTTACCATTTTAGGAGGTGGTACTCCCACTTTAGCTAGACACCCCCACACTCAAAGATATTGATAAGATGGTGGGTGTCCTTTCCATGCCTCATATGGTGCTTTTTGTAATTTCTTGTGGGGTATCTTATTAAGTAAATGATTTGCAGTCAACACTGCCTCTCCCCACATGTTTTGAGGTGCCCCTGCCGTAATTAATAATACATTCATCATTTCTTTTAAAGTTCAATTTTTGCGCTCAACCATACCATTTGATTGTGATGTATAAGGTGCTATTACTTCATGAATTATTCCATGTTAAGCACAAAACTCTTCAAATGGATGAACGTATTCACCACCTCTACACTTCTGAGTATTTTTATTTTCTTTCCAAGTTGATTCTCAACCTCATTCTTGTAATGTTTAAATACATCAATAACTTTATATTTGCTAGAAAGTAGATACACATGACAATATCTTGTGCAATCATCTATAAAGGTTATAAAATATTTTTTTCCACCTCTTGATTGCACCATTTTTAAGTCACATATGTCTGTGTGAATTAAACTTAATGGTGCAGTACTTCTTTCAATTGTCTTAAAAGGAGTTTTCGTCATTTTTGCTTCAACGCAAACTTCACACTTAGTTTTTGTGTCAAAGTCCAACTTAGGTAAAATTCCTCTTTTAGCTAGTTTACTTAAAGTACCAAAATTTACATGCCCTAGTCTATGATGCCATACATCTAGAGACTCCAACAAGTAAGACGAATTTACTTTATTTCCATTGGTAACATTTTTTGGTACATTTTTGGGTGTGATGGTTATTACATTCATTTTAAAAAGTCCATCACACAAATAACCTTTTCCGACATACACACCATTTTTAGTAAGTACAAATTTATAGGATTCAAAAACTAGCCTAAATCAATTTTTGCTAAGCATAGAACTTGACACTAAATTTCTCCTTATGTCTGGCACATGAAGCACGTTGTTGAGAGTCAGCTCCTTTCCAAAAGTCATTTTGAGCACCACCTTTTCCAACTCCATTCACTTTGGAAGTTGAAGAATTGCCCATGAACAAATTTTCATCTTCATCATCCTCATATGTTGAAAACAAGCTTCTATCTGAGCACGTGTTGAGTGGCCCCAATGTCCACCCACCACTGCTTAGGATTTTCTGTGAGATTCACCTCAGAAACCACGGCTGATAGATTCAAGCCACTAACACCATCTGACAAATTATCCACTTTTGCAATATTGGCATAGGGAGTCTTTCTTTTCTTTGAAGGCCCACCTTTTTTAGGAGTCCTTCCTTGTTGATGATTTCGGCAATCTTTGGCCTTATGCTCTGCTTTGCCACAAACATAGCAGTTGCCTTCAAACTTCTTTTTCTTTTTCTCACCTAGTTGGCCGGGCGAGTCTCGTGTTTGCTTGTTTGATGGCCCTTGCTCCACCACATTTGCTTTGCTCTCAAAAGCATTGCCACTACCTCTCTTTTTGGGAAGTCAATTGTTTTCTTCTATTCTTAGCCTCAAAATCAAGTCCTTAAGGTTCATTTCCTTGCACTTGTGCTTGAGGTAACTTTTAAAGTCTTTCCAACCCGGGGGCAACTTTTCAATCAAGGTTGCTACTTGGAACACCTCTCCAAGCGCCATTCCTTTGGCAGCCAACTCATATAGTATCATTTGATACTCGTTCACCTGTGACGTTACAGACTTCGAATCAATCATTAAAAATTCAAGGAATTTACCAACAACAAATGTCTTTGTGCCGGCATCTTCCGTCTTGTATGTTAGCCATACCAATAGGACTATAAACATTGTACAGTGCATTATCTAATTTTTGCACAAGAAATCTCCATGATTCCATGCATCAACAGCCGTTACAGTCTGCATATCCGGATTTTCCTCCGATGCAGGGCGTTCTTCCCGTAAGAACCTCGCAAGGTTCAAAGTGGTGAGATAAAATAGCATTTTTTGTTGCCATCTCTTGAAATCTTTCCCGTTGAATTTTTCTGGTTTCTCCACTTGTCCAACTGCAACAGGGGTAGGAGCAGCAGCAACTGGAGGTGGCACAACGGGAGCATTCGGTGTTCCAATTGGACAAAACTTGTGCCGGCAATTTGCATCCACTCTGATAGCTAATCTGCCATTGGAAGGGCACAAAGTAGTATATGTAAAACGGTAAGTCTCGACATATATGAAGGAGACATAACACTGTTAGACAACTATTCTCTAGTGGAGTTATCTTAATTGACTACGTGAAGTCTAAAGATAACCTTGCGGATCTGCTAACTAAAGGTGTAAATAGAGAGCAAGTAAATAAATCATCGGAGGGAATAGGATTGAAGCCTTTAAATAACTAAGTCACCATACGGGAATCCTACCTATGTGATTGGAAATGCCATGATGTAGGTTCAAAGGGAAAAATAAGTTATGCAACTGTGACTCGATGTGGAAGTACTGTGGGGGGCCACAACCCTCTAGCCTATTCCATTAATGAGCAGATAGTGCACCCTGCAAAAGTTCTAGGTTAAGCATTGCTTTTAATGGCTCTCATATTTCGATATTTTGAGTGGGGCTGCAGCAGGAACCTCTTAATGAGAAGTCACCTATGTGAGTAGGGATTGGGCCAATCCTATGAGAAATTTCAAGGGTGAATTCTCAAAGTAATACTCATGAATACCAAGAATTGTTCAAGGCCGAAATGAACACAACAGTTAAACCATAAAACTGACTATTGAGTGGTGTTATGTGCAGTACTATTATTTTGGTGTACACAAAAGTCAAATAGTTCAAGACATCATATTCACTGGTTGGCAAGTACATCCGATAGTGCTCACTAAGGAAGGTTCAAAGCCAAAAACTACCTCTCCTGATACAATATCACTTGAACTGAACCTCTGTCGTGCAATTACATTCATGAGCATACATGTCAAACTATTTGCTCATTCATTTGGGGGATTGTTAGAATTTTAACACCTAAATAATTTATCTCGTTGAGGAGATATTTTAGTACAAAAATTAGTAAATTATTGAATGAGCAAATTAAGTTAAAGAAGTGAGCTATGAGCTAAAATTATATTAAGACTTGGGAGTGGGTGGATAGTGTATAATAATAATCCAAAAATAATAATAATAATTCTATATAATTATTATTAGGATTATTTTAACTTTTGGATGTTGAGATCGAAATTAATTCATCCAACAGTCTTGTCTAATTTCTTAAAGAGTTCAACCCATGTCTTTTGAAATTTAAAATAAAGGTCACAACCTTTATTTAGTCTGACAGAGTTAGGGACATATCTTACAGGACTAGGCACATGTCTTATAGGAATAGGCACTTAAGTCCTATAAATATAGGTGTTGTCTAGTGTCATTTCATAAGAAAATACACAAGCATTCTAGCACTCTAGGCATTCATTCTCACATACATATATACATACTTTCATTAAGCACAAGAGGTTCAAGTCAGTTCGGTTTGGAGGTTCAACCAATAGGAGTGCCGCCTTTGGTTGTTCGGAGTTGTTGTTTCTTGGGAAGTTGTTTGTCAGCAGTCCTCGGGTACCGGTGGGAGGCGAATAAAACCTTGAGGAAGTTGTGCTCATGCAGGCCTTGACTCAATATTTATTTGATCCTCAATTTATTGCTTTCGGTTTGAATCCTTTACCAATTTTAAAATTGTTTTATAATTTTATTCTATACGTGTTTATGTTGATTACTTAATATTAGTTTATACTACTATGTTATGTGATATATTATGATGTACAAAATTCTATACATGTTTATGTTGATTACTTAATATTAATTATGCTACTATGTTATATGATAAATTCTGATGTACAAAAATTATAGCAACAATTTTAAAATTGGTAAAGGATTCAAATCGAAAGCAATAAATTGAGGATCAAATAAATATTGAGTCGAGGCTTGCACAAGCACAGCTTCCTTAAGGTTTTATTCGCCTCCCATCGGTACCCAAGGACTACCGACAAACAACCTCCCATGATACAATGACTCCAAAAAACTAAAGGCGGCACTCCTATTGGCTGGGCCTCCAAACCGAACTGACTTGAACCTCTTGTGCTTAATGAAAAATGTGTATGTTTGTATGTGAGAATGAATGCCTAGAGTGCTAGAATGCTTGTGTATTTTCTTATGAAATGACACTTGACAATACCTATATTTATAGGATTTAAGTGCCTATTCCTATAAAACATGTGCCTATTCCTGTAAGACATGTCCTTAACTCTGTTAGACTAAATAAAGGTTGTGACCTTTATTTTAAATTTCAAAAGACATGGGCTGCAACTCTTTAAGAAATTAGACATGACTGTTGGATGAATTAATTTCGATCTCAATATCCAAAAGTTAAAATAATCCTAATAATAATTATATAGAATTATTATTATTAATATTTTTTGATTATTATTATACACTATCCACCCACTCCCATGTCTTAATATAATTTTAGCTCATAACTCACTTCTTTAACTCAATTTGCTCATTCAATAATTTATTAGTTTTTGCACTAAAATATCTCCTCAACGAGATAAATTATTTAGGTTCTAAAATTCTAACAAAAGCTTTAAAGGGGAAAAAGTGGTGAACTTTGTGCAAAATCAATTGAAACAAAGGTAGATTTATTATCAATTCCAAACTGATTTATTAATGAGCAGATTCAGAGCTGAACATGAACTATTTTTTTTCTCATATATCTAAGTGAAAAAAGAGAGGCATAGTCTGCTAGTCTAGCAACTAAAACCATCCACTATATTTGAGAGTAGTAGTCTAGCTTATTATCTGAGTGATGTGATGAATGGCTATTTTAACTAAATTATCCCTCTAGATTGAGGAACTGACAAAAGATTTGCAAGATTTGCACTTTGGGTATTGGGTCAAATCAACTCGATGAGTGACCTAAGTGATAACTTGAGACTTAAGCCATTCGTTAAAAACACGTGGAAGGATCTGTAACTTTTCGTACAATCTTAATGTGATAGGTTTATATAATAGATAACACTATAAATATCTCCAAATCCATTTTCACATAGGTTACTATTCCTTTACTCACTTCAATTATACATATGACATGTTCTCATATCTTGCAATCTCTTCCATGTAGCTAATTTAAGTATTAGAGGGTTATAGTTGGGACTTTCCTAATGTCTATTTAACTCTCTCTCTCTCTCTCTCTCTCTCCTAGATTCATATTTCTACCTCATCCAATTGCCGGAGAACATAAATTGACTGGTCTTGAGAAGCCCTTGTTGGATGACTCTAGATCAATTGGTGCCATCTAGTGGGATTGGGGTGACTAGAAATGAAAGTCATTGGTTTGAGATAGGAAAAGGGGGAGACACCTCCAAGACAAGCAAGATAGCTAATGATACCACCTTCAAATCTAGCTATACCTACCAACCATCCTAATACTAATCAACTAAAAAATCATACAACTAACAGAAGATCGATTACACATGATGGTAGAAGCAATTGCAAAGAAGATGATTGAGTGAGAACCTTCTTTGCATACTCTAACACATCTTTATCCCAAGTAGTTCTTTAAAGAACAATTGGGTCCAAAACAGTTTCCAAGAGAAAGAAATAAAGGAAAGGAACTTGTCAGGAAAGAGTGTCCTAAGGAAGTCCATAATGGAGCCCCAACAAAAAGTGAACAACTAGAGACTATATATAGATTATTATGACATTTGATAATAGGACCTATGAAGAGGAATTAGATGAATAACTCAGTAGAAAATGTGAGGTAATAAAGAGAAGAGCGGCATAAGGACCCAGTCTACATAAGAAAGGCTTTCCTTTTAGTGCTCATATATTATTAGAGGTCATACCTCTTGGTTTCAAAGTGTCTGAGCTCCCAAAATATGAAGGAAATTCTAACCTCTAAGAGCATCTAATATCCTTTGAGAAAATCATAAAGTTGTACGGGCTATCTGATGCAAATACATATAGGGTATTCATCACTACCTTGTATGGGAATGATATGGAAGGAATCTGACCCTTGTCCTTCTCAGTTGAACCTTGCTCCATTTAAAGGGAAATACAGACTTTGGCTTATCTTGCGGATGAGCGACCCGCGACCTTAGGTGATCCTCCCTTAATTAATATTGAGTTGCTTGTTGTATTATCTGTCTCTTCCTATTCCAGAAAGGACCCCCACTTTCCTAAGACCATACTAAATCTGCTCCGCAACAAAGTATAGCTAATAGTGTAAAAGGCAACTAGGAGCCCATGGAGAAACACCGAGATAGTCCACCACACCATTTTAACAAAAGGGGCTAATTGACAAAAGGAAGGACAAAGAGGGAATTCAGGATAATGGCCTTATAAAAGCCAAAGAATCAGTTTGAAGAAGGTAAGCCTACTATTTTACATTCTTCCTTAGCTAATAATCACTTTATTATCCTCTTCGATTTGCTATCACAAGTATCAGACAGTCTTAGTTGAGGGCCACCTTGGCAAGCCTAATGGGGCTTTTGTGGTTGTAGGTTGAACCTAGCGCCTATCGGACTGAGTCTAATCACACTTGAAGTCTAATATTCACCTTAAATCTTGCCAAAAATACAGTTCCAAAGTTTCACCCCACCATTTTGGCACCATCTACGTGTATAGAGCCTGTAACTCATAGGAAGATAGCCCAATAGGCAAACAAATGAAAAACTTTGACCCTCTCACCTAAAACTCTGGCCTCTTGTGAAAGTAGAGGAGGTGTTAGGATCTATAATAATTTGAAAAAATAGGCAAAATTAACCAACACACTCTCAACCTAAGGATATATTCTATGCCTCAACATTGGATTAAAAAGAATGGAGAAAATTACCTTAATCATGAAAATGAAAGGCAACTAGGAAGATCCCACTATAGAACTCTTTCCAAGCAAGGAACTCGCCTTTTTCTCTAAGGATCTCCAACTCCTCTCCAATGGATGTCAATTCCAACAACTTTTTCTGGAAAAATCTCTTCCAAAACGCACTTGAAGTGGTGGAAATTCAGCAAACGAAATGTAGAAACCGCTGGTTGACAATCAACACCAAAATCGGTCACCACCTTGAAGGAATTTGAACCACTATTTCAAAACTCTCCAACTGTGAAGCCTCTAAAGATAGTCTACACACCTAAAGCCACTTTCAATCCTCTCTCAATTAGCTAGAGATATGAGGAGATGAAGAAGGATGAAGGAGAAAGTGTGAGGGAGTTATTGAAGAGAAAAACTTATTGGAGGGAATCTAGACGGTGGTTTCTCTCAACACATGAGATCACCACTTGATTGGAGGGAAAAATGTAGCTGGAAATTATGGCATAAAGTGGCTGGCCATGAGAGGAAGTGGGGTGTATCTATAGTGTGAGATGGAAGCTTGGGAAGCTTCTATGACACACACATCACAATGCCACCTAGGTGCCAACTTGCTAGTCAAGTTGCATTTTTAATTTGAGACTCACTAATATTAAATGGATTTCTCCATTTAATTTTCCCTCCAAAATTAAATTTCCAAATTAATTAAATTAACTCCTTATTTTAATTGGGTTAACATAACTCCTTAAGTTAATTTAATCAACTTAACTCTTTAAATTGACTTTGACTAATTAAATTGCCACATGGCACCAATTAAATTAACTCTTTAAATTATTTTGGTTAATTTAACAATTAAATTAATCAAACCATGGTGACCACTTAACAATTAGCCAACTTAGTCTCTCTCTCCAATGAACTTGATCACTTTAATTATCTAACTCTTTAGATAATTTCTTCAATCAAGTGAGAGTGTTCTAGACTTTTATGTGTGACTCTTTAGGTTCACGAATTAATTAGAATGGGTTCACAACTCTTTTGTGATTTATTGAATATCGAATATTTCGATTAGTATAAACTCTTTTAAACTAATCACTCTATCTCTATTAATTGAAGAGTACCCAATCTCCATAGTCGATGTCTACACAACCCTATGGAGACTAACCAATTGGATGACTTAATTAAGGATGAACCATTATTACTTACGATTATCGTGCAAATACATTCCTTCATTTTCTATCTCCCGAAAGAAACTTAGGGCAAGATATTTACCGGCTCCCTATTAGCCTCGAGAATTATGTATCTATTCTTGACGTTTGATTCCTTATTATGACTTGAACTTTGGAAAACTCATTTTTGAAATTGCCATATCACCTTGCACAAGGATTTCTTGGAATCAATCATCTTAAAATACATAGGATATCAACCCATTCTTCCCAAAGGGGCAAAATAGATTCCATCTTGGAACTCACCAACCTCCATACTTAGGTAGCTTGTGCCTAACCTAAGCCGCAGGTGACCCGCTATATTGTTGAAGCAAAATCAAAGTACAATGACCTAAATACAAGGTTATCGTGGAACCTCAAGCCAAAGGACTAGTTATATACACTATTGTAAGCTAGAGAACTTGCCATTACCGACTACCTCGTGGATTCTTTAAGCGGGCCTTCAATGAACTTGTTCTATAACAAGCACCCACTAACATACATCCATGGCTAACATAGATTGCCCATGAAATGGGATAATATCCAAATCCTTGAAATATGCATCGCTAGTGCAAGTCTATCCAAATTTTAGATGCCTTGTCTCATAAGATTCTATAACTTGAGATATTTAAAATCATGACCACAAAGACTTGTTTCATGATCACCATTATATGCATGACCAATCCCCATAGTCTTGTATGATTTAAGGCCTTCAACTAAATGCATGTGAAAAAATCATAAACGCATAAGATGAAGATAACCATTTTATAAAATATCATTCAATCAAGATTGTTACACGGAGTAGTTCTAAATGCCAATCTAATTAGCTTATGAGGCACTATTCCAACAATCTCCCACTTGCCCTAAAGCCAATTCCCCATAGCCTTCAATCCCATCTTCTCAAGATGTCTTAAGGACTTTTTTTGCTTTTAGGGGTTTAGATAGTGGATTTGCTTATTCTCTTTCGAGGCAACTTTATCTTGTCACGTGTTGCCTCTATCAATGATTTTATGGATAAAATAATAATGCATTTATTATGTTTGGATCACTAATGAGATCTAGGATTCATTGCTTGCGTAATGGCTCCTATGTTGTCTACTACATCCAACTCTTGCATGAAGTTTTTCATCCAAACACCTTTCTTTGTGGTACCCTTCAGTGCTCATATAAGTCCCTCATTCCTCAAAAAGGTTCATCCTCGAATCTGAATCCATATTGAAAGGAGAAAGAACAAAAACATTAAAAGTAGCAGAAACGTTATACTCACATAGAATGTCAATCTTGTAAGTGTTGTCATTGATATTTTCTAGTACTTGGAATGAGCCATCTCCTCTAGCATCACGCTTGGATTTTCTTTGATTAGTAAACCTTTCCTTTCTCAAATGAACCTAAACCCAGTCACTAGGTTCAAATATCACTTGCTTTCGCCCCTTATTCACTCTTTGGGTAGTCAATTTATTTATTTTCTCAATCATTTCATATGCCTTCATATGTCTAGCCTTAACCTTTTCAGCCTTGCTTTCACTATCTAAGTTAGCAATATCACTTGAAGGCGAAGGTGTCAAATTCGAAATAGTTAAAGGATTAAAGCCATATACAATATGAAAAGGTGAAAAACCTGTAGAATAATGTATTAACGTATTATAAGAAAATTCAATAAAAGACAAACAATCCTCCCAAGTTTTCAAATTCTTTCCTACAACAGCACGCAACAAAGTACCCAAAGTTTAATTTATCACTTCAGTTTGTCCATCAGTTTGTGGATGAAAAGCAGTGGAGTACAAAAGTTTAATACCTAACTTACCCCACAAAACTTCCAAAAGTGGCTCAAGAACTTAACATCCCCATCAGAAATAATAGATCTAGGGACACCTGCAATATCACAACTTCTCTAAAGAACAAATCAACAATATTAGTGGCATCATAAGTTTTATAACTAGCAATAAAGTATGTAATCTTGCTTAATCTATCAACCACAACAAACATACTATCTCTATCCTTCCTAATTCTAGGCAAACCGCGCACAAAATGCATAGAAATATCAATCCAAGGTGCAGTGGGAATAGGTAAGGGTGTATACAATCCATGAGGCATAGACTTAGATTTAGCCTATTTACATGCAATACATTTAGAACACACTTTCTCAACATCTTTTCTCATACCAGTCCAATAGAAATGCTCACTCGAAACATCCAAACTCATATGCACACCAAAATGACCCACAAAACATGCAATAGAAAACCAGCAACTATGTGATTCCTTAACCAGCAACTCATGACAAGTAGTCACACAAGTTCTATTGCCACGAAACAGAAAAACTTCATGTATATAGAATTTATTAAATATTTCATGCTCACATGAAATATACAAATTAAAAAAGTTAATATCAGTTGCATATATATATATATATCTTTAAATTGCTTAAATCCTAACAACTTAGATGTAAGTGTAGTAATTAAAGTATATCTCCTGGACAATGCATCAGCAACAATATTTTTGTTTTCCTACTTATAGCAAATCACATATGGAAAAGCCTAAATAAATTCTACCCACTTAGCATGCCTTTTATTCAATTTCCCTTGGCCGTTTAAATGCTTCAAAGATTCATGGTCAGTATGTATAACAAATTATTTAGGAAGCAAGTAATGTTTCCAAACACCAAATGCGCAAACTAAGGCGTATAATTCCTTATCATAAGTGGAATATCGAAGCTGGGCACTACTCAAACTTTCACTAAAGTATGCAATTGAATGTTTTTCTTGCATTAAAACAACACCAATCCCAATCTCGGATGCATCACACTCAATCTCAAAAGTCTTATTAAAATTTGGTAAAATAGGAACAAGAGCAAAACACAATTTATCTTTCAATGTATTTAATGCATGTTCTTGTTCATTTCCCTATCTAAACCCAACTTTTTCCTTAATAATCTCAGTCAACAGAGCAACTATGGTAGGAAAATCCTGTACAAATCTCTTATAAAAGCTAGCTAATCCATGAAAACTCCTAACTTTACTATCTGTCTTAGGTGATGGCCATTCTTGAATAGCCTTCACCTTCTTGTCATCCACCTCAATGCCCTCACAACAAACCCAAGAAATACAAGTCTATCAATGCAAAAAGTATATTTCTTAAGGTTTGCATACAACTTCTCCTTCCTAAAAACAGTCAAAACAACCATAACATGCATTATATGATCATCTAAGCATTTTCTGTATATCAAGATATCATCAAAATAAACAACAACAAATTTACCTAAGAATCACACAATACATAGTTCATCAATCTCGTGAAAGTACTAGGTGAAATAGTCAAACCAAATGGCATAACCAACCATTCATATAAGCTATATTTTGTTTTAAAGGCAGTAGGCCACTCATCTCCATGTTTGATCCTAGTTTGATGATAACAACTTTCCAAATCAATCTCCGTGAAAATACATGCACCATGTAATTCATCAAGCATATCATCTAACTTAGGGACATGATAGCAACACTTAACTGTAATTTTGTTGACTGCTCTACTATCTACACAAATCCGCCAAGTTTCATCCTTCTTTGGAACCAACAACACAGGTATAACATATGGACTCGTGCTCTCCCTCACATGTTCTTTTGTTAGCAACTCTTCCACTTGCCTTTGAAGATCTTTTGTTTCCTTAGGATTATATCTGTAGGCTGGACGGTTAGGACTTCGAGATCTTGGTACAAAGCCGATTTGATGCTCAATTCCTTACAATGGTGGTAAACATGTGGGCATCTCATTAGGGAATACATAATCAAACTCCTGCAATAAAGAGATGAAAACACTAGGCAACTCAGGGTTAAAGTTAGTTTCAAATGATAAAACCTACCTATACCTAACCATTATCAAAGCTCTCTTGCCTAGAAATGCATTCCTTAAATCTCTCTCTTTTGCATAGAAATTTTTTTTTCCTGAACTTTTTCACTCTTCACTAAATCTTTCTTTTCACTCCCTTCATTTTTCTCATTCTTTTCTTTCTTTTCACTCACCAACTTCTTCTCTTCTGCATATCCCTTTTTCTTGTTTGCACTTGTGCAGTCACTCACCATTAGGCCTTTGTTTTTATTTATTTATCTCATGGCCTCTTTTGTCTCATTATTCTTTTTAACCTCACTACTCAAACCCCCATAAGAAGGTTGTTGAAGTTTAATTTGGTCAAGGTAAACTTCCTTGGGTGACAGAGGTGCAAGAGTGACTTTTTGTCCATTATGCTCCAAGGAATATCTATTCTTGTACCCATCATGCATAACACACCTGTCAAATTACCATGGCCAACCCAATAACATATGGACAACCTATATGGGTACCACATCATAAACCACCTCATTACTATATCTCCTAATAGTAAAAGCTACCACAAACTACCTGGCAACTTTCACATCTCTACTATCATTCAACTATTGCAGCCTATATGAATTAGGGTGTTTATCACACTTCAACCCCAATTTCTCAACTAAAGTGGTACTAGCCACATTAGCACAACTTCCCCTATCAATTATTAAGCTACAGACCTTACCACCTATCACGTATCTAGTATGTAATATATTTTCTCTTTGTTCTAAAATCTCCTTCTTAACATTCAAGTTTAATACATGCCTAGCAACAAGATATTCACCATGAACAACATATTCAACATTATCTTTATCACTAGCAACATACTCTAAAGGTGGCATATCATTATCACTACCATCAGACTTATTATCATCATCAGACTCTGACATAATTTCACTCACCAAAAGAACCATAGTTCTTTTGCTTGGATATTTAGATGCATAGTGACCCAAACCTTGACATTTAAAGCACTTAATAACCCTATGTCTGGAAGTCGTAGTGGAAAAAGAAGAATTAGAAGTACTGTTTTGTGGAATAGACTTTCTATCCTTGTTCCTTGATGCATCTAGCCCTTTCTCCTTGGAACCTAAGCCTTCATCTCTTTTCTTTTCATCATATTCTTGCCATTTTGAGTTCAAATTTTTAAATGCCTTGGCTGACTCTCTTTGCTTTTGTTGTTTCTCCACCTTCATAGCCATACTTACCAAATCCTCCATCTCCACATAATGATATAGGTCCACAACATAAGCAATTTTTGTATTTAAACCCCTAATAAATCTAGCCATTGTCACTCTATATCCTCCCCTATGTTGGGCCTTAATCATTAGCATCTTCATCTCCTTATGATAGTCCTCAACTAACTTAGACCCTTGAACGATGTTGAAATAAATCACTACAAGCCAATTAGATTAGCCTTGTAAACTATTTCCTTGTAAGATAATCTTGATTGAATGATATTCTTTATATGACCATCTTTATTTATGCTTATTATTACTTCAGTGGCATTTAGTTGAAGCCCTTAGATCACACAAGACTACGGGACTTGGTCACACCTAGGTAGTGATCATGGAATAAGTCTTACACAGTCGTGATCTTAAATCTTCTAAGTTATAGGATCCTATGAGATAGGGCATCTAAGATCCAGATAGACTTGCCCTAATGATGCATAAATCAAAGGGTTCGATATTGCTGCATTTCATGAG
This sequence comes from Jacaranda mimosifolia, assembly GCA_018894105.1. Taxonomy (NCBI): domain Eukaryota; kingdom Viridiplantae; phylum Streptophyta; class Magnoliopsida; order Lamiales; family Bignoniaceae; genus Jacaranda; species Jacaranda mimosifolia. The sequence goes on from CM032121.1 coordinate 24,099,598, forward strand.
CAATCCCATATGAGATATGGATGCATGTTAGTGAGTGCTTGTTAGAGAACAAGACATTGAAGGCCTGCCCAGAGAATCTACTAGATAGCCGAAGTGGCAAGTTGGCAGTGGCAAGTTCTCTAGCTTACTCTAGTGCATATTCTTAGTCCTTTGACCTGAGGATCCATGGTAATCTTGTGTTTAGGTCCTAATGCTTTTACTCATCTCTAGTCACTTAGCGGCCTATTCGGGTGGTGATTGGGCATGAGCTACTTAGACTTAGAGATTTGTGAGATCCAAGATGGAATATGACTCCTCAGCATTGTGAAGGGCGAGTGCATCTTCTATGTATTCTATAATGATCGACTCCAAGAAAACCTTGCGCAAGGTAGTATGAAAATTTTAAAAAATGAGATTTCCAAAGATGAAGTCATAAAGTGGAATCAAAAATTGAGAATAGAAACATGTTATCGAGGCTATTAGAGAGCCAACAAATATCTTGCCTTAGGCCTTTTTTGGGAGATAGGAGATGGGAGAATCGTGTTTGCATGGTAGAGCTACAAATGGTTCTCCAAAAACATTCATTTCGACCAATTAGTTGGGCTCCATGGGCTTGAGGTTGGACATAGACCATAGAGATTGGGTACTCTTCAATTAATAGAGATTAATTGAATTGAGTCGATTAGTTTAAAGGAGTTTTAAAAAAATGAATATATGATATTCAAAAGTCACAACGAGTTGTGAGTCTATGTCCAATGAATTGTAGAGCCTAATGGGTCACACACAAAAGTCAATTTCATTTCTTACTTGATGAAGGAGAATTTTCTAAGAGTTAGAAAATCACTCCTAGTGGACTAATTTTGAGGTTGGCGAAATTGAGGTCAATTTTGGCTTGATTAATTTAATTGTTAAATTGATCAACTAATTTAAAGAGTTAAATTAGACCAATAATTAAAAAGTTAATTGTATGGTGCCACATGACCATCAATTGGTCAAGTTAGCTTAAAGAGTTACGTTAACGATTCTTAACTTAAATAGTTAAGCTAATTAACTTAAGAGTTAAGTCAAAGGTTAATTAATTGAATTAAAGTATTTAATTTAATTAATGAAGAGAATCAATTTTGGAGGAAAATTTCAAATGAAAGGTTCATTTGTCGTGGCATTTTAATAAATTTGAAATTAGATTCCAAATGAAGTTGAAATGCATACAAAATTCAAATTTGAATTTGAATTGCAACTTGCCAATTTTCAAGGCCAAGTTGGTGGTCACCTTGAGGAAGGTGGCATCACAACATCCTCACTCTATATATAGCTATAGAGGGAGAGAGAGGCGGCCACATGACATACATTGTGAAGAATTAGATTCTTTCATATTTTCCCTTCAACTCTCAATTGTTGCCTCGTGTGTTGAAGCTTCAATTCTTTTCCTACCTCAAATCAAGCTTTCATCTCTGCAAATCTTCTTTCTATTTTCCAGTTGATAATAAGGATATTAGAATCTAGCATTGGTGTGTGGATCATAATAGCCAGAAGTAAGACAATTGAATTGCTTGCTTTTGGAGATCCATTGTCAGGGCAATCCGCTTGGAAATTTTTTTTGGCAATTACCTATGGCTTTTTGAGCTAAGTTTTTTATAGTAGATTCATCAAGGAGTTAAAAATATTCTATAATTGTTTCAAAAATTTTGGAGGAGTTTGGATACGGAAAAAGTTACATCCAAACTAAGATGCCGCTATGAGATAATTTCTACCTATTGGAGTCACCTTCAACATCTCCCTGGTTTTTGAGTGAATCAAGGTAATCTTATTTCTAAATCTAGATCAACAACATGTTTAGATCCTTGTTGGCATGTGTAGCCTAGTTAATTTTGATTTTTAATGTTTTAATTATTGGATCCTAGTGCTACATGTGCCTTCAAGTGGTATCAAAGTCTAATACATGCTTTGATTTGGATTTTTGATTTATTGATTCATGTGATGAATTAGTCAAAATCACTAAATTTTCAATTCATATGATAGATTGCAGCATTTGGACGATATTGTGAATGGTTCCTGATTGATGAATTGAAAGCATGCTAATATATGTTTTAAGTGTTAATTTATATGATTAGTGTGTTTTAATTTAGTAGTGGCAAATTGATGGGTTGGGTTGGGTTTGGGTTTATGTGGGTCGGGTTCAAAATGGGTTGGTTCTATATGGGTTAAGATAGATGGGTTGAAGTAGGTTGGGTTCAAAATGGGTTGAGTAGTGGGTTGGGTTGGGTTGGGTTTGAAATGGTTCCATTATAAAATAAAAAAATTGATTTAATTTACTTATTTCAAAAAAATTAATTCAAAAGACCATAGTAATATTATTATTATACCTTTTATACTCTATTTAATATATAATTTTACAACATAATGAGATAATTTATTGAATTAATTAAATTTTTTGAATGGACCCATTTTGAACCTACATAAAACCTATTTTGAACTCAAATTTGATACAACTCATCTAAAATCCAACCCGATCAAACCCATTTCTAAAATATTTAGCGCAACCCGACCCAAAAACATATGGGTTGGGTTGAGCCAATAGGTATTAACCCAAATTGACACCCATATTTTAATTCATAATTGTTATTGTTGAATGTTGATTTAGCATTAGTTGATGTTATATGATGATATAGTTCGCTGTTAATGGCCTAAAAGTTTTTTTGTCATTTTTGGATCCAATTTGATTGCAGTTTTGTTGGAGATTTTTGAAGAATATGATTATCACTTAAACTTGTTTTTGGAAGCATGATTGAGTGCTTCAAATTTCATTTTTAAAAGTTGCTTTAGATCTGAAATTTCATTTATATTGTGTGATTACATGTTTAAGAGGTGTCCTAAATTCTTTGGTGCACAAAAGTTGAGTAAAATTGCACTTAACTCGCTCAAGACCGAAAAATAAGGCTGCTGCCATCCATGGCCGGGCGTTGGCTGGGTAGCGGGCACGCCATGTGCGCGCCTGCCGCCCATGCTGAGCCAACAGTGGGTAGTTTGTGTCTAGGCTTGTTTTGAATGTGAATTTTGGCTCCTTCGGTGATCAAAAGTGTTTTGTATAACACATAATAGTTGCACAAGTGTTGTGCAAGTTCTCAAAATTATGTTTGACATTTTTTTTGATTGCTTTTAAAAACTTGTTAAAGTTAATCTTCAAGTTGATGCATAAATGTTATGCTAGCTCTTGCGTTGCCAATTATTTGTTTATGAGATAAGCACTAAATTATTGGAATTGAATGTCAATTCTGGATTTATTTATTGTTCATTTAATTGTTGAATGGATAATGAATGAATAGGGATGATTATGAGCCTTTAATATTGATTTTATTTGTTTCAACCTGTTGAAAAATGTTGTATTAATTTGGTGCTTGCATGCCTCTTAATTTCTATCTTGTAAATGTTATGAGAGTATAATTACTAGAAGTGAGGATTTCTTTCTGATATAAATATTGCATGGAGCAAAGAAGACCTTTGGAGGCATGGAGACCAAGAAGACCCATGAATGTATGAGGTACATTCATGTAATAGCTAGATTTAATCAACCTACTTAAAATCAACTAGGTGATACACCTATGGCTCTAAGTACACCACTTAGTTAGGCTTAAGGTCATCCCACCCTTGGAACATGCTAGGCGCATTTACTTATTTATGTTTTTCATATCCTATTGATGTATGAGATGCATGGTTAGGATATAGAAAACCTAAATAAAAACATAAAAATGATGAGATCTTTGCAAGCAAGAAAACCCTTTACTTAGAATGTCTAAATGCTTCACATATTAAGTCAAAATAGATATAATTAAAAGAGTTTTAATTAATCTATGCCTTCTACCAATAGTATGTGGCATGATGATGCTACCATTATTTGTGTGATGTCTCATGAGTCGTGGGTCACATTTATGGTGGAAAGATGTGACCATGTACTTAGCATATGATAGACCTTTGATTTGAGAACACCCATGCATTGGCACATAAGTCGTAGGATGTCATGGAGCCGTCTCGAATCAAAGTTTGATTGGTAGGCTAGACTTAACACCTAGTAAATAGATGTCGCATGAGTTGTGGGTCTACATGAAAAGTGAGGCAAAATATATCAAGAGTTGCATGAGATACAATTAGCAAAAGTTGCTTACCTTTCGATTGTTTGTGGATGTCTCATAAGTCGTGGGTCCACTTATAAGTCCTTAGGATCTTGCTTCTCGCTAGGAAATGGGATTTCCTGATTTCTTCTAGGGGATAAAGGATTAGATAAAATAATGGGAGAAAAACATGCTTGAAAGACCATGAACATATTTTTCAATATCAAAATTCAATCATATGCTTATACTCTTTTTTGGCGTCTTGTAGATTTTTGAAATCTTCAAAAAGAAAATGGCTAAAAATCCACTCGCAATCATTTTGGAAATTAATAAGCTCACCGGGCCAAACTTCCGTGATTGATTGAGAAACCTTAAAATTGTTCTAGACTCTGAAAAGAGGACTTATGTCCTAGATCAAAGTTCACGGGACACATTAGTTGATGACGCCACCAATGAGGCCCATGAATTGTTCACTAAATTTGTAGACGATGATCTACAAGTGAGATGTCTCATGATAGCTTCCATGACTAATGAGCTTCAAAAGACTTACGAGTATATAAAACATGCAAGAGAGATCTACCAACACCTACAAGAGTTGTATGGTGTGCAAACAAGACACGAGATGTTCGCTTTGTCGAGAGAGCTCTTTAGATTAAGGATAGTTGAGAGTTCAAATGTCCATGATCACGAACTAAAGATGATTGGACTCATCGAGAAGCTTGGGAAACTTGATGTGATCATGGATAATGACCTCTACATGGATTTGATGTAGAGGCTATTCTTACTTCATCACGTTCATCATTGATTTTAGTCAATTCGGATATGTGTATCTTATGAAGTACAAGTCCGAAGCCTTAGAAAAGTTCAAAGAGTATAGGAGTGAAGTAGAAAAGCAAAAGGCACTCAGTATTAAAGCTCTTCCATTGGACGGAGGGAGAGAATACTTAAGTATCGAATTCTTGGATTATCTAAAGAAGAATGTAATTCTTTCTCAATGGACTCCACCCAGCATATCCCAACATAACGGAGTAGCCGAGAGGAGAAACCATGCCTTGTTGGACATGGTACGTTCCATGATGAGATTTTTTCGATGGGCCCATATCCTTTTGGGGATACGCCTTAGAAACAGTGGCGAAGCTACTAAATATAGTACCTTAAAAGTCAGTCCCAAAGACGCTGCATGAGATGTGGCATGGCAAAGCACTCTCTTACCATTATTACCTTAGGGTTTGGGAGTTTCCTGCCTACGTAAGATGAACAGTGGGATACAAGTTGGATAGTAGATCCACCTTGTGCAAGTTTGTGGGTACCCTAGAGAGCCTTTGGGTTATTACTTTTATGATCCCTTAGAACAAAATGTGTTTGTTTCGAGGAATGCCACCTTTTTGGAAAAAGATTTTCTATTGGATAGAAATGGCGTTGTTGTTGAACTTGATGAAGTTCAAGATTATCATCAAATCCCACAAGCGGTGGAAACAAACAAGCAACAAGAGCTTCACACACAACCTGTAAGAAGGTTGGACTGAATTAAGAAATAACCCCAAAAGTTTGAATTTCTTCATGAGATGGGCTAATCGGATGGTAATCCTAAGACCTATGAGAAAGTTATGTTGGATATAGACTCGAGACATTAGCTTGACTACATGAGATTCAAAATGGACTCTATGTACCCCAACAAAGTACGGACTTTGGTAGATCCATCGAAGGGAATAGTTCCTATTGATTGCAAGTGGATCTATAATCGAAAGCTAGGAGTCAATGGAGAGGTAACGACCTTTAAGGCGAAACTAGTGGCAAAGGGTTACACTTAAAGATCCAATATCGATTTTGAGGAAACCTTTCACCGATCGTAATGCTTATGTCCATTCAAATTTCATTTGCTATAGCCGTATATTATGACTATGAGATATGACAAATGGATGCAAAAACTAATTTCCTCGAGGGAGACATTGATGAAGAAATTTATTTGGAGCAACCACAAGGTTTTTACATCCGAAGGGAGTGAGCAAAAGGTTTGCAACCTCCAGAGATCCATTTGTGGACTAAAATAGGCATCCCGAAGTTGGAACATACATTTTGATAAGACAGTCAAATCGTTTGGATTTGTCAAAAATGTGTTTGAACCTTGTGTGTACATGAAGGCTAGTGGGAGTAGTATATTATTTATCGTGCTTTATGTTGATGACATCCTTTTCATTGGAAATGAGGTTGTGATGTTAGAGTGTATTAAATCATGGTTGTCTACTCAATTCTCCATGAAGGAATTGAGAGAAGCATCATACGTATTAGGAATATATATCTATAGAGATAGATCGAGGAGGATGCTCGGGCTTTCCCAAACCCCGTACATTAACAAGATACTAAAGAGGTTTAGTATGAAAGAATCCAAGATGAGATTCCTTCCCATAGGACATGGAATTCATCTCTCCAAGTCTATGGCCCATAATATATGATGTATGTAGTTCAATGTATAAGACTGGATGTGGCACATGCTCTAAGTGCTATGAGTCATTTCCAATCCAATCCCGGTGAAAGTCACCGGCTGGCCATAAATTGAAACTCAAGGGATTTTCGGATTCTAGTTTCCAAGCTAATATAGATGACCTAAAATCCACTTCTGGATTCATATTTTTCCTTAATGGTGGTGCGATGAGTTGGAAGAGGTCCAAACAAAACATCACGACCGACTATACCATAGTGGCATAATATATTGCGGCTTCAAAAGCTGCAAAGGAAAGTGTTTGGATGAAAAACTTGATTCAATAGTTGAATGTAGCGCCTAGTATTGTTGAGCCAATAGTTTTCTTCTATGATAACAATGGGGTAGTAGCATAAGCTAAGGAGCCAAGATATCATCAGCAATCCAAGAACATATTAAGGCGATGTCATTTGATCTGAGAGATCATTGATAGAGGCACATCCGAGTGTAGAGAGTTACCTTAGAAGAGGATATAGCAGATCCACTTACTAAAACCCTATCGCAAAAGGTCTTTAAAGGACATCCTGAGAAGATGGGTCTTAAAGCTATGGGGAATTGACTTTAGGGCAAGTGGGAGATTGTTGGAACAGTTCCCCACAAGCCAATTAGATTGGCCTTGTAAACTATTTCCTTGTAAAACAATCTTGATTGAATGATATTCTTTATATGGCTATCTTTATCTTATGCTCATTATTACTTCACTGGCATTTGGTTGAAGCCTTTAGATCACACAAGACTGCAAGACTTGGTCATGCACTTGGTGGTGATCATAGAATAAGTCTTACATGATCGTGATCTTAAATCTTCCAAGTCATAGGATCTTACGAGATAGGGCATTTAAGATTCGGATAGACTTGCATTAATGATGCATAAATATAAAGGTTGGATATTGCTCCGTTCCATGAGCAATCCCATATGAGATATGGACGCATGTTAGTGGGTGCTTGTTAGAGAACAACGTACTTAAAGGCCCGCCCGGAGAATCCACTAGATAGGCAAAGTGGCAAGTCGGTAGTGGCAAGTTCTCTAGCTTATGATAGAACATATTATTAGTCTTTTGATATGAGGATCCATGGTAACCTTGTGTTTAGGTCCTCATGCTTTGACTCCTTCTTGGTCACCTAGTGGGCCATTTGGGTGATGATTAGACATAAGCTACTTAGACATGGAGGTTTGTGAGATCCAAGATGGAATCCGACTCCTCGTTATTGTGAAAGGCTAGTGTATCTCCTATGTATTCTATAATAATCGATTCCATAAAATTCTTGCGCAAGGTAGTAGGACAATTTGGAAAAGGAGTTTTCTAAAGATGAGGTCATAAAGAGTAATTGGACATTGAGAATAGAAACATAGTATCAACGCTATTAGGGAGCCAGCAAATATCTTGCCCTAGGCCTCTTTTGGGAAATAAGAGAGGGAATGATCATGTTTGCATGGTATGTGTAGGGCTAGAATAGTTCTCCAAACACATTCATTTCGGCCAATTAGTTGGGCTCCATGGGCTTGAGGTTGGACATCGACCATGGAGATTGGGTACTCTTCAATTAATAAAGATCAATTGAATTGAGTCAATTAGTTTAAAGTTGTTTAAACTAAAATAAATATATGATCACAATTAAAATGTCTTGGAGGGAAAATTAAAATGATATGATCATTTTAGTGTGGCATTTAATTAATATGAAATTAGATTTCAAATGCAATTGAGATGCACAAATTCAAATTAGATTTGAATTTTCCAACTTGCATGCATTGCAAGCATGTGGCGGTTCCCCCTTCCCCCCCCCGGTGTGATGCGTTCTCCCTCTATATATAGATATAGAGATGAGGGTGAGCAAAAAAAAAAAACATTATTCAAATGAAGAATCAGATTGTCACTTTTTCCCTCTATTTTTAAGGTTTCCACTCATGTGTTGAAGTTCAACTTTCTCTTCTTCTCCAACCCTAAAAATCATCCATTACCTCTTATCTCTCTTTTCAATCTCCAGCTGTTTGTGAGGAGTGATTGGAAATTCAATTAGTGTGTGGATAGTTTCGATAGAGGCAAAACAAATGGTTTGCTGAGCCTTTGGAGATGTACTTGCGGGAACAGTCTCTTGTCGATTTTATTCCAGGAGATCTAAGAGTAGTTTTGAGCCAAATTTTGTTCTAGCAACTAAAATGAATATATGATCTTCAAAAGTCACAAGGAGTTGTGAGCCCATGTCTAATGAATGGTAAAGCTTAATGGGTCACACACAAAAGACAATTGTATTTCCTATTTGATGAAAAAGAATTTTCTAAGTGTTAGAAAATCACTCCTAGTGGACCGATTTTGAGGTTGGCGAAATTGAGGTCAATTTTGGCTTGATTAATTAATTGTTAAATTGATCAACTAATTTAAAGAGTTAAATTAGAACAATAATTAAGGAGTTAATTATTTGGTGCCACATGACATTTAATTGGTCAAGTTAGCTTAAATAATTAAGTTAACAATTCTTAGCTTAAAGAGTTAAGTTAATTGACTTAAGAGTTAAGTAAAAGGTTGATTATTTAAATTAGAGTGTTTAATTTAATTAATGAAGAGAATCAATTTTGGAGGGAAAATTTAAATGAAAGGTTCATTTGGTGTGACATTTTAATTAATTTGAAATTAGATTCCAAATAAAATTTAAATGCACACAAAATTCAAATTCAAATTTGAATTGCAACGTGCCAACTTGCAAGGCTAAGTTGGCAGTCACCTTGAGGAAGGTGGCATCCCACCATCCTTACTCTAAATATAGATACAGAGGGAGAGAGGGGCAGCAATGACATATATTGTGAAGGATTAGATTTTTCACATTTTCTCTCCAACTCTCAAGTGTTGCCTTATGTGTTGAAACTTCAGTTCTTCTTAGGCCTATAAATTGGTAGGGTAATAGCCTACCCAGGCCCAAAATGCCATACCTATACCCATACCCATACCCATACCCATACTTATTAAAGAATATGTAATGGGTATGGGTAGGGTCTATACCCATAATTACCCATGTACCCATACCCATAAATTACCAATTACTTTATACTAAAATTTAATCTATAAATCTAAAAATTGTTTGCACCGAAATCAAATTTGTATTAATGATAAACTTTTTTTATATAAACATTAAAAATAGTGTTGGAATAGTGCATGGCATGCCAATTGGATTGGCCTTTTAAAACTATTTCCTTGTTAAAACAATCTTGATTGAATGATATTATTTATATATGACCATTTTCATCTTATGCTCTTTATTACTTCACTTGGATTTGGATGAAGCCCTTAGGTTACTCATGACTACGGGACGTGGTTCGGTGACCATGGAATAAGTCTTACACGGTCATGATCTTAAATCTTCCAAGTTTTTGGATCCAATTGGTCATTTTTGGATCCAATTTGATTGGAGTTTTATTGGATGATTTCATAGAATATGATTCTAGCTTTTTCTAATTTTTGAAGGCATGTTTGAGCACTTGAATTTCCATTTTTAAAAGGTGTTTTGAATCTAGAAATTCATCTATTATATGTGTTTAAATGTTAGGAACATATGCTAAAATTATTGGTGCATGAAAGTTGAGTGGAAAAAGCATTTGGCACACTTTAAAGCCCAAAAACAGGGGCTGCCGGTCATAGCCGAGTGTTGTGCGCACGCTTTGCGTGCGGCCAGCCTAGCCATGCGCCTAGGCTAGTCAGCAGTCCAATTTTTGAAGTTTTGGTGTGTTTTGACTTGTATTTCCAACTCCTTTAATGCTCAATAAGTTTTTGCATCACACATATTAGATGCACAAGTGTTGTGCAAGTTTTGAAAATTATGTTTGACATTTTTTAGTGCTTTTGAAAATTGGTTAAAGTTAATCTTCCAATTTTGGCATAAATGTTATGCTTGTTCAATTATTTGTTTTTGAGATAAGCATTTAGTTGATAGAATTAATTGTTAATTCCAGATTTATTTATTATTCATTTAATTGTTGAATGGATGATGAATTAATGGGGATGATCATGAGCCTTCAATATTTATTTTATTTGTTTCAAATTGTTGAAATGGGTTGTATTAAATTGATGCTTGCATGCCTCTTTATTTCTACCTTGTAAATGTTATGAGAGTAAAATCACAAGGGGTGAAGATTCTTTCTCATGTAAAAGTTACATGGAGCAAAGGAGGACATGGAGGCATGGAGACTTTTGAAGAACCATGAATGTATTGGATACACTCATGTAATTGCTAGATTTTATCAACCTACTTAAAATCAACTAGGTGGTGCACCTATGGCTCTAAGTGCACTACTTGGTTAGGCTCATGGTCATTCCACCCTAGGAGCATGCTAGGAATATTTACTTATTTATACTTTCCATATCCTATTGATGCATGAGATGCATGTTTAGGATATAGAAAATCTAACTAAGAAGATAAAAAAAATGATGAGATCTTTGTAAGCAAAAACCCTCAACTTTGAATGTGTAAGTGCTTTTTGAATGTTAAGTTGAAATGGATATAAATTAAAAGAGTTCTAATTAATCCAAGACTTCTACCAATAGTATATACTATGATGATGGTACCAATTTTGTGTGATGGCACTCGGTTACGAGGGTCACACTTTGGAGGAAAGTTGTGAGCATACACTTAGCATTAGATGCATTTTGACTTGGGAACGCCCATATATTGGCACTCGATTATAGGGGATGATGTGGTGCCCATCTTGAGTCAAAGATTGATAGGTTGGTTCGACTTAACACTTAATACCATAGATGACACACGGTTACGTGGGTCTATGTGAAAAGTGAGGCAAAATATATCAAGAGTTGCATGAGATGCAATTAGAAAAAGTTGTTTACCCTTCGATTGCTTGTGGATGGCACTCGGTTACGGGGGTCCACTTACAAGTCCTTGGGATCTTGATTCTCACTAGGAAATATGATTACCCAAATTCTTCTAGGGCGTGAAGAATTTGATAAAATAGTAGGAGGAAAACATGCTTCAAGGACCCTGAACATGTTTTAATATCAAATTCGATCACATGCTTATGCTCTTTTTTTACCTCTTGTAGATTTTTGAAATCTTCAAACAAAATGGCTAAGAATCCGCTCGCATCAATTTTGGAAACCAATAAACTCACTAGGCCAAACTTCCAAAATTGGTTGAGAAACCTTAAAATAATTCTTGACTCTGAAAAATGGACTTATATCCTTGATCAAGGTCTTACACACTTGGTGATGATGCCACCGATGCACATGTGAAATGTTAACGAAATTTGCAAATAATGATCTACAAGTGAGGTGTGTCATGATGGCATCCATGTCCAATGAGCTCCAAAAGACTAATGAGCACATGAAACATGCTCGAGAGATCTATGTACACTTACAAGAGTTATATGGTGTACAACGTAGATATGAAAGGTTCGCTTTGTCTAAGGAGCTCTTTAGGGCAAAGATGAGTGAAGGGTCAAATGTCCATGATCATAGCCTCAAGATGATAGGACTCATCGAGAAGCTTGGATAGTTAGATGTGGTCATAGACAACGACCTTTATGTGGATTTGATCCTACAGTTATTGCCATCATCATGTGATCAATTCATTATAAACTTCCATATGTCCAAGTAAGATGTTACGATTAATGAATTGATCAATATGCTTATGACCATGGAGGCGATTATGAGAAAGGAGAAGCCCCTTATGCTTGCATCCTCCTCCAAGTCAAAGGGCCCTAGAGGTCCTAGAAAGGGAGGTAAGTGGAAGAAAAATTCTTCCTCAAAAGGGAAGCAACCTGGGAAGAGTTCCGTAAAGGTTAAGAAGAAGGTTAAAACCGAAGTTGGTTGTTTCCATTATGGCGAAAAGTGGCATCGGAAGAGAAATTGTGAAGCTTACCTTGCAACCCTTGAGAAGGTTATGTACTTTATTGAAGTGCACATGACGACTAATTCTTCCACATAGGTGTTTGATACCGCATGCGATTTTCACCTTTGTAATTCATTACAGGAGATGAAAAGAAGAAGGAGTCTTTGTGAAGTGGATATGATCCTCCACCTAGGAAATGGAGCAAGAGTTGCAGCCACTTTCCAAGGTGTTATCAAGTTGGACTTAGGGAATGCTTGCATTGTACTTGATCCCATTTATTATGGCCCCCTTATTGTTAAGAACATTATTTCAATACTGTTCTTGATAATGAAGGATTTGATTTTTATATATCGAATGGGATATTGAAAGCATTACAGAATAGTTCTTTAATTACACAAGGTACATTGATGAGTGGATTGTATTCTCAACCTTTACTAATGCACATTCAATCACGTAAAAGAAAGTTAGATAACCAAGAAGATGTCATTTTATGGCATGCAGGACTTGAACATATTTCCAAAATGGGATGAACAAGTTAGAAGCTTTCAAAGCACTAAATGTTAGTGGCATTGAGGATCTTCCTACTTGTGAATCTTGTTTAAAGGAAAAAATAACCAAGGTTCCCTTTGTAGGACAAACGGAGCGCTCCACAAGTCTCTTGGATTTGATCTATATGGACAGTTTTTGAACACTAAGAGTTAGTGTGAGATGAGGCTATTCCTACTTCATCACCTTCACTGATGACTATAGTTGGTTTGGACACGTGTTTCTCATGAAGAACAAGTACCAAGCCTTTGAAAAGTTCAAAGTGTATAGGAGTGAAGTAGAAAAGAAATTAGGGCTAAGTATTAAAGCTTTTCGATTGGATCGAGGGAGAGAATACTTAAACACCAAATTCTTGGGTCATCTAAAAAAGAATGGGATTCTCTCTTAATGGACTCCACCTGGCACATCCCAACACAATGGAGTAGTTGAGATGAGAAATCATACCTTGTTGGACATGCTACGTTGCATGATGATCTTTTCTGATATGCCTATATCCTTTGGGGATACGCTTTAGACACAGCAGTGATGCTACTAAATATAGTACTATATGAGTCAGAGCTAAAAGCACCATATGAGATATGGTGTGTTAAAGCACCCTTTTACAATTATCTCAAAATTTGGAGATCTCCCGCCTACGTAAGACGGACAGTGGGAGATAAGTTGGATAGTAGATCTACCTTGTGCAAGTTTGTGGGACACTCGAAAGAGTCCTTGGGTTACTATTTCTATGATCCCTCAGAACAAAAGGTGTTTGTTTCAAGGAAAGCCCATTTTTTGGAAAAGGAATTTCTATTAGATAAAAATGGCGTTGTTGTTGAATTTGATGAAGTTCATTATGATCATGAAACCCGACAAGCGATGGAAACAAATGAGCAACATGAGTCTCACACACAACCTCTAAGAAGGTCGGACCAAATTAAGAAACAACCCGAAAGGTTCGAATTCCTTGATGAGATGAGCCAATCAGATAGCGATTCGAAGACCTATAAGGAAGCTATGTTGGACATAGATTCGGGATGTTGGCTTGAAGTCATGAGATTCGAAATGGACTCCATGTACTCAAACAAAATATGAACTTTGGTAGATCCACCAAAGGGAATAGTTTCCCATTAGTTGTAAGTGGATTTATAAGCGAAAGCTTGGAGTAGATGGAGAAGTGGTGACTTTTAAGGCGCTACTAGTGGTAAAGGGTTATACTCGAAGACCTAGTATCAATTTTGAGGAAACTTTTTCACCAGTCGTAATGCTTAAGTCCATTTGATTCTACTTTCCATAGTCGCATATTGTGGCTATGAGATATGGCAAATAGATGTGGAAAAACTGCTTTCCTCAATGGAGATATTGATGAAGAAATTTGTACGGAGCAACCATAAGGTTTTATATCTAAGGGGAGTGAGCAAAAAGTTTGCAAACTTTAGAGATCTATTTATGGACTTAAACAAACATCCCAAAGTTGGAACATACATTTTGACAAAATGATCAAATTGTTTGGCTTTGTCAAAAATATGTATGAACCATGTGTGTATAAAAAGGCTAATGGGAATAGTATACAGTTTATTGTGCTTTATGTCAATGACATCCTTCACATTAGGAATGAGGTAGGAATGTTAGTGTGTACTAAAGTGTGGTTATCTATAGAATTCTCCATGAAGGATTTGGAAAAAAGCATCATACATATTAAGAATATGTATCTATAGAGATAGATCGGGGAGGATGTTGGAGCTTTCCAAACCCCGTATATTGACAAAATACTAAAGAAGTTTAGTATTAAAGAATTCGAGAATGGCATTCGTCTCTCCAAGTCTATAGCACCTAAGACTGAGGATAAGAGACAAAAGATATCCCACATACCTTATGTCTTCACTATTGGTAGCATAATGTATGCAGTTTAATGTATAAGATCGGATGTGGCATACTCGCTAAGTATTACGAGTAAGTTCCAATCCAATCCCACTGAAAGTCACTGGATAGCTGTTAAAGCAATCCTTAAGTACTTAAGAAGGACTAAGGACTTGTTTTTAGTATACGGTAATGGAAAATTGAAACTAGAGGGGTTTTTGGATTGAAGTTTCCAATTCGATGTAGATGACTTGAAATCTGCCTCGAGATTTATATTTTGCCTCAATGGCGGCCCGATGAGTTGGAAGAGTTCCAAACAAGACACCATGGCCGATTCTACCATAGAGGTAGAATGTATTGAAACTTCGGAAGCTGCAAAGGAAGCTGTTTGGATGAAAAACTTTATTCAAGAGTTGAATGTAGTGCCTAGCATTGCTGAGCCAGTGGTTGCCAATTGTGACAACATTGGGGCAGTAGCACAAGCCAAAGAGCCAAGATCTCATCAGAAATGGAAGCACATTTTGAGGCGATATCATTTGATTCAGGAGATCATTGATAAAAGCGACATTAGAGTGGAGAGAGTTGTGTCAGAAGAGAATATAGCAGATCCACTGACAAAACCCCTAATGCAAAAGGTCTTTGAAAAATATCTTGAGAAGATGGGTCTCAAGGCCATGGGGCATTGACTTTAGGGCAAGTGGGAGATTGTTGGAATAGTGCTCGGCAAGCTAATTAGATTGGCCTTGTAAAAGCTATTTTGTTGTAAAATAATCTTGATTAAATGATATTGTTTATATGGCCATTTTCATCTTATGCTCTTTATTAACTTCACTTGCATTCGAATGAAGCCCCTAGATCACTTATGACTGTGGGACTTGGTTTGGTGACCATGGACTAAGTCTCAGATGGTCGTGATCTTAAATCTTTCAAGTTGCAGGATCTTACGAGATAAGGCATCTAAGATCCAGATAGACTTGTACTAACGATACAAAAATCCTAGAGTTGGGTATTGCACCATTCCATGGGCAACCGTATAAGATATGGGGCATGTTAGTAGGTGCTTGTTAGAGAATAAGGCACTGACAGCCCACATGAGAATCCACTAGATAGCTATAGTGGTAAGTTGGTAGTGGCAAGTCGGTAGTGGCAAGTTCTCTAGCTTACGCTAGTGCATATTATTAGTCTTTTACTTGAGGGACCATGGTAACCTTGCATTTGGTCCTCATGCTTTGACTCTTCATTCACCATTTATCGGGTTTTTCGAGTTGAGGTTGGGTATGAGCTACTTGGCATGGAGGTTTGTGAGATTTAAGATGGAATCCGATTCCTTGTTTTTATGAAGTGCTAGTGCATCTCCTATGTATTCTATAATGATCGATTCCAAGAGATCCTTGCGCAAGGTGGTGTGACAATTTGGAAAAGGAGTTTTCCAAAGACGAGGTCACACAAAGGAATCGAATATTAGGAATAGAGACATAGAATCGAGCCTATTAGGGAGCTGACAAATATCTTACCTCAGGTCTCTTTCGGGAAATAGGAGATGGAAGGGCCGTATTTGCATGGCAAGCATAAATCTATAATGGTTCTCCAAAATTTTCATTTTGACTAATTAGTTGGTCTCCATGGGCTTGAGGTTGGATATTGACCATGTAGTTGAGTACTCTTCAATTAATGAAATTAATTAAATTGAGTCGATTAGTTTAAAAGTGTTTTAAACTAAAATGAATATATGATATTCAAAAGTCATAAGGATTTGTGAGCCCATGTCCAATGAATGGTGGAACTTATTAGGTCATGCACAAAAGCCAATTAGCTTCCTAATTAATGGAGGGAATTTTCTAAGTGTTAAAAAATACTTCCTAGTGGACCAATTTTAAGGTATAATTTTGAAGGTCAATTTTGGCTTGATTAATTTAAGTGTTAAATTAATCAATTAATTTTAGGAGTTAAATTAGATCAATAATTAAGAAGTTAATTATTTGGTGCCAACATGACCATTACTTGGTCAAGTTAACTTAAAGAGTTAAGTTAACAAAATTCATGCTTAAGAGTTGAGTTTGTTTGACATAAGAGTTAAGTCAAAGGTTAATTAATTAAATTAAAACATTTAATTGAATTCATGTGAAGAACATATTTTGGAGGAAAAATTC
The DNA here is from genome assembly GCA_018894105.1 of Jacaranda mimosifolia. Taxonomy (NCBI): domain Eukaryota; kingdom Viridiplantae; phylum Streptophyta; class Magnoliopsida; order Lamiales; family Bignoniaceae; genus Jacaranda; species Jacaranda mimosifolia. The sequence continues at coordinate 24,116,528 of CM032121.1, forward strand.
AAATGAAATGTGTATTTAGATTAGCATTTTAAGTAGATTGAAATTAGATTTCAAATGTAATTAAGATGCACGTGAAATTCAAATTAGATTTGAATTTGCATTTGCCATCTTGGCAATGCAAGTGGCCGCCCACCTTGAGGATGGTGTGATTCCAACTTGGCATCACACCAACCTCACCCTATATATATATAGTGGGTGTGTG